>OV884021.1:68307700-70707700 GCA_930367235.1 Sarcophaga rosellei | reverse complement strand
AAGTAACTACAATGAACTGTTTCTAAACTCCGATAGAGTTGATTTGCCTATCTTCCCAACTTTACCTAATGTACAATCGACTGCAAACTGATTCCACCATCTGAGCCGACTCTGTATTCACCCCTTCTGTATAGCGGTTCTTTAGGGGTATACAGCGGCGTAACATTTGGCCTGTTCTTTTTACTCCGTTTGTTTTTATTTTTCTCTTTATAACATCCCTGTACAATTAACAAAAATACTGAAGATTTGATTGTGTTTTGAGTTTAAGAAAAATCGGATAAAACGGAAACTATATTCTGCTTAAACGCTCCTAAAATGGAGTCCTGTATACTGTGTCTCGAAGTAAATAAAAATTTTGTGGATTCCATTGCAACAAATTCGGAAAAATGGCAAGAATACCAAGTAACAGAACTGATAGAGAAACATTTTTGGCCACTGGTAAATAATATTCCTAAAATGTCAGATTTCCTCTTAAGTTTTTTTAAGTTACCACTCCTTTTGGAATAAAATATAACGTCCATTCGATTTTAGAATTCATTGCTGACGCCACTAAACTCGGGTTTGTGTTTGCTCTGTTGGGAGGAGTTAAATAATTTTCACAAATTTTATATGCGCATAGAAGAAGCCCACGTAAATTTTGGCAGACTTATGAAAATAGGCCATAAATCACAAATGCTAGAAAAAGCTAGGAGCACGGACAATGAAGATGACAAAGAGTTCATACAATGTGGTCTGTTAGAACCTGAAATTTTAATAGATAAGCCTGTTGAAAGAGAGAAAATAGAACTGCTGTGCACCATAAAGACAGAACCCGAGGAAGAAAGTTTTGTAGACGTTCCTATAGAGGATACGAGTTTGCTACTGGCAGACACTAATGACTTATCCAATAAAGATCCTTTAGAAAAACCCATCAAAACAAGAAATAAAACCTCAAAAAGAAAAATTGAAACTAAATGTGCTAGGAATAGTCCTTTGAAAATTACTAAAGTGGAGTCTATCGAAATTAAAAAGGAGAATTCTAAAACTGACGACACCGGCGATGGGAATGATAATGATGATGATAACATAAAACCAGACGATCATAGCGACTCAGATAATGACAGCGATAATAATGATAATCAGCAAGATTCGGATGCTCAAGGTAACACGAACAATAAAAAACAAAAAACTTATTATAAACCTCGTACAAAACGCAAAGAACATGATCAGTTTATTGGCAAACATTTTAAGGATATTGCGTGTGAGCTTTGCAAGACAAATTTTGAAACCTTTGCGGCATTGCGTCAACATTTTGCTTCAATTCATAAGCAGTGGGGTTATGTGGTTTGTTGTAATAAGAAATTCTTTAATCGTACCCGTCTAGTCGATCATATACATTCCCATTTAAATCCTGACCATTTTAAGTGCAAACAATGTGACCGAGTCATGTCCGACCAACTGCGCTTAGAAAGCCACATGTTACGATTCCATGGCGCTACAGAATTGGAGAAGAAACACTGTGATGTGTGTCAAAAACCATTTATAGATGGCTATAGTTTAAAAATTCATAAATTAACCCATTTGCCAGAAGAGGAAAAAAAGTTTCCCTGTGAGGAATGCGGTAAATTGTTAGTATTGATTTTAATTTTGTAAAATATTTGCAGCATATTCTTGATTATACAAAGCAATAAACAAATAACTTTTCTAGTTATGCTACTTCGCAATTATTAAAATTACACAAAGAAGCTGTACATTTAAAGAAATTTGTCAAGATCTGTTATATCTGTGGCAAATCGATTGCCTCCAGTACTGATTACAAAATGCATATGAATAAACATGACGGTATACCAGCACCTGATATCAGCTGTGATGTATGCGGTCTTCGGCTGGCAAGCGAAAGGGGACTAAAACGTCATAAAGAAAATCAGCATCCTGTTGGTGGTAAACAAGAGTGGCCCTGCCCTATATGTCCCAAAATATCACCAACAGCAATGGCACTTAAAAAGCATATATATCGTATTCACGAAAAGGGCCTGGATCACAAATGTACCATATGTGAGAAAGCTTTCAAGAGGGCAGATGGTTTAAGAGTAAGTATTGCATAGCATATATATGTACATAGCATTTTAAAATTGATACATATACATTTCTAAATATTTTACAGGAACACATGGCCTCACATACCGGCACGGCTTTATACACATGCCCTTGGTGTCCAAAAACCTTCAATTCCAATGGTAACATGCATGCTCATCGAAAAAGCGTACATCCAAAGGAGTGGGAAAAAGAAAAGCTAAAAAAATATTCTGGCATTTTGCCACAGCAATTGCAATCGACAGAACAATCAAATTAATTCCAAATAAATAATAAATTTCTGTAAATACAATATTGTAAATATTATTAAAGATATTATTTCAGAATGAGAAGTTACTTTGAATCTTTGGCTTTTTAAGGGATTATGGTAGGAAATCTAAACTAGGTAAGATACTGGTTAGGTGCGGTATATCCCATTACTTCCCTTCACATTTACTTTGTACCATTAAGGTACAACCTTCAGTGATACTTAAAATCCAATGGGACTGTCTTTGATGTAACCGCCAAACGCATCAAAGATTGTTAGTTCTGAATCTCGTTAGAAAGTCTATTAAGATTTCAGTAAAATTTCTTACAGAGTACCGTACTCTGAAGATACCAGCCAGCTGTGCTCTGCAGAATGTATAATACTTCAATAACGGTATTTAGGGCCTAAAACACTTTTATCTCTGGCATAAGCTGGCTAGTGAGATGGCGCTTTGCTTTTTGTCTATTACTTCTTCTGTTTTTCTCATTTAGTTTGTTTGGATTGCCATATTGAGGTACCCCAACAATGGACCCTTTCTGCCCTCTAAACTAGTCTAGTAATGACATTAATACGATCCCCATTTCTTTGAGTGAAATAACTAATGATTATTAACTCCTCCAGCATGAAATACTTTTTCAGTTAAGATTGTCTTAAACATCTACAAGGAAGCCAGATAGTTGCACAACTGATGTACATATAGTCTCTATTTAGTACTCTTCAAAGCAGCTGCCTCAAACATTATTTCTGGGTAATTCTTCCCTCTCATGGAGTGACTTATAAAAAAAAAAGCACAAACAAATGGTGTAATATCATCTTACGATATGTGCAGTCCATAAAAGCTTAGAAATCTTACCTTTTCCATTTATATTGAAAGTTACCACCAGAGCGATAAAGATGTTCTTCTTCCACTTCTATAAAGTCGATCAATTCAGAGTGGCTTGATATTTAAACTAAGCTAGCTAGGCAATGCCGTGGGCGAACGCAGTTGTATAATGGAGACAAAGATAAAAGTGTTCATCTTGCCTTAGTACAGACCTATCGTTCTGGTGCTTGAAATTTTCAAACCATTCAACCGAATTCGAAAATACATATCCGGTATGAAAAGTACAAAATCCCGTCATTCGTGTTGGACAGTAACGGGAAGTGTTATTAAATACCACAATTCAAGTTTTCTTTTTCCAGTTCTAAAAGGAATAAAACTCACTGGCGACTTCATGTAGTACTCTAGTTTAACAATATGTATTTTTCTATTAAATTAATATGATGATTCCGATCATTTTAATTATTGTGTAACAACTCCAGTATATTTTTTTAGTTTCGCTTCTTCCCACTCTTTAGGATGCATTTTTTTTCGGTGAGCGTGCATATTACCATTTGAGTTGAAAGTTTTCGGACACCAAGGACAAGTATATAAAGCTGTACCCGTATGGGATGCCATATGTTCCTAACAAATAAAAAAAAAAACATAAAAAAATCCAAGGTGCAAACATTAAGGTGTTGTTAAATACCTTCAAACCTTCAGGTCTTCTAAAAGCCTTTTCACACAGGCTACATTTATATTCGCAACCCTTTTCGTGCATTGTACTGACGTGCTTTTTGTGAGCTCTCAAAGTTGGTGAAACTTTAGAGCATATTGGACATTTATGCTCTTGTTTGCCACCTACTGGATGTTGTGTGTCTTTATGTACTTTTAGTCCTCTTTCGCTGGTTAAACGCAAACCACAAATATCACAATTTAAATTAGCCGCTAGACCTTCATGTTTATTCATATGAGCCTTATACTCAGTGCTGGTACGCAATGTTAAACCGCAAATATAACAGACTTTGGCAAGTTTATTTAAATGTAGAACATCTCTATGAAGTTTTAATAGATAAGAACTGGCATATCTGAAACAAAAAACACATCCTTTTATAACTATCAACATCAATCAACCATTATTGGAAATGTTTGCATTCATGTTCAATTTCTTACAATTTACCACAGTCTGAACATGGAAACTTTTTCTCCTCCTCTGGTAAATGCGTTAATTTATGCCTGCGTAATACATTGGCTTTGGTAAACGATTTACCACAGACATCGCAAGCATGGCTTAACTGAACATCACTTGGACGATGTACAGATAACATATGACTCTTTAGTTTTACACGATCGGAAAGAATTTTTCCACACTGATCGCATTTGAAGTGTTCGGGATTTAGATGCGTATGAATATGATCGACTAGACGATTACGATGATAGAATTTTCTACTGCAACACACAAGATAACCAACTTGCTTGTGGCAATTTGTGAAATGCTTTTGCATATCGGCAAAGTCTTCCAATTCAACTTCGCAAAGATCACAAATGATTTGTTTAAAATGTTCCATAATGAAAAAATCATTATCCTTATAATTTTTGCTTCTTTTTACATACACACGGGGTCGTTTTGCAGGTGTCATACAATCTGAAGCATCACCATTTTGGTTACTGCTGCTTATATCACAATCACTAGAACTATTTGAAACGTCTGGTTCATTTTCTTGCCACTCTTCATCATCTGTTAAGGACTTTGTTTTACTTTCCTTTTCTTCGACAGTACTCTGGTTTGGATTTTTCAAGGGGTCTTTAGCTAATTTTTTTTCTGTAGCATGTGTCTGGTTAAGAGGTGTATAATCCAAATCGGGTTCATCAAATGGTGATTCAGTTTTAATATCTACAGCATCTTGAAGAGGTTTCGATTGATTAATAAATATCTCAGGCTCCAAGTAATCATAAGTTTGTAACTCCGTTTTAATAGTTCGTAATTTTCCTGCATGTATTTGTGCCTCTTCCACACGCACATAGAATTTGTGAAAATCTCTTACATTTTGCCAGCACTTTAAACAGATCCCGGACGAAGGTAATAGCATTTCATTCTAATTAAATAAAATAAGACATCAGGGTGGTGTATAAATTAATCCGTTATAATTAAATAAGATTTATGGTTACCAAAGGCCAAAAGTGTTTTTCCAATATGGTCTTTATATTTAGCTCTTGCCAAGTTCTGGTGTCTGCTTTAATTCCATCCCAGAATTCTTCATTACTTTGTTGTACCTCCAAGCATAGTAAACAGAAGTCCTCCATAGCGTCAGTTGTATTAACTTTTGTCTGAATTTTTTCTTAATAAATAATCTTTTTTTGTTTACTTTTACTGGGTTCAAATGTTTACTATTGAATGCGTGTGATAGAACCAACCACAGACTCTTAAAAGTTAGCAAACTTTTCACAGCGTTGCTTAAAAAAGTACTTATTTACTCCTTTTTTATAGTTAGTGTTATTAGTATTCGGTTTTGGTTAAGATATCTTATATATATATATATATCCATATCCTCCAGTTTATGTTACATTTGTTTATATTTCACATATTTTTCAAATTATCGGGAATTTATTTCGGAATTCACAAATTAGGTCTATTAACCTTAGTACGGTTGAAATATACATTTTCAAGGAATTCAGCGTTACCGACAAAGAAAGGCTATTCTTAGACATCTGCCCAGTGCGAAGAGTTATGACTTTTTATTCACAACCAGTACGCCAGAATAGGTCTATCAACCGCACTCTTTACCCATATGGCACGCCGTATGAATAAAGGAATTCTGAACTACTTAGAACTTATTTGGTAGTAAGCAAGCTTTTATACGGCTTACTCCCCAGATACAGAGTAATGTTGCAGAGCAGACCCTTTATTAATTATGAAATTTATCACACTTTTCAAGAGCAACCATTGAGTTATTGAAATTTCCAACATTTTATGCGAACATATACTGCAATGTACCCAAGCCGTATTTTACAGACCATATGGGTAAAAGCCCGAATGATTTCTACACCCTCCGGCAATCATTTAAACCCCAACAAGACGGAACTTGTGTTGCTTTCATGTAAGCACATGATTGATACTCTCAGGTTTCCGATTTAAGTGGTAGGAGGCTTTCCCTATCTTCTGTTAAGCACATCGGTGTTATTTTATACAGTAAGTTGAAATGGAAAAGAAATCAAGGCAAAGGTAAAGAAACACCTAAATGAGTTAAGGAAATCCAACTAAAGTTATTGGCGATTATTAAACTTGTTAGTTTTTAATATGTTATCAGATGGAATGCTTTGACAAGATGATGATTCCATTTAAACAAATTTATTTCTATGCTAAATTAATTTAATGATCTGGATCGTTTTCATGTTTTACGATTATACTTGGAGATATAAGTTCAGTAGATTTTTTATGTTTTTCTTCTTCCCTCTCTTTAGGATGCATTCTTTTACTGTGAGCATGCATATTTCTTTTTAAGGTGAAAGTTTTCGGACACCAAGGACACGCATGTAACGCTGCACCCTTATGAGATGCCATATGTTCCTGAAAAAAAAAAATTTAAGAAAATACACGATACGTATTAAATTACTGTGAAATACCTTCAAACTTTCAGGTCTTCTAAAAGCCTTTTCGCACAGACTACATTTATATTCACAACCCCTATCATGCATGGTACTGATGTGTCTTTTCAGAGCTCTCAACGTTGGTGAAATTTTAGGACATATGGGACACTTATGGTCTTGTTTACCATACACTGGATGTTGAGTTTCTTTATGTAGCTTTAGGCCACTTTCATCGCTTAAGCGTAAACCACAAATATCACAATCTAAACAAGTCACTGGATCATTATGTTTCTTGATATGAGCCTTATAGTCGGTGCTAGAGTGCAATGTCAGTCCGCAAATATTACAAACTTCTTCAAATTTATCTAAATGCAGAACATCTTTATGAAGATTTAATACAAATGTACTGGCAAATCTGAAATGAATTTTAGTTAATGTAGTATGATATTTGTTAATAAATGTTTTCCAAACAAATTTCAAATAAAGTTATAAAAATATTTCCTTAAAAACCATAAACCTCAAGCTTAATAGGTCCATTATGATCAGCAATCGAACTAAAAATTTGTATTTTCAAAAAAGTAAATATTTTACAAGTAGAATTTTTAAATGTAGTAGCGCTCTTGGCTACTGATAGTAATTGTTCTCCACTGATGAGGCGAAGGTTCGTTAAAGAAATAAACAAAGGAACGGCACATATGTCAGAGAAGGAAGCAGGATCGTTAAGGGCAATGTAACTCTACTGACATCAAACAAACTTAATTGGAAATTTAATTATTCTTTTTCAAATACTTACAATTGACCACAGTCTGAACATGCAAACTTTTTTTCTTCCTCTGGCATGTGAGTATATTTATGTCTACGTAAAGCATTAGCTTTGGAAAACGCTTCACCACAAACATCACACGGATAGTTCAACTGCGCTGGAACTGGGCGATGTACAGATAACATATGACTCCTCAGTTTTCCACGATCTGAAAGAATTCTTCCACACCGATCGCATTTAAAGTGTTCAGGATTTAGATGAGTATGAATATGATCGACTAAACGATATCGGTGATAGAATTTTCTACCACAACACATGAGATAACCAACTTGCTTGTGGCAATTTGTGAAATGCTTTTGCATATCGGCAAAGTCTTCCAATTCTACTTTGCAAATATCGCAAAAGATTTGTTTAAAATATTTCATAATGAAAATATCATTTTCCCTATAATTTTTGTCGTACTGCATTCTTGTAGGTGTCATACCATCAGAAGTGTTAGAATCTTCCGATTCAATTTTATGCCACTCTTCGCCATATGTTAAATACTCTGCTTTACTTTCTTCGTTTTCAATAGCAGTCTGGTTTAAATTTTTAAAAGGGTCTTCAGTAAATTGTGTTTGTGTAGGTTGTATTTGGTTAGAAGTGATATTATCCAGATCAGGTTCATCAAATAGTGATTCAGTTTTAATATCTACCGGTTCTTGCGAAATTTGAGGTTGATTTATAGCTATCTCAGGCGCTAAAGTATCATAACTTTGTAATTCGGTTTTAATAGTTCGTAATTTTCCTGCATGTATTTGTGTTTCTTCTATACGCAGATAGAATTTGTGAAAATCTCTTACATTTTGCCAGCACTTTAAACAGATCCAGGACGAAGGTAATAGCATTTCATCCTAATAGAATAAGGCATTAGAGTGGGGAATATTCTAATCCGTTGTAGTTAAATAGGATCTATGCTTACCATAGGCCAAAAGTGTTTTTCCAAAATGGTCTTTATATTTAGCTCTTGCCAAGTTCTGGTGTCTGCTTTAATTCCATCCCAGAATTCTTCACTACTTTGTTGTATCTCCAAGCATAATAAACAGCAATCCGCCATAGCGTCAGTTGTATTGATTGCCTGTACCAAAGTAAAGCCAACCCTTTTTACTTTAGATGTTTCAAATTTGGCTGAATTTTTCCCCTTATAGACGATGAAAAATAATCCTTTTTTCACTTTATTTTTCTCGTATCAAACACCGAGTATGGTGGTGGTTTCAAATGTGTACTACTTTGTGGCAAAGTATAACAAGTAGTGCAAGCTTTGACAGTTGAAAAACATTCATAACATATAAACGCAGGACGGCTTAGAGGGAGAAAAAAAATCTTACAATGTATTGCAAAGCAAATGTGTTAGAAGCAACAGATATACATAGTGAAAACTGGCGGATAAAGCAGAAAAATTAAATGTAAACAAACATTTATTTTGTGTTAAAAAAGGGAAAATTTGGAATATTTTTTAATTTCTTCAATGAAAATTTTAAAGATTCTTAAATATTTAAATATTAATCGAAATGTGGTTGATTTTCGGTCACAATGAATATAGTTTCATGTGCAAGAGGTAATTAAGAAGCTAAATATTACAAGATCAAAATAAGGCGTCCTGCTCATAAAAAATTTTTCTTGCTGAAAGATGCCAATATTTTTTAATTTCTTGAAAGGAAAAGTTAAAAAAGTTATTGCTATTAGTTGTTTTTATTGTTTATTAATAGTTTTAGACAATAATTAAATTTTTTTTAACTCTCGTCAATATAAAAAATCCACCCCCAAAATAAAACATAAACAAAACAAAGTTGCAATCAGAGAGAGACAGTAATACTTTTTGGTAATATTTGCTGTCACTTTCACGACTGGCCTATGAACTGTCAAACCAATGCGTTACTTGGTATACTTTGCTTTGTGGTGTACTATGAATACGTGTCAGACAAGCAGACCACAAGCTCTCAAGGGTTAACAAACTTTTTACAGCGTTGCTTAAAAGGTACATACGTATGCTTTGTTTTATGCACATCCAAGATTCAGGGGATTTTACTAGAGTTTCAATATAATTATAAGGATTCTGGGATTCGTTGACTTAGTTTCACAGACTATCTTCTTTGAGTCACTTTAAATATATTAATTTACATAGCAATTTAACTCAGTTTGGAATGTATTATTTATTATTTATTTCTTAAATTTAATCAACAGAATCAATTCTGAAATTAAATACATATAAGAGCATTAGCTGTTTGGGCTATCAGTTCTGAATAATAAATATATGTACATATATACTTATCACTGAAGTTATATTTACATATTTGTACAATAAAATGGAAGGATTGTTACTAAATATTACTAAAAATTAAAAAAAACCATACTACATAGGGGGAATAAAGTTTGTGAGGAGTATAAATTATGAAAAAGTTTGACTTAAACAACTTAAGGGAATGCTTATAGAATGTCTTTTGTAAATCAGTTTATTGCTTCATGGGACACCATATAAAGCATTGCCGGTATGAACAGCCATATGTTCCTAAAAATTATTTTTCGACTTAATGGGAATCAATTTACATATAACATTGATAAAATAACTAACCCTAAGAGTTTTACATACAACCCTCTAGTCAGGATTACGACCTAGCTTCTCACACCACTTATGTTGTATGCGTTAATTTTATACATGAGCGGTGGGACCTAAAGTTTAAAGTCGAATCTGAACGAAAGATTTTTGAGAAGCTTTTCATGGCAATTTTATTTACTCTCAGAATTTATGCCAAAAATCTGTTTTGTTTTGATGTCTGATCTGGAGTTTGAACTCGGGCCTTACGTCTAAAAGGCCAACACACTACCTACTAGACTACGGCGACCCCTAATAGTTTCAGCTCTCTTAAATGCTTTTTCACCTATGTTACATTTATGGCCATGAACCTTTCCATGCATAGTGGTTATATGCTTTCTAAGTACCGTAATATTAGGCGATACTTTGGCGCATATGGTAAAAGGATGTTGGTTTAAAGCTTTGGTGGCTGAGAGCAGACATACGACTGGAATGGTAAAAAAGCTTTGGTGGCAGAGAGCAGACACGCGGTCGCAAAGGGTTAAATGTCGTACTTCCCTATGAAGATTTAACTGATAAGAACTGGCATATCTGAAGTGTTTTTTAATTAATTCAGTATATTGTTTGTTAATTAATATTTTATAATTGAATTTCCAACAGGGATGAAACGATGTTGGGGAGAAAAATGGAATTCGTTTTGCAAAATTATGAAAATTGAGTGCTTGTATATTATGACCTCGGCTTTAGAAAATAATACCAAATATTTGGTTACTACATGCCTCTTGGCTCAAGATTGCTAGTGTTGCGTGTAAGCTAAGGCAATGAAAAAAAATATTGGCGGCTTAATTAAAATTATATCTGAAGTCCACTATTTGCCGATTCAAAGAGCTTTTTGCAAGAGGACTACAGGCGACAAATAATGATATTTCGTTTCTGCTGCAGATTATAAACACTACTATACTAAAACGTAACGTATTTTTTTGGTAGATACATATGTATGTATATCAACAAATAAAGCGAAATACAAAGTGATGAGTTGTTAAAGATAAATAAAGATGGTACTATACTGAAATATACTGTCTTTTGTGGGCGGATTTTTATATTGGCGAGAGTTAATAAAAAAATGTAATTTTTGTGAAAAACTACATATTAATAAATAATAAAAACAACAAATAACAAGAACATTTTTTTAATTTTTTCTTTAAAGAAATTAAAAAATATTGGCAACTTGCAGCAAGAAAAACTTTTTATGAGCAGTACGTCTTATTTTGATCTTGTAATATTTAGCTTCTTAATTACCTCACAAGAAACTATATTCATTGTGGCCGAAAATCACCCACATTTCGATTAATAATTAAATATTTAAGAATCTGCAAACTTTTCATTGAAGAAATTAAAAAATATTCCAAATTTTCCCCTTTTTTAACACAAAATAAATGTTTATTTACAAAATATATTTCAAAACAAGATTTTCAAAAAAATAAATGTTTTAGAAGTAGAATTTTTAAATGTAGTATTTTTAATACTGATAATGCAACTGAGGTTCGGTTTCCGTGTATGATCGTGTCATAAATGTTTTCCACTGACGAGGCGAAGGTCCGTTAAAGAAATAAACAAAGGATCGTTAAGGGTCCTGCAACTCAACTGACAACATTAAACAAACATTATTGGAAATTTTGTTATTCTTTTTCAAATACTTACAATTGATACAGCCTGAACATTCAAACTTGTTGTCTTCCTCTGGCAAGTGAGTACATTTATGCCTACGTAACATATTAGGTTTGGGAAACGCTTCCCCACAGGCGTCACACGGATAGTTTAACTGCAATGGAACTGGCCGATGTATACATGATATATGACGTTTCAGTTTTCCACGATCTGAAAGAATTTTTCCACACTGATCGCATTTAAAGTGTTCGGGATTTAGATGCGTATGAATATGATCGACTAACAGATATCGTTGATAAAATTTTCTACCGCAACATACAAGATAACCATTTTGTTTATGGACATTTTTGAAATGTTTTTGCGTATCGGCAAAGTTTTTCAGTTCTACTTTGCAAAGATCGCAAAAGAGTTGTTTAAAATATTCTATAATGAAAATATCATTATCCGTATAGTTTTTGTTTTCTAGTGTCGTACTAACTGAACCATCAACATTTCTGTTACTATTGTCGCTAGAAGTGTTTGAAACATTTGGTTTATTTTCTTGACACTCTTCATCATCTATTGAGGAATTTGCTTTAATCTTTTTGTCCTCAATAACGTTCGAGTTTGAATTTTTCAAGGGATCTTTAGGTAATTGAGTTTGTGTAGAATGCATTTCGCCAGACAGTACACATTCAAAATCGGATTCATAAAATGGTGGTTCAGATTTAATATCTACCGCATCTTGAGGAGGTTTTGATGGATGTATAACAATATCGGGCTCTGAGTGATCATAAGTTTGTAACTTCGTTTTAGTTCTTAATTTTCCTGCTTTTATTTGTACTTCTTTTACACGCAGATAGAATTCGTGAAAATTTCTTAGTTTCCCAGCACTTTAAACAGATCCAGGAGGATCATCCTAATAGAATAAGGCATTAGAGTTCGGTATATTCTAATCCGTTATAGTTATATAGGATTTATGCTTACCAAAGGCCAAACATGTTTTTCCAAGACGGTCTTTATATTCAGCTCTTGCCAAGTTCTACTGTCTGCTGTAATTCCCCTCCAGAATTCATGACTATGTTGTTGTTTATCTAAGCATAATAAGCAGCAATCCTCCATAGCGTCAATTGTATTGATTACTTGTGCAATAGTAAAGCCAATCCTTTTTACTTTAGATGTTATCAAATTTTTCTGCAATTTTGCCTTTATAGACGATGAAAAATAATCCTTTTTTACTTTTTTTTTAAACTTTCATTGAAGAAATTAAAAAATATTCCAAATTGTTTAATTCAACATTTGAATTAAACGATTTACCACACACATCACAGATTTTAGCAAACCGTTTAAGATGTACAGCCTGTTGGTGTTGATTTAGTATATAAGCGCTGGCATAACTTAAGGAAAAGATTTGTGAAAAACAGTAATACTAAACTAAAAAACAATTACATGTACTTTCTTTTCACCGTTCTCTAAACAGGCAAACTTTTTCTCTTCTTCCGGCAGATGTTTTAGCATGTGATCTCTAAATACGTAGGCCTTTATAAAAGCTTTACCACCTCATTTGCTCTGTGTACTCGTAACATATGATTTTTAAAACTTATTCGTTGGGACATAGATTTACCACGTTCTTAACATTTGTAATAATCAGGACTCACGTGACAAAGGTAATGATCTATTAAACGGGTGCGATCACGAAATTTCCTTTTACAACAAATAACGTAACCTCTTTGATTGTCAGGCTTTGTTAAGTGTTGTTGCAGAGCGAGAAAGTTTTTAAATGAAGATTTACAAATACCACAGTTTATTTTCTATTCGGCTATAAACTTATCGTTTTCCTCACGCTTTATGCGCCGTTTATCATCTGATTCATCCTTTTCATTCACTGCCATTCTTTCTGTAGACTCCGTTTCTAGATGGTAGTTTGCATCGTATACATAATCGTAATCGCTATCACCATAGTTATCGAATTCATCACCTTTATCAGAATCGTAAGGTTCCTCTTCAATTTAAAATTATTCTTCAATTTTACGGAGAACTATTTCCTTTTATAAGTTTAGTTTTAAAAGTCTCTGTGTTCTTAGTTGTAGGATTTTTAGATATTTCTAAATGATCTGCCACACATTGCCTATATTATTTTCCTTTCTTAACCGTTTGAACTGTCGTCTATGCGAATATAGAATTTATGAAGCTCATGCACTTCTGCCCAAAATGTTAAACATAACCACGAAGAGTTTTGTATGGTATCCTAATAAAAGTTGCAAAAAAAACATTTTTTAAATAGGGGAACCAGATTTATAACATACAACTTACTAGTGGCCGGAAATGCTTTTCTACAACTTGTTTAATGTTTAGTTCTTGCCATTTTGTTGAATCTGCTTTTATAACATCCAATAGGTCTTTATTCAATTCCAAACACAACAAACAAGAATCGATTGTAGTGATTTTATACATTTGTTGTCTCAGGACAAGATGCTGATAAGTAAAATTAACTGTAATGGGCTAATATTGGCTTAATACAGGTTATTTCTCATATAAAGATTTCAATTGAGAATATTATCCACAGATCTTAAAAGTCGACTTTCCCACATATCGCGACGTCCAACAATTTGAATTACAACTTCTCTTATTTAAAGATATACAACCTTATGGCTACAGCCACGGAGAAACGAGTTTTACCATTGTTTTCATACACCGACCTGCCTGTTTTGAAAAACCATTTATAGCAACAAACTCAGCTTTCACTCAATTATGGTGTGGGGAACGCATGGTGTTTGTTAGTAATGTAGAAAAGGATATAACCCAATTTATTCCTTTAATTCAGCCAAAAATGTATAAAGTTTGATATTTTTAATTCAATTTTGTATTGAAAAGAATGAAATAAACAAAAACTCCAATAACGTACTGTTTGACACAGGGTACACTGATATTGAAACCACAGAATAGAATATTCTGTGATTGAAACGGTGTTGCCGTTGTGTATTAAAACGACCAACAAAGTTTTACTTTGTCAATTAGTATTATAGAAAACTGTCCTAAACTATTGTTGTTGAGACAATTAGTTTATCACACAATGTGGAATGTAATATGAACTGATCAGGTTCAAGACGTTAGCTGTGTTCAGGACAATATCTTCATTTAGCGTAAAAAAATCATCAATAAACGGCTTTAGTAGTCTGTATTTCACGCCTTGGAAAGGTGGTAACCTCAGCTTGTTGTATGCATTCGAAGTGATGGAAAACCCTAACATAATTTAAAATCGATTACCGACTACCCAAATTCTTAAGCACATATTTAATTATAGACCATAATTTTCTTGTTTACAAAATTTTGAAGTAAATGTTTTGATTTTGTTGTATTAATGCTCATTTTTAAAGATTCCACAATGGATGCTTGTTTACTGTGTTTGGAACTAAATAAGGAGCTGTTAGATACCATAAAATCTGATTCTGCAAAATGGCAAGAACTGAATTTGAAAGATATCGTAGAGAAACACTTTTGGCCAATGGTAGGTTGAGTATAATCAAAGACAACCGATTAAAATAAATTATTGTTGTTGTTGTTGTATTCCAAAACTACGATAGAATATTACACAAAACTCCTGGATATGTTTAGCCTGCTGGCAGGAAGTAGACGATTTTCACAAATTCTACATGCGTATAGAGGAAGCACACACAAATTTTGGAAGAATAAAAATAGAGGACCTCCATCAGCTGCCAGAATGTATAGAGCATGAACTACCAATACAAAAGCTGAAAACAGTAGACTGTGAAGATGGAGAAAAGGATAATTTCAAATATTGTTTCTTGGAGCCAGAAATATTAATAGATCAACCAAAGCCAGAGGGTATTTTGATCGAAAAAGAATCACCATTAAAGGAGCCTCTAGACGAATTTGATATTGATGATATGCCTCTTAGGGAAGCATGCAAGCGCTTGCGAATGAAAGATAACATTGACAATGAAGATCCATTAGAGAAATCGAAAAAACCTAGAGTATGTAAAGCAAAGAATAAAAAAATTCTTGGCAGAAAACGTTCAACCGAAAAACCCGATACTGTAAATAAAACATTTCAAGGGGAATCAGAAGTTAAAGAGGAACCCATAGATCACAATGACAATAATGATAGTGAAAGTAGTGCTAGTGAGGATAATGATGATAACCAAGACACAGAATATCAATCGGGGAAAGATTCTCCAGAAACTACTGAACATAAGAAACGTAAATCCTATAATAAACATCGTACGAATCGTAAGGAAAACGATAAATTTATAGCGGAGCACTTTAAGCAAATGTTTTGCGATCTTTGCCAAATACCATTTGAAGATTTTCCATCCATGCAGAGACATTTTACGGAAATCCATAAACAAAGAGGTTACGTTTTGTGTTGCAAAAGAAAATTCTTTGATCGTACACGCTTAGTTGATCATCTTCATTGTCATTTAAATCCAGACCATTTTAAATGTGCAGAATGTGGTAAAGCCATGTCGGATAGAATTAGCTTCGACAGTCATATGTTGCGAGTGCATAGAGCAAACGAAGTTGTAAAACAACACTCTTGCGATGTTTGCGGAAAATCGTTTACAGAGGCCTATGTTTTGAGAATTCACAAGTTAACACATCTCCCGGAAGAAGAAAAAAAGTATCCCTGTGAGGATTGTGGTAAAAAGTAAGTAATATTGTAATTTTTTCTTTTTTTAATATAAGTTACTACTATGAAGATAAATCATTTGTTATAGTTACGGTAGCCCCTATTTATTAAATCAACACAGACAAGCGGTACATCTAAAACGTTTTGTAAAAATTTGTTATATATGCGGCAAGTCGATTAATACCAGCGCTGAATTCAGAGCTCATATGAATAAGCATGAAGGCATTCCTGCTCCAGTTATAAATTGTGATGTATGCGGTTTGCGTTTGACTAGTGAAAGAGGTTTAAAACTTCACAAAGAAAGCCAGCATCCAGTTGGTGGCAAACAAGAGCATCCTTGCCCCATATGTCCGAAAGTATCACCCACACTTAAGGCCCTCAAAAAGCACATAAATACGATGCATGAAAAAGGTTACGATCACAAATGTAGTATATGCGAGAAAGCATTTAAAAGAGCTGAAGCACTTAAGGTAAGGACATATTGAAATTGCTCGTTTGCGTACATATTTAGAAGAGAATTTACAGGAACATATGGCAACTCATACTGGTACCACTTTATACACATGCCCTTGGTGTCCCAAAACCTTCAACTCGAATGGTAATATGCATGCTCATCGCAAAAAGATACATCCAAAGGAATGGGAAGAAACAAAAATGCAAAAATATGCAATACATGTACCAAATGCTCCAGAAATTTAAATTAATTTTTGTTTTAAATTAAATTAGAATATTATTTATCTTTAGAATTAAGCTACAAAAAATAATGTATACAATATAATTAAAATAATTTTTTACCTTTTAAAAAATGTAAAGCACCCAACTTGGATTAAAATTATTTTAGAATTATTCTTACTTGGCTATCTAAATGAAAATGATTCAAATATCACACTATTAAATTAGAATATTATTTATCTTTAGAATTAAGCTACAAAAAATAATGTATACAATATAATTAAAATAATTTTTTACCTTTTAAAAAATGTAAAGCACCCAACTTGGATTAAAATTATTTTAGAATTATTCTTCCTTGGCTATCTAAATGAAAATGATTCAAATATCACACTATTACTGGCAATTATAATACATAATTTAATCTTGCAATAGTACCGTTACAATATTCTGAGGATAGAACAGTTAAGCTGGAACCAATATTGTTATGAATTCGCTTTGGCTGGAATAAAATTTTTGTTCCGAAACATTTTTTTATATGTAGTTTGACCAGTGTTGTCACCACAAAATTTAGAAACTACAGTTGGTCGACTCCTAAATTACACATTAAAAAAAAAAATTACACATGCCCTTTTTTAATTTTCATTTAAACATAAAAACAATGAAACAAAACAAAAACAAATCATATACATATTTTTCTATACGAGTATTTAAATAATTATAATTAATTCATTTATAAACAAAATATAAAATTAGTTAATTAAAATATCTCTATATATACATATACAGTTATAACTGAGATCACTATTTCCAATTCTTATTGATAATTGATTGACTAGGTTCATAGTTTTCTTTACCGTTTCTTGAAATTCCTTCATTAGTAAAAAAAAATTTATGCAATTGTTTCAGAAGACATTCTATTTCTTAAATCAGTTTTGCAATTTTTCAAATTACTAAAAATTCTTTCAGCAGAAGCATTTGAAAAAGGTAATATTAAAATAAACTGAATTATTTTTTGTAGATTGGGAAACAAACATTCTTCTAATGAATTTTTTAATTTAAAAACTTTAGGCCAGTATACTTCTGGTTCTAGAATTGCATTAAGTTCAAATTTTTCAAAGTCTAATAGAACATGCTGTCGCCGTTCATTATCAAGTTGATGTAAATCTGTGTCGAATGACGGAAATCTTTTTTTAAATAGGGATAACGTCTTTGGTTCAAAAGACTGAGCAACTTTTGGATTAACAATATCTACAATAGAATAAATTTTATCACTAAAATCAAATCTTGATTTTATTTGACGAATTGCCTCCATGTAAAATTCTCTACAATCATGAAGAATGATTGTTTTTTCTGATGCAGATATCTGAGATAGTGATTCATATGCAGCAACTCCTATATAAATATCATTTATGTTTGAAAATAGGTTTTCATCTGATTCGTTGATTTGCCATACGCTTTTTGACTTCAAAACATCAATTTTTATATAATTTGAATAATATGTTTGCAATATATTAAAAACATCACTTTTTCATTTTATATAAAATGGGCTTTTCTGATTGAAATACGACATTAAACGAAACTAGAATACCTAAAGCATATGACAAAAACTCTAAATAAATTTTGGTTTTTGGGTCGTCTAATGTACGTAGCATAGATTCCGTTACTTTTGAAGGATCTTCCAAAGCTTCGAGCCTTAAAAACTTCTTAAAGGCTCAAGCTGCTCCAAAACTCATTTCACACAAGAATGTATTGAAAGTCATCTGGTAATTGCTGGTGTTAATATTTTATGTACTCCAGTTTGAAAGTACGTCTGAAATTCTTCAAGTTTTTTTTTGACGAATATAGCTTCTATTAAAATAAGATCCCAAGTTGCGCAACAAATCTTCTAAATATGTGGGCAGTTTTAAACAGGTTTTCGAAGCTACTAAGTGAATTAAATGACAAGAACATTTTATTAATGCTATGTCCGGCTTTTCATTTTTCAATAATTTAGCTACCGAATTATACTGTCCAAACATTACATTGGGTGTATCAGATGCAAATCCTTCTTTTTACAGAACAATTGTTCGAAGTGGGTGAATCCAGCTTTAGAATAAAAATATATGACGCTTCATTAATCATTTTTTTATTTAGTAAGATAATATGGTAACGTCGTGTTCAGTTGTTTTAGCCCTTGGACTATCAATTAAATTGAGCGATCACAGACGAGAACAATTATGCTGGCACAAAATGGCAACTTGTTGGCAAGAGAGGTGAGGAGAGTGGTTTTTTGCTGGCATAATTTTTCAACCAGCTTCTACCCCGCACAAACCAATACATAAACAACACAAAACCAATACACATACATTTATAAAACAGCAGGCTCAGAAAAATAAGTAAACAAAAACTAATACACACAAAGCAGAGTATATGTATACAATTTTATGCCAGATGAAATAGTCTCGTGTGTGACTGAAAGAACAAAAATTGTGCGGCTTAAAAAAAGTCTCGTGTGTGAAACCACATTGATATTATTTTGTAAATTAGTTTGCAAACTAGTTTGAAAACTCTTAAGTTTGTAGGAGATAGGGGAAAAACTCTCAAACTTGCTTTGTTCCTTAGTCGTATATACACATAGTTGTACTTATTCTTCGTTCGTCGTCTTCCGATAGTTGTATACCCTACCAGAACATTTGTGATCACATCACAAGTTCCCAACAAGTTATTAAGGGCAATGTGAATAACTTGATGTAAACATTCGTGTACGTGTGATTTTGCTTCTCTTTCTAACATATGAATTCTTTCGATTGTAAAACATATATCTAACCTAACTTGTCTAGTCAAACTTGATTCACATATCAGTCAAAGTTGACCCATCAAAAGTGTTGAAAAGAAGGTCACTGTTGACTAGTCAAAAACTTGATGCATATACCGGTCACGATTGACATGTTTTTGGGTCAAAGTTGACTACCAATTGTGTATACACAACAACAAGAGTTTCAAGAGTTTGTCAAACTACTTTAAACGTGTAAAATGCGTCATACAGTTGATACTTTTCATAACACATAAACAATGCATCTGGCAATACTAACTTCACTGTTTAATTTTTTGCGCAGTGCAGTTATTTTTATTTCGGGGAATTAAACTTGAGAATTGAGAATGTTTGTTTGCCTATGATTTAAATAATTAAACAAAACAGTTCCATCGGAAAGTATGGATTTATCACCGGAGACACGTTTAGCGCCCCCAAGTGGTTTACAAAAAGGCTGCGGTCCTCATACGTCTCCAGCAAAGTATTCGACATCACCCACAGCCGGTAGATCGATTGTAAAATCTTATAACAGCAGTAATGATGGGAACAATCTATCCCACGAGTCCTTCCAACAACATGAACATATCCAATCAGACGTTTTAGAAATGTTTGAGAAATGCTATTGTTACCAAAAATCCTCAATGTCGGATGACTGGCGCTTGCCTGCGGCTGAAAATCTGTTTGCGGAATATTATCAATTGGAGTCATTCCAAGAGTTAAAAATAAAGCTAAATCTGGTTAAAAGCAAATTAAACGATTATGATATTGAGTTTTGGTCTGCCCATACACGACGCCAGGATCCCGCCGGCGAGATTCCGTGGCGTTTAAAATCAGAAACTGATGCAGAATTCGTAACAATTGCGTGGTGTAAAATGTACGAATGTTTGGGTAGATTTACCGAATTGATACCTGGTCCAAAAATTAATTCTTTGCATTTATGTGAGGCTCCAGGGGCTTTTATAACAGCGTTGAATCACTATCTTTACACCAATTATGAAAAGGATGAGGTAAGGTTTATTCATGTTTGTATGTATGGTCAGCCAATTAGCTTTATCGAAAAACTTTCCATTTAATATAGATTCAATGGAATTGGCTAGCAACGACTTTAAACCCGTACTATGAAGGTAACCCTGTAAATAAAATGATAATGGATGATCGTTTCCTTTTATATACTTTGGACAATTGGCTTTTTCACAAAGATTTCACTGGTAATATTATTGATACTGAAAATCTTGAACATATGAAACAACAATGCGTACAGCGTTTGGGTGATATTCATCTAATAACTGCTGATGGTTCAATTGATTGCGTAGACGCACCAGATTGCCAAGAGGAAAATGTAGCTTTACTGCATTATGCCGAAATAATAACTGCTTTAAGCATTTTAGCGGATGGTGGTTCATTTGTTATAAAACTGTTTACCATGTTTGAAGCATCCTCGATTTGTAAGTTGTACTTATTGAATTGTGTTTTCAATAGAGTCCATGTATTTAAGCCATGCACTTCGAAACGTGGCAATTCTGAAGTATATGTTGTATGCATAAATTATAAAAAGAATACTAAAAATTTGAATGAAATTATAGAAAAAATGAAAATGAAACTGAACCCACAGAATGCGATGTTATGGCCATTATTTGCAAAATCTGTGTTACCAGTTGATTACCTAAGACAGCATGAAATTTGTTGTCGTATCTTTATGAATTACCAGATAAAAGCAATAGAACAAAATATATACACTTTCGAAATTAGACCACATAAAACGGTCACAAGACGTTTACAAACTCTTCGAACGGCTGTATGTAGTGAATTCTATAGACGTTACAATATACAAAAATTACCCAGTGATTTAAAAATACTTTATAGGTATCACAAATATATAGAAAAAAGTTATAAAAATCAATTATACAAAGGTTCGCATTCTGAAAGGGAAATGTCGAAAGAAATAGCTAAAGACGAACAAATCTTTAAGCTGCGTAAGCAATTAAATGAACTTGAGAAAATTATTAAAGATAATTTAGCACACAATGATATTCAGCTGCAATTTAATGCTAAAACTGTGGAAAATAATATTAAATTAACATTGTATCGTGGGCAAAGTGTGTTACATTTAAATAGCAGCTTATTCGCTAATGTGCATTTATTGATTATGCGTAATAAATTGAATGATTTGTACCTAAATGATTCTCTTTGGTTACGTCAGCCCAGATTACAGTTTGGCGAAAGCACCTCTTCGATAGTAATTGATTTCGAAGATTCTTCGTATGTTTTTGAGAACTTTGCCATACAACAAGAGCATTTTTTCAAATCAGTAATCTCGAACTTATTAAAATATAAACCAAATCAGATTAAATTTATTAACATGCCCTTTTTAACGCATTATGCCGTTTCATTATTATATTACTTGTCTTGTGTGACATACACGAACTTAACATTCACAATGTATGATCATTTTGAAATTGTGTTAACAGCCCGCTCTGAAGACTTCATATTTAGCCTGGAAGAATTAAAAGCTGCTTTATTGAGTAGTCTAGATCAAGATATTTTATGTTTTCTAAAAATTTCACTACTGCACAGTAACGACTTTAATAAAACTTTATGCGCCTACAATAATATGTTGTTACTGCAAAACTATAAATATTTACTATACAATTGAAATTCTAATAACTAAAATTGTCAATTTTTTGTTACTTGCATATATTAGAAGTTTTTGCTGAAGTATTGCAAAAAGTTTGGAAGAACAATTTTCGAAAGTCGTTTTGTGGAGTATTCTAAATATGAAATTATAGTTATAAAACAATGTATGAATAGATTTAGATTTATATCAATAAAAATAATATTTTAATATCAACAATATGGAATTATGATTTTAATTTGAACCACGTTAAACAAACCTAAAACTAGGCTTTTCAAAATATATTCGTAAATAATTAAACTCTTTTTGATTTTGCAAACAACACTATAAAGGGTTTGTAAGTACCTAAGTGAACATCTCTAAGCGGGAAGGCTTGACTTAACATATTTGTATGTAATCTGATGGTTGCAAACTCGTAGTCAGAATGACCGCACAACAAATATAGCAAACAAACAACAAATAAGTACACGTTCCCATGACAATCGAATCTACGTTCCGGAACGACCCGAATACATTTCGGCCAAAGATTGTCAGGCCATTGGAAGCTGTATCTATCAGAAATACGTTTCCAAAATAAGCAAATAAGTACAGCACTGTAGACCTAGCTTGTCTAAAATTCTTAATTGATTGGAACTTATGACCATACAACTATGACGTCTGTAGAATTTTTAGTTCTTTGGAAGGGGAATAGACGCTTGGTCATATTTTCTATTATCTGCGTATTTCTAATAACAAAATAGATAAATCTGCAGGATCCACTTAAAGTAAATTCCTTTCTATGGAATTAAAACTATTTTTGCAAATAAAATACTTCATTAATATCTATTTTCAGGAACAAAGAGAACATATTAACTCAAAACTTGCGTATAGTCAAATTCTCTAGTATAGTAACTCTATATAATGTCTTATCTTTGAATCAAAATCTTCAATTGTACTTATTTAAAGGCAATAAAAAAATTTATCGAATGAAATACACAATTTTATTTTAAACTTTCTTGTTTTTATGTTTTTAATTTTTTTTTTAGTGTTATGCATTTAAATACAATTGTTTAGCTGTTCAAATGAAATTTCGTGTTTAACAAAATATACAGTTGAATTAACTTAAAAGGTCGAGTAACGGAAAAAAAAGAAAAACATTTAAAATAGCATGAAGAAAGATAAAGTAAAAATATATATTTTGTATGTAGGTGTGTTACAAAGGACATTATAATGAAATATTATTTAAAGTACAAATTCTCTCTTTACAACGGGTGTAGCAAGGTTATTGTTACTGCAACTACTACCGCTTAAGGTGACGATGTAGAGAAGGCTGGCCGGCTGGCAGGCAGGTAGATGACTTAAGAAAATTTAATTTTAAATGTTTATTCGCAAAAGACATCGCGTTGTACAATGCTTAGCAATAAGAGAACAAATATTAGTGACAATTTTGGTTTAAATAGTCTTTGTTTTCTCTTTTTTTTATATATAAATATATATGTAGGTGGCTAGGTTACTTTACTAATCTGCTGGCCTCTTTTCACTGTTCTTGCGGGTAAAATCTTCAGCATTTTTCATGAATTTTTTACGATCCTTTAGAAATTCTTCTGCCAAATCGGCTCGCAATGGATGCTCTGGCTCCGGATCGTTAATCAATGCAATTAACGCATTAATAACTTGATCCGTACGTGTGGCAGGTTTCCAGTTTTCCGTACTTATAATAGGCAAACAGACTTGGCCTTTCTCATCAATATTTGGATGATAGATTTTCGTTTTAAAATTTATCTTTGGTGGCTTAAAGGGATATTCGGCCGGAAAATTGATTTCAATACGAAATGCTCCCTTATTGTAGGGAGGACTATCTGGCACAATGAGGCCAGTCCAACGCAATAGGTTATCATCGTCAGTGGCAATCTCTCGAAAGGATTTCAATTGACATTGTTGTAAATCTGTTAATTCTTTACGTAAACGACGCGGTGCTGTCATATTCCTCTGTTATGCTCTGGAGAAAAACAATAGTGATGTTTCCGTAAACGTTTTCAATTTAGCAATTTAATATTTTAATGATTTTTTTACAACGAAAGAAAAATATTCCAGAATTTTTTTTCTCTTTTTCGTTTTTGTTACCCACCGAATCAGACGTTTTTCTTATTAGCACTTTTTCCTTCTTTCTATGCTCTTTCATTTACTTTTGACTCACCTTTCGTCTTTTTCTCAATTGCAATTATTACTTATTAGTGTAGGCAAATTTTCTTGATAGAATCATTCGATGTGGCGTTTTTATAGAAATGATTAAAAACGTCTATTTCGATTGTAAAAAATTCTATAATATAAATAAATTGCAAGGTGAGCCATCAATTTCTCACTGGAATTCTTTTGAATAGAATAAAAATAGAAATAAAAGTTTTGTGGTTCTACTGAAAATACATACTTGTTAGATATTATTATATAAAATGGAGAATTGCATCGTTAATATCTATATTTTAGATAATAATATAGATGTCGAATTGATACTTTTTTTAATTATTTAAAGGTCTACTTGAAATTATTTGTCATATAGTTTTCTGGAATAAGGACAAATTTTGTATAAATTTTGAAGATTATTTCTTAAAAACCGCTAAGTTATCAATATTTCTTCATAATATGACGAAATATTCATATGCATATGTAAATTTGCATGGTAAAAATAAGTTTTCATAGCATTTAGATTAAATATGCTACACTGGAACATTGAGCTTAAATATATAGTGCTACTGTGTCTCTCTATCTCCGGTATTTACCAGTGTTGTAAAATTAAAATTTGAACTATACTGAAAGAGTACCTTTTTGCATCAAATGGTAGTTTTATAAAAATATACCCCATTCATAGCTGAAAAGCGCAAACAATAAAATCTGTAATAATAAAAACTTCTGAAATGTTTTGAAATTGAAATGTTGCCAGGAAACTAAAAATCTGTAACCAACTTCTGAAAAAGAGGAAAAAATGAATGAATTCTTCTTTAATAATTTTTCCTGATGTTAAATTTAGATCCGATACAAATTTTACAAAATTTAGATCGAACAAAGCACAAAAATTATAAATATTTCGACAAAGAATTTCCAATTTGCAAAATCATTTTGGGAATGAATATAAAACCAAAAAGAAAGAAATTATTCAAAAATTCATTTAAAAAATAATTTAAATTTAATTATTTTTTGTATGCAGTTTTCTAATTTGAATTTTTTAGAATTTTAAATAATGACACAATGGCAACATTGTTTTAATGCAGTAACCAGACATATCGGTGAATGCCTCCACTAACAGATGTGAAAATTACTCATTCTAGACATGCACCTCCAAAATCACGATATACAGTACATGGTTTTATGGTAGGACAGTCCCCATTTAGAATAACGGAACTTTGGTGAATTTCGATTTTATTCAGCACGCCGGATAAATTCGCCACATTTTGGAAAAACTCCCCACACTAGAAATTCACCACCGCGAGCAAACAAACACAACCCCCATTATGTTTTTGTTTTGTCCGAACTGGTTGGTTTTGGCGAGCGAAACTACTACTTAATCTTGATTAAAGGATTGTAATGACTATTTAGGTATGTGTGTATTTTTTTTTTTTTACAAAAGTACCATTTGATGCGAAATAGTACTCTTTCAGTTATAGTTCGGTAGCATTTTAAAATTTCAATTTTTCAACACTGGGGGGTACTGCGGTATTTAGTACTGAATTTTTCAACACTGGTATTTACCAATTGGGAAAAGTTTTTTCAGTCGTCTTTCAATTTTTCTATGAAGAGGAGACGTGTGTTTAAAGTTTGCGCTTGGAAAAGGAAAATCATTTTTGGAGTTTTTTTTAATTAATTTCTTTTTCGTTCGTTTTTTTTTGTTACGTTCACATAACTAAAATTGATGAAAACGCTGCATTTGTAAAAACTGGAGATTAAAAGAAATCAAAACGTAAATAATTGTTAAACGAACATTTTTGCAACGCTTGAATAGCCATACGGTTTTAGTTTTAAAAACTCCACGTGAAAGTGGGAGCCTCAGCCATTTATTTATTATCTACGCCTCACGAATATAGAAAAGAAAATTTTCTCACACACATTAACATTTTTCTTTTATTTTATGCTTCTATATATACGTACGTACGTGTGTTTTAATTTTTTTTGGCATAAATTTTTGCTTAAAAACGAAAAGTTTAGTTTTAATGCTTTTGTAACTTAAAAGACTGAATTAATTAAATTAAAAGAAAATAAGAAATAATATATTTATAAAAAATTAAAGAGATATAATCCACGACGACATTTTTTTCTTTTGCTATTATATGAAGAAAAAAGTGAATAATGAATAATTAGCACAGATAAAATAAAACTAAAAAAAAACAAGACAACGAATCACATACGAAAAAAAGTGTAAAAACAAAAACAACTATCATAAAAATTAAAGAGACACAAACACACACAGCTGTTCCATAAAAAAATAATACTGCCAAAATTGTTGATGAAATTGTGCGTGTGTGTGTGTGCGTTTTAAAGAGCTTTAAAACTGTGAGAGAGAGAGAGAGAGAGTAACATATTAAAGAAGAACAAGAAGATTAATTTAAAAACCAAAAGAAAAATTCCTGTATAATTATTCATTAAATAATAAACGCAAAAAGCATTCGTAAAAAACTGCAATTCTTAATCAAAGTAATGTAATTAAAAACATTTGATGAAAAGTCTTGTAGTGCAATGAACAGATAAACGAACCAATATAAAAACAGCAACAAAAGCAAAAATAAAAAAGGTAATTCGTGACAAGTGTTTTTGTAAAGTGAAAAAAGAGAGTTTGTGAAAAGAAGGCGTAACAAAATCAGTTTGGATTTTATTTAAATCTATTTAAAAGAAATCAAATAATATAAAACAAAAGAAACCAAAAAGCGAAAAATAAATAATAGTAACACAAGCTTATAGACAGACGTTGCAGTTAAAAGGAGGGGCCGCTTATTGGAAAATATCCATCATCATCTTCATCATCGCCTCTTTGCAGTTGTTGGTATTTTATTTCTTTCTTCAATTCAATTGAGTTTTTTGTATCTCTTTTTACTGGATTTTTCGTCTTTGCTTGAGCTTAGGTAAGTTTCTGTGATAGAATTTTATTAATTTTACATATAAAAATGGTTGCCAGGTTATTTGAGTTGGACTATTCTTTAACTGATGTGTCAAAATTGTCATTTATTATATAAAGCGTAGTAAAAAGATATCCATTATTATTCGCATAGACTGCCTCTCGCGCTGATTAAGTACAATTAATAATAAATAAAGTAGTCTTAAGGTTTTATGGTGAAAACTCCTCATGACAGCTTTATGATTGCATTCATTTCTGCATACACAAAGCCACAAGCATTTTTGAGCCTTTAGCGTTTCAGCCGATTCGACTCCTCATCCTACGCAAGGCTTGCAATAATATTAATACATTTTTAAATTAATAGGTATAATATTAAAAAAAAAACAATTAATTTTAGGGCATTATTACCGTTTGAAATTATTTTATTGATATTTAGCTAACTTTAGGTGTGGTAAATATAAATAAATACACCACCATTACAAGAACTCTCTTATCTTAATCCTAATTTTAATGACTTTCCTAAAAATAACTTGTTAGTTCCCCGCAACTATAAGTGTTTTCCAGAGTTTCGACATTGCTGTTGATCATTGTGTGTGTTGGGCTTTCGTTTTAGGCGTATATGTATTTGATTTTCTTTATGTCTCTGTGTTTGTAATCGAAAGGGTAAACAAAACAAAACAAAATGAAAATAAAAACAAATTGTTTTTGTGTGTAGGTCGGGCATGTTTTATTTTCATTTTTATTTATTTCTTGTTGTTGTTATTTCTGTCTTTTCAAGATCACTTTGAAAAATATTTCTATACGAATCAGCTGTTTTTAACCAGCCCACACCACGCTTACAAACTAGTTTTAATTAAAGAATACTATTGTAACTACAGTGCGCATCAAAAGTGTTGGGAATGTTGTTGTATGGGGAAAAATTTTATGTTTTTTAAAATAAGTTTAATAGTATAGGAGTGGAGGAGTGGACCACGTTTTAGCCCTCCACTGAGAGTGGAGATTATAACCTCCTACGAATCTTTTTGTCAACTTGGTCACTTACATTTTCATTTTTGTCATGCACAATTGTAATTAAAATTTTTTGTTTTCTTTAAAATAAGTGTTAACAAATCTAAGAACGCATCAGTAGTTGGAGTTTTTGTCATTGGTTGTCTGAGTCTGTTCGATTTTTAATTTTCCGTATTTAATTTTCTGTTTGCATGTCTCTTCGATTTCTTTGAATCAAGCTGTTTATATATGTTCAAATCAGACTGTGCTTTTATAAAAAAATATTGCAAGATCCTATTTTATTTATCTAATGATTCGAAGGCATGGCATTTATATAGTCTGGAGATAAAAGTTTAAAGATATAATTTAGTCAAAAAATTCCTTTGAAATTAAGTTGAAAGTTATGAAAAAAGACGTTATGATCTGTTTGAGTACTTTTTTAAACTCAAAACTCGTTGTTTCTCTCTTCCACTGAGTTTTGCCTTAGCAACAACAATGTATCAATGATATGTGCAATAACGGTTAATATTGAAGAGGAGCGAAGCAAATGAGAGTATTTTCTGTAATAAAACAAACAAGTTCGCTCTCTCATAAAAGACAATAAGAATTTGTCATTTGTAAAAGTATTTCAAACATAACCTAAAAAATAGGAATCATTTAAAACGGTCAGTAAGTATTTGGTAAAATATTTAAAACATTTCTTTTGAGAACAGCATACGTATGACCACAAAATAAACCTCAAAATAACTTATAATTACGATAATTATTCAAGTATTTCTCTTCTTTCTGTGTTGCGGCCTCATATTTCTTTATTTTGTTTTATTTGTGTTCTTATTGTTTACAACAACAAACGTGTTCATTGTTTCTGGTATTTTTCATTTTTTTATAGAAAATTAGCGGACGCAACATAATAACTCGAATAAGAAACAAATCAGTTAAAAAAGCAAACAAACGGAAGAGGTGAAGAATAGAATTGGACTGGAAGAAAAGCAGAAGAAAGAAGTGAAAATATTAAAAATTTGCAAATATTTTTGCATAAATAAAAAAGAAACAAAAAAAAAAAAAATCACCAACCAAATTAAATTAAATACGACTGATTGAACGGATTACCTACCAATACTCGTGGTTGAAAAATAAATCAAGTACTTCCTTTGAACGCTTAAAGAAAGAAATGATAAAAATATTCAATTGTAAAGAGAAGCAAATTTAAAGAAAAAGAGAACTGATCTATAATACCCCATAAAAGGCAAGAACCTACTATCTAAAAATATGAACACTTCTCAGGGTTCAACTGCAGCGTCGTCCGGGTCGACGACAACAACACAACCACAGCCCTTAACAAATGGCGGAGCTGGCAATGGCTCAAGCGCAAATGGCGGCAACAATGAACGCAAACGTCTCTTTATTACACACGTCGACTCTTTGGGACCTTACCTTAAGATCATTGGTCACCTCAATCCCGATGCTATGGGTGTAGTGCGTAGCCAAGTTCAAAAGCTATTAACCACTTGCTATACCATTGACTCATCATGGCCAGTAGCACGCCAGCAGGCTCTACTGTTACCGGGTGCCATGTGCCTCTACAAGCGCATCAATGGTGCAGCTCCAGCAGATTTTGAATTTGTACGATCACGCATTTCAAAAGTTGTTGCCCCACCACCAAATGCTCCTCCAACGACAACACCAAAAGTGGATATCGAAATCATAGATTATGGTCATACTGCGACTGTGGCCAGCATTGAGGTAAGTGAATGACGTATGTATGTATGTATATGTGTATTTATATATTTATAATTACTGAATTTTGCTTCTATTTATTGCTTCAATAATTGTTAAAAAAAATAGGATTGCATAGATATAAAATGTTATTACTGGATACGCTCCATTGGCACACAACTATTGCGCGCTTTAATTAATATGCTGATGGTGTGCAGTTTTTATATTTTATCGTTGTGTTCAAACTCTCCTCACATTACTTTTGCTGTCCGCCGCCTAGTTGTACTTGATTTTCAAATATTAATTGCATTTATTTTTTGTTTTAATATGAACTTTCATAATTTTAAGATTAGTCAGTAACTGTGCTGACTGACTAAGTATTCGTTTTTTTAACCATAAATATGAGAAATAATTGAAATATTTTTCATTCGCTCGTATTGGTGGGTTTCGGCAACCGTAAGTCTGGATGACCAAAGTTATATTTAAATTATATTTTTTAAAACTGATTTCATAATTCTAAAATGTAGGAAAAGTAGACAAAAAAGACATGAAATTAAAATAGAAAAATACAAAAATGTATATGTAAGCGATACTTTGACAGCGATTGTCAAAAGTACCATACTGAAACCCAAGTCCAAATTTGTTTGAGTTAGCAAAATGAACAAAAACTATTCTATTCTATTTCACATCACATTTATACATACATGTGCACTTTATTTAAAATTTAAACAATTTTTTTGTACGTTAATTTTCATTACTTAGAATTGTTCCCAAAGAACCTTTGCATCTTTCGGGCGTAAGGTGACAATAGAATGTATATATTTGGAAAACAATAATTTAAAAGCGTTTTTAATCACATAATGAAAATTCATTCAAGTCCTCAGAAAATGGATTTTAAATCACGTCTATGTATCAATGTATGCACGTGTAATTCGAAAATAGAACCTCTATCATCGACTCTACTGTATAACTTGTTGAGAGAAACATGTACTAAATATAGTGAATGGCTCACCATATTACCCGTGCTAACAGATTCTACAGTTTATATTTTTTGCTTTGCTCATATGCAACTGCATAACATTAGTTTGTACAGGATTAGAAATACAGTATTTTTGACTTATGCCAATGTAAGACAATTTCATACCTTTTCTAGTTTTTATATACATAAATGTTCATGGCCGTATGGTTAATTAGTTTGACAAATAATAGTAAATGGTAAAGGTCTGGATAGTCATGGTATCCATTTCCCCCACAAGTCCATTTTTTAACCGATTTAGCTCCATTTATGCGCAGCATTTATATCTTTACATACATATATCTTGCTTTCCTTTTATTTTCTTAATATCAAGTTATCTTCAATCTGATGTTTATGTAATTATTTATTTCTATTCCTCAATATGTTTGTTTCAGTTACTGTTTCCACAAAATCCAGAACAATTGACAAATATCCCAGCTATGTGCTCTCAATATATAGTTTTGGGTATTTGTGAAGATTGGAAGAAATCCCAAATCGACGAAATTTTACGGATGATAGCGCATCATTCTTTAGAAATATCCATTATAAAGGAAGTAAGTAATTATTATATGTACAAAAAAGAGAACAAAAATTATGATGTAATTATTGTACATACGTATGTATGTATGTACATATTGTATTTAAAATAAGACACTAAAATCGATTTGTTTTATTATATTTTTTTTTAATTACACAGTTTAATCAATTTAAATTTATAACAATGAAATGGAAAGAATTTAATATTGCTGAATTTCTGATACATCAGAAGAAAATGGGTGCACCCATAGCAAATGATTTGTTGTTTGAGAATTTTTCAAAAATACTTAAACAACAACAACAACAACAACAGCAACAGCAACAACAGCAAAAAGTTGCTACAAATAATAATATGCCTACTTCAAATGTAAATAATAATCTAAAAAACAATAATAACAATACAAACAATAACTATTATAATAATAAAAATCATATTAAGCCGCAAATGGCTTCTTCGTCATCATTAACAATACCATCGTCATCATCATCATCGATTATAAATACAAATCAAAATAACAATGTTGTTGCAGTGGCACAGACTGCGTCAAAAGCTGTTTCAGGCGTTTCCATTGCTTCACATCATCACCAACAACAAGCAACAGGTGCTATAAATAATCAAATGCGTGAATTAATGGTTGCTAGACGTTCTTTATCAGCACGTTTGCAACAATTGCAACATCCACAGTTACACCAACAACAACTTCATATGCGTCCAAATGTAGGGCATATGGCTTCTGCCGGTCAAAGTGGTGGTCATCATATGATAATTGTAAGTATTCTCAATTGATTTTTTTTATTTTTTTTTTAATTTGTACGGTTTTTTTCTCTCTTATTATTTTCGCAATTTTCAATATAAAATTTCCATATTGAGTATTTTTTGTTTTTAGTATCAGCAATAGGTCAGGCAGAAATGCGTATGTATAACCTGATTAAGATATAGAACATGTAAGGCGAAGCCTAATGCTGAATAGTAGTTGTAGCCTACATATGTATATGTTGTTAGTATACATTTTGGAAATCCTTTTATTAGTTTAAAATTCAATTAAAGTATTAATTTATATTTTTGTAATACCCCTCTTAAGAAAATATGCGTTTTTATCTAATTTGTAATCCGTATACTTTTTCTAGACTGCTCCCGTTCAACCTCGTATGCCTCAATCCATTGGAAATCTAAGATCAATGATGCAAGGTTAATATAATTTTTATATCTATTTCGTATTTTATAAATGGAATAACATTTCTTTGTTTTTTATATCCTTCTTTTGAAGGTATTCATTTACAAAATAATCGCATTCCCTATACTGGTCTCCACTATCAACCCCATCAACTTTCACATCAACAAACACTTCCTCAACTCCCAACTGCCGGTGGCATTTCGACAGGTACCTACAATGGTTTGCCAGGTGTTATGCCGACAGCAGTACCACAATTTAATAACTTTAGTCCTCGCTATCAAAGACCTCCACCACCAATGAGTGCCATAAATATGTCGCCACAACATCAAACACCAATGTCGCCACCAAGACGTACAACACCGGCTACTTTTAAATCAAATACTCTTACTGTGGGTCAGGTGTACGATGTAAGCGTAAGTTTTGTGGAGAATGGTCCATTTTTGTTCTCCGTGCAGCTGGTGCCTCAACAGGATGATTTGACCGATATGATGAATCAAATTGAAAAAGTGCATTTGAAACAGTTCAGCGAGAAACCAATGTTGGGTACCGCCTGTATAGCACGCTACAGTGAGGATGGCCAACTCTACAGAGCCTTGATAACCGGAGTCCAACCGACTGCTTGTAAAGTCGCTTATATCGATTATGGCAATGCTGAGTTGGTGCATTTCCGCGACCTGTATGAGATACCGGAAGAATTTTTAAAACACAAAGCATTTGCCATTAGGTTCACACTGTCAGGTCACAAGGAACTAGAGCCTATAGATGATAGTTTAAAGAAAGCTTTTAAGGATTTGGTCATATACAAGAATTGTAAACTAAAGGTGATGCCTTTGGAAGGTCCTCCTCTTGTGCAGTACTGTGAATTGTATATGCAGGATAAGAACATTTTGCACGTTCTAAAGCAAATACAAAAAACTCGTCTGGTTTATGCAAAAGCAGAGACTCTGCGTAATAATGATGTGGTGGAAATACGTTACATTGATTCCCCCAAGAACTTTTATGTTCAAAAAGTCGAGAATATACCTGCTTTTGAAAAGCTTATGGATGATATGTTTTTATATTATAATAAAAATCAAAATGTACCCAATCATTTGGCGCTCGGAGCTCCTTGTATTGTGAAATACGACAATGAATGGTATAGGGCTGAGGTTATGCGTGCCGATTCCACGGCTATTATTGTTAGACATGTTGATTTTGGCTACGAACAAAAGGTTACTAAGAATCTTCTTAGTACCATAGCAGAAAAGCATTTAAAATTACCACGCCAAGCGGTGCAATGTTGTTTGAAAGGCTTCGAAAACAACGAATTGAGTAAAGATTTGGCCACAACACAATTCGAAATGTTGGCCGAAGAATCTAATCGCCAAAGACGATCTTTTACCGTTAAAGTATTTCGCATTCAACCAGATGGCGTTAATTTAGTTAATCTATGTACCAAAGACTTAAATGTTATGAAGAAGTTGTATAAGTTGTCGATGCCTTTCGAACAATATTTAACATTGGAAAAGGAAGATTTTAATTTACATGCTGTAGCTCATCATGGACAAAACGGTCACCATAAAGCTCATGTTGAAAATGGCAATAAAACACCTTCCATAGCTTCTTCCACAGATAATGTCTCAATGCATTCTAGTAAAAAGGGACACATACTCAATTCAACCACTTTACAGAGCGATGAACAACGCATGCTACAGAAGCAGCAACAACAGCTACAGCAACAACAACAACAACAACAACAGCTACAGCAACAACAACAATCGCAACAAAGGCAATACCGCAACAATAATATAAATAATCAACCACCAAGTTATCAGAATTCAGTAACTACTACATCCGAATGGGATAAACAGAGTTCCAATAGTTCAATGACTGAGAACAGAGATTCTCGCTCAAGTTCAAGTGAATTTAAACAACAACAACAACAGCAAGGCCAACAGCGAAGACAAAATTACTATAAAAATTATCCCTCAAGCAGACATCAGCATCAGCAACAGCAAATGCAGCAACAACAATATATACCAAGTTCAAATAACTCTGTTTCCAGTGATAAAAGAAGCACCACCAGCAGTTACAATAATCCGAAATCATCTTCAGGCAGTAATTCGAATACTCCTCCAAGATTTCAAAAACAACAGCAACAGGGTAGACAAAGTTATCCAAATTCCCCTAGGCAACAGAAGCAACAGCAACAACAAAATCAACGTCCACAAAATGCTCCCCAGGGATTTTCACAACAGCCGAAGCAAAAGGATAGTAATGCCAATAAAACATCAAATAATGCTAGTGAAACTTCCAAGAAGCCTCAAGAACAACAAACAAGTAAAAATAATTCAGATAACTCATGTACTCTTACTCCCCAATCACCACAACAACAACACCAACCACAACCACAACAGCAGCAACAACAAAAAGATAAAGATAAACCAGTTACGTATACATTTGTACCTTTAAATAAAGCATTCCCTGTTAAGGCTTTGGACACACCATGTCGCGAAGAAGTAATTATATCCTGGTGGATATCACCACATCAATTTTATACTCAACTAAAGAGTCGTTCGGCAGACTTTGAACGTTTCATGAAAGATATTCAACAATTCTATCATAAGTTGCCTTTGCAACAGCTGCAATTAAAAGTGGGCTCTTACGTTATGGCCCGCCAGCGTAAAGATAACATTATCTATCGTGCTCGCATCATGGCCTGCAATCAAATGTTACGCAAATATAAAGTACATTTTGTCGATTTCGGTAATCAGTACACAGTGACATCCGAAGATATTTGGGAAGTGGAAAAACGTTTTGCTGATTTTCCCATTATGGCCTATTTGTGTGGCTTCGATGGCATTGTAACCAACTACGACCATCTCTATATTATCGATCGCATGGATAAATATTTGCCACAAGGTGTTACACTTCAATGTGACTACATCGAAAAGAATAATCATGACTTGTACTATGTTAATGTAAATGTGAATAACGTTTCTCTAAAACAAACGCTATCCAATGAAGGCCTCATAAACATTATTTGTCCAGGTAAATGAATTGCTATTTTGTACATAATTTTATAGATAATTTTCCTTTTATTAAAATTTCTTTACTATTTTTCTGCAGAACTTCGCTTGGATTTACTAGCCGGCCAACAAATACGTGCCAAAATTTCTTCCATCAATAATATGCTTAACTTTAAAATTCAATTACCTTTTTATGGCTGTGATAATATTAAACAGATTGAAATACTATGCTCTTACGATGATGTGCGTTTTGTTAAATCCAATCAAGATATTGCAAGAAAGTTTAAGCAATTTTACGATGGCAAGTCATGTGTACTCAACATTAAAGATGTCAATGACAATAAAGTGTAAGCCATACTAAATTATATATTAAGTTGGTAATATGTATTTTTAATAAAATCTTGTTTGTGATGTCTTTAGCCTTCTCTTGCGTCCCTTGATGCCATTACTTAAGGAGGATATTCCCTGGTATATCTGTACCCCGCCCATACTATTGGAAACTTTTGATGTACGCATTGTGTATGTGCCAACACCATATCGTTTATATGGACAAGTTGTTGCCACTGAAATGGAAATGGCTCAACTATTGGACGATATGTTTAATTATTACGAAAACGAAGGTAAGTCTAATGTCTTTGTTTTCAAAATTAAATTCTTAAATACTGTAGAACAGTACCAGTCTTTTATGTTCTAAGCTTTTTTCATATTATTTTGACATAGACCGACTCTTAATAGAAATTCCACAAGAGAGATACTATAATTAGTATCGAAATCAAACTGTCCATTAAATAATTAATGTCGCATCTTTTCGTTTTACTTTTTAGGTACTCTTCTTGAAACATTCGATTTGGAACAGGTGTGCGCTGCTAAAGGCAGTGATGGCAATTGGTATCGTGCACGTATACAAAATAATTCCAATTCCATTGGTCCTGTGGAAGTATATTACATAGATTATGGTAATACTGAACAGGTAGAACGAAATCTATTAAAGAAATTAGAAGAGCAATTCTATTTGAACAAGAGTGGCTATGCAGTGGAAATAAATTTACCGATAAAGACTCTTGCGGCTGATGTACAGCAAAAACAAAAGAGTAAAAAGTCAGCAGTTAATGCAGCGTCAGTATCTGGTTCGAATGAAACGGATGTTGCTGTAATTAAACACTTGACTAGTATTACTTTGGATCAGGAAATCACCGTTAAATGTTTGGAAGTGAAGAATAACCATTTAATTGCTGACCTCATAATGCCAGATGGTAAAAATATGATTGATGTACTGAAAGATCGGAAACTTATTAAATCTCGTGATGTGGAATTTATGCGTAAATTGTTGGAGAAAGAAAACCCCAATGTTTTGGAATATATTGAATGTGTTGATTTGACGTTGGAAGATGAAGACGAGGGTGATGATAAAATAAAATCTGGCAATAAAAGTAAACAGTCAACACCTAAAAAGAAGAAAACTAACACTAAAGAGCCAGAAGTGGAAAAGAAGTCTTCTACAACAGCTATAAGCTCTCAAGTGGAAAAAGGAAAAGCTCCAGAAAAACCCATTACCCAAGAAAACAAACCGAAAGACCCAGAGCCACAATTAAAGGCTGTAGAAGTAGTGGCTGATCAAGCTCCAGAAGCTGTTAAAAGTATAGAAGATCATACTAAACTGCCTGTAAAGGTGGAAGAAATTAAGACAGAATCTATTCCCACATCTGTCCCCACACCCGAACCAGTAGTTAATCCTTATGCCGATATGGAGCATGCCATATTAGCTCATTGTGATAATCCGGCCCAATTCTTTATCCATCCAATGGATAAGGTTAAGGACTTACAACGTCTTCAAGAAAATCTCCAAATTGTGGCGAGTTCCCTACCACCTTTAATGCGTATTATTAATGGCGCCTATTGTATATCTATGTACTCTGTAGATAAGCAATGGTATCGTGCTAAAATTTTAGATGCTGAGCTAATGGTATTGCAATTCATTGATTTTGGCAATACCGATTGTGTTACCGACACTACCGATCTAAAAGAAATGATTGTCTTCCCTGATGTAGAACCCTTATGTGTTCCTTGCGCCCTACCCATACGACCGAATGGTACGATCGATTGGCAAGATGCTGCAAATGCTACCTTCAATGATTCCTACACTAAGGTATTGGACTATGAGTTCATTACCCAAGGTGAACAATTTAAAAAGAGTTACGTTAATCTGTACATAGAGGGTGTCAATGTTATGGAGAAATTAATAAAGGATGGCTATGCCAAACCTTTGGAAATTGTAGATTCAGGAGAGAATTGTTTCATATCTCATGTTAATGGCATATCTGACTTCTATATACAATACGAAAAGGATTCCAAGGGCTTAGAACTAATCGAAATCTATTTGGCAGACTATGAAAAGCTTAAGAAATTGGAAAAGTTTGAAAAATTTAAAATTGTTGCCGCTTTGTTTCCCGACGATGAAATGTGGTATCGAGCCAAGTTGTTGAAACAGGTTGGAAACGGTTATGAAGTGTTGTTTATCGATTATGGCAATACCAGCATCAGTCCTGAATGTAGAGAAATTTCACAGGAAATCGCTGAGCTACCACCATTGTCGAAGAAATGTGCTTTAGAGGTTCCAGCTAGTTGCACTTGTTGGTCTGATGCTGCCGAACAAAAATTTATGGAAATTGCTGATACTGGTGAGACAATTTTCAGTGTAGAACTACGTGAACCGTCTCAACATTATGCAATTGTACATCTGCTTATCGATGGCAATAACATTAACGATGAACTAGAGGAGTTGTGTGAGAAGAAACCTTTAGCCGATGGCTCCTCTGATATGAATATTAGCTTCCATAATTCGACTCTTCACACTTCTGTCTACGAATCTGGCACTTTATACGATGCAGTTATATCACATGCCAACTCTCCCTGCGAATTCTACATACAATTCACGAAAGACACCATACGTTTAGAAGACATGACGCAAACTCTAAATTCATTGGCAATGGAAAAGTTAGAAAATCCTTCTAAATTACAGTTATGCGCTGCCCGCTATCCAGAAGATTCAAAATTGTATCGCGCCAGAATTCTAGAGATTTTAGATAACGATCAATATCGCGTACTCTTTGTTGATTATGGTAATGAAGCCCTTACAACCGAGTTGAAAACTTTGCCACATGATTTGGCGGAACTTAAAGAATTCTCTAGAAAATGTCAATTAGAAAATGCAATAAAATTCTCTCAGTTCGGTTCGATTGCTACTGAATCTTTTAATAATTTAATAAACCAATGCGATGGTCTAGTCAAAATCGATATTATCAATGAGGGCGTCGAAAATCAGCCAGCCATAATAAAAGCTTTTGCCACCAATACTGAGGAAAATCTGTGCGAAAGTCTAAATAAACTATTGGGCTTGGATCATAAAACTCAAACGGTAACATTACCCGTTCAATCTATAACGTCAGCGGAGGATCTTGAAAAGGCCGCTAAGACTTGTGTTATTTCTCATGCCATTTCTCCCTCGCATTTCTATATTCAACTGAAATCAAATTCTCAAAAAATGGAAACAGTGAAAAAAGCTCTGCTTACCATAACAGTCCGAGAAAATTTTGTACGACTAAATCAGATCGAGGTTGGCAGAGTGTGCACAGCATATTCTCCAGAGGATGACTGTTATTATAGAGCACGCGTAGAAGGCGTTTTGGCCAAAAATAAAGGTTTTGAAGTGTTCTTATTAGATTATGGCAATACCATAACAACCACCGAAATACGTGAGCTCTCGGAGGAACTGAGATCTATACCGTCCATAGCGCTAAAGTGCCAGTTAAATGATATACCCGCTGGTGTTAGTGATACGAAACTGGAAGAGCGTTTCTCTGCTTTGTTGGAAACACATTTTGGTGAAATATACGAAATCGAACAGGATGAACTGGACGAGACGACACGTGTTCATACAGTTAAATTGCAAGTTAATTACAAGGATTTAGCTGAGGAACTCAAAAAGGCTGTGGAATCTGATACTGCTGTAGAAGAAGTATTCTCTCCTTTACCTACTCTTTATGATTGTAGTATCATACATGTAAATTCTCCCACCTCTTTCTATGTACAATTAACCAAAGACGTTTCTCAACTAGAAAACATCACCGATGTATTACTAGACGCAGAAACAGAATTTCCAGAATTTAACGATATACGTGTAGGAGCCATATGTGCTGCTCAATTTCCCGAAGATGGTGCCTTTTATCGTGCCGAAATTGTTGCCGTGCTTGAGGACAACAAATGCGAAGTTCATTACATAGACTTTGGCAACAACTCCATAACCGATAAATTCCGTAAACTACCTGAAAATCTTTTAAAATTCGAAAGATATAGTAAACATTGTTCGTTGGACGCCTCGTGTCCACACACTCCTGAAATGCATCAACATTTTTCACAATTTGTTGATACACGTTTCTCGGAAACATTCCAATTAGAATTTCTGAAAACGTCCGAAACCTTGAACATTGTACGGGTATTCTATCAAGAGAAGAATGTGATACAAGAAATTTTACAAATTATTAAAAACGGCGGCGTTAATGGTGACTCATCCCCCCTGATTAATGGTGCTGAAGTCGATGATGAACAATAAATCATCAACCTCATAATCAAGAAAATAAACGCAATTGAAAACAAAACCAAAAAGAAAAACTTAAGAAACATATGAATTACGAAGATCTTCTAGAAACACTTGAAAACATGAAGACGATAAACAGATAGCAAACAAATCGATAAACGCCAAACCTTATATATTAAAATAAAAGGTAAAATGTAATGAAATAAAATCGAATGAAGATGGATTGAAATACAAAAGCTTTCCACACAAATAAGTATCGCTTAAACAACGATAATTATTTAAATTATAATCGATGAATATGAATATGAAAATATGAATTTAATGAACAATGTAGCCTGCTGCTAATCACTAACATAAAAGAGAAATCTCTCACCAAGTTATATATGTATGTGTATACAAATGATATAAGAGAAAAGAGAATGGAAACTTGAAACTATTTCGGTAAAGTCACTATTAATATAAGCAATTATTTTTCGACTTTGTCCAGAAATTTGTAGAATTGTAAATCATTTCTACTGTCAATAAGGTATGTTGGTAATTTTTTTTTCCTTTTTAAAATTTCTTAAATCTAAATCTATTTTATAAAAGTTATTATAAATGTTTAAGGCCAAGAGCCACGTACATATGTTAGCCATTACAATAGAGGCATCATACGTCTTTACACTCATTGCACTTTAATGCATTTAACTACATGTATGAGGCTTTATAGCTGATAATTATTTCGATTTCATGCACTCACTGCCAAGGCAGATGGACCTACGACCCCCATATGCTTTATAAAGTAACTTTCTCTCGAAAATACCATGAACAAACAAGATGTAGCATCTTTTATAGTTTTATTCTTTGAAAATCCCTTTTAATCATTTATTAATCTTAAACGCTTCTAGTTTCTAATACCAAATTATTAATCACTCTTATTAATTTTATAATACTGAGTGTTGTAATCTCCTATTATTTTAAAGTAGTTACTAAACTCAAATTAATCTCCAATACTAAAACAAGAACTTTTGAATTTTTGCCTTATAAATGTGATAATGTCTTAACGGCAGGTGTTTATGTATAAGAACGACTATTCCCAAACAAACTCCGCTATGCTTATATACATAGTTCAGAGACTGCAGAAGCCATATAGTGGGAAAGAATCATAGATGGGCACTTTGCAGTACCAGTAAAATTTCAGTAAAAATTGATTTTTACTGATTACTGAAAAAAATTTCAGTATTTAGTAAAATTTTACATTTTTACATTTAAATTTCATTTAAATTTAGATCGCATTAACAGTAAAATTTTACTTTTTTTCATTTAAATTTCATTTAAATTTCATTTAAATTTAGATTGCATTAACAGTAAAATTTTACTAAATACTGAAATTTTTTTCAGTAATCAGTAAAAATCAATTTTTACTGAAATTTTACTGGTACTGCAAAGTGCCCATCTATGGAAAGAATAGACTACAGAACAACTTCTTTGTTATTATCCGGCACTTGCAAAGTACTACTCAAGTATAAAATTAAGTCACACAACATGAGTGGTGTGAGAAGCTAGGCTGTAATCCTGACTGAAGGGTTGTAATGGCCGATTATGTATGTATGTATGTAAGATGAAGGAGTTTTGCACAATCAACATTTATTGGCAGAATGTGTCTAGCCAAATATAATTTTGAAAAAGTCCACACATTCATATAACTGGCTTGGACACCGATAACCTCCGCTTACGGCGAGTCTATCATTCGGTCAAGAATTAACAACAATCGAACTTTACTTCGCGTTGCTTTTGTGTTACCCTTGATAGTTTTGCAATTAAGCAGCTATTCGGGGGTTTTTAAGATGATTCGATCCCTTCGCATACATATATAAGGCATATACGAATTAAAGTCTCTTGCAAAAATAATGCATTTCTTTTTACTCTACCTTATAAGAATATTTAACTTAGGTTTGTAATATATTTTGCTTTATAACTTTAATTATTAATATTAACATCGTTATAATATTTTTGTTTTTGTTTTTGTATTTTTTTTTTAATTGTTAACCTATATTTTTTTTATTAACAGGTAAAATGAAACTGAATAATGATATTTACGCGAAAAAGAAAATTTGCCAACAGAAAGTTTGGATGTCACTCAACTTGTCCTATTGATGACAATGATAATCATGATGACAATGAACAAAATACGATAAAAAACGACGTTTCTCCTGCAATTACAAAAAGAAGTAAAGGCGGCCGATACTATTAACCTGCCTACAAATAGGCTAAGAAATATATGGTAAAATTGAAAATTATATAAAAACAAAAGTAAATACAAAGTAAAAGAAATTAATTACTATAGATTGTGATAAAATTTAAAGAATTACTAAAAGCAACAGTTTTTAGGTGTTTTTCGGAAAAAACACAATAACTTATATAAAAAACGATATTTAAAAAGCCTGTTTAAAGCTTTTCTAAAACAAAAATTAGTTCTAAGATTTTTTAATACCTAAAAGTAAACGGAGAAAGAAAGAAAAAGAAAAAAAGAAACAAATAAGCAGCTATAACATGAAACTTAAGATTTTTTATGGTAGTAAAACTACTGTTTTATTGGTAAAGCATTAAAAAAATGTAAATAAATATAATTGGATCTTAAAATATACATATAACATACATAATATATAATTTTGTGTAGTTTATTATTAATTTTTTTGTTTTTTTTTTTTTGTAAAAATTTCTTAAAGAAATGAAGTATTAAAATAATGGAATTTGGAATGATTACTTGTATTTAACAAGTTGAATTAATTTCTTTTGTGTTTTTTTTCTTCTAATATCATATTAAATAATTTTTTTATATGTATAAAAACGAACGATTAATTTTGTAAAACTAAAAAAAAACAAAATATAAAAAACGAAATTAAATTTAATAAAAAAAAAGTCAAAGAAGTGCTCATTTATTTTTTTTATATAAAAAAAAGAAAAAAAGTAAAAAAAGAAAAATATTTAAATTTGTAAACTTATATAAATAAGTGATAAACTTTATAATTAAAATGTATTAATTAATTGCTCATGCAGAAAAAAGAGTGTGAATACATTATAATTTGCAATATTGTATCAAAGGTTGAATTTTAAATACATTTATTTTTTTTTTATTATTATTAGAATTATTATTGATATTATCTGTTTTTAATTATAAAAAAATTAACAAACTCAAGTTTAAATTTAAATAATAATTCTTTTTTGTTGTTGTGAATGAATTTTGTTTTTTTAAATACTTTATTTAATAATTGCAGAGTTTTTTTATATATATATTTTTTTTTATAATATTAATAATTTACGAGAAATTATTTATTTAATTTCTTTTAATATTAGTTAGTTGAATTTTTTAATTTTTTTTTTTAATACTTATATTGTTTAAATGTAAACAAACACCAGCAAAACTATTTAATTGCAAAAAAAAAAAACAAAAAAAAAATAAATAAAAATAAATACTAATTTAAAAACTTTTGAAGGAATACAAAACAAATCCACATACTACATACACACTTTCTATATAGAGAAAAAGAAAATAAAAATAATAACCATGAATGAATGTGTAACTAATGTCTTCTCTATACATATATATTAATATCCTTTATATATTTTGCATTAAATATCAAAACAATAAAACTAATCGATTAAAAAAAAATAAAACAAAAAAAAAACACTAAAATTTCAGTAATACAACAAATCATACCAATTAAAATTTGTAAAAAAAAAGAAATAAAAATAAATGAAAAAAAAAATACAATTTTTAAATATTTAAAAACAATCAAAACGAAAATAAAAAAAAAAAATAAATTAAAAACAAACTTAAAAAGCAGCAAAACAAAAAATCTCGGTTATTTTTATCTGGTCGATGGAACAGAAGAAGAAACTCTTATTGAAGCAAATATCACTTGGGTCGAATAGAGTGAAAGTTGGAACAGACGATCATTTGAACTGTCTTCATTACTATATAGGGTGCCTTTATAATGCCTACACCAGTCTATAGCCTTGACAAACTCCAAACTCCCTTCGAAACCACTTTTTTTTTGCCAACTTACCCGTTAGCAGGCAGTAAAGCATAATAAATAATGGCTTAGATGATGTAGTTTTAAAAGCACGTGTTATCATGACCGCTCCAAAGCCAACCATATTAAATTATTTTTAAAAATTCTATATCAATATGTACAATATTCCATCCAACAACAACTTCTCTTAAGGTCATTCAACGTTATGTACTAAAGATTTAAAAGGCATTAGACTTTACAAATGTACATAATACTGTTTATATGTACATATGTATGTATATGTACATATGTAGTATATAAATTACCTGCCATTCAAAATACATGTTTTTCCAATAAACGCATTTCGTTATCTTTTCTTGAGTTGGTTCTATTGTTGCTGTAGGTTCAGGAAAATTCATTTCATTATTTTTAGAACAAAAACAAGAAAAGCAAAACGGAAAACAAACAAATATTTTAAGGGACAACAACAAAATTATGATTGAAGAACTCGTCTATTCTTCTACCTGACTTTTAAAGATTTTTCTCTACAGTTTTAGAATCTACATCATCATCATCATGATCATTACAATCATCATTGTGTTGAAGAGAGAAGTAAACTATCTTAGAATTTCAAAATAAAAACAAAAAAATAAAAATAAATTCCCAAAAACTATTGACTTCTACGACAATGTTATTGAGCGATCACAGACGAGAACAATTATGCTGGCACAAAATGGCAGCTTGTAGGCAAGAGAGGTGAGGAGAGTGGAGTTTTGCTGGCATAATTTTTCAACCAGCTTCTACCCCGCACAAACCAATACACAAACAACACAAAACCAATACACAAACAGCAGGCTCAGAAAAATAAGTAAACAAAAACTAATACACACAAAGCAGAGTATATGTATACAATTTTATGCCAGATGAAATAGTCTCGTGTGTGACTGAAAGAACAAAAATTGTGCGGCTTAAAAAATAGTCTCGTGTGTGAAACCACATTCGAAATGCATCTTCCATTAGATTTTTTTTGTGCAGCATTTCATTTATCTGCTCATAATGAAGTCTTAGTAGCTCTACGCATCTTTTTTCTTATGTAGGAGTTGTTACATACACACTGAATGTTACTAATTTGAAATGTCTTGCTTTTTTCTGCCTTACGTTGGTCTTCTCGTTCCGAAAAATATGAAAAATAACAATCAAATAAAGAATTATTAATAAAATGTTATTTTATTAAATATTGATTGATTTCATATGATATTTATTCAAGTGTAAATTGATTATTAATTTTTTTATTTTTTGTTTTAGTTCTCTTGTGCCATTTTTTTATTTTATTTTTTTTTTATTTTAAATTTATTGAATAATAATTTTTTTTTATGAGGCGGTCTAATCAGTTGGGCTTGTGTTTGAATTAAAGAAAAAATTGTATAATTTATTATTGTTTTTGTTAATTTTTTTTTGTGTGTTTTAAATTGAGAACAACATTGAAAACATGCCTTAATTTTATTGAATGAAACTAATGGAACAATTTACAATAATTTTGATAACGACTTTCATATACAAACGAAGTACATACGTCACAACGCTTAGCTGGTAATTATAAAATTGTAGTTCTTCTTGATAAGTAGCGAATAAAGTTGTTCCTTTTTCCAAGAATATTCATTTACTCATCAGCATTAAAAGTTATTGCAGTACAAGAGTCACTTCTGTTAATCGGATTTTGCTTTAAGCTTTCATCGTCTTAGTCACTAGAAGAAGTGATGATGACCTCACATCTTTCAAATTGGGGAAATGCAGTACACAGGCCTGCATAATATAGTGCATTACTGCAGGTAAGGTGGATATGAGACATACACGGTTTTCACGGAGTCTGGGACTCTGGAATGATGCACATTTATCCAAGGCTATGTAACGGCATAAAAACACATTCATAACTACTGAGCAATTATTAAACTATTGTAAGCAAAGGCTTTTTCATATCCACTGAGCCATGTAATATGTACGTCTTTGGGGTTAATAATCTCTTACAATCGTTATAATCTCTTACATAACGTCATCGTCGTTTTCATTTGAGATCAATTCAAAATTTATAACGATCTTGCTACGATTGTTGTGAAGAAGTTGTATTGTTATAAGGGGTACCTATTAGGTACTACCTAATAATAGTTAAGTTGGATTCATAGCGTTTTCCCGCTTTCCGCTTTATTTAATTTCACTGATTGTGTGACTGTCAAAATTGTTACGTTTTTCAGAACGTGCGTAACTGATTAGCACCGGAACAAAAATTATACAAGTCAGTTGATAAAAATAACGATAAAAACCGAAACAAAAACAAAAAAGAACTTTAAAATTACATTCTCAATTAACAGGTTCTCGTCAATATTTCCCAAGAAATAAAAAAAAACTTCCCCCCAATATACGATTATATATACATATTATGTGCATACTAGAGGTGTCAAACTATCGATAGTAGCACTATCGATAGTTTTTGATAGTTCATAAAAATATATCGATATATCGAATCTAAACTATCAGTTCTTATAAAAAATATCGATATATCGGCGATACTATCGTAACACTATCGGAGTCTCTCAAATAATACATTTATTTACATATTTGAATTTAATAGGTTAAAATACTAAATAACGCATTTTGTATAAACAAAAATAAACAAAACCGAACTTTATTTCTTAGTTCAAAAATCAAAAAATTAAACATGAAGTATTTAAGATGAAGGGTCCGTCAACCAATTGTTTTTGTTTGTAAAAGGAAGCATATCAACGACATTTTCTTTTAATTCTGTACGCCTATCCGAAACTATTTGACCAGCTTTACTAAACATTCTTTTCGGCTCAGTCGAGGTAGCTGGGATACACAAATACAAATACACAAAAGCAAATATTTGCATCTCTTTCATAACACTTGAACGTGTCTGGAAATGAAATAATTGTTTTAAGTTATAAATAAATACATCTAAGTAGCACATGTTAGTGAGTTAATGTCTTTACTTCACTCTCCATTTTATAATAATACTGTGGGAATCACCAGTTTATAAATCACCACTTTGTTGAAACAAACTCAATCTCAAAATTTCAGTTCGCATTTTCCCAAAAACTTCAGTGAGGATATGGATCAAACTTAACAAAAAAATTCATTATAAAATACAATTGTCTTTAAAAATACAAGTTTTTCTTATTAATTTGGAAAACTACAAAAGTTGAGATTGCTGCCTTCGTTTCCACACCCCTCAATTTACTATCGATAGTGGAAAAAAACTATCGGTAATAGTTAAATGTTTATATTTTGTAAAAAAAAAAACATCGATAGTAACGAAAAATATAAACTATCGATACTATCGATAGTGCCATCGATATTTTGACACCCCTAGTGCATACACATACCTGTAGTGTATCAATAGACGTGAGTCAAGTAACACTTGTAGTTTTTGAGAAGATGACAAATAAAGAGTAGAAAAATGATGTTCATTTGTTAATGGGAAATTATGACACCGACATGCATACATACAGTGATGAAAAAGATAGTAGCAGCACAATTGTATTTGCTTTACCTCATTTGACTGTTCATTGCTGTTAATTTCCACATTGCCAAGTGCTCGGATAGAGGCCTTCCGCTTTGAAGATACTCGAATATTTTAGACTTGGACTGAACATATCCGCTACTGTTTCACTATCTATCCAAATCCGTTTACAACGCAATTATTCTTGTCCTTAAAGAGAATGTGGCTTCCAAATTGCTACATACCTACATACAGACATAATTGGCCATTACAATCCTTCAGTCAGGATTACGGTCTAGCTTCTCTACATTCATTCTTATTACTCAGTCTTGTTGCGTAGCGTCCCGAAAAATTATAACATTCACGTATTCTGTCCAGGAGACAGTTTACGAGAAACTCGATTTGTCAAGTCACGGTGTCCTTTGATAAGCCTCCTTTCAGACTGGTCCCATTATCCTAATCATAGCTCTGTTCCTCACAGTATATAAAACAGATTTAACAGAGCCCCTCTAGCACTGCAGCAAGACAGCAGATTTTCATTGACACTGTACAAGCTATTATAAGGCAGGTTTTCTGTGGCAAAAACTTTTCCCTTGGCGGAGAAGGCTTTTCACAGACTGCAACCCATAAATTAAACTTTTTACAATTTTTTTCGTATTGCACTTCTTTTAAACAGCAAGTTCGATTTCATTAATTTCGATTTAAAAGAAACCATAGACGGCACTATTATTTCTACCAACACTGTACTTATATATTTTATCAAAAAATTTATATCTAAAATGCCAAGAAATATTTACAATAAATATTTACAGTAAAATTTATTGGAATTTTTCAATCAATTTTCACATATTTTTACAAAGAATAGTGTGAAACCGAAAACAAGTGATTGAAATAAGAGCAGCAATTGTGAGTGATTGTAGCATGAGTGGCAATAACAAACAAAGGCAACGACAACTGTAACAATAAAAAAAATTGTTTTTATATTGATTGTAGTTATTATCACCACTTAGCGTGCTATATTGCACTGACAATAACATAAGTAACAACAACAACAACAACTGCAACACAATATTAAATAACTTTCTCATACTTGATTTAAAAGATCCACAATACAACAACTGTATTATCAATTTTCAAATTGCTTTTGCAGTTGTTTTGTTTTTGTTTTATAATATCACACATTTAAAGAAAGAAAATTTCTCTCACTCACACTTACGAAAAAGAGTAAAAGACCTCTTTTGACTGTAGTAGTGCGGTGATAAATGTACTCTTTGCACATATTTTTATCAGTCTCTCTTCTCATTTTGTTCTCGTTATTATTTTGATTTTATTATGAAAGAGATTTTGTATTATTTGCTCTTTAAACACAAATAAATCTCTTTCAATGCCTTACCAACAGTTGCTTACTTTCTCTCTTCACGTGTGTTAGTAAAATTATCACAGGAAAAATGACAGACATAACAAAACATTGTTGTTATTGTTGTTTTGTGTTTAATTCAATTTTCCTCAATTTGTTTTTGTTTTGTGTGCGTGTATGTGTTTCTGTTGTTTTGGCTCGATTGCTCGGTGTTTTTTCTTTTTCTTTTGCTTTTCTTTTTTGTTTTGATTTTTGTTTTTTACAATTATAAGTGAGAGCGTTCTTAATTTTCCATAGGCTTGTGAGATACTCTCACTCTCTCTGCGTTCTTTCTTTTTTAAATACACTCACACATTGTTGGGGATGTGTTGTATTGTTTTTGTTAAATCACACATTTGTATTTATGAGTATGTGAGTTTAAATGCGAAGAACAATTTTCTTTTCAAAGATCCCATGTGAACCTCAATAGTAGAAACGACTCGGTTAAATGCAGACGATGACGGTTATAATGATCGCTTTAAATAAACGTTAAATTTGAAAATTCAAATTATTCGATAGAAAAAAAACGAAAGGAAGTGAATTTTCATTTACGGACGTAGAAATAAGCAACGGTTTGTGTGATATTTTTTTTTAATCAAAAATAAATAAAAAAAAAGTATTGCTTTTAATTCTTAAATAACCCATGCTTGAAAATAAAATAAAATAAAAGAAGTTAAAAATATATTTTTTTTAACAAGCAAATAATAAATTTTGAAATAAAATATTAAAAATAACATATTAATGCCTTTAAATCAAAATGAAAATAATCAGTGCTTTAATGGAAATTTTTTGAAATAAAAAAAAAAAAAAATAATCTTTAAAAATTTGAAAAAAATAAAGAAATTTTTATTTGTATGTTCTTTAAATTTTATTTTAACAACGATTATGACCTTTTCTTTGGGATTATCGCAATTGGATTTATTTATATTTTTGTTTTTTTAAAACAATTTTTGCAAAATAATTAAGGTAAGTTAGAATTTGTTTTAGGACATAGACAAATACACATGCATATGTATATCGAGGATCGTTCGTTCCTATTTTATTTCATTTTATTTTTTATTGTTGTTTTATGTTTTTATTACAACTGATAATTGTTTAAAACGATACAGAAACTCATTTCCTATAAAAGGAACCAGAAAAAAATTATTTAAACTGATAAAAAAAAAATTGGGTTCGCGCGAAATAAATTTTTGTTTTAATTTTATAAACATGTAGGCGCAACTGTCGTAACTTGATAATGACTGCCTAGATTTATTAAAACGAAAACAGGCCATATTTAGAAGGACAGAATGTAACGAATAAATTCGAAAACTAGAAATAAACGGGGAAAGGCAGAAAAAAAAAGATTTTTAATGGTTTTTGAACTTTATTATTATTTTGAGGTATCCCAGTTAGGATAGCAGCAATAACGAACAGCATAGGAAGATCAAGACAAGATCTCTTGTGAAAGAATAAAAATCAATGTACAGAATCTTTACTATCACACTCATTATAACCAAACAGTATATTTTCGCTGAGAGGGTTAATTTTTAGGCAATAAAACTTCGGCAACCTTTTTATTCTAGAAGCTTCTCAGAGGAAATCTTCGAAGAAATATTTCTTCATATTTCATTTGTGCGAAATGACTGAGCTGGGTTTTCAGGTACGGGTTAACTAGTAGACTGCACCGACTTTATGTTTTAAAATTGTTTTTTTTTGCAGAAACTCTCCACCTTTTTTGTCATTTGCATTTACCCCATTCCTTAAAATTTAAAAGATGACATGTTATTGAGAGAAAAGAAACTTTTTCTATTATTTTCTCCAACACTGTATATAAATATTCGTTTAAGAAAACCTTCGCTTTCCTAAATTACAAATAGAACTTTGGTAAGAACTATTACATTGTATTTGTTGTTAAAAATAGTTAATACGTATGTAGACTTATGCCAGGCACTGCTTCCATTTATCTGTATACAATTACAACAATTTAAATAAACGTTAAACTTACTGAGAAAAGATCACATTATTTGTTCTTTTCTGAGAAATAATTAGGAATTCCCATGTCTGCATCCAATAATGTACATAATTGAAAATATGTAGTAGTGTTCAAAAGAGCAAAAGAAAGTCAAAGAGAAAATGTAAAAGAGCATGTTTTACTTTGTCACTCTTACACTCAAAGAATTATGCGTATTAAAATGAGAATATTTAATGAATTCTTTTGTTTGTTTATTATTCTTTAAGAATAATTCCTTGTTCAATATTATTTATTTTGCTGCTGTAGTTGTTGTTGTTGTTATTGTTGCTGTTATTTTCTTAATTGTTTTTAATTGAAATAAACTACTTTACGTCGTTGATGTGATAAATTTAGTATTTTTTTTTTGTGTGTTAGTGTTGTTGTCTTAAAAAATTATTGAGTCACTTGTGTAAGGGCCGGTAATTTTTATATTTTTTTTTTTTGGTTTCATTTTAAATTTCATAGTAAATTGACTGATAAAAACGGCATAAGAGAAGTTATTTAATTTAATTAAAACAACATCCAAAATATACATATAAGTATACATACATACATATACATACATGTATATACAGATGTTGTACACTTTATTGTGGTTTTTATTTTTAATCTGCTGACTAAAGAATTGTCCCTAAAATAAGATTTATTTTAAGGGACAAATACAATATATGTAAATGAAATAAATAAAGAACTGACCATTACAGAACGTAATTTTGAGTTTCAAGGTCAAAAGGATTTAACAATATTGCTTTAAAATAAATACAATATGATGATTTATGATTAGCAAATTCCACAAAGTCTGATTTTTCCACCGTTAAGTTGTGGAGAACAGTAATGTTGTGTGTTTATTTTCTATATGATCTACGGGACCTACAATTTAAAGTCGATTCCGGTGTTTGGAGAGTGTACTGGCTCATCCAACGGATTGCCTTAGTCTTAAGGCTTCCAAAACAGGTTTGCTTACGAATGAGCTTTACTTGGGACCTGAGATATAGCCGTCGAAGCTAATTGATGTCTTCAAATAAGCAACAAAGGCAAAATCGAATAAAAATGGACCTATTGGTGAAACGATATAGCCATAGTCTCCAGGATTCCAAAACAGGTTTCTTTATGGTCGTGCGTTACGTAGAACCGGATATATGATAAAGTGCTCTATGTAAATACGGATAAAAATTTAATTTTAGTTAAATGGACTTAAAAATTCTAATAATTCTCATTGAGTTCATATGCATTTATATGTGTGTATATATACAACAAAATGTCGTATTTTTCGCAAGTTGTATTATTTGGTAGGTGACTTGCACTTTTTCTTGTTGGTGATTTGTATTTTTTAGGTCGATGACTTGCATTTTTCTTGGACGATGACTTGCATTTCTTGGTCGATGACTTGCTTTTTTCTTGGTCAATGACTTGCATTTTTCTTGGTCGATGACTTGCATTTCTTGGTCGATGACTTGCATTTCTTGGTCGATGACTTGCATTTTTCTTGGACGATGGCTTGCATTTTTCTTTGACGATGACTCGCATTTCTTGGTCGATGACTTACATTTTTTTGGTCGATGACTTGCATTTTTCTTGGTCGATAATTTGCATTTTGTTGGTCGATGACTTACATTTTTTTTGGTTGATGACTTCCATTTTTCTTGGTCGATGATTTGCATTTTTCTTGGACGATGACTTGCATTTTTCTTGGTCGATGATTTGCATTTCTTGGTCGATGACTGGCATTTTTTGGTGGGGTTTGGAGTATTAAGATAAGGCGACTTGGCAATGTCGGTGGAATGGATGAGGAGGATGATCTGGCGAGACCGGTATTTGATGCAGGAGTCTGCGAAGAGGAAGAGCTTGCTTGGGTTGGAAGGGCCAGATCGAGGAAGTCCTGTCACCGATTGGTGTGACCAACTGGCGTAGGGGCGCAAGAAACAAAGGCGCCTGGAATGATGTGCTAAGGCAGGCCGAAATCCGTTAATAGGGATGTTAATGGCCAATTAAGTAAGTAAGTAAGATTTCCATTTTTTTGCTGCAATGTACAGCATGTCAAAAATGTTGGCGTAAATTTCATAAAAGTGATAAATGAATTAAAATAAATAAACATTTTTAAATTTGTAAAGAAAATCTATCAATAATTTGAAAAATTCTATGAAATACAAGTATGTATTAAAAGTGATATATAAGCTAGAATTATGAAGTTTTTTTAAGGCTCAATCTACGGTTAAGGCACACAACATGAGACATGTTTGAGAAGATAGGCGTAATCCTGACTGAAGGGTTGTAATGGGCTATTATGTATGTATGAAACAATTACAGAACATCAAATTTTTCAGAAAGTCTAAATCTGATTTGTAAACACCCGTTAAGAAAGATAAACTCATACGTTTCTCAAAGTTTGGAGACAAAATTTGTAAACCTTCTGTTACAAGGCTTGGAAATTATGAAAACGCTGTAAATTAAATTCTTTAAAAATGATTTATTTTTACAAATTTTATTAAACATAAACACACATGACCCCCGAAAATAAAAAATATGTATTCAGTTTAAATGTTATCAGTACGTATTAAACGAAAAAAACAAATAAAAATAATTTAAAAATTGGTCAGATTCTGATTAAATAAATAGCAGTACTCAACGTAAAGCATATAATGGAACGTACGTATACTATTTATTGATAAATATTGAATTTGTTTTTTTTTAATTTTTTTTAAAGAAAAATATAAAAAAATACGAAAAATAAATCAACAAGTTGTTTAAAATCTTGGTTTTTTTTTATTTGTTAATAAAAATGATCTTCAAAAAGGCAAATAAATGCCAATATATGGCAACAATACAACAAAAGACACTGAGAGTAGAGTTAAAGAACGAAAGCGAGAGAGAGAGAGAGAGCAAATAATAAATAATTTCACAGTTTAATTGATTTAAATTGATCGTGCAAAAAGATTAGGCGTATAAGTGTGCGTGAATAAAGCAGAACGAGCAAGAGAGGTAGACAAGAGACAAGAGCAAAATAATGCACACTCTATATACTTCAAAATACAATAATTTAACGGTAACTGGACAAAGCTGTATAAAATTAAACGATTGTGTTACGGTGAAGTTTGGTTATAACGAATGGAAATTATTTTACTCTTTCGCGTTTAAGATGAATTTTTTAAGGTGTTCTTTAAATAAATAAATTTTATACATGGTTTATAAAATAATAATAAAACATATTTATTTATTAACTGTGTAGTTAACTAACTGAGTTATAGACTATCAGGGCAGCATATTCTGTTGCTTTTCTTCTTATCTCCTACGTAGGAGTTCTACTTCGCAAAATATGTTCTATTCTGCCTATAAAAACTTTAATTAACACGATATTTCTACATACATACATATGTATGTATGTCTAGTGTTTATATTGATAACTGAAACCATATTCATTATAACGAAACCCTATTGTATTTTTTATTAGAGTCAAAGAGGCATCAAAAATATTTTCATAATACGGACACCTTAAATAACATATAAGTATATAATCTTTATAATATCTTTACTAAAAATGGAACATATCACACGGTTGATATTTATTATAATCTTTTATTAAAAGTGTCATAAAACCCATATAATCTCATGAACTCATTTTTCGGAAAATGGCAGGTGTTATATTGAGGACCACTGACGAGTGACAAGTGATGTGTGTGTTTATGTTTGTGTAGATTTTAAGGTGAGGTGAATGATTGCGATCATATTTTAGTACCTGTCACTTTAAGAGTTCAGTGGAAATATAATTTGTAATATCGGAGGTTTGAAAACCACAGATGATAGTCATACATATACATACATATGTATGTATGTACATACATAATTGGCCATTACAACCATTCAGTCAGAATTACGGCCTAGCTTCTCACACCGATCATGTTGTGTGCCTTAATTATATACTTGAGTGGCGGGACCTACAGTTTAACGCCGAGTCCGAACGACAGATTTTGAGAAACTTTTTCATTGCAGGTTTATTTACTCTCAGAAATCTGCTGAGAGGAAGTCGCCTACAAGACTACGGCGACTTACACACAGGTCGTCCCTTTGAACTCGTGAGTCTACTACAGAGGATAGTCACCCTAGTTAAATAGGAAGTGTGTTTGAGAGCGGAGTACATACATATATATGTATTTAAAAAGTTAACATCCAAATAAATATTACAACGTCTTCATTCGCTTTAATAAATATTTTATAGGCTTATGCTTAACGATTTACCGGAAAATGTACGAAAATATAGTTTTTTATTGCCCGTACTATTTATGAAAACATATGCATACAGCTGCAATAATCTCTCTCATCCCATCTAATCATTTCCGTTATTTTGAAAATTACTCAACATTTTAAGCAAAATTCGTTTAAATAATTAGAAAGGCAAACTTATGACCGAATTTCTTCTCTCAAAAGAAACAAAAAAAAAAAACATAAACGCCTAACATAATTATGACGACTGACCCACTATTTATAAGGCAGACAACACTTTATAAAAACAAACACACACAGTACTTATCTACTTACAATAATAAATCCACAAAAAAAAAGTTTTCTCAGAAGAATGCAAATTAAAATGAATAATTTGTTATTTTAAATGCTTTTTCCCCTACTTAACGAGATGATTAAGTGAAAATCATTTTTAAGGCAAAAAATCTCTAAAAAAACAAAACATGCGAACGAAAAGTATTGGTTTCTGGCAAAAAAAAAATTCTTTTGGCCAAGAAGAACAAAAAGAAAAAACACTCTCGAAAATTAGAACGAAGTGAAATGTAAAGCCTTATGATGAAATATTGTTTTTAAGAAAATTTTGCTTTTTACCAAAAATACTTTCAATGCGAATATTCTTCTATTAGGGTTAAAACAGTTTTTATAGTGAGTAATAGGCATCTGGATGGAAACCCTAAGGAAAACAAGTCTATTATCCTGGAAGCTAAATATAGTATCGTTTTATTAATACTTTTGAATGGCCACACTATACCAGAAAATCATTGAAGTAGCTTAAGCTGTTAGGCTGAACTGATAGTCTACAATTCACCCATAAACCCCTGAATTACTTAAGGAATTTGGGTCCACCAATTCTTTACATCAGCACCCTTGAAAAGGCCAGTGTCCTTAATCTATTATCACACAGATAGGCAGATTTATAGATTAACTTACTTGCTTACTTAATTAGTCATTACAACCCTTTAGCTAGGATTACAACCCGTTAGGTAGGATTACAACCTTGTTTCTCACACTACTCATAATATGTGTGTATGATAATTTTATCCATGGGTGGCGGGATCTACAATTTAATGTCGACTTCGAACGATAGATTTGCGAAATTTTTCATACATACATATGTACATACATACATAATTGGCCATTATAACCCTTCAGTCAGGATTACGGTCTAGCTTCTTACACCACTCATGTTGTGTGCCTTAATTTTTATACTTGAGTGGCGGGACCTACAGTTTAACGTCGGCTCTGAACGAGAGATTTTGAGAAACTTTTTCATGGCAGGTTTAGTTACTTTCAGAGTTTTTGCCAGAAATCTGCTGAGAGGAATTCTCGCGAAGAAATATTTTTTTTTCATATTTCATTTTGATGTCTCGCCTGGGGCTCGAACCCGGGCTTTATGTCTAATAAACGAACACACAACCTACTAGACTACGGCGACTACATTTTATTAATCTCTTCGGTGTAGTTTTAATTTAATTTGAAATCGTAAAAACGTCACAATAGAACTATTCCATATACAAACAAATAAATCAATTTAAATGAAACAATAAATCTTTTCGAAAACAGTTTTTAATCCAGTGGAAAATTGAAAAACCAATGAAACAAAAACAAATAAAAACAAAATTGAAAACCAAAGCAAATAAATCCCCTCATCGTAATATCCACATAAAAAATAATGTTTTTCATTGATTTTTAAAAGAAACCAAAATTTATTACAGAAAAACACCTGTTGGTGATGAAAGTCCACCAGAAACATTATGATATAAATTTCCAAACCATTTGGTTGTCATTATTGATTGGATTTATTTTTATTTTAATTACAAATTTTTTTAGGCTTTCAAAATATTCATAAAAAAAAAGGAAATAATACATTTCATTGTGAAAATAAAATTTTAATTTATTGTATTCAAATGAAACATACTTGTTTGTAAATTTATTACAAATAAAAATCAAAATATTTTCAGAGTTTTCTATCGTGTTTTTCTAATTTTCTAATATTATTTATGAACAAAAGAAATTGCCATGTAATCATATCAATTATAATAAAATTTAAAGAATTTTCTTAATTTTATATCCAACAAAAAGCTGAATCATAAATTAGGGAAAACAAATAAAAAGAATTCAGAGTCGCTGCAGACGCAAGCCGTCAGTTGCTAAATTGAGAGTCGCTGCAAGACAAGAAAGAAGGAAATTTTCTTTAAAATAAAGACGGCTATTCCCATATGAGCCCTTACTTTGTCTTACATAATTTTTTTTTTGGAAAGTTTTAATTTCTTGTTTAGTAGCTAGTCCTCGTCCATGAATGCCAAAAATTTCTCATATAAATGTTGAATCATTCAGGTAACTGTTATATGGATTCCAGAATATAGCGATATTGTCGCAAATTGCATTGCTGATAAACTGATCCATATCTGGTATCAGCTTTAGGGTACATGCAATATTGTTAAGCTGTGCTGGGATTAATGTGGATAAGACTGTCTTCTTTTCTTAAATCGCAAGGCCATGCATTGTACTATTGCAGTTCTCTTAGGTCCTTGCCCTATTTAAAGGCATTTAAAGGCCAGGACTGTTGAGATGAGGAGGAGGAAACTATTTTTCACCCAGCTTATGCTTAAGAAGAAGATTCTTCGCTTAACGTTACTTAACAATTAATAAAAATACATATTTAATTAACGCCGTTCAATTTAATTTAAACGTCTTTGGCTTCCAGCAATAACTGCCACATAAATTTAAGCTGGTCAATATATTAAAAAAAATATATATACACGATATTTTCTCAAGAAAAATATTTTCAAAATGTATGCCACCACAAAGTACCAAAAATAAAATATTTCCCATTCCCAACACTTTTCCAACACCCTCTAAGTCCGAAGAACCAGAAGAAAACAACAACCAAAAGAAAATCACAACCACTTGATGCAGGAAACGTTAGCATATGCAACAATTTGGCAGCATGGCACGGGTGTGTATGTATGTGTCTTTCTAAAAGGCAACGAAAAAACGTCAATGAAAGTGAAATGAAATTTATGGGCCAAACACAAAAGCATCATGTATTTAGAATTGTACTACAGACAGCTTATAAGCTATTCTAATAAGAAAACAAAAACAATAACAACAACAACAAGAACGATAAGAAAAATAGAATATAACACCTACAGACAATATTTTCAAATAAAAATTTTATCCAAAATGTATGACAGACATTTGAATAGATGGACAAGATAAACACACACACACACACAACAAATCCGCTGGATAATATTGATAATAAAAACAATAATAAAAGAATTCCTAATTTCATATATAAATCCGTCTATTATTTTTAAATTTATTTTGTTTCAATTAATAAATTTTCGATAAGCCATATGGCTCCATAAGTTTTTTTTTTGGTTTTTTTCTAAAATTATTTCAAACAAAAATGAAAAACTTTTAATTAAACAAACGTTCAATCATAAAAGTGTATTAAAAAAACAACAATTTTTATCCAACAAAAACACTGGCACTGTAAACAATTTTGGACATGAATTGATTCTTTTCTTGGTTTTATAATGACGAGGCGTATGATTAATATTCAATGATGATAATGCTTTTGTGTAGCAGAACTTTGGTGGACCAAGTTGACAAATTTTATTCAGAGTATTTAGCTATTGTTACAGATTTTTCTCTCCAGACACCAACAAACTTTTCTGATCTTTTGGTTTTAGATACAAAGACTCAGCCACATATAGAAAGAACGGCTCCAAGAACTGGAGGCATAGCTGAACTTTTGATTTTGTCACGATACCCAAGACATTCATCGTTTTACTACCTTTAGGAGTTAGCATTTACGAGAACTCATATTCGATGTAGTGCGTTGGCTTATTAGAAGAACCCCGGTAGTCCAACCTCCGGCTCTTCCCCTCAACAGTCTTCCGTCAAAAAGTCAGAGTAAAATAAAATTTTCATGAAAAATTTCGTCGTAGTCTAGTAGGTAGTGTGTTGGCTTACATCTTACTTAAGTCGAGTTGGTACTAAGATATGAAAAACTAAAAATACATTTTTAACATAATAGAGAACAAGCTTGAGTGCAAACAATATTTTTAAAATTTTTTTAAAACAATTTTTGTAATGACTCCGCTAAAACAATAAAATAAATCAATAAAGAGAACAAAACAAAAACTGTTAATAATACTAAATTCCGTTAAATAGTAATGCGAATACCGTGTAAAGACAACTGTTATTCATACATTTATTTAAACAAATGCTGATAAATTGAATTTGAATTTACAAAAACAGAACATGTTCCTTGAAACTCGTATCAGTCAGTTTCATTTTTAAATATAAACTTCATGCGAATGTTAGTCACACTGTTATTGATACTTTGTTTTTATTATTTTGTTAAAAGTCCAATTTAATCATAGACACGTTAATAAAAAATTAACAAGAAAATGTTTAAATGAAAATGATGATAAAAATTATAACTTTCGTACAAAGTCATAATTCATAGGTAGGCATGAGCAATTTATTTGTTATTAAAGAATTGTCAAAAGTGTCTTGTCATTCATTGATTGTTTCACAGGCAAGCATTTCCTTTTCAATCACAAAACTTTACAATGACATAAAATAATAATTGTATTTAAATAACAAAGTAAAAAACCAAAAACTTTATGCAAAATACTGCTAAACACGCAAATTATTGTTGAACGTCAAATTGAAGTTAAAAAAACAAAATAATAAAAAATGGGGTCTTAAGTTTTCATAGAATCAAAAAATGTCAGCAATTATTAAAATATAATGCCCTCAATTATTATTTATAATGCGTCATACATATGTATTTACATATATTTATTTTGTGCATGTTCATATGCATTTTTTTTTGGCTAGAAATCATTTACAAAGTGTAAAGTCGCCTTAGCGAACACACGCTTATTAGTCGTAAAGCCCGGGTTTGAGCCCCAGGCCAGACATTAAAACGAAATTTGAAAAAAAAAATATTTCTTAGGCGACTTCCTTTCAGCAGATTTCTGGCAAAAACTCTGAGAGTAAATAAACCTGCCATGAAAAAGTTTCTCAAAATCTGTCGTTAGGAGTCGACGTTAAACTGTAGGTCCCGCCACTCAAGTATAAAATTAAGGCACACAACATGAGTGGTGTGAGAAGCTAGGCCGTAATCCTGACTGAGGGGTTGTAATGGCGAAAATCTTTTCATAGTGCAACCTGGATCGTTGCACTTCTCAAGCAGTTTCTGTATACTGCCGCCGTCACGCTAAATAGTCATTGAAATCGCATAGGATGAGGTGGAACTGAATCTGTTCTATTCCCTATTTCGAAAAATTGCTGATTTCTCCTTAACGACAGTCGCAGGGCGACAACAAATACATTCAAGTGCGATGTGACAGATTCAAGCATAGTAAATGCTTTTAGTTAGGATTACAACCAAGTTTCCTAACCCACCCATGCTCTGTATGTTAACTTCGTCTATGAGTGGTGGTACCTATAGTTTAATGCTTAGTAGTACTAAACTAAAGATATCCCCTTTAAGAACCATATTGGGCCCCCAAGTTTACTGTTCTTCAGATCTATCAGTTCCTTAACAAATCGACTACCTAGCCACTTCTGCTTACGTACCTGCAGACAAGTACAGTGATCCAGACTTTCTTCTGTGTTTTCTTTATATAATCTAAAGAAATTAAAGATAACCCTGTTCCATCTATTGATCTTGTATCGTAAAGGGGCCATGTTCCATTATTGGGCCTATAATAGCGGTCATCGCCCAGCTACGTATGCTAAGGACTAGTTTATTGCTTGCTGAATTGAGCTTTAACCATATGAAAGAAAAGATATTCAACGTTGAAGTTTTGTGCCATCAAACTGCGCTCATGTCAGTTTTGTCTTTATGGAACAGCAGGACTGAGTGATTGCTTGATAGAATAGAGTCTTTCCGATTTAGTACCTTTTAATAATAACGGGATTGTAAGGGATTTGCCTGAGATATACCCTGCAATTTCGTATAGCTGGCTACTAAAAATAGTATAGCTGGCTGATATAGCTAATATAGCTGGATAATTGGCTAGTATAGCTAGTATGACTGGCTACTTAGTAGTACAGCTAGAATAGCTGGCTAGTGGGCCAGTGCAGTGTAGCTGACTAGTGGAGCTGGGTACTGTAGCTGGCTAGGAAAGCTGCCTAGTGGAGTTGGTTAGTGGAGTTGGATTGTGTAGCTGGCTAGTGTAAAGCTAGCTAGTGTAAAGCTGGCTAATGTAGCTGGCTAGTAAAGCTGGCTAGCGGAGTTGGCTAGCGTAGCTGGCTAGTGTAGCAGTCTAGCTGGCTGGATAGTGTAGCTGGCTAGTGCAGTTGGCTATTGCAGCTGGCTAGTGGAGTTGGTTAGTGCAGCTGGCTAGTGGAGTTGGTTAGTGCAGCTGGCTAGTGCAGCTGGCTAGTGTAGCTGGCTAGTGTAGCTGGCTAGTGTAGTTGGCTAGTGTAGCTGGCTAGTGTAGCTGGCTAGTAAATCTGGCTAGTGTAGATGGCTAGTGTAGCTGGCTAGTGTAGCTGGCTAGTAAAACTGGCTAGCGTTGCTGGCCTGTAAATCTGGCTAGTGCAGCTGGCTAGTAAAGCTGGCTAGTGTAGCTGGCTAGTTTAGCTGGCTAGTTTAGCTGGCTAGTGTAGCTGGCTAGTAAAACTGGCTGGTATAGCTATAGGTATGTGGCTAACAGGCTAATATAGCTGGCTAGCTGGCAAAAGTTTTCTACTCCTGTATACTTGGTATCAGTCCGGGCTTGAAAAGTCTTATTTTACTTCGATCAGCTTCGTTCTAGGTAAGAGAAAATTTTTACTCGTTTAAAAGATTTTTTTAGCCTTTCAACTGTTATTAAATTTAAACTCTCTAACTTATGTAAACATTATTTATATTTATTTTTTTTAGTATTTTGTATGACTAAGATAAGATTTTAAATGAAAAAGTAAAGAAACTAAAAATAAATGTGTCAACGATAACAAATTTTTGTTTCAGACTTCTGGAGTTATCACCTGCTCGGAGGGAGATCTCTGTTGTTTAGATTTTTTGTTTTGAAAAACATAAAGATAAGATAGACTAGAGCTTTCTAAGAGAACTCAATGAAGTTGAAATATTTCTATTTAAAAATCATTCTATTTCAACCGTCACCTACCAGAAGCATAACAATTTTATGAATTTTGAAATTTCATAAAAAGTTAATTTACTTCTCGTTTAATATTGCATAACAACAACAACAAAAAAATGTATAAAAATAGTTTTTAATATTAAAAGTAAAAATAAAAAAAAAAATAAAAATTTATTGCAATTTTAACCTTAGCGAGTATAGCATAACTTTTCTTCAAACGAATGTCTTAAAGAAATAAAGAATACAACTTCTTCTTCTACTTCTGGTACCTTTTGAAATACGTTTTCTTAAAGGCGGGGGAACGATCAAAATGTGTCCCTTTAAAAACTTATAAATGCCGTGTAAAATATTAGAAAAACATAATTTGATAGAGTCTTAACACCACCACCACCACCACCACCTACGCACATAGCCTCGCGATGACAGTTTATAAATGAGTTGGAAAATTTAAAATACCAAAATATAATATTTAAAGCATTAAAAAATTATTAATAAGAAAGAAAATATGTTTTAAAATAAAATATTTATTGGCTGCAAGCATATTTCACAGCATAATACTGAAAGCTTAACGAAATTATAGGAAATAACAATGAAAAGGGATTCCGAGTAAATGCTAACTATTTCTATCGCTGCTTTGCAGAGGTGGTTGTCTTAATAAGAACGCAAAATTAAATTCAATTTATTATTATCGACTATTAGTTGCCGTAGTCTAGTAGGTAGTGTGTTCGCTTATTAGACGTAAAGCCCGGGTTCGAGCCCCTGGCCAGACATCAAAACGAAATATGAAAAAAAAATTATTTCTTCGCGAGAATTCCTCTCAGCAGATTTCTGGCAAAAACTCTGAGAGTAAATAAATCTGCCATGAAAAAGTTTCTCAAAATCTGTCGTTCGGAGTCGACGTTAAACTGTAGGTCCCGCCACTGAAGGATTGTAATGGCCAATTATGTACGTATGTATGTATGTATAATGTTAAAAAAAAGATAATGAACGCTGAGAGCTGTCGCAAATATCCAGGTACATTTTGTAGAGCAGAATTTGACGAAAGAAAAAGTCCCACATTGGCCAGATGTTAGGCTAATTCTGATAAATCGAATCAATATTAAATATGCCCTATGGAAGCCCATACCGACTACAAAATAAGTCTTGCTAATGCAGTAATTCCAATTTTGGGGGAGTTTAGTGAGAGATGACAGAAAAGCAAAGGTCAATAACTTTTGCTTCTTCATAGAAAGAGCTTGGCAATTAAGGTGATAGATAGTATATTCCCTCTCTTTATTCAAGATAATGCAATTTTCGAAATTGTATACATGTACGGAATCTATAGAGCCAATCAAATTTTTAAAAATTTTAATTCGATTCGCAATTCGATTTCGTTAAGAACTTTGACCCAAAACACGGTTCAAATAAGGAGCCTATCTTTATTACATGACATTATTTGTCTTTTCAAATACATTGAACAGTTTTAAAAGTCTGTTTTAATCAATTATTTTCCGAGTTATAGAATACATATGTATATATTTATATGGCCCCATTTTATTATCAAATAATTACAGTCCATACGGTATTGTATTGTGAAAGAATTTTTCAGATAAGACTTCTTTCCCTTCTTCATATCAGTCAAATGCTAAGAACAATAGTAAAAGTGTTTAATTTTTCAGATAAAAATATCTGATTTCTTTATAGGCAATAATTTATTACCGTCATAATGATTAAGTGTTATGAATTAAGGTGTGTTGAAAGTCAAGAAATGTAAGTGGATTGTATACAAACAAATTTTTTTAATAGAGAGACCAAACCCTATAATTAATTGCCTCAGCCAATGGGGAAAAAAATCAAGGCTTTCGTAAAAATATCAACAAATTTTCATACACCACTGTAAGTGAAAGAAGAAAGAAGAGAATCGAAGGAATCGAAGATCATATAAAAAAACTTTTTCTCTTTAGGTCAAGTTAGTTAGCGAAGTTCGACCTGACTCTAGTCAAATATTCCTCATAACAATAATGATTCATTCTACGATAATCCGCACGCACCCTAGAGTAAAGAGCATAATCAATATCAGTACCCGATCTAACAAACTTTTTAAATAACCTCGATTTTCTGTTCCTCAACTTTGACAATCTAGCCGAATTCCACGGAGGACCAGAACGCTCCAAACGACTATTTACAAACGGAACACACTCCCTAAAACATTTAAATAATACCTCATAAAAACCATCTAAGATCCTATCAAGTGAAAAAGAGTGATATGGTGGTGAAATAAGTACAGACGACCAATCTACAGAGGATAGTAGTGTATTCAAACGACTAAAATCCGTACGATGGAAATTGAAACGCCCCTTTACACCAAATGAGCGATCAATTACAGGAGGTAAACAAAGATCAACTTCGATAGAAAGTAACAACGTAGGATGATAACCATCCTCAGGAATAGATATAGGATCAATGCGAAATAAAGAAGAAATACTTGGATCCTCTAAAAATACAAGATCCAAAATTCTACCCATTGAATTCAATACACAGTTAACCTGGAAAAGACCTAGATCACACATAGCGGACAGAATTTCATCATAGATTGGAACTGAAGAACATGGCACCAATGAGCCAGTCTCAGGTGAAAAATTCCAAGATGTATGCGGAAGATTAAAATCACCAAGAACCACTATAATTCCCTCTTGCCCCATTAATTCAATTACTCCAGAAATCAAATCGAAGTGAGCCCTATAGATATGAATGTCAGAACAGGGAGGAATATACGAGCAGGTAATGTATATAGACTTTCCACGGTCATAGACTTACTTACTTACTTAATTGGCCATAACAACCCGTTTAACGGATTTCGGCCTGCCGTAACACATCCTTCCAGGTCCACGGTCATAGACCTTAACGCAAATGAACTCAATATCCTCAGAAGGGCACAAGTCAATCAATTCAGAGGTATATTTAGAGCAAATGGAAATAAAATTGAGAAGTCGCCGTGGTCTAGTAGGTAGTGTGTTGGCTTAGTAGACGAAAGGCCCGAGTTCGAATCCCAGGTCAGACATCAAAATGAAATATGAAAAAATATTTCTTCGGCGACTTCCTCTCAGCAGATTTCTGGCAAAAATTCTGAAAGTAAAAATTGCCATGAAAAAGCTTCTCAAAAAATCTGTCGTTCGGAGTCGACTTTAAGCTGTAGGTCCCGCCACTCATGTATAAAATTAACGCACACAACATGAGTGGTGTTGAGAAGCTAGGCCGTAATCCTGACTGAAGGGTTGCAATGGCCAATTATGTATGTATGTGTGTAGTTAAAATTGATCGCCATCTCAAAAGTTGTTAGTCGTTAGTTGGGTCACAGGCGTCTTTCGGCAATGGCATGCATCGGTCATACAAGGATACTTGAAGAAACGGATATTGTCGTAAGCATTGACTATATGACACAGCGATATAACTTCTCAATGAATATTAGGACATCCATTCCGAAAAGGGAGGACTGGAGGTAAGGTGCGGCGTACCTCGCGGGGAATACCGCGCGAATCTACACCGATGGCTCCAAATTGGAAGGAGCCGTTGGAATTGGTATCTATTCGAAATCAATCGGAATATTCAAGTCTATAAGGCTACCAGATCACTGCAGCATCTTACAGGCGGAATTGTCGGCAATTCAGGCTGCGGTGAAAATTATTGTGGACAAAAATGTGCACGGGCGAAAAATCACCATACTTTCCGACAGCCAAGCGGCCATTAAATCATTGGATTCTAGTGTAATAAATTCCAAGACGGTGTACGACAGTCTCAGATGTCTCAATGAGGTGGCGAACCGATATGATGTTTGTATCACATGGGTAGCGGGACATAGAGACATTTCCCGGCAACTGTAGAGCGGATGATTTAGCCAGAAGGGGCACGACCATCCAACTCTCTGATGAATTCTCAACATTGGGGATCCCTTTGGGTACCTGCAGGCTTATAATTGACAATGCAATCGTGGACCTTATCATCAGTAGGTGGGCAGCTTCGGATAAGGGCAGAACGGCGCAAGAAATCTGGCCAAGGCTGGATAGGAGCAGCGGCGACTTTGCTTAAACTCCAAAGAAGCAAGCTCAGCACTGTTATCGGTGCAATTTCAATTGCAGAGTCATAATGAGCTATAAGATAAGCCCAATGCTAAGAATGCCGTGAAACTGACAAATTTGAATTATTTGACAGATTCTCTCTAACAAAAGTGGTATGTATTTTGGTCAGTACCATCACTGCGATGTTGCACAGGCACCTGACCACATCTGTAAGGCTTATAGTCTCTTCAGATGCGTTTATAATTCAGCTTTTACTAAATGAATAAATAACACTTTCGGTGAAAGTGTTGCGGCTTAGCAAGATAGTCAGTCTTCTAGTTATTTAATTACTTAAGCTTTGTAACATTGCCTGTAAAGCCACACCCTGTTGCTCACGGTATTCATTAACACTGGTGGAATGGTTAAAAAGCAAGTGGAAACTGATCTAAATTTGATTAGAAAATTAAAACAATCACCCTATTCTAGTCTCTAAACCTCTAAACCTTAGCAATTTACATATAAACTTAAACGGCTAGACAGACAGTTCAAGACCAAATGCATTTGATCCAATTCTCATTATATGTAAATGTTGACATTTCAATGCATTTTTAGATGATCTCTCTCTTTATTGCAGTAAAATCGTTTTTTTTTGAGAATTAATTTTAAAGGCCATTAAGCACAAGCCTTGATTCATATCCCCATACATACATACATACATACATACATGAGTGATAATATAGAGCAGATAGATCAGATATAAATAAAGTACATAAATGGGTACTCACAATCAGAGAATGGGGAAAGGAAAGACACAATTACACACCTTCTTCAATTCGTTTAGTCCAACTAAATGAGCATAATGAACTTGAAATGTTTCTCTGTTTGACTAACCCACCACCATCGTTCGTTCGGTCCATTTCCATACATACATATATATGTATGTCGGTGATTATATGTGTTTGACTACACGATGTAAATAAATAGAAAAATAAAAAGATGTGTAGAATGCTTGTGTTTGCATTGTGCGGCTTTTGTGATACATAAATTGCTGTGTGCTCTGTGATGACATTTTTACTATTTTCGTTAATTTGTGACATTATATTGTAAAAGAATTTAAATCGTTTCATTTTACGAGACGTACATATTCCAATTGAAACAATAAGAAATTGTAAACGAAGTCTATAAATTTTGTAAAATATTCTCCCATTTTTCAAAGCAGCTCAAAACGGAGAAAATGTCGGCGATAGGCATGAATGAATTTTTGTGAAAACAATTAAAAAAAAACAAATTGTAAAAATTTAATTTACACAAAAGAATTAAGGCCAGGTATTGATCTTTAAATAAAGATCAATTAATTCGTTTCGTTTCTATTCTATTCTGGAAAACTACAAAAAAAACAAAACCGAACACGATTAACACGTAATTGTGAAAATGATTTGATAAAAGAAAGAACATTGAAACATTTTAAAATATTTCCAAAAAAAAAAGAAATTATTTTTTAAATTGTTGCTGTTTATGAAATAAAATTACGAGCGAGGTTTCAAAATTAGTGAGACATGACACGAAGGAACAGACTTCTCAAAAGTGGCTGACATTCGTTGGACTGGCATCGTATTTCTCTCTCGTTTTTTATACAGAAGAGACTTTTAAAATTGTAAATCTATACATACGAGTACATACATTACATACAACATACAAGTAGTCATTACAACCCTTTAGTCAGGATTACAACTTAGTTTCTTACACCCTTTATACATGAGTGGAGGGGGGACCTGCAGTTTACAAGTCGATTCCGAACAACAGGCGGCTTTATTTACTCTCAGAGTTTTTGCCAGAAATCTGATCTGAGATGCATTTATCGAAGAACTCTTTTCACGTATTTCTTTTTATTAAAGATGTCTGAACTGGGATTTGAAACGAAGCCTCACGTCTAATAAGGCAACACATTACCTATAGACTACGGCGACTTCGTAAATATAGGGTGTTTTTATAGAGGTATAGAACTTTAAGTTGCAATAAAACAACGATGGATTATTCGATTGACATGAATTTTATTTATCCGAAAGATAATCTTGTGGCATTACATTTTAAATATGATTTCTGGCATATGACCGTCACGGCTAGCGCGGATGTAGTCCAATCTGGACGTCCAATTTTCGATGACTTTTTCCAACATTTGTGGCCGTATATCGGCAATAATACGACGAATGTTGTCTTCCAAATGGTCAAGCGTTTGTGGCTTTACCGCATAGACCAATGACTTTACATAGCCCCACAGAAAGTAGTCTAGCGGTGTTAAATCACAAGATCTTGGAGGCCAATTCACAGGTCCAAAACGTGAAATTAGGCGGTCACCAAACGTGTCTTTCAATAAATCGAAATAAAATTGAACTATTTGCAAGCGTTGTTCAGGCGTGAGTCTATTCATGATGAATTGCCAAACCAAACTGAGAATAAATCACTTGACAATTGTTAAATCGGTCGCCATCTTGAAAAGTAATGCCAACTTAAAGTTCTATACCTCTATAAAAAAAACACCCTATATATGTATACTGTGTATAAATGTTCTCTTCAGCATTAGAAGAGATGAACGAAATAATAGCAGTTGGTAGCAGGTTAGTTTGCCAGGAAGAGATCATCCACAACTGTAATGGAGCCAGAATCCTTCTATGGAGTAGAGTACAATGGGGGAAAGTTAAGACAGCGAGAGAGAGAGAGACGAAGATAATTTTGGAAAAATAAAACTTAAAGAGAAAATTTTTAAACAATTGCGATTAAAATAAAATTATCCTTCTACCTAGCATAACGTATGTTGATTTACTTGTAATGAAATTTGAAGATGGCGTCTATATGGCATTAAATGTAAGGCACTCGTTCCTTTGATATACATACCAATTCTTTTAATATCTAGTTCTTGATAGCATGTGAGTTTTGAAAGGCAAAACAGTTTTCTTATGAATAGTTGTTCCATTTTAGACGTCATACTAAGAGAGAGAGTTATAGGGACCCGAAAATGATCAACTACCCATTTTTATTCTTACATCAGCATAATTTCAACACACGTTTATTAATTACTAGCTGTACCCTGCGCGCTTTGCTGCACTACAAACTAAAATAAATTTGAAGGAAAGACATTAGACAAATATCCAATTAAGTTTGAATCATTTTATTGATTTCGTTTCCCGCTGCCCAGATGATTCAGACGAACGGGCCTGAGTAGTACGCATTCGATCAAGTGATTCATTGTTCAAGTGATTCATGCGAACGGATCTGTGCGGCATGTACTCGAAGATTTTTCAGTCTCAGATTCTGAGGCTAATAATGCTCTTTTCTTTTCTTTTCCACGATTTAATTAATTTCGAAGAATTTTCAGCCACCTGTCGGAAATTGGTGATACCAACTTATAATCTTCGTCGGCTCATGCGCAACAACTTTGCTAAAGATTAAATGCATAGTTTACGATTCCATAAAGTACATTAATTTTTATATATATACATAATTTAAACTTGAAAAAAAAAATAAATAAAACAAAAGTCTACGAATTTAATTTTGGTTATATTTTTTCTTATTTGGTGAATTTTTTCACAAATGTTGGTTACAAAATTTTTTTCTTTCCCTTCTATCTTTCCCCCCGCGTCGTTCTTTACACTTTATTTTCTTTGGTTTTATACATCAAGAATCACAGATAGCATACTTGTAGGGGTAACTACTATGCGTATGAGTAATATATTTCAAATGCAATTAAATATTAAGTATGTAGTATGTAGCATACGTGGGCATGGCCCCTCGCTCATTTGGAATATCAACATAAAAAGTAGCCTATAACTCCTTCCAGACATACAGGAAGATACTGTGAAAATTTCAAGAAAATCGGTTCAGCCGTTTAATCGTCTATAAACTTCAAACATACAAACATACAATCAAACACACATTCATTTTTATATATAAGATTTTCCAATAACGGCCAACAATCTTGGAAAAGAAATCTTATCTCCAATGATACACATTGCCCGGTTAAAAGGGAAAGAATTTTATACATGAACCAACAGTTTAAAGAATCTAAAATTCTCTTAAAATTTTTTCTTAATCGCAGACAATTTTATTTTAAATCTTTTATCGTATTTACTTATAATAATGACCAGCATTTTAGCAAAAAAAAACGAAGGTAACACAGAATATTTTTAAAAATATTTTTTAAAAAAAGTTCAGTGTCCTTAAGAATTTTTATTCTTTTTTTTTGTTTTTTTTTGTCCTGAAGCAGGATATCAAATTTCTCTGTAAAACAGTTCAAAGCTAAAACTCATTGACCGAAGAAGAATATTTCCTAAAACTCACGGACATAGGCAGATGCAGACAGACAAGTTCTGTTAAACGCACGTCTGAATCAAGTGTCCAGGCAAATGAGTGAATAACGAAAATTTCAATGAAGATTATTTCATCATCAGCAAGAGTATAATTTTTTTTTTTGGTTGAAATAATTTGGGACCCTACACTCATTCTAAAAGTCTTTTAAATATGTACGTTGTTAAGACTACAAGAGTTGAATGGCTCAAGTGAATTGTATTACCAGAAGTGAATCGGAAATATTTTATAAAAAAAAATATGTAAAATTCGTCCTTGAAGCATGCAAAACATAAAGGCTTACATTGCAAAGGTGTCTGTGAAGATTGCCTCAAATGTCCAGTGTTAACGGACTGCCCCTTAAAACAAAGCTCAAATAAAATTCGTTTTATACTTACATGTACATGTACATATTCATTCTCGTCTTCAATTCATTGATAATTGAGCCTTTATTTATTTGTTTTTCTTTTAATGCAAATAATATAACAACAACAACAACAGTAAACAACAACAACAACAATAACAATATGAAAAGTACATACCACTAATTTAATAATACCGTGTCTGTTTCACTTTCATTTTAGCATGGAACTCAGTTCAGTGATCTTGCAAATTTCGTTTCTTATAATTTTTGGCAAAATGTTGGCCTTTGGCTTTGTCGGTCCCGAAGAGAGAAAGTGCAAATACTTAAGGGTCGATAAATTACTGAAGATACGCTGCTACGATATGAATCTAAAGGAGGTGCCACAATATCTCAAAACATCAGTGGAGGTAAGAGACAAGAAACAAATTTAACTGAAGATTTTTTTTTTCGTACATATGTATTTAAATATTTTAATTGAATTAGATTTTCCATTAGCAATTACACAGAGTGTAAGAGAAAGAGAAGCCTATTAACTTCTTTGAACTTGATTTGATGTCACTTAGCTAATATACTATAGACTAGTAAGTGTCATTCTTTAACATAAAAAAGTCTGTGAATCATTGGATGTGTGAGTGAGTGAGTGTGTGAAAATAAAAATGGATTTAAAATCAAATGAGACAGACAGAGAGAAAAGTAACGGAAAGTTGAATGCAGTAACTGTATCTGTAGCTATAGCTGTAAATGTCAACCAGGGTTCGGAATAATTTAAAATAAATTCTTGGCTTAATTGAATTTAAAGCCACGAATGAAGAGGAAATAATTTAAAGGGCGATATAAAAACGGGTGTTAATTACCTGAATAACTGCATACGGTTTGAATACTTAAATTCTTAATCTAACACATATGACAACATACGTATCTTAGTCTTAATCCTTAAAGGGCTGGAATAAATAAAGTTTGAGTTTTGCTAGGAAACAAGATGCTCTAAGCAAACACTAAAATTGAGTGTTTAAATAGCCATATGTATGTAATGACATATAATGGTAGATCCAGAGTAATTCCTCAAGAAAATATCACCTTTAGACACTACAGATGATTCAGAGGCTCTTAGATTTTCAAATGAACACTTCTTTTTGAAATTTCCTATTCAAAGAACTCCGTTCAGGCTGGAGTTTATTTATTTTTTTTTTTTTTTTTGTGGAATTCATTGACTGGTATTATTTGCCACGACATCTACAATTTATTTCAATGAAATGTGATTGAAACTTAACTGAGGTTTGTTTATTGGGAATTCTATGAATATTCAGTAACCAACTGAACAACAACAACAACAATAATAAAGATTTTTTAAAACATAAATGAGACTCAATTGAGCTTAATTGACAAAAAAAAGCAACAGAACAAAACTACCAGCAGAAGAGGGCTATTAACAGCAGAACTTATAGCCAATGGCAGAGTGACTTTGAATATCATGATAAATAGTGAAAGAAATGATGTGTTAGGTTCTCAATCTAGACCTTAAAACTTAAATAATATTATAATAATAATACAAAATTTATGTAAATGTGGTTGCTAATAAAATTGGTCTATTTAATAAAAGAAATGAGCGTTACTAACTGCTAGTATTAAATCTTCAATGTCCTTGGTTCTTTGTGGTAATTTTAATATTCAAGGATATTTATTGTCATAGATATCCGTGGGAGGTTGTGAAGCAAGCCATAGGCATTTAATATGGCTCAGTGGTTTCAATTTTAAATCATTACTTGGGTATAAGAAAGTATTGCACAAGATAGAAGATAAGAATCGCTGAACAAAGTGAATATACCTCAAAGCGGTCTATATATGATAATATATATGTGGACTTTTTGATCAGCCTTCACATTATTAAATATTTATGCATATTGAATTCAATCATGTTGTTCCGTTACAGGTCTTGGATTTATCATTCAATCGCATTAAGAAGCTAAAGCGCAGCTCTTTTCAACCCTATTCAAGTATTCGTTATTTATTACTCTACGAGAATATGATACAATCCGTAGAACCGGGTACATTTTCACATCTTACATCACTACAGGTAATTGACATTTTATTCTGTTTTTTTTCTTTATTTATTTATTGTTATTGTTATTGTATAAACAATGCAATTTGTTTTTTTTTTGCAATAACTGTTAAAAATATATGCATGTATGTTTGTTTGTTTGAATATATTTTTTCAATTATCTGATCAATTGTTTCGTTTCGTTTTACATTTTGTTGTAATTCAATTCATCAAAAAAAACAAAAAAGTTTAATTATTAAACAAATCATTTAAAAACATGCAATTGTCATATTAACAAATTACTTGTCAATATAATTAATGAATGAATGATTATAAATTATCAAAAAAAAAACAGATTTTTTTTCATATAACGGTTTCTTTATAACCTTTAACAGATTGTAACTGGTGATTATAATTTTAACACTGTTTTTATTGTTGTAGGAAATCGATTTATCGAATAATGCCTTAATGACCATACCATTGGAACTGTTACAGTTGCCATCATTAAGGAATCTTTATATAGACAGTAATGAATTGACATTTTTAGAACGAGATTTAGAGGCTTTAGAAACGCCTATTAAGGCACCACTGGAATATATAAATGTAGCCGATTGCGGTCTACAAGATATACCCGATTTTGGTATATTACCAAGTAAGTTCTTTAGCCCTACGCTAATATACATACATACATATGTAAATAAACTGTATTTGAAAATTTTCTCTAGAACTTTGGCATATAAATGCTTCCACAAATCCTTTAATGGACTTAAGTATTGAACGTTTTGCCAATTTGTGTAATTTAAAGAGCATCGATTTAACCCGCACCCAAATGTCACAATGCCAATGCCAGCAGGTCAATAATCACTTGAGAACATTGGCTGTTAAAACGAAATTTGTGCCAGTTTGTGTTGGTAAGTAAGAGACAGAAAATTAAACAAAAAACTTTTTATTTATATTTTTGACCTATGACCTTAAGTTTGAAATATTTTCGAATTAATTTTACTTAAAAGCCTCTTCTCGCTTTTTTTTAGAAATTTTAGATCCATCCATATGTCCACTGCCATATAATTTCACCATTGATTCGCCTACGTTTCAGGCATGCAAAACATCGGTAAAAATTGCCGAAGCGAAAAGTATGTGGATGCTTATAGCAGCTTGTACGGGCGGAGTATTGATCGTGATACTACGTAAGTCAACAATGTTTTCTGCAAGTATTTCCGCAATTCTTAATTCTTTCAATTATTTACAGTGATCTGGTATTGTATACATCGACGGCGTAAAAAACGAAATAAAAAACTGAGAGCAGCCGCCATTCACCGTAAGAGTTTAGTTATTGCGCCAAAGAATGCCATCAACAAAAAGGAGAAAGAATTTCACTGTAATCACAACGATGAACTGTTATGCTGTGATACTGCCTAAAATTATTGTAAAAATTAATTTTTTTTATTTTTTTAATTTAATACAAAAAAAACAAATTTACTTTAATTAGTTGTAAGTTAAAATGGCTCCTAAAATTATTTATAAATTAAACCTTAATTGTTAAATAACAAAAAAATAAAAAATTACAAAAGAATTTTATTTAATTATTAATTTAAGTTTTTTGTACATTTGTAATCAGAACTATTATTGCGTTGTAAACAGTTAGTATTATTAATGAAAAATTTAAAAATTTAAATTTTTAATTATTTAGTTTATAGTTAGAAAATATGTATGTTTTTTAATTTTTTGTATAGAAGCATAAATCGGAAAAAGAGCCAATCACATGGTGCCTCTAATTTTAAATGTTTTTATTTTTGTTAATCAAAAATATATTGTATGTATGAACGTATAATTTTTTTTAACAATTTAGTAAAAAAGAAAAGCCCACCATAACAGCTTTAAAAAAATATTTTCAAAATAAAAAAATATTTATCAAATGACTTAAAAAACAAACCAAAAATTGTCTTTAAATTGAAAAGTAAACACCCGATGACTTGCATTTTCTACAGTAAATCATTTCTCGATAACTTGCATTTTCGATGACTTGCACTTTCGATAATTCGCATTTTCTACTGTAAATTTATCGATAACATGTATTTTCTACGGTAAATTTCTCAATGACTTGCATTTTCTAAGGCCTTTTAAATATACTTCATAGTCTAGCCTATAGTCAGTGCTTCTTTTGGAACTCAAAAAAATAGTGTGATAGTGGCATTTATATTGTAGTCGGTATAATTTCGTATGATGAGTGTTTGATCTCCGGTTTGGATATTGATTTGGGGACGACAATGGGCCCAACCTCGAACCTAAGTAGGAGCTTTCCCATCTAGCAGGGTCCGCCACTTAACCTAGCTTAATTACTTTAGTAAATATGTATATTTTAAATAGCGTTGAGCCATTTGAGACAGCTTTGGGTAATCGGGAAACTGCTGTAAGCATAATCTATTAAACGAACAATTATGCCAATAAAAATATATGAATGTTTTTATACGAGTATATATAGGATATATTGCATGTACATACATATGTATATTATATTGCACATAGATTTTAGTGTCCTGTTGTTATTTTTTTGAGAAATACTGGACAGTATTTGTCATTTTAAATGTGTCATAAAAAGGAAAAGTTCAATGTCCTTTTTATAAAACTACAACCGCCTCCTACGCTATCCTTTTGGGCTGAAAAGGTAAAAAAAAAATTGATAAAATATTGAAATATTTTTCTAATAAAATCTGACATTTGAGACAGGGAAGTAGTTTCAAGAAGGAGTATAAAGAGATTGGATATACTTTTTCTGGAAAACTCTCGTCCACCAATCTTCACAAAAGTGTCGAGGATGGATGGGAAGGTGAAGATATTTGCTACTTTTAAGACTTTTATGATCGTACCTAGGTTCTCTTCTTTAAATACGAGATTCTCGTTCATAGTTAGACTATCCTTACAGCGATAGGTTTGTTTGGTGCCACTGTATGAGGCATAGTGGTATACTTGAGAACGAGATGGCTACTACATTTGCTAGACTGGAATTCCACTCTATGATTGATGTGATGGTTGCTCCTAATCATGATTCTCCAATTTGCAATCTCTATGGACTAATCTTGTTTTAGAGTACAACGACTTAAGTGATTTAATTGTGTGGCAAAGTTACTCCCATAAAAACGACGCCTTTAATGCCTTTCTAGAACCGACCAGACTATCATCTACACATGTTTCAAATGAAAACGATTTTGGTTTCATACATTTTTTCCATGTTCGTTATTTTAACCCATTTAAAGTGCAACTGAATGAAATAAGGACTTTTAAACATGCAACAGGACATTTTTTGAACACGTATTAGAAAAACAACAATTCAACATAATAAAACAATTAAAAAAAAATCTTTTCTCGGTATGTATAGCCTCACTGGCCATTTTAAACAGTCTATGCCCAGTCAGTTTATTTAAAATCTTTAAAACGTTTACATCGCAACGGACAATGAAATGGAATTCAAAACGAAAATTGTGTGTGTTATTCTGCCGATTTATTTGCTTTACGTTTTCGATGAACTACTCTATACACAGGCATTTATGAAAAGTGTACGCATCGAGGAGATACCCTTCGCTGTGTCGACGAAAATATTAAACAAAACTCGTGAAACTATACCGTTAAGGCCAGAAGCGGCTCAGAAATCTGCTCGAATTTATGCAGGAAAACGTTTGGATCAGCATAAAAGTTTTTTGAAAATCTTTAATATTCCCTGTAAGTTTTATTTTGAATACAAAATATTCTTGTTTTTTCTTCTTCTTGGATTTTAAAATTCATTCCGTAAAAAGAAACCATTATCATTCATAACTCCATTTTCAATCATGTTCCATATTTTGCATTCCTCTTCTTCTTTCTTTCTTTCTTTTTTGTTTCTTCTTTCCATCACCATTTCAGACATCATTTGCTTTTTTGCCGCCAAAGGAAAATGGCCATTTATACCGCCATTTATGCAAAATCGTGTCGATGCTGCTGCCCGCACACTATTCAGCCAAAACGATAGTTTTATTAGGCAATTTTGTCAGAAATGGATCCAAATAAAGGAATGTTTTCGACCGCTATTTTGTAAGTAAAAAAAACAAAAAAAAACAAAAAAGAGAAAAGAGGCAGTAGTGTTTATGACATTAGAGTTGAATTTATTTGTGTTATAAGTACCAGGAACAGCTTCTGCAAAAAGGACGCTCCGCAAACGATTCCTTTAAATCATTTAATTTTCGATAGTATATTGCTACCCAAATTCAGATATCAGCAGGTTGTTGTATATGTTAAGAAAATTGCCAGACTGAAAAGTTTAAACATCACCCTGGTATTTTTTTTTAGCAAATATCAGAACCTTATTTTAGAAATGATCAATAGTAACAGAAAACACGGTTGCCAAGTTCAGATGATTACACAAAAAATAAGAATGGAGATCTCTCTAAGAAATATTGTATATTTTTTAATGCCATCATATTTATTTAATTTGAACAGCCGCTTGTGCGACTGTCCATTTCTTTTCTTGTTTTTTCTTTCCAATTTACTTAAAAAAAAACTGTATGCTAAATTCTTAATTCTACCACACTATATATATATACAGTGGGAATATGCTGAGACAGCATAATACACACTGTCCCAACATTTATGCAGTGTGGACAATATCAACAAGAATGTGTTGATATTAAGTTACATACAAAGGGTATGGCAACTTCGACTAGTCAAATACACTACAGAAGTAATGGACGTTTCGCTCTATAATTGAAAGAGTGCCACAAAAAACCGCGTTTGAATCAAAAAAGTATCGAAAAATAATAAAAAAATAAATATTTTCTTAAATTGTTAAAAAAGAGGGAGAGAGAGTGAATGAAATGCTAAAATTTAAATATACAATACAAAATGGTCGCTTTTAAAAACGATATCAAATTATTTTTCCACACAAGATGTACAGCAAAAGATAGAAAGTAGGTTAAGTCGTTAGGTTAGGTCGGAGTGGTAGCTCTGATATCACAAAGCTCACTTGTGCACGCATAGCGGCCCGTTGTGATGCCACGGGTGAACTGTACTAACCAAGTTCCACCAAAATCAGGGAAAAGGAAGAAGTTGGCCAGCGCAAGGGCTGCTCAACAAAAGCGCGACTACCCCACAATGGAAAATCAGCCAGAAAGTTTGATGAACGAAGCTATATCCTTGATGTCAATAGATGATAGCTCCGTTAAGCTAACAAGGAATGGGGAGCCAAATAACCTATATCTACACCTAGCAAGAGACGGGCACTGGCAAAGAAAGTGAACAGCAGTCTCCTCTTCCTCAGTGGATCTGCATCCCCGGCAGAAGTCGTTGAAAGGGAGCCTCATTCTTTCCGCGTGTCTACTCATGACACAATGACCTGTAAGCACGGCCACTGTAGTCGAGATGACATCACGACCAAGACCAAGCAATCGGTTGGTACACCTTCTATCCATCTTGGGCCAGGTGAGTCTAGCGGTAGAGCAGGACTCCTCATTGACCCAGGATAGGTTGGCGTCCCGAAAGAGCCTCTGCGCAATGGTCAACTTGACCGAGGCAAGTGGCATACCCAATTCAACAGAAGAGGATTCCGGAAGGAGCACACCAGCTCTGGCGAGCTCGTCGGCCCTACAGTTTTCCGGAATTCCACTGTGGCCGGGTACCCACACCAGAGAGATACTGGTGAAGCGCCCCGAGACAAGGTCGAGACAGCGGCGACATTCCCTAACGATCCTAGAGTTAATCACGAAACTCGATAGAGATCATATCGCGGCCTGACTATCAGAGAAGATCGAGACGCGAGTGAAAGGAGCATCGTTGACGAGGACCCATTGAGCGGCCCGGTAAATTGCCATCACCTCCGCCTGAAACACACTGCAGTAGTCCGGCAGACGGAGAGAAATATTCAGGTCCAGTTTCCCAGAGTCAGTTTCCCAACCCCATTATCGAGTTTAGAGCCGTCGGTATATATGTATATCCAGGACTTCCGGGGGGACGACCGTATTAGGATTCCAGTCATCCCTACTTGGAATCAGAGAGTGGAAACATCTGTCAAGACAATATTCAGCAGGGAAATAGTCTATGTTCACAGGGGCCACTGGATCAACCTCCAGAATAGTGGAGTGACCAGAGGGTACAATGTGCCAACGAGAGAGAGCATCACACCAGTTTACTGCTTTTAGTTTCTATTTTTAATAAATGAATGCAATTTGCGATGAACCCTTGGTACAAATTTTAACTTTATGCTCTTCGCAAAAAGTAAAGCAACTACTTTATTACTATGACGTATACTAGGTTTATTAATCGATTTTCAATTATGTACTAATTTTTATTTTATAATAGCTTATCGGAACTCGCAATCGTCTCTAAGTAAACAGAATTTTATTGAAACAATTTTGATTTCTGTTGTTTTTAATACTTTTCTTAGCACGTAGTGTTACTAACTACTAAGAACTGATATTGAATTTATAATCGGAGATATTTGATGCAGCGGAAAAATTGATTAAAAACTATTATCAGTTTCAACGTAGAAATCGAAAATATAGTTTAAAGTTTTTGATCAGCATACATATGTATGTATGTATGCATACGTAGTCTAAAATTTATGATTTTTTCTTTTGTTTTTGCCGACTACAAATATAAAATACGAGTAGATGGATCAAGGACTAATGAAGGCATCTACATTCAATGTATAAACACATGTTGTAAGGTAGAAACGTGAACATTTAACTATTGAAAGTACAAGTTAAGAACTTTTAACCTTGACATGTTTCTAATTTTAAATTAAAACAAATCATGTTTCATTAACCAGCCATTCGATTGATTTTTTTTCATATGAAATAATTGTTAAAAATATAGAAAAATAACGAAATAATTTTTATTCCACAGCTACCACAACTACTGCCTCTTCTCTGGATGTGGTCACTATATCGAATCAAAGATGCCAGTGTGCAAATCTTATTGCCACTGAACCACCGGTTCCTGTCGTTTATTTCGATCGTGATCATATAGGCAATATAAGTGTTGAAACCATATCGAATACCATTGAATTTCTACAAAATTTTCTACCACCACCCACCAAAAAAGGCAAACGCAAAAATCGCGTACGTTCACGTGTCGACGAAATGGATATTGAATGAAGCAGAAGGAGAAGGACAAAGATTTGTGTGAAGTAAAAAAAAAAAAGTATTTTTCTTTTTGTAATTTATGTATATTTAAATGATTTTCAAATAAAACGTTTTAAATTATACTCGTATACTCCCAAAAGTTATTTGTTCTCTGTGCTAATTTTATCCATGAATAGAGGGACCTACAGTTTAATCATCACATACGAGTATGTCTATAGATCTTGATTAAATTAAAAATAATAGAATAAGGGCCATTATTACAACTTACCGTTAGCTAAAGGGAGGATTTTAACGGGCAGATAAATTGTTTTTCGTTATTATGAGTACCCAATAAGGTAGAACTGATCGTTAAGCTAAAGAGATGGTCATCCTACCTTTAACATTTAAAGGTCACTTTATGTTTGAACTTGCCATGTTATATATTATTTTCAATATGGCAACTTTAAATTTAAACAAAATGAGCATATACAACAAAAAAAAAAAACTAAGCCCGCGGTTGCCACTGCGTTAAAAAAAAAATTTAATTTATAATTGAGCAGTTTTATCGACATTGCTTCGGCACTGCCATATTTTTGAAAATTTTTATCTGTAAGTTGTAATAACGATAATATGTTAAAGGTAACTTTCCAGTTCCCTTTAGCTAAAGGTACCTTTAACTAACCCCAAGTTTAATATTTCATATGTATATTTCTGATAGAAATTTATTACAAATTTTGTGAAAACAAATTCTATATGCAAAGAATTAAGCCCACCTAGTACATACTTATTTCTTAAATGCTATGCTTTGTATAAATCTTAGACCAATCTTATAATAAATAATTAATTAAATTAAGAATATATGCTAAATTAAAAAAAAAAATTCTCTGTATATAATACTATATTGGCACCCACTTTTGCCGATGAGGGATAATGCAGACTTGTAGTCGAATATCTAAATTTAAACACTTAAAACTTCATCCCAGAACTTCATGCGAGACACTTTAAATTTGTTGTCAGTCTTTAGGATTGGCCCAGAGCCAGCCAGTACATCGTTTTCAAAGAGTTGATAATCACAGATGGTTTCAGGTTTACGATTAAATGTTGATTTGTTGCATTTTTTCATTGCAACATCGGTAGATGGTTCCCTGAAAGGACATTTTTTTTTATTAAATTTTAATTTTGAAAATTATTTATATATGTACATACTATGTATGTAAAAAAGAAATCCACACTTACAGATATTTAGCAAAATGCACAAAATTTTTGATATACAATTGCAAAACTTTGGCATGACGAGAATCTTTCTCGAAATCATTAAACAATAAAGGTGATCTGAATAAATAGATGAGATCATCACAGTGCACAGCACCATAATGCCTTGAGGTTTGGCTACCAGAGTATATCGACGCAAATGTATGGGGGCCGGTATAATTAAAACTAAGCAGATAAATAGGCGTCGTTTTAGTATCCATTGTGTTTATAAAATCCTTAATGGTGTTATAGAAACCATGATGAAAGCCCCTTTCAGTTATCAGCTGGAAATAATGAAAATTAATTTAAAAAAAAATGTTTATTAATTTTAATTTTAATTATTCTCTTACATCCATAAATCCTTGTGTGGTGTTGTCATTTAATTGATGTACTCCTTCAAAATACTGCTTCATAATGCTTAACATTTTCTTTTCTATTGTTTTATTATTCATATATGCGGGAAACTCCAATAAGGTTTGTAATAAATTGTAAAAATCCTGATTAAATGAATCTCTCAGGTGTTGAGACTCCATTATGGCTACTACCCGTACAGCGCCTTCATTGGGCACTGTACCCAACATAAAGGGAACAGCTTGATATTCGCCACTTTTCATAATATCGAGTGGATGTCTTGTAAAAAAAGCATCTTCCACATCCTTATGTTCCACCACCGGCCTATAGTTTGTTATATGATCGACATTCCAAAATTTCAAACCATCACCAGCCTTTATTAAGCTATGCATATCAACCGTTCTCAAGGCCTCTAATAATTGACGGGTGGTCATGTTTTCAGCATTCTCTATGCCACACAATTCGGCTATTTGTGTCGCCTGTTCTAGAGGGTTTTCGTTTATAGCAAAAGGCACATTGGCGGTACCACTCAAAGCAATAACACCTCGAAATAAACCCTGTGATTGAGAACTCAACATGTGCATATGGGCCGATATGGCACCAGCACTTTGTCCAAATATTGTCACTTTCTCCGGATCACCACCAAAGTCTGCTATGTTTCGTTGCACCCATTTTAGGGCCAACAGTTGATCTTTTAAGCCAAAATTTCCTGGTATACTATTATCACCCGTTGAAAGAAAGCCAAATGCACCGAGCCTATATGAAAATGTTACCAGTATTACTTCTTCTGTATCCATAATATATTCTGGACCAGTAATAGCAGGATTTGCTGTGCCGCTAAACCAACCGCCACCATATATATAGACCATGACGGGAAGTTTATTGAAATTTGAACGATTCTGTAAGAGAAAGAACTTGAAACTTGTGTGCAATCATTTCGGCGCCTTGTGGATGGGAATATTTTATAAGAATTAAACTGATATCAAATAATTACCATTAATTCTTCACCTAAAGGTTAGACGTGGAAGGGATAAATGTTAACACATTTGCGACGGATGACGATTTTAGGGGGTGAGGGTGTGTGGGTGTTGGGGTAGGAGGGTTTGAACCCTCACAGCCCTCACACCCTCAAGCCCTCGCACCCTCAAACCTTCATACCCTCAAACCCTCACACTCTCACACCCTCAAGCGTTCACACCCTCAAGACCTCAAACCCTCAAACCCTCAAGCCCTCACACCCTCAAACCCTCACACTCTCACACCCTCAAGCGTTCACACCCTGAAGCCCTCACACCCTCAAAACTTCACACCATCAAGCCCTCGCACCTTAAAACCCTCGTACCCTCAAGCCCTCACACCCTCAAGCCCACATACCCTCAAACCCTCACACCCTCAAACCTTCACACCCTCAAGCCCTCAAACCCTCACACCCACAAGCCCTCACACCTTCACACCCTCAAGCCCTCGCACCTTAAAACCCTCGCACCCTCAAGCCCTCAAACCCTCACACCCTCAAGTCCTCACACCCTCAAACCCACAAGCCCTCACACCCTCAAGCCCTAAAACCCTCACACCCTCAAACCCTCACACCCTCAAACCCTCACAAGCTCAAGCCCTCAAACCCTGACGCCATCAAACCCTCAAGCCCTCACACCCTCAATCCCTCACACCGTCCCTCACACTGTCCCTCACACCATCCCTCACACCGTCCCTCACACCGTCCCTCACACTGTCCCTCACACCGTCCCTCACACTGTCACTCACACCGACCCTCACACCGTCCCTCACACCGTCCCTCACACCGTCCCTCACACCGTCCCTCACACCGTCCCTCATACCGTCCCTCACACCGTCCCTCACACTGTCCCTCACACCGTCCCTCACACCGTCCCTCACGCCGTCCCTCACTGTCACTCACACCGTCCCTCACACCGTCCCTCACACTGTCCCGCACACCGTCCCTCACACTGTCCCTCACACCGTCCCTCACACTGTCCCTCACACCGTCCCTCACACCGTCCCTCACTCTGTCCCTCACACCGTTCCTCACACCGTCCCTCACACCGTCCCTCACACCATCCTTCACACCGTCCCTCACACCATCCTTCACACCGTCCCTCACACCGTCCCTCACACCGTCCGTCACACCGTCCCTCACACCGTCCCTCACACTGTCCCTCACACCGTCCCTCACACCGTCCCTCACACTGTCCCTCACACCGTCCCTCACACCGTCCCTCACACCGTCCCTCACACTGTCCCTCACACTGTCCCTCACACCGTCCTTCACCGTCCCTCACACGGTGTGAGGTGTGTAAATGCGCACAAAAAAAATAATAGACCATATCGTTTTTATTTATTTATTCATTACCACACTTGTTATTACTGTTTCAGCTTACACTCAATAAAATCGCCGCGATTTTTGTTTATCTCTAATCCTTAGGTTCTTCTGTTTCAGTTATGTGACAACACTGTGTAAATAGTCAGCATAAATTGTGGTTAAAATGGCAAGTATGTAGTTAAAGTCAAAGTATAAGGTTAAAGTGTGAAACAATTGATTTCTTTAAAGTTTAAGTCAATTGTTTAGTTAAATTTACCCCAAAACAAATAAAAGTGAAAAATAATTAAAAAGATTGAATTAAATAGGAATTAATAGAAAAGCAACATTGTGATTTTGTTTGACTTGTTGCTTAAAAATGTAAGAAAAAAGTGCGCAAATAAAAAACAGCATAGAGGAGACAAGGTAAACAAACATCCGCACGATGCGTAGAACTTATTCCTGTTAATAATGCAGAAATGCATGTAATAAACCTTAAGAAAAATAAAATCAAAAATTCTAAAGGTAGGTAAAGTGCCAATATTGAAAACAACAAGAATATATGAAAAATTACAATCGATTACAAAACATTAAAAAACAATAACAAAATATACATACAAATGAAACAACAACAACATAATTAAGCAAATTCTGCTTAGCGCGTGTTTCTAGCATGTAGTATGTACATACATATGGATTTATGTTGTATAAAAAACAGGGCGCTAAGAGTAATGCAAACCCTCATTAAATTCCCTCATTTAAATATAAAAGTGCGTATAAAATTGCACATGTTCACATTTATTTATTATTATTTGGTGAATTATTATTTCATATTTATTGTTATTTCTATTTATTATTATTTATTTGTATTGTTTATTATTTAAAAACTGATTTACATATGGACATCAGCTGTTTTGTTGAACGAAACACTCGATTGATAGCAAAGTTATTTATAAATTTCATTTCAAATTTTCAATTTGTAAGTGTATTATTAAAATTGCGACTGTGCTAACTCCCTTGTTAGCGCCATAATATTCTAAAAACCCTTAACTGATCTCCACAAAAAACGAAAATAAAAATGTTTACAACTTACCAATGGCCGGTACACATTTAAATACAAACAATCCTCGCTTCCCGATACTGGATGTGAAGGCAGCAAATAATTTTTTTGTATACAATCCGGTTTTGCCTCAAAAGCATTCAGTGTATCCACCCATTTGGGATATTCCACGGGACTCTAAAATATAGGAAAATCCATCAATTTAAAGAAGCTTCAATTATACATATATTTCTTTAGACCACAAACTCACACTAAAACGTAAATCCCCTACAGGCGGCTGGGCGTACGGTATACCCATAAAAGCTTCAAATAACGGTATATTATAGCCATACATTAAACGGCCTATCACACAACCAGCATTCGCCATACAAACAGTCGCCGTATAACGATCTTCAACAAATTGACTTAAAACCGTATAGGCCAATGGAAATATGAATATTAAAAGACATTTTAACGTCATCACAATAAATTTACGATAATGCCTTTGCAGAAAATCTATGAAATCTAAAATAAAGGCACACGTACATACATCTATTAAATGTTGTTATAAAATTAACACAAAATACATAAAAGAGAGAGAAAGAAGAAATGAATTTTAAAATTTAGCCAAATTATGCAAAAGTGTGATAATTATTTGCATATTTAAATCATATAATGATTATACAATATACAGTATTTTATTGAACATGATTAATAAACTATAAATGAGTAATAAATGTCGGTTTAAAGAACAACAATCGCTGCTAATTAAAGCATTCGATTTGATTCAATTATCAGAATTAAGCGTCACCTACACAACAATACGAGGGGACAAGCAATTTGTTACTCCACTTTATGAACGAGTTACTTACATATGAAACGCAGGACTGGCCTCAATAGAAATGATGTTGAATTAAATAGAAGGTAGTAAAGGAAGTGTACTTAGAATTCAATTTAAGTAATCGATTGGAATGTTGCGTAGGCTAGTTGAGTTTGGCTATCAATTCAAGATTCTTCCTCAGTCTAAGATGTGTTAGCGACCTTCAAATATTTTCGCCAAATGGATTTACAATTTCCGGGGATTTATTTGCCTTTAACTAGGAACTCATATTAAAATAATGCAAAACTACTGTGAGTGACGCTTGATCTATTATTATTGCTGCGGTCAAAGTAAATTTTGAACTAAAATAATCTCTCTTAGGGCTCTCTGATCGAATTGACAAAAGAAAAAAGTTATTAAAAATATTCCACATACTCAATTAAAATTTTCCATTCAATAACTTTTTGCTATTCATCATATCGATTAATTTGACCGATATTAGGTGTATTTAATTAAAAACCTCGAATTTATAGAACAATTATTATAGACGTGTTTTCAACGAAGTCAATAGCAAGCAATCTGTATATGTATGACAAAAAACAATAATTTCAAACGATTTGAAAGTCTATTGACGTTTATCGTTAAATTATGCTGAACATTATCGTTATCGACGTCAACATTAACATCAATAACATCAGCTTCTGTAGCCGTTGTATCTTCTGCATCACAGTTATTATCTTCTCCATGTTGTTGTACATATATTTTTTCGTTATGATGATGACGATCATCGCTATTTTTGGCATTTTTTGAGACCATTTTAAGCCACTTACATATTGTCATTTGTTTTGTTTGTTTATTTGTTTGTCTTTTTTTATGATTATTTTTAATATTATAGTTAGAAGAATTAAGATTTTGGTTAGGCTGTGTCTAGTTTTATTTTGTTGATTTTGGTTCATAATTCGTAGAAGTTTTTGTTAATGTTGCGGTAGGTCGTTTCATAGACAAAAAAAAAGTATCGTTAAACGGAACCATTAGGGTTTTTTAGTCGCATTAAAATTATTTATTGACATTTGCAATTAATCATATTTTTTCTTATTGGTATTTTTGAAGTTCAGAGGTCAGAAAAGTTTATTGACGGTTTTTTCTAGCTCTTTTCTGTTTTGGTGAAAACTGTTGGTATGTTTTGTAGTTTTTGTTTAAATTAATTGGTTTTTTATATACAATAATTGATCATGCTTGGCTTTATATAGCAATTAAAATTTTTAGAATTTGTCTATATCTGAACTAGAGCAAAATGTTAATCTTTGGCTACATACGTATGTATATTATATAAATTATTGGTCATTACAAACCTTCCGTCAGGATTACGACCTAGCTTCTCACACCATTTATGTTGTGAGTGTTAATTTTATACATGAGTGGCGGGACCTACAGTTTAATGTCAGATTTTTTAGAAACTTTTCATGGCAATTCTAATTGCTCTCGTTTTGTTGAAGATGTATGGATGTATCAACGCAGAACCTACTAGTACCCAAGGCGACACAAAGGAATTTTTATTTCATATTTCTTCGATAACAATATGGTTCAGAGCATGTTGGTTAACTAACAGCAGACAAATACTTCGAGTTTTTTTTTTGTGTACATTCAATTCCATTCAATTTTACTGCACTTAGTTGAAATTCCGAGAGTGCTACTTTAAACTTTTCTGCACACCACTATACATCATACCTGGAGTAGATATTTCTAACAATTGTGTAAAATTATTCGCTTAAATAGTTTGCAATTTTAATAATCAGACATTGAGACGTGACATTTCAGACAGACATCTTGAAATTAATACTAAAGAATATACATACATCCAGAAATAAAAATATCAATTTAGACTGTTAGTCCTTTTGGAAAAGAACACTATCTTACTGAACATTCAAATCTTTCTTTATACTATTTAAAGAGAGGTGTAAGCGCATTAGTCGTAGCCTTTCAATATCCTTTTCCTGCTCTTCTCAATAGTGATGTATAATAATGCAATCCTCACTTTGTTGAACAACCCGCTAGTTCCAACACTAAGTCGATAATATCTTAGTGATTCTGTATGTATGATTCACTATGTATCTATTAATCTTTAATTTAAAAAATAAAATTAGAGGTATCGTGCATAGAGCTGCTAATCGTCAACATAAATACAACAGGCAAAAACTATCATGAACTCGTTGAGGCTGCTATCAAAGCTTATACGAAAATGAAAGATTTCAGTTATTTGCAACTGTTAATAACTTCAGTGTATTTGCGTTTACATACATATATGTATGTCACAGTATAATATTTACATGCGATTACATTTTTTCTGATCATGATTTCGTATTTTATTTTTATAAATTTATTTACAGATTCTTTTTATTCAATTTATTTGTTTTAAAACACCATTTTAAATCAAAAAGAACGTTAAATTTTACCCGAATTCTATTTTTTTTATTACATTTTTCTGTTAATAATACCGTCTGCAACTTTAATGTTAAACCATCGAACACAGTCTGAGCGAAATAACGTTTTAACGATACTATTATATTCGTACGTTGATACATTAGATAAAAATCCAAAAGGAAAAACGAGTCACAACAAAAACCATAAGTAAACATAATTGTTTAAACGATCGGGTAGTATTAGATCGTCGTCGGTGTTGGTTGTTCAAAAACAAACGACCAATAGCAGCCAACTATTATGTACGAAGATTTCAAAACGATTTCTTCTATTTTCCCGATTAAGATGTTGATGATGGTCATGAAGTTTATTTTTTAGAAACAAAAACAATAACATTATGAGAATATTGTTTTCAGTGTTGCCGTTTTGTTTATTTTTAAATAAAATTGGTATTTTTTGGGGGGATGGAATTTTGTCATGAAAAGTAGAAAAAAAAATTAATTTTAAATTCGATTGTAGGCCTATTCAACGCTGGCAGAGGTACTTATTGAGCGCTGAAAAAATTCCGGGCTGAGGAAGAATCTGGCTTTATTGTAAGACTCACTTGGCATTTATTATCAGTAAAGAATAAATAAACTTTGGACTACTTTTATTGCCCATGTCCGTCAATAGCTGGACACAGACGTTGCGCATGTGGCTCACCATTTTTCGAAGGTCTAACGAAGCTGCGATCATTCAATCCATAAAACCTTTAGGCTGCTTTCAAAGTTATTCTAAGGTAATCATGCTTTGAACGTTAAGCTCTGGTGCTGATTATTAAGACAAGTTGACAGCACTTGAATTTTTTGGTGTGGTTGTGGCCCGGCAGCATAATTGAAACGTACTTCTTCAAGAACTATGAAAATCAGAGAGAACCTAGGTATAAAGGAATTATATTTGGCTGACAAGTGATCTCACAAGAAGTGTTACATGCCACTCGGCAAGAGTGTTTCACTTTGTACAGCAGTACCTTGTCACCTGGTGAAGTGCGGAAATGTCGAATTTGTTTATCCCATTATTCCCGATGGGATATATAGGTTATCCATTCAATTGAGATTGCAAGGTGAATAATTTAGCATTCTGTAATTGGCAAGGCATTCTGTTTAAATGACTGCTAAAACCTATAGTGTTCAGAAATAAAAACATCTCTTTCGAAGTGGTTTATAATTCTCTCAAAAAAAAAAAACTTTTTTCTTTGTATCACTTGAAGAAAACAATAAAAGTCGCATGGAAAATATGTTAATCAGATAAAATTAAACTTTTTTTTTTTTGTTGATTATTTACATTCTATATGAACACTGTTGTTATCTGGTTTCTGTTATGTGTCCGGCGTTTAGCTTACAAAACTGGTGTATTCACTTTTGATTTCAATGTTACAACTTGTGTGACACGTGTATGACGTGCTAAGGTCACTCACTGTGTCTAGACTACAAGTCGTATCGTTCTAGTTCTAAAGAAAAAAAAAATGTTAAAATTTATTATAAACATTTTTTTTATCGATATCTTCATATAGTGAATCACAGTTTGTTTTATACATACAAAATTAGTTTTTGTAATTTGTTGTTTATTTTCTTAGTTCTAAAATGTAGGTGAGTTTTGTTTATTCACAACTGAAATATGCGATAATTCGATACCGCATTTGGCCTTGAATTCGGCTTAAAATTATTTACGGATTTATTTAAAAATTTTAATATTCTGTTGTAATTTTAACTGGCGCATGCATGCCAGTGTTTTGTTACCAAAATTATTAAAAGTTTTTATTTCCTTGTTATGCACACATGTCCACATTGTAGTATTGTTATAAATTTTTGATTTTCATTTATACTGTGATTTTTCCTTGGGCCAGCTCTGTTAACATAGTTTTCTTTGAGCCGTATACACTTTGACCAACATCAAAAACTAAGATCTGTCGAGGTTACCAAAATAGATTTGCTTGTGAGCTGATTTCATTGTTGGATTCAAACCGAAAAATATGGAGTTAGCATTATTAATGTATCTTCATCACCTTTGCACTAAGTTCACGTTTTCGCCATTTTCTCATAAAATTACGCGAACGTCGGTTAACAACGGCTGACTAACACTAACTACATGACGCAGCTTGTTTGAATTTTGACTGCAGTCAACGGTTATCTGTTAACTTTTCCTGACTTATTATACCACTCAGGTTTACTTAATTTGAAACAATCATATCAACCGTCTTGCAAATTCAGAAGCTTTAGTTATTAAGAGAAGAATTGTTTTTCATATATGTACTGTGTACATACACTGGGTACATCGATAATCACTCGACTTATGTTCTGAGGGCTTGTATCTGAGATTCTGATTTATCTTATAATCCAAATCTTGGCCTTTACGATTACCTTTCGCGCATGTCTATGTCAAATAAGTTTACGGATGAAAAGAATCTTGTGAAAATTTATTATTGTTGGTTTTTGCCATTAGACATGAGCTTGTCTATGGAGGAGACCTAGTGCAATTAGCTTCAAATAATGACAACATACTAGCAAACAAAGTTGAATAATTTTTTCTAAAATTTAGCAAAATTTTGATTTACACTGCTGTTCAATAAAATAGATTCACCATGATCAACATCTTGCAACTAATTAAAGAAGAGTCACGCTTCAAATTTTTGAAATGTATCGGAATTATATTCATAAGAGGCCAGTAAACAAAGTGCAGTTACTTTTTTACCTATACTCCATTGCATAAAAGATGTCTAGTAAACTTTTCGAAGAGCAGGTGAATCTATTTTTTTGAACAGCAGTGTACAACTCCAAATATCAAACATTTTGAAATCCTTTAATTTTGTTTTAAAGTCTTTTGTTTTTTTTTTTTTTATTTCATATTTTACATCAGTATGATTGATTAAAAACACAATTAACCTTTAAAGGCTGCTGCTTTTTGCTCTTTTTTAACCACGAATTTAATTTTAAACATTATATTTGAAATTTCAATATTAAAACTGAAAAACGCAACACAATTAAATTCACTCATTCACTCTGCAAATATTTACCACCAATTGCAACTAAACAATTTTAAATTTAGTTTTATGTTTTTTTTTTCTTATTAAAAATTATATTTTATTGTATTTATTTTTTTTACTTTTTTTTTATTTTATTTTTTTTTTTACTTTAATTTTATCGAGACGTTAAACTTTATAGATCAAATGTTGTTCAGCAACTGAGCATTTCTTAAAATTGAATTCTTTCTTTTATAAAAAAAAAAACAATTTTTTTTTTTATTTCCATTTCTACTATTTTCTGTTAACTTTCAACTTTTTTTTAATATTAATACTGTTGTTGTTGCTTTTCTTATAATCAAAACCGATAACCACAATGGAATTTAAAAAATCAAAAAAAAACGTTTTTTTATAAATTTTTTTTTTTGTTAAACCCAAAAGTACAACAAAAAAAAGAATACAATTTAATTGTTTTTAATTTTTTTTTTTGTTTACGTTTGTAGACTACAACAAACCAATTGTTATTCATTTTAATATCTGCCACGTTTTTACAATTACAACTCCTTGTAATTGCATTTTTGCAACAATGTTGACATATTTTCTTACATTCTCATTAGAAAATATCGAATTTGTTTCGCATTGTCATCGACACTATCTATGTATGTATGTATGTAAGTGGCGCTGGACTGCCCTCGCATCGCATAGCCCCCATAACAAAGGTTTTCAATGAAATTCTAAAAACAAAAACAATAAACTTGTCGTTATTTATTAAATATAATATTTGTAGATATGGAATTTATAATCGTTATTCTTTATCGTTGAAATTTAATCATTCAATAGAGTTATTTTGGCAAGCGTTGAGTGCGTTTTAATTGTGTTATAGCAGTTGATTTTATTAATGAATCCACTAAACACACAATAAAACCTTCTTGACACATTTTTGACGGTCAGTTTCAGTTTTCCTCAATTCCCAGTCACCATCTGCTTACGAGTCAGTCCATATGTTTCCTTGATATTCATTTTTGTTGGCTCCATGCATAGTTCTTCTTGTTTACAGGAATGTTTTGAAACAGTTTCAGGCAAATCGGAAATCTTACTTATGCACGGTCATTTTTGAACACCATTTTGAACACCAACTTGTATGAAGTCGCAGTAGTCTAGTACAGTCAACCCTCCTATAACGCGGTGAGTGCGTACCGCGTTATATGGAAAACGCGCTATAAGAAATTCGGATTTCATCGTACAAACCAAGCTAATTTGTAGCGCGTTCTATGGAAACCGTCTATCGCGTTGTATGGAAACCGCGCTATAAGAAACTCAGAGTTAGTACAAATTCCATTATTCGTACCGCGTTATATGGAGACCAAGAAATACAAAAGGTAGATAAATTATAAATTATTTTTATTGAATTCAAGAGTTCATATAAGGACTGATAAAAAAATTAAATAAAAACTAAATTAAAGACTGCAAGGAACTTATGGATGTTATTGAACGGAAACCGCGCAGTAAGAGTACCGCGTTATAGGAGGGCTCCGCGTTATATGGAAACCGCGTTTGGAAAGTACCGCGTTATAAGAGGGCTGTCGCAATTACAGCCCCGAGTTATATGGAAACCGCGTTCTGAGAGTACCGCGTTATAGGAGGGTTTACTGTATTATTATTAGGCGTGAGGCCACGATTCAAACGTGGTGTGAGAAACTTGGCTCTAATCTTGACTGAAGGATTGTAATGATCGATTATGTATGTATGTATTTTTGTCTCCATTTGATGTTTATTTTTCCCCTAAGTTCCAGACGTGAATTGGTGAATTGGTTTTTGGAACTTAAAAACACATTAGTGTAGGGTATAGCATTCATTATAAAATAAGATAAGATCTGAAAGCATTCTTATTACCATATTAAAAACCCAAAGTTCTTTTGTTAGGCGTGAGATAAGATTTTGCCACCCAATGCAGTTCAGTAGTGGTCTTTAACTAAAAACAATCGCCATAATCGTTTACCGTACGCTTAATGCATATTATTATCGTTGAATTTTAAATTCATTTGTTACAGAATAAATCATTTCTCAATGTCATATTCCCTACTTCCTCGCCTCGAATATATGTACCGCCTTCCTCTTCTTCATCTACAAATGGGTTACACGCGTATGTATTGAACTTTACGCGCAGAAGTATTTGTTATCTTCCGTTTTATTTAAAAAAAAAAAAGTCATAAAAGACGCATCAATTGGCTTTGAACTACATTTCGTTGTTGGTTTTTGTGTTCAGATATGAAAATGAAAATGGATGGAGTAGAGAAAGAAATGAATGGAATGGAAAAAAGGTGACCTAAAAACATACAAAATGCATAAGAAGGCAACTGAAACATTGATGAATGAAAGTGAATTTTCTTTCTTTATGTATCAATAAATCATATTCAATTGGATTAATTGTACAATTTCAAATGAAAATTACAACTATAATCCAATATCGTCATATGTAGATAGCAACTGGCTGCAAGGGATATATTTTCTTATTCATCCTTTAATTTCTTCAAGGAGAATGAGTTCTTCCATTGCAATATGAAGCTCCTTGATAAGGCAAGGAGATCTGATTTATTTAATACCAGATCCATATTCAAATCCTTGGGTATACCAGACCTAGTACACTCATACTCCCATTCCCATGTAGATAAAGATAGTTTTAGTGCAACTACAACTAATTTTTATTAATTATTTTGTTATTTGCATTTAATGTTTATAAATTTGATCCCACAGCTTCATACGCTGCATATGAAAATCATTATTAATCATACGCTCATAGCCATTATCCGTATTGATGAACTCCAGATATTTGCACATGCCGTTGGGGCCGGAAGTTAGAAATTGTTGCATAGTACACGAGCCAACGTCATTGTAGTGCAAAGGCTTTCTAAAATATAAAACAACAACAACAACAATTATAACAATTTACATCAACAATATGATGGAGGCCACCACCCACCCGGTTTTAACAAACTCCAATAAAGTAGTCACGAATTCTTTCGTTAATGCCATGTCAATGGAATCCTTTTCGAAATCCGAATATATGCCCGGTTGACGAAACTGATACAACATATCATCAAAGTGTACAGTGCCATATTGTTTTGAAGGAGCGACGCCGCCACTATACAACGGTACATAGTTATAGGGTCCACTGTATGAAAACTTATAAATGTACACAGGACTCTTGTCGATATCAGCAAAATCGAAATAATGCTTTAAAGTCCGATAAACCGGATAATAAAAATAACAATCACTTAACAGTTCTTGGAAACCATCAGCATTATTCTCATTCAGTTCATACTTATCCTGCATATATTCCTTTGTCAGAACCATCAGTTGTTCTTCGCCATTTAGTTCCAATAATTTTAACATTTTATCCGTAAAATTTTGATTTAATTCGTTTCTTAATGTAAGGTTTTCGTATATATTCACAGATATAGCAGCTCCTTCACCTCTGTACGACACTAAACCCGTTAGCCAAGGTTTCATTTCATAATTGCCCTGGCGTATGGTATCAATAGGTTTCTCTGTTAAATAAGCCTCCTCCACGTCATGAGCGTCTTCTATAACAGGACGATAATTGAAGACCATATGATTAAACCAAAATTTCAAAGAATCTCCCGATTTAACAATCGTATCAGCATCCATTGAGCGTAATTTTTCTGCCAGTTCCTTGGTAGATTGGCTATGGGGCTGGTCAATGCCAACAGCTTGAGCAACAGCATGAAATTGTTCCAAAGGTTTTTCCAAAATACCTACATAGGGAGCCAAAGCATTGCCGCTACTCAAAATGGCCCGTTTGTAAAGATCTAAAGCAAGTTAAATAGAGATGAATATTTAAAGGGGTTCCCACCGTTCTTCACCGTTTTCTATATTGTATACCTCTTAATAAAGTATTATAACTTACCCTTCGCTTTCGGATTTATCATATGGAAATGTACAGAACTGGCACCGGCACTGTGGCCAAATAAAGTCACTTCATGGGGATTACCACCAAAGGCCTCTATGTTTTCATTAACCCATTTCAAAGACAACAATTGATCCTTTAAGCCAAAATTTCCAGGCATTTCTTTGCAGCCAGTACTTAAAAATCCTATTCAAAATACGTACATATAAATTATTACAAATCCAGGGAGAGAGCGAAATATTTTCGTTACAACTTACCAAATGGACCCAAACGGTAGGTTGTTATAACGACTATCACCTCTTTGGTATCCATAAAATATTCTGGTCCCATAATGGCAGGATTTGAAGAGCCACTAAAAAGACCGCCACCATAAATATAAAATATAACCGGCAAAGCTTTATCGGTTACTCCTTTGGGACGATATATGTTCATATACAAACAATCCTCATCGCCCATTATAGGCCAGTTAGGCATTAAATAATTTCTTTGTTTACAATCCGATTTAGCTGCTCGAGCGGATAGCACACCTTCCCACGATTCAACTGGCTCTGGATTACAAAATCGTAAATTACCTACAGGCGGTTTAGCAAACGGTACTCCCAGGAAGGCTTCAAAATTATCACCATTAATGCCAGGCATTTCAATACCCTCCAGGCAACCCAATTTCTTTAGACAAACCTTTAATCCATCATCACTTTTTACCACAACTACAACTACAACGAACAACAGGAATACTTTTATAAAATGGCAAAACATTGTATCACTGCCGTATTGTCACTATCGCTGTGGGTTATGTGTTCACTTTAGATATTCGATTTTAAATGAAGATTCTCATATTGATTTCAAATTTATAAATCTTTAGAAATCTATCGGATATACTAGTTTGCATGTCTTCAATGCAATTTTGTCAAGTTGTGAAAAGCTTAATGAAACCATTTAAGTTTAACTGTTAATAACCCATGATTAAGGGGTTTTACTATTGAATTATAAATACAATACAATGCCCTACATAATGTCATTTGTTAACTTGTAAAGACTACGATCACGTAATCCTATAAATTTAAATGCTATGGACAGGCCTAATTCCCATACCACGTTGAACGGGAAATGTCGAAGTTTTATTTAAATGCTGTCCTATGTTTTTTGATTTCCAGGACTATCATATCAACGTCCAATCACCTAAGAAAAATATTACGCATACGACCTGTTATTTCAAATAATAAACAATGCGGTCCACCATAATTATGCAGCAACTTTACAGTTCCCTTTAGCTAAATGTACCTTTAACTAAACCCAACTTTAACGGCAAGTTGTAATAATGGCCCTTAAGAGGACAACACTTATCGATATTTGCTGGCCTTTTACGTATTATTATTTTCGTTTTAAACTCCTTCAATATAAATTTACGAGTATTATTCATAACATTTCATAATACCAGAGCAGTTTTATTCCATCACTATTTGCATGCCAGCCAGTGCAGTCAGACAAATGTATGACATACTTACTGTAAGTGGGTCAACATCCGCTTAAAACATAGTCTCAAAAAAAAATTGCTGCAATTGATTACAATACTGTTGCTGAACATGTCAGCTTTAATTGAGAAATAAAAACTGGAAGTGAAACCTATAATTTAATTAAATAAATAATATTAAAAGCATTTTGCTATAAAAGTATAATTACTCCATTACAGTTAGAAACAGTGGAGTCTGTCTAAAGTAAACAACAAACGCATAAAAGGAATAGGAAATTATTCTAGTCTTCTTAAAATTTCTTCCAATAATCAGATTAAGGGCCATTATTAAAACTTGTCTTTAACTAAAGGCAGGATTTTAACGGGCAGATAATTTTAAAATAAAAATCATAATTCAGAATATTTTTGAGAATTTTCACTTGAAATGTCTTTCATCGATTTATTTGATTTTTAATTTGAAACTAGAGTTTTTCACCTTCTTCTTATTCTGCTTTGTTACAGTAATTGATACTTAAAATATATTTAAAAATAAAAAAATAAAAATACAAGTTAACAACATTTAAACTAATAAATTAACAAGCGTACACAACACATTGAGATACAAACATTTTTTATCTTTTCATATAAAAAAAGGAATTAAAAAAAATTTAAAATTAAAATAAACTGCTATTATGATAGATAAACTGCTATTACTAAATAGGAGACAAAGTACGTCGTTGTTGCTCGGTTAGCTGAGGATGCCAGATGTCAATAATAAGTACCAAACGTAAACTTTTACCCTCATGCCATACTTCGTGTTCGAAACTGTCATCGAATATAAGAAATTCACCTTCTTGCCAGATGCTAAGCAAAAGGAAAAAATGTTTATTTATTGTTTCTTGTTTTCTAGATGATTTTTAAAGTAAAGGATATATACCGCTCTTCTTCAGCTACTCTAAGGCGAGTGCCTTCGGGTACCACCAAACCCAAATGGGCTCTTAGTCGACAGTTGGTGGGTCCACAGTGGGGCCAAACATGAGTACCTGGATGCATTACGCTAAATTTAACCTGACCACGACGACAATCTCTTGCGGCTGGAAATTGCTGGATTAAACTGCATGTTATAGGCGCCTTCAAACAATTATCCTTTCGCTGTTGTCCACGCGCATACAATTCGAATTGTTTCCAATCGCCCTTATTCTTTAAGTTTTCCGCTTCATCCGTAAAGTAACCCTCCTTGCTAAGAATATTTTGTCCTTCGGCTTTTATGGCCATCCAGTTATCCTTTAATTTTCTTAAGAATTTTTCATATGTCGTTTCTTCAACCGACCAGTATGGCTGGGCCTTTAGATTGCGTTCATTATACAAAGATCTCTGATAAACACTGGGGAATAATTTCAACTCGGCACCTTCGCGAAAGACCTCAACAGCTTGCGTTTGTTTACCTAATCTTTGTAAAGATTCACCCAATTGGAAATAGTAGCGACCATCTTGCGTTCCTGGCTCTTTGGTATCAATACCTTGGCGCAAATACATGGAGGCATTGTGATAGTCTTGATCCAGTTGTTTTAATATGAAACCATAATTAACCAAAGCCAAACCAACTTGGGGCCAGCGTTTAAGAATTTCTTGCAGTTCCAGCTTAGCATCTAAGAGTCTAAACTATGTACATGAGCTTTTTTTCTAACAAGTTTTGATTACAATTATTATTGTTTTTAATTCTAAAAGTCATATTTACCGATTAGACATTAGAAGCGTTACAACCAATTGATTTCGTACGGCAGATTCCTGTGGAAAGTTTTCGATAAGTAGTTGATGTATGGTTAGGGCTTGTTGGTAGTGTCCTGTGTTTGATGAAAATGATAGAAGGAACAAAATTAATAATCATTCAATAACTAAACTAAGGACCTTGAAGTGTTATAGGACTTTAAACTAATTAAGGCTCTGTTCAATATTAATCCCTGAGGAGTCAGGTTAACTTACCCAAAAATCTTAATCTTTCCACACAACGCTCGCCAGCCGAACGATATTCCAGCCGTTGATTCTCATCATTCAGTTTGAATTGTAAATATTTTTTATAGAAGTCAATGGCTTCCATTAGAAGCTGATTGCTTTGTTTGAGTTCAGCAAAGTGGTCCAGGGTTTGAGCTTTGCCCAAATAAGTTTGAGGTTCATGAGGATATTTTCGTATTAGTTGATCAAACAGATACAAAGCGTCGCCATAATGCTTTACAACGGGATGAGAAAGCGGTAGAGGAGCAATTGAAGTAGGAAAAACGGAAACACAGGAAAAGGAGTGTTAGAAGGCGTGTAATTTTATTGTTGTTTTTTTTTTTTTGTTTAGAGCGTAGAGGTGTGTAATGTAGAGCGTAATAACAGCAGTTCATAACAGAAAAAAAAATTAAACAAATAAAGCAGAGTTTTTATATTAAAAGCAAATTAAAAGCAAAAATTAATAAAAATTATTGAAAACAAAATAGAAAATAGAAAATAAAATGCATATATGGTTAGTTAATTAATTAATTAGTTTTGTTTAGCATACATACATATGTATTAAGAGACAGAAATGGAGAATATTTTTGAAAATTTTAAAATTGAGTCAATATTTGTGAATTTTTCTTTTCTAAGTTAATTTAAACGAAATAAAGTGTGGGTGTTTTTCGTATAAATTAAACTCTTCCAAACACAAATATCAAGTCAATTTTCATTTAAAAACAAACGCTAAACGGAAAACGAAAATGCAACACATACATATTTTCGCATGCCTAACAAAATGAATAGAACTTTCGGTTGTAATGTAAATAAAAAAAAATTTTTACTTAAAATCTATGAAAAAAAACGCATCAAATTTAATTTAAAAAGCTTATGCAATAAAGGTTTAATAATCATAAAAAAAATTTAAAAAAAAAATTAAAAATTTTAAAATTAATTTAAGGTTTTATGGATTCTAATGATAGTTAAACTGATGACGAGAAGAAAGAAATATAAAATAGAATAGAATTAAAATAATTAATATTTTATTGATTTATTTAAAAGAATGTATTCTTTGGCATAACTATGAATTACCTCTCTCATCATTTCCTCATTGGCACTTCGTAGTTCTTGTTCAAATAAATCAAGATCATCATCTTCAAATGATTGGGGACCACCACCACCACCAGCACTAGTTTTTGGTTTTATTTCTATGAATAAAAATGTAAAATTAATCATTTAATAAACAATATGTAATCGGAAAAAAACAATATCGAAAGAACCTATTGAAACTATTATTACTAAAATAAATCTTAATATGGTTGGTCCTTTTTAATAAATCACATTCAACATCCATACATCCATATCTAACTGTATATTTTTTTATATAATATTTTTCCTATAACTTCAAATCCTAATCTTTTGTATGTTAAAGGCAAATTTGTTCCTCGTATTCATTTCACCATAGGCTAAGGCCTTTGGAGGTTAGGGTGAAAAAGTAAGTTACATGTGTTAAGCTGCAACTAACCTACAAACAGTTCAAATGCAGTTTAATAAAATAGAGATAAAGGTTTGTATTGGCATAACCGTGCCAATAAGAATCTGATCTATAATGCGGCTGAACATGCTCTGTAGAATTTAAGATAATATTGTACTCGTAATGAGCACCAGAGCCATGATAACCGGTCATACCTTAGAAATTCTATGGTCTTCAACAAACTGGATTTTATATTTGGCATTGTGACTTTTCTAACATTAATTGTTTCACATACAGTTTCTTAAATTTAAAACATCTCCATCTTATTTACATACATATATAAAATGTACTTGTAAAATTAAAATAAATACTTGTGAAATACTTATAAATTAATAAACTTACGCTAGCATTTAATAAAACATTCTACATAACAAGTGTAAATGATCATTTCTTATGCTTTCTAATGTTTAATTATATGTGGTGATGATGACAATTGATTTTGTATCCAAAGCCAATACATTTGACATGAACAGTATGAGCAAGAAGGAAATATGTAGCACAGCTACACAGATGTATACGAAGTGTACGAGTTTGGTGTGTAAAATGATAGTAATGTACAACAAAGTAGAAATTTAATTTAATGAGGAGTACAAGGGGTGTAGGGTGGGGGGGGGGGGCTTGTATGATATAGGGTGGGTTTTCAGTAATTACGTGTCCAAGTGGGATCATCCGGATCTTCATCACTTTCGTATTCTTTGGCTGGTAGTTTGCCATACTTGGCTTCTAATCTATTCATTAACTCAGTATCATCAATATCCGATGCATCCTCATCATCTACGTCCTCATCATCATCATTATCATCATCTAGCAGATCCTCATCATCCAATTCTTCTGACTCATCATCTTGACCCTCTTCATCATCATAGATATCATCTTCATCGTAATCGATATCGATATCATCATTGTCTGGCTGATAATCCATATCATAAGTAACTTGCTTTTTAGGCTCTTCTACAGATTTCTCCAAGGGTTTGTTCTCCATTTTTTCATAGTCCATATCATAGGCGACTTCCTTTTTCCAACTTCCTGAAGAAGTCTTTGGCTGTTCTTCTTGCTTGGGTGGTGAATATTTCTTAGGCTCCTCAACTTGAGGTACAGGACTATTTTGTGTTACTTTAATTTGAATTTGTTCATGTAATGGCTCTACTAAAGGTCCTGTCACATCTTTCATCAATTTGTTATTGTTTTTGTTATTATTATTTGTGATAATGGTTGTGGTGGCGGTAGCGGTGTTGGTTGTAGTTGGAGTTGTCTTATTAAAGGCTGTGGTATATGGTGATTGATACGAATATGCATCAGTTTTTTGTTGTTGCTGTTGTTCATTAAATGACTTTTTTGTTTCAGTCTCTTCTTGATGATCTTTCGTTCTGTACATGGCATTGAGTTGTTCAAATGTTTCCGGCACATAAACATTATCACCTGCATCAACTTGATTTTCCTCGGCTATAGGTTCTTCATCCTCCTCGATGTATTCGATTTCTTCCTCAATTACGATTTCTTCTTCAGAATAATCTTAATAGTTGAAGGTTGATTGTTAATTGTTTTTGATTTTCGAAAATCATTTCAATTATAAATGACATAAGGAAAGTACTGAAATTATGAAATTCGAAACCTGTGCTCCTAGTTTCATAATATTAGTGGAAAAGCTTCTCCACCACTTGAGAAAATAGAAGGAAGCATATGACCGTGCTGCTACTGTAATTATCTGTTATAAAATTAGCTTTTGAGTGGCATTAATAAATCGTCTACCCTGTGGTCCACTTTGGGGCCATAGAAGTCCAACAGGGCATGGTAAAATTGTATAAGAATGTGTATAACAATGAATTCTAATTTGTCGTATGGAACGTGCTGATTCTTAGTAGAAAGCTCATATTATATCTTTCAGCATTCCTTTCAAAGTTTTAAATAGCTTGTTCGTTGTAGATATTGTCATCTATGGGCGATCACAGAACTTTCTGGATAGTTTATTATGAGGCGCTTTGATTTCTAAAATTCAAAAGAATTACAATGAAAAATTATTTATATTCAGCTGTATGCTCATCTGATATGATTGTGGCTCCACTAGCCAATGCTAGACTCTAAGGTCCAGATAAAATACTTCATGATTGTCATTACGCGATAATCATAAATGTCCATAAAACCTTCTCTAGAGCCTACATTAAGTGACTTATGATCGTTCTCCTATTCCAGGAACACTTTTTGGTACAATTTTTAGATACAACCTTCAATCCTTCAAAATGTGCTTGATAAACACGATACTGCTCAAACCCAATAAAGAGGTTACAGGCTCTGTTGCCCCTGAGATTTCAGGCAGAGGTGGCCTTTTAAAAAACAAAAAAGTTTCATTATAATTACCATGGCGCAGATTCCTACTTTAGTCAATTGGAATTATCAGCCGTTTTAACAACTTTAGGTCAGGGAATAGTTTTCAAATTTCGAATTTTTCTTTCATGCTATATCTGCAGTTAAGCAAGAACTTCTGCAATATATATGTATGTTCCAATAGACCTATTTATGCATCCATGCTGAAGGTGACAATGCATAGCTGAGGATTACAAATTTCGAATTTAAACCTCAGCTAGAGAGTTTACTGTACCCCTAAAACTGTTAAATTTTAAACTTTTAAGTTTTAATATTGGATTCGCTCTTGACGTACAACCTGAGTACTTTCCTTATGTTATTAAATCGCTGATTTCACATTTAAAAATTATTCTTAAAATTCGCATTTAAAAATAATGTGAAATCTTGTTATCTTATAACAAACAAACAAAAAAAAAATAGAAAAAAAATTTAACCATCTTCGGGCAAAGGTTCATCAACATCACCCTCTTCTTCGGGAAACTCCTCTTGCGGACTGGTAATCGTCAAACGACGTTTCATTAAAGCTTCAGCAGCTGGTTCTTCATCTTTATATGATGATTGTGGATTGTGTATATAATTTAATAAATATAATGGAATTATTTAATTTTATATTTTAATTTTAATTAAAAAAAGTGAAAATAATTTGTTTTTTACAAAACTTTTCTAATGAATTATAATGGCAGCATACATACAATGGCTTTTAGTGGCGGTGTGCGAGCATAAAATAAGAAATAATTCAACAACTAAAAAAATGAATGAATTAAAATATAAACAATTACAAAAAAAACATTAATTAATAATTAAAATAAATACAAAAAAATAAATAATTAAATAATTAAATACATTTAAAATAATAAATATTAAAAATAAATAGCCAATTATATTGTATAATACAATAGAAAAATAACTTAATAACGATAACAGTTTTTTGTAGTTTTAGTTTTTGTTTTAAGAAAGAAAGTGCAAAATTTTGAAGAAATAAAAATTTTCAATCAAAATAAATTTCAGAAAATTTTATTACAAAATTAAAATCAACAAAAAAAAATTAATTTTGAAATCCACAACATTGACATGCGGACATTAAATTCAAAAAAAAAAAAAAAAAAAAACGGTACAGTTTTTTTTATAGCATATACACGTTTAAAGGTTAAATGGCGCTTTTTTAGTTTTCAAAAAAAAAATTTTTTTTTTTTTGATTAAGAAAGTTAACAGCTTCAAGCTTTTTAAGACACAAACTGGCTAGTAGAAGTAGTAGTAGTAACAGTATGTGATTTTAATGAAAAAAACAAAAAGAATACAAAACTTTGCTTGGATTTTGAGAAACTCACTTGAAATTGGATTCTTCCTAAGCAATACTAGACGTGCTACTAAGGCAAGAGCCAAACCAACGCCAATTTTAACCGCCACTGTAAAAATAGTTTGGAATAGGTGAGTTTTTTTTTTTTTTTTGTTACTTTTCAATTTAAATAAAATTTATTTTCTTAAAACGTGTGTTTATTGGAATCCTTTTCTTTTTCTGTTTTTTTGCACTTTCTTGTTAAAAATATAAGTTTAATAACAGACACTCTTATTTTAATAGGTGGAGCTTAAATAACGACACTTAAAAACTAATAAGAAAAGATATTTTTTAAGAATAATTTAAAGTTCGCCAAGTAATATTATATTTTTGCAAATAAACATAATTTGAGTCATGGAATCATGAGTTATGTTACATCATTTTTAAATCCTTTCCGGTCTACATATTATTTTTTTTAAATGACAATTCTTTAACGAGAAATTTTGAGTTTTGCATAAGCAAACTTTATCTTTTTCTCTTTATAACCGTTAAGAACAGTATCTAGCTAGTTCTTCTTTATTATGGTTTAACAAAATACATAATTGATTAGAAATTCAATATCAAGTCCCAAACAGAGCAATTTTATTCAACCATACTTGTCATTGAACTGCAATAAGATGTTAGCAAGTTACCACAAATAGGCTGAAAACATTTGGGGCCAGAGTCAAATCGATAAGAATATATTAGTAATGCTGCAGCAAAAATTATCCTCATTAAAGAAAATTATCGGGTTTTACAGTCAGACGAAGGACAACCTAGAAATCTTAAGTCAAAGTACATATATTCACAGTTGAAGAAAATAATCTCCTCGAAAGTGGATATACAAAGTAATCCCAAAATATTGAAAGATGGTTTAACGCTTATAAGTTGTGAAACGATCAACTGCAAACTAACCCAGTTTCATGCATAACATGTTGGTAATAGAGGTTATCTTTACCGCTTCAAACACGACATCATCATGAAGACAAAACTGTGGAACATGTTGTTTCCAAATGCCCGAGGTTTTACGGACATCCGTATTGTCACGACAAATGTGCACAATACGGATTTTTCAAGTCGCCGTAGACTAGTAGGCAGCGTGTTGGCTTATTAGACGTACGGCCACGGTTCAAATTCCAGGTCAAGGCATCTCCACCAAAACGAAATATGAACATAAATATTTCTTTGACGAATTCCTCTCAGCAGATTTCTGGCAAAAACTCAGAGTAAATAAAACTACTACTGAAAAGCTTCTCAAAAATCTGTTATTCGAAGTAGACTTTAAACTGTATGTCCCATCATTCATGTATAAAATTAACACACAGAACAGAAGTGGTGTGAGAAGCTGGTCGTAATCATAACTGAAGTATTGTAATGACCAATTATGTATGTAGTATTCCTCATTGATGACCGCACAACAGGCCGACGCGGTGGCTTACCATCAACCTACTATTCAAGATAAAGTGCAACGAATAGCAGATGAGGCCTACAAAGCCACTACATAACACATACAGCCGTACATTGATCTTTAAGTAAGAAATCAATGACATGACAAATGGACAACATTAAATTTGCACTTTCTATATAAAATATTACCATTTGATCACACAGGTTATATACCATTTTCCGAATTACAATTTAAAAATGAGTCCAAATATGTTTAACTTAATTTGTTTGTATACCTCTTAAACTCCTGCTCACTAGGACTTAAGTGACTTACTAATACACTAGTTAAAGGGTTACTGCTCCTAACCCAAGCTTTAGTTGAATATACACACACTTTGCCTACGCTACAACTACTTACGTGATGAAGCCCATGATGGAGCATTTTCAGCTTCATCGTCAATATCATTTTCAGCCGAAGCATCATTTTGTTTTGACTCCGCTGCTGCTTGCTGGCGGGCCTTTTCTTTAAGTAACTCTAATTCAGCGGCATCATTATCGACAATTTTTTCTAACGAATCAAAGTTACCATCGTCATCATCCTGAAATTGAAAACGATTCGATTATTCGATATTCCTACATTAGAAAATCTAAAAATAAACTTACATCATCATCAAAAGGATCATCGTCATCATCTTGTGCATCCTGAGATGTTAGTTTTGATGCTTCTTTAGTAATATTGTCATCATCTTCATTGTCATCCTCAACATCATCATCGTCATCCGGCTCATCATTTTGTTCGCCAGTGACATTATCATCTTCAGCGGTAACATTTTCATCAGCATCATCTTCGACGGTAGCATTGTCCTCTTCTATTGTAGCATTATCTTCATCATCTTCTTCATCATCATCATCTTGATCTATGTCTTCAGCAGTAACGTTTTCGCCGGTTACATTTTCATCCTCCTCTTCGGGTGTTACATTTTCATCTTCTTCATCAGCAGCTTCTTCTTCATCACCCTCAGAATGATCGACTTCTTCTTCGAACGGTTCATCATCGTGTTCATCATCTTCATCGTGTTCATCATCGTGATCATCATCGTGATCATCATCGTGATCATCGTGTTCCACTGAACCGTGACTATCATGATGATCATCGTGTTCAACACGATGTTCGTCTACCCAACCATCAAAATAATTTGAAAAACGAGACTCCGATAAGGGCGTATCGACTGTAATTAAGATTTGAAATGGACAACACAATTTAGCAGAGTTACAAACAGAGGTCTTTTTTTTTTGACACTGCAGTAAATAATGAAATTATAATGTGGAAAACGGATGCGGAGAAATTGAAGAAAATACTAATGACCTCATTGTGTTATTCGTATGAAAAAACTAACCGTCAGGAAATATGGTATTGAACATCAATATCCATTGAGATATTGTAAGTATCTGCTACAATAGACATCAAACCCTGAGGAAATCAACTAGATTAAATCAACCAATACTATGGAAATGAGTTGATTGCGCTACATACATACATAATTGGCCATTACAACCCTTCAGTCAGGATTACGGCCTAGCTTCTCAACACCACTCATGTTGTGTGCGTTAATTTTATACATGAGTGGCGGGACCTACAGTTTAAAGTCGACTCCGAACGACTGATTTTTTGAGAAGCTTTTCATGGCAATTTTTACTCTCAGAGTTTTTGCCAGAAATCTGCTGAGAGGAAGTCGCCGAAGAAATACTTTTTGTATTTTGTTTTTTGATGTCTGGCCTGGGATTCGAACTCGGGCCTTTCGTCTAATAAGCCAACACACTACCTACTAGACCACGGCGACTTGCGTTACCACAGCGTTAATCTCACTCAATGACCCCGTGCTCACTGTCACCTTGACTACGGATCCAGAAGTTTACATCACATGGCCGCAAATTCATCTTTTTTGGATCTATCTTTGGATTGATTATTAAATTCATTCAGCTTGCGGGCAGTTTTCTAAGAGAAATTTGAGGCCCTAATACTGATTGCCAAGCTAGGTTTATCATGGCAGTTAGTCATGGCAGCATAGCTTCATGTTGTATCATACCGGGTCACCGAGTGTTCTTAATGCAGCCTTGGTAAATTACTCGCTTCTATCCTGTCGTAATAAGTGAACCATGAGAACTGTGACTTGATCAGATATTATTTCGTCCGAATATTAATTGTTTGAATATCAAAATTCGAAAAAGGGGAAAAAATACGGAATCTAATATATGATGTAAGGTGTTCCCGGGGATACCCTATGAAATTTAATTAATATCCTGCCTCAAACAACTTTAAAATGTATGTAAATAAATCGTGTCAAAAAAGCTAGTTTATAAATTTGGTTTTTGTCTCTGCTAATCGAATTAATAAGTTAACGGTATAGAACTATATACTTACCATCTTGTATGCCTCGATTCTCTAATATTATAAGACATACCAGGCCCATTAAAATTGTCATTAAAGAGAAGAAAATTATTTTGGCACACCAATGACCGCCGGTACCATGCTCCTCATGAACATGCAGGTGTACGTCATCTGAACCCATTTTCGTAATGTGTACGCCATGTGAGGACTCGTCATCTAGGAAAAGTAGAAAGAAATATCGAATTTTAGAAACTATTTGAATATGTTTCGTATAGAAATAGATTTCGAACTTAAAAGGGGGTGTTAAGTTAGTAAATTAAATTTGTTATTAAGCCTTTACGGGGTAAGGTCAGAAGTGGAGGTTTCAAAAGTCAGCCAGATAAGAAATATAAAAGCTATTTAACTATGACCAATTAAGAGGAGTTGACGTAAGAGAAGCTTAAAGGATTTGTGGGTTTTTTTTTTGTTCTGATTTTTCTTTTCTCATTCCAAGCTTTACTTGTTATTAATTTTAACTACCTTGTAAGCTAGATTTGCGTGAAAATATTAATTCACCTTCCGATCTACGGACATCAAGCGATTCTGTTTATGAAGGCATTTTATTGAAAAATTCATTATTAATTATTGTTATTATCATATACTATGTACATATGTAGATATATATAATATATTCTGTTTTTTTTTTTTATTATAATATAATTTATTTAATTGTTTATTTATTTAAAATCTAGACAATGAAACAAAGTTTAAACAAAAAAAAAGAGAGAGAGAGAAATTATCGCCAAGAATTATACAAATCATAAAGAATAAAGAAAGTGTAAAAAAAGATCATTTCTTTCTCTCTTTTTTTTCGTCGAGGCATTCAGTAAATTTCTGCAAATCATATGGAAACTTGCCAATATTTATGACCAATATTCACATACAGACACATAAAGTCTTCCTTACAAGAGGCAGAGCCACAAACTTTTTAAATCGATCCTCCAACCAACACTTTTTCAAAATTTCGAATTCTGCCAATTCTTTTGCTGTAGACAGCAATAATTGTCGCACAAAGCCGTATTTATAGCGAGAGGCCTAATTTTTTACAGAAGGAATAGGCACGATGAAGTCGCCGTGGTCTACTAGGTAGTGTGTTGGCTTATTAGACGAAAGGCCCGAGTTCAAATCCCAGGTCAGACATCAAAACGAAAATACAAAAAGTATTTCTTCGGCGACTTCCTCTCAGCAGATTTCTGGCAAAAACTCTGAGAGTAAAAATTGCCATGAAAAGCTTCTCAAAAATCTGTCGTTCGGAGTCGACTTTAAACTGTAAGTCCCGCTACTCATGTATAAAATTAACGCACACAACACGAGTGGTGTGAGAAGCTAGGGCGTTGTACAATGGGTCAATTCGACCTCCGGGTACTCTACTTGTCACAGTTGACAAGTACACGTCCTCTAACCTAACCTAACCTAATAGGCACGATTAAAACGCTCGAGATGTTCTTGTGTGATGGTTAAAGTACATGATTGCAAATAGTAGGAATACAGATTCAAACTCGAATAAAGTTTTAATCATGGTTTTCGAATTTTAAAATTTAAGAGGAAGCTTCAATCGCCTGCAATTAATCCATCCAAGTGGAGGCCAGCTATGTTTTCTAACAGTCGGTGGATCCTCAACAGAGCCATAAGAAATGTAGAAAAGGCGCACAAAATTTAGTAACGATCCACAGGCATGAAAGAGAAATCCTTTATCATGCTCCCTGAGTTACAAAAACAATTTCTGCTTATTAACCAAAGATGACCGCTTCTAAGCAAATGTTTCCTTCAAACCCAAATTAAATTTTAAACACCGGCGAATAGCTTATAGTGGCTCTTTAATTAAGTACTTCCTATTTGTAATTTAAGTGTGATCATCGAAACTGTTCAGTTTAGTCATTTGAAAGACCTTTTGAAGCTACGGCTTCTCGGGATGGAACACAGCCGAAATATCCCAGTTTCCAAGTATCTGGCCCATAAATCAAGCTGAGTGTGACTGGCATGGCATGGGTTATGTTGGCTTTGTGGAGCGCTGTAGTTTATGAATTATTCGCGTACGCCGGCGATTTAAGAAAACCACACCAGAAAAAGTTTAAAATCAAATCTTGATGATCATATCCTATCATCTTCACGTGAGATGACTTTGACCTCAACTTTCTCGGGCAAAATATTTGTTGCATGAGATATTTGGCTTGTAGCACGGTCCTGTTGAAACCACACGTCGTTAGAAAGATACTTTGTGATGGGCCTTTGTACTTTGAGGGAAAAATGGGAACATGAATATGCTTTGTGATCCCCTATACTTCTTAAAGGATATAAAAAGAGCTGTAATAATTAGAGAAGAGTTTATTGTCTAGGTTTACTACAAATATTTTTGTATTAGGGAATCTCTGAATTTCATAACTAAGCCTTTTACAAGCACGGCTCCTACATCAAAATTGGAAACCAAGTCCTACTCTGCCATTAAAAATATTTTCGATTCATTAACTCCTTAAATCCCTAGAATCTTGCTCATGTAAACCACTACGATTCTTTTAATTGCGTCTTTTAGTATATATTTACTAGTTTTTCAATAACCACACGACATTAAAATTTAAGAACCACTGACGCTATTTTGTTTTATGACCGCCACACAAAACTTATTTGTATTTACTCGCATGTGACGCATTATAATTATTTTGTTTGCTATGGATGGTCTTGTTCGTTTTATTTGATTTTCTTTTTTTTTTTTTGTTCTGTGCATCCATGTAAATATGGAGGAAGGAAAAATGTTTTAAACAAATTGAATTTTTTTTATATATTCTAACAGACATTAAGTGGCCAGTTGATCCATAAACACCTTGTACCCGGCATTTATTTGTTGTTCTTTGTTCTTTGAATAATAAATCGAAATGTGAATGATCTATCCTTCCAAAGACTGTTGTTAACATTGAAAATTATTTCTTTAATCTCATGTCGTTTTTATTGAAATAATTTACAATAAATGTCAGAGATTTTTAATAATTCATGCATTTTAGTTCCTGAAGTGACAGTAATTTTAGAAAATTTTTAAAATTCTAAACATTAAAGCTTTAAGGAATTTATACATTTTAAGAACGTATCGCCTGAATTTGATCTGTCCGATAAAAATCTTATAGTCAACCCTCCTCACCTAAGTTTTATTTATGAATACTAGATAGAGGTACAGGATTTGTGAGAGAATATCTTTCAATAAAATATTAGCGATAAGCCTGAAAAGCACAAACCGCAGTTTAGCTCCAATAAAGCCTACTAAAAAGTTCCTTAACTCCTTAGTTCTTTAACTTCTCTACCGTATGAGTGGGGTAGTGTAACAACAATACAATACTTATTGTACCAGGTCTATAATAAATGGCCTCCCATCTTTAAGTTTAAGCAAAATGAGTGAGAGATGTCATTGAAATTTTTTGTTCGTTGATGTCATTTTGCGTGGAATATAGCATCAATGTCCGCAAGGACTGCTCTGGGTGAAGCGCATCAGAAATATCGAATTTTCCATGACTCCGGCACATAAATCAAACTGAATTTGACCAATGGCATGGGTTATGTTGACTTTAATGACAACTGTGGATTGTGGCTAATTCGCATGCGCCTGCAAATCACGCAATCTCGGTGGCCAGTTGACATCACCTCTACATGAGATGACCATTTGGTCAAATCGCTCGCACGGAATGTGACAATATGACATGAGATGTATGGTAAATAGCTCCATCCTGTTAAAACCACATATCTTTTGTGGTTCAATTCAGTTCCAATTCAGGCTAAAAGAAGTTGAAAAATCATCATCCTATAGTGCTCGATTTTGATAGTGGGGGAGTCTGGTAAAACATCATTCTCAAAGAAAATTATCAAATACTGACTTTTACGGGATGCATAAGACGCTTTTGGATCACAAATTCGATAATTTTATTTGTGTTCATGTAACCATTCGAATTTCAAAGACACTGAATATTTTTGTTGTCCAGTAGATACAATTGTATAAAAATTCTATTTCAAACTTTCAAATCATAATCAAGATCTTATTGTGTGTGCTCAGAACAAAACAAATTTCAATTAAATTTAAATTATACGAGAATTCATTCATTCAACAATTACTTTTTACGTTGTATTATTACAGGTATTGTTGTACATAGTTGTTTATTAAATTAAAATTAATCTGCAGCATAAGTAGTTTTTATAATAACGATAAATAAGAAAAAAAAAAATATTTAGAAAAATAAAAACTGTTGACTAAATTGATAAGACATTTTTTCACTTGTATTATACTTTTATTTCTCACCCGTTCACATACTCTCTCTCTCTCTCTTTGGATAATTAAACAAAATTTGTTGTTTCTCTGTATTTTTTTTAATTTTTTTTTATTTTAATTTAATTTTTAAAAATTAAAAATAAAAATTGAAAGGAAACACAACAACAACAAAATACACAAATTAATGAATTTTTTAAAAACCTAAATTATGCCACAGTACAGAAATTTAAATTATTAGTTAATCCTTCTATAAATCTATTAGTTTTTCCAGTTTTAGGGGGCAAAGTTTAAAAATTCATTTAATTACAGACACAAAAAGAGAAATTAACCCTAAACAGGTCTTTCCACTCAGATAAAAACAATTAAAATTTGGAAAAAAATAAAACAATTTGTTTAAAAAAACTTTAATTTTAAGAAAAATATGCATTTTTCACTACTGTGAAAATAAAAAAATTGACAACACTGGCTCACTCTCTTTCTCTCTTATCTTTTGTTTACAAATACAAAACGAAAGAGATCTTCATTATTATCATCATCATGTGTGATATGAACGAGTGAGTGAGTGTGTGATAAAAATTAAAAATATAAATTTTCATAAAATTAAGAAAGAAAGTACAAAAATATTTTTTTATATAATAGGGCAAGCACACAATTCCGCACACTCGCATATAAAAAACCCCATTAAAAAGTAGTAGAATAGAAATAAAGAAAATACGATATGTATTTAGAGAAAGAAAATTAAAAAATATTTTAAAAATATCTAAAAAATATGTCAAATCTACTTACCACGTTTTCTTTTCTTATCCTTGCGTTTACGTGGTTGCACATCCCCCGACATTGTGTATTAAGAAAAGGGTCACAGGTGTTGTTGTAACTGTTTTATTTTTCTTCGTTCGTTCCTCTCTTCTAATAACAATTCGAAATTCAGGCGAAGGTGGAGGGAATTTTTTCGGTTAATGGCTGGTTGCTCCGCTACGATGGGCTATTTTTAAACAGAATTTTCTGATAATTTTTTAGGGGACGTTTTTTTCAAAATTTATTTTTAAAATTTTATTAATTTCCAACAACACATATAATACCCATCAACACCCATTCACTATAAAAGATTTTTTATAAAGAAAAATATTGATTTTGTAATTGGAATTGTAAGAAAATAGAAAAATGTTTTAATTCAATATGATATTCTTTTCTTATATATGTATGTATATAAAATTTATCATTTTATTCTTTTCAATTTTAAAGACACATTTTTTTCTTTTTTTTTATTTATTTTCTTTTTTTTTTTTTTAATATGATCTTAAAAACCCTCAAACAAGCAGCAATTTTATATATTTATTATTATAATACAAAATATATGTATGTATGTAGTATTAAAACAATTAAAAAAAATAAAAAAATAATTTTCTTAAACTGATCGTACGCTTCTTTGTTTGCTCTATGTATGCCGTACCGTTCTCTGCACTGATCTAAACTGTTGTGCTACAGCATTTTTATTTATTGTGCTCCTCTACTCACAATTTTGCTCTGTCATTTTGAACGTCTCTGTATTTTTTTTATTTTTTTTTTTGTTTCTTATGTAGCGGGCGATTTTTATGAAAAATTGGAAGAAAAACTTAAAGATACTTTTTTGTATTTGTTTGGTATCGTTCGTTTCTTAAACTCACAAATAAATACACGCTCGTATACACGCGAAGGGCTGTTAATGTTTGAAATAGAAAAGGCGCGAAAATAAAACAAGAAAAGCGCCATAATCAGTGTGATACTGCACGGCAAAATAACGGCTTTTTTATCGTATACATAATACTCCCAATATCATCATGTTGTTCTTATTAATATTTCAAATCATTAATAATTTCTTGAATGTTTAAAAATTGATCATAAAATAGGCCGCAAACATGAGAGAAACCACAACTGCATGCAAGCAAATGCAATTAATATAGGAAAACTTTTGTTGGGAGTTTTTTTTTGTAATATCTCTAACCCCATTTACTCTCCTTTTTGACTTTTATTTTAAAAATATTTTTTATATGTTTTTACACACACATGTAAATTAATACCATATAATTTTGTTTACTTTGGTTGTAGTCTTTTTTACCTCCTCATGAAACAGCATTTTTGTTAATTCCAACCAATTGTTCTTTGCGTTTGCATTTTTTATTTCAATTAAAAATAATCGGCAAAATATCTAATTAGAAAATAATATACATATATATGTATATACCTCTAAATCCAGTAAGCTATTTTCCCACCTAAACTAATTCCCAAAATCGCTCAAAAATAAAAATTTGTATGACAACACTAAAAACTGCAACAAATATTTTACGTTCGCTAGTAAATCACAGACACCTACCAACCTATAAAGCTTCCATGAAAAATGATGCCAAGTTGATATTTCGTGTTGTTTGTGTCTGTGATACCCTTTAGGCAATCAGCTGTATTTATTAAAGTGCTTCTTCTTGTTTTTTTTTTTTAAGAAAAATATATCAGCTGAAATCATTGAATTGTTAATTTAGTTTCTCATTTACTTTCCATTTGTTTACAAAAATGCTGCCGTTACTTCGGAATACTCGTTCCTCCCTGGGACTTATGGTAAATTAAAAAAGGAATCTGATAATAAAACAAGTTTATTTTATTAATTCTTATGCCTTTTTGAAGCAACGTTTTTACTGCTCCGCTACCAGTGGCAAAGGAGCTGGCGAAACGAAAACGATACCAAAAAATGTTTTGGAAGGCAATCAATCAGCACATTTGCAGGCAGAAAATGGTGTAATTTTCGACAAAAAGCCATTTAAAATTCATTTGGATCAAAGTAAGTGGTAGAAAAAAGTGAATGGCAGTCATTTTTTTATTTGGGGTCAATCACTTAAAAAAAAAAAGAGACTGGAAGTAAAAACATTTTCGAAAGTTTACATAACCTTTAACGCATGGATTGATTTATTTTGTTTGTTATTCTTATTGTTGATTGCAGATAAAGTCTACAGCTGGTGTCTATGCGGCAAGTCGAAGAGTCAACCGATTTGTGATGGAACCCATAAGAATGAATTCCTTAAAATTAAATTAAGGTAAGAAAGACTTTTTATTATATTACGAATTTAAGAACAATTTTAGCATACAGCATATAATTGCTACTATTTAGGCGGATCACTTAGATGAAAAGAAATAACAGTACTATATGAAAGCAGTCAAATTATTGCCGTCCTAATAGAAAAGTTCAATGATAAGAAAACAGAGCTGAAAAAACCTCTATTTCATTAATTGTGTAGGTTAGGTTAGCGGGTAGCTCGCCGTTCATGATGACGTCTGTTCTAAAGTGCAGTGCACTCGCATAAAAGGTGTTACACCAACTCCTTTTCCTCTACATCATGGCAACTTCTGCAGTAATCCTGGTGGGGCAGACCAAGTTTGTCAGCAAAATAGCCTATAGCGTAGTGTCCCCTTAGAATTCCTGTTAGAGTGCGAACCTTTCTCTTGTCTAACTCAGGAAAGTTACTTTGTTTTCTTGCTGTCCACTACTGGACACAGCAGTTTTAAAATTCGGCAATCAAGTATGTTAGACCACCCACGGTTTGCTTAATTCCAGGCTGCTTTTTCCCAATTTTTAAAAGTATTCCTGTAGAGACACATACATATATTCCGTCTATCGTCTCGTTCTTAGACATGTTCGATCTTTTCCGTATACAATTTTTAGCAACTGGCCAGTTGCCATTCATAAAATTGTAAAAGTGACTCGATAAAATTCTGAGTATTTCAATTCTAATAATTTAAAACCTTTATAATTTAAAAATATTTTGAACTTAATATTTAAGAGATCGAAAAGTTATTGGTTGAACAAAAACCTGTACTGTGAATAGCCTGCCCTGAATGTGTTAAAATCTATTCAAGTTGTAACAAACGTATGCATTTGGAAAGACAATTACGCTGGTTGTTATGAATTTCGCTAAAAGTTCCTATAGAAGACCTGCTTGCTACATAAATTACATAAAAAGCTAAAAAATCATTTCCATCATTCCATTTTTTTGCAGACCCATCCGATTCAAAGTGGAAAAAACTGGAGACTATTGGCTTTGTAACTGTAAACATACCAAACATCGTCCATTCTGCGACGGTACCCATAAACAACCCCATATTCAAACTGCTGTGAAATAAAAAGTTTGTACGGCTATTGACTGTTTTCTTTGTGTTACGAATAAAGATTCGCTGGAAATAAAATTTTCAAAAATTATGTTTTTTTTTCTTTTTTTTATTTAAGCAACAATAATGATAAATTTGTATTTTTTTTTCTCCAATTTTTTTAATAGTATATTTAAAAAATTATAAATTTTACATGTTTTATTTACGAAATTTGATATTACACGTGCACTTACTTACAAACAATCTTTGTTTAATATTGTTAAAAAATCGAATTCAAATATCTTTTAAGGCGAATTAGAAGTTATGGGGATTTAATTTTATAAACAAATAAACATCTTTAAACAGTTAATTATAAAAACTAAAGAAATATAGTTAAGCCAGTTTAGTGAATGGTAAAATAATACATACTAACAACATGCATTTTACATCAATAAAGATAAGCTCGTACGTTAATTTTCATCAATCACGCGATTATTTTAAATTATTATTATTACAGTGTTAAACTGTATTAATTTTAATATTCTCTTTAAAAAATATTGCAATTAAATGGAAATTGTTCTTAAATTGTACTTATATTTAAGATTTTGTATAATTTCAATTACTATTGCTGCTACTCTCCTTTAAAGTGAATGAATTCTTTTCCTTGAAATTTGTTCTCTCTACCCTAAATTGAATAATCTTGTACAAGAATGCAGTGAATGAATTCCTGTGGAATAAAATCTTCACTTTTCAGGGAAAGCGGTTTTTCAATAAAGATAAAGATAAGATTAAATTTTCGAAGTTTGAATACCTTTATAGCATTTTAGATGTGAACACAAAACCTGATTGCAAATATTTCGAACCACCCATATAGATAAAGCAACTAATCATCTCATAAAAGTAGATTACTCCCTACTTTGAAACACAATTTCTTTGCTCAAGTCCATAGTGACAATAAAACGAATTAAAGAATGGTCTATGTCTTTATGGATGAATCTAAATTGAAGTTTGCTTTTGCACTTGCAGTGGCTTTCAAGTCTAAGTATTTAAAATCGTTGAAAACGAATCATGCATCTGTTCTGTTCCAGGCTTTCCTCTAGAGGGTTGCATTTTTATAATAACTTTGAGATGGATGATACCATTTCACACTTCTGCAATTTATTATACAGGATTTTGTAGAAGCTCATAGGTATAAACTAGCTGACAAAATACAACCAACCTGAAGTTGTATGTGATAGGTTATTGCTAAAAATAATCAAAACAGACAAGATAGTAGTTAATAAATCGAATCAACTACTTGCCTCAGCTTTAATTACAGTAATAAATTCGTTCCTTGCCCTGGAGAAAGAAGCAAATTCAAAACGTATGAGTAAACCAAGTGCACGTCAAAACTCACCAAAATATATCCCTAATTCATTCCCTATATTCCCATATACCATTAAGAGGTGGTCAAGAACTTCGTTTACTGAGGATCTCGAGTAACATCCTAATAGCCTGTAATGTTTAGGCTGGCCTCGAAAACTTTCAAAATATTTTTCAGCAAAAAAAAAAATAATAATAAGGACAGTTATTTCGGCCGGGGTCTTGATCAAAATATTTTTCACATTAGAAACAGTTATATGAGTCTGGGTCTTAGTGTCCAAAATCAAAAGACAAGAAAATTAATTGAAAAAAATTCTACAATTTTCGGTTCAGCACGCGAGAATGGAAGAATACGTTAGTACAATTAGGAACCGATTTAAAAAATATACATATGATACAAATTTTTCTTTCGAATATAAAATCAAAACTTAATCAAAAACCAGTTTTTAGACAAATCGTAGTTTATATAAAATAAAAAAATGCATTTCTTTAATTATTTCTGTAAGATTTTTATCTTCGTTTAATATCATCAAGTATAGTTTTTATTTTCTTATATGTTTGTCCAAAGCTGGTAGACCATAAAATTAAAAATGATGAATTAATAAAAAAAAAAAAAAAATAGAAAAAGTTAAAGCACTTACATATGTATGTGAGTACAGTATTCTAGTAGTACTGGAATTCGTTCTTAATAAACAAATTTATTATTTCGTATTTTCGCTTTTTTTATAGCTAAATAATAAATTCCAAAAAAATTTCCATTTATTTATAGTTTGTATTTGATTGAAAAAACGTTATTTATACAAAACATAGAAGATCTTCAAAGAAAAAATAAAGAAAAGAAATCATTTCCGTCAAATATCGCATATATTTTAATGTTTATAATTTTATTTTTCACGTACTAAATTTTAAATTGTGTAAAGGCCATTTATTTAAAAGAATATTTATTATAATAAAGTTTTGTTGTTTTTGCTTTTGTTATACTGGTTATTAAACAATATTATTTAAAAATTTTTAAACTTAAAATTTAAAAATTAAATAATGACTGCGTTTGAGTGTGTGTAATAAAGAAAGGAAGAGATAGGAATACAATTTTAAAAACAAATTTTTTAATAAACTAAAAATCGAAAACACATAAAATATAGACAAGAAGGAAGGTAAAATGTAATCATGTGAACATGAGGGAAATTGTATTTTTCTTTTCTTTTGCAATTAAAAATGACGAAATGAAATTAAAATAATTTAAAAAGAAAAGAAATAGAAAATCTTGTTTTTTTGAGCATTACAATTTTATATAAATTTAAATATTGTATATTGAAAAGACAAGACGCAACTGACTTATTTAGAAGTTGTTGATTTATGAAAAAGAAAAAAATGGCTGTAGGAATTAATTACAATTTATTTTTAATACAAATTTAAATTTGTTATTTGTTTTATTATTTTATTACAATTCTTCTTTAAATATATATTTATGTATGTAGTATGTTTGTTTGTTTGTATATGGGGTCTATAGATTTTTGTTTCAGAATTTCTTTATTTTTTTAATAATAATTTTCATATATTATTCTTTATTCTTGCATTAGAGGTGTTCGCATAGACGTTGTTGGTTCTTGCAGTTGTTGTTGGTGATTTAGAAGAAAGTGAAATTTTATTTTAGCAAATAAAAATATTCTTTTTTTTTTGTCCAACTTCTTACTTAGTTGACAATTATACGTTGCCGTTCTTTGTTACTGTGTGTTGTTAGTTATTCGAATAATGAAGAAAAATTGCATTAAATTATCTTATATTTCTTTTTCATTTTGTATACAAAAACAAGTTGTCGAGGTAAAAAAGAAACAGATTTAAAGGAAAAATAATTTTTTTTTACGAAAGTAGATAGTAGGAAGAGAACTAGGGAGAGGGCTGGCTATATAAGAAAACACACCACACTAACAAACTTAATATTCCTCATCCTCAGGTGGAATTTCATCTGGTGGCGCGAAACCATCCTAAAAGAAGAAAATTTATAAACGATTACTATGACATTGTAATACTAATGATAAATAGTGAAACACTTACCTCCGTTGCATATAAAATTTCCAAAATTTTCTGTATTAAAGGATGTGTATCTCCGTCTTCAGCTTCTTGGCAGCTAAACAAAATAGGAATAGAAATGAAAAATGAATGAATGAAATGAAAAATGAATAAGTCTCTGACGATAGGTAACAAAATTATATTCTCTACCATAACAAATTTCTAACATTGTCTATGTCAAACGAGAAAATATTTCTAAACATTTATACGAAATAAGTGAAATGTACAAAATACTTACAGAATTTCTATGTCACGCAATTTTGAAAAATAGAAATCTCTTTCCTTTTCCAAACCCTCTAAATTTAAGCGCATATCCATAACCTAGGGAAATATAAAAAGAAATATAATATAAGAAGGTCTACCTACAACAATTATTGAAAATTCAATCTGCACATACCTGGCTAGATAATTCTTCAATTTGTTGATTCGTTACGGCATTTGTATTATTTTCATGAGCTTTCTTCACAGCGCCACTGCTATTTGAAGTGGCCACAACAGCCGGTCTTGAGTTTGTAGCAACAGGAGCATTTCTAGGCGGTACTTTTGAAGCTATGTATTTTGGATAAGAAATTTTAGAAAATTAAGTTTATATTTCAATATTAAATATGAGCAAAATTTTATAAAGTTACAATAAAGATCCGTTCAAAAATCTTTTTATGGATCTTAATAAACGCAAAGCACGTTTAAATACCAAAACAAAGTTTAAAAAAATATTATTTGTTTAATAAAAAAAAAAACCAAAGATTGATTAAAAATGTTTAAATGATTAAATAAAATAGATGGGTGCTTGCATTTGGTGTTTTTAAAAATAAAAAAATATAAAACAAAAAAAAACTAATAAATAAAATAATGATTATACGATATTAATTAGAAATTAATAATAATAGACAATAATAGCACATACTAGGCCTCATTGACGAAGACACCGCTGGTCGTTGTACAGGCGCTACGGCTTGCTTTCTATATGATGTACTACCGCCGCCAGTTCCCGGTAAACTTTTTACATTACCCGATCCAAAACCCATCTGTGCACCTTCTCTAGCTCCGCTGGCATCATAATCATGACCGTCATAATTGGCATCAAAGAATTTTTTAAACCATTGTAAAAATTCAAAATTATCTTGAAAACGGCCTTTAATCAACTTATCAATCGGTATTATCTGTTGTATGATGAAGATGACGATGACAATGACGAGAGATGTCGATGTAGTTGTTGTGATATTTATTTTCGCGCAATTAGCATCATTTGTTGTATATTTTAAATGTTAATTTTTTTTTTTGATTAATTTTGGGTGAATGTTTTTATTTTACATTTTTTTTTTGTTGGTGTAAAATGCAACATAAAAGTAAAACAATAAAAAACAAAAGAAAAAAGAAATAGAGGGGAAAAATATAAATGATAGATGTTGTAAAATATGATCAAGTAAATGGAATATGTTTTCATTATTTTCATTATTTCAAAAGGGTAAAGTAAGTGATATTTTATATGAGCGATAACGACAAAAGTTAAAATAAATGCTTTTAAACGCTTTAACCGAGTTTATTAAATGAATGAATAAAAAAATGGTTTTTCAAAACATACATACTACGAGTACAAAATTTTCTATTGATTTTAAGTATTGTTTTCAAATTATTCTTCGTCTGAAAGAAGTCAGACGTAAAATGAAGTCATAGTAAAAAGAAAACTAGAAATCTAGACGATGAAGTGCATATAAAAGAAATTTAAACCAAGCTACCGAAGCTTCTGACAAGTGCTTACCCCGGTGGACAACGATCAGTCAGCTTTGACGGCAATTTGATTAAATAACAATAGGAAACCGCGTTCAAAAAAAAATCGGATAGCTGGAAGCTAATTTTAATCCAAAAAAAAAAAACATTCGCTTTACATAGTTAAAGTTGGCAATCCAAACTTTAAAATGCACGTATAAGATCCTCATAATTGAGCTTCCACAATTTCAAGCGATGTGTAAACCAAAGTTGAGTGTGGCTTGGTATAGTTGCTACAAATTGTTGACGAGAGCTGTACAATACTGTCAAACAAGTACCTTTTCTTCAGAATTGTATATTTCCAACACCACCTGGCCTGATACAATCGAACGTATACTACGCGTGACCCAATTAGAAAACAAATGGATTTATTTTTACTACGCCTTGTATGTAAATAGAAACTTATGTGATGATAAATGAAAGATTTTACACTTCAGACAGGACAACAAACAAAACGATTGACACAACAAATGAAAGTTATTATAATCAAACCGTTAAGAAATGAAGCAAAACAAAATAAAAGAAAAAATGTTAAGAAAAATGAAACATTTTGTGAATATGTTAAAGAAAAAGGATTATAAGCAGAATACCGACACAGAATAATAGCAAGAGTAGTATTGTTTGTTTCAATGAAACTTAATTAATTCTCTTGTGAAATGGCGTTAAATTGTTTTAAAAATGAATTACAATTCAAATATGTATACAGGTGCTAAGTGGGTGTATATAATGGTGCTCAGTCTATCTCTCTCTCTCTCTATTTCCCTTTAGCCATTTGATTTTAATAAATGACTTAATAAATTAAATTTAAATAATAAAGTGAAAAGAAAAGGAACAAAATAAAAGTTAAATAATAAAAAAAGGAAACCATAACTAAACGTGCTTCACTTTTATTTTACGGTAATTTTTCACTGATTCCTCTCCCTTGCAAGAAGTTAATAAATAAAGGAGAAGAAGAAGAGAAAAAACAACTGAAAATTATAATAATATGGTCATACCGGTTGTTCGTGTTGTGGTAGCATGTGTTGTCGTACGTCCCGTAGGCATTTGTATATGACGTTTGTCATGATGTAGCAAATCATTACTGCTGCCCACACCGCTACCACCGCCACCAACACCATTGCCCAATTTAATGCCGCCGCGCGCTATAAGTGGCTCATATTCACGTCCATCATAATTGGCATCAAAGAATTTCTTAAACCATTGTAAAAATTCAAAATTATCTTGAAAGCGACCCTTAATTAATTTATCAACCGGTATAATCTATAAAAAGCATACGTACAACGACGTATGCAGTTTTTTTTTGTTTTTGTAACAATTTTATTTCATTAACACATAATGTTTGTTTCGTTATAAGCCGGTTCAAATATGGAAAAGAGTTCAGAAAAAAAAACATTAAAAGAAGGAAAGAGAAAAAAAAACATACAAACATTAAGTAGGTCGTTCAAATCAGACGAATGTTATTATTATTATTAAAAAAAAAACAACAACAAAAACTATCACTTACTTTTTTTGAATTTATGAATAATTAATAAGAATTTATAAGAGAAAATAAAAATAAAATAAAAACAATAAATAAAATACAATACATACCTTGTCAACACTCATTTTTTTGAAAGAAGCTTGCAATATCTTAAAATTCTGAATATATTCATGTTCCAAATTTGTACGGAACTTGACACGTTTCATAGGTACCGAGCCAGGAAATAGCATATCCATAAATTGACAATAAGCCGCCCCTTAAATAATGTAAAAAAATTTATTAAAATATGTATGTCTACTTCTAAATGGTACTTTATAATATTTATGTCAAAAAAAAAAATTAAAACACAGTTAATCAACAATTAATTAAAAAGAGTTCAAAAAACTGTATTCTACTTACGGAATAAAATTAAACAAAACTATCATCTCAATAAAGAATATTACGATTAAACTAAAATTTGAGTTACAAGAAAGCTTTATTCGAATGAACAGCTTTTTGTACTAAAATTCTTTCTTTTCTTAGGAATATTAAGTGTCTTTGGCCATTCACTGAAACGGTAATGGAAAAATCAACTAAAGCAACTTCAACTTTAAGATCTAGCATTTACTAGTCATTCGGTCTGGGATCAGACTTAGCTACATTTATTCCAAGAACAACTTCTTTAGACTCTAGACAATAATCATCATCCCGTTTCCCTAGCTTGTCTATATGGGAGGAGGAGTTGACATAATCAAGCGCCTTTTTCCTTATATGCCTCAAACAAATTGGTCCAAATTTGAATAAAAAGTCTAAAGTCAGTCGGCCAACTAACGACTAAACGATATGGAGATCCACTCACATATGCATCCGCTCTAGCAGCAGCTTTAGTAGTTAGTGGTCTAATTCTGTGCTGTTGTATGAGGCTGCGAAACTTGCAATACTGCTAACCGTAATTCACAGGCATTGCAAGTATTTGGAACCGTGTTTCCACAATATACTAAAGGTACTAAGGGCCATAACAGGCTATAGCCCACTAAAAATGAAGATAAAACGTCACGCATAGCGTAGGATTGATCTGTGGATTACATAATCCGAAATGCTATCGATTGCAATAAACTAGGAAACCTAAGAAGAGTATGTTCAAGCCACAAGTACATAAGTAGCTGTGGGCGCAGCTGCCGTGTGCAAAAGGAGATACATATGAGACGCTCCATGATATACTACAATTTATAAGGACTTCTTCGAAAATAGAGTCCCATATGCAGCTTAGAGAAAAAGAAATCTATTTTGTAGCTTCTTGATCATGCTTTGAGAAGCACATAACAACTATGTTAGATATATAATACAAAGCGTTTAATTTTGCGAAAAATAAAAAAATCATTTTCTGCTCCCGAAAAAAAATTCATTTTAAATATGAAAAGTAGAATATAAAAAACATAACGGTGTACACATACATGTGTATATATTTTAGCAATCAAAATTAGACAAGTTGACTTCTATAGATCATTACAATACATATCATTTCAAATTATAAAATAATTCAAAATTGAATTGAATTAGAATTCATTATTGTTAATAATTTCTTTATAGAATTTTAGGTACTTTTAGTCGGTCGACCGCAATTTATTTTTATTGTTTATAATTGCCGATGGCAGCAGTTAAATTTGTTTATTTTTATTTTTGTTTTTATTTACTTACCGGTACATAGTTCTTCAATTTTCGAAAATTGTGCTTGCAGACAATCATTTACCCAAGCAAGCATATCATGTCTGGATAGATTTTCAGTCGTAACATTTGTAGAATACACGTTTACTGCCATTATTTTTCTATGTTATCACTGTTTATTTTCTATTTCTGTGTCTTCTTCTTTCAGAGTCTTTTATACTTTGTATATGGTATTCCTAATGCCAACCACAAACTACTTTTCTTTTATTTTGTTTTACTTTTTTGTACGGTGGTGGTGGTTGGTTGGATGGCTTGATGGTTAATATTGTTTCGTTTATTTTGAATGGTACTTAACTTTTGGAGGTGGAAAAAAAAACTGCAATTGAAAATAAAACATAAAACTTAAATGAAATGAAATAAAATTAAATACATTTTTATTTTCTATGTTTGAGATGAAACTTTATGATTGAATTTTGAATATTTGAGTTTAAATAAATAAATGAATGATGTTTTTTGGGCGTTTAATATATATACACTATTATTTATGAGTTTGTTGTGCATATTTGAATTCGAAAGTCATCTATGAGAAACGAAATATTTATCTTTTAATTTCAAGCTCAACATGTGTAATTATTTGTTGTCGAAAGTGAATTGAAGCGTAACACTATATGCGTGATTCAAATCTTTTACTACAAGTTCATTATCATTATTAAAGTAACGGTTTAATGTTTCTTTTTTTTTTGTTTAAGGTGGAAATGAAAAATTACCAAAAAAATAAAAATAAATTAACAAAAAACTAGCAACAGATGGTCACGTCAAAATTATTGTTGAGAAAAAAACAATAGAAAGAAAAATCTTTTCTAAATATTATTAAATTGTTCATATAAAACTGTATTTGTATCAATTAAATAATTTCTTAATAGCTTCAGTAATTAAAAAACAAACAATTAAATTTAAAAGAACATTAGGCTGACCATATTTGGTAAGCAGCTTTAATATCTAAAGTTACCGATGAATGCGTTTATCAATAAATGTTAGCACCTTAATTATTAACGTGTTTAACCAGCTGTTTTGTATGTTCACATAATTATTCAATATGATGAGTGAAACATTATAAGTCAAGGTGGGGTTTATAATTTTCCGCATGCGAAACCAATTATTGAAAGTTTATCATCTGTATGATATGATGATTCACCCAAATCGAGTTTAGTTGCAATAACGAACCATAGTACACCTAAGAAAGTAAAATTTAAGACGCTTAATAGCAAATATATTTCAAGAAAGTAGAGTATGCATTGAAATCTTATGCTCCCTATCACTTTAAAAGTTTTTCTTCGATAAAGACGAAAACACAATTCCATATAATACACACACGATTTTAACTTGATCAATTATAAAAAAAAATTAAAAAAGAAAAGCTGGACCATATCCTAGTTAAACACTGCTTTGATTCATGAGCCGATGATCCTGACAAACTAACACAAACAAGAGTAATCGAGTGCAGTACCCTTATTGTGAGTAATTTGCAGCAAAGTCTGCCCATTCATTAAGTGGAAAGTGACTGATTATGGATAATTTAGGCAAGTTCAAACAAAAACGTTGGTATCTATTTGCAGTGTTGGATACAAACGCTGGCCGAGTCAGAATAGACGACAGAAAAGCTTGCCGGTATTCCTTCTTGTGCAATTGAAGAGGGCTAGGAGCTGCTTTTCTATGACCAAAATCTCAAATCTAAATAGCCCCTAAGATGCCAACAAACTCGTTTAAAGACTTTCAAGCATCTCCCCAAGGGTATAAGACAGCTTATGTAATTGATTAACCCAGTTTTTTTTGCCAATAAGGAGATGGGATTCTATAAAACAAACTTTTCATTATAATGTCTTTATAATTTCTCAATAAACTGATTAATATTTACATCTCCAACACTAATGACTTGACCAACACAATGATTTGAATTTTCCTTCCCTAACAAATTTTTAAATAGCAATCGTTTAAACAAATAATGTTTTGCTCTTTAGCTCGGCATCACTAATTCTTATTAATTGCTTCTATTTTTATGCTTACATTTTTGTCACTTTAAAACTCAAGATTATACAATTTCCTTCACATTAAAGATATTTTTATCTCGTTTCTTAAATGTCAAACACATTTCTGAACACAAAGTTCAAAATCAACAATGGGGAAATCGTATTTAACAAAATCGATCTTTAACGTTTAAAATCATTCGAAAACATTGAACTTTTATTTTTGGAGCTATTTTTAAGACTTCTTTAATGCCAATGAAATGAGGGAAAGAGAGACGATGGAAGAATGGAAGATTTTTACTTACGGCATAAAAACTATTTTTCCTCAAAGTGCGTTCGTTGACTCTCTAACAACAAATTTAATGAGTTTGTGTTATAAGGGAAAGAAAAAAAAGAGACACACTTAAATACAAGACATTGGGGGCCGGCCATAGCCAGTCATTGCCATAAATAGGACTTTTTAACATTGCCATAGTAGTGTTGTAAATATGTACGTTATGATTACGTATTACGCGAACATACAATGTGTACTTACGTATGAAAATAATGGCATTGTTTATCGATTAGGTCTTTAACGAAGTTGTAACTATAAAAACGAAAAACTATACAACGGAATAATATTGTGGGGGAAAATGTTATTCATGTTATATAATACAAATTAATATGATTTGAAGTGGTGTATTTAAATAGAGAATGCTAAAGAGTTTAAAGAATATTAACAATGTGGGAAATTCGAAAAGAAGAATCAAATTTGAATACAATATAGCATGCAATACATACATACATAATTGGCCATTACAACCCTTGTCAGGATTACGGCCTAGCTTCTCAACACCACTCATGTTGTGTGCGATAATTTTATACATGAGTGGCGGGACCTACAGTTTAAAGTCGACTCCGAACGACAGATTTTTTGAGAAGCTTTTCATGGCAATTTTTACTCTCAGAGTTTTTGCCAGAAATCTGCTGAGAGGAAGTCGCCGAAGAAATACTTTTTGTATTTTTGTTTTTGATGTCTGGCCTGGGATTCGAACTCGGGCCTTTCGTCTAATAAGCCAACACACTACCTACTAGACCACGGCGACTTGCAATAGAATTCCATAAACTCTCCAATTAATGGTTGATTAATAGTAAAATGGAAAATGACTATTTTGCCACATTTCCTACAACAAAGTCGGAAATACTTGGCAGACAGCTATAAATGCAAATAGTGTTTATAATTCTTATACTGCAGCAACCAAGTTACACAGTTACGAGAGTATGAATACAGATCTACACTTCAGCCAGTGTAATTCCTTTATAAACCTTAGGATAACCTGCAAATCGGCACCAGATTAACTACGCTATATAATGTCTTCTATTTCATGTAAAAATTATAAATTTCTTTTCACTACACCTTTCATAAAAATTCTCTTTTAAATATGTAACAGACTCACCACTCAGCTAACCTTCCTCTACATTATTATGCTTAACTTTTACGAATACTTCTGTAATGATATGTACATGCTTGCGTCGCGTTTACCTTTTATCATCACTTTTATGTTGTTTTAGAAATTATAAAATGTTGTGCCCTAAATTTGATACAGTTACACTGTTAAATGAACAAAAGAAACAAATTGCAGACATATTTTCTGTCTTTTTATGTGATGACTTAAATGAGGAAATAGGAAGTGTAAATTGCATTGTTTATGGATAAATACTCTATACGCCACCACTTCTTTCTTCTAGTAAAAAAAGAGAAAAAAAAAAGTGGAAACTTTTTGTTTTGGCAAACGCAAACACCCTTTTGCAAAAGAGAGAGTATAACTGAACTTTAATTAGAAAACTTTTTAATAACAAGAGATAAATAACATTTTAAATATGTTTGCTTGTTTTAAAATATTGTTTAGGAAGTTTACACTTTAAATGATCCGATTTTTTTGTATGGAAATAGTTACGCTAGCCAAACAATTATAGAAATTGCTTAAAATTTATAGGCATTTTTAACAAGAACCTAGAAAAAGAATTTCTACACAGTTCAGGTTTTACGGTATTGATTTTATGTCCTTATTCTACTCCTCTCTGATTTCTCTGCATAATGGCATAAATGTTCTAAGCCACAACAATTTCTGTTTTATGCCCCATAATTTATTAACAGTTACAAAATTGAAGAGTCGAGGAGTTATTACGTGGAGCAAGTTTTCAGATTCAAAAATGGTTCTATTATGTTTGCTGCTGACATACATATAAGCAAAATCTCTACATCATATAAAGCACGTAAGGGCTTCAACGAATTTGAAATTCGGTAACAAAATTAATGCCAATCAATTGAGAATTAGTCATCGTTTCTCTATAGAATTAGTAATAGTTTCTCTATATCTTTAAGCAATTAATATGATATGCTGCTTATCGTCGCTATTGGAAACGTACAGGAGCCATTGATTTCACCAAACAATAAAGTACTAGAAACAGTGAATTATTCTCTATATAAATAAGAGCAGCATTATTTTTATTTCTAAAAAAATTGAGCCATGTTGCCTGTTCCTGATTCCGTTCATCATAAACCAAACTAACCACAATGCATCTGGCAGATGTCAAATATGTGAGTCTTGCATAATACACTTCCTATCTGTAAGTAAATAAAAACAGTATTGTTTGAAACTTTTCCATGTCCTCTCCTCTCACCGTTTTATTTTTTTCCTTTGCTAGATGCATCCGCAGGCTACTAACAGCGAAAATTGCAGTACAAAAACTGGAAGACTGAATCAAAAGTGCCTTTCCAATTTATAATTAAAACGGGGTAAGTAACTGACATAAGTATAAGTACGTACTTCTGAAATCTCTAATATGTACGCCATAAATATACCAGAACCGAATACGAATCCTTGAAAAAGTGTAGAAGGTTTCTTTAATTTAGGCCAAATAAGAAGCATAAGAAATACAGAAAGAGGCCGATAATTGTATATAACAACTCTGTAATATGCCATAAAGACATCAGAATCAGATGCGATTCCTTACAAAGGTTAATCACTAAGTTACTCCAAATAAGAAGCTCAAAAATACAGAAAGGAGGCTGATGACTACACGGTAACACCTGATCACGGATTATTAGCTCAACAAAAGTTTTATCTACTAATCATACAACCGCCCATGAAATTACCGCACTTGAATATTACTTGGGCAATATTTAAATCCCCACTTCGATTCATCTGAAGCCAAAACAACTAATATATCATCGGTCAGGAATCTCAAGAAAAATAACCTCATTACCTTCACTTATGGCAGACAAAATGTTATGTGGTAAAGTCATAATAATAACTGCCTTGTAAAATTATCTTCTTGTACTTGGAGAGCACCAAATCCAGCAGATATTATTTCTTTGAGCTATTCCCAGACAAAATGTTTCAATTTTCAAGCAATTTATGCCCTAAATTGTAGACTATTATAGAAAACTGTTGAAATATTAATGAGAATAATCAATAACTTAAAAGCTTTTAGTATTATTCTATAAACGACATGACATACTTATGTACATATTTAAAACTAAAGTTAGACTTAATTCCTACTTGACAAAAGATTTGATAAAGCAAAACATTCTGCACAGTAAAAATTTTGACAAAACCTTAACAAAAGCCCTCCCTTAAGAATATAAATCGCTCCTACAAGTATTTGCTTCACTTGATTTAAAAAAATTTTTAACGACATAGTTCTCTAGTTGAAAATATTGTTTATGAATGACAACAATGTTTTTTAAGGGTCCTCCAAGCAGTTAATTAACTTTCAAAATAATACAATTATTCGCATTAAAAATGAAACGAGTCTTGGTAAAACAATGGATTTTCTTTTGTATCTTGACCTCAAATTAGTTAGACGAAAATACTGCATGCAAGCAAAAGCAACAACACAAAAAAAAACGAGAGAGAGAAAAAAGAACACTTGACACAACTTGTCAAATATGTACTTTCATTATGACTAATCGCAAGTCATCTTTAGATTTCAGGCATAATTTAATGATTCTTAATTTAATTTCTTTCGATTCGATTCTATTCTATTCTATTTGCTGGTTTCGTTTGGCTGACTGGACGGTTTAAAACCTTTTAAATCTGGATTTCTTTATGTTCAATATGCTATGGGGGTTTTTTATTTTGTGATACATTTTGGATTATTTAAAGGCTGACTGTGTTTTGTTTTTGTTACTTTACGCTTAAAATAAGTCTTATAAAGTTCATTGTTCTGCATGTATGCATGTATGTACATACATGTTTGTATGTAGAGATGTGGGGATGGATAATGACTATGATGATAATAATGTTTCCTTCTTTCTGCTTATGCGGCGCTGCTGTTGTTACTTGCACTGTGCCAGAAAGTCAGCCTGCCTGCTGATTGTTCGTGAAAGTACTCGACATGTTCTTAGAGCACAGTATTATTTTTATAATTCTTCTGCTTCTTTTTTTTACATTTTTTTTGTTTTTGCCTAAGATTATTGCTGCTGCTGTTGCATTTCTTTTTACATCTTTCTTTAAAATATTTCTTTTTTCATCTTTCTATAAGGAAAATGTAATTTCTTTCTATTTCTGTTTCATTTCCATTAAAATATAATTTTTTTTGTTTTTGTTTTTGTCGAAAGAAAAAGACTTTGCGTGCCGCTTGGCATAGAGTATAAAAAATGGCATGTTGCTGTGTGCTTTTTTATTTAATGTCATGTTTTTAACTTCTTTTTTGTTGTTAAATTTGTTTTCTTTTTTTCTAACTCTTTCTAAAAACCATATCGGATTTTTTTTTATAGAATTATCGCGAAATTTTATGTTTAAAAACGTTAAAACTGTAGAGAAAGGAATGCTTTCTTTTCAATTGAATATCGATATTAACGACTTGATTTTCACTAAGAGTCAAAGCATTAAACAGTAAAGCTGTTACTCGTGTAAAGGATTCCTATGTACTTTTTCAAGTCTTTAAAGAGATTAGTTGTAGCAAAAAAGAATCCATTATTTTTTTTGGTAGATGGCTTTGTTATCCCAGTATAATACATAGGTAGTTGTTAACAAGACAATATATATGACTAAACACAAGACTTCTGTAATAATTTTACAAATGCAAATGGACATCAGCAAAGTAAGAATATGCCAAATTTTCTAGTCTTTCTTCAATAGGCTTCAAGAGATATTCTAAGCAGATAAAAAGCTAAGTAGTGTCAAGATTTCTGAACAGTCTATAGAATTCAGTCACACACACCCAATTAAGTTTCCTTTAAGGCCAAGAAAGAATTATACTCACAAAGATATGCTTTTAAAATCATTTGAATAGGACCGGAAACAAAAAGATTTGCAATATTATAGTACCGACCGACATCTGATAAGTCTTATTCCAAAATCCAGACATTTCGAAAGTAATTTTTGATAAGTGCATAACTTAAAATTACATCGGTCTAAAGGTCATACTCAATTTGCATTGCAGCGTCTCAAACAATGACCACCAAATCCGATTTGACTGACAAAATAAACTTTCACAACGAAATCGAGACATTCCGCAAACGAATGATGACTAATGATAGAAAATTAATCATTTAGAAGAACATCAGTCGAAAGAGTCATGGTCGAAACGGATTGAAGTGTCACAAACTATGGTCCAGTCAAATTTAACTATTAATAGAGATTTATTTCGTGATAGATGTGGTGTTTAGAAAAGAATTATTTATGAGCTGATTCTGAAAGAAGCAATCGCGCAATGAAAGAGAGAGACAGAGAGCAATTGTAGGGATATTCCCAAACCCTTACCTCGGCAGTGATTGGCACAAAACTACGAAAGCTTAACTCCGATATTTACATTCATGCTATTAACAGAAATCAGAATTTGTCACTGGAAACATTCACCCCAGAAGCAATAATTTCTCTAATAGAACATTGCATATTCGCAGGGTAAACCTTCATGTAATTTAACTAAGTTTTCTTAGTGTGCTCAACAATAAAAAATATCAATGGATTACTTTAAATAACTGAAATTTTATTAGCAAAGTATCAAATACTTGACACATTTAACAGGTTCTAACCGGCTTGGCATGTTGAAAATATTGTATTTATTTATGTACATTTGTGTATGCACAAAATTGTTCTTTTTTTATTACCTACTATTATTTTATATTTATCCTTTTTTTATATACACAATATGTACATGAAATTTTATAATAGAGAAAATTCATTAGTTTTTTCAACTTTATTTTTAGCGTTAGCACCTTACTCTTTTGCAAATAATTTATTAACTCGTTATGAATATAAAAAATCACAAGTAGGATGGACGTCTTATGCTTCATAGGAATCGTAAGCACAATGCAATTAAATTTTCATAATTCTTGGAGCAAAATACTTGAACAATTTAATTAATTCAAAATAAACATTAAATATATAGCAAAATATAATGTGATTTGTGCTTGAAATACTTAAAATAATAAAAACAAAAAACTAGCTATGCAAAAGTACTTGTCATTTTCCTTAGGACTTTCTTTCCGTTTATTTCCTTTTAAACAAAGATCTCTTTGTTGATCATTTTTTGGTGTGTGTGAAGTTAGCTACATACGAAAGTTATATTCTTTTTTTACAGTTACGGACACTGTTCACGCTGGCCACCCTTCCTTTAAGTTTAGTTTGTTTTAATATTCACCCCGGTATTAGTATCAAGTATTTTTACCAAATATGCCGTCAATAATTTAGGCAAAATTCAATCAAATTTAAAAATATAGGCTATAGGATCAAAGATTCCAAAACATTTTTCGTGACGTTCGGTTAACCCTTTGATGAAGTTAGTCGATTTCTTCAAATAAGCAAAATAATGCTGTGTATAAATCGGGCTAAATCGGATAAAAATGGACTTGGAGCCATGGTATCAAGGATCCAAAACATGTTTCCTTACTGTCGGGCGTTAATTGAGACCGGAGATATAGGCAACGAAGCTAAAAAAAGAGGGTACGCTACTTAAATCATTCAAAATCGGATAAAAATGTACACGTGGTGGAAGTGGACCTAGTGAGCTTGATAAGACATGATATCAAGGATTCCAAAACATGTTTCCTTACTGTCGGGCGTTAATTGAGACCGGAGATATAGGCAACGAAGCTAAAAAAAAGAAGGGTACGCTACTTAAATCATTCAAAATCGGATAAAAATGGACCCGTGGTGGAAGTGGACCTAGTGGGCTTGATAAGACATGATATCAAGGATTCCAAAACAGGTTTCCTTACTGTCGGACGTTAATTGGAACCGGAGATATAACCAACAAAGCTAAAAAAAAGTACGCTACATAAATCGGTCAAAACCTGATAAAAATGGACTCGTGGGGGAAGTGGACCTAGTGGGCTGGATAGACATGGTATCAATGATTCCAAAACAGTTTTCCTTAGGAGCGAGCGCTACTTGGGACCGGAGTTATAGGCAATGAAGGTATATAAATCGGTCAAAATAGGATAAAAATTAAATTGTGGGGAAATGAACATAAAAATTTTAATAATTCTCATTGAGTTGATATGCATTTTTAGGTATATATACAACAAAATGTCGTATTTTTCGCAAGTTCTATTTTTTTGGTAGATGACTTGCATGTTTTTGGTCGATGACTGGCATATTTTGGTTGATGACTTGCATTTTTGGGTCAATGACTGGCATTTTTTTGGATCGATGACTTGCATTTTTTTAAGTCAATGACTTGCATTTTTTTGGATCGATGACTTGCATTTTTTTTAAGTCAATGCATTTTTATTGGTCGATGACTTGCATATTTTTGGGTTGATGACTTGCACTTTTTGGGTCGATGACTGGCATATTCTGGTTGATGACTTCCACTTTTTGGGTCAATGACTTGCATTTTTGGATCGATGACTTGCATATTTTGGTCGATGACTTGCATGTTTTATGTCGATGACTGGCATTTTTTTTGGTAGATGACCTGCATATTTTGGTCGATGACTTGCATGTTTTATGTCGATGACTGGCATATTTTGGTTGATGACTTACATTTTTTGGAGCGATGACTTGCATTTTTGCTCAATGACTTGCATTTTTGGTCGATGAACTGCATGTTTTTGGTCGATGACATGGATTTTTTATGTAGAGCACTTTTTTTTTTGCTCATTTGAAGAAAACAATTAACTTAGTCGGTTAAATCTCCGATCCCAAAGGTTACCCGAGTGTACCCAAAACTGTTTTGGAACTCTGAACTAATAACCACTCTTCCCACTACTTTCTTCCCTTTTCAAAATTATTTAATTGTGGACAGTGTCTGTTAACATAACATTCATTGTAACAAAATAATATAACTTTTGCAGCTAACTTCACACACATTCACTTTTGCCTAACACAGCTGGACATTGGATTACAATGACTATGGGAAAAAGTGTCCGGTAATTGCAAGACTTTATCTAGACAGAAGTAACAAATATTTGTATGTAGTAGCACTTAAGTCACGTACATATTTAGAGTTTGAATGACTTTTACGACAATTAACCATTTTGAAAATAGTTTGGTTGGTTGTCTCCAACATCTGTTTATAATTTTCCTCAATCACTGTGTTGAGCCTGATGTGACGTTTTTATGTCTTTTGCTATCATTATTACCGCATACACACAACGTTAGCTTTAAGCACTTTAAATAATTTACATAATTATTTAACATAACAAAAGAATGAAAGAGAATTTGATGAATATAGTTTAAATTTCTCTCTTAGGACATGGTGAAGACAGTGATCGGACTAAAATTAAAAACGTATGTATTTAAAACGTTTTGTGAGCAGTTTAACTTTTAAAACAGAAACTGAAAACTGCTAATCCTTTTTACGTATAAGTTTAATTTAAATTATTATTGTAAATTATTGGTTAATGTATTGCGTTTTTAATGTGCTCTATATTAAAGTTCTTGAAATATTGACAGTATCAGATTATAAAAATAATTTTTATAAGTGGTAGTTGAAGCTCTTCTAAGGAAGAAAGAAATATCAATACATCTACAATATTGACTACGTCATAGGGTGAGTCAACTGATTGAAAAATATGTCTTTAAATAGTTCAAGCTGTACCTCCAGTGAACAACTGACTAAAGCATTAACTATGAGTGCGACCACATTACGTATACGAGTATATTCGACGCGAACTGTGTGATATTTGCAAGTGACTTCTACTTCAGAATTGTGTAAATTTGACTTAAATTAAGATTAGAATTTGGTATCTGCAGAAGAACATGGGTTCTTAATCAAGATAAATTATTTTAAATTTGTAATGTTTATGAGTAGCATTTAAATATTCAAAAACACTTAACGTTTGTATTACTTTTGTTGTTTTTGTAACAGTTCGGCTGGTATCACACTAAAATCTACACCCAGTTTGGAACTGAGATAGAAATTAACTTGTTTGCCTTGGAAGCTGTGGGCAATCTCAGTAATGTAAGCGTTCAGGGTTCGATAAAGACGGTAGCCTGGTAATTGTGCTTTCAAGGTAAGGATGAATGCATGCCATTAAAAATTGTGTGGAGAGCAGCATCTTGGTTCCTTCAGTCCTCAGTGGTCTTTCGGCGCTGACCTCTGGATGGTTTTTATGCCTAACATTCTCTTAGCTTCTCAAATATGTAAGTAGTACTAGTTAAACGTTACTTTCCCTTTTAATATACACACATACGTTCCTAAGCTTTTTGGATGGTTATGTGAACTTCTAATTACATAAATAGCACATAATGAATGCGAAAGATTGTAAAAAAATTGCTATCTATTGTATAAGAAAGATATTATTTTATTTTTTCGAATGATACGAATTAGATTAATTAAAAACATAAAACAAAAAATAATTTCATACAATTTTATATAATTGGAGTTTCGATTTTGGGAATAAAATGAAATGAAAAAATGTTTTGCCATTGAAATCACAACTTAAACCGGCATACGCCAGTTATAATGACGTAACAACAACAACACATTGTGACAAATATAACAAAAATAAACAAGAACTACGTTAAAATGACCAACAACAATATTTGAAGAACAAGTCTCAAGTCAATTTCAGAACAACAACAACTAGATAAGAGGTGGGCATAAAGCAAATGTTAAAATTTTAAGCGGAGGTGGTGCACGCCAATATGAATTCTTTATAATTCATGTGTATGTGATATATTATTATGGTCTTTTATAAAACAAACAACAACATATTCGAGAAGTTAGCATATTTTAAACAATTCGAATAGAAGCATTGATGACGTAAACTTTTAGATTATCGAGAGGTATTTGCCCTCAAAATGGATAACAAAATTATATATTATATAAAAAAGGATATGTAGAGGTTAAGGATTAAATTATTTATCATTCACTTTAAATACCAAATGAAATGATGAGAAAACAAACAATCTTAATCATATGTATGGTTCATTATTAAATACAATTGTAAAAATAAATCTGAAATACAACTGAGGTGACGCATATTTCTTTTTTTTTAATAATAAATAATAAATTCTTTAGAAAACATTGACAACATTTTTGCACTCTTTTGCTTTTACTTCTCTACTTGAAAAAATGTTGCTAGAAATGGGGTCAAATAGAAATTACTTTAGAAATCTTTTAAATTATATATTTCATTTCAAAGATATTGTTTAAGAGAAAGAAGTGTAAAAACAAAGGAAGAAAAGAAAACGCAATGATCGAAAGCCAAACCCATTTTGTCTTCCTAAGAATCTTAAAAACATAAAGAATCCAACATACGATACGAGTCAAGAGATAATCTCCCCCAGGGAGCACACGTAGGCAGGCAATGGAAGAAGAGTAATGGCAAAAATTTGAAGTAACAAAAATAAAAGAGTCACTAAAAAGGAAACTGCTCAGCTTAAATTTGTTGTTACTACTACAGTTCCGATAAAGCTGTTTCTGCCAACGTCAACGTTCAGATACTCTTCTTTAAAAGTAAAAAACGCACACATGTACACTCAACACTGAAATTTTCTCATATTGAAACAAACAACCCTTCGTAATCAGTGTTGCCTGTAGGGTTACCCTTCTCGATTTTTAAGTTTCACAATAATTTGTTATTTCAAGGAAATTTTGTTTCCTTTTTCCAAAAATAAAGAAATATATAAAAAAAGAGTGGATAAAATGTCTTTTGAATAATCGGCCCATTAATTATAACTAATAAATTTAATATCAAAAGCGAAAGAAACGATTTCTAGCAAACCTTAGCTTTAATTTAGAATGTCTCAAATAGATAAATCTATATCACATGTCAGTAAACTAGCAAACTGATCTTAATAAACCAATACTGTTCCAGGAATCAAAATTCACTTCGACTTTATTACTAATACAGTAACAGTTTCCAAAGAAATACGCCTTGTAACACAAATTAGGGATAATTTTACAGTCAATTCAGTTCTACAATTCGTTTTCCTCTCATATGGAACTGAATCAATATAAATGCAATAAGTTAAATTTATTTGCTAAAGTAATATTAATTACTTTATTTCAATTATTTTAATTTTCTTCGGTTTATGGTACATATTGGCAAAAAAACATTTGAGTGGGCAACACTGGCTGTATGGTGTAGAATTTATGCGTCAGCTTTAAAATAAAATGCCAGAGAACAAAAAAAAAAGACTCGAAAACTCTCTCGCAGGCAAGCATACACTATGAAAAAACTGCAGGGATTGGAGAATCACAAAAAAAGAAAGAAACCATATGCAAAGCAATGTATGTGCATCATTAACACTTACAACAAATAGAAGAGTATAGGAATTCTAATTTCACACTCTTTTAAATTCACTAAACCGGCAATTTTTCTTGTTTTATTTCATTTAATCACACATATTTTTATTATTATCTCATTATTTTTAGCACTTTTCTATATTTTATATTCATTCGCAATGCTCTTTTTCAATAATTAATCATATTTTATATATTGTTATTTGCCAATTTCTTTTCTGTTTGTCATATTTTTTATGTTACACTTCAGTTTAAAATGTATCTTTCTCTTTTACTCTTTCTTTATTTTATATACGTATATATTTGCAAAACGGGAGACTCACCTTTTACACACACACACGCACTCACATTCACACTCAATCACTCACTCAAATGTATGAGAAAATTTTATGTTCTTTTTTGTTAACTTCAAAGAAAAAAATCCTGGCCTTTTTTCAGAAATCCGCCTAAAACTTTGTAACACAATGACTGCAATTTATTTAAAATTTTGATTAATATTAAAATGTTATAATGATAATATAAATTTTACTTTTCTTTTATATGTAATATTTAGAGAAAAATCTATCTGCCGTTTTATTAAATTCTGCGAGCGAAAACCGACAAACTTTGACGAAGAGAATCAGCGAAATGATGAAGCAAAGAAAAAAATGTCGCACTGTTTGATAACAGTGTTGCCGTTCTTAATGATTTCTAACCAACCCTGGATATTTTTTTGTGCAATGTGTGAATGTGATTTTGGTTATTATTTTTGGAATTTAATTAATTATTGTAAACTAAATAAAAATAATTTTATATTGAAAAACTAAATTATGAACCTTAATAAATAATAATCAGGAATTGCTTACAACATTTTTTCTCCTTGCCAGTTCTGGTGGTTTGAAGAATTATTTTCTTCTGCCTTTATTCGAAATATTTATAATTTTTCCTTTTTGGTGATTTCTTTTTCAGAAGTTGGTTACAAAATTTTTGATATCCTGGCAACATTGCTTGGTACTAAAAATGCATGAAAACAGAGGCACTACCCATTAAATGCTAACGGCGTTCCCAACTGTCACTTTAAATATTTAAATTTAATTTTTGTTATTAAAACTTTTAATTGTAAGTTATTAAATTAAATTTCGAAGGATAATCTATATTATTTGTTAAATCTATTATACAAATTGTTTAACTTGTGGTAGTACGTATTTAATTCTGCGGCTGGTTTTAAGTACAGAGTTAGGTCAATGAAATTTTACGGCTTTAAAAAAGCTCATTTGCCACGGCCTGTATACTATAATTCTATAACATGTGTATCATTCCAAAAAATAAAAAACCAGAGAAGTGTTATTAAAATTATTTAATTTAAAACCATTTCTTTCTTTAAATCAGTCGGTTTCTAATACCGGAGATCATTCAAATGACTCGTTATACCGGGTTTCTCTTTTCGTTTAACCGGTTTTTGAATACTTTGACCGTAGAATACACACAGAATCGATACCTTTGACGTTTAATAAACGCTCAAAGCAGTAGCTTAACCTGCCAATTAGAGGGAGAAACAAAATATTAAAATGTATTGCGAAACAAATGTGTTAGAAGCAATAGATATACAGAGTGAAAACTGGAGGTTAAAGTAGAAAAACTAAATGTAAACAAACATTTATTTTGTGTTAAAATAGGGAAAATTTGGAATATTTTTTAATTTCTTCAATGAAAAGTTTAAAGATTCTTCCATATTTAAATATTAATCGAAATGTGGGTAATTTTCGGTCATAATGAATATAGTTTCTTGTGCAAGAGGTAATTAAGAAGCTAAATATTACAAGATCAAAATAAGACGTACTGCTCATAAAAAATGTTTCTTGCTTAAGGATGCCAATATTTTTTAATTTCTTGAAAGGAAATGTTAAAAAGGTTATTGTTATTAGTTGTTTTTATTATTTATTGATAGTTTTAGACAAAAATTACATTTTTTTATTAACTCTCGTCAATATAAAAACCCACCCCGAAAACTAAAAAACGTAAATAAACAAAAAAGAGTTGTATTTAGAGAGGGACAGAAATACTTTTTGGTAATATTTTCTGTCCCTTTCGCAATGCTAGGTTAACTGTCAAAATCTGGTTTCGATTCTATGTGTAATCTGTGATTTTGACCCATTTTGTTCACAAGCGTTTGTTTTGGTTATTTAGAGTATTGCCAGACCAATACTATATGATCACCGGCAAACTAAGAACTGGTATTTGGGAAAGTGTTCCCAGATTTGGAGGTTATGTTAAAATGCAAGCCGAAGATTGCTACAAAATTAAATTGGAAGTAAATATAAAACCGTAATAGTTTTTGCATTGTTACAATAGACGCACTATAGTCAGACTATTATAGGATATTTTGCTATGAGGAGCAGTTGGAGACTATCGAACATCTCCACGGTTCAGCCTTCTGTAGGAATGAGATTGAGGACACTAGGTAAGGGTTTTGAGTTTTTATAAGGCTCTCCTGACATTTATAATGGGATTTATCTGGTAGAGAGGCTCTAGGACATCAGGGCGGCAGTCACCAATTCCAATCCTTTGCTGCTTCTTTTCCCCTCCTCCTTCCTCTTATTCCTTCTTGTCTATTTTGGACCTTAAGATATTCAAACCTATAGTAACTTTTACAATTAACTTTTAAGGATATTAATTACTATCCTGCAAATATTTCAATACCTTCGTTTACGAAACGATACATACTCCATTAATGAAGGTTTTAACAATATTATGATAAATAACTAGATCAATTTCGTATTATAATTAATGTTAGTTCACTACTCAATAGTTAATTAATATAAACTCTTTAAATTTCAGTTTCAACATGATTTATGAAAATCTCAATATAATTTATACAAAAGCAAAACAAACAAAAAATATAAAATTTTACAATAAAAAGGCCTTATACTTAAAACTAATAAATGCAACAGTTTCCCATTATCTATAAATCATTAAAAAATATAAGAGAAATTCTCTTTTTCACTTGACTAAATGCACTTTGCTCTTGAAGAATGTTTGTACGCTGAGCGAAATATAAACAATTACATACGGAAAACACCAAATTTAGTACCATTTCCAGGATTATTAAGCGCGGCCTTTAAGCTCATGCCTAAAATTTGACGTGTATTGGCTGGATCAATAATGCCATCATCCCAAAGCCGTGCAGTACTGAAATATGGTGAACCTTCCCTTTCAAACATCTCTATTATTGGAGCCTTTAATTTGTTGGCTTCAGCTTCGGTATATTCTTTACCAGCACGTTTACGCTGGTCGGCGGTAACTTGTGCCAAAACATTGGCAGCCTGTGTACCACCCATAACGGAAATGCGTGAATTGGGCCACATATACAAGAATCTAGGTGAGTATGCTCGTCCACACATGCCTTTAACATAAAAAGCAATAAATTATTAAATTAGAATGGATTTTTACTATATTTTCTGCTCACCATAATTGCCTGCACCATAGGAACCACCAATGATTACTGTAAACTTGGGTACATTGGCACAAGCCACTGCCGTCACCATTTTAGCACCATTTTTGGCAATGCCATTGGCCTCCGCATCACGACCAACCATAAAGCCAGTAATATTTTGTAAAAATACCAATGGAATATTACGTTGGGCACATAATTGTATAAAATGGGCACCCTTAAGAGCACTTTCCGAAAACAAAACACCATTGTTGCCAATAATTCCCACCTTGTGACCATACAGGCTAGCAAAACCACAAACCAAAGTTTCGCCATACATTTTCTTGAATTCGGTAAAACGACTACCATCCACAATACGTGCTATAACTTCACGTACGTCAAAACTCTTTGTTAAATTGGGACCAACAATGCCATACAATTCCTTAGGATCATATTTAGGCTCTTCAATTTCTAGTGGTACTATAGATTCTTCGGCAGCCGTAATAGTTTTTTTACTCGAATATAAAAATTGGTCGTTAAAAGCATTTGTTGAGGGTATATTCAAGTTGCTAACCACTTGTCTAGCCAAATAGAGAGCATGTTCATCGTCTACAGCATAGTGATCGGTGACACCCGATGTCTTGCAATGGAGATCAGCACCACCCAAATCTTCAGCTGATACTTCTTCGCCAGTGGCGGCCTTGACTAAGGGTGGACCGGCTAAGAAAATTGTACCCTGTTTCTTAACGATTATACTTTCATCAGCCATAGCTGGTACATAAGCACCACCGGCTGTACAACTGCCCATAACCACAGCAATTTGAGGTATGCCCATAGCAGACATATTTGCCTGATTGTAGAAAATGCGACCGAAATGTAGTTTATCGGGAAAGACTTCGGCTTGACGTGGCAAATTGGCACCACCAGAATCTACCAAATAAATACAGGGCAAACGATTTTCCTGGGCAACTTCCTGAGCCCGGAGATGCTTCTTTACTGTAATTGGGTAATAGGTTCCACCCTTAACTGTAGCATCGTTGGCAACGATAACGCATTCAGTGCTAAAAACAATAAAAAATTAAACGCTATGTAAATAATATTATTTAATCCTCAGAAGAGAATAGAAAAAGAATGTTAGAAATTAGTTCGAACTTTTAGAATTGTTTAGACCAACTAATTCTGTTACCGGCAGATTTAACATTTGTTACGGGGAATAGCTACACATTACTGATGTACTAAAGATAATCATAAATAATAAATATTACGTTCACTCTAAGACCGTGCTGCGTTCCAGATTATTACGGTATTATGAATAATTGTCAATACTTTAATCTTCCCAATATAAATTTGAAAAGCTAATAGACCTTAAACCATGTCTATAAAAGCTATTTACACTTACCCACACACACGACCAATACCAGTTATAATGCCACCGGAATTGACCACTTCATCGCCATACAGTTTATAACCAGCCAATGTACCCAATTCCAAAAATGGTGAACCTGTATCAACCAGCCTATTGATACGTTCACGTGCCAACAACTTGCCTCTTGATGTGTGGCGTTCAATGGCTTTTTCCCCACCACCGGTCAGTACTTCTTTCGTGATATTACGCAGTTCATTAACCAAATTTGACATTTCGGTGGCATTTTCCTACAAATAAACAAAAAAACAACAACAATAAAATGAATAAATTAATAATAAAATAAAAATTTGCCCCGAAGAATTATGCAACTGTCTGGTAGAAAAACAAAATCACCTTAAATTCGTCCGAATTCTTATCGATCGATGTTGGCAAAATATTTGCATCACCAACGTGTAATAAACGCACTGAACCACGCCATAAAGTCGTAGTTATATTGGAACGTAATATAGTGTTTAATTTAAACATAATTTTTAACTAAATGAACAATAAATAAATTTAGAAATAAAAAAACAAAAACACAAACTGGTGGGGACAAAAATGATAGGTGAACCAAAACAAATTTGAATTGATCGTGATAACAGCAAATGTCAAAATTATGTAAATATAGCATCTCTGCTTTTAAAGAATAACAGATGTTAATATTGTAAAAAAAATGTATTTTGAAAATATCGGTCCCAAACACTTTAACACTGTTTGACATATATAAGGATCATGTTGAAAATGTTATAAATATTAAAATATATATTATTTTTTATTTAAATTCCATTTTGTAGAGACTTGTAGACTTGTGTTTTCAAGAAGAAAGTTGAAATTGCCAACCTTTTTAAATACAACCCTTCTCAAATTGCCTTTTCTGAACATACCCTATGTGTTAAATTTTTGACATTTTCTTTTATCTTTACACAAACTTCGTTTTTGACCATTTCATAGCAAAAAAAACATCCAGCGTTCTCTTGTTATACTTTGGTTCTCTTCTCGGCAAGTCGTAAAGGAAATCTAAAATTTTAAGTGAAAAAATGTTGACCCGTACCAATTTGTTGGCTAGCAACCTTTCCAAGGCTATGGTTAGATTCCACAGCCATGGTGGCATTCCCGGTCAAGTAAGTCTTTTCATTCAAATACCTTACAAAAGCATAAAAAATCAGTTTAACTGACTATATGATTACATAATTTTTTTCTTACAATTGGAAAATGTTTGTTAAAATAATTCTCTTTCTTTGATATTATTTTAGAATTTGCCCTTCAGCTTGAAGAACCGTTACAGGATGACTGCTGTTTTCACTGCCTTCACCGTTTTGGGTTTCGGTTCTCCCTTCTTGATTGTCAGACATCAATTGCTCAAGAAGTAAAGAAACACAATTTCTAGGTTAGTATCGATCAACAAGAGAATAATATTCAATATGGTATAAAGTGGTATTACATACTACGATAAAAGTGCTGAAATGAATATTTACTTAAAAGTCGGGTGTGTTTAATAATAAATAAAGTAATTTCTATGTTACTAAAAGCAGAAATAACATATTTAAAGAGAGCTCTATTAGAAACTCTAAACATTCTTGGCACTTATGCCCAAGATTTTTTTACTTTTACATACTTAAAACTTTTATAAAAAGATGGCTAAATAAGTTTCGAGTTTTGCCTATCCTAAAACATTAGATTTTAATAATATGTATACAAAATCCATATTATTCATAGTGCAAGTAAGTAGTACTACTACTACAATTTTTATTGATATCAGATGTTGTTTCGAAGGCTGTCAATCAAAGAAATTCTTTAAAATGCTTTAATTATTACTCAAATAATAAGATGTGTATTGTATATATTCACATGACTTTGGAGATGGACTTGTTTAGGATATAGCCTGAGATTTTATTTGAGTTTTCTATAATTTATTTAACACGAGCTCATTACGGTGTCTTTGTTTCACGAAAGTAAGTTTTGGTGAAATTAGTTAGTAGTCTAGTCCAGATTTGTTTGTAATACTTAAAACCCGGTTTAATGCTTATTATCAGCATTCTGGACCCCGCGTGACAGTTTCGTAGAATGTACATTTTCTTCACATCACTTTCTGAAGAAGATCCATTCTTCTCGCACCAGTAATTTTAATTAATTAATGCCGTACTATAGTTTATGCAGGTATAACCGGCCATTTGTTTAGTGCTGTCATTTGCCATCTGCTCTTAACGTGACAAATTAAATTCCAACCTACTATTAATTATGTTGAAAAACAACATATACTTTTCCTAATTGCCCAGTTTTGGTTTGTTTCAGGTGATTGGACAAACGATTTTTGTAAACGGAAGTTCCGAAAAATTTAATAAAAAAAAAATAGTGCGTAAGAAATTAACTTGTGTAAAGTTAGAAGCATTTTCAATAATCAAGAGAATTTCTCTTTAAGAATTTGTATGGATCTGTAACAAACGCACTAATATTATATGACTTCAATTCTTAAAAAATCGTCAACAGATTTAATTAGAGAAGCTAGTCCGTAATCTTGACTGAAGGGTTGTAATGGCCAATTATGTATGATTTAATTAGAGCTGTTTATCTAAGAAGTAGACTCTTAATAGTTATCAAATTGCAAAATGTTTAAATTACAATAATCCCAACAGATGAAGTATGAAGGGATTCATGTATATCGACTCGTAAACTTTTTTCTAACTGAAGTGTTTCACGTTATTGTGTATTTTGTTAGAATTAAAAAATTCAAAGTTAAAATATAAACAGTTTGGCTAATAACCGGCATGATATTAGATATTGTTGTGCAACCATTGCATACTTGCGTTTGTTACAAGAGTAGATAGTTTCATTAATTAGTACGATAAACTTTGAATTTTCTCTCATAATTATCTTATTTTTAATATTATAATATTTTTCTATTTTCAGATTAATTGTTTGCTTTTAAGTTACAAAGTTGTCGACACATGTGATGCGAAGACATTGCAATTAAAGTTATATTAGCGATGTGTTGTAAGATTAAAATATATTCGCAAATATAAACAAAAAACAAACAACCAAATAGTAAATTGTTTTATTTATACTAAATGTTCCTACACAAAGCGAAAGGTAAATAATAAAAAAATAAATTTAAAGTTTCAGAAACATTCAAGTTGGCTCAGACTTTAAAGTTATACGAAAATTTGAATACTTTATTAGGAGAAAATATAATAAAATTAGCATTGCTTAAATTCATATATATTTCGCCATAAAAAAAATGTTTTTTCTTACTAAACAACTTGTACGCTCATTTCCTAATGTTGTTTTAAATAAAAATCAATCCGTAAGAACCCATAAAGGCGGAATTCCTGGTTGTGTAAGTTTGTTTACAGTTCGATTTCTCTGTATTTAGAGGAGATGCTTAATAATTTCCTTGACTGAAAAAATTATAGAATCTACCATGGCGAAAATCCATGGATAACCCAATGAGATTTACTGCATTTTATCTGTTGGTTGGTGCACTTGGATTTGGAGCTCCTTGGCTGCTAATAATGCATATAATGTTAAAACCTTATGACTATGTGGTGGACGAGGAATAAACTCGTAGAATTATGTGCACTTGAATACATACAAGGAAAATTTATATGTAAATTATTGTTTTTTTTTTTATTGAAGAACATTTCTCTTAAATGCTGTAAATATGTTAATTAAAATAAAAGGAAATTATTCTCAATTATTGTCTTTTTAAAGCCTCATTAGCGCGAAGTAATTCTAGTCAGAGAAAAATAAGTTTCAAATGTTCATACAATTTGTCAGCCTAAATTATTCGTTAAATAATTATGTATTACTTTTTTACGAATAATTCACCAAATTTATTAAAAACCGTTTCTTACTATCAAAATTGGTTTGTTTAATTATAAGATGCGACTATTCTTAATATTTTTTACAATGTGCCCTCTGACAAAACTTACCACACTTCCCCAGTACCTACGCCTTTGAAAAAGACTGCATTGAAAACGGAATCAGCTGTTTTGTCGCTTTTCGTTCAAACATACATATATATATATATATATAAACAGTAAAGTAAATAATAGATGTATGTAAATGTATATAAATTTAACTAAACATAATATATACATAAATTTATGTAAAATCACATCATTTGGGACACAGCTTAAAATCAGTTATACTTTGATTTGGGAGACGTGAACAGCATAAAACTAAATTCTCTAGAACGTCAGTAAAGGAAATAAAATAATCATACGAAAGTGCCATAAAAAATTACCAAAAAAAAATACCTGTTTAGATAATTTGGAAAAATGTGAAAAAATACCGCAACGGGCTTTGAATTATAAATTAAAAGAAAAAATGTGAAATAGACCCCTTTTGCAAATGTCAAGAATTTTTGTTATTGGAATTTTTATTAAATAAAACAATAATTAAAAAAGAACATTTGTGTTATAAAGCTTACAAAATAAGAAGTGATAGAGCCATACGGATATTATTTAATTTTCAATATTACTGTGCTTTCATAATTAGAAAAATTTGTTTATATTGTTGTCATTTCATACCCTTCGAAAATGATGTAAGTTATTACTTTTTAGTTATTTTGCTATTTACGTGTAAGTACTTTTGCATAAAGATTAGGATATTATTTTGTGAACCTCTGTCACCACCCGCCACTTTTATTTACCTATTTCCCCCTTTTTACCACCCTTTTTCCAATCGTCACCCATAACAAAAAAGTAAGTAATTGTGTGTTTGTTGTTTATAGAATACATATGCAGTTGCGTTAAATTTTCACGGATTCGTCAAGATTAAATTTTTTACCACATCAAGGTGCTATAGACAGAGTTGCCATTAGAGTAATATACATGACAGTATACAGTTCTATTTGAAAGAAATATATCATAGTAATTTTCTGAACTCCTTATGTATAATATTATTATATATTTCTTGTTTATATTCAAAATTGTGTTATTTTATTCTGAATATTCAAAGCCTTAACAAAATCTGTCATATTTAACGACATAATAATACAAATTTTTTTTAGTAATTTTTCATTGCCCTTACAAGATATAAAATTTCAATGAGGCATGGTAGCTCTATATTATTATATCATGTGTAAAATACAACTCTGAACGAGTATTACTTTACTAGAGAAATACCACTCTGTTCTAACTGTTGTAGGTTATATTGTTATTAAAATCTTCCAAGTTCCAATAACTATAAAAAGTTACAGAATTTTGTGTATGTGATATTAAATTAAATAACATTTATATTTAAATAAATAGAAAAAATATATTTTAAAATATAAAGTGAAAGTCTCATTGGAGTAACAAAAATAAATATCGTCTATTTTTCTGGCTGTGGTGTACTACCGAAGTAAATCATATGTTTGATGTTGTTGCTAGAATATCTTTCGTTCAGCCAAACGCGCGCGCCATATTGCAAAAGTTCGTTCAGTCAAGCAAAGTATAACAAGTAGTGCTACCTTTGACAGTTGAAAAACGTTCATAACATATAAACGCAGGACGGCTTAGAGGAAGAAAAAAAATCTTACAATGTATTGCAAAGCAAATGTGTTAGAAGCAAAAAAGAAAACTTAAATGTAAACAAACATTTATTTTGTGTTAAAAAAGGGAAAATTTGGAATATTTTATAATTTCTTCAATGAAAATTTTAAAGATTCTTAAATATTTAAATATTAATCGAAATGTGGTTGATTTTCGGTCACAATAAATATATAGTTTCATGTGCAAAAGGTTATTAACAAGCTAAATATTACAAGATCAAAATAAGACGTACTGCTCATAAAAAAGTTTTCTTGTTGAAAGTTGCCAATATTTTTTAATTTCTTGAGAGAAAAAGTTAAAAATTATTAATGTTATTAGTTGTTTTTATTATTTATTAATAGTTTTAGACAAAAATTAAATTTTTTATTAACTCTCGCCAATAATAAAAATCCACCCCGAAAATAAAACATAAACAAAACAAAGTTGCAATCAGAGAGAGACAGAAATACTTTTTGGTAATATTTGCTGTCTCTTTCACGACTGGTCTATGAACTGTCAAACCAATGCGTTACTGGTTAGCTGTGCAGTCAAGATCCGGTCGGCTGCGTTATAAGACGTTTTAAATGGTATCCTCTGTTCATTTAAAGTCTAAAAGAGAAAAAAATTTTTTTTTTGCCAAAGTGTTTCACTGTGTGTGTTTGTGTGTGTGAATTAGATAAAAATAAAGAAAAGTATTTCCATATTTGAAAATATTAAGAAAATTCTCTAAAATTAAGTAAATATATTTTCTTAAAACAAATTGTTTATTGCAAGACTGAAAAATTAAAAATACCTATTCAATGAAAAGAAAATTCTACAAAAGGTGTTGCTTAACAAAATGGCGAAAGTGAAGAAAAATTGAAGTGCATTGGGAACATTTTAGTTTTAGGCAAATTTTTGTAGGCATTGAGCACCTTATAAAAAGGACTGCAAATAATATTTCTTTATAATTATATATATATACTAGTGAGGGTATATATATAACAGGAGGGTTTAGTTACCTAAGCTCATATGGAAACAGTCCGTATGCCACGAGTTTCTCATTTAAAACAGTCTACAAAGCAGACCTCATCATCAGCCATTATCTTTTAGCGCAACACACAGTAGTGACGCAGAGGAGACAACCCCATACGTTCGGGTCGGAATCTTTAAATAAAAAAATGAAATAAAATAAAAAATGTATCAGTGTGAATTAAATTAGAATGCGTTTAGAAAAGTAATATCTTTTATAAGCAAAATAATTAAATTTAAAGAAAAGTGCTTCAGACGAGAATGTATATAAAAACAATTAATACATATGTGGCTGCTAAAAATCATAAAACTATTTTAAAAAGTTTATTTAACTCCATATTTATGTCTGCCTGAGGTAAGTTATTAAATATTTTACATAGTTTTATTTGAAATATTTTTTTTCACGGAGTGAACATAACCTCAATTATTTTCTTCAAAGTTTTGTTATGCTTTCGATATTCGTACAGTGTTGCCAAAAAATTGTTTTGGTATTTAGCATAAAAGAAATTGAATAACGTCCAGCAAATAACACGATATCATCGTACCTTAGTGGACCAGGGTGAAAAATTTGTAAAAGCTGTAGTCATATGCATGTTTGATTAAACATGGCAAATATATTTGGTTTTTGAAAAAGTTTCTGAAAATTTATGCAGGAGTCTAAAATTTATTTTTATTCTTAAATTTATACGGACGGAAGTTGATATATTGACTGTTGTTGCATGTTGCTTTTAAAACAATTCTGTTATTTCGTTTGCTCTTCTAGATATTTCCACTACTCGTGTAATAATAGCAAGTTTTTGTTGTACAAAATATCCTTTATATATTAAGTTAACCATTGGAAACTAATAATACACTGTTCCGCACTCTACAATTGGTATAGAAAAAAACTTTAAATAATCGGTTAGGAAAACGACAGCTTGGACAGCACTGTTTTTGTAAAATGATTGCTAGTAAAAACAAAATCAGAGAAATTAAAATAGAGTGCACCGTTTGTTATCAATAATGAGATATTCGTATAAATGTTTTGGTGGTTGAATAATATCAATTTTTATTTTGCAAATATTAAATTTTTAGCAATTTCTCATCAAAATATTCCGTTTCTCTAAAACTTACCACGCTCTTCTCCCTCTTTTTCTACAATTTGATTTGAGGTTATAATTTTTTCTGGTTTCGTTTGTTGAAATAAATAAATATAAACGAAAAAATTATCAATTTACTCTGCAAAATAGCAAAAAAGAAAAAAAAAACAGACAAGCGCCGTAAAAATTCTTTCTACATTTTTCGTACTTTACCATTTTATATAAAAAAGTAGACATGACCTCTTTTTCTGTGTTATTGTTATTGCAGCTATTGGTTTGGTTGCTGGCAAAATGAAAATTTAATAGTTTACTACTGTAATATTTATCAACTTTGATTTAAAATACCACATAAATATATATATATATGTATATATTTTCACGCGTATCGAAAAGTGGGTATAGTTTAAACTTTTAATTGTTGCATTAAGAAAAAAAATATTGTTTTTTTCTTGTTATTTACAGCAATATTATTGAAAAAGCAACAACAAAGGAAAAAAGTGTATCTGTCTGTTGTCGTCTTTATCATATATTTCCATCTTTATCTCGCTTGTGTTATATTTTCCTCGGTATCATTTGAGTTTTTACAGCTTACACCATTGTCAATTTTCTTTCTGTTTTGTGTTTACACACAAACGTCACACCACATACACTCAGGGTTGCCAAATTTCGATTATTGCTATATGAAAGTGTTATGTATTATTATTATTGGTTTGATTTAATTTTAATTTAAATTAATAGTAGTTTCGATGCAGTACAATTTAGATGTTTGCTAAAACTAAACTATACTAAAAATTTTGTTTATGTACACTTGTCAGAATATATGTATTTTGATTTCTCCCCGCGCTTAAATGACCCAGAACCTAGCGCAACACCGCCTAATGCTGTTCAAGAGCTTTGTGTGGGTTTCTTGCAGTTAAAAACTAATCTTGAGCTCCATCACTGTCTTCTACCCACTTAATAGATACCCTAGATCCGGCGCAATCTATTCTGCTGCCTTGGTGACCTCGAACACACCAGATTAAAAGGTGTGAAAAATTTGTAAAGATCGAGCGATCGTCCGGCCAACTACACAACACTTCACCATTGGTCCATATCTGCAAACACCACCGAGGACAGCTTATCAATATGAAATACTACGAACAGACAGTAGATTGTTTCCCCTTATATTTGTGTCATGTCTGAACTTTTTTGTTCTAGACACCCTACACCTAAATCATATGAAATGAATCCAAAGTAGTACTTCTAAACTCACTTGATGAACCCAAACATGTATTTCTTCACTCACTCGATAGAGATAATACGGTGAACGATTGCAATTCATTCTATTATTAAATAAATATAGCTGTTTGTGAGCAATTTTTTTTTGTTTCTCAGGAGAAATCTAAAATTTATTAGAAATTAAAAACTACGTTAACAAAAATTTACTGAATTGTATACATATATGTATGTATTAACACTGTAAAAAAGTATATATATACATTAACACTATATAAGCCAATTAAGTCTCAATTGTTGGTTATTAGCCAGCCAGCCAACCAGCTGATGGATCAACAATGATGAATGAAGATACACACACTCATACATACATAGAAAATTATATGAATTGCGAACAAGTAATGATGAGTAACAAAAATGTACAAAAATGTTTAAAATGGAAACGCCACGAAAGAAATAAAATACAGAATAAACCGTGTTGTTTTTTGTTTCCATTAAATTAAAAGTTCAGGTGTTTAGAAATTAGTTTTTGTTTTTGTTTCAATTTTTGGTTTGTTTTTTGTTTTAACATTAAACTTTCAAAACCGATCATTTTTCACTGAATATACCTCCACAACGCGGCATGGCGTTAATACGCAGTAATTGAAGCAATTTTTTTTTAATTTAAAAATAACCACACAATAAAAAGAAGTGAACAATCTGGCAAAAGAAGACACGTCTTCTCGCACATACTTATTTATATAGAGTGTAGTTAGAGTTTGGTTTTTTGATACACTTTGAAAAACTAAAAATCCAAAGAATTTGTATACCGTCCGCCTCTAAATATTTCAAAAAGAGTGTATGGCAGAAGAAAATAAAAAAGCATGAGGGACTACAAAAATTTAACATACAACAGTCAGAAAGACGGACCATCTAACCAACAACACTCTTTTTTTTTTAATAAAAAGTTTGTTGTTATTGTGAGAGGAACTTGTTTTACAAGTTTGACATCTTTTTATACTTCTTCTGGCTCTGCTACCGCTATGGGCAGGCAGTCAGTCTTTCTGCTGCTTACTGCTAAAAGCAAATATAAAATAAAAACTTTGTGTTTTTGCCCGCCTGCTAAACGTCTGTCTATATGCCGTCCATAAATATATTTTTATATTGTAGATATTTATGTATCAAATGATCAAAATGTGGTCAAAATAAAAGTGTATTGAAGAAACAACAAAAAGAAAAAAAATTATATTTTGAATGAATGTTTGCGGTCACTCGGTGGTCGCATTTAAATGAATGTGTGTAAAGAAAAATTAAATTTTTACTAGCAAAGACAAATAACAAAAATTTTAACAGAGCACTGTTAACTATTAACAGAATTTACAAAAATTTGTTGGACACCTTAAATGACATTGGAAATTGGAAAAAACGACCACTAATCTGTTGGATGTATCTTAAATTTTGTACGAAAAATTCACTAGAAGAGTACTTAACAATTGAGCAGAAATATCAATATCAGAGATTACGGCTATTGTACAAGATCGCTTTTATAGTATAGGGAGCGTTATAGAACTGTATTCAAAACCAAAGTATTCTCGAGGGGGCTTGAACTGAGTGTGCCAAGGTACCTTTTTAGACATTGTGCGACACTCTTTGTTATTAAGCAAGTCGGCTATTAAGAGCTGTAGATTTCTACGTAAATATCTACATGGACATCAGATCCGCCATTGTTGTCTAGGAATCTCGACTGTTGCTGTTCTCTTAACGAGATGTAGTTAATATTCGGATCATTAGGATTCCGAAGCGTAAACATATTCAGGCATGTAAGCCCGAATGAACTTATAAGGTGTACAGGTTTCTTTACGTTGGATACTGTTTAATTGGTGGCAGCAGAGTTGTTACAACAGCAACAACTACCTTACTTTGCATTCGTAGCGTTAATGTAAATAATAATGCACAGAAGAGCGAGCTAGCTTTCCATGCAATTGTATTCAAACAATTTCTATATTGATTTTAAATGTAACAAGTTGTATTTGTATACTAAATTTTGCAAAATATTTAATTCTTGAACACAAAACTACTGTAATTTTGGATTAAAGTTGTTTGAATTTAAGCTTTTGAATCGGAAAACATAATCAAGGCTTCCACAGGCAGACTACAAAACACTAGAAACTATTTGAATTTTCTCGTTTTAGGATTTTCTTTGTGTTTTTTTGTTTCCTTTCCTTTCTTTTTTCTTACTTAGAAAACATGCGCCTTTTAACTTGAACTTTAAACCGTTTGTTATTGTTGGGTTTAATACTGTTGTTTTTCTTTTATTTTTCTATTTTCCCTACAAGAAATTAATAACCGAAACTAACACATACAAAACTTACTTACTACTACACATGTAGTTTTTATTTGACTTTTCCCAGCTAGCATTTGGAAGATTGTTTTTAAAAAAATCACCTTGCTGAGTCTTTTTAGAGTACTTTTGGTGATCAAAAACTTATTAGTCAGTTATACGATTAAAAAAGGACTCAAAAATGATTCGCGCCAATGAGTAAAATGAGTTCGATTTAAAATACAATAAAAAAATGTATAGCAAACGGAAATTAATCATCCAGACGTTTAAAATGTGACTATTATTTCCGTTATTTATTATTATATTCTACTTATACGGAAGATTGAAAAACGCTTAGTCAAAAACAGATCAGGCAGGTGTTTGAAAAGTGATTGTAATTACGTATTTTATGATCATATTTTAAGCAGATAGACGATTAAACACTGCTTTTTTACACCCTCTCTGTATAAATTTTCATTTGTGCAAAAGATGGCTATGAAATAAAATACAATTTGTTTTTAAATATAAATATAATATTCTTTCTTTGGTAGACGCCGACTTCCTTTCAGCAGATTTCTGGCAAGAATTCCAAATATCTCAAAAATCTGTCGTTCGGAATCAACGTTAACTCTAGATCCCGCCACTCGCGTATAAAATTAACGTACACAATATGAGTGGTGTGTGAAGCTAGGCCGTAACCTGACTGAAAGGTTGTAATGGCCAATTATGTATGTATGCATGTATGCTTCCTCTGTTACTCGATGTTCATACGAACGTGATTTTTGTAATCGCGGCAGAGTAAACGTAGGTCTTAGAAAACCGATTAAAAACACATTCTGAAATACGAGTAATAAATCACTCAAATTATAATCATAAATGACCCAAAAATGAATCCAAATTAATACAAACATGACTGATAAATGACAATAAAAGGACTCCTAAACATACTGATAAATTACTCATAAAAGACTCGTATGCGATTAAACGATGACTGAAAGACGACTCGAAAAAGAATCACAAATGACGATAAATAAGACTAATAAATGATCAGAAAGTGATTCGAAAATGATTATAAGACTACTAGAAAAAGAGTCGAAAATTACTCTACACTAATATAGAAAAAGACTCATAAATGACTTTTTTAGAAGAGTCGCCCGTAGTCACTTTTTTCTCCCGACAAAAGAGTCTTTTATGATTAGAAAATGAGCGCATATTCTAGCTTTTCAATCGCTCAGAAGAATCAAAAAAGACTCGAATTTGATTAAAAATTTCCAAAAATGCTGGCTGGGTTTATGCTTCAGAGATGTATTTGTTAATATTTATTAATTTCAAAAACTCAATCGTAGTAGGCTTTGAAAACAAAAGTTTATAATTATGTGAAAAATTGAATAATAAGAAGTTTGTGGAAAAAATAGAAACATAAAGGAAAAAAAGGAAAGTGAATCAAATTTTTTTAAGCTTTTCTATACGGATAGAAGAGTAAGAAGTTGGACATGCTACAAGGAAGGTAAGTGTTTTCTTTTGTGTGATTTATTTGTGAATTTGAAGTCCTCTAATTTTTGGTTACTTTTTTGTATAGTGTTCCAATTGGTAGATGCTGCCATTTAAACCTTGAAGGAACATGGAAGCTCATCTTTGCCAGCTATCAAGAAATACGTCATCAGCACATATAAGGTAGATGCCCAAAAATTCGCTCCATTGATTGGAAGAGTGCTGTTACCAGTGGAAAATTAATCCAAACTAAAGGTAAGGGTGCTTCTGGTTCATTCAAATTGTTAGCTGCTGCTTCAAAGGACCGCCAAAAAGACTGCTGAGAAGAAGAGGGTAAAAAACCGTATAGAAGACTCGTACTGTTAAAGCTAAACCAGCCTGTTTTTATATTATATTATGTATGTGTATTAAAATTTTATAATAAAAATATATGGAAACCAAAAAAATTTTTCATTTTCAATTTAGTCAAATGTCTAGTCACTGTTGACTAGTTAAATGACTAGTCACAGTTAACTAGTTAAATGACTCGTAAACAGTCAACAAGTTTGACTAGTAAGCTGTGACTAGTAAACTAGTCATTTGTAACTTAAAAACAAAGAAAGAGTGAGCGGGTAAGATATATGTTTTACAGTCGAAAAAATTCATATGTTAGAAAGAGAAGCAAAATCACATGTACACGAATGTTTACGTAAAGTTTTTCACATTGCCCTTAATAACTTGATGGGAAGTTGTGACTAGTTTATACGTCACACTTTATGGTCAAATAACTAGTTATTTGACTAGTTATGTTCTGGTAGGGTTATCACATTCGTTCAAGGGGGCCAATGTATTTTTTTTTTGCAAGTGTTGCCAATTGTATTTCAAAGAAAACGTATTCTAAGTGGAATTAATTTTGAAATTTTTGCAACAGATTAGTACGTAGGAAGGTAGCACTTCGGTTATTATTAGCACATGACTAAGCAGTTTTCCACTGCTGTCATATAAATTTTTGTTAAAAAAATTTTAATTTATATTTTGATAAGAGCTTAGTAAAAAGTAATTTTTCATATAGAAAATAGGTAAAGCAATTTATGTTTCTATAACAACGAATGAAGAATCGGTTTTGCTGTTTTAAGCATAGTAAAGTATTTAAACAGCAGCATTTGTTTGATAAGACCGAGGAAAGAAATACTCAAGAACTGCAATTGTGTGAAAATTTGGCTAATCAAGCGGAATTTTGTTTTTGTCGGCTGCGTCTCTGTAATTTAGATGCCAACGGTATCGGTAAAATAATGATAATCATCGAATCCTATCATTATGAATGAGGCCGCTGCTTAGTTACATATTTACAAACATTTGTTTGATGCTTTTTTACATAGTAAGAAAAGTTATGAAGTGTGCTCAATTGCCGTCCGGAGACCAGGTACTCAAAAATATTTGAAGACAAAGGTGAACGTGAAAAAGAAAGCACAGGTTGTGATTGAAGTGAAGGAAAATAAGAGACGAAGATGTTATAGATGACATCATCCGAGATAAATCTCTCCAGATCAGAAATCCTGACAACCAAATCTTACTAAGATTATTAAAGCATCCCTGGCTCAATAGGTAGAGTCTACACTAGATGAAGGATACAACCATTTCAGACTCCTTTCCATTACTTCAAAGTTTACACAAATTGATGGTAACTGTGTCCTATAAACTAAACCTTGCCTCGCCCATGCAGAAATTGTATTGGGATAATTAAGTGCTTGACACAGACCTCGATTCCATTCCTAAGTACACATACATTGTCGCCTCAATGGTTTGCTTAGGTCAAACTGTGCATTTTATGCTTATCCTCAAACAATCTCGAACAGTCTGAACTGATCTGTTTACGTGTGTAGTATGTATGTATTTACGTCAGCCACCCCTGAAGATCACATAGCTATCCAAATTTCTTTTTACTAGACATTCCTTACATTCATTTTCTTAATACAATTTCGTATAAACAGAGCGTAGCTCATTTTTGTTTTATATTGTATTAAGTGTTGAGGTAAATATAATGTTTTTGGATTATCTTTGCATTACTTTGACTTTTCTCGGTATAATTACCGCCAAGTCACAGTGGTTTTTAAGAAAATATTTCTATCTTTTCTATATAAATTTGCCTTGGGGAGTTCCAAGAACTTTATTTAAAATTTATTTTATCCAATTCTACATTAACAGTTTGCCCTTTGTCCATTGCGACCTCTTCTGTGGTATAGTATGGTGTAAATGAAAGAATATAAAAGAAAACAAAATCGATAAATTAAATGCTACTGCAACATACTTTATACAACAATAGTTGCTTTTCGTTCGAAAATTTATAATAAAATGTTAATTATTAATTGTAAATGGTGGTCATCCACCAGTGGCTGGTGCTATGAGGAGTAGTTTTTTTTTTAAACTCTTCCCAGCAAAAAATAAAAAAACTTATTTCGGGTTAGTTCCGGGTATAGTTTTCATGAAATTTGTATTTATTTTGTTTTGGTTTTTGATTTTTTAATGCACATTGCATTTGTTTTGTGTTCAATTACTTTTAGTTCGTTAATACAAATGTACCCTTTTTAATTTTTCTTTTCGTTTTAATCTTATGCTCAAGCAATTAATGTGAATTTTATATGAAATTTACAATTTCCATTACCGCATTCCATTGCACTTCGATCGATAACCTTAACTCACAACTAATTGTTGAGTTTAGTTTTAGTGTTTTAGTTCTCGTTTAAATCCAAGTGGTGATTTGTGTTAAACTTTTTGCTTTTTTAATTAATCATGAGTTTTATGCACGTATCCCTATACTTAGTATGAGGCGCTTTTCCATTCATCAGTTTTTCTGAACAGGGACATGCCGGTTACAAGTCGAGAACAGTGATACTGGTCGAAAAGAGCTCTCACATTGATCATATTTAAAAAGTAAATGGCAGATATTAAAACATCATTAAGTGTAGGACGTAGGACGCTTTACGATCTCAAAGGTTCTCAATATGCATTATAGTAACACAAAACACCTCACCCAACTACACATACATACATAATTGGCCATTACAACCATTTTTTGCCAGAAATCTACTGAGAGAGGAAGTCGCCGAAGTAATATTTTTTTTCATATTTCGTTTTAATGTCTGACCTGGGGTTTGAACTCGGGCCTTACGTCTAATAACCCAATATACTACCTACTAGACAACGGCGACTTTACCCAACTACACTGTCGTTTCATTTTCACTTTACGACGATGCAAGTCGAACACTGTACAGATGATATAGGTTAGATGACGTGTACTTGTCAATTAAGACAAGTACAGTACCCGGAGGTCGAATTGTCCCATTGTACACAGATGATATAAATCTAGAAATTTCATATATTATTGCCTGCCTTAACTAGTCCATCTTATATGATGTTGACAATTAGAAGACACTTAAAATTGGTTAAAGACTGTCTCGGATATACAAATTTTCAAAATCAAGTTGCTTTCAGTTTTATTTTTATTATAAACCGCTAAGCTTAGTATAGAGTTTAAATAGATTAATACCCAGAAATACAATTCAGAATTCAAAAACGACACGAGGAGTATATTTATTTGAAATTTGCAAACGATCAGCTGTTCATTTCATTTCAAACAGTTACCAGACTTTATTGTGTAAATGTGTTTAACGTTTGTTTCTCTTCTTTCATATTGTCATAATAATAATTCATTTATTTATTATTATTTCTCTAAAGCTCTCTTTTTTAATTGTTTTAAATTATTTTTAACTCATTCTTTTCCAAGGTAATCGAACTCGACCAGTAAATGTTCTTATCTCTTTACATATTGTACTATTACTTACTCTGCTATTATGTTTGTTTAGGTGTATGCGTATGAGTTTAGCAAATTGATTTTCCCTTAAAACCACGTACTACACCTGCATCAATGGTGGTGGTGGGATGTGATATTTAACTTTCTTACAATTTTGCAAAATGCATTAAATTTTCTTGTTTATTTATTTGTAAGTTTTCTTTTCACTTTAATTTATTTATTTCTCTCTTCTTTAAAGTTTTCTTTTATTCCTAAAAGAGTTGACAACTTTTCCATTTAAAAAACTCTAAAATTTATAGAATTAAAATTGCGTTTTTTTTAACGAAATAATTATTGATTGTGATTAAGAAAAAAAGAATAAATTATATAAAAGTTATTTGTCTTTTAAAAACAAATTGCTCAGTCGGTCCATGTAGAAAGACGCTCAAGTTTTCATGGTAATGAGATTAGCGGTAATAATGCTGATAATCAGCAACTTTGGAATCTATACATTATATATATATTTTTATAAGCGGCCTATAGGCCTCAATCGGACGATTGTATGTCAAAGAATATGTAAAACGAAGCAAAGTGATTAAAATAACTGCCACTATCTGGGATTCTATTATTAAGCCCCAAATTATACTTAGATAAAATACACAGCAATTGGTGTGCTATTCGAACACTAAAAAAGACTTAAAAAAACTATTATTGTTTGGCAACACTCGCTTTTTGCTACTCTCTTTAGTGCTGAGTTCGCTCTTTCTAAGTTTTTTCCCTCTCATATTTGTTGTTCTCTTGCTGTGTGGTGGCAAAAATATACACAGCTTGTTATTGTTGCTCTGCTGACTATATTTATTTATATGTTGTTTGTGTTGTGTGCTTTTTTTTCCATATGTATGCATGTTTTCAATATAAGATTTTTTATATTTGTATTTAAGTTGGTTGCCGAAAGTCTTCATATAGTCGTTTATTTTATATACTTCGTGTGTATTCGTTAGTTGAATTTTTAAAAGGTTTTGCATTTGTCGTCAGCGCCGTGAACAGACGGACGTACGTACGTTTTTTTTTAATTTTGTCTTAATCGAAAATATTAGCGGTAGTAATCAGATGTGTATAATTCGTTTTCTCTCCAAGAACTAACAAAATTATTGTGAAAAATTATAATAAATTTAATGAAAAAACATGAAAATGTGAAAATTAAGCTAATAAACAGTGATTTTTTTTAAATAATAGTGATAAATAGAGAAATAATGCCAAAATAACAAGTAATTTTATCGTGAGGTTCCACAGCGAGCAAAGAATAATAATAGAAAATTTAAATATTCATATGTGGGGTATATTACCTATAATAGTGAAATTCTTTACAGGTTTAATTAAAAATGCAAATATAAGTTTCTTAAATAATATTTTTGTATAATAAAAATAAATAAATAAATTTTATTTTGCGTTGTGGCAAAACAGACAGTTGATTTTAAATTTAATAGAAGTGATGGTGGTGCTGCTGATGTAAGTTAAAAAATAGAAAGAAAAAAAGCTTATTTTTAATCATACAATAAAAATTGATTTTTGAATCAAAATTATACAAGTTTCTTTAAATTCATTTATAATTTCAGTATATTTTGGTTTTTACAAAACGAAAAATTACCATAATTGTGCAATAAAAACATACAGAAATTTGTTTTTAGAAAAATATCTATTTTTTATAAATACATATTTTTAGGTTAGGTCATTTTTTTCATTATTTTCGTTTTTTTTCATTCAATTGGTTAATATACGTCGTTTTGTGAAGTATTCGTAGTCGTTGTTCATTGTCGTCGTCTTCAGCTTGCCCCCCTTTGCCATCATCGCTGTAAAATACAACAAACATTGACTAAACACATTTACCTACTCACACACACTATTACAGAAAATGTATATAGTATATACAGCTAGTAGCAAGAGAATGCACGCAGAGAAGAGCGTAATAAAACTTTGCTATTTGTTCCCATTTGTTTTAAGAGAGCAAGATTGTAAATAATTCTCTACCCCTTAATTCATCAGTTGATGTTGATGGATGGATTTCCCTTCCAAATCAAAGTGTGTAATTGTGTACTGCTGCATATTTTTAAAGTTCAAACCCAGTCAACATTGAATTAATATTTTGTTTTGATTTGTTTTTTCTCTAATTAAATTGGGAGCGCAACAAAATCATTGAAGCTAAATAAGAAATAAATAATAAAAATCCACATATGGAGGTACATTTTATTGAAATAAATATCATTTTTCATAGTTGCAATTATTAGGAAAAAACAAACAAACCTTTTTGAATTTTTAGTTGTTATCATTAAGATGCAAGCATACTCTTAACGAAGTTTCGAGATTCTTTTGTCGCTTTGATTGCTGCATTTTTTCAGTTTTCTGTGCAATCAACTAGCCCTAAATCCCTAAATGGGAAAGGACAATTCCAAAGTAGTATTTCTAACTTGAAATAGTAATGCAGAATACATTTCAGTACATCCAAAAACTGTATTTTGTAAATCCTCCAAAGCTTTCTTCTCTTCTAATAGCTCTTTATAATAGTTATATTTAATTTTATTTTCATTAAACTTAATTTACATTTAAATTACATTAGGTTTTACCTATCTGAATTCAATTTTTAATTTTAATATCTTGCCCAGTATTTGATTAAGTATTTCTACTCTTTATTCTTTGTCTTTCTCTTTTTAAAAGCTATTTCTTATTCTCTTTCTCTCTCTGGGTGTATGTATTTTGATGTGTGCGTGTGTATGAGTGTGTTTGTTATTTGGTCTTCTCAACTTAGCACGGAATAAAAACAAAAATAAATAAAAGCAACAACAACTAGAAGAAATAAAAAAAACTTCTTTAAAATATACGTAAAATTATTCCTGCTGCTTTTTTGATACTGTTCTGTTCACATTGGTGTGGTATCGTACATTGGTCGCATGCACACATACCACCACCGAACCAACCAGCCAACCATCCATACCTTATCAACACTGGTACAGTTTACAAAAACAAAAAACTTCTGAATAGCAAAAACAAAATATAAAAAAGTACACGATTAAAATAAATAATAAAAAAAAGAAACTAACAAGATATTTTTCTGTACGTGTGTGTAATGAGAGGAGAAAAAATTGGAAAAAAATATTTTAAACTGTGTTGTATGCGTGTGTGTATATATTGTTTGTATACGTGATGATGGAAATTTTAATCAATGACAAAAGATTACAATTTTACTACAAAAAGAAAAGAAAAATAAAGAACAAAAACAAAAAAGAGTGTTTATTATAATGACGACTATTTTCTATAGACATCGTGTTTAATATTAATTTGGAATTTTGCAAAAATAATTGAGGATATTTTAAATATTGAAATCATTACTTTACTTTCTTCTCTTTTCCTCGTTCACCCTTTTATAAACTACAGTGTGTGTATATAATAAGACTTTACTTGTGTGTGTGTTAGTGAAATTCGCGGCCAGTAAATAAAACCAGTCATTCAGCCAGCCCTGTGTTTATGAGAAACGATGTTAAACAACAAAAACATAAATATAGACATTTAGTCATTCTGCTTTAGCGCGCTTTTTTAATTCTGTTAATGTGTTTGTAAATTTTATTAACTTGTTTGTATTAATCTTGCTATTGTTGTTGTTCGCTTGATTGGTATATCTCTCTCCTCCAATCATATGTATATATTCACATCACTGAACTGTTATTTTTGGTCTTGTATTCTCTCGCGTTAGTTTTTTTCTTTTCGATTATAATTATTGTTTTGTAATAAATATTTCAATTATAAATCATTACACACACCACCTACTACTGCTGTTTCTGTATATTGTAATTATTGGTTCTCTCTAAAATATACAAATAATTACAAATTTTCCTTTCTATAGACGTTTAAAGGAGAAGCAAGAGATTTAATAATTATACCTTTTATTCTCTCAACTTCTTTTCTTTTCACTGGCATCTTTTATCTTTCATGTTTTTGTTGCTGCAGTCAGTTAATGTTTTTATTTTTCAAAAGAGTGTTGTCCCTTGACTTGAAATTGCTTTACTGTTCTCTTTCACGTTTGTTTTTGGCGCTCTTTTTCGTTTTTTTTCTTTCAGTAAATATACATGTATACGCGTCTTGTCGCATACAATTTATTTTTGCTATTTTGTTTGAACCTGGATTATACGGAAATTTTCTTTTTTTATTATACTGTCTTTGCAACTATAAAGGACCTAGGAAAGCTATGTCCACAACTCTAAACAACTCTAACAAATTCTAAAACCACACAGGAGTAACAATAACAACAAAAAGTTAGTTCTGTTTTCTTTGGGAGGAGTCAAATGAAGAGTGCAACATTATTCGTACACAATATATAAATAATTAACTAATGGATCTGCCAAAACCGCCATTATATTTGCCGAACTGAGGTGGGAATAAGGCGACATGTTCGATCCGATCATTTCACCGAAAATATCGGAGTGCTATAAGAAAAAGCATTGGAGAAGATCACGATTCGTTAATAGAAACACAAATGGATGGTTTGGTTGAAAAAATATTTTCTCATTTTCATGAGCATTGAACAAGTAAGTGATTAAACCAACAAAGGTGCCATTGAGGGACATTAAAAATTCCATGCCAATGTACAGAAAACCCTTAATATATCTCTTATGATGGTATGAGCGATGTAATTCAATAGTTTCTTTGGAAAAATGGACTTTATGTTGGAAATGTGTAATTTTTTTGTCAATTGTTGTTGCTATGAAAGGATATTAATGACCTGTGACTTCAACAAGATAGTGCCATCTATAACCATACTCCACAAGATAATGAATTTATTAAACATACATACGAAATTTCAGGAAATAATGATTTCAAGCTTTTGTGAAACTATTTGGTCGTTTACATTTTTTTCTGGTATGCCAAGGATAACGGACTTTCATTCAAATAAACAAGAATCAGTACACATAAAATTTTATAAAGTTATCCGCAAAACAGTTCAGTATTGCTGTAAGAGTTGCAAAATGCATGGCGGGTTAAATGAAATACCACACTAGGACTATTTAATGTCACTGTAAGACTAGCTGTTATGATAGCTAGCTATCTAACAACAGTGTAATTGACTGTTTATGGCAACACGGTAATGAGTTATTGAATGACAACAATCACATCGGAATTTTAACTTTTCGGCCTGGGGTGCTTTAGTCAAAAGTCTTATTCGGGCCCGATTTTTTTAATTCATGAATTACAGTTGATTGACCTCGGCCCTGCCGATGTTGTAAAAATTGCAAAACCATTTTAATTATAAAAACTTAAAATTGACGTTAAGTTGAACTGAAATAGCTATTAATCACAGGCTCATCTTCCGCATCAATAACAAAAAAAAAATAATAATAATAAGAATAATAATTTAATATATACCAGGGACGTAACGGTTATAAGAAAAATGGCGAAAAACTCTCATTTAACTGTTAAAATTGACAAATAAAAATATTGGTTGTATTAACCCATTATTTTAAGATATATTTAATTTTCGTCAATGTAACCAATTTAAGTGAGATTTATTTTTATTTTGGTTACGAATAACCGTTATAGCAACCAAAAAATTTTTTTGGTTACCAATAACCATTATCACAATTAATTAGATTTTTTTTGGTCATTTTAGATCATCTATCAATACTTTATTCAATATTTTAGACATGAAGAATGGAAATCCAAAAACAAAATTCATATGTATATGTTCAGTAATAAGTAACGGTAACTTGCGTAAAATTGTTTTTAAAAAATCTGTCCAAATTGACAGCAATACACTAACCAAAAAGTTAAACTATTTTTGATAACGGTTATTGGCAACCAATTTTTTTTTCGATTGTTATAACTGCTATTCATAACCAAAAAAATATATTTCTCATTTATATTGGTTGCGGCGACCAAAATAATATACATCTCATGATAACGGTTAAAAATTCCCTAAAAAAAATAAAGGGAAATTTTGCATAACCTTTTTTTCTAAATGACAAAAATAACAATTATTTTTAGTCCCTGATATATACATATGTACATACATAAAGAAAATGTCTTTAATGTCTGTTTGTTTTCTTACAGATCAACGTAAATACCGCAATAACTGACTCTTAACACCAAACTGTAATATTTGGCCGAAGATCGACTTATTCGGTCTGCTACTATATTATTGATTGGAAAAAATATTTACCGTAATAAATATTTGAAGTAAATTTCATCCACATTTACATACACCAATTAAAAAGTGCGTAAAATGCAAAAAATTCAAATGAGAAAACGACGTTATTGTAAAAATATAAAAAAATTAAAAAGTTACCAACCATTACAACAACAACAACAACTGCTAAAACAAATAAAAGAAGTAGCAAATACAGAGAATCGCTACCAACGTTAGAAAGCAAACAAACAAAACAACCAGATAAAACAAGTTAAATCAATTAAAATTATATCCAATATATATATACATACATATATATATATATAATATAATATATAAATAAAACTGTTTTAAGAAAGCCTAAAATATCAAGCGAAAAGGCCGTATTTCTCAAGTACTATATTCTACTTGACAAAGAGGAGGCAAACAAAACAAAAAAAAAAAGTAAATAAATTAATTTTCACACAGAGTTTTACACAAAAGTGTATAAAGTGAAACCGTTAAAAATGATGAAACGCTCTCGTGAAGAAGTACAATATGGTGCCAGGCCAGGCCCTGGAGGCGTGGGTGGCAGCGGCGGTGGAGGAGGAGGCGGTGGTGGTGTGACAGCAACTGGCGTTGTAGCGGGTACAGCAAACGTTACCACGGGCGCATTAAACATCGGCACTGTTGTACCCGGTGCACATACAACAGCTAGTGGTACTGGGTTGAACGTTGGTTTGGGAGCTGGTAATATGGCAACGGCAGGTTCCATTGCCCACCATCGTATATTGACACCACAGCATGGCGGTGCTCAAACGATAGCCTATTTGCCCTCTACAACACCTGTTACAGCAACTAATTTAAAAGCAGGTGTTGGCGGGAGTGGAGGTGTTGTGGCTGACAGTAGTGTTGCCGGTAATAATGATGGCAGTTCCGTTACCACTGCTGGCGCTGGTGGCGGTAGTGGTCGAATAACGCAATTAAGTGCAAATACAGTAGTAGCAACTAGTGGAGGTGGTCCTGCTAACACTGTTGTCCAGCCACAAACTGTACAGTATTCAACCTGTAAGTATCTATTTTGAATTTAAAATTTATGGAAATTCCATCGCCATTCATTTCATTATTTATCATTACTGCTTACATACATACATATTATTTGGAAAACTTTCAATATTATCAAAAATGATATCATTCATCCCACATACTCCCATAGAAGCGACCGGTATAAACATCACGAATGGTTTTCTTAACAAAATTTTTAAAATGATAATGTTTGAATATTAAAGAAATTCGTGATGTTAAAAACATTCAAAAATGTTTATAAAAATTGGGCAGAAATTAGCCCAAGATACTGTTTTTTGCAAAGAAAAATTGTATTTAACTTTCGGTTCCTTTTTAATTTTTATAAATTATGGATCTTTTTATTCCTTCATTTTCCTCCATGGACACAAGGAACAAAGTTTCATAGCAATTGGTATTCATGCATGTTTAAATATCTAATGTTTGCCACACTTGCTCTGTTAATGCTTTTAGAAATTTTGATCTCTTGATTGGTCGAAAACAATTATCCTCATTCATTCATATAAAGACAACATTTATTCATAACCTTTTTATGTTTGCACCTAACATTTGTTCACATCTAAATTTATTCAAATGTATTTTGACTGTAAACAAATATGTATATTAACACTGTTCGGACTGTAATTAATTTCTACTCTGTTATATTTGCAGCCTATAATGTATCTTCCATACCAACTGGCGGTACTATTAAAACTGGACCTGACGGTGGTGTACAAATACATGTAACTAGTGGTACCCCTGGTTCCGGATCAGTACCGATTGTTACCAATCCCTCGTTGCCACAAACATCCAATTCAGTACGTCAACGAACAATAAGTGGTACACAGAGCAGTAATATATCGTCTTCGTCACAGGCACTTGTTCAACAGCAAACACCATCGTCATCACAGACCACACAAATATCGAGTGGTGCTACTACTCCATCAACACCGCAACCAGGTGCACCACCGCGCCTAAAAGTAGAGGATGCTCTTAGTTATTTGGATCAAGTTAAGTATCAGTACTCAGACCAACCACAAATCTATAACAATTTCTTGGATATTATGAAAGAATTCAAATCGCATTGTATTGATACGCCTGGAGTTATACAAAGAGTTTCAACATTGTTCAAGGGACACACAGAGTTAATATATGGTTTTAACATGTTTTTACCACCTGGCTACAAAATTGAAATCCATTCAGATGAATTAGGTTGTTCAGTACCAGTTGTATCGATGCCTTCACCACCAGGTTCTGCGCCAGGTAGTGGTACTACCGTGCATGCCGTATCAGGTACGGCATTACCAAATTTAAGCCATAAAACTACTCCTACTAGCTCCACCTCTGTACATCAATTATTAACTGCCGGCTCTGGCGGAGCCGTAAATCTAATGACACACGGCGGAACGTCTATATCACAGACAACTATACACGCTCTACAGCCGCCAAATACTGCTCAGCAGTCATCCAGCGCAACAGCTGTAGGTGCAGGTGGTCATACTCCTACACATGTGCCACATGCGAGTGCTTCGCCTGCACCTACTCAGGCAACGGTAGCTTCCGTTAATGCTGCGCCGCCAAATATACCCCAAAATTATTCTCGAGATCGCGAACGCAATTCAGCCGCTACCAATATTGCCTCCACGGCTGGTGGCATGGTAGTTGGTGGTCCGCCGACGCCAAATTCTATAAATGATCTTAGTCCCCAGACTGGCGCGCAAGGTCATCACAATTTGCATCATATATCCCAAGCTCATCAGTCAATGATTTTGGCTGAATCAGCAGCCGCACCAGGTTCTGCTCCTCAGCAACCAGTAGAATTCAATCATGCCATAACTTATGTTAACAAAATCAAGGTACGTAATCACATATAAAAGTCTTTCAACTCCTGTTCTTTTTTCATCATTAAATTGATTTGTTATTGCAGAATCGTTTCCTAAATCAACCAGAAAAGTACAAAAAATTTCTCGAAATTTTGCATACTTATCAGAAAGAACAAAAAGTTATTAAGGAAGGTGCGACCGGCGTTAATCAGGGTAAAACTCTCACCGAACAAGAAGTTTACACACAAGTGGCCAAATTGTTTGGACAAGACGAAGATTTACTGCGTGAGTTTGGACAATTTTTACCCGATGCCACAAATCATCAGGCTCAACAATATATGACAAAATCTCACAACGATCATAAACGGTCTACGACAGCATCCCTGAGTGGTGGTGCCCATATAACGATGTCGACAGCCAGTGGGACGGTAACAGGGTCACCGTTGCATTTAAGTAGTGGTGCTACACTGTCCCAAATCAGTACAGCACCCCATGCGGCAGCTTTGGGTAATCTAACAGCAGTAAATACCAGCGTCAGTTTGAAGTCAACTTACAATAATTCTCAACAAAACCATATTATAACTTCTGGACGCGACAGTAATAGCGGAGGTCCAACAGCTGGAGGTCCGCCAAGTTCGGATATATACGACAAAGATTTCCGTAGTAGTAGTAGTGGTGGTGGTGGTGGTGTACATGTCAATGTTCATCAGGTGGGATCACATCATCATCTGGGAGGTAGCGGCGGTGGTACAGGAAATACTGTACCGAGTAGTAGATCATATGATGCAAAAGATTCACATCGTAGTAATCATCATGCCACCTCGGTTGTAACAGGTACGCAGAAGTACATGGCGCATCATCATCATCCTCACAATCAAGCAACTGCAAACATGAGCTCTAATATGAGTAACATGGGCAGTCACATTTCAAAAAAATCTCCCAGCTATAGCGGTTTACCTTCAGGTATTCTTTCATCTGCAGGATTACCCCACATATCGGGTTCTATAAATACCAGTGGTGGCACAAATTGTCCCTCATCTCAAGTAAATGCCTACCACAACCAAATAACCCACACCGGATCACGCAGACACGCTGTTGATGACATTGGCGGTGTAGGCGGTCTGGGTGTACCACCAGCGAAACGTCACAAGCCCATCTGTCGAGATATTTCATTTTCAGAGGCATCGCGCAAATGTAGTATTCTAGATTATGCCTTCTTTGATAAAGTGCGACTATCTCTACGCAATCCTGAAGTCTATGATAACTTCTTGCGTTGCCTAACGCTGTACACACAAGAAATTGTTTCAAAGACTGAACTACTCACGCTCGTTACACCGTTCCTCAGCAAATTTCCCGATCTATTCCGAGGGTTCACCGATTTTCTTGGTCCGCCCATATCCCAAGTTTCTGGTTCGACATGCGTCATAACCGGCGGACATTTAGAAGGTATACCCTTACAGGCGGCCCAACGACAGAGTGGTGCAAACAGTAATTCCGGTTCGTCGTCACATACTGGCAATCTAAATGATCGTCAGAACAGTTTACAAAACAATGATCATCATCAAGAAATTGATTTGTCATCGTGTAAACGTTTAGGGGCATCATATTGTGCATTGCCCCAAACGACAATACCGAAAAAATGCTCTGGTCGTACACCACTGTGTCGTGAGGTTTTAAATGATAAATGGGTATCATTTCCCACATGGGCAAGTGAAGACTCAACATTTGTTACGTCGCGTAAAACACAATTTGAGGAGACCATATACAGGTTAGTGTTTTTTCTTGCTTTCATTCAATTTCCTAATTTTGTACAATTTTTGCGTTCCTTTCACTTTTATAATGATTACTTCATCATTTCATTAAGTTTTGTGTCGACAATATTCATGTTGTTGACCTGACTGACCGTCCGTCCACAAGAGATTATATCCCATTTTATTGTTTTATTTTATACTGTTCACACAAGTGAACAAATATACTTAAATTTAATTCTGCCTTCTAATTTTGTTTACATCTAATAATACTAACACCAACACACATCAACATTCACCACACACATCAGCATTTACCACCTCAACAGGTTCAAAAAGGATTGCGTAGATCCTTATCAAACAGTTGATTATCGATCACCGAACAACACAAAACAACCCAATAAGTTATACGCGAGTGCGCTATATAGAATATTCTTAGATATTGTGAAAATTAATAAAAGTATAAGAAATTCTAAAAGATTGTGAACTTTTACAAATCAAAGCAAGAATTGTGAACTCTAATACAAATGTGAATTATATTTTATAAATTAAAATAAATTTTGTTATAAATACAAATAAACAGACATACACTTTATAATGTTTAAAATAAAAACAAAAACATTATTATTTACATAAACATACACAATTAAAGTAGAAAAGGTTTGTGCATGTACATATATACCCTAACCCCTCATACCCTTTTACCCTTAAACTAACCCCACCCTATAACCCGTCTGTTCATATACTTTCAATATTATTGTTTCCTTTTTTTATAATTTTTTTATCTTAAAAATCATTAAAACAAAAAATTCTAAATGAAAGGAATATTCACAGAACTGAAGATGAACGCTTTGAATTGGATGTGGTCATTGAAACAAATAGCGCAACTATACGTGTCCTGGAAGGAGTACAAAAGAAAATGTCACGTTTATCACCTGAAGAATTGGCGCGGTATCATCTGGATGACTATTTGGGCGGCACTTCACAGACAATACATCAAAGAGCAATTTATCGTATATACGGTGAAAAAGCGGGTGAAATTATCCAGGGTCTTAAAAAGAATCCCTCCGTTGCGGTTCCTATAGTCTTAAAACGTTTAAAGGTCAAAGAAGAAGAATGGAGAAATGCTCAAAAGGTAAGATAAAAGTTTGACTCTTTGCTATAATCAATCAGTATTTATTTAAATTATTTTTTTTATCGTTTTTAGGGTTTTAATAAACAATGGCGTGAACAAAATGAAAAGTATTATCTTAAGTCTTTGGATCATCAGTCTATCAATTTTAAGCCCACTGATATGAAAGCATTACGCTCTAAAAGTCTCTTTAATGAAATTGAAACATTATATGACGAGGTAAATACAATTAAATACATAATACATTTATTGAAAAATGAATTTATTTATTAACACTCAAATTTCAGCGCCACGATCAAGAGGATGAAAATGGTGAACCTATTACGGGACCGCATCTGACACTGCCGTATAAGGACAAAACAATTTTAGACGATGCTGCCAATTTATTAATACATCATGTTAAAAGACAAACGGGCATACAAAAGCAAGAAAAAACCAAAATCAAACATATTTTGAGACAGTTTGTTCCCGATTTATTCTTTTCCACTAGACAACCCCTAAGCGACGATGAACGTGAAGATGGTAAGTTACCTCTTACCTCTTGCTAATGAAACTAACTAGTGTAGTTACAGTAAATTTGTTGTCATTTTAAAATGTTTAAATTAGCTGTTAAAAGTTACAATTTTATTTTTTACTGTTCATAATAATTTGTTTATACAAATCAAATCTTGTTTATACTATTTTGCAAAACATATGTTTATACATTAAAGCCCCAATACACACAGTACATACAAAAAGAAAGCTGACTTTAACTTTATTAATAATTAATCGCTTCAAAGCGATATGTTTTATAAGATGAGATCAAAAAAGCGCAGCTATAATATTCATTTGATCATTCTGTGCATTAAAATGAAACTCTTTAAAACCTAATTTTTGTTTTGATCATATTTCATTCCATATGTATGTATATATAAATATCAATATTCCCACCACCAACAAGGTCTGTAAATCAAAATCGGGTGTCAGTTGAGATCATAAATCAATAGAAAGAAATATCATGAAAAATTTAATTCTTATAATTTTAATACTAATCAAATACGTATTCATTCGATTTTGATTCACGAAGCATGTGGGTTTTATTCTAAACTAAACAATATTTAATAAATTGTTTGTTATTTTAGTAATTTAGAATTTGTTTTTATTTTTTTTTTTTTTCTTGTTTCTTTTTTTTCTTATTTTCTTTTTAAACCCTGATGTTTTTGCATGATGAAATGTTGAAATTGCATATATTAATTCTTTTATCGCAACGCATGCTTTTTGTGACTTCCCTACAATACAACTTTTCCTATACTACCTTTTCAAAACTTCTTATTCTTCCTGTTGTGCCATCCCCCCACTGTTATTTTCTTTGCGCTTCTATCTTTGACCTTTTTTACACTATGAAGTATTCCCATTTTTAATAGATGACAGTGAAAAAATGGATATAGATTCAACATCATGCAAACAGGATAAATGCAAGTCTACAAATTCTACAGCAAATACTACGACTGCAACAACAGTCGGCTCATTGACAACAGGATCAGTAACGTTAGCATCAACAACATCATCAGCAACGTCGGCAGCTAGTAAGACCGAAACAGAGTTATTGACAGAAATAAAAGAAAATGTGACGTCAACAACAACGCCTGTTATAAATCATACTTCGACTGAAGCCTTAGCTACGCCAAATTCTACAGCAACAACAGTAACAACAGCAGTCTCATCTGTTGCATCAGTGCCGTCATCTACCTTGGCAAGTGATATTAAATGCGCTGAAACGGCAGCATCATCGATAGCTGTGTCAACAATCACCACCATTAGTTCAGCACTGACAACAGTAGCATCTTCAGCGTCGACAAGTACAGATGGCAAAATAACAGGTAGTTTACATACCGCAACAGACACAAATGTAGTGGTCACAAAATCTGATGGGTTATCGCCAGCATCAAATGTCGAAACAGCCACTACTAATGCTAGCAACACAAATTCTGGCATTACGGTGGGGTCTACACTAATAACCAGTAACGTGACAGCTGCAGTTACATCAGCACCACCAATTAATAACTCGTTAGCTTCATCAGTGTCCAATAGCAATGCTCTGATAAAAAGTGAAAGTATTAAAACCGAAATAAAGCAAGAGGATGATGAAATGCCCTGCTCGGATATACCAGTACCACCACATGCCATCAGCAAGCATATGGTATGTATTTAAAATTGAATCTCATTTTGATTGTCAGTAATTACTAAAATATTCCAAATTCTGCATTTTAGGATGAAGCTTATACTCTGTTTTACGCCAACAACAATTGGTATTTATTCTTCCGTTTACATGCCATACTTTGCGATCGTTTACGTACAATGTATGAGCGCGCCCAACTAATAGCTGCCGAAGATGAGAAGTATAAACAAAATCGTCGTGAAAATATTGCTCAAGCCTTAAGACTGAAACCGAAATCTGAAGTTGCTGTCGAAGACTACTATCCGACATTCTTGGATATGCTTAAAAATGTTCTGGATGGAAATATGGACTCAAACACATTCGAGGATCAAATGCGTGAAATGTTTGGCATACATGCGTACATATCATTTACTTTAGATAAAGTTGTATCGAACGCAGTCCGACAATTGCAGAATTGTGTAACAGAACGTACGGCTTTAGAATGTGTAGAGCTCTTCCATTATGAACAAAAGAAGGGTGCAGCCGGTGGCCTATGCCGTAAAGCATATAAAACCTTTAATGCCGAAATGCAATATCAACGTAAAGCAGAAGAAATATTACACGAAGAAAATTGCTTTAAAATTTATATAGTAAGTCTTTCTAAATGTACACCCACACATACATTTACACTTGCACACACATACACACACATCCATTAAGAGAAGAATATTTATTTTAATCATTGTTTTTTTTATTGTTTCTATTTTTATTTTATTGTTACAGTATAAAATTGATTGTCGCGTTACAATAGAGCTATTAGATACAGATAACGAAGATATGGCAGAGCGTGAGAAACCCGTTAATAAGATTAAGACATGGTCCAAATATGTTGAACGTTTATCCAATCCTGCCTCTGGTAATACAACCAATGCTAATTCGCCTAATGCCAATAATAATAATAACAACAATAACAATAGTAACACTTCGAATATGGATACAAGCAATAACTTAGCAAACAACGAAATCAAATCGGAACGTTGGGATGAAGATGGACTGGTAAGTTTAATATTGTATTAAAAAAAAAACACAAAATTTCAATATTTATTACAAAAATAGTTAGAATTTGATAAAAATTTAGAACTAGATAAGCACAGATGTGGATAAAAAAGTTGCTAAATTAATTGATTTTATCCTTACGCCGAAATTTAATTTATAAAAAAATGTGCAGCATAAAATTTACACATTTAATTAATTTAACACATACAGGGCTTATAAAAGTGTGTGTGTCAATAGATTTACATCGTCATTTACATAAATAAGAACAACATGAAATTTATTTTGTACAAAATATTATGAAATATAAAAGTTAAATGTTAACATTATTTAATTATTTAAGTTATTGGCTTTTGGACATAAAACTGTAAAAAATATATTCAGAAAGAAACATTTTCTTGATCTCAGTTAAGGTTTAATGAACAGCAACTTTTAAAGGCGCGCAGCTAGCTTACTTAGCATCAATTCTTTCATTAACATATTACTTCTTGCTGGTAATCCTCAAACACTGACAGTTTTAAATTGTCAATAAATTCTGGATGCCTAAGAAAGAACCCTTCGCTTTAAGTTCCTAAGTACAGGACAATGAGAGAGAATGTGGTCTCTCTCTCTCTCTCTCTCTCTAATGCCTCGTTATTATAGCTTCTTTAGTTAGAAGTCGTTATGAAGCTGTCCACTTCCTCCGCTCGTGTGCATCTGGGGTTTATTCTCCTTTTAAAATGTTCACTGGTTATATTTAAGACAAATTTTGTAATGCACATATCCATAGCAGGTGAGATTTGTCTAGTCTCTTAATACAAGTGGATTTATTATCACTACTTTACTTTGCAAATGAGCAAAGTTTATGTTTGTCTCTATGTCTAGGTCGCGTATAAATTCGTTTAAATTTTCTATTGCAGTAGCCTTTGCAAGCCAGTACAGCAAGTCAGCTTTGTTGTTACCTTCAATATAACCGTCAAAGGTGTCGCTATCTCCTCTCTCTAGGCAACTAATAATAGGCTTATGCCTCTACCGAATATGGTCTGATAAAGGGTTCACACAAAGATTGTCTTTATAGTCGTTAACATTGATGTTGAAACTTAGCTTCTGACAATATTTTGGTGGTATTATTTTTTTTTTTTTTTTTTTGGTAACAGTGTTTGAGTTGATTTCAGTGTTCCAAGTGAAAATAGTTTTACATATCATTGAATGTAAAGAATACAACATTACTCGCTAGTTTTTTATCCATATCTGTAGGTTTTTTCCTTTTTAATTTACATTTTAAATTACTACTTATCTTTTCTATAAAACATATTGGGAATGTGTCGTTTTGATTTTTGTTATAATTACTCTTTGTTTGTTTGTTATTAGCTTTTTCTAATTTTTTTACTCTTGTTTTCTTTTTTTTTTATAATATTGCACTTAACATTTTATAATAAACATTACATTTGTGTTTTGTTTGTTGGTTTGTTTTTTTTTTTTTTTTTTTTTATTTCAAATAAAATTAAAGGCTTCAGTATTTTTTCCTATATTATTGATTGTAAATTAAAAAAAAAAAAAAAAATGTTTCTTCAAATTAAAAACTCACTAATTAATGCTTTTTATGCATTTCTCTAATATTTTTTTCTTTTTTCGATTCTCTCTCCGTACCAGGTCAAACCCAAGGCTTAAATTAATAAAAATTAAAAAAAAAATCAAGTCTAATACTAAAACCAAAAAACTTATGTAGTGAATTCCCAAACAAACAAAAAAAAATATTGTTTTTCTAATTTAACCACCACCACCATAAGAAGTATCTTATTTTATTTTTATAAATGAAGCTAAAATACAAAAAAGTAGATTTTTGATAAAAAGCAAATAAAAAATCTCGTTTGCTTGCTCGCATATTTTGTTTTTGGTTTTCTATTTCTTTATTAATATTATGTACTCAAAAACAAAAAAAAAATGCCACCCACTACTACTACCACCACAAAAAAAAAAAATACTATACTACTACCACCATGCATTATCATCACTATAACTATTACCACCATTTATCTATGTATATCTACTACAACCAACCAACCATTCATACATTTTATTTAATTAACTTTTATTTTCGTTGACTTTTTTTTTTTTTTTTTAATAAGATCATTATTGTAACATGTAACTCAAATTATTTGTAAAAAAGTTTCTTTAATTTTTTGTTAATTGTTCAGAAGTTATAAAACTAATAAAACATGGCGTTATTTACTATATAGTAACAAATAACAATGTTAAGTTTTCTTTTTTAACAAATTAAGTAGTTTTATTTGTATATAAAAACAGTATACATACATATAAATAAACAAAAAAAAAAAAAAACAAAAATATTTTTTAACGCGTATATTTTCTTAATAAAATAACGTAAATTAACTTTTTTAAAGTAAGCTAAACAAAATTTAACGCCAATTTTTTTTATTACTCTATATAGTACATACATACATATATATGGTAAATATATTGTATAAATGAAGAAAACATTGACAAGAAATTAATTTAAACCGATTAAACTTAACGAGATTAAATAAAAATAATATTATGGAAAGTTGAAAAATTTTGAAATAAAAAATATTAACAAATATATCTTAAAAAACTTAATTTGTTTTGTTTAATCAATAAATAATCAATTGCCCGCCCGCCCCTAAAACAGAAAAAGAACACCAAAGGCTGTATCTCGTAGAAAGAAAACTTTGATTCGTATTAACATATAATTTTCGTTTTATTCAAATTATACTCATTCTACATTAATTTCTATAAGGATTAAAATAAAAAAAGTGTATATAACATAATTTATTTATTTTTTTATATACACCAGGTAAGTTTCATCATCAGCAAAACATTCAACGTACTCTTCGATTTTGTAAAACAAACTTGCTTTAAAAAAAAGAAATGAAAAATGTGTCTTGGATTTATTCATTTATAATTTAGACCAACTAAAAAAGAAACAAATATTAACAATAGAAATACGAAGTAATGCAGTAATGCATGTTACAGTTATCATGCTTTTTAATGACAGCTCACATTATTAACATACATATTGACGGACAGTAGAAAAAAGTGAAGTAACGTAACTTCGCAAACTTCTCTAACTTCTAGCAAAACTTGGTTATCTTTTATGATATTTTACATCCTAAAAGTGTATGCTTAAAAACAAAAAGTCCAGAATGTATAAATAACGCTTTAATTATAAAATTCTTCATTGTTGTTGATTATTGATTATTAAAATTTGAAAACAATTTTTAATGCATTTGGCAGCTATGCATAACACGATCTAAGAAATAGTTTAACTTTCAAAAACAGGGGATTCAGTTCGGTGAGCATTTATTCATATATTCAATAAAATTTCCATGACAATAAAGTGTCTCAAAAATCTGTAAAAAAAATTAACACTCACAACATAAGTGGTGTGCGCATCTTGGTCGCAATCCTTACTGAAGTATATTAGAGATCCAATGGTGTGTTTTACGATGTCTTCGAAAGTGTATAGGTATTCAGTAAGGAGACCCATTTGTCGTCATACAGATCTCTTTGATTGCATCTTATCTTTTCGTGGAGGCATCCATCCCATAATGTAATATATAATCATCCAGATGTATAGTTGAAATTAAAAAAAAATGTATGGAAAGTCTTTAAGTAGAAGAAGTTTTCAATTCAAAACATTTTAATAAAAAATATAAACTTTACTTCTTGAGTTATAGATGATTTCATAATTACTATTTCACCTCTAAACAATAGGGCATGGTAATGCCAATACAAGCCAAAATTTTCTCATTAAATTGATTACCTAGATCTAAACTGGACTAATAGATTTATTATTATTATTCAATAAACATTTTTCATTTCTTGAATTAAAAACAAAATTTCTTCTTATTTTGTTTTTAATTCAATTAATTGTTTAACCATACAAATTAATTATTAAAGTTTGTTTTACAAATGCCGAATTCATAGTATAATAAAACATATCATTTACATTAATAAAGATTTTATTTTGTAACATTAATAAGTATGTATGTATATTTATACAACATTTTCTGATACACAGGAAATCAATGTTTTTTTTTTCTTTTCTTTTCATAATTTTTATTATTTATTTTCAAACGATTTATACTCTAATGTTTGACCTGGTACGCTTAGAAATTAAGCTTACTCTTGTCATCTTTGTTTTTTTTTTATTATTTTATTATTTTTAAACTATGTTTATATATGTATATGTACGTTGAAAAATAATAAAACTATCGACACAAATCCATAAATATTAATTTTTTATTTTTGTTTATTTATTATTTCTTTTGCATGTTATGAAAACTATTTTATTTTTTATATACTATTTCTTCATATAAAATAATGAATATATGTACGTACATACATGATTAAAAATGACAATTTCTTTTTAGGATATTATTAATTTGCCGCGTAAGCCTCGCTTTTTGAAACGCAACAAACGTTCTGCCTGCCGAAGAGCCCAACAACTGCGTTTATTGCAGGAACATAAATCATTGATGATTGCCACTGCAGCTGGCAACTCATCAACAGATTCGGCAACCAGCGGTGTGGAATCATCTTCGGAGAATAATAATCCAATAAATTCATGCGATTTGAATAGTTTCCGCAATAAACGACCACCTGAACGTTTGGGCAGTTCAGGGTTAGTTTGCCCGGGCGGCGACAAATATTTCATAAATGATCGCGATGAAATCAAACTAAATGCCTCGGGCCGTCAGGTCTTCGTTATCAATAAGAATCTCACACTTTTCAGATTGGGATCCTTGAGACAAGCTAAAATGGTAAGTAAGATTTATTTAATGTCTATTTTACGTTAACTTCTGGCTCTATTGTTATAATTAAAGAAAAAACAGAAAGAAATTCGTCATCAGATGTTCGTCAGGACATCATATGGTGCGAAATTGTCGGAATTATTGATTAGGTCTATTACCGATAATCTTTAAATAGCAATTTTGATATATATGATATAAATTTATTTATGGGCACCCTTTAAGATTAGTTTTAAAATATCTTTCATTGTTTCAATTCGAATTATCTTTAATTTTCATCGTGTTGCTTTCATTTTAGTGTCATTTGCGTATAACCCAATCCAAATTTAAACGTTTCCAACAATTTGCACAACGTTGGCTAACAACTCACGTCTCGACTGAACAGCACCAACAATGCAATGATTGGCTGCTGGGCAATGGTAGTAGTAGTAGCAGCAGTAGTAACAATAGCTCTTCAACAACAACAACCACGGCGACGGCTAATAATTGGCCATTATGTAAGACCAAAGTTATTGTGCAAAACGATTTAAGAAAGACACCTTATCGACCATATCAACGCTATAAAGTATTAAGTGGTGGTAGCGGTGTTAATAATCTAAATAGTATGAATGCCACTAGCAATGTGTACAATACATTAGGCTGCAGCAATGTTGCTGGCGGCAATAATATCATCATTTCAACGGTAACGGCAGCAAATGTAAATGCTACTCAAACAAATACAACCAGCAATATAACGACTTCAACGGTGACGGCTGCTAATGCAGCAGCAGCGGCTGGAGTGAATTTAAATACTTTGGCTAGCGTAACCGCTATAAATTCAAATGAGGGCACAACAAACGCAACAAATTTAGCGCCCCCACCACACTGCAACAGTGTGGTGGCAGGTCTGGCGTCAGCTGTTGTTGTCCAGGAACAACCAGCACAAGTTAGACCCATGGAAAGTTAATTTATATTCATTCAATAGATCCAATGAATATTATATCAATAACAAACCTAAAAAGCTTCCAAAATTTTGTTTTTAATTTTCTCAAATGATTTCTTACAATTATGAATTAGAAGAAGAAAACCAAACCCTTGCATTTTCACTATAAAACAATAATAATAATATTAATATTAATAATAATCTTTATTTCTATATTTAATTAATTTTATTACTACTTGTAAGAAATTTAAGTTTTGAGTAACATTTTTTCACTTATTTATAGCATATTAAGTTTATTTAAAATTGATATCGTTTAATACAATATATATAAATGTAACTAATAATGCAAAGGAAAAAAAAAAAACTATTTATAAAGGATAATAAAATAAACTATAAATATTGCAACATATGTATGTTGCTGCAAAGTAATTTAGAAAATAAATAATATTTAGAATGTACATGTACAGAGTCGTCTACATTGCAAAGCTAGCTATTTTATAAAATTAGTTCTATTAAAACAAAAAGATAATATATATACATACATACATATATATAATGATTCCTTATTTAAAAAGAAAAAATAACTATTAATAAACAATTAGATTTTATTCTTAAATTATATACATAAATATTAAAAGGAAAAACAAAATATCCACTCTTGTAAAAAGTCACTATTATAAAACAATAATATATAAATGATAATAATAGTTAAGCTCTTAATTATAATTATTACAAATTATCAAAAAAAAAAATATCATTTTTTTTTCTTAATACTGTTAATAACTTGTTTTAGTTTTTTGTTTTTTTTTTACGATCTTCAATTGCTTTGTAATATGCGCGCTTTCTATATTATAAACATTGTATATTATACATGCACAGACATACACATATAAAAATCTGAATTATATTTTGTTATAAATTTGACTTTTTGTTTTTCTATTTTTTTTTTTTTTTTTAATTGAAATATCCTCGTTTTATATAAAATTATATTGAGCTATTGAGTACAGAAAACAAAAGAAGAGTTGTAAGAAATTAATATAATCATTATTATTTTTTTTGTTAACTTTTACCAATACAATAAAACTTTTTTTTTTCATTTTAAGTTATAGTTTTTATTACAATAATTAAATCATAAGTTTTATGCTTTTTAGATTATAATTAAAATCAAATTTAAGCAAAAAAAAAAAATATATCTTGAGCCAACCGTAAAAAAAGCAACTAGTTTAAAACAATAAAAAAGTTTAACATTTTTGTAAAATTATCGATTTTAATTTCCATATACAGGGCTCTAGTCGTCTGGTTCAAATAAGACAATACAGTGAGTGTAGCATAATCGTTGCCAATACTTCGAGAGAAAACATGTGGTAATCACATTGGTGGCCTTCCACTAGACTAGTACCAGAAGAGGGATAAGTAAAAGCGTTCTAAACAAGTTTTCGCAGCCTTCAAGAATTATTCGAATTCACGTCAGCTTACTGCCATTAGTTCACGGTTTTTTTTTTCGTTGTTTTACCTCACTGGTCATCATTAGTTTCATTTGAGTTGATTCGTAGATACGAATCAGAACCATGCCTGCTTGTGTTATCTTATTCGGTCTTCAGATATTGATCTTCTTTTAGCAGCCAACCTTATTAAAGTATTTCCAACAGCTTTTACGTGCAATCCTCAGTTTTTTAGCATTCGAAACGAAATTTACATGACAGTCGTGAGTCAACTGCTATCATTATGCCAAACACAGTGATCTTTTAGCAATTCCGCCTTATTAAATAATATAATAAACGGTTTGCTTAGCAATCGAACCGGGATATAACTGACAGTCTAAGTGAATTATTTTCATTATTTCAGAACGTGATACATATACAGTGCCGAAGCTAAAATCTAAATTTTAAATAATTTTTTTGTTTTAATTCCCCTAGTGATTTCTCTATAAATATATTAGCATTGTTACGTTACATTGTTACTTGTTTATGGCTTGATTTAAAAAATAAACGCAACAGTATTAATACAAAATTAAAATCTTTATTGTGAAAATATAAATATCAATAGGACGTACAATCATAAAAATGTTTAAAAAAAAACATTCAAAATGTCAATTTAATGTTGATAATAAAAAAAGACGACTATTTATACAAGAAATCTTTACGGGTTATTATGCCAGACACACGATTTTCACTATTCACAACAATTAAATGACGTAAACCCAAAGCACGAAACTTGTTAAATATCTTGGGCACCGGATCGTGCTAAAAAAAAGAAGTAAAGGTTACGAATAAAATTTAAAAATATTTTTTTTTAAGAAATAAAACTTACCTCACGAGAACATACTGGTGAGGGATTCATAAAGATATCCAAATTTACTGTAAATTGCGCTTTGTCCTCCAGCATGCGTACTTTCTACAAAAATACAATAAAAACATGAAATGTAATTAAAAGAAATCCATTACATTCCAATATACATGTAACTTTAATAGTAATCGAATATCTAGTTTTTATTGATATGAAGATGTGGAGTTAAAAAAATTCTTGGGCAGTCTATTTTGAGCGACCGCAAACCAGTCGACTAATATGTTAACTGTTTTATGCCATCAAAAGCAAATATGTTACATATCGTTGGTCTCATGTAGAAAGGCCCTAACTCACATTTTTTTTCTAAATTGATTTTTTTGTGATTCCAATGTGTATTTGTGTTAAATGCATTGGAATCACAAAAAAAATCCTTATAAGCTTTAAAACAAGATTACTACCTAGATTTCACACCATCCATGCTGTGTGCATTAATTTTGCTAATAAGTGGCGTAGCGTAGAGATTAACGTCGCTTACGATGTTAGAGTTTTTGTGATAAGAATGATTTTCATCCTTTTTTTTATTGTTTTAAGATGTTAGAACTTTGAATTCGGAGAGCCAGACTAGTAAGCCAATACACTACCCAGTCGATTAGTAGTATTTAAAAAACGTCAATTACGACTGAGCGCGGTATATATCCTCCACGAGTTAAAGCAAAGAACTTTATTGATTGAATATCAATATAAGAAGCGCTGCTTAATCATCAAAACATTTCTTAATTGGATTAGCAGATGACTTTTGAATTAAAATTGAATCATTAGCGACAACGTGAACCAAAAATGCTAATGGCCGAAACGCCAAGCATAGCATGGATTCCTTTTACTACACCTAATACAATATTTTAAACAAGCAAATCTAAATATTCTAAAATTTTTGTAAATTAATCATATTAATCTGTCTAACATAATTTCAAATCAATTTGTTTGTTTTTCACTTACATCTATTGATGGATAACGTGGATAAACATCTCTAAACGTTTGTATTGTAGTTTCATTAATCCAAAAACGTTTCTTTTCCTCATATAACGATTTAAGCAAAATTACAATCAATTGAGAACGTAAAATTATGCCACAAACACGACCAGTAGAACGATCATCCTAAAAATGAAATACATACATACATTAATAAATAAAATAAATTGAAAAAAATACGTAAATATTTAAGAAAATTACCCCTTCGACGTCTTCTACGACCGGAAAGCCATTATGTTTATTACTATTTAATATTTGATAGATATAATGAGCCTTATCCCTAAGTTTAATACAAACAACTGGAGTACTCATAATTTTCGATGCCTTCAAACCCATCATGTGGGGGAAGGGCTCCCATGGTAACAAAGGTACATGATTTTCTTTTATTTGTATATCATATATGCCTTCATTGAAATAGTCGCCCACCCATTTAGCGCTTATTAAAGTAATAATGAGTGGAAAAAAGAATGAAGTCTCAGCGCCAGTTGTTTCCATAAGAATAACCGTTAAACTAATGGTCATACGTAAGACTCCACCTAAATTTGCGGCCGCTCCAATAAGTGCATACTTTCCGGGATGTAGAAACATCTAAAAGAGAGTACAAATTTGAAAAAAAAAAACAATTATGTTGTGACATATGACATTTGTATGAAATTATTTTAATAAATACTTACAGCTTGTGGAAAGAAATAAAACGAAATCATGGCTACTGAACGACCCCAAGCGGCACCTACTAAGACGGTGGGTATAAATACACCTAAACTCACGTTTAAGCCAAATGTAGAGCATGATAGAATATAGTATACCAACGTAAATAAAGCCAACGTCAGAATCTTATGCGAACCTATTTCAAGTGTATTGTAAAACCGTATTAGAAAGTTAATTAAATTTAGATGTCATTAATTAAACAAGATCCTTAACAAAAAACAACACAAAATAATAGTAAACTCCGATTACTTATTTAACAGTACTGTGTTACAGTTTTTGATCTTGCAAAAGGTTATTTTTTGGAAATTAGAAAGTGAAGAACAGAATCAATAAGCAACAGCCCTTTGGTAGTGCAGTATTACAAACAGCACCCAAGAAATTCACGAGAATACTGGGTTAATGTTTTTAAATAATTTTATGTTGTGTTTTTTGTTGTAGTATAAAATTATAAATTAAAATACCTGGCGGATCATGGAACAATGCACGAACTGTTGCTTCTGGTGTTTGAAACCATAAAGCTGCTACAGCATTATATTCATTATCCTCGCAGAATAACTAAAATAAAATTCGTATTATTATTATTATTAAACACTGGAAAAGCCATAGAAACACAATGCGATATGGAAAATTATGGCATAGTATTATTTCAAAAGTTTGATTTTTATTATTTTGTTTTAAAAAAATACAACGACATTTATTACATTACCTGTGTTGGATAATCTGTTGGATCATTGCCAAGTGGACGACAATCGTTTATAAAATAAATCATGGCACATGCCAATGAAACTCCTACAACTGAAACTAGCATAGCTTCAAGTACGCGGCCAAATTTAAATTTCACATATCTTGCACGAAACTTATTTATTTTCGTATTTAAACTATTCCAGGCAGCGCCGAGTAGGCCACCGGTTATACCGAACAACATAAATATAGGCAACTCAAAATAATCGAAGGTAAGTGGCTGTTCAAATTTGCCTAAATTGAAAAGGCCAGTGAAGGTGAAATCGCTTAAACCATGATAAGCTGACAGCACGATGTTCAATGTAAACGAACTAATAATTGATGCCACCAATGTACGCCAAATAAGATTCTGATTCCAGAAACTTGCAGCCTCTTCAAGTGAAAACAGCATACCACCAATGGGTGAACCAAAAGCAGCAGCTACACCAGCCGCTGCACCGCCCAAAACAAAATCACGTTTTTCGTGATCGTCACGAAATGCTTTGAATACACGAAAATCCTTAACAAATGTTGTACTTTTGCCTTGTGAAATACCAGCTGCTACAACCGCACCAGCATGAATCATAGGGCCTTCCTAAAGTTTAAAAATCACATAAAAGACACATCACTTTAATTACACGTACATAACTGCGAATTGCAAATATAAACTAACCTTTCCACCAGCTAAACCACCAACAACTGACGTGACCACGCCTATACTTTTAATGGCCAATGTTTTAATTCTAACAATTCGTGGTATTTTAACTCCATTTAAATAACTTTTTATTTGAGGTATGCCGCTGCCGGCCGTTATAGGCTCTAAATATGTAACCATAGTCGCTCCCAGGCCAACGGGTAAAATACTAAGAGCCATCCAATATAAATAAGGCAACGCTAAGTCGCCAGTTGGATTTGATTCATGAGGAACATTGGTATCAACAGCTAAAAAGTTTTTAATTAAATTATTATCATTTTTAACTAATTTTTGTTATAAACATTTAAGTAACATGGCAACATGTACGTTTTCTGAAACAACATGTTGTCGACAGGAGATAAAAGTTGTACTTGTTCCTTTAGCTCTACTTACCATGTTTAAGGAATTCATATTTTCTTGCTGATAACTCTTCAATAACGATATCAATAGCGCAAGCAATTAATGCAGTTATAATACCGATTTGTATGAATATAATCCAACGTATAATATCTTTACGCAAGGAAAAACGACTACTGCTAGACAGTTCCTGTTCCTTTTGAAATAAAACGTTTTCGCACACATCGTAGTCCAAACTCTGAAATATATAACGTTGAATATGAAATATTAAAAAAGTAGGAATTTACATATTATGATTCAGTAAATAATTAAAATTAAAGCCAAAACACAGAATTCTTTCATTCAGTTTGAATATGGCTTGTTTTGTTTGATAGCTTTTTCTCATTTTGATATCAAGCTCATTAGAAGCTATCTTCCTCATACAAGCATTGACGCTATTTTTATTTATAAATCAGATTCATGTGGTCAAGTCCGAACTGCAATGGAGGAAAAACTCTCTACCACATATGTTACGTGGCATTACCCAATTAGAATACATTTCATACTTTAGTTGTAAATGGGCTGCACGTAGTATATAGTTCCCTGCAAAGTTATAAGATGCACAGCAATACTTTTCTGTTGAATCAAGCTTGGTCATCGTTTCCATGTCACTGCTATTCATCTGACTAAGTCTGACTCTTTTTTTTTTATTAAAGAAATACTAAAATAAGTTATACCTTCTCCTACTTGAATATCAAATTAGAAACGTATTCTATTCCTTAAGCTACTCTTTATATTATTATATGTACACTTTATTTTTGGAAAGCATTATTCATTCCAAAGAGACGGAAATACATAGCTAGATATTCTTTCTGTTTAATGAAATTTGAATCATAACCGCATCAGGAAAAAAAATTACTGTTGTTGCGATGTGATACTTCTGCAGATGAAACCTACATAATTGGCCATTACAACCCTTCAGTGAGGATTACGGCCTAGCTTCTCACACCACTCATGTTGATATTCATATTTCGTTTTGATATTCGGCGAACACACTACCTACTAGAATACGGCGACTACATTAACTTGGACTCTATGGATAAAACTCAGACATGCTTACTTTTTAAGAGTATACATTTGAGTGGTGATGCTTTATGGATATTGTATACAGAAATAAAAATTAAATATAATATACATACCTCGTATGTTTCCCCTTGATCAGCAGTAGCTTCATTCAATGCAGCTGTACGCGATCTTACACGAAATGTCGGTCGTTGTTGTATTGTAGGCTGCTGTCCCGATGAAGGCTGCAGTTGCGATGCGTGTTGTTGTTGTGGCACAGGCTGTTGCCGGAACAGCGGTGCGTGGGAAGCTTGTGATGTCCCTGGCATATCCACGTTGTTGCTATCATTTTGACGTAGTTTGGATGATGTTTTAAACACCTAAAACATGCATTTACAACTGCACATGAGTCATGTATTCAAGAAGTAATGTCCCCTTTATTTTTAATTTATATTACTTACAATCGGTTCATCATTGCTTTCTTCAATGCTGCTCTTTTCTTTGTTCTTTTTAAAGGGAACACTGTCTTCAAGCGTAGATGACACTTCTTTATTTTCATCAAAGCTGCTGGATAACATTTGCACATCTTCACAGTTTGTAGCATTATTTGTAATTTCTTCTGTTGTAATATTTTCGGGGTGTTGCTCGTCATCGTCAAGATTTATTAAAATTTCCTTATCACTATTTACTGCCATTTTTAGACTTTCATTTACATTTAATAATTAGGACAATAAAACAAAGTATAAATTATATTACATTAAAGTAAATTCCCACCGCAAATGGGGAAAGAACTGATATTAAGAACACAAGTAAGAAACAAACAAACAAAAATTACAAAGAAAAACAGAATAAAAAAAAATGCAGTTTCATACAGGGTTGCATTCGTAAGCAATAGAACAATTAACCCTTAGGCTGATATAAGGGGCGAAACTATATGCTATCCGTGGTTCATGACGCGAAATAGCACTCGCTGTTCTAATAGCTTCGCTGTTCTAATAGCTTCGCTGTGCGTATAGCAATTAATCTGATCGTTTTTAAAAATTTATTTCTAAAAAATAACTTTTTTATAATTGAAATTAAAGCACAAATTGATAAAGTATAGTGAAAATCAAATAGGATAGGATTCTGTTTAGAATTGGTAGTGTATGATAACATCAAAATACTTCACCATGCTGCAAAGAAAACATGAAATTTAGATTTCAAAGAATTTTCCACAGAACTTAGATTATATTAGATTAATGTACGGTGCGAATTTCCTTATTTTATCCTGTATATCTTTTTAATTAAATTACAATTTTGATTAAACACTAAATAAATGTTTTATTTCAAAAATATATGTATATTAACAAATAATATTGTAAAATATTCACAAATTGATTTCTAGCCCCACGAAATTGTAATTCAAGTTATTCATTATTTCTTAAGATTTCCTGAGAATAATTATTGTTAAATTTTATTTTAAGTCTAAGAGTTTCATTAGTTGAAAAGAGTCTTAAAAATTAAACTGAAAACCTGGATGTAAGAACTTAAATTTGGCAATATCTAAAAACATACGATTAGATTCAATTTGATTACGTACATTCATTTCACGTTGTATATCACGCAACGAGTTCTCAACTTGCATTAATAACTCTTGCCAATTTAAACTATTGTTACATGTATTTCTTTTATTGCTATTATTGCAGTCATCGTTACAACCACCATCGGTATTAGAGGCACTGTTTGCCAATCGACAACCAGCTCTACTATTACTAGTTTTATTGTTACCATTATTTTGTGTATCATTATTTTGTCTAATAACGCCGTCATCATCATCTGAGTTTGAAAATATACCAGAATCTGTATGAATGCTAAGATCAATAGCTTTACTGTCCGTGCCCAATAAATGCTCTGGCTTAACTATGGCCAAATTACCATGTTTTTCAGGAATATCACTGCATTGCTGCTGGGTATCCAAATCATATTGATGATTACTTGAAAAGCTGCTCATTACACTGGGACATGATATAGAAATAGATGATGTCGATATTGATAAATTTCTAGTGTTGGTATAACTTTCACATGTAAGTTCAGTTTTTCCAGTTGCACTATTTTTTATGATTGTGGTTTGTTTATTTAAATTTGTTAAATTATTACCGCATGTTGGTAGGATCTGAAAATATGCGTTTGAATATATAAGAGCAAACAGTTATTTGTGGATCTTATTTGAGAGACATTAAAGTATTATAATACATACGTTCTCCTCTTGTCTTTGCATATGTTGTGGATGCTGATGCGAAGAAGGCATGGGTGTATGAGTTTCGTTACTCTCTTGTGATTTTAAACTATAATTAATAGGTTGGTCAGCAGCAACGTTTGTCAATTTGTCTATCGGCACATTGGCATAGGGACCATTATTGTTCCACTAAAAAATTAAAGAATTACATTGTATATTACGTAGACCAAATTAAATTTCTTGAACTTTCTATTACAATAAATAATTCAATTATATTAAGTATATTGAGATATTTAATTAAAAATTGTTTGTTTAATGCGTGTATGTGTATGATGATAACGAATTTTAATTTCTGTAATATTTATTAATTCGAGGAAACAATTACCTTCGATAAGAAAAACCTAATCCTATGTCTTTCTTACAGTTTTTATTGTTATTTATATTAGAACGTTTTCATAACTTTAACTTCTCGAATGTGTTTTATAATGCTTTAAATTGTACTTACGTTACGCAATTCGGCTTCCCGTTGCTGCATTTGATGACGTTGAAAAACAGTTTTTATCTTTAACTTGTGGGTATGCATTAAACTTAGTTCAGATGTTGAATCCAATTGATTTTGCGAATCAGTTGTTGTTGCCACTACATTAGCCTTATCTTCACTTTTAAAAACACAATCTGCACTGACAGTAGGGTCAACAACAGCCGCAGGCCGATTCCGGTTAGAGCGATGTATCATTTTGCGATTGCGCATTAAACGATCGCGACGTTCCAGCAAAGCATTGACTTTCATATCGTGCAGTTTTTCCAATAAATCAGGATGTCGTCTCTACAGTGAACGAACAATTATTATATGTACATAAATTATACAAATTTACATTTTAGAAAAACCGACCTTGATATGCATATGAAAATTTCCAGTTGATCTTACACTACCCCTGTAAACTCTATCCGGAGGACAATGACAACATTTGACTGTTACATTCTCGCCGTCTTGTGTTTGTATTTGATAGAGTTCACCATTCAATATATATGGTATATGCACATGGCGTATATGTTGCAGTTTACTTACATCTCCTATATCTCCACACTGAATATTATGGATGACTTCGCCATTACCAGCGTCATCAGTGGGAAGTTTAACATTATTGCATTCTGTTAAAGGCAGCGTAATTATATTGCTTTTATTATTATTATTTTGTAAAGAAATCGGTTCATCTTTTCGTTGCAGTTGAATTTGATTTAGATTCACTGAGGATTGCAATGCCTCGGCGGAATTTAACAATTCTGAAATTATTGTTGTTTCGTCATTAGATACACCTTCCGCATCCATGTGGTTCATAATTTCCGAATTACACTTTAAAGCTTAGGCGCATCAATTTCGATGAATGGCAGTTGGTATATCTGAACCGCCTATCCACAAAATAATGTCTGTTGCTAAATGATCGATTTCCTTTTTTCTTCCTCACTTCAATCTCTCGCTAACAAAATTGGGTTTAGCTTTAATTGCAATTTAAAATAAAATAATGCCATTCATCCTTGTTGTTATTGTTGTGCTTTTAGAAAAAGCACTCTTTTGTTTTTGTTTTTATTCTCAATTTACCAAATAAGTGCAATTTTTAGTACTCACACAATGCATCCCATAGGAACATGTAAAAAAATCTGCACAAACCGTTAACTTTTTTAAGAATTCATACGGGTTGCCAAGTTTATTAAATTATACTATATTGAGGAATATGCGTTCTATTGGTACAAGGTTTGTTCTTGTTTAATGTTAATATCTGCTAAGATTAAATACAGCCGCATTTTTCCATTTTCTCAGGACCTTTATTTACTTTCTATAAAAGGAATTAAAATATTTATCATACAAATGATACACTTATATTCTGTCGTTTTTGTTTACATACATACACAATTGGTCATGATAACCCTTTAGTCAGGATTACGACCTAGCTCTCACACCACCATTTTTTTGTCTTAAAAAATAACGGCTATTGAAGTTTGAATGTTAGATAAGTTTTTCGACTAGAAGTGTTTAAAAAAATTACAAAAATAATTTAATATTTATTACTTTCTATTTAATTTAATTTCATGTATGTCTTTCTTTTACAAACAAATTGTTGTTTTGTTTATAATTGTTTTAGAACCATTCCAATATTAACGTGACCACGAGGGGGTTAATATAAAAGCATTTTAATTTACAAAAACTTGTCATCACTTTAAAAAAATGTCAAATTTTGACATTCTTCAGTGGATTGTGTTAATTTTGTCATCACTGACAGTCTTAGTGGAATTCAGGTAAGGCAACATAACTTTTTCATATCAAGAAAAGAAAAGAAAAAAAACGTAATATTAAACGAACAAATATATTTTCTAGAAAAAACGATGGCTTTCGGTGATTATCCAGCTGAATACAATCCAAAAGTACATGGTCCTTACGACCCAGCCCGTTACTACGGCAAAGGTAAGAGATATAATTCGTCTAGAAATAAATGAACATTACGTAATAAGAAGAATGGTAATAAATGATCTTTCCATGTTTTTCTCACAGCTGATGTTCCATTGGGCCAAGTAAAACTGGGTGAGTTAGGTGCCTGGTTTGGACGCCGCAATAAGACTCCCAGTGCTATTGCCGGTGCTATGAGCCGTGCCTGGTGGCGTTGGCAACACAAGTATGTGCAACCCAAGCGTGCTGGTATTGCTCCATTCTTCCAAATTACTGCAGTTGCTATGACATTTTTCTATGCCATTAACTACGGCAAGATGAGACACCACAGGAACTACAAATACCATTAAACAACATTCGTTCGCTCAGCCTGTCATTAACACCGGAAAGGCATTCACTTCTCATGTCTAACATAATGAGGTAAAGCTGAGGGTGTAATAAATGCGTTTGCAAGTGTTTTTGTGTAACATTTGTTTATAATATTAAAAAAAAAACTTCTCGTATTTAATAATCACAAACTTCTAAATTGGGAAAAATAAAACAAAACCGAATCAAAACTTTTCCAACTTATTTATGTCATAACCTCAAAATAGTGTTGAAATGGATTGATAGAAAATATCTTGTAGCACGTATTTTTCTTTCTGGCTTGAAAATAAATTAAATGGATAATAACTTCACAGAATGAAAATATGAATTTTACACCTTGTTTCTTACGTTATATCATTTACAGAAGGAAACCTATAGTTGGAATAGACTTATTTCTACGAGGGCGCAATATATATGAATGTACTTCACATAAATGGTAAACGGTTTGTTTATACTTTTAAACTCTGTTTTTTGGAAATCTGATGTCCTTAGATTGGTATTGTATTGGGCATTCATTTTATAAATTTTACTTTATCACCGACTTCTATATTGCAAAAACTATTAATAATTAATATTCATTTTATTTATTAATTACAATACAATTACAAATTATATTCTAATTATATACGAGCGGAGTAACTTGACCATATGCTCGGTGTAGTGTCACACACCAGTCTCTGGTGGGAATCGAACCCACGACCCCTCACGCTAATAGTCTAGAGCACTACCCACTAGACTACCAGGGCACCCACTAATAATTAATAAGTGAAGATAATTATATGTCATAGTATTGTTTAGTTTTTACAGAGGAAAACTTATCATCGGACAACGTTGCTTTCAATTTATAAAAAGAAGTCTTTGCAGCCAGCAATTATTTTTATAAATATTTCTATTATAAGCATACCATTTATACTCAATACTGTACATTTGCTTCTTTATTTTGCGTAGCGTTGCCAATGTTTACTTATCAAAGAGTATTCGACTAAGTACAAGTCATGATGCAACTAATAATCAATTCGCCTTGGTACAAGTGTGGTTTCTGCAAAGCGAATTCAAATGCGTGTTGTTTTTGCATTGTTGTACTTGTTGTAGAGTTACGGTTACCTTATTGAATTTGCCTTGCATTATTTGTTTCTTTTTTATTTACAGTTTAAAATAATAAGCATGTTAAAATCTAGCGAAATTTTGGATTTATTAAAAAATATACCTGAGGGCTATCTAAGCCCTGATAACAAACTTTTTGCAACAAGTAACACAAACCTCCTGAAGGCATATAAAAAATTGGGAGCCATTAGTAACTGTGAATTTGATGACATAAAATGTGAACCGTCCAATTCCACTGTCTGCAGTCCAACCCAAGAAATATTTTGCAATGTATGTGGCTGTGATATGATATTCGACAATGTCTGCTCCTATCAAAGTCATTATAATACAATGCATCGTTTTATATGCTCCGAATGTAGGAAATCTTTGCCAACAGAACATTTGTTGGATTTGCATCTTTCAGAACAGCATGACTCTTTCTTTAAAGCCAGAGTAGAAAGAGGAGAACGTTTGTACAAATGCTATTTGGAAGAATGCCGAGAATTATTTTTGAATCCCCAGGAACGGAAAGAGCATTGCATTAAAGATCATAAATTTCCAAGTAATTTCAGATTCGATATGACACATAAAAATCATAAGGGTAAAGAAAGCAGCATATCTATGGAGGAAGAAACTCAAATGGACTTGGTTATGACAGAGGAGGATAAAAATCCCCCTCTCAATACAAATAAAGAATACAAATTTATCTCATTTGGTCATCCAAAAGAAAGGACTTTCCGTGGGCGAAAGCATAAAATAGAAAGCGGAAAAACATTGGAAAATATGGATACATTAAACGAAGCGTTAAATAGCCTCCAGCAGTAGAGAGTATAAAAGAGACCGGTTTTCTTATTTTTTAAATTATTTATTGAATAAACATACAAATATGAAAAGTTCTACCATTCATTTATTTTTTGAGCTTATTCTGAAAAAAAGAACAATAAATTAATATTTTTCAAAATAAAATTTAAAACAACATACTTGCTGGTAGAATTGGCGTTTATGTAGTGATACAAAACAACCAAAAGGAATAAGAATACTCCCAGAACGTTAGAGAATATGGCCAATTGAACGTCGGTAATCATGTTGGTTTGTTCTAAAAGTAAAAAAGTAGACACGTCACTGCAGTGAATTTTATAGAAATACCTAACTAATCACTAAATTATTGTAAATGTTGAACAAATATTTTATATTAGTATGTATAGTATGAAATTAAATATACTTTTTAATATACTTTTTTAATTTGTTTGCCTTTAATTAGAAAATATAAAAAGAAAAACAATTTCAGCCGGTTGCCTATATGTGATCTGTTTTATTCTGCCTTGAGTACTACATTTTGCAGTATATATACAAAAGCTTTATTTTATGGAAATAAAATGATGCCAGAGCGATGAAAATAATTAACATCGACTATACACTTTTATTGTAAATAAAATCAGAGACAAAGGATTTCGTAAATCGAAAAAAAAACAAATCAAAGATTATTGGCTAGGATTTCGGGTATATTTCTATCAAACCTATTTTAAGGTTGACGGCCTCTTTTAAAGACGTAAGTCTATTCAATGTTTCAGTTATTTTAAAAGAAAATTTTGCATACTCTGGAAGAATTAATGTCTGGCAACTTTGCATTACAAAAACATTAAATGAAATTCACTGATTTGTTTACAAATATAAGATTGTTAACAATTTTAATAAAAATGATTTGTTTTGTTTGTATTGAGGACTCTGTTCAAACATTAGCAATCTTTGGAAATGGAGAAGTCAATTCTAAGATAGCAGTTATTATTGAAAAGCATTTGGATATCAAGGTAAGCTAAAGAGTAGTATATATTCTTAAAGTTCGCTTACTGACCTTACAGATAAATTGTTTTTTTTAGCCCCAAATTAACAACGACGAAGCTTTGGAAATATGCCATCAATGCTGGGAGAAGCTTCGTGACTTCAATGATTTTTTTGAACACGTCGCTAAAGTGCATAATGAACAAAAGGATTTCGCTCGAGCAAATTTTTTTACTGATACCGGTGGTGATGAGGGTGATGAAAAGAGTATATGGGAGCCGAATATAAAGACGGAAACTTTAGAAGAAACATTGGATAATAATGTTGAACTTCATTTTTTCGAAACGGATGATGTATTAACAAAAAACCCACTTTTAGATCTTGTTACGGAAGAAGATACTAATATTGAAGATATTCTTTCTGTAGATGCTGATGTAGGAAGTAAGAAAAATAAGAATAGACCTTCAAAAACAAGAAAATCAAAGAAGATAAACAGTGATATAAACAGCCCAGAGTCGACTGATAATAATCCTGACGATAATGACAATGAAGACTCTGTTAGTTCTCTAATGGATGATATCAAAAATGAAGAAAGTGAGGAAGCTTCCGATGCCAACAACGATTTTAAAAGTACAGTAGAAAAGAAAAAGAGACAGAAAAGAGCTTCCAACCGTACAGAAGGAAAACGTGCGAAAAAAACTGATAAATCAAATGAGCCGAAACGTAGAAAAGGGCATGCTTTATTAGAAGAAAACGAAAGTCTAATTAAAAAGCATATTAAAATGCTGTGTCAAATGTGTTCCTTTATTGGCGAAGATTTTTCAAATTTAATAAAACATTACAAGGATGAACACGCTGGTGTTAAACCGTTTATAAAATGTTGCGAACGAAAATTGGATTGTCCTTCAGATATTTTACAACATGCCCACTATCATGAAGATCCTGAACATTTTAAATGCCAAGAATGTGGAAAAACATTTATAAATAATTCTGGACTTAAAGATCACTTTATGAAACATCATGAACCGGAAGAAAATCTGCCTTATGGTTGTGATGAATGTCCGAGAAGATTTTCAAGAAAAAATTTGCTGGCGCATCATAAAGCTAAGCACATACCCAAAATGGAACGATCACATTTTTGCCAAATATGTGCACCACCCAGAGCGTAAGTAATAGATTGCTTTATTTCATGTAATTTTATTTTCATAATAAATATCAGACTAATCATATTAATAAAAAATAATTGAAATATTTTTTCCTTTTAGTTTTGCCAGTGAATACATCCTGCAAATACATATAAAATCTCGACATACTAAGGCATCAAATATTTGCCATGTATGCGCGAAAGAAATACGGGATAAGCAGGCTTTTGAAAAACATGTTCGGTTACACTTTGAATCGAGTGGACCGCGCATAAAATGTCCGCGTGAGGGCTGTGACAGTTGGCTTAAAGATGAGGACAACCTAAAGCAACATTTGAGACGTTTTCATAACCAGTCTAAATATGAATGCCCCGAATGTAATCGTATATGTAAAAATAAACATTCTTTAACGTGTCATTTAAGAAATACACATTCCAAGGCCACGTTTACATGCGAAGAATGCCAAAAGAGCTTTAAAAGTGCTTTATCATTAAAGGTAGCATAAATATAAAATAGATATTAGTATTGAATTGCACAACAAATTAAATGTTTTACTTTTAGGAACATATGGCCGGCCACACAGGAGAACCTTTATACAGTTGTCCGTTTTGTACAAGAACATTTAATTCTAAAGCAAATATGTATTCACATAAAAAGAAAGCACATCCTATAGAATGGGATTTATTAAATAAAACTAAAATGGGTTTTATATAAAAAAATACAAATTATTTAAATAAATAGATTATTTATTAAGAACAAAATCTATTTGCTTTCGTTATTATCTTCAGTCTACAAACGCTTTGCTTAATAAAATATTTATTCCGGACAAAAATTAAAAGAATTCAAAAAGCAACTTTAAACTATTATTTCCTAACTTATGACGGCATTCTTTTAATCACAGAGTACCATTGCGTTATCACTTTAAAGTGAGTGCTTAAAAATAAAAGAATAATAATAAAAGTAAAATAATTGAAGAAAATTATACAGCTAGAAATATTTGTTTACAAACAAATATTAATTAAAAACAAATTCATATAAATATAATTTATTTTTGAAATATTAAAAATAATATGTTATGTTGCGTCTGCTTAGGCGAAAACTCAATAACATTGGGTATTTTTGAGGAAGAACATCAAGCCCTAAATATTGCTGAAATTATTCGTGAACATTTTTGGTTTAAGGTAGTAATAGTTTGTTTATTGTACGTTCCTTGTAAAGTCTTAACAATTTATTTAAATACTTTTAAGCCCAAAGCTGGTGATAAGAATAATTCACATATATGCCACTTTTGCTGGGACAAAATAAAAGATTTTCACCACTTTTATCAAACGGTAGAGAAATCTCATAAAAGACTTCAAAATCAGACGGCTGACGTCAAAGAGGAAGAAAAACCCTGTACTAGTGCTATAAAACAAGAGCATGACGGATTTGAAGAAAATCTCATGCAAGTAGAGGTTGAAATCGATGTTAATCCAAATATTGAACTTGAAGCGGACGTAGTTAAAGAAAACCCTTTAGAATCTGAAAGAATCGATGTTGATATTGAGCTTAAAAAAGAGCAAGAAGACGATAGCAGTAGTAGTTCTGACAATGATTACGATGATGTTTCCGATGACAGCGAAGATGAAGAAAGTTCTGGAAATGAATCATCAACAAAGGATGACAAAAAGGAAAAGACAGAGAAAAAGGCTGGCAAAACTAAACATGACAACAAAAAGAGTAAAACAACGAAGTCTGAAACAAATCATAGTAAAAACTCTAAAGCTAAGAAAAAATGGACCGACAAATTCTTAGACCCAGTTTTAACGGAACAAATGATACAAAAACACATTAAAATGGTTTGCGATTTATGCATATTTATAGGTAAATCGTTTCCTGATATGGTCAGTCATTTTAAAAAATACCATCCTAAAGTAAGACCATACGTAATGTGCTGCGATAGAAAATTTACCAAACGATATTATGTGGCACAGCATGCTTTAAAACATGAAGATCCTAATTACTTCAGGTACACTTATTTAAAGGTTTTGTCAACCGCTCTGAAAAATGTAAATAAACAAAAAAACTTTTTTCCTTTAGATGCGAGCAATGTAATAAATCTTTTACCACCACATGTAGTTTACGTACCCATAATTTGTCTTATCATGCACCTGAAGAGGAGCTTTTGCATTCTTGCGATCAATGTCCAAGAAAATTCGCTCGGCGCAACTTGTTGGAGTTACACAAACCGATCCATATACCGAAAGAAGAATGGTCATTCTTTTGTACGAAGTGTCCCACACAAAAGGCGTAAATTGAAAATCTTTTAATACATTCAAATGATTTATTATATCTTTCTTTTGATAGCTTTGCTACCACCTATTTATTAAATATACACAATGGAATGCATCACAAGAAAGCGGCTAATATTTGTCATGTGTGTGCCAAAGAGATAAAAGATAAACATGCATTTGAAAAGCATGTACGTCTTCATTTTGAAGATAGTGGACCCAGAGTTAAATGCCCCTATCCCGATTGTGACAGATGGCTTAAAGATCAGGATAATCTTAAGTCACATTTACAAAGGCATAATCCGGAAGGTAAAATATATAAATGTCCCGAATGCGGTAAGCTGTGTAAAAATCGAGGAGCTTTAACAAACCACAAGCGTTATAGTCATTCGAATGAGGTTTTCACTTGTGAACAATGCGAAAAGACATTTAAAAAAGCTATATCCTTGAGGGTAAGTGAAGAAACATATTTTATTAATAAAATTTAATCTGATTCATTGTGCTTTTAATTTAATAGGAACATATGACCCAACATACAGGCGAAACTTTATACAAATGTCCATTTTGTACGCGTACTTTCAATTCAAATGCAAATATGCATTCACATAAAAAGAAACAACATCCAGTAGAATGGGATGAATGGCGAAAAAACAAAAGAGGCAGTGCTCAAAGTTTTATAAATAACACCAATCCTTTAATACGTTAAACAGGCGATAATAAAAGTTTTTAGCATGTCATGAAAGTATATATTTTTTATTTATGATTTAATTGAAGGCTAAGTCACAAAAAATCCATCATGCGTTAAAGTTTGACTCTTCCAACTGACAGCTGAGTTGAAATACGCCTTTTATTATGTGTTTTGTACAATTCGGTACTTCTACGTTGGCGCATCGGTTTTGGTTAACCTACTTTTGACTTGCGTTGAGTACTTTTATAGCCATCAGCTGATTTGTTTTGCATATTTTCTTTAGGTTTTTTTGGCGTGTGCAGGCAAATTCAGTACACGTCAAAGTAATAATTGTGTCCACCGTATACTTTGGTACTTTGGTGTCAGTTAAAAATGTCAAAGCGTAACGTATAACAGATGCCTTATGCCTTATCGAGTGAGTTGCATCGGATAGATATTATAAAAATTCATACATTACATATATTACGTGATTTAAGACTTAAATATTTACCAATAACTCTATCTTATGAAAAATCGGGTTTGCTGGGTTAAAGATTAAACAACAACAAAAGCGGTAAATAAATATGTAAACAGTAAACATCTGACTCGGTGTTATCACTACATGGAGAGTGCTTCATTTACTTTACTATTTTTAAGGATATTGTAAACAAAAATCTGAATCAATGTTTTAATTGTTCAGCATGTTATGCTGTATATGTTTGCTAGAAACTCCAAAAATGCTGGGTATTTTCGATACCAAAGGATTAGAACTTGAAATTGCCAATACATTAAATACTCATTTTTGGTTTGAGGTATTGTCTAATATGACTTTTTTACGTGAGTAATTTATGAAATTATGATCTAATTTTAGGCAACTCCAGATGATGTACTGACAACTCATATCTGTACAATATGCTGGCAAAAAGTTTATGATTTCCACGAGTTTTATATTCATGTAGAAAGGTCACACAAGGCTTTTAAAGAAAGTCAACTCGAACTTACGACTATTAAGGAAGAAGAAATTACCGCTATTAAACAAGAGCAAAATGACTACGAAGACAATTCGTGGGGCAACATTTCGCAACTTGAAATAGATTTAAAGGAAAGTGCAAACAATGGAGAATGTGATATTCAGAAGAACCCTTTAGAAAATGAACAAAATTCCGGTGACTGGAATGACAATGAGGATTTTGGTACTGAAAGTGAGAGTGCTACCTCTGATGACTGTGAGCTCTCTGATTATAGTGATCCTGATGGTGCAATTAAAAAGGATAAAGAAACAGAAATTAATAATAAAAAGCGAAAAACTGAACAAAAATTTTATAATAAATCAGAAGTTAGGCCTAAGAAGAAAAGAAGCTCTCACCGTTTGGATCCTCTATTAACAGAACAACTGATAAAGAAGCACATAAAAATGTTGTGTGATTTGTGTGTATACTCAGGAAGCATATTTTCCGATATAGTAACCCATTTTAAAGAGAATCATCCCAATATCCAACCATATATTATTTGCTGTAATAGAAAATTTACTCGTAGCTATTGTATTGATCAACACGCTATTATACATGAAAATCCCGATTCTTTTAGGTAATCGAACTAGAAATATTAAATTTTTAAATAATTAAATCACGAAAATATACCTGTTATACTATTTTTAGATGTGATGAATGCAATAGATCTTTTACGACTACCTATGGCTTACGAACTCATAATTTAAATCACCATGATCCCGAAGAGAAACGTATACATGCCTGTGAATTTTGTCCGAGAAGATTTGGCAGACGTCAGTTGTTGGAAGTGCATCGGCAAACGCACATACCAAAGGAAGAATGGACTATAGTATGTACAAAATGCACAACACGTACAGTAAAGTAAGTGACGTTATTAATGAAATTGTTTTCCATTCAGCCTTTAACCATTTATGTAAGACCATTTGTCTAACAAAAATTATCTATCTATTATCTGTTAGTATCAAAATCTAATTAATTTAAATATTTGTTTGCTTTCAGATTCGTTTCTCAGTATCTACTAAACATACATAATAGCATGTTTCATAAGCGTGAAGCAAATATTTGTCATGTTTGTGCCAAGGAAATAAAAGATAAAAAGGCTTTTGACAAACATGTCCGAGCACATTTTGAAGAAAGTGGTCCCCGTGTTAAATGTACATACCCCAACTGTGGTCGATGGTTAAAGGATGAAGATAATTTAAAGACTCACATGCAATTACATAATCTGGCTGGGAAAACATTCAAATGCTCCGAATGCAATAAGGAATGCCCTAACCGCAGAGCCTTAACAAATCATAAACGTTACGTACATTCAAATCCGACATTTCGTTGCGAAGAGTGTAATAAAACTTTTAAAAAGGCAATCTCTTTAAGAGTAAGTAAATTAATTTCATTGCTGGGAGGTCAATTTAGTTATATTTCTGCTTTGTATTTTTAAGGAACATATGACCCAGCATACAGGAGAAACATTATATAAATGCCCTTTCTGCACGAGAACTTTTAATTCAAATGCAAATATGCATGCACATAAAAAGAAACAACATCCTGTTGAGTGGAAAGAATTAAGAAGAAAAAATCTTGGTCCACTTACGGATTAAGGACATAATATGTTAATAACTTATAAAATAAACTTCTTAAGCAATAAGGATAGCATTTGTTAAACTCTTTTTGTTAAATTTTGATTATAAAATAGTTATTTAGTTTATAGTTATAGTTTGATTATAAAATAGTAAATTGCGCAAATTTGATTTTGATTTTTTATTGCAATTCCAGTCATAAATCTTAAATTTTAATTTAATATCTTATAAACCTTAAAAAACTTGTAAAATTTCAATTAACGGTAATACATTTTTCACCCATAAATGTATTCATTTGTTATTTATATTTTGCCATCGTTCCAAAAATTCTGAATTGTTGAGAGAAGTTAATCTTAAAAAGGGTTAAATAGAGACAGCCAGCTGTGGGATACCATTTGAAGCTGAATGCTTATTAACACTGTCAATTGTAAATAAAAGACAAATTAGAATCACGACGTAGAGCGACAAGACGACATTTTTTATATTTTTTAACATATACTCGTTATCTTCTATTCGCAGTTAATAGTTGGTCGTAATAATTGTGTACAATGTTCTTAAATCCACACAAATTATTAAATTAACGAGTTTCTAAAATATAACATTATAAATATACCACAATTGTTGAATATCTAAAATTAATTTAATTTGTAATGATGTTGTGTTGTGTATGTTTGTTGGAGACTCCTCAGATTATTGATATATTCGATGATTTAGGCATTAAATTACAAGTAGCAGATATAATAAATAAACATTTATGGTTTAAGGTAAGAATGTTAATAAACATATTAATCTAAAATATAATTAATATTAATTTCAACGTTTTATAGCCCCAAATAAAGGATGCACTAACATCGCACATTTGTACAGATTGCTGGAATAAGTTACGCGATTTCCATGAGTTTTATGTGACAGTGAAAAAAACGCATACATCTTATAAAGAAATTGAAATAATTATTAAGGAGGAGCCTGGTATTGAAGTGACTCTGGAAGAGGATGTGGAATATAAGGATAGTATTGTGTGTGATTTAAAGAATCCATTAAATGAAGATGAAAATGGATTAATGGATATTGATTACGACTCAGATTATAACCCTTCTGATGTCAGTGATCAGGATTACAAAGTTGAAAAGAAAACTATTAAAATCAAACAAAATACTAGTCCCACAGGTCATGAAAGAAGGAAAACCAGAAGAAAAATTTATGATAAAACTGAAAAGAATACTGAAACCCTGAAGAAAAAACGTAAAACAGATCGTCTAGATCTACCAGATGAGATTGTGAAAAAGCATATTCAGATGGGCTGCGATTTATGCATATACGTTGGGAAGAACTTTCATGACATTATTGAACACTTCAAAGATCATCATGATAATGTTAAACCATACATTATGTGTTGCGATAAGAAATTTACGAGAACCTACAGCATTGCTCAGCACGCTTGTCTACATGAGGATCCAAATTATTTTAGGTAGGTTTAATTTCTATAAAGTTACTTTTTCGTTTAAATAAACATCCCTTTCACAAATATTTCTAGCTGCACAGAATGTAATAAATCTTTTACCACAAGTTATGGACTACGAATACACAATATATCCTATCATTCAGCAGAGGAGGAGCGTACACATGCTTGTGAACACTGCCCCAAAAAATTTGGTAGACGTAATTTACTCGAACTACATAGACAAAAACATATTCCGAAAGACCAATGGACTATTATATGTACTCAATGTACAAATCGTACAGCAAAGTGAGTAAGGTGCATCAAATATACGATACAAACACTAGTCTTTATTTAATATTGTTACAGATTTGCTACACAATACCTATTGAATATACATACTAGTATGTATCATAGGCGGGAGATCAATATATGTCAAGTGTGTGCAAAAGAAATTAAAGATAAAAAATCTTTTGAAAAGCATGTGCGGTCACACTTTGAAGACAGCGGTCCGCGTCTTAAATGTCCAATAGAAAATTGTGAAAGTTGGCTTAAGGATAAAGATAATTTGAAAACTCATATTCAACGTTATCATATTGATGACAAAACTTATAAGTGCCCAGATTGCGATAAAGTATGCCAAAATCGAAGATCTCTATCGAGTCATAAACATTACTTTCATTCCAAGGAAGTATTTCGTTGTGAACAATGTGATAAAACTTTTAAAAAAGCCTTAACCCTGAAGGTAATTCGATGCATATTCATTATGCCACCGAATTGTCACAAAGCTTAAAATTTATTATTGTTTCAGGAACACATGACCCAGCACACTGGAGAAACATTATATAATTGCCCTTTCTGTAGCAGAACATTTAATTCAAATGCAAATATGCATTCACATAAGAAGAAGCAACATCCTTTAGAATGGGAGGAACAGCGAAAAAAGAAATTAGGGATTTTACCAAATCAATAGAAATACAGTATTTATAATATGAATTAAATTTAGTTTAAACAAATAAAATAGTTTAAATGTGTACATACAAACAAGTACAAATACCCTGTTGTAGTTCTTTATAAAATTATTGTTTTCAAATATTTAAAAAAAACTTAAGAGGGATTGCCCTTTTAGTATAAAACGCAATTCACATAATGATAAATTTCCGTACAAACTATAAATTCCAAGTTCAAGCATTAAGTCCAAGTTTTAATTTATTTATTACAATTTAATTGGTGGGTAATTTTATATTGGAAGTTTCGTTAAACTGATTGTTCTCCCTTTATGAAATGCTTGTATGGATTAGTAGATTTTATGCTATCAATCCCTTGTGAATTTCTATAAATGTTTATATTTACAAAATAAAATAGGAAGAACTAAAAATTTCATGTTTGGGTAGAAAATAGTTTATTTATGTAAAGATGTTGTGCTGTGTCTGTTTATTAGATTCTCATAATATAATAGATATCTGTGATGATGAAGGAAAAGAGAATAACATGGCTGAAATTATTTCCAAACACTTTTGGTTTAAGGTAGTTACCGAAGTCTGTAATTGGAGATGAATTAAACAATGTTTGTCTTTTATTAACATATAGATTGAAGAAATTCTATCATCAAATGTTTGTACAATATGTTGGCGTAAAATAGAGGATTTTCATGAATTTTATAAAACTATAGAGAAGGCGCATAAAGAATTCCAAAGTGTACATCAAGATATAGCGTATATAAAAGAAGAAGACAATTACAAACACCTTCCCATTATAAAAGAAGAGTATATTGATGAAGCGGATACTGCCATTGTGGAGAATCATCTTCAATTGGAGGCAGAAATTGATTATGATAATTCAAACAGTTCAAAAAATCCTTTAGAAGAAATTGAGACAAATTTTAGCAGTGATGATGACGATGACGACGAAGAGAATTCTAGTGGATCATCGGATGAATACCAGGTCAAAAAAGAAATCAAATCAAATACTACAATTCCGAAGAATTTAAACAAAACGAAAAGAAGTACTAGAGAGAAAACGGTTAAAACAAAGGATAATGAAACAAAACCAAAACGGAAAAAACAAATCTTCAACCGTTTGGATCCAATACACACGGAAGAAATGATTAGAAAACATATACCTATGGGTTGTAACCTGTGTGTATTTGTTGGTAAAACATTTGGTGATATTGTTACTCATTTTAAGGCTGAACATTCTGGAGTACGCCCGTTTATAACCTGTTGCGATAAAAAATTTACAAAACGTTTTTACGTTGCCCAACATGCTATGAAACATGAAAACCCAACTTGCTTTAGGTAAATATTTATAAAAGCCTTACTTTTAATATTAGTATATTTTTATATTGCAATTTTAAATGCGTCTATTTCTGTAGTTGTGAAATCTGTAGTAAATCATTCACCACCACTGGTGGTCTACAAAAACATAATTTAAACTATCATGCACCCGATGAAGAGCGGACATTTGCCTGTGAATTATGCCCTAGAAAATTTGCAAGGCAACATCTGCTGCAGCTTCATAAAACATCACATATACCAAAAGAAGAATGGAATGTATTCTGTAATAAATGTCCTACACCGAAAGCGTAAGTTTACAAATTTGATTTAAAAGTTTTTCCATTGAAAGTAGACTTCATTTTGCTTTTTCATTTAGATTTGCAAGTGCTTATTTGTTAAATATTCATGATAATAAGTTGCACAGAAGGGAGAAAAATATCTGTAATGTATGTGCCAAAGAAATTAAAGATAAAAAGGCTTTTGAAAAGCATGTAAGAGAACATTCCGAAGGTAGCGGACCAAGAATTAAATGCCCTTATCCAGACTGCGATAGTTGGTTAAAAGATAAAGATAATTTAAAAATACATTTACGCAGACACAATCCCGATAATGAGACATATCAATGTCCACTATGTGATAAAATATGTCCGAATGGCAGAGCCTTATCCAGTCATAAAGTATATGTACATTCGAAAGAAATTTTTAAATGTGAACAATGTGATAAAACATTCAAAAAGGCCATATCATTAAAAGTAAGTATTTAAATATATGTCCTTGTGTTCCCTTCACCCTATACAATATGACTTCTCCCTGTGTTAACGAGATTTGATATATATAAAATCGTTTTATTATTCTCACCATATGGATGCTTAAATTTAAGAACTTCTACTTGACATTCATAAAGAAATCATTAACGCAATACATAAATAATATTTATAATTTCATTATTTTTAGGAGCATATGGCTCAGCATACTGGTGAAGTGCTGTATAATTGCCCATTTTGTACGAGAACGTTTAACTCTAACGCAAATATGCATTCGCATAAAAAGAAACAACATCCCGTAGAGTGGGAAGAATTAAGAAGACAAAAAATGGGAAACTATACCAGTGTTTTTCCTTTTAAATAACCTATCTGTTCAGTATTTTTTGAAGAAAAATATAATGTGTATATTATCTCATTTTTACTTTTTTTTTATAAAAAAAATGGTCTCCTTCAAGCCGAAATCACACTACATAGGGATGGAGAAAGTAATTTTCACGTCTTTAACGTAAATGTAGATCTGAATACAATGCAACAAATTCCTATAAAAGTTCAACTTGTTCCTGTTTAACATGTGCGAGAGTTTATTTTGACAGAATGGAACAACATTTACTAAAGCAATTATGTATGTATGTATGTTGACTGTTGCAGGTTAACTGTATTTCTCCAATAAATAGATGGTGGCTAAACAACTTGCTCATAAGAATGATTTTCAAATTTCTTTCAAAGAATTAAGTTAGATCACTCTAATAGGGTGTGTTAGAAAGGAACGATGTAATAGATTCCAGCAGTATAACAGAATACTGACCAGGAGATACATTGTGTATTTCATTTAGAAAGAAAACGTTCTTAAAAAGGAATGTATCCGACTTACGCTATCTATATACAATACAAAATTTAAACTTAATATTAGTACTTACACTATAAAAGTGGAATTATTTGATGTAAATAAATTTTGTAGATCTATTTTTATTAAATATATAAAATAAAAATTTCGAAAGTAACTTGAAACACTTTACCGCTAAAATACAGAAAACTAAGCGTCGTTACGAAAGGAGTTGCCATTTTAAAGAAAGAAAAACAGCTGGGTTATCATTTTAGAGTGAATTATTATCCATTGATTTGTAAACAAAGCATATAAATATCAACATTTGCTTTCATATTTATAAAAAGAAAATAAAAATTGTGTTTTAATTTTTTAATTGTGCAATATGCTATGTTGTGTTTGTTTATTGGACAACCCGCAAAATATGGGCATATTTGATGATAATGGACAACAACTGGAAGTTGCTGAAATTATATATAAATACTTATGGTTTAAGGTAATAGAACCGAGGTTTTCGGAAACACAAGGGTTTTAGATATAATAGCTACTGATATCATTACCGTTTGTACTTAAATTAAACGCAAAATCTATTTTAATCTGACTAATTGCATTACCCACAGCTTGTGAAATAATTCCTTTAATGAAACTTAAATTGTGGGTTTAGTTTAAGTACCCTTCGGTTAGTAAGTGATGTTAAAATAGAACTAGATGAAATTCATATATGTATGCATATGTATGTATGTTGGTTTTACTCCGCCGTGTTATAGCTCATATTAAAAAATAGTAATAACAAAGTCAAACATAATTAGGAGATCACAGGGTATCTAAAAGAAATTTATAAAAATGAGAAAGGTGCCCTGGAAGCTCTTTAACATAGGTTGAAACCGTATAACATGTTAATTGTAGTTGTTATATCATAATTTGTATTCATATGCATACATGAAAGGATCACTTAATTATTATATGTATATATACATGTTTGTTTGATTATTGATTTATTTATTCATTTAAAAATAGCCCGAACCTGATAATATTTTGACCAGAGAAATTTGTAGCACATGTTGGCAGAAAATATATGATTTTCATATATTTTATCGAAATGCGGAAAACGCTCACAAAGAACACCAACGGAATGCCAACTATAACGATATTAAAACGGAAATATCTTTTGATAACTCAGTAAAATTGGAACAAGATTATGATACCTGTAATGAGAATATAAATCAATTAGAAGAAGAAATTACATCTAATACTACTAATTGCGAAATAGAAACTGTAGGCGAATTTGAAATAAAAAATCCTTTGGAAGAGATTAATTCTACCTGTGCTCCATATATTCACGAAACTGATGAAGAGGGGAGTATATCATCAGATGAGTACGATGATGCAGATCTTTTTAGTGATCAAAATTCATGTTATGAAAAAGAATTTTCAGATGATAAAGAAACCACCACCCAAAATAATGATATTATTAAGAAATCTCGTAAAAAACATGTCATGAAAAAAGCTGGTGCTAAGAGGAAACAAATTATTAGCCATTTAAATCCAGCAGAAACAGAAGAAATTATTAAAAAACATATACCTATGGGTTGTAACTTATGTGTTTTTGTTGGCAAATCGTTTTCGGATATAATAGAGCATTTTAAAGTGGCTCATTCCAAAATAAAGCCATACATTTTATGCTGTGATAGAAAATTAAAAAAACGCTTTTATATTGTGCAACATGCTCTTAAACATGAAAATCCTAAATGTTTTAGGTAAGTTTCTGGAATTTGTATGTTATTTATATCTTGATTTGTTTATATTTTGTATATTTTTTTAGCTGTGAAGAGTGCAATAAATCCTTTACGACTTCAATTGGTTTGGGTAATCACAATCTGCGGTATCATGCTCGAGAGGAAGACCTTATTTATGCATGTGATCAATGTCCAAAGAAGTTTGCACGCAAAAATATCCTAGAACTTCATAAAATCTCTCACATACCTAAAGAAGAGTGGCAATACTTTTGTAAAATATGTCCTAATAATAGAGCGTAAGTTTTTTTTATATAACAGTTTAATATAAACGTCAGTTCTTAAAGTAAGATTTCAATTTAGATTTGCCAGCCTCAATCTACTGAACATTCATACAAATATGCGCCACAAAAGAGAAAAAAATATTTGTCCCGTCTGCGCTAAAGAGATTAAAGATAAGAAATCTTTTGAAAAGCATGTACGTTTACACCACGAAGACAGTGGACCACGCATAAAGTGTCCGTTTGATGATTGTGACAGTTGGCTGAAAGATGAAGACAATTTAAGGCAACATTTAACACGGCATAATCCAGAAGGTATCATTTACAAGTGTGACCAATGTGACAAGGAATGTAAAAATAGGAGAGCATTAACAAATCATAAGCGCTATGCACACTCCAATGAAATATTTCAGTGTGAACAATGCGATAAAGCATTTAAAAAAGCTATATCATTGAGGGTATGTCATTTTAAAAATACATATACTTTTCATCACATGGTTGCTTATTCATTCATGCTTTCTATTAATTTGTAGGAACATATGACGCAACATACTGGAGAGACTTTATATAAATGTCCATTCTGTACAAAAACTTTTAATTCAAATGCGAATATGCATGCCCATAAAAAGAAAATTCATCCAGTCGAGTGGGATGAATGGCGTAAAAATAAACGTGGCAGTGCTCAAAAATTAATTAATTGCAAAAATCCTTTAAGTCAGATAGATGAAACCTTTAAGGATTTAAATGAAACACTACGTTTATTCTAATAGATATAAATGTACATACATATGTACATAAATGGTATTGTATTCTGTGTAGATAAAATAAAAGTGATGTATAGCTGTGTGAAATATAATAGTAGCGCTGTATTAAATATATTTTACTTAAGTAAAAAAATTAATTTTTATTCAAGTTAAAAAAAGTTTGTTATTACATTTTATTACCACAAGTCTAAACTATTGAAAAATATAAAAACTTCAAGACAAATATTCATTTTCCAAAGAAAATGATGCTAAATTGTTACAAAACCCCAAATATTTGGCGTGCAAAAAAATAGTAGTAGCGTTAGAAAACGTATCTGCAACAAAAAAATGTTGTCACAAGTGATTACTTTTGTATCTTATTTTGTTAGATATGCCTTAATATTTAGTTGAAAAGCCCTTATTGGCCATTACAGCTGTGCAACGCCGCTTCATTGAGTCAACTAAAGATCTGCGCCTCTCAATAGGAACACTTTCCCAAGCTGACCTCACAGACGCCAACAATTCAAAATATTGTAGGACGTTCTCCCACGGTTATTGCAAATTGCAAAAAATTTTAATAAAAGCCAGAAACTCGCGGACTCAAAGCAAAAATTTCTCCCAACGACTCAAGAAGAATAGAACGCATGGTATCATAAGACCCATTTGTTACTTCTACAAAGATAAAATAGGACATGGAGCTTGATGTTCATACCTCAACTATTCGCCGACATCTAATTAAAGACAATTTATGTGGTAGAAGTCCAAGGAAAGTACCATTGCTGAATTCAAGACATGTCCGCAACAGACTTAAATTTGCTAAACTTTACGTTGATTGGCCTCCGTCGAAATGGCGCAATATTCTGTGGACAGATGACTCCAGAGTTGTTCTTTTTGGAAATCCTGACACCAGAAAATATGTAAAAAGACCAAAGAACAAGGAATACGATCCTAAATTTGTCATGAGGACCGTAAAGCATGGTAGTGCAAAAATTAAAGTTTGGCGTTGTTTTTCTTATAATGGTACAGGACCCATATTTTGGATTAAAGGCAACATGGACTCCTCAATGCATGTGGAAATTTTAATAACTGTCATGCTACCTTATGCAGAATATGATATGCCGCTTAAATGGGTGTTCCAACAGGACAACGAACCCAAACATGCCAGTAAAATGCCAAAAAATTGGTGTTCTGAAAATAAAATTGAGGTATTAGAATGGCCGACTCAGTCCCCAGACCTAAATCCAATTGAACATCTTAGGGGCGATGTAAAAAAGGTGGTTTTAAAGATAAGCCGGGAAATGTAGAGCAGTTGTGGGCGTCTGTGAGGTCAGCTTGAGAAAGTATTCCTATCGAGAGTTGCAGATCCTTAGTTGACTCAATGCCGCGGCTCTGCACAGCTGTAATGGCCAATAAGGGCTTTTCAACTAAATATTAAGGCATATCTAACAAAATAAGATACAAAAGTAATCACTTGTGACAACATTTTTTTGTTGCAGATACGTTTTCTAATGCTACTACTATTTTTTTGCACGCCAAATATTTTGGGTTTTTAACAATTTAGCATCATTTTCTTTGGAAAATTAATATTTGTCTTGAAGTTTTTATATTTTTCAATAGTTTAGACGTGTGGTAATAAAATGTAATAACAAACTTTTTTTAACTTGAATAAAAATTAATTTTTTTACTTAAGTAAAATATATTTAATACAGCGCTACTATTATATTTCACACAGCTGTAGATAGGTAATACAGTATCGGACAAAACTAACAAATGAAATTCTTGTAAATAAAACTTTGCTTAATAGATTTGACAAATTTTCATAAACTAGTTTATATTTAAACAAATAAGATCTTTCATGTCTATAAATAAAATAATATGAAAACGAATACAATTTTTATATGTAAGATAATGTAATGAGTATAAGTATAGGTAGAGTAAAGGCGGTAGACCAGTTAAGGTATTGCAATATGATATAGAATCGTAGTTATAATATAAAATAATACTTTTAAATTAATTTTGTTTGGTATAATATGAAAAAAATAATACTTATTAAAAATTCCAAATTCTTTATGGGTTATTGTTTTTGGGGAACGTAGCCTTGTTTAGTATCGAAATTGCATAAGATTAGAAAATTTTAAATTAAGAATTTTGATTTAAAATGGCCTAGATGACGAATCATTTAATAAATGGACCCATTTTTGTTGCAAAATCTTTAAACTTCTAGGGTCATAGACAATATTAAACTATGACACAATGGGCAGGTGCGATGACGTGTTATTTCCATGGGCGAAGCACAGTGATGACATACGCCACATATCCAAATATTAGCTGTTGGTTGAGTTATAGGTTTTCCAGAGGATATGCAGGGTGGAAATCGGGCACCACAAGAATTACAGGCAGGTAAACTATTATAAATAGATAGAAATCAAGTAATATTATTTTTTTTATAAATTTCTTTGCATATATCGAGCCATAACCGCAAAAATATCTCAAGCGACATATTTTTCAAATATCGTTTTTTGTAATAAATAAATTCATTGGCATCATTTGTATCATCTGTTAAAATTTCAGGGTCCCACTCTGTACCGTTATGAATTTATAACAGGAAAAAGTTTCATTTTCTAACCTAATTTGCTTAAGAAATAAATAATAAAAACCTTCCCCTGTAAAATTTTGTTTTTGTCGCTTGAGATATTTTTGCGGTTATGGCTCGATATTGTTGACTCACCAATCCGCTACAAGATTTGTACATGAATAACACGTTATAAAATCAACTTTATCATCGATTGGTTCATTTTTTGAAAATATATTAACGGCTAATTCTTCATAGTCCCTTTGACTTTTTTCTGGCAAATTGTCCAATGATTCTAACTTAATGAAGGCCTTCGAACAAGTGCCGAAAGATCTATCGGCACAACTGGCCAACGCTAAAAGACAGTAAATGTCTTCGACCATTAAGACGTCTTCATATTCTCTCAAACGTAAAGCAGTTATAACAGCGCTATGTACTATGCCAAAACGTAATTGTCTTTGGGCCAATAACACAAAATGAAAAGCTTCGGCACAATGCCAAATGCGTTCTATAGAAGCTGCATCTTCTGGGCTCAATGTATCCATTACACTTATACGATCCATATTATAGGCTGGAGTGTCAGCCGAACTTGCAGCTATTGATTTCAAATGTTGTTCAGCTAAGAGACCAGCCAAAACATATAGTTTTTTTATGCGCAATAAGTTAGAATGTTTTTCAATTTCTCGTTCAGCTAATTTTGTCATAAGGCGTGCCGCATCAAGGTAACGGCCGGCCTTTTTCTGAAGCTCAATTGCTTCCGGTAAACGACCATCTTTTAAAAGTTGAGCAGCATGTTTACTTAGTAAAACGCTAACCTGTGGCATTTTAAATTTTTGAGCCAACTCTACAGCCTGGCCCCATTGCCTTAGATTGACACAGGTATTAACAGCAGATTTTGGATCACCTAGTTTTAAATATGCATTTACAGCTTCCGAGCACATGCCTTATTATTGCAAAGATTGATTGGGAGACAGTTATAATATTCGAATAGCAAAATTAAAAATCAACTTACCAACTGAAGCTAACATTTGGGCAATTTTCGATAGTAGAGGACTTTTTTCGGGTAACTTGTCAATACATTTTTCCAATTCTTCAAACTGTTCCAAATGGTATAAGGAGTCCATGAGACCTTCGATATCATGAGACTTATCGTAGTATTCTTTGGCACTCTCCCAAGATCTTAGGCTGGCAAAATGATGGCCTATTTGGCGCCAAGCAGTTTCCATTTGTTGATCTGATATACCAGAGCCCATCCTATACAATTGGACTACGCGAAACCAATCACACAGAGTTATACGCAAATTAATAGCTAAATCTCGACGATCCCCATCAATATATAGCTTTTCGGCTTCCTCGAATTCTCCATAGAAAGCGGCTACTTCCGCTTTTTGTAACATTTCCGAGGGTATGTTTTTCAAACGTTTGACGAATTGTATTCCTTGATAATTGGAACATCTAACAAAAGCATTTTCAGCTGTATCAAGTTCTAATTTTTTTAAAGCAGCCTCAGCTAAGAGTCTCCAGAGGCGAGGATGTGGATTGTCTTCTATAAACTGTTTAGCATCCTCCAGACCCACGTGTTGCAACAAATCATCGGTATCTCGTAATGATTTTACTTTTAATTGTAGTATATGAGTAAGAGAATTTGGCGATTCTTCACCGCTGATTATATCATCTAGCAAAACACTGGTTATTTCTAAATCCTCAAAACAGCATATGTAACCCGAACAGGCAATGGGCTCTTCCGGATCATGACCCCGAAATATGTACATGCGTGTTTTCTCCATTAAAGCTAGTAGTAAAGGATTGTCTTTGGCCCAGCAAATGGCCCAAACATCTTTACGTTCGACGCGACTAAAATTTAATTGTGTCTCACGATTATCATCCAATTCCAAGAGAGTCATTACGCCGTTACTATCAATCAAAGCAGCACGCCTTTAAAATAGAAAATAGAAAAGTGAATAGAAATACTGGTATTAATTGGAAAAGAATAAATAAACTTACGTTGAGTTACAGTTAATGGACATTTTATTAATTTTATTGCCGGCTTTATGGCGATTTCTTAAGGCCACATTGGGTATACTATATTCGTTAATAACACCCGATTCTCTGGCCACCAATAGTATTTTCTCCGATATGGCCAGACTACATATAACATCGTTATTTTTCTCTACATGTTCTTGACTAGTCTTTGAGACAACCAAATCCTTCGATAAGTCAACGCCAGTGGGTGTATCATCAATATGAAAACGTTTCTCTTTACGAGATTTAACATTATGCAGTTGAGAGGCACTCTAAAGTACAATTTTTATAAATTTATTTATTTATTAAATTTTCAAAAATTTTTATGCTCACCTTGGGCGTATGATAATGCCATAATAAAATTTCATCTTCGGAAGCTATAGCCACATAATTTGTATTAATACCTATAAATTTAGGGCATACCTCAGTGTATTTAGCTAGATTAAAGAAAAAAAATGTGTACATATATTAATATTTGTGTAAGAAATCGATCTTCTAGAAAAGCCTCACAATCCACTGTAGTACCAATCGAATTACACAATAATAACTGATATAATTTATCATCTGAATTTTGACGTTCCAGCGCTGTTAAGGCAAGATCTTTTATATTACCATTGACACACTCCACGGCCAGAACACAATGTTCATTACAAGCTGCCATACCCAAGCAGGGTTCGACTTCTTTAAGATAACTCTTTAGGGTTCATGAAAATATATTGTGATACAATACTTTTATATAATAAGGCTATATATATTATACTCTAGATCTACCTGATTTGATGTTGTATTCCAAAATGTAATCACGTTCAAATTATTCGTTTTACTATTATTTCTAAGACCTAAATATACTACGGTCTTTTCGAAATAACACCAACGATAGTCCGGGCGTATATTAGCAAAGTATATAAATGAATCTACAGCCATGGCTATGCGTAGTGATTTGCCTTCCCATGATATCGAAGTTATTTGATTGCCCGGTACCTTTAGTATGCGGTATAATTGTCCATAAGGCGAATAAAATCCAACTTGATTCAATTCTTTAGTATTCGAAATTTCCTCAATGCGGCCACAAATGGCAATAACTGATCCATCATGATTCCATTTACCGTCTGTGATATTCATATGGGAATTTATAATGGTAGGTGCTGAGAATATAAAATAACTCGATGAATGTACGTACATAAGGATTTAATTGTTATTTACTATGGAATTACTATTGGTCTACTCGTATATTAGAAATTAGAAACCAAAAAATTTTTATAAATCAATGCTTACATTCATCATTTTCATCAATCATAATTTGAACTTTTCCCGATTCATAACATATAGCTAAAACTGGTCGATTTGGAGTTAACTTGCCACTAAACCAACTTAAAGCCGCCACACTATTATGACGATTTGCACTTAAGGCGACACATTGTATATTTAATTTCATCTAAACCAAATGAACAATATTATATGCATAAATGAAATAGCTTTAAAAGGAGTAAGAGAGAAATACCGCAAAATTGCCTTGATTATCATATAAATGACATTCTCCATTGGCTAAACTGAATAGAAGCAGGCGATTATCTGGACTCCATTGAACACCACTCAGATGAGTATTTTTTAATTCTTTGCCCCAAATACGATTACCATCTACAGAACCTGTAAATAATTAAGGGTTTTTCCCTTTTGTTGCACATTTAAAATACTTGAGGTTATTTTATTTACCAACTATAATTGCGCCATCCTCATACACAATACATATTCTAGAACCATCGGAAGTCCAATGCATGCCATTGACTGTCGACTTTTTGCGATCATTGGTCATTTCTTCATACCACGAGCCTTTATATAACATCCATACCATTATAACACCATCAACATCAGACGATGTGAGTTTTTGTTGAGCATCATTCCAAACCACAACTTTTACTGCATCCTTATGGCCATCTAAAGTTTGATTCATGGACAAATTTGAGACAGCTGCCAGTCCACCTTTATTTTGGCCATTAGAAGCTGCTTATACATACATATGAAAGAATATTACTTTAGAAAGTATAAATATTTAAATATATTGTGTAAATAAGGTCACCTTGTTCCAATTTTAACACTTTTAATAGACCATCTGTTCCAGCTACAGCAATATAACCCTGTTCTTTATTCCAGGATATACAATTTAATTTCACATTATTTGGTATGGCGATCTGAAACAAATATTTTCCATGTTTTGTTATCTTTCTCTACTGTATGTTGTAGTTAATTATATACCTTTTTACTTAAATAAACAAACATTTTATTTGCACAGCTCCTTTATTTAGTTGAGTCTAACTTTTATATTAAAAATTGCTTTTATTTTAATCGCCTTTACTATTTAGGTTTTTCTTTTTTGTTGTTTTTTTCACTATAAACTCGTTTCCATAGCTACCGTCCGTCTAGCTTTCTTATAAGCCATTTCTCTTCTTAAGCCGTTTACAATACTGGCCTTTTTTGTTTATTGTTTGATTTTACAACCTGTTGCGTGCTTGTATTTTGACCACACGAAATGTTTCAAGTTTAAGCATTTCTTACATCATAAGAGCATAGTACTACTAGTAAATGTTAAGACACTCTTTCAAGAGCGAATATAATACATATAAGAGAGCATATACTTGTTTTCCATTTAATGAAATGAGAATTTAAAAAAAAGTAACGATTCTTTTACTTTCAAACAGCAGATCCCTTAAAATGCTACCATATTTAATAATAATCGCATACGTTTTAAATATTGCTGTTCTGGTAACTCTCTAGCAAGAAACATTAAACATCCCTGTTTTCATCAATTTTATTCATTGTTTACAGCTGGGAGAGAACTCAAGGTATAGAAAAGATTTATAATTTATGGAAAAATTCAATAAGATCTATATATGAAGGTAAATATTAAAGAACTTTATTCATAATTAATAATATAATAATAACATTTTAATTTTTTAAAGCGTATAAGTGAAAAGAAATTGGAAGCCTTTGCCGTGGGTACCATGGGCAAACGGCAATTATCTAAAAAAGAATTGGAAGAGCAAAAGAAAAAAGATGATGAAGCGGCTGCGGCACATGTAAGTTTTGTTAAAAAAGAAACATTGGTCATTGAAAGGGATATAACTTTATTAAACATTATTAAAGGTTTTTAAAGAGTTTGTGGAAACCTTTCAAGATACTCCGTCGGCCTCTTCCAAAATATGGGTTAAGGCCGGTACATATGATGCCGGTTCAAGAAGTAAGTTATTGGTTTTTGTTGGCATTTACATACCAAAAGATAATTAAACGATGTAATAATAATGATAATAATGAATATTTAAAGAGGAAGACAGTCGCGAGAAGGGAAAACTCTATAAACCTTCCTCCAAGTTGGAGGAAAAATCTGCCGCTGAAAAGGCACAGGAATATGCCAATATGTTGGCATCAGATCTAAAAAAGGATTCGTTAACTGCGAAAAAGAAAAGTCAAGAGAAAAAGAAAAGTAATTTAGAACTTTTTAAAGAAGAATTAAGACAAATACAGGAAGAACGTGAGGAACGTCATAAATATAAGCATTTGGTGCAAACTGCTGTTACACAACCAACTCAACAGAGCCACTCTACAACTGAGCATCATCATCATCATCATGCGCCCGAAGAAAGAACTGGCTCTCATGATACTGGTGATCCTAACACAACAAATCTGTATTTGGCCAATTTAAGCCCTAAGGTGAGTTCATGCATTGAAATGTAAAATGTTGATATTAAAAAAAATAACCATATTAGTTTAAGTTAATCATATACCATATATAAGTTTCAATTCTATAAATTTGTGTTTTTATTCAAAACGACTTTTTTTAACTTTTAAGCTTTCTGAGATACAACTCATGGAAATCTTTGGACGTTATGGTCCTTTGGCTAGTATTAAAATCATGTGGCCACGGTCAGAAGAAGAAAAAATGAGAGAACGAAATTGCGGCTTTGTAGCATACATGAGTCGCAGAGATGCTGAAAGAGCATTAAAAACTCTCAACGGACGTTTTGTAATGGGTTACGTTATGCGTTTGGGATGGGGAAAAGCTGTGCCCATATTAAATCAACCTATTTTTATACCACCACCTCTCTTGGAGCTATCAATGCCACCACCACCATCTGGTTTACCATTTAATGCCCAACCGCCACCGTCAGATATGGTGAAAGTACCAAAAAAGAATTACAAAGAATATACAACAGAGGAGGAAAAGGAGAATATGGAAAAGGTATATCTGGAAATGGTAATTTAACTTAATTTGTATGTCTAATTAAATGTATTGATTTTTGATTTTAGATTTTAAAGAAAAGCGTCGTAAAGGTTATCATACCCACAGAGAAGTATGTTGCTTGTGTTGTAAAAATATTAACATATCCATTAAAATAGTTTGTATTCTTTAAAGATCCGTTTTGCACATAATACATCGCATGATAGAATTCGTTATTCGTGAGGGTCCTATGTTTGAAGCATTAATAATGAGTCGGGAACTAGAAAACCCTTTGTTTTCATTCCTATTTGACAATGAGAGTCCAGCTCACATCTACTATCGTTGGAAATTGTTTTCCTTGCTACAGGGTGATACGCCCACTGAGTGGAACGAAAAAGAATTTCGTATGTTTAAAGATGGACCTATATGGAAGCCTCCCGTTGCGAACTTTTATACTCAAGGAATGCCAGATGAATTGGTTATAGATCCAGATGCACCAGAGGCCCACAGAGGAGCTTTGTCTACTGCGTAAGTTAAATAAATAATTGCTATTCAATACAGAACTCAGCATTAAGATATAAAATATATTTAATTACAGGCAAAGAGATCGTCTAGAATACTTAATCCACTATTTAACTCCTGAACGTACGAAGATTGGTGATGCTATGATCTTTTGCATTGAACATGCAGATGCTGCCGATGAAATATGTGAATGCGTATCAGAGTCTTTAGCAAATGCAGCTACATTGGCTTCAAGGAAAATAGCACGTTTATATTTGGTATCTGATATCCTCCATAATTGCACTGTAAAAGTATCAAATGCTTCGTTCTTTAGGAAAGCGTAAGTAAAATAAATGTCAGCAACTTGCGCAAATTTCATATTTATTGCATTTCTTTTAAATTTTTTTAGATTTGAGAAACATTTAGTTGAAATTTTTGAAAATTTGCACACATTCTTTAATAACATAGAAAGTCGTTTGAAAGCAGAAGGCTTTAAGACTAGAGTTTTAAATGTTTTAAAAGCCTGGGATGAGTGGGCTGTTTATTCAAAAGAATTTTTGGCTCAGTTGCGTTCAATATTCCTGGGAAAACAGGTTAGTTAATATTGTTTGCGAAAGATCTTTTTTAATTAATTGCCATTGTAAGCAGATTCCGACATCACCGCCTCCCGAAGAGGTGAAGGAAATAGAAGAAGAGGAAGATATAGATGGCGCTCCTTTGTCTGGTGATGAAAAAGATGATGAGGATTTGGATGGCGTTCCCTTAGATGGCGCTGCTTTATTGAAGGGTGTTTTAATGCGTGGTTTACCAGACAAACAAAGATCGACACCACTACGCAGCCAAGAAGTCAGTCGAGATGCTGAATATAATGATGATATTGATGGAGTACCAAGTAAGATTTTAGTTTCTTTAGTAAAAAGAAATTAAAACACAGGCTTTTTGTTTTTTATAGTGGATGACGATATTGATGGTGTTCCTTTGGAAAAAGATATTCAAGATTTTGGCGATATAAATGATAGAAATTCTTCAAAAGCTCGCGCTTTCATACCCTCCAAATGGGAAACCGTTGATCCGGATAAGGTAGAGGCTCAAGCTGTAACAACCAGTAAATGGGATACACTGGATGCTCCGGAAGCGCCAAAATTTTATAATCATTCCAGTGATGACGATGATGAAAACAATGATAACAGCTTAAGTTTCGATGAAATAAAACGTAAAAAGTTGCGTGAGATTGAAGTCAAAACTATGGAATATCAAGATGCTTTAGAATCAGGTGATATAGATGTAAAGTCCGGTTTAACTATGTCCGAACAAGTTGAACATTATCGAAAACGTTTATTAAAAAAAGTGAGTGAGAGCGAGAGCTACCAAATTTCATTCAAATTAATTTGATTAAATTATTACGCGTGTGTCTTTTTGAATAACTTTAGTTTTGGTTGTATATTTCTTTATGCTTTGTATTTGCTTATCTCTTTAGAATTCGATTGAGTTGACTGATTCTCCTGCAAGTTATAAATATAGTAAGGATTCCAGCCCTGATAGTCCTAAAAAATCACGTCACCGTAGACGTTCTCCTTCTCCCGTTCAACACTTTAGTAGTAGTTCCCGTTCTAGCCCTGCACGAAATAGTCGCAAACGTTCAGCTTCACCATATAAAAGTGGTAGTAATCGCCGTGAACGATCGCCAACTTCAAGCAGCCGCGATAGTACTAAATACAGTAAGCGACATCGTTCACGTAGTCTTTCACCATCGCCACCACATCCATTAGAGCGAACAACGTATCTATCAAAATCTAATCGCTATGATAGCCCACATTCATCGTCATCGAGATCTAAAAGGTTTGCATAGGATTTACTAAATTTTTTGTTTTCTGTGATTTCAAATATAATATTTCCGTTTTTCAGATCACCATCGCCTGCTTACGTTCGCTCTTCTAGTAGTAAACGTGATGAAAGGGATTCATATTCTAGCAGCTCCCGCAGTGAAAAGCATAAACACAAACATAAACATTAATTTCATGAACAGTGTGTATTTAGTGGATATATTTTAATTTTAAAAACAAAAATGTGAATCATTATGAAAATTTACAACAACATAAGTGTTGAGGTTTTTGCGACTATGGCAACCCCGCTAACAATGTGAACGCCGTTGTTATACATGCATTCTTTTATGTTATACTTTGCTTTTTATTCATTCCTTTTTTAACTATCAATTGTGTCGGATCATACCTTTGGATAATAAATATAAATAATATAATTAAAAACTTCAAACAGGTTATGGGCCCAGAAAATAAGTGAAAAATTTATATTATTTAATGAAATAGAAGAAAATCCAAGAAAAGTTTTTTTAAAAAGAGAAAAAGTCATATTACATATCTTGTTTCTCAGAAGGGTGTGGTTCAATATGGCGTCGTTATACCAAATTGACAAGCTGGACGCCGATAATTACGACACTTGGTGTATACAAATGCGTAGTATCCTTGTCCATAGTGGTTGGTGGAAAATTGTAAGCGGTGTTGTTAAGAAGGAATCCGCCTTGGATGCGGCTGCAAAGGCTTCTTGGGAGGAAAGTGACGAGCGTGCGTTAGCGACAATGACTTTGTGTGTGAAGCCATCGCAGTTGAATATAATTAAAAACTGTTTAACCTCTCATGATGCCTGGAAGAGGCTTGAAGAAACCTATAAGCCGAGGGGTCCAATACAAAAGGTGTCATTGTACAAGCGTCTTTTAAATTTGACAATGACAGAGGGTGAAAATGTGAGCCAGCACATGAGTGTGTTCTCGGAATTGGCAGAGAAGCTGGCGGAAACCGGTATAGTTATACAGGAGGAACTCTTAACTATAATGTTGCTTTCCAGCCTGCCTAGCAACTTTGAACACTTTGTTATTGCCATCGAGACGCGGGATACTCTGCCTAGTTTATCAGTCGTGAAGCAGAAATTGTTAGAAGAGAGCGACAGGCATAAAGAGAAAGACAAACGCGAATCTGCGGGTAACGCCCAACAAGCTTTTGCGATGAATCCCCAGAAGAACAGAGGCCAAAGAGAAGCAAAAATTAACAAGAACAAATTCAAGGGCAAATGCTACAATTGCGGCCTAACGGGACATTACGCGAACAAGTGTGTTAAACCGAAAAAGGAACGTACACAACTTTTGCATGCTGTTACACATACTACGACAAGAGGTGCAGCGTGGTGCGTCGACAGCGGCGCAACTGCACATATGTGTTGTGACGAAGCCATGTTTGAAAATTTTCAACAGCATGATGAAGCCATTTTGTTGGCAGGTGAACACCAAATAAGAGCCAAAGGAAAAGGTGATGTAATCGTAACAAATAATAATGGTCTACCAATAAAATTTCAGAAAGTTCTCTTTTCCCCAGATTTACAAATGAACTTTATATCTGTCAGCCGCGTCGTTGAAAAAGGGTTAACGGTTACTTTTGATTCAGCGGGTGCTGTTATACGACGGACTGATGGTACAGTTGTGTTAAAGGCCGAAAGGCAAGGTAATTTGTTTTTGGCGAATACGAAACTTGAACGACTTTTTGCGGCGACTACGTCAGATCAGGTGTGGCATGAGAGATTTGGCCATGTTAACTACAAGTCTTTGGGCCAATTGTCAAATAAGTCAATGGTTACCGGAATGAAATTGAAGGGTGATAAGTCGAATTTAGCCCAGTGTGGGACATGCATGGTCAGTAAAATACACGTAAGCTCTTTTCCTAAGGAGTCTATAACGAGGACAAACAAACTGCTAGAACTCATACATAGTGATGTGTGTGGCCCGTTCAACATCAGCTCATTAGGTGGCGCTAGATATTTCGTCACTTTTATTGACGATTACTCTAGACACATTTTCGTATATTTTTTGAAATCAAAAGGCGATGTTTTTCAAAAATTTAAAGCATTTAAACAAATGGTTGAGAAACAAACTGGTCATAAGATTAAGATGATCAGGAGTGACAACGGCCGTGAATTTATAAATAAAGATTTTAACCTTTTTCTGGAGAATGAAGGCATTACCAGGCAACTTACGGTACCATACACACCGCAACAAAATGGCGTAGCCGAACGAGCCAATCGCACTTTGATTGAAATGGCCCGTGCTATGATGGTGCATGCTAACGTTCAACAAAGTTTATGGGCTGAGGCGATAAACACGGCAGCCTATCTGCGTAATAGATGTCCAACGAGAATCTTGGGTGACAGAACACCATACGAAATTTGGTACAACCGCAAGCCAAATGTGCAGCATCTAAGAATTTTTGGTTCCCATGCAGTGGCTCTTAATAGGACTCATACTCATAAATTCGAAGCGAAAGGAGAACATTTTATATTAGTTGGTTACTCCCAAGTAGCGAAAGCTTACCGTCTATATGATAAGAACAGCCGAAGAATAATAGAACGTCGTGATGTTCTTTTTGATGAGCGCATCTTTAATGGCGGGAGCAATGAGAAAACAACAAAACCTGACGATGACTATTTTATGATTGAAGTCACACAATCTGATACACAAGGGGTAAGGAAAGGTGTATCTACATCTGATGAGCAATCCGAATTAGAAGATAGTGGGCATAAAGAGGAGTCAATCTCGGACGATTCTGATTTTGCTGGTTTTGAAACGGCTGAAGAAACCGATTCAAATAAGGAGGATCATATTCAGAAGGAGACTGTTGATGGTTCAAGATATAGAAGAACAAAGATTGTAAAAACTGGCAAACCTGGTAGACCACGTAAGTACCATACCCAATTACATCAGATTATTGAAGAAGTACCAGAAACCTTACATCAAGCCCTGGCCAGTGTAAACAGTGATAAATGGCGCCAAGCCATGCATGCCGAAATGTCAGCATTGCGTAGAAATGGAACTTGGTCGTTAGTGGACCTCCCAGAGGGTGCAAGGGCAATTAATTCAAAATGGGTATTTGCTTTAAAGAAAAATGAGCTTGGTCAGATCGAGCGTTACAAAGCTAGACTTGTCGCAAAAGGTTGTAACCAGAAGTTTGGCGTAGACTACAATGAAACTTTTTCTCCTGTGGTCAGGTACTCTACTATACGCTTAATTTTGGCACTGGCGGTACATTGGAAAATGTATCTGCATCAAATCGACATTAGTTCAGCCTACTTAAACAGCGAAGTGCACCACGAAGTCTATATGCGACAACCTGAAATGTTTGTGGATTCTGAGAATCCAGAGAAAGTTCTTAAACTTCACAGAGCAATCTACGGCTTAAAGCAGTCTGGTAAAGAGTGGCATGACAAACTTGATAACGTCCTTAGGGAAATTGGTTTCGAACAAAGTAAACATGAACCTTGTTTATATAAAGCTTCAATGCAAGGGGAGTTGGTATTGCTGGCAGTGTACGTGGATGACATCCTTATAGGTTGCAGAAATGAATCGATAATTGCTGATGTGAAAAACTTATTGGCGAAAAAGTTTCCAACCACTGATAAAGGCAAGTTGCATTACTATCTTGGAATTGAGGTCGCACGTGAAGGCGACACTGGTACAATAACTATATGCCAATCACAATACATTAAAGAACTGCTCCGAGAGTATGGCATGGAAAACTGTAGACCCGTATCAACGCCACTAGAAGCTAATTATCAAGTCACTTGTAACAAGGAAGATTGTGAAACAATTAATCAGAAGGAGTACCAATCAGTTATAGGAGCGCTCATGTATCTGGCTATAACCACCAGACCAGATATCCTCCATTCAGTCTCTAAGTTAGCCCAGAGAAATTCGAGTCCACATGAAGAACATATGCAAGCAGTCAAACATATTTTGCGTTACCTCCGAGGTACGATTGATAAGAAAATCGTGTACGGAAATGGCAAAACATCAATCAGCGGATTTGTCGACGCAGACTGGGGTGGAAATGCTTTCGACCGAAAATCCTATACAGGCTTTATATTCTACGTCGGAGAATGTCCCGTATCGTGGGAGTCCAGAAAGCAATCGTGCGTGGCTCTAAGCTCCACAGAGGCCGAATACATGGCCATGTCCGATGCAGCGAAAGAGGCGATATTTTTAAGGCAATTGCTTATGGAAATTGGGTATTCGTCTGGCGAAGCTGTTGTTTTAAACATCGATAACCAAGGAGCTGAAAAATTGGCAACAAACCCAGTGTATCACAAAAGGACTAAACACATTGACATTAGGTTCCATCATGTTCGTGAAGTTGTAGGAAGAAAGGAGATAGTCTTGAACTATTGTCCAACCCAGAGAATGGTGGCTGACATACTCACAAAGAATTTGTCCAAGACAAAACATTTGTATTTTGTAAAATTAATGAAATTTATATAATTATCTTTACTAAATTGTAAAACGCCATTCACATTGAGAAGGAGTGTTGAGGTTTTTGCGACTATGGCAACCCCGCTAACAATGTGAACGCCGTTGTTATACATGCATTCTTTTATGTTATACTTTGCTTTTTATTCATTCCTTTTTTAACTATCAATTGTGTCGGATCATACCTTTGGATAATAAATATAAATAATATAATTAAAAACTTCAAACAATAAGGAATACTACTTTTTTTTAACTGAACGAAATTAATAAAAAATTTATTTGCGAATAAATAGAATAAATAAAAACAATTTAATTTCAATTAAATATTTATAAACCACGTTACAAAAGAAACAAAATTTTAAAAAATCTTTACAAGTAATATTACGGAAATGCTAGAAAGCGGAATAAAGTAAAAGAAGAAAATGTTTCGCCAATATTACCTCATCCGCTGGAGCTAGCCTACATTCATGCTTATCAGGATCTAAATAGTAAGCTTAGTAATTTCGTGTATTTTAAATACGAAATTATTTAACTGTTTCGTGCAATGAAAAGGATTCTTTTTATATTTATAGGAGCAGAACATTTGAATAAAACTCGACATTTTCTTTAAATTGAATAAAATTAATAGAAAACTTTATTCGTGAATAAATACAAAAACATTTTTTCATGATTTAAAAGTTAAAAGACCATATAAAAAATGAAACTTATAAAAAAAAAGTTAGAAATAATACTCTTAAATTGCCGGAAAGCGGAAATTTGTGTTGAGAAGCTAACAAACAGTAAGTAGAGTCTTTAAGGATTTAAACATATAGACAAAGTGTACTTTTTAGTTTGAAAAATGTTTGCTTTTTGGATTATATGTAACCAAAAGTAGTTCATTTCCAAATATATATCACAACAACTGCATTCGAAATTTGTCAAAGCAAAGTTTAGTAATTTCATTACATGTTATTAATTTCGCTTTCGAGTTTATAGACTTCAATAATGTCTTCAATTATTTCCCAATGTTTATCCTTACTGATGTCTGAAACAAATGGCTGCAATGTAATGGAAAACAAAAGAATATATGTTAACAGATACGGATGTAGAAATAATTTTTCCTATTAACTTACGGTATACCACATAGATTGGCTGTCGGATTCATCGGTTAATGGCACTTGTATACCGTAGGTTTGTAAGGCTAACGATAGACAACAAATAGCAATGTGTGTTGGTTTATGATTAAGTATTTTGGGTGAATGATGGAAATCCTGTAGAAATGATGCAGCAGTTTTTGCTATAGGCACTGAAGACCATACATTACTGCCCAACCAGTCTTGTAGAGTTTTCATATAGTAGAGTAAAAACTATTAAAAGAGTAAAGTGGGATTGTTAAAATTGGTTCATTTATACATACATTATATAAAATGTGTACCTTATGTGGATGTTCAATATTTAAATCAAACTTTAATGTGCGTGCGATTAACAATTCCGCCTGAACAATTGCATCACGCATCGACCAATATTCATCACCCAATTCTAATGGTGAGGCACCACGATTAAGTGTACTATGGGCAACATTTATTACATCTCTTATTTTAACCGGATCATCTTTAATTTTGCCAGCCAAATACAAGGAAGATGCAGCAATAAGCTAAATAAGTAAAAAATATGTTAGGAAATCAAATTAAACAACTTGTAGAAAAGTTTAAAAATCCTTGTGACCAGAAGCAACAGATTAACATTGAAATGAATAAAAAAAAAAAAAAATAATAAAATTCCTTTCCTTTGCTTTAGAACATTCCTGAACATTCAAACACATATTCAAATGACCATAATAACACTAAATGAATTGAGCATTACATTTCGTAAATAAAAAAATGAATGAATCGTTAAAAAAAGTGTCATCAAACGACTAAACGCTTAAGTTCCTCTCTCAATTAAGGTTTAGAATTATTTGGGAAAGCAACAACCTCCTAAAGAGCATGAAGCAAGAACATGTGCTTTAATTCTTTTCTCAAGGCCAGTTTTCAACAAATACGTGTATATGTAGATATAAATTAATAAAAGTTGAATACTTACATACTCGTCGTAATCGGTTGTGTCGACTTCTCTAAAGAAGCGATGATAAATTATAGCAGCACTGGCTGAAGTTAATGGTTTAATTTGTAATTTAATTGCACATTCAAATAAGAAACGTGCCACTACTCCAGTTTTGTCAATTTTTCTTTAATTGGAAAAAACAAATAGAATTTACTAGAATTATATTCCATTCAATAAGTAAGAAAAAAACAAGAGACTGTGTTCCATATGTAATGCAACAATAAAATTATACCTGTAATCTGTAGGTTTAACTTTTTGTAATTTATTCTCCTGGACACGATTTTGCAAAGACAATACGTCGACAATGTTTTTCATGGTTCAGTGGTAATTTTCTTGTATTCTCTGCTTGTAAATGGTAATACAATGTTGACTATTGAAGAGAAAGAAATGAAGTTGTACTTCCTTACACGTGGATGTTTTTTACGTCGCAACAAAAATTAGATGGATCTGTTTGTAAAGAAAAGAAGAAAAAAAAAAGTGAAATTAAAATTTCAAATTAAACCGGATTTTCTGTGTACATTTTTAGTTGACTCCCCCCGCAAATTAACATTTTAAGTATTTAATGGAAATTTAAGCAGACAACTTTTGATTTTACTTCACGAAATTGAGGTCAATGAAGTCTTTGTCGAAAAGATTTTGAAATAAAATCATAACAATTCCACTTTCTAATTGTTTAAACCATTTACTTATATTTCTTTTAACAAAATACACAACCAATTAAACTTACTTTTATTTAATAAATTCTATTATTTGCCAATAATATATTTGTATATATTGCTCGAATGCATCCAAATCAAACAAATGAAAGAGAATTATTGAATGGTTGATACAGGGTTGGTTTTGTTTATATACCGGTTCTTATTAGACAGTTACAGAGTTGTTATATAGATATGTTCCCTGTAGTGACGCCACATCTATAAAAAAGTGAATTGGAGATGGTATGAAATAGTGATTCTTGTAACGGTTTTAACAGTTCAAATTGCAGTTCTGCTTTATATTATTATTATTTATTAATTAATTATTATCTATTTATAGTATTTTATATTTTTATCTTAAGAATTATACAAAATCATAATACTTTTCGAATTTGTATTTGAAGGGTAAGGAGCAATAATTGTTTGACGGAATATGTAATGGCGGTGTTGCAATGGAATTGGACTCATGTAAGCTGTACTCCTTGAAGCTGCCAATTTAACGTAACCTACTCCAATATTGCTATCATCCTTTTATTCTATAATCGATAAATTTGTTTTTATCTGGCAACAGTTTAACAGGATGTTGCAAAAAACAAGGAAAATGTTAGTGTAGTGCAAAACAATAACAGAAAATAAAAAGAAAAAAAATTACAGTTAATCAACCAATGAAACAACAACCACAAATATACACTCGCATTCATTTATTGATTTTCCTATAAATTAAAACCGTTTAGAAGACGTCTTTCGCTCTCGCATTAAATAAACAATAATAAAAATAAGGAAAATCTTTGGAAAAATTTTCACTTTTAATGCAACAAAATTTAATAAAACAAATAAATAGATATAAAATAAATTACTTAAAATAATAAAACAACAACTGCAAAAACATTTGCCAAACATAAACAGCCATAAACAAAAGTAAGTCGTGCATTTAAAATTAAGAATATAAATTAAAAGTGAGAGGAAGAGCAAAAAAAGAGACCGAAAAAGAAAACAAATAAACAAATTTTGCCAATATGTAGAAGAAAACTATTGCCGATTGTGGAAAATTCTATTGCGATTCAAACATTAGTTGGGTTTGGATTGGAAGAGTAAATGAATTAATAAAAATTTTAGAAAATGATCAAAATAAAATAAACTAATAAATATTTAAAAATAAATGAAATTTCTAATATTTTTAGAATAATTTTAAACAAAAATGTAAATGACCCTGAACTTAAAAAAAATGATATTGTAGACAATTTTAAGTGTGTACTCGTATGTACATATGTTTTTCTGTATACATATGTATATATGTATGTATGTGTGCTTTAGATGGACAATAAAATAAAATAAAAATAATAGAAAATTTGGGGCACTTGTTAAAGACGTTTGAAGGAATGCTGGACATTTAATTTATCAATTTAAATTATGGCATAAGGTGTATTAAAAAGAAATCTAGCCAAATTAGAAATACTCTATTCAAGTGAAATATGAACCGTTTTGTTTTATAACTTGTTGCCACTGTAAGGATAATTTCATTAATTGACGTAAGAGAGGAACTTACTCACATAAACGCTGAGGCAAATGGCCTGCCAATAAATTTTACAAGCCTTTCTAAATAAGAAAATTTAGTCAACAAAATATGAAATCCTTTAAAAACTAACTGCAGTTTTTTTGTCACCAGGAAGTGTTGGGTTCAAATACAATACAAATAAGAAAAGGTAATTGTGGTTTTGAAATTGAAGAAAAAATCAGAAAGGATAACATTAATAACACACACTAAAATAACTTAATGGCATGTCTACCATCTCGGCAATTGTTGCAACAGATCAATCAATCTCCTGCTTAACTGGAAACAGAAATATCATGAATGTTTCATGCAAAATTTGTGGTAAAAGATAGTTTTTAAAATTCTTTGGTGTCGTTGTGAAAAATCGAGCGATAAAAAGTGTAAAAAATAGGCTGAAAACTGTTTAAGGGCTAGGATCTAGTAGTGATTAATTCGATGATTTGTGAAATAGCAAATGCATTCCTTTAAAGGACTGTGTGTGATAAAAATAAATGTAAAAATCATACAGATGACAGGCCGAAGACAGAGTGTCTTTGGGAAAATGTGCTAATAGTATTGTTGATTTCTTTTTTGGAACGCTTGTGTTTTTCTTTACTTTGCTTTTGAAATTAATTGTTTTAAATATTAAAGACAAAAAAGATACAAAATATACGATATGTTATATTGTATATTTATTTTTTTCTTTCCTCTTTTTTATGTGATTAAAAGTAAAAAACAAATATGCTATAAAATGCTTAAAACAAACAATAAAAAACAACAAAAAGTTTGAATTTTTATAACAAAATAATCATTCAATTAGTTTTTGTAATTACCAGGCAATAATTGAAAAAAAATGTAATAAAAAAGCATTAAAACATAAAATTACTACAAAATACTGCTTGTAAAAGTTTAAAATTTTTAAAAAGTTTTTTAATTATTTGTGTCGGGCCTTTAGACCCATAAACAAGAGAGAGGTGGAGTGTTGATGATTCGTACAAATTCATTAATTTGCACTCGTAAATTCTATGGTTTTTCATTAATGTTTAACTGTTGTTATTGTTTTTGTATTTATTTTCTTATTTTATTTATTGTTGTTTTTATATCTCTTTATAGTTTTTTTTTTTTTTTTGTATGATGAATATGACGAGACCGCGAAAACTCGCAGAAAATATTAAGCCACAAACTACGTCTACGACAATAGAAAAATTTAAACATTTTTCCCCACAGTGTTTAAAAAGAAAATATTTAACAACAAAAATAGCTAAAAAGAAAAACTATCGTTCAATTGAATATCAGTTCAAGATCATAGAAATGCAATGTCATTCAGGAATAATTATAAATTTTGTAGGTTTTTACAAAAAGTTATCTAAAAATTTATGTTTTTTAAAGAATTTGACAAAATTGACGATGCATAGGCAACCTTTACGAATCAATTCGAAATAAATTTTTAATTAATTGAAGGTAAAGTAATGGATCTATCTGGGTTCGAGACTTGGCTAGTAGGATATTAATCAGTTTTACGTTTTAGGCGAAAACCTCAACTTATCGATCGAGATAAAGAGGCACAAATGGTGTTGGATCCGTTATACACTTAGGAGGCAATTAGTTAATATCACCGTGTCACTAGAACTGCCATCGAATGGATGGAAACAGAAGAAGAATATGCTTTGCTCACACATGAAGAAGATAAGTTGAAGCTGAAAGAGTTAGAGTGAAGTGCAGGCTTTGGCACAGAATAGATAATTGTTCAGGAAATTTGCTGTAGCCCTTTTCTCTCTAATGACCGAACTCTGAGTCCGCACCAATTCGTAATAATTGCCTGCAAGTGGCACCGTTTACCCAAAGAAACGATTTAAAATACAAAAAAAAAAATCTAAAACAAGGTCTCAGGTGCCCTATGATTCTCCCCAAGGTGTTAAGCGAATAGAAAGAAAATAAAAAATTAAATTTTGTTTTACTTTAAGGACAACCCACTGTGCTTCGATGTATGTATATTTCATGGTATAGTGGGCTCTCCAAATTACCTCAACGCTTGCAAAGATATTTGTTGATGATGATGATCATATGATGATAATATTGTATGGGCCGACGGACAAAAAGACGCAAAATTTTGACAATGTGTGGTAAAATAGAGAAGAGCTACGATTGTAGTTGCTAAAATTCGCTTGACTTGGTCACTTCGAACGCTGTCTTTTTATTTTTTTTAGTCATAATAATTCGTTTTTGAATATTTTCGAATGCAAAAATGTTTGCGTAAGAGTTTTTCAATAATTTTACAAAAATAAACTTTAAACTTGTGATCGAATGAATGTGTGGAAATTGAATTAATGAAAATTTACATGGAAATAGAAAAAATAAATAATAAAAATAAATCTCTTTATAACAATTTCAAATTGCAAATATTGTGTTGAGAAAAAAAAAAGAAAAAAAATTTAAATGAAATACTAAAAATAAATCCATACGGGACGGGACATCTATTTTTATGTAATAATTTTTGGTTTTTCGCTCTTTTTTTCGACGTTTTATTTTTTCTGCTTGAAATTTTGTGTTTTTTTTTGGTGAATTTGTTTTTAATAATTTTAGAATTTCTGTGCGGATTTCTTTTTTTCGTGTGGATATTTTTAAACAAATCAAGTGTACTATACGTACAATAGAAAAAAAAAAATAAAAATTTGTTTTAATTATTAAATAAAAAAACAAAAATTTTTATGTTTATAACTAATTAAAGGCAAAAAAAACAAATTACGATTGGCAATTTAGACTTTTTGCATACAAGTCATGTAAAATTTAATTTTAAAATCATTTTGAAAATTTGAAACAATTTTTCCGTTGCAGTTTTGGGGCAAATATATTTGATGTCCATTATTTCATGTTGAAAAATTATGTCTGAATAGTTTTTATATGTTTTGTTTTTGGTGTAATTGTGTATTCTTAGTTATTTTTAATTTGAATGTATTTTTGAAATGTTTCCTTTCGTTAGCCGCTAGTAAGTAGTTCTGATTTAATACGATAAAAAAAATTATAAGGCGGCATAAAATAGAAAATTAAATTTTGCAAAAACATTTGTTGAAAATATTTCAAAAATAAAAAAGTGTGTCATTAAGAAATAACAATAGCAATAAAAAAAATTGTATGTGTCTGATGGTTTTGAGAAATTGTAAAGTGATTTTGACATTTGAAATTTTGAAAAATCTAACGAAAATCAACTAATTTTTAATAAATATTGAAAGCATTGAATGGAAATATTGAAAAAAGTGAAATATTAACAAAATAAATTATAAATTTATAATATAAATACAAATTATTAAAAAATAAAAAAAATAAAAATCAAGATTCAATTTAAAAATAAAGAAATAATACTCGTGCTTTGAGTTGAAATACCCGTAAATAATAAAAAAAAAAATAATCTGTCCATATAAAGTCTACATACATAAAGTGTTAAACAAATTTAAACTTTTTGTACTTAAAAAAGATAAATTCCTTAATTATTACCATTTCACTTCAATGAAACAAAGTGTGTGTACTTACAGCACCGATTGCGAAACGGTAAACCTTTTGGCGGATACTCAATTCAAATTTCCACTTTTCTGATATTCACCTATTCTTAGACTAAAGCGGTCTGTCCACAGACTTACTCATGCCCTTGAATATACATACGTTCTGAAACAGAATTTTTTGCATTAGCATCGTTAGTGAAATAAATCATATCCATCGAATTACCAGTTAGTTACCTGTTTTGGCATAAGAAAAAATTCGTAAATCAAACTAAGAAATTTGACCAACCAATGGGCATCATCATCACCCCACATTGAAATTAAAATATGCCTCTCTGAAACAGAATTTTTTGCATTAGCATCGTTAGTGAAATAAATCATATCCATCGAATTACCAGTTAGTTACCTGTTTTGGCATAAGAAAAAATTCGTAAATCAAACTAAGAAATTTGACCAACCAATGGGCATCATCATCACCCCACATTGAAATTAAAATATGCCTCTACACAGGGTTCATTTGAAATTTTTAACCGTTTTTCAATCAAAATTGACTTCTATTTGCTAAATTAGCTTCTAAATGATTAGCCGCAACCCCTGTTGCCATAGTATTAACACACACAACATGAGAGTCTCCATTGCAATTGAAGTCGGATCGTATGTCAGATTCACCAGCTGTTTCAGATCTTAGATTTCTGTTTGGTCTTCTTATAAAATATCAATTTTCAACCCATGATAGATCTCACAAGCCAGTCATCTTTGCGGAACAGAAAAAAATACTTTGAACTACTAATTAAAATCCATATTTGGAGAAATGAATGTTATTCGGGGCACACCAGATTTGTTTCAATTAGTTTCGCTGAGCACTTTATTGATGATATAAATGAAACTTTATTCAGGATACAGAGAGCAGAGGACTTCTTAACCGCATAGTGACTGATAACAGAGTTCGTAACAGAGTTGTCTCCGAAAGATTAAGTTTTAATCAGAAATACGCATTCTGTTGATCTCACTCAGTTTCCCATTTGATTATCCGCTTCTTTTAGTATCAGTTTAAGATTGTTGGCTGTGATGTTTCCAAGGAGGAGAGAATTTATAGTCTGCAGACTAGTTTATGAGGTAGACTTTACGTTTCCAATGCCTCCAAACCAATGACTTGTTGTTGGTCTTAAAACGGATAGATGTTTTAGCAAGAAATTATCAGAAAGATTCGTTGAGACAGTACTTAACTAAAAACAATTCAAATTAATATTTATTGTTAAACAATATAATAACAAGAATTTAATATTACAACTAAATTCCTATTCTCTCTTTTTTCTAGATATTAACTAAAGCCCGAAAATTATCTAAAAAACCATAAGAAATAATGAAATCAACAATGCGAGTGATAAACAATTAACCTCTAATTATAGTGATTAATTAAAGAAAACATAAATACAAGAGAATAATTTTATTTTTAATATACAATAATAACAAAAATAATACACATACTAACTTGAAACGATTTAGAAAAAAAACCAAATTTGTTTAGAAATTTAAGAAATTGTTAAACCAAGATGACAACACAAGCTCAAACACAGTCCACAAATAGGCGACAACCATCGCTGCCGATTTATGCCAACGAAGGTTTAAGTCCCAAAAAAACCGCCTTAATAATTGTTACAGTTATTGGCTGCATAGCGATTTTGTGGCCTAAAGTCTTTTATCCCATGATGTTTGCCAGTGCGCCATCAACGGCTACAGGGAAATCAAATGTTAAAGACGGACAACGTGGGCCTGGTGGTAAGTACATATAAGTATTTTTAAAGCTTTCCATATTGATGTATCTTTTCTTTTTGAATTTTTATTTAAATATGGTAAATTTGTTGTAATTGTTTTTGTTGTCAAACATAATGATTTAGGTTGTTGTGATGTGGTGCTTAATCGTGAGGAATTTTTCAATGCCACTGCTTTAAAAGGCTCTAAAAGGTCGGAACCTCCCATAGAACCTTATGGGCCACAGCTATATCGTAAAAGTTTAAATATTTATACGGGTGAAATAAGTACGAAAGAATTTCGTTTTTTTTTCTCTAAAATGCATGTGAAAGGGTTTATTCTAACAAAGTGTTTGAAAAGTCTAACAAATTAATATTTTTGAGAGGTGTTGCTATGAGAGAGACATTAAAAAGATTTACTTTCAAAACAGCAATCATTTAACGCACCGAAAGCAGCAGATTTGTGAAATCTTCAAAGATTTTTAGGTATTTTTTTATTTGAATTTATTGTCAAACCGAAAAACAATGACGTGCAACCTAACCTCAATTTATATGTAGGAATTACTTTTTGATAGTATTTTGCTTCTCACTGTAGCCATGTGTAAATTATGTTGTCTACAACATTGGAAGAAATAACTCTTGATGTTAAACTCTTGATTAATTTTTTTTAGTTTAAACAAGATATTCAAACATAAATCTATTATTTCATAACGAACGATACATACATAATTAATATTTTGTGTAAATGTTGTTTAAAAAATGTAAAAAAAACTAATAAAATATTGTTTTAGTTTAATAACTACTATGTATATTAAAAGTGCTTTCAACTTAAATATTGTATTTAGACGTCAAGTGGAAGAGAGAAAACCAAAAAAAAAAAATTAAGAAAATTTTAGTTATGGTAGTGATTTTGAAAGGCTGTTAAAAATGAAAAAATTGAAATGCAATCTCAAGTCTGCCCAGAAAACTGTTGTTTTTTTATTGTTTTTGCTTTATGTACATACGTCATTAATAAAATTTTAATAACGTTTAACAAGAGAGAGAGAAAAAAGAAAACAAAAGTTTAAGAAATGTTTGTTTATTTTTTCATTTTGTTTTTCATGGTTTTATTTTATATTTTGCTGTTGTTGTTGTGTTTTAATTTCACTTTTAATTTCTTTCTTGTTTTAATTAAAAGAAAGAAATAATTTTTTTTTTTAATTTTCATTTTGTTGGCTCGTTAATGCTTGTATTTAACTCATTGCAAATAATAAATATATGTACAGCTACTGTTTACTAATGTTTATAAAAAAAGAAACAAAATTAATTAAAAAAACCAATTATTTATTTTGGAATATTAAATAATAAGATTTTTATCTTTGGTTTTTTTTCATAAACAGGCATACGCCAAGAGCGACCATCTCATCTGCATCCCGATTCTGTTTATCAAGCGATGAGAGAACGTGGTCGTGCCATACCGGCCACACCAACGATACCAATTGTAGAGCGTAAATCATCGCCAAGTAATCCACCACCGCGCATAGTTGAAGGCAGGGTGAGTATGATGGCTTATTGCCATAATAAAGAAATATGTAAAGATTATGGTTTACCCTTCAAGTCTCTAATATTTTTTATTTTTAATTTTATACGTTTTTTTATTTCATCAGTTCCTTTAAGAAGCATACCAATCTCGCAAAGCATTTTTAGATTCTAATTTGGTTTATTTGCATTGCCTTGTTCATATTAATCATGCCACGTTTTATATATTTTTTGTTTAACTATGGTTAAATTAGATTAGGTGGTGGACTTTCCCTGAGAAAACAAGGTTCCACTTAGGCTAGCGTTAAGCCTGATTGTGATACTACAATTAATATCTAACTCAGGAATTGAACATTTCCTAAAGCGAGACTAACCTAACTTCAGAATAAAGGTCAAGGCTGACAGAAAATGTGACGTTAAAAACCTCCTTCTCTTCATGGTAATAGTAAGACATTGATAGTCTCTTCTTCCTTAGACTTATAACCCCTAAAGAAGTCATTCGTTGGCATGCCTTCAGTTAAGGCAACGACCTGTGATAATCGCAATTGTGCGATGGATAGCTATTGCTTACAATGGCCGAAATTGTCCAGATGTGTAAATAGAGGAGACAGTGAATGCATTTCATTATGTCTGATTAACCGCTTAATAGCGAATACCTTTCGCATATAAATAGGGCAACATCGGCTTTCATTTGCTTAGAAAGACATAAGTTGTGAACTTTTATAAAAAGATAATTCATTGGATCGCACTATAAAAAAAATCTAGAGTACTCATTAATAGATGCTGCAGCAGAGCTATCTTTTAGGGGAATTATTAGATTGAACTGTATACATACATAATTGGCCATTACAAGCCTTCAGTCAGGATTACGGCCTAGCTTCTCACACTACTCATGTTGTGTGTGTCAATTTTATACATGAGTGGCGGGACCTACAGTTTAACGGCGACTCCGAATAACAAATTTTTGAGAAGCTTTTCATGGCAATTTCATTTTTTACTCTCAGAGTTTTTGTCTGAAATGTGCTGAGAGGAAATCGCCGAAGAAATATATTTTTTATATTTCGTTTTGACGTCTGGCCTGGGGCTCGAACCCGGGCTTTACGTCTAATAAGCGAACACATTACCTACTAGACTACGGCGATTACCAAAAAAACTAGAGTACTCATTAATAGATGCTGCAGCAGAGCTGTCTTTTAGGGGAATTATTAGATTGAATTGTATAGGAATTGAGAAACTTCATCTTCCATGGGTTAACAACAAAAGAAAATGAGTTGTGGTAAAGGAGAGGATTTGTATGTGACTATCACATTCGAGATTACTTGAAGGCAAGGCTTTTGAGAAAATATTAGAACATAAAAACTGAGTTTCTTTTTAAGTAGGACTTTTGAAACTGAATACGTTATTCAATTGGCTACAATGTAAGCTACATACGAAGGAGACGTTTCATTTTGTAATTTACTTGCGATTTTCCTAGAAAAAGTTCAAAAATCTAAAATTCTTTGGGTCAATGTCAACTAGATTTTGTCTTTGAATATGTAAATTGTCAACCACCTTATAATGAAGATTAGTTCCATGATAATTTGAATTATTGGAAAGAAATATATATATATATATACATACATACATATACATATTAATATTTATATGTATATGTATGTATATGTTTGTACACATGTTTATACATAGATATATGTAAATGTTTACCCATCATTGTTTTCTTTGGCTGTTAATCTTGGCCCGCCTACATTTTTTATTTTTTTTTTTTGGGGCTACAAATTGCACGAAAAATTAAAAAAAAAATATTTTTTTTTAAAGAATATTTAAACGAAAAAGTCATTTTGATAAAGAAAACAAAATTTCATGATCAAGAAAACAATATTAAAAGTTTTTTGTGTTTTAAAAGAAAAATTAATAATTAATTTATTTCTTTTTTTTTTTTGTATGCTGAATGTCATTGACAGTGTGTGAGATAATTATGGAAACGCTAAAATATTTTTTAAAATCATTTAAATATATATAAAATAAGACAACATATTTAGCTCTTTAAAGCTAATATTATTAGCTTGATTATGTGTCATGTCAGAAGGCACAGGTGTACTTATAATTATCTTGCTTAGTGCAAAGCATAACAACGCACTTTTGATGATTCAACTCTTTTAAATATATATCTATGTACATATATTTTTAAGGTCTTTTCGGCAAATTATAAAATAAAATTGAATTGAATAATATATGAAGAGAATATATTTAAAAATATTGAAAAAAAACACGACAAATGGTGCACAGTTGCAGACTTCTCACAATTCCTCAACAATTTTTAAGCCTATTCATAGGATAAAATACAAAAGAATGTGACAAGGATAATAAGAAAATGAAGAAGGAAGAAAGGAATGCTTTGCATTTTATGTGTGCATCTTAACAATATTCCATGCTTTGACTCTTTATTTTATTTTGATTTTTGATGAAAATAAAAATATTTTTCCCGAATTTATTTAATGGAATTGATTCAAAACGGAAATATAAATATAATTCTGATGTATTCATCATGCATGCATGTTTGTTTAATTCCAAACAATATTTGTTCTTTTATTTATAGATCATAAATAATTTAATCTAAACACAAATTTTATTTGATATTTGAAAATAAAAAGAAATTAAATTCTATTTGTTTATTTAATTATAATTTTAGCCTGGACCTATACCCGGCATGCGTCCACCTATGGGTGCTGGAGCATTGCATCAACCTCAGGGAAAGGGACAAAATAGTATGGGCATTATAATGCCTTTATATACGATTGGCATTGTTGTATTCTTCGGTTATACTATTATGAAGGTATGTATGTATGTATGTATGTTTTTAAGAAAACTGTTAAGTAAATTTGTACATGTTTTAAGAAAAAAATATTTTTAGCAAATTATAACTACCCTTAGTCTTTAGTCTATCATCCCTTATTTATGTTTTCACATTGATTTACAATTGCTCTTTGACTTATTTTTACTATAATTCCCATTTAGTTCGCGTGCAATTTTATTTAACATGTTAAGCTTTTTACCGTTTCAATTACTCTGGTTTCTCTTCAGTTGTCGAATAAATCTTTCGCCTTTTACTAAAGATTTCCGTGGAGAGGAGCATTCCAATGAGTCTAGATTACAAATTTTTGTAGAGGTCCTTCTTGTTGGGGGGGCCCATAAATAAATAAATTTCAAAATCCTCAGTCCTTTGCCCGACTGGGTGATAGACTCAGATTTATTCGAAGATTTCTACATAGGAAGTGGCCTAGCAATGATCAATGTCCTTAGGCTCGTAATATCGCCATTGTATTTTTGCCCAAGTGTGCACAGTTTATCTTCACTTATGCTTTAGGATTTCCATTTAAATTGGAATTTAGCCAGTTTTTAATCGTAGGAAGTGATTGGAGATTGTTTCAGTTGAAAATATGCTAAAAATTCAATATAGACAAGGGCGAAAGCATGTCTGAATCGTATTAACATTCTTAGTTCCGTTATTGCACGATTTACAGCTGTACAATATCGCGGAATCAATGCAAGAATTTTAGATATTGATTGTAGGCCTTACCGTACTTTGCGGTGATCACCATTATTGATCTAGGCATTCATCTACAATTCGAGTATACGCCTGAGTGTCATATAACATCAATAAACGTTAGGGGCACTTTTTAGGTTTATTATAAATGAGTACGTTTTTAACTGAATTGCATACTTGATGTGTAGCTATTTCAACTGTTGTCCTATATAGCTCTTCAGCCTGGATTGGTCAATAATCCAATATCCACAAAAGATTTGTTTCGATTCCTTGTCCTTATACGGAATTCATAAAAGACCATTATTTCGAAATGGGTGGATATGCTAAAATTTTAGTGTCGTGATACATTGTTTCACAGAATAGGTAATGAGACTTTTATAAACTTTTGTAAACTATGCTCTTCGAAGCTATTGGTAATTAAACCTAACCTAACTTACGTCTTTAAATAGATTTAATAAATAATATTTGTAACCTTTTTTTTAATTCTTTATTATTTTTTCCATTGGAGTTTAGATAGCATTCAAGAAGCAAATACCAAATGCACCATATGGAGCTGCACCAGGCGATCCCAACTTCCGCAAAGAAGTGTTCGGTCAAGAAAATGGTAGACATGTTGAAGAACTAAATGGCTCCAAGTTAGGTAAGTTTAAAGCTCTTCTTTTGTTTAGTTTTTGTCAAACAAATTATTCTAGAAGTAGTTAATAAGTTTATACCAGTAGTTTAAAGCAAAAAATTATTTATCAAATAAAAAAAAATTCCCTTTTTATGTAATTCACTATACATTTAAATGTTTTACAAACTATGAAACGCTATTAAATTGTAAATTATTATGGTTCCATTAAAAACAAAACACGCTTAAACACAGGTTGGCGGGAACATCAAACAAGTAAGCTGAAGTCTACTCTTTTACTTACTCTGTCTATATATAGTCTATAAATTATGATTAAAAATTTTAGAATTTTTCTTTTCTTGCAAGTAGAAAACAAATATGTATAGTTTTAGTTTCGTTTTTAGATTCATTCGATTTCAAAATTTAATTTCCTTTTAAAGTCAGAAGAAGAAAAAAAAAGGAAAATTTTAATTTCGGTCTATCAATCATTTTTTAAAAATATGTCCTCTGAACACGAAAACTTATTTTTAAATAGAAAAATAAAACCCCAAAAGAATTAAGCTGCTTTAAATGTTTCCAATAATTTTTTTTTTTAATTATTCGATTATAATTATTAATTAATTAAATCGTACATACATATATAGATTGTATATACATACATAAATATCTCCTCTTTGTTGTATTGTTGTAGCAATTTAGATGTTGTTTTATTCTTAATCATTACAAAACCATTATTTTGTTTTCTTTATTTTAAAGTTTATTTTAATTATTATCATTATTATTTGTTTTTATTTCTATAACCTATAATTTTATTTATAATTAATGTTGTAATTACAAAAAAAAAAAATTAAAATGAAAATAAATTTTAAAACTCCCTATTTTAACCAAACAAAACAAAAAAAAAAGAACTCAAAACCAAACCAACTTAATAAACCAAAATTTTAGGAACTAATCAACCAAAACACTCTGCAGATATTGTACCACCGCAAACCCACCAGCAACTTGCACGTGGCAGTGATTTATATAATGCCAGTTTATCGGCTCAAACAGCTGCTACAAATTTATCCTCATCTCTTAAACAATATCAGCTGCAGCAACAGCAACTACAGACGACGCAACAACAGCAACAGCAATTGCCTTTAAAACTTTTGAATAAAGAAACCGATCAATTGATGGAAATTGAAAAGTTACGCAAAAAGCTAGAGGACACGGAAAAGGCCATGGCTAAATTGATTGCTGAAATGAATTCAGATCAATATGAAGCAAAGGTTAGAGATTTTTGGCAAAAGGTTCCCTCTTAACAATTATATCCATATGTTTATTAATTTCCTCTTTTTTGTTTTTGTTTCAACTTTTGTTTTTGTATACACATATGTACATCCAATCCCAAATTACATATAGCCATCCAACAACAACAACCACAACAACAAAATTAAATTATCATAACCACAGAATTTATTCCCATCTTTAACCCTCCACTGTAAATATTTCATTTGCAACAAAAGCCATATTTAATGCTAGGAAAACAAATCAGATTAGTAAATAACATACATACATACATAATTAGCCATTACAACCCTTCAGTCAAGATTACGGCCCAGCTTCTCAACACCATTCATGTTGTGTGTGTTAATTTTATACATGAGTGGAGGGACCTAAAGGTTAAAGTCGACTCCGAACGACAGATTTTTGAGAAACTTTTCATGGCAATTTTATTTACTCTCAGAATTTTTGCTAGAAATCTGCAAAGTCGCCGGAGTAATAATTTTGTTTTTCATATTTCGTTTTGATGTCTGCCGGGGCATCAGTAAATAAATCTATATCTTTGAGAAAGTCAGCCGGCGTAACCTCTTGAGAAGGAGTGGCACTTAATGAGCAAATAAAACATTCCAATGTATTTTAATACAGATTGTTGTTTTTGGACAAAGATATATGACAACCCTACCATTCTAGAACCTTTTACAGAAGACCTATCACCTGCTTTGCAAGAAAAACTTTACTTTGTGACAGCATACACAACAGATTTATTATTAGTTCATCTACTCTGATTCTACCTAGAGCATTTTTTAAAGAAGATAACACAGCGTACCAAATTATTTCACTATCTTGGAGATATCATCATTATCTCATAGCGTTACAGCTCTGTATGCGTTTTAGCCTTCAGCTTTTTGTTGCCATTTACGAATACCCATAATTAGAAGATCGACGCAATCCCTACATCTGGTTTTTAACTATCATTTCCCTTGACCTTTGTAAGCCCAAGAACTTAAGCCTTAATTCAGAGGTCTTCTTCAATGCAATCCTTTCATCTGGTTTTTGGTCGCCCTATTCCATTATATTTGTACACCTTAAACCTTAAACAATTTTTTAAAACACTTACACTGCTGTTCAATAAAATAGATTCACCATGATCAACATCTTGCAATTAATTAAAGAAGAGTCACGCTTCAAATTTTTGAAATGTATTGGAATTATATTCATAGGAGGCCACTAAACAAAGTGCAGTTACTTTTTTACATATACTCCATTGCATAAGAGATTTCTAGTAAACTTTTTGGAGAGCAGGTGAATCTATTTTTTTGAACAGCAGTGTAATACATTATGAAACATAAACAAAATCTGTTTTTATTTTATGTATAATTACTTTAAAATTATCATTATTTTTTTTATTTATTTCTTTTTAATTTTAAAGATGGTCGCAATTAATTTTTTAAAACGTCAACAATTACATCCTTAAATTAAAAACAAACAAAACAAAAAATAAATCGTAATCGTAAAATATCAATCATCTTTTTAATTTTAAATCTAAAAAACAACCACAAGTATAGTAAATTCAAACTTTAATTCTTTTTTTAATAGACAATAACTTTTTTTTAAAATAAATTTAATAAGGAATGTACAAGTCCCACACCTGAATAATGGCATGATTTCTTTTATTTAATTTTTTAAACCAATTATAAGAAAAACTAACCTTTTATTAAAATTAATTAGAAACAAAAAAAAAACAAAAAAATAAACTCTCGTAATAATTATTACCGTTGTAATGTGGCATGTTTTGTTTTTCCGAACAAAAACAACTGTATTATCTTCAGTCTTCTCTCACTCTTTTTCTCCTACTTTTGTAAGACTAACAGCAGCATTTTTTTCAGTCTCTTAATATTTTTTTTGCCCTTTTAAAAGTTGTTACTTTTAAAGTTTTTCAATCTGTTTTTTTTCTCTACTGAGTAGCTAAGAAATGTTGAAGGGGACATAATTTTAAAAATGATTTTTATTTTTTTTTTATTTTCCAAAATTTTTAAACATTATTTTTTATATTTAGGTAGAAGCATTGAAATCATAAAACAGCAATCATTTACTTTTTTAAACGCTTCATTACATAGGTTTTAGGCTAAAATTTATATATTTTTTTTTTTATTATTTTTCAATAAAAAATTTATTTTTTTTTTAAATTTTTTACTTTTTTTTGTTACTATTTTATAATATAAAAAATATGTTTTTTTTTTTAATAAATTGTTATAAATTTTATAACAAAATTAATCGTAGTTGTAACAGCCATACAAGGTTTAATTGATGCTGCTGATGAAGAATTAAAATTACGAGAGAATTCGACAACCGATCCAACAAAGGTTAGAAATCTAGTACCAACAACGTTGATTTTTTCTAACAACTACCATAACCAATTTAAAAATAAAATAAAAACTTGTTAAGTTAAATACTACATTACTTTACTAACGGCTGGTTGGTTATTTTGTTTCTTAAATTTTCAAATACTGAAACTATTTAGCAAAACGTTTTAAATATTTTAAATACTAATTTTGTTTTTATTCTGTGATCGTCTTTATCTGTTGCTTTATTACAATTTGTACAGAAATTTAAATATGTTTTGAAGAATTTTTATGCTCTCGATTTAAATGTTTTTTTTAATTAAATAGCAAAACATTTCTGAAACTTTTATTAAAAATAATTTTTTGTTTTTTAAATTTTTAAAAATTTAGCAAAAATCCAACGAAAATTCGACCTCTACGAACCAGCAACAAGAAAAACCACAAGAAAATATTTCCAATGGGCATGCAGACATAAATGGCGACAATAATACTAGAATAGACGATTTGAAGGCAACGGATGATAAGCAACGTAAGAAAAGAGAAAGCAGTACCGATCGTTCAGTAGCGGTAAGTGTTAACACTGTAACGTAGCCTTAAAAAATTAGGAAAGAAATTTCCTTAGGCTTGGCTTAGATACCGTTGTATCGATCCTATCCTATTGTAAACTAAGTTTATCTATCCTATACATGTTTTAGTCGATAATTTCGGGATGATTGAAAATCTTTTAAAAACTATTGAAATTATAATTTCATTTTAATTTTTATATGATTTTAATTTTTATTTAAAGGTTCTTGGAATGGAAATAACCGCCAGTTGTGAGGGTGGTCAGAAATGGTCCGGCCGTCCTCCAACTCCAGTGTTATTATCCCACCATGAACATGTAAGTTTTTTTTCATACCCAATTCAATAACAATTTTTGGAAATATCATCGAGTTGAGATGAACAAAATATGTCCTTAAACACTTAAAATGTGATTTCGATATCTCAAGTTGAATTCACGATCTACATATCAGTTTTTCTTTACTGTACTAAACCTTTTTCTATTTTAATAATGTGTAATAGTGGCCATGTGATTATTAATCGACTAATAAGCCTCTCTCTTTTGCAGTCCAAACATGATGAAGACATGGTATTGCCAGAACCGCAAGAAATCTATTTAGAAGGCTGTTTGGCTCATGACTCGCAAATCTTAGTAGCCGATGCCGAAACTAAACAAGAACAAGTCTATGATGCTGAACTCAATGGATCTCCCGAAGAACCAGCTGTAAGTTAATCGTATAAAATGGCTTTCAGAGCTGAGTTTTTACTAATAGGAGTTGATTTTATTTTCAGGTTATCTTAAGTAGTAAAATGACACTGTCGTTGATAAATTTGGATAATATTTTGGATAAGAAAGCAAAAACAAACGAAATTGAAAGTCCTTTAGCCGATGATATAGAAATAATTGGCCATGATGAACAATAAATAAAAATAATACACTGCTGGCATAAAAAAAAATAAATACCATTAGCGAAATAATAATAATAACAACAAAACAAATAAGAATTTATACGTTAAAAGTAAATGAGAAAAAAAAACAAAATATTTTAAATGCCAAAAAAAAAGAAACAAAATAATGTTAAATTTTTAAGAAAATAATAATGACTGATTTGTTAAATTCTGCTTTTTTTTTGGAGGATTAAAAAATTTATTTAAATTTCATTAAAACTATTTGAATTTCAAAATGTTGCTGATCAAAGAGAACCAAAAATCCAGTACTTCCGTTATAAGGAAATTCATATTCAAACCCATTTAACAGGGGAAATTTGTTGCCAAACAACCTTTCACTTATTTTGTTTGTTTGTTTATGTTTGTTGACAATTTTATTTGTAAACAATTCTTTCTGTAGCATTTGTTTTCTAGTCGTAGCACTTATTTAAAAACCATATTTTAAGAATGCTCAAAATGTTATGCTAATTTTATAATTTTTTGTTTTAAATTGCTTGTCAAATTATTAAAAATTATTATAGTCCTTAATGTCCTTTTCGAAAATATTTAAGTGCATATTAAGAATTTATATTTCTTTATCCTTTTTCATTTAACATATTTTAAAATACTCTATAAAAACAAAATAGTTTCAAAAACATATTGTAATTTATTACTTAAATGGTGTTGTAACAATTTTAAATTAAACTATAAAAGTAAGCGAATTATTATAAAAAAAGAAATGAATTAAAATAAAAATTATACAAATGAAATGTACATGTAACTTGTGAGTAGCAAGAAAATTTATAGATTTTAATATAAATACGAAAAAGAATAAATTTTAAAAAATTATTTGACTAAATTTATTCACATGTTAATATTATTATTGTATGTAAGTCGTTGACTTTATATAGTCCTGATGTAATACAATACCGCTTTCACCCAATAGAAAAGTTTTGCAAGAAGTTTGCAGTATAAAAATTATTTTTTGCATGCTACATGCCTTCCGATGACGTTACTATAGTGATCTACACTGTATCTGTCCTCTTGTGATAATAGATTACATATCAAAGATAGAACAGACCATATTGTTTGTCATATATCTTCAGATTAAAAACTTATATTCTTGAGCTACGGCTAGTGTTGGAACCACTTTTTATGGTTGGAACGTTCTTACGTACAGTTCAAACTTCAGTCTAGTCACTAGAAAACCCGTATCTTTATTTTGAAATGTAAGTCCCGATAGATACTCGGATAAAATTACCACCCCGAAAGTAAATGGCACCTAGAATTTAAAGCTGACTAGAGGGTCATATTAGCCAGTGTATATATATGTCCTGTCTCAATCTTAAAGGCCAGCCCTCCTTTCCCTCTACCTAGTTCAAAAATTTTATAGTTTCAAGAACGTGTATCCAAGCAAGATTGGATTATTTTGGAAGAGGCACGTACCATTCGTCCATTGTGGCACTTTAGAAAAGGAAACAAACAGAAGGAAAGAAAATCAAGAATAAAACAAAGAAAAGTAAATTAAGCCTTAACCATTATGCCCTAGGTGTGTGACATAAGGCCGCTTAGAAGTTTTTAAACTTCCAGACCAGAAGTGACCTAAAAATACTTTCTCTTCAAGCCTTCTGTATTGCCTTATTTTTACATTAATTCCCCGATATTAATTCCGGATATATATGCACCTTCACCCGTATCAATGTACATTTTGGACACTGCTGTGGAAATATCCCAGCCAGCTTATAATCTAATGGAAAAACTTACCTCGGCTTGCCTTTGCGTAAGGTGATGACATTGGTTGTTGTTATGACGCCATTCTCGCGCCAATATACTCCACATAAGCTAAAGATCAGAAAGTTGCATTTCTTGATGAAATTTTTTCAGCACACTTTTATTTCCGCAGAAAACTGTTTCTTTTGTAAATAAATATTCTACTTGGCAAATATTGCTTTCAGTGCAAAAAGTATTTTATTGAAACTTCATTATTCTTTTAATATTTTTTAACGTTCAATTTAATACAGTAGCGTCTAGATTAATTCGTTTTTCGTTTATAAACTGTTATACGCTCTTAATTATATATTATATTTGCTAGCACCCTGTTGTAAGTGCCAGCAAATATAAATCGTTATAAACTACCCTGTGCTTGGATTGTTTTCAACAGCTGTTTGCAAAATGTCAAATTTGACATTAAATTGGTTGAGTTTTGCTGTTTGCTTATGAAATTACGTAAAATTTAACACAGGTTAGTGAATTCTTATTAATTTTTTATAATAAAACAAATGAATATCATCACAATAAGCAAAAGAAATTTGTTGTTCAAGTAAAAATGTTAAAGATACACTTTTACAGGGCTTAAGCCTTAAAGGAAAATTTGTAAGGAATTGACAAAACATTCGCAACCAAAGAAGCATTAAAAATGGCGTCGAAAATGATTTTCATTATTTCATATATTATTAATTTAAGACTTTTTTTATACTAATTTGTGTATTATAATCAATTTTTTTTAGTCACCATGTCTTTAGTAAAGGCCGGCTATTATGATAAGCCCGAAGGGGAAGACTGTTTTGGCAAAATATTGGCCACAAATTCCTATGCAGTTGCCGCCGGCTTGGCCTGGTCTACCATAGATGTATTGATGTTGGCCCGCACCAAGGGCTATATACCCACAATTGCACGTTTTGCTTATAATATTGGTCCAATGATGGGCATGGCCACCGCTTTTACCTTAACCACTTATGTGGCTACAAATGTCCGAGGCAAGGATGATAGGTGAGTATCATTTTATGTTTGCTGGGAATACTGAATAGAGTTTGTGTATAAAACGTGCCAATGAGTGATTTTTAGTTATAATGCTTATTATCTTGCTAAGCTTCCACAGCGAGATGTCATATACCTTTGATTTAGTCTCGGAGTAACAAAAACTCCAAATATCGGCAAACTTCGAAAAGCATTACATATGATTACCGTTCACGGGCTTCACTTTATGCATTAGCATTTGATGTACAAATGGGACTGAAAAATGAATTTCAAATTTCTCTGATGTTTAAAAGAGAAAATGTGTGTAAAAACTTTCTAGAGGTGAAGCGAGTTTTTCAAGGAACAGCTATATCAAAAAGAACTGCGTAGGAGTACAATATGTAATTCATAAGCCACCTAATAATATTTAAATCCTTTCATAATCTGATCGTATGAGATTTTATATTAATGAAATTTGTCGTTTAACAAGTCTTGATAAGAAGGAAAATATCCATGACTGGCTATGAAGGAACGCCGACAGAAATGCTTGTAATATTATTTCTTTTAAAACTTTGATTGTATTGCACATATGATCGTATATGGCCAAACAACTTTTTCTAGCTGTACCTTCCATTGAATATTTTTTTACGATCTCCAAATAAATCCACAAAAAAGTACTAAAATTTAGTTTATAGCTTAAACACATCTCGTTTATTTTATTTCAAAATTCACTACTCTTTATTTGAAAATACTACGAATAAATTAAACAAAAATAAACTAATAATGTTTTCTATTTTAAGATTTAATTACTTCCTTGGCGGCTTCGCTGCTGGTGGTATTTATGGTGCCTGGAGACGCAACCATGTAGCCGGTCTTGTTATGGGCTTGGCCTTTGGTAAGTTGCCTCGTATAATATTCCTTTAATACATTAATAAATTCGATTTTGTTTGTATGTTTGTTTAGGCATTGCTGGTGTAATTAAGAAAACCTCCAAAATTGAAGGTTGGGAATTTTTCCCACCACTCAATCATCATGGCTTTATGGGTGTTAAAGAAAACGATTACACTTTAATGGCCGAACGTCCCAGGAATTGGACAACCGGCAAAGAGTAAAGTGTACCAAATAGATTTTTGTTTTAGTCATTAGTGCAAAATATGAAATTAAAAATACAAGTTAAAGAAACAAAATAATGAAAAAATTAAACGTAATGAATTCGCAAACTGCCTATAAACTGACACGGTAAAATTATTTTTTTCTACCATGGTTTATGGTAGATGTGGTACAACAGTGTATGAAATCTAAAGAAAAATTAAAGAAAAACAACAATAACAAAAATAAAAACTAAGTAATGTTGAGAAATCTCATCTCAAGCTGAAAACTAATTGAAAATATTTTCTAAAACATTCATCATCATCAACATCATCTTTAATTTAAGTCGTAATGCATTGCAAGCAACAACATTTGCTGATTTGCTGATATACACATCAACACATTATTTTCCATAAATTTCAAAAGATTAGCAAGTATCTTGAGAAAAAGCTGCCAGTTTTCAAGAAAACCATAAGGTACTCACTCTTTTATGTTGATGTAGCTTAATATGTAGTTAGTTTACTCACATAGTACATATCTTTTGATCTTTATAGTATATTACAAATTATCTTTAATTAAGCATCTTAGTTGTTTGAAATCTTTTGTTAAGTTTGCAAAATCTACGGCTCATAAAAGCTGTATAAACTCTTATAGATAATCTCTATCACAAGCCAACAAAGACTTTTGCAAAACAAAAGAAAACATTTTTTTTAAAGAAACAGGAAAAATTAAGAAATGAAAGAAAACAATTTAATGCTGTAGTTCTGTTCTGTACTGTTCTGTTTGGCATTGCTAAATTTCTCAGCTGTTGCTTCCTTCCTTATGCTTTTGGAAAAAGTCATTATTACCACAATAACAGCATAAGCAACAGCCAAGTCAGCAGCTGTGGTTTTGAAGTGTTTATAACCTTTTTCTTTTTCTCTCTTTTTGCGAGCCATAAGAAGCAGAAAATAAAAGAAAAAAAAAAGTTAATTCAATATAAGAAGAGATGTTAAAGGTTTTCTGGTTTTTATTTCATTTTATTTTCTGCATTGTTTTTCGTAATTTTGCATACTTACTCATCTTATACACTTCAAACATTTCAACATGCAAATGTCGTAGTTCAATGGCATTTCCTGTGTAGCGACGATTTAATAACAACTTGAGAAATGCCAACTGTCGATTTTCTTCAGATCACAAAGAACTCTTTTTATGAAATTTGGAAATGCAAAAATATTTCGCAACATTATTTGAATATTAATTGGAATTATTTTTAATAACATTGAATTTTTAATTTTTATTTTTTGAATGTGTGAGTGTGAGACTCGTTCACAAACACCACCCCTGTATTACCATAAGATACTTCCAAAGCCATCGATTAAGTATTACGTCAGTTCTACTGTCTCCGTACGACTATCGTTATTCCCTAACATCAACGTCTTTGTAGCCCCAGCTGCTGCAGCGCCCTATATTCTCTCTATTCTTCTGGTGAATATCACACGATAAGCGTATCTGCGTAATGCAATTTTTAACAGATGGTCTGAAGCCAAACATGTTCTTCGGTGAATCTGTCGCACTCAAAAGTTACGTGTTCGGGTATTTTAGGTTCTCCCTGCTTGTTTATATTATCATAGGATTATTTTCTAGCTTAAAATGAAGAAGCAGCATTGCCTAGATAGGATCTGCGTGAATTAGTAATCCAATTCGCTATGCAGTCTTGTAATCATATTTTGACACTGGGTGTAAGAGCTTAGGTTCACCTACCGTTGTAATGAGTCTCTCACCTTTGCTGCCATTCTTCTCTAATAAATCGTGAACGCTCCTCTGATTTCCATTCCTTGGAGGGTACTAAACATTGTATGCTATAAAGTCTACTAAGCTGCTTTGCAGGATATTTCCCGCATATTACAGCAGCTGCACTGTAATTCGCAGAAAACATATGTATATTATCTGCCATATACAGTGAAGCGAAGTGTAAGCGATTTATCTTTAAAGGTGGAAAGCCAACAATTGCCAACTATTGTTTGAAGCTCAGTCTTGTATCAACCATTATTCTAACACACGTTTTTGCCTCGTATCGAGTACAGAGTTTGCTGCCCTGTTCGTTACTTCTGTTTTCTGTGCGGCTAACTCCAGACCAGCATTTTCCAGTCATCTCTGTATTTTCGCTGCAGCATCGAAATGTTAAGTCAATTGGTTACAACTAACGAGATATATCGTCTACATTCGACACACGAGCGAGGTGCTTCAATATGTCATCGTACATCTCATTCCACAATGTTGGTTCAAATACAGAGCCCTATGGGACAAGTACTCTCTGACATCGTCCTCTGCTCTGTGCTATACTATATGGTGACAGAAATAAATGCTTATTATCTGCAGCAAGTCTTCAGGAACATTAAAAATATCCATAGACGTCACTATGTTCATCGAGTGTGTTTAGTAAATTGTGTTGTTGATTTCTGATATGCTTTCTCCTTATCAGCATAAAAGTTAGTCTTAAAATGTTGTTTTTTGAATTGTTAGCATCGAAAGTACGATTCTATCAAACACTTTCACTAAGTTTCTGCAATTTACCGGCAATCTGTTAGTTTTACTCGCCGAAAGGCGGACCGAATCCATTCATTTAATTTAGCGGGTATATTTCCGCTTGGTCTGATATACTCGTAAATATCAAAACTATTACTTTTATCGTCATATATATGTATACCACTAGCTGACCTTTGACCTTATTCTCACAGACAATAAAAGCACACGTAAATGACTCCAGGCGGGGTTAAATATTCTCGTTCTATCAATGAGGAAAGATCCAGTACAATCGTTCTATTCGGTTAAACAGTTATAGCTTTCAACTAAACAAAATAACATACATATATTCGGCTTATGTATTTAGTTTTTTATATACTTACATACATACAAGTATACATACTTACGAGCATATATACTTACATAGATTTCTGTGAAAAGTCGTTTCGATTCGATCACTAATAATTTAACATTATTATGTTAATTCTTGGAAACTGAAAATCTCTTTTCTTTTCTGCAACAGTCAAAACGAGTATAAATATGTCTGTATCTGTATACCTTTAAAGGTTTTCAATGACACAACATTATTATGATTCAAGTTGCATAAACAAAGATAATCTTTTTATAAAAAAGAAAAAAATTACAAACAAAAAGAAAGAAAGAAAAAAAAGTATTTTGTTTATTTCAGCAGATATTTGTCGCCTCAAAGAGACAAATAATAAGCAAAAACCGTTTTAAAGTGAAACTTAAACTACCAGCAACTTTTTTCCAAAGTCAACAAAAATTTCGAATTCGAAACACCAACAACAACAACAACAAATGAAAATATGTACTTAAAAAACTACTTACAACACAATCAGTTTTTTTTCTCTCTCTCAAAAATAAAAGAATCACTTTCAGAAGAATTAAAAAATAAAATAAAAACTGAAACAGAAACAGCTCTTGTGCAAAAATATTGTAAAATGAACGAATGTGTGAAAGAGAAACGGAAAATCAACAACAACAACACCATCAACAATTTAAACTTTCAAGACCCAGAGCAACTTAGCAATCAAGGGGTGTACGAATGACTGAAAAACTGATTGAAGGTAAAACAGAAAGTTGACTTTTAAATCAGGCCCTCAAAAAGCGATGTGTAGTAAGGAGAATTGTTAACTTTTATAAAAGAAAAATGTTCGAATTTAGGATTTTTTTAAATTGTTTTATAAGAATTTTAAATTGGAATTGAAATCCTATTTTAAAATGAATAAATATCCCAATCCCAGGGTTCATAGACTTGATAGTTAGCGTTATTAGCTTAATCGCATACGCCAGCTGTCATGCGTACGATGTCTGAAGCAGGAAATTTGGTTGCTTAGCTAATCAGTGATTAGATTCAATGTAGAATGTCTTTTTGTTTTACCTTTTTTACAAATGTCAAGTCTTTCTTTACCACGATGAACGGCTTTTATTGGCTTTTATGTTGCATTGCCATACAATATACTGTATAATGTATTACTAGCAAGTTTACAGCTCTATAAATAGAGATTTTTCTTCTGGAAGGTCCTTGCAACAGTTCCTTCTCCATTTTAAAGTATGTTCTCTTGTTCATTGCTCTATTGTTAAAGCTCCTTCTTGAACTCGGACCTTTAATTTAAATTCACTTTGAAGATCTCCATACGACCACTATACAATAGAGCTCCAATTGTTATCAAGGAGTGCAATGAAGACTGTGGTCTATATTTCTGGGAATACAGCGTCAGTTGTTTGCAACTTCCCCAGAATATTCAGCCTCAAATTTAATTTATTCTAACCTATCCTTAACGCACACATTTTCCTTCAGAACAAGGTTTTAAAAATTGGAATCGTTACTGGCTTGATAAAAAGAAAAGCGACTTTGGTATGAGACTCATAAAGTGGTTGAAAGATGAGCAAGCAAAACTGCCTGGCCACCGTTGTGAGAGTCCAAGGTGTTTGTATTACTTTTATAAAGAAACCGTTTTTTTTCATCTGCCACTATAATTTGTTATTCTTGTCTTTTTACTGGTATATGTATGTATATGCGGACGGACATAAGACAACATAAGACTATAATTTTCATTTTTTTTTTCTGGCCCAATTGTGATGGTGGCGATGGTCATTTCAACTGTGAAGACAATCAGTTTTTAAGGTATTATTTTATATTTTTGTTGTTGTTGTTTTTTTCTTTCTTCCTTAACTTTTTATAATTTTCTTATGTTTGTTAACTTATGTTTGCTCTGTCGCCCGTTTAACACTTTTTTGTATGGCGGTTTAAGTTGTGTTGTAGTTAAATTCGTATTTGACTTGAAATTCTTTTGTGTGTCGCATTAAATGACTCATTCTTAATGGAATGTCGGTTACAACAGCAACATAAAATGATTAATGCCCAGAAAATTGTACAAGAATTAAAAATTTTTAAAAGAAAAACAAAAAAAAATTGGAAACAATTTTACATGGCCTTACGAATATGAAAAACACACAAAGGAAAAATAAATATAAACAGAAAAAAGAAAAACAGGTAATAGATAAGCAACACAAAACAAAAGGAAACGTTTTCTAGATACTGCTTGCTCTCTCGATCTGTATAAATGGTAGTTTTTTAATGGAAAACCAATTTTTAACTTGCAAGTCTTGCTTACCATGTTTCAGAATTGTAAGTTAGAACGGCTTGGAGAGAGAATTTTTTTTCCGATTACAGTTAATTAACTAATCGGACAAAATGTATCGCTTTCTACCTGTGAAACTTCTCAACTATTTTTAAAGGAGAATTGTTTGATCTGCTTTAACTCAAATACGTACCATAGTGCCATTCTCTTAGAAACCCTCGTCCCTATTTGACACCAACTGCGCTATAGATTTATACACGCTAAATTGTTCCTCATAGTCTGGTACCGATGATAATCACTTAGTGGATGAGAAGCTAGACCGTAATCCTGACTGAAGGGTTGTAATAGCCAATTATATATGTATGTATGTGGATGTATAAGGACATTAAAACCCTATGAAGTTTGACGCAATTCACTATTGATGTGTCGTCTGGCATTCTGTTCTGGTGAAAAAAAAATTTACTTTCACTTGTCGGTTGTAGGAAATTGTCTCTTTAAGACGTTCTAATCCTTCACAGAGGTTGCACAAAATGTAAACTGGTGTAGAATGTTAACTGTAGATCTTTATTTGGTTTATATCGTATTACGATATGCCCGTTCGTTTATTAAAATTCGAATCCATGTATTTCCAGGGTATCTATGGATCTGTGCAGACCAATCGAACATTTTTCTAATGATGTCACGTGATAGCTTTCGCAAAATACCTCCTGTCCATGTTCATTTATGTCTGCGTATTTCGTATTCGTTAGTGGTTCGCCATCGAAAGCAATTTTTTGAACTTAATACGGCCTTTAGATTGTTGTAAAATGTTTGTTTGTAGTCTTCTTCGGAAGTTTTTAAGCGCAACAGTCAAAGAATCCTCAATTTTTAAATATTTGTAGCTACATAGGTGTTGGTAGTTAATTCTGTTTACATTAAACGAAGCCTTCAGTAATGTTTTTATTACAGCTTGTAACTGAGTTGGATAAATAATTTATATTGAACTAGCTGACCCGGCGAACTTCGTCCCGCCCAAAATTGAGTTTTTAGTGCCCAAAACACGCCCATTTTTGGTGAGTTTGTCGCTATCGACTCTACTAACCTACCCACCAAATTGCATTCGTCTACGATTACTATGTCCATAAATATTCAATTTTAAAGGTTTGCCACGCCTACTTTTCGCTATATAGAATTTTTTTTAAACCTGATAACCTTTCGAACAAAAAAAGAATGGTTAAAATCGGTTCAGTAGTTTAAGAGTGCTAGGTATCACTTGAAGGGGGAAGGTTGTCACGCCCATTTTTGGAGGGATTGTCGATATCGACTCTACGAACTTACCCACCAAATTTTATTCGTCTACGATCAATATGTACCTAAATATTTTAACAATTTGCCACGCCCTCTTAACATTTAGGGATATGAATAATAGATGTTGTCCGATTCTCAGACGTACCCGATATGCACACAAAATTTCATGAAAATCGGTCGATCCATTTCGGAAGAGTTTAACCACTAACACCGTGACACGAGAATTTTATATATTAGATTTGTTTTTTTTTATTTAAAAAAATTTTTGAAAAGATCTGTCTTTATACATACGTTGCTATTCAATGTATTTTTTTTTAGGGCAATCTATTTTAAAATTCTTAAAGCTTATCAACGATCTTAAATCATTTCTTTTACTTTCTCTCTCTCTGTGTTAATGTCATTCTACGACAAGCTGGTAAGAAATAAGGCAAGATTTAACCGGAAATCAAATTTAAATATTCATAAGTGTGATCTTAAATTTCAATTTCATTTGAAAAACTCATTATCATACGACGAACATATCTCATCGTATTCATTACCATATTAGTTTCTCAATTTAATACTTCCAAAGAAGGAAAAATTAAATCTCACCTTAAAAAATAAACAAATTTTTCGGAAGTTAAAGTCATAAATATGAGTACATGGCTTCAGAAATGAGAAACGTAAAAAAATATGCCTGAACAGCTTAAGAAGTCGGTAAAAATCATAATTTTTTGAGTGAATGGCAATAAATTTATTTTCATTTTTATTTAAAAGTGATTTTTTTTTCTTTTCATTTCTTTTATTTGCTTTTCTTTTGCCTTTTCTTTTGTTAATCATTGAACTTTCTTTGTACGTACATATGTACGTACTTAAGTATGTATGTACATACTTACATTTCGTATGGATAGATGGATGGATGGTTGGATGGATGGATGGTTGAACGGACGTGTTTGTAATCATTGTAGTCATCTTAAGCACAGCTGGATTTCAAATTATACTTGACTTTGCTGTCTACGGATTAATAATACATATTGTTGTTTTTGTTTTTCTTGCATACCAAACTCAATATGTTTTCCATGCTCTACTCACCTTGATCTTTAATAATAAGTCAGCCACAAGAACAATAACATCAACAACAACAACAACAACAATAGCAACACACTGTATGTACAACGAGTACAACGAAAAAATTTGTGCCTCTACTTTGTTACTTATGATCAGTTCATACAGCTTCTCTATCGGTACGTGCAATTGATGGTTATTTGTAACCTACTGTAGGCATAATAAATTAAAGCATGCGGATTAATTACTTTGTGTACTTGTATATGAGAAAGAGATAGAAGGATCTTCTGTTCGTCCTTAAGTAGCTAGTGTGTTCGAGGAAAGAGTGGCTTGAATAAGAAGTCCTCTAATCGGCAGTCATTGAATTGGCGGCTTGTTTTGATGCGCTGTTTTCTAAGCAATAATAAAGATAACAAGCTGTGTAAAACGAATAGCAGATGAAATAATGTAAGAATGCATAAAACCAACGAACTTATTTAGCATAGTTAGCGTAGAGATGAAATGAGAATCATTTTGTTCAAATAACTTTTTGCCATTTTGAAGTGAAATCCAGTATGTCTCTTTCCCATAAGCTCTAACCCTTATTGGCCATATTATACTTTTTACATAAGAACGCTTTATAATCGTTTGGTGTCGCTTATCAAGCATACCACTATCGTATCAATTTTTCATCCATTTTACTATCGATCCATACCATAGTAAATCATTGAGTAAGGAGCCTAATTCCATTCTTATGGACTGTTTTTTCTCCATATAAGGTTTTCTACATGTTACTGCAGCTAATTGGACACGTTATTCTTACTTTCTTTCCTACTTAATTGGTCATTACAACACTTTAGTTAGGATAACGACGTAGCTCCTCACATTATCTATGTTATGTGTGTGTTAGTTTTATCCATAAGTCGCTGGGGACCTACAGTTCTAAAGTCGATTCCTATAATTCCCTCCAACTCCTACAACATAATCCTTGAAACTTATCGGCTCTTGTTAACATTATTCTATTCTTTCATCTGTATTAATATGTTTCCCTGGGATACATACATACATAATTGGCCATTACACCCCTTCAGTCAGGATTACGGCCTAGCTTCTCAGCACCATTCATGTTGTGTGTGTTAATTTTACACATGAGTGGCGGGACCTAAAGGTTAAAGTCGACTCCGAACGACAGATTTTTTGAGAAGCTTTTCATGGCAATTTTTACTCTCAGAGTTTTTGCCAGAAATCTGCTGAGAGGAAGTCGCCGAAGAAATATTTTCGTTTTGATGTCTTGACCTGGGATTCGAAATCGGGCCTTTCGTCTAATAAGCCAACACACTACCTACTAGACCACGGCGACTTCCCTGGGATATCCGGTTTTATCTTCGGGCATGTATATTTACTTTCTTTACTTATTAAATTAGAATCGACTTGATAACAAATTTTGAAAGATCACCTTTAACCCACTTTTTATTGGCTTCCCTCAGTAGATTATCGAAACATTTGCTCACAGAAGCATTAAGTCGTTGCACATTAATTCGTGTGGTTACATCTCTGGCGCTGTCAAGCTCTTATTGTAGGTCACGATTATTAGATGTCTGTAGTTGCCGTCTATGCAAATGGACCTTTATACTCTACGAAGTATCTTTCTATATATATATTTATATTTTGCTTAAGTGGACGTGTTTCTTCGCACTAACTTCTATTATAGTTTTGAAATCCGTTTTCTGGAATCTGCTTGTTTATATTGTTTATTTTATATGTTTGTAGGATTATGGTCCTCGGCTTTTCTAAATTAAATCATGGGGACTGAAATATTTCACTGAGAAGGGTTCGTGTCTTTGCTCAAAGGTTAGACTTGAACCATTGGATTCCATTACGATAATCTTATGTCTTGAAGTTATTTTTTTTGTGTATAAAATCAGGAAGGTTGTCTGACAATCGACTTAAACCAACATGTTGGCATACATATAAGTTTGCAATTTAATCTTAAAAGCTTATTGAAAGCAGTTTTTTATAGCTGAGGTAACAGCTGCTAAATTGTGTTCAGTTTTGTTGTTGCTTTTGTTATATTTTTCAGTTACTTGCAACTACTACTCATACACACATACATATTTGTTATTTGAAAAACATAAAAAAAATAATCTTAAGTTAAGGCTTACTTCGATGTCGATACGTAACTCAATATTGATTGGTAGAGTCACCTTTTTTTTATGATTTATTTGATTTTGTTCAGCGATAAATGAGAAGAAATACTTTGACAGACAATCTTAAGGTATTAAGTTGGTAGCAGCATAAAATGACATCATCAATGCCATCTTAAATCAGCAGAAAGTGATTAATAATCAATCAATACAATAAATTGACAATAAATTGAATTGGATTGCAGGGTACTTGGCTTACTTGGTTAGTTTAATGCAATAATAATCATGAAATTAAAATCAATATGGATTGCTTAATAGTAAAATTGTAATGAAAGTTGAGAATATAAGTATTTTACGATTTAGTTTTTAATTTCTTTCTTTGTTCTTTGAATTTAAAAATGCATTATAATACAAAGAATTTCGAAACTTAATTAGGTGACTAGCTTGAAATAGTTTTGAACTCGTATGCGATATTGCTGGTACTCTCTGACCTAATTGGATGATGCCATTCAGTTCATAGGTTGTTTACCTTGTTCTCCAACTTGTTAAACGTAAGATGAGCCCATTGAGCTATTATGCTCTTGCAAAAGATTGTCCTTATCGGTATTAGATTGAGACAATCGATTTTCATAAGCTTCTAATAAGAAAAGGTTCTCATGAGTAAAATTCTTGTCAATAGAATTAACAGATGATAACCATTTGCAGACTAGGATATAATAGGAATGTATGAATCTACAAATCCCCTTGGTAGAAATAGACCTAATCTCGGACCTAGTGGTCTGGATAGCCGTGGTATTAAGGATTCCAAAACAGGTTTCCTTACTGTCGGGCGTTAATTAGGACCGGAGATATAGGCGACGAAGTTAATTTTTTTATATAGGCAAAAGTAATTATTATTAATTCAATTCAAATACAAAAATTTTAATAATTCTCACTGAGTTAATGTGTATTTATATGTATATATAGAGACCAGAAAATGTCGTATTTTTCGCAATTTGTATTTCTTTGGTAGATTGCATGCTTTTGCTTGATGATTTCCATTTTTTAGGTTGATGCCTTGCATTTTTTATGTTGATGACTTGCATTTTTTGAGCGGTAACTTACAACTTTTTGAATGAAGAATTGCATTTTTTTTAGCGATGACTTGCACTTTTTTAAACAATGACTAGCAGTTTTTGAAAGATGATTTGCGTTTTTTTTTGTCGATGACTTGCATGTTTTTGGACAAAGAATTGCATTTTTGAGCTCGATAACATGCATTTTTGTTTTGGTTGGTGACATGGCATTTTTTGATTCGATGACTTGTGTTTTTTAGTCGCTGACTTGTATTATTTTGGTCGATGACTTGTATTTTTTTGGTCGATGACTTGTATTTTTTTGGTCGACGTCTTGCGTTTTTTTGGTCGATGACTTGCATTTTTTGGATGATGACTAGCAGTTTTTGGTCGATGACTTGCATTTTTTTTGGTCGCTGACTTGCATGTTTTTGGAAAATGAATTGCATTTTTTAGGTCGATGATATGCATTTTTTTGGTTGGTGACATGGCATTTTTTGATTCGATGACTTGTGTTTTTTTGGTCGATTACTTGTACTTTTTGGTCGATGACTTGCATTTTTTGGTCGATGACTTGCATTTTTGTTTGTCCATGAATTGGTTAATGACTAGCATTTTATCTATGTAGAGCACTGTCTTTGGTGATATAAAAAAGTTAGCTTCGTCGTCTATATCTCCGGTCTCAAAGGTTACCTGCCCGTAATGAAAATTGTTTTGGAATCCTTAAACATAAAGGCTTTAGCATAATTCAGAGATGTCTAGGAAATTTGTCGAGGCTCTATGCTTCTTTTAGAAACAAAGGGGCCTTTTTGTGCGAGTAATGAATAATAATTTTTAAAAGCCATACTCCTTTATTTTCTCCGTTTCAAAATGGTACTAAATTGGTACCTTTTTCTTTACCAATATATTTAAAAACAAAATTAACAACGTCTCCTGTTGTGTTAAACTCTTTACCTATTTCAAAGACGTGACTTATGTTGTATAAAAAAGCTTAAAGTCGCTGTAAAAGGGAAACACTGGAGTTAATAATAATTCTAATTGTGTTTTGTGATGTAATTTAATAAAAGGCCCAAGTCAAGTACATAAATATTTTGACTTTTAATTTCCGACAAAAAAAAAAAGAGAAAAGAAAAGCATTTAAGATTTCTTTACGAGTTAAATAAAGTTTCAAGAGCTGCTTTTAATTACGGTTCAAAAATCTTCAACAATGGAAAGCATTTGTTTGTGTGTCTTTAATTCCGTTCCCAAGACATTTTTAATTAAAAATGGAAAGTGAATTTAGCAAAATAGAGATGTTAACGTTGCTGCTGATGCCTTAAATGCATACATACACACATACATCATAACAAGGGCATAAATAATCACTTATGAAATTAAAAAAAAAAAATCCATTTCATTTAATAATGAGAAAAAAAATAGTCAACAATAAATGCAAATGAAATTAAAAACTTTAAAGAAAAATAAAAAATAAAGAGAGCGAAAAAAACGAACAAATAAATCAACTTGAAGTGTCAATTGTTTAAAATACGTACGTACAAGAATTTCAAGTACTTTTCTGTATTGATTTTATCCCTTTATAAAGCATTAATGTATACGTACCACTTCTAAAAAGATTTCTTCAACTTAAACCAGTTCAAACTACAATTCATTTTTTTATGGCTATTACAGTACTCTGCAATCTTGTCCTAAGGAAAAAAATACAACAACATCAACAATTACAAAATAAATAATTTTTATTTAATGCTTTGAAAACTAACGCCTCAATATAATTAATCTTCTTAAACAACGAACGTCTGGTTGCTACTATTCGTATGTACGTCGGGACGTATTTATGAAAAAAGGGGTTGCGCAAGTAAACTGAAAAAGGGGTAAAATAGGCTTAAGCGCATGTGCTCTGTTGCCGACATTGTAATCCTTTTAATTGGCCGTGTATTAGCCTTAGCATTACCCTACGTTATGGTATATGCTTTTTTATATTAACATGTTGCACGTAAGCTTAAAGAAGGGTGGTCGAGAAGGTTTGTGTATTTCGTTTCTCTATTGGCAAAGCGCACGTTTTTAAGCTAACATCGTAGTCTCCATTTGCGTTCCTTAAGGAACATAAGACTGTAGCAAATCGCCCCCAATCTGTTTTATTATTTCTTTCCTTTGCTTTCAGTTTCATTAATCAAGATGTTACAGCTAGGAAGGTCGGAAACAGATGATTGACATACTGTAGTAGGGTCTAAGATGCAAGTCTCATGCCTGTCTCATTGCTTGTCTCATTGCTTGTCTCATTGCCTGAAAATGATTTCTAGAGTTCGGGATTGGTATGTTGTTTAGAGTATATATGTGTGTTTAGGCATAAATCAATCATAAGTTAATATTTGAGCGCAAGGCAATATGTGCTTTAAAACGTGGTCTCCGTGGTCTTCGGTCTCCAACTGCTGTCTTGGTAGGACATCTTGGTAGTAGCCTTTGAATCATTGAGTTTATATAGATGGACGGTAATAGCCTTTACTTATTGTTTTACTACGACTCTTTATTCAAGATTACAACCTAGCTTCTCACACCACCCATGGTGCGTGTATTAATTTTATCCATTAGTGGCGGTACATAACGTTTAACTTCACCTCCAAATGATGGATTTAAGAAATTATTTATGACAAGTTTTTGCTAGAAGACTGCCGAGTCGAACTCGTCGAAAAAAACATTTTTTCATATTTCGTTTCATTCGAGATCTCTGACCTGGGTCGTGAACCATGTCCAAACAGCCAACACACTATCTACTAGGCTACGACGGCTTCTTCTAGTCTCTAGCCATAAAATTTCATTCAGACGATTGAGATTTTTGGCGTGTTATGAGAAGGAAATTATCCATTGCAAGCTTGCCGAGGCAATTCATTTTGATTTCATTTGCTTACAACAGAAAGATGAGCATCGAAAATGACTCAGAATAAGTAACAAGTTAATAGGGTACCTAGAAATTCTATCCTGATCGTATATTTTAATTTGTTGCTGTCTTTCCTTTTTTTTTTTTTGTTTTCTTTTGTTTTTGAACACACTTGGTTGACACCAAGTACTGTCAATTAATCACTCAATTCATACACACTTATGTACATTCACCGATAAAAACAAAAAAAAAACGAAATCGTGTAAAGAAATAAATCGAAACGAATGTTCATCGCCAGCGCCATAAACCCACCACAAGCGAATAAGAAGTATGTATAAGAAGAAGACAAGATGACATTACGTAGCACAAACCACGGTTGTGTACATAGTACGTGTATATGCCAAAAGTATCATGATGCCATTGGATAGATGGATAGATGGATGGATGCATGGATGGATGATGCTTGGCTGTTGCTTGGTTGGTTGCATGAATTATATTTAAAAATTTTTGTTGTAAATACTCGTACATACAGAGCATAAAATTAACACCAATACATTTCATTTACATTTAAAATACTTGAAAATATCCTCTCCGTCGACTTCTTTTTCATCTTCAGTATTATCATCATCATCATCATCATCAAGATGTTGTTGAAATGATCGTGCTTCTTTCAGTTGCAACTGTTGTGAGGTTTTGAAAAGAGAAAAAAAGAAAACTACACAACATATAATATAAATATGAATATGTACTTGTGTGTATGATTGTGTATGTGTAAGTAAATATTGCCATAGTCATGAATAACTTAAATGCAATACTATCATCATAATCTTCATTGTTTATTATAGGGTTTAAAATTAACCCCCTAAGAGCTCATATAATTTTTATATTCAATTGTGCTCATTTTAAGTCCTTGTGTCAACGAGTTCCGAATCGAATAACCAATACACCTACATTGGTAAGATCGAAATTGATTGCTATGCCAGTAAAGGCTAGGTTAGGTTAGGTTAAAGGACGTGTACTTGTCAACTGTGACAAGTACAGTACCCGGAAGTCGAATTGACCCATTGTACAACGTCCTACCAACGTCCAACGTCCACCACTCGTGTTGTGTGCGTTAAAAACCTACAGTTTAAAGTCGACTCCGAACGACAGATTTTTGAGAAGCTTTTTCATGGCAGGTTTATTTACTCTCAGAGTTTTTGCCAGAAATCTGCTGAGAGGAAGTCGCCTAGGAAATATTTTCATATTTTCGTTTTGATGTCTGACCTAGGATTTGAACTCGGGCCTTTCGTCTAATAAGCCAACGCAACAGTTAATGCTATTTGCTAACCAAACTAGTGCCTGTGGGGAATGAATGTTTCAATTCAATTTTGACTCTTTTGAATACATGGCCTTAACTTTTTGTGTTCCACAAAAATTCATTCGTTTAACAATGGGTTAAAATACAGCGCATAGGGAATAATTAAAATGCAAACGAATGAGTGGACGACAACAGGCAAATATTATAAAAATTCCACAAAAACAAAAGAAAGGCACCAAGGCAGTGACAAATATGCGCTGTAAACAAAAACACCAAAGTGTATAGTGTGATAAATGAATAATAAAAAAGAAAGAGATAAACACGAAGAACTCAGAAAAGAAAGAAAACAAAAATCTTTTTATTGTATGAATGACCCCTTTTTTTCTTCATGATCATCATTATCATCGGATGATATCCCCGTTGCAGTTTACCAATTGATTGCATCTCCTACTACTTCAAAAGACAAAACGAAACGTTTCCCTCCCTGCCCGCCTATTATCGTTTTCTTTCGGAATCTTTTTATTTTCACATTTACTATATCAAATTGGTTTTGTTGCGAATTGTGAATCTTGTTTTGTTTCTTAATCCAAATGTATGGTGTGGCATGTTGCACACAATATGAATGCAGAGGCATTCATCATGGTAAGCAAATTTTTGCTGGCATATTATGAATGAAACCTTTCCTTTTCTTTGGATTCGGTTCGCATTTTTATTTATTAAATCAATGTTTTATTTAATTGAATGATAATACCAAGTTTATCACCATTTTATTTGAAGCGTGTGTTGTAAATAATGTTGGAAGCAATTGATTGTATTTCCCCCTGATTATTTAACAATGCTCATCACATTTAAACGACATAATTTGTTTAAATTATTTACCATGGGCAGAAGCCCATCTCACCCATCTTTACTATTGTCATTGCTGGCGACCATTTTCTTTTTAGTTAGACTCCTCTAAAGGACACTATCGCATTTATGAATTTGTTTGAGTGATAATTCAAAACCAAATTTAAACTTTACCCTGTATTACAATAATTCAATATATATCTCGGCAAATGTAGATGGCAACCCTATCGTCCTAGAATCAGCAACACAAGACCAATAACCTGTTTAACTAGAAAATTAGTAGAATGCAACTTCTTTTTGATTGATATAATCGAATTCCTGTTGCTTAATAAAACGGTCAGAAAGTGCATCAGCCATCCTAATAGGGCAGATACTTTTATAAGACATGATAGAACAAAACCAATATTGCCACAGTCTTTTTAAAGGCTGCGGTTTTTTACATTGCCGGTTTCAGGTTTGTTATTCAAGTTTCCTCCAGTGATTTGAGTTACTTTACTTCTGTAGCGAGTTTTAGTGTGATGCTATCGTCTAAAAGTTGCCTAGAGGCAACACTTTTCATGAATTCAAAGGGTATAGTGGTGTATTTCGAATACTGCTCATTTCCATTGGGCAACGTTGCCTGACCTTTGTGTAATGTCTGTTGTTGATGTTACCTTCTCTTCTAAGTCAGGGGCCTACTTGTGTGGATTGTTTAGTGGGAGTTTGAAGTCTCTTACTTTCTAGAATTCTACAAATAAAAAAACAAACGTCTGCCTGTTACGTATTCAAACTTGGGATGCTTTGACTGGTGGTCATGTGCTATAACCACTCATCTCGCCTCTTCTAGGACATTTAAGATGAATTTTTACGTGAATGGGCTTGTGATCGAGACTAGACTTATATATCGGGTTATCCATTTAGTGGTTTCAAAAGTAAACGTAAATAAAACACATATAAAATATTTTTTTCATGATATTTATTTTTTATTGTAAAGTTTGAACGTTGACATTATGTGTGAAACACTATATCATTTAAATGGCGTCCAATCGAAGTGTTGCAAGCATTGATTCTTTTGAGGTAATTTTCGACCACTTTTTGACACATATTGGGCGGTATCTCAGCCATAACTTGACGAATGTTGGTTTTTAATTGCTCAAGAGTTGAAGGTTTATCTGCATAAACACTGTCTTTCGCGTAGCCCCACAAAAAAGTCTAATAGTGTCAAATCGCATGATCTTGGTGGCCAGTTGATATCGCCACGACGAGAAATTACGCGGCCAGGAAATGTCTCTTGCAATAAAGCCATATTCGCTCGAGTTGTGTGGCATGTGGCACCGTCTTGTTGAAACCACATATTCTCCAAGTCGTATTCTTCAATAGCAGGCAAAAAAAAAAGTCGGTTATCATATGACCATAACGCTCCGAATTGACGGTGACAGTCGTACCATCGTCGTTTTCGAAGAAGTAAGGCCCAATCACACCTTCGGACCAAATAGCTCACCAAACTGTGACTTTTTCTGGATGTAATGGCCTCTCTTCTATTACTTGAGGATTCTCAGAACCCCAAATACGACAATTTTGTTTATTAACATACCTAATCCACCGAGTGTGAAATGTGCTTCATCGCTGAAGAATATTTCGTTCGAAAAATTGCCGATACGTGGCTGCGGCAGAATCACCATTTTTGTAGTAGGTTTTGATAATTTTTATGCGTTGTGTGATAGTTAAGCGATCCATTTTCGTCAATGTCAGACTTTCAACTGAAAAGAAAAAAATTGTTTTCACAACTTAGTTTGACAGATGTCGAATTCCAGTCCCATACTTTTGAAACCACGAAATGGATAACCCTTTATTAAGCTGGTTTAAAACAAGGTAAATTACTATTAGAGAGGGCATAGTCTTATACTAGAGAACTTATATAATTAATTAAACCCAAGCTTTTCCGGCAATACCAGAAGTTTGTGACATCATATGCGACTTTCATCACTTCTTTTCGTCTTACAACCCACTTCACTAACATAATTCTAATAAGCTGTAATTTTGGAAGCTCCCAAGTCGCTATTTGTCTTCTAAATAAATGCCAGTCTTTAGTTATGTTTGAGTGTGTATTTGTAAGGTGTAAGACCTTAATTCAAAAAAAAGCTTCATTTATTATTATCAGCATAATACATATTGCCTTTCAGATAATATTTTAAATAAAATTTATTCGAATTTATTAAAAAAAATTTTTAATTTCGAAAGTTTTGTTTCTACGTTTTAATACCGATCTTTTGATCTTTTCCTTTCTGTAATATATTCGCTTGTATCATAAGACGCTTGACTTTATTATTTTTAATATATAAAAAAAAACAATTTATTTTAAATCCCTCGGAATTATAAACAAATTTTGAGAGTACATATTAAGTTAGACGAGACCATATCGAATGGTGTTTTGTAAAACGCTCGTACATATGTATATATGTACGTTTAGTTGCACATTAAAATTTTAATTTCCAAAACATTTGAAAACACTAAAGGTCACAGCTGTTTGAAAATAAATTCAACATTTTAATGCAACTTTTCTATGTTTGTCGATTGCTGTTGTGCTCGCTATTATGGCCTATTGTTAATAGAATTAGATTTTATTATGTTTAACAGCGTCTACAATATTTTTGTGTCTTCTTTTATTTTACACAAAAGACGTTGTTGATGTGCTAAAGCTTTTGTTGATTTCATGTGACACCACCACCAAAGGCATGTGTTACAAATTCAATTTTTATACGGTTTTGAATTCATCAAAAAGACAAAGAATTGAATTTAAAAATTAAAGCACAAAATGAAATGTATAATAAATTGAATTTTCTGAATAAATGTAGAGTTCCGCATAATTTCCATATCCAAACTAACTTCTCCTCTTTGGAGACCAGCAGACAGTTAAGCTAATATTTTCTGTCTGCTTTTAAGTAAGGTCTCAGTAAGGACTTCTGCATGCTAGTCAAACCCTTATTGCGATTTGAAATATAAATTTTATTGGGTATTACTATTAAACGCTCATCCTTCTCCTATATGTATTTGTCCCAGATCCCATAACAATCTATGATACTACCACAAATTGTCTCATTAAAGATGTCCATATAAACTCATCCACTAGCTTACTATAGTTTGATGTGTAGGTGATTAGTTGGTGTTACTCTACTTAGGCCAGTGTGTATTGTATTGTATTTAAATTTTAAAAGGCAAAAACGAACGCCAATAGGCGCTCTAGTGTAAGCCATCTAAACTCGTTTACAAACTTGGAAGTTTTCCTTATCCTTCCAGGGTAGTCATGTCAAATTTGACATGACATAACAGTAAACTATTGTGGGTTTCTGCTTTTGAATTAACGGTAACAAATACAGGACTGTATACAGAGGGAAAAAAGACGTTTTAAAATTATACACGTTTGGGACCAAATTGACACAAAAGTGTTTATAATTTTTCAACAACATCTGTTGTTGATTTGATACACGACGTTAACAATTGGCAACCAAAGTATAATAAGCAATCCGACTCTCACATATGGACAATTTTTCTCTCACATCTACGAGTGCCGTGTGAAACTTTTTTTGAACACTTTTAAGGATCGTATGTAATTGCCGTTATCCACTAGAAACTGTAATTTTTTAAATAGTTTTATCGCACTTTTTACTTACTTTTTGCACAAAAGTTTGCCCGTTTATGTGCTTTTCTTATCCAATTTTTGCCTTCTAAAACTGTAGAAAGCTAAATCGTAAATATTTTCGCTTTAAAACAGACAAAAAAACTAGAAACTATCGAAATGACAAGAATGCGTTGTCGAAATTTCAATGAAATGACAACGAAGCGTTGTCGAAATAACAACAATGCGTTGTCAAAATTACCACGGTGGTTGTCAAAATGATAGCTGGGTGTTATTAAAATTTTATACACATCCGTTGTCGAAATGTTAACAAACGTGGTAAGCTCACTTTTGACAACGAATTGTATCAATTTCACTACTTTTCTACCGGGTTTTTCCCTCTGTGTACGGTATCTTTAACAAATTTCTGAAAGTGGCACTAAGGATAGCAAAAAGTATTCGAACAATTTTTCATTAACTATCTGAAAATAACTGCTTGAACGAAAGAAACAGGAGCTCCATTTAATGCAAAAATCAACTAAACGTTAGAAGACTCGCAGACTTACAGGCCTATTTGACGTTTTGATATCATAGGCAAATGCCTTGAGAGAGCAAAACACCTAACAATACAGCTGACTGTCGAAGAGAGAGCAGGGAAAATTGGATACCAAGTACAGCTTATGGTAGGTAAAATTCACGATTGATCAAATAGGCTATCGAGCGAAAAGGAGGACATAGAAAATGTTTTTAACGTTGCGGAATAGTTCTGAGCTTTCAATTAAATGTACAGAGTTGTGGTCGCCGTAGTCTAGTAGGTAGTGTGTTCGCTTGTTAGACGTAAAAGCCCGAGTTCGAGCCCCAGGCCAGACATCAAAACGAAATATGAAAAGAAAAATATTTCTTCGGCGACTTCCTCTCAGCAGATTTCTGGCAAAAACTCTGAGAGTAAATAAACCTGCCATGAAAAAGTTTCTGAAAAATCTGTCGTTCGGAGTCGAGGTTAAACTGTAGGTCCTGCCCCTCAGGTATAAAATTAAAACACGCAACATAAGTGGTGTGAGAAGCTAGGCCGTAATACTGACTGAAGGGTTGTAATGGCCGATTATATATGTATGTATGTGTTTCGGGTTTAATAAAAATTAAGGGGGTATTACCCCAAATAAAGCCTTCAGAAGTACTCAGATTCGCAAGAGGATAAGATAACAAGTTTGTTGGAATAGTTGATAAAGCAAAAAAAGTGGACAAAGCAAAAAGCCGAAGAAATCCAAACGTTACTAACAATAGTACAGTCGTTTTGAAAAAGGATAAGTAATTATGGAATAGCTTCCTATCCTACGAACTAATGCAGTGACATTACCAATTTAAGAAAGGGGCGAGTCCTCCTCTATCAAGTATTTTGAAAATCCAAATTTTCAAGCTTTATTTTAGTAGAAAATTGATTTTGCAGCGAAACTCTTCAAATATTATTTTTTTTTATTTAAGATTTTAAACAAATGCCTCTAGACACGGTTGGTGGCTGGTAAATGATATTCAGTTTGAAGACTGTTATTCTGTTTTTTTTTTGTTTTTTTTAATTATTCATCATTAACGAGTCTTCTTTCTGGTATTCATTCCTTTGTCTTTGTTAACAAAACATTTGTGTGTGGTTTTGATTTATTTTTTGCCTGCTAATTATTAGTCTGTCTGTTAGGTTTGTCATGCCACAGTTGTTGCAACAAATTAGTGACATCCTTAAGAAACAAACAGAAAACAAACAAAAAAACACCTTGAGCGGTGTTATTTTCTTTTTTAGCCATTCATGCATCTCCGCCAGTCAAGCAATCAGGCCGTCCGTCATTCATTCACAATTACATGCGCAACAATTATACTCACAATTTGTTGAAATTGTCTGGAAAAATATGTGAAATATTTGAAAATAGTTGGTAAATAGATTTTTCATTATTCGTTTGTACCACAGCATTCATACTCGTATATGGAGTCAGTCAGTATAGATTTGTCTGTCTGCATCCACAATTCATATGACATTGCAAAAATTCAGTTTTTTTCGGTTTCGGTTTTAGTTTTTTCTTTGTCTAGTTTCATCATCATCTCATCTTACTAAAGCATGAGTATTTACTGTTGCTGTTGCTGCTGCAGCTTGCTTGCATGCATGCATCATGCCTCTTGTAAAACTCTGCATATTTGTGCTACTTTTACGGTAGCTCTTGTCTTAAGTAAGTGTATAAATGCATGGGTACTTAACTTTGAGGGGAGCATCATCTTAAATAAAAAAAAATAGAAAAATTAATGGGAAATAGTTTTTATGTCTATGCTTCGAGTGCCGATTTCAAGTGAAATAAATGATCTTGAAATAGTTGTGACTGTCATAATGCCTTAAGCTTTATTTGTGAAGAAGCAACAACAAAAATAATACTTTATCTTGAGATTTAATATCGTATTTTTAATTAAAAAAGATTATTTTAATTGAAGAAAAAACTAATCTTTCGGAGTTCCTATCCACTACACTTCATGCCAAAGCTAAACTATCAGTAAAATCAGTATCAGTAAGAAACGATAATCACAAAACCCTGCACTCGGTAACAGCAAATCATGTCTAAAACTTAATGACGTCGACAGTAGCGAAACTCGAAAGCTTATAAAAACCATCGTTTTCTAGTCAATATTGATGTTTAGTCGCCGTAGTCTAGTAGGTAGTGTGTTCGCTTATTAGACGTAAAGCCCGGGTTCGAGACCCAGGCCAGACATCAAAACGAAATATGAAAAAAAAAATATTTCTTCGACGGCTTCCTCTCAGTAGATTTCTGGCAAAAACTCGGTGAGTAAATAAAAAAGTAAAGTTTCTCAAAGTATGTCGTTCAGAGTCGACGTTAAACTGTAGGTCCCGCCACTCAAGTATAAAATTGAGGCACACAACATAAGTGGTGTGAGAAGCTGGGCCGTAATCCTGACTAAGGGTTGTAATGGCCAATTATGTATGTGAGTATTGACGTTTTGTGCGTGCGTATATGTAGTGGAACTGGCAGTAAATTATTAACCTTTCTCCTATGGATCTATACTTTCAACAAAAGCTCCGCGTGAATGGAATGAGGCGGACAACTTGTATTACATAGACAGAGTAATTGTTGTGTTTCATCAGGTTAACGCACAACTGTGGTGACTGGTTTAAAGCTTAAGACGCTTCGTTGAGAGGTTTTTGCATCAAAATTGCCAGGATAAGAGAGACATTTTTTTCGAAAGTTGAGGAGACATCTAAGTGTCTCCACTATTCCTTTCGTCCAGGTCCCTGTGTCGGATTCTGTTTGACACGTGTGCAAGTATCATCTATGCCGGTGTGCCTACATATTCTGCAGCCTCGAGAGCTCTCTTCTTCAATCTTAGGATATGCTCCACTTAATTCGCCACTGAAGTCCAATTCTCTCCACTCGCAATTATAACCCCGACAATGTTAGCGGCCGTGATCGTTGCAACTATTGATGTCAGTTCAGAGCGATAGCTCTGCCAGCGTGCACACTCGAAAACAGTGTGCTCTGCATCATCAATTACTTCCGCCTCTTGGTAAAGGCAATAAGGGGAGGCGCCCTTGCCTATTCTATGCAGGTACTTTCTAAAATACCCATGCCCCGATAGCATTTGTATAGTGTAGTAGTTCACCTCTTCGGTTTTTCGTCCAATCCATAGCCCAATATCCGGGATAAGTCTTACCGTCCACCTTCCTCTGTCCTCTTCATCCCATTGGCGTTGCCATTTTGAGATGGTGTTTTGCCTAAAGGAACCTGTTGTATAACTTCCGGTCAATTTCGCCCTATAAATCTCCATCCGCTCCGCGGCCTGCAGATCCACGGGAATTGTATCTGCAATCACAAGTGCGGCTGGCGCGGATACTGTACGATGCGCCGAAGTGATACGCACTGCAGCCGTTCTCTGTACCGATATAAGTGAGTACGGTCGCTTTCTAACATTGAGCGCTTCGGCCCAAATTTCACTTCCATAAAGCATAATGCTGTTACTAACCTCCATCAGGAGTCTCCTTCTCACCAGTAGCGGGATAAGAGAGACATAGTTTAGGTTAGGTTATGTTTCCGGTTAGCTTGCCGTTCACAGGCAAGTTTACTCGGTGGCTTTACGTCTAATAAGCGAACGCACTTCCTACTAGACTACGGCGACTTCGCAAACAATGGTTTGCTAAAAACTTATAGGGGCGGGTCAATACGTTAGCGACAAGTCTAAATTTCCTAATCATCTATGATAGGTCTTTATCCCCTAATCTTTTTAAAGGTTTTACGGGGATTAAAATGGGAAACATTGTAAGACATAAGCATCTCATTAAGATTAATGCTTTCAATTTTGAAAGATTTTGTGGGTATGAGAAAGCTTTCCACAGGATGGGTATCCCGTTTTCTCAGTAGTAACTTCGCGGAAGTGTTAGCGTTGTTCAATCGCAATATAGACGAGATTTTGTAAAGTTTATCCTCGATTTAAAAAATAATTAACTCGATTCGTAACATTTAAACGTATACAGGAGAGTAATTCTCTCATATTATCTACAATAAATTTGTAGTTATTCTCTTTACAATGGTATACAGTTTAAATATGGGGATCACAGTTTAATTTAATAACGTATCTATTACCGTTGCCCTTACTTAACTTTGTAACTCTTCATTTTCGTGTGTGATAAGCTTAAAGTTATATTCAACACAATACATCAGGTATTGTTTTTGAACAAATTTAGAGTCTAATTAAAGTGTGTGATTATCTTTTTTTTTGACTTAAGCGGTGCCTTAAAATGAATGTATGTATGTATTGCTGGCATTATTATTGAAATGGTGTTTCTACGTTTTTATGCTTTGAAATTCACACAAAACTTGAAATATTTTTTTGTGCTGCCATATACACACATACATTTGATTGTACACCACCTGCATTAGTGTTAAAATGAAATTTAAATAATTATTTTCATTTTAATTATCAATGAAAATGGTTAAAATATTATTGGCTATAAATAATTGGACATGTTTATGATTGAAAGTTCTTTTAATGGATTTCTGTTTTCTTCGAGTGTTTAACTCTCTTAATGCGTTAAATGCGAATGAATTTTTTAGCGGCGTATGAGTGGTATTCAAATGAGAAATAAAAAACACAACAACAATAATAATAATAATAATAAAAATAATTTTTATAACTCAATATATTCTTATTGATTTCTGTTTAGAAAGGAATGTATTTTTTTTTTGAACCTAAAAGACAAGGTGGCGCAAAAATAATGTCATAATGTGAAGTAAGCAAGTCTATTTGCAGAGAGTTTGCTTGGAAAGTTAAAAAATAAATGACGAGATGGCAAAACCGTTTCCCATTTATACCGTGTCGAACCATTTTTAAATACATATGTACATATATACATAATTGGCCATTACAACCCTTCAGTCAGAATTACGGCCTAGCTTCTCACGCCACTCATGTTCTGTGCCTTAATTTTATACTTGACTGGCGGGACCTACAGTTTAAAGTCGACTCCGAACGGCAGATTTTGAAAAACTTTTTCATGGCAGGTTTAATTACTCTCAGAGTTTTTGCCAGAAATCTGCTGAGAGGAAGTCGCCGAAGAAATATTTTTTTGATGTCTGCCCTGGGGCTCGAAACCGGGGCTTTACTTCTAATAAGACTACGGTGACTAAATGCAATTCGTATATATGTTCTCATCGATTCTATAAGAAGCATAGGGTCCTCGATTAATTTGTTGGAAATATCTGTGTTATACCCTCTGTTATCCGTTCACTTCCGCTCAGCTCTTGTCCATATATGCACAATGCGACCCCTTCTCCGGTTCCCTTTCGAGTTCCCAACTGTGACATTCCTAAAGCAAATACTTATCTATGGATAGGACCAGTCCAATTGCTCTATCTTATTTCAATTATGTAGTTAAAGTGTTTGCTTACAAATCCAGTTTCGAATCTAGGAGATAATGAAAATATTAAGAATTGAGAGATTTTAATCCTGCTCCAAATAATCCACAGCAGACTCCTGAAGACCCCTGACTTGTGATAGCCTTGATGCCCCCGAAAAGTTAACATCAACAATTAATATCGGCGGTAGGTCAGATTGTTCCACATCTTGAGAAAAATTTTAACACCGTAATGAGAGTTCCTCACCACTGCACCCAAGAGTACTGAAGACCCCTGACTCGTGATACCCTTGATACCCCTGAGAAGCTAACATCAACAATTAAAATCGGAGAAAGGTCAGATTGTGCCACCTCTTGAGAAAAATTTTAACACCGTAATGAGAGTTCCTCACCACTGCACCCAAGAGTACTGAAGACCCCTGACTCGTGATACCCTTGATACCCCTGAGAAGCTAACATCAACAATTAAAATCGGAGAAAGGTCAGATTGTGCCACCTCTTGAGAAAAATTTTAACACCGTAATGAGAGTTCCTCACCACTGCACCCAAGAGTACTGAAGACCCCTGACTCGTGATACCCTTGATACCCCTGAGAAGCTAACATCAACAATTAAAATCGGAGAAAGGTCAGATTGTGCCACCTCTTGAAAAAAATTTTAACACCGTGATGAGAGTTCCTCACTACTGCACCCAAGACAGGAACCCAGTATATTGACACAAATTTACAAATGGCAACCCTATCATTCTAGTCCTTGCTACACTCACCTGTTTAGTTGCAAAAAAAGCTGAAATAAATGAAGAAAATATTAAAAAGTTGAAGAATATTCAATGAGTTCCTCACTTTTTGAGATTTTGCAAACATCTGTAGGGTCAAACAATCTCTTCAAAATCAGATCTACTGATTAAATCTTCATATTAATTAAGCCAGACTCATATTATGACATTACTTTTGCCTCACCTGGTTTTATTTATAAAAATTTTCTACGATAATTTTATTTTTGAGGAATTTTATACGAAAAAGAAAAAACAATTTTTACATCCACAACAAGTTGTAAGAAATAAAATTAAAAAGAAGAAAAAAATTCATTTAAAGAAAAATAAATAATTTTTTTATGTTCTTCAGTCTGATGCAAATGATCCTCCCTATTGAATGATGAAAATATACTCTGGAGGATCATTAATTTTTGTGTGTGTGTGCCTGCCTATCTTTTCGGCTGGCAATAAAACAGTGACAATTGAAATAATGACTCTTTTGATTTTGATTTACCATTGATTCTCCCCCTTGTTCCTGATTGTATATGTATTCTGGGAAGTTTTTACATCTGAAGCCTTGGCTAAGCATTGAATCATCATCATTCATTCATTCGTTCATTCATAATTATTTTTCATTTCTATTGATTTTAATGATCTTGACTTGAGATGTTAATGGAAATTTATGTTTAAAGTTGTATAGGGTTGCCAAATGTTTACCCAACAACTACTACTTTCTATTTAAGATTGTGGAATACATCACTGATGTTCAACTAAGGGCACAAAGCCAGTTTTATTGAAATTCGTGTAATCTAATAGGTTTAATGGAACATGGCAAGGTCTTTAGATTTTAGGGTTTCTTAGGTTTTCTTGACATTGAAGATGTCCTCTATGATGTCAAATCCTTGATTTCTATATTGTATTGGTTCTTAGCGGGACTATCACGATCACATTACTCCGTTTAGAAAGAGACAATTTGACAGCGGAAGCTAAATTGTTGCTAATACATATATACATACATACATACATACATATATACATACACAATTGGTCATTACAACCCTTCAGTCAGGATTACGGCCTAGCTTCTCACACCACTCATGTTGTGTGTCTTAATTTTATACTTTAAGTGGCGGGACCTACAGTTTAACGTCGACTCCGAACGACAGATTTTGAGAAACTTTTTCATGGTAGGCTTATTTACTCTCCGAATTTTTGCCAGAAATCTGCCGAGAGGAAGTCGCCGAAGAAATATTTTTTTTTTCGCATTTCGTTTTGATGTCTGGCCTGGGGCTAGAACCCGGGCTTTACGTCTAATAAGCGGACACACTACCCACTAGACTGTTGCTAATGCTTCAGCAAAATAAATCCGATAACTAAGCGCGAAGAATAAGTTTTGCGCTCATGACCGATATTATTGTTATTATGGTTCTACGGCCCACTTATTAACTCTTCTGATACATTTAGTTTCATACTGACATCGCAGCAGTGTTATTTCTTGGACTCAAGTCGGGCAGAGTCGTGTTCGTTTATCTCATGTGGCTATCGTAAGCACGTGAGAGGCAAGCTTGTACGCGCTACACATTGCCATCCCGGGGAGTTCCGGCTAATTAAACCGCTGCAGTTAGGTCTGCGTTTACAAATTATCCACGAATTTTATATCCTCGTACCAGATCTATTTAGAACTCAGCAGATAAAATTAATGTTTGAAGAGCCCACTCTCCGAATTAATATGATATTTTACTTGCAACAAAGATCATCTTATAGAATTTCCTGAAGCCGCCCTCCTAGGATACTGTTACAAAGAAATCCTATGGCAACACTAAACCAAAAATAAAATCTTTAAGTATTTTACTCTAATGCAGCGGCAGTTTAAAGTTTTAGAAGACTTTTCTCAAAAACAAAAAAACACCAACAAAACAATTTCAACAAATTTTTATGTCAGAGGCAAGTACGAAAAAAACACAAACAAACCAACAAATGTAAAGAGAATATAAAAACGCTTGTAAAGTTTGCAATGACAAGGGGAGAAAGTTCAACTTGTTTTTTGTTTTTTCTACATACCACATACGATCTACATACGACATACGATCCCAAGTATGGGTCATTAAACAGTAGCAACTTTCCGACTACAATGACGCCTTCTTCTTCTTCTTCTTTCACTTTGTCGATGGAGCCACACAAAGTTGTGTTAAAATGCCACGCTACTATTCCAGCTACATACACAAATGAATTACAACTACAGCAGCTACTTCATTAAATTATTTTTCTTTTTTTTTTGGTTTTTTTTTTGGCTCTCCATTTATTTATTTATTCATATTTAAGTTTTTTCTATGCTTTTCAGCTTTTTTTTCTTTTTTTCATTTCTAGCGATTTAAGATCTTTTGCTATGTGCTCTATTGTGAATATTCATATCCATGTAGCTTGTAATAGAAATTCATTTTTCATCTCTCCATTCATTTAAATGAATCCCATTTTAAATGCGGGCTCTTTAGGAATTAATACCAGGAAAAATCTGTTTTTATTACTGTTGTTGCTTTGATTTGAAAGTGCTGTTGTAATTCAATTCAATTAACGGTTTTTATTTGGAATGTTTTTGTTATTATTTTTCTGTATTTCAATTTTAATAATTTCATTAAGAATTTGGAAGAAATTCTTCAATTTAAAAAATCTTTGCCTTCATTTATGAATTCAAAATTATTAATTTTGTTTTTTATTGTTGTTGTTGGTTTTTTTATTATTATTTAATTTTTATTAACTAATTGTGAGATTCTTAAGAATCGATTGTAATTATTTTATTATGTGCTCAATGTACCCTATACATACATACATAGTTGGTCGTTACAACCCTTTAGTCAGGATTACCACCTAGTATCACACACAACCTATTTTGTATATGTTAATTTTATTCATCAGTAGCCAGGGACTTACAGTTTAAAATCAGTTTTACTCTCAGAGTTTTTGCCAGAAATCTGCTGAGAGGAAGTCGCCGCTGAAATATTTTTTTCATATTTTGTTTTGCTGGAGGTGTCTGAAACGGAGTTTGAGCCGTGATCTCACATCTAATAAGCCAACACACTACTGACGAGACTACGGCGACTTGGTTGAATTGGAAAATATTTTTAATAAAAACTAGGGTACTGAGGAACAATACGTTCTATTTCTTCTCCTATAATGTTTCTCTAAATACTGCTGTCCTGATAAATTTCAGGATATTGTCCGGTGTCAATAAAGAATTTTTCCCTCGCTACTGCTTGGATATTCAGCATGGTTTTAATACATTTTGTAACGAATAAAGCGTCGAAAATCAGTGCGAAATATACATAGATTCACTCTTCTCCTTGCAAAACCTACAGGGAGCTTGAGGCGATCACCTATTCTGAACAAATGTTTTTTTCAGTCCATCGCCTACTTCTGGATAGTCTGTTGACCTGAAAACTTTATCACTGCATTTGACTTGAGAAGTAGCTTCACCTCTCTCCATCTTTCTTTTTGCCATTCAACAGAAAGTTTTTGATCCAATCAGCGACGTGGAAGCTTTTCTCTTTGCAAACTCAATGCCTTTTCATTAACGTGGATTCCCACATAACCTAGAATTTATCAGGTGATCCTTTTTTAGCCTATTCAACTTGTTCAGATAGTCTAATATCATACTTGAGTTAACCCCATCTGAGGTGAGCACTCAAATGATGGCCAAATTGTGAGATAACACTTTCTTCTGTACCACAATTTTTGTCCTTGACCCATCCGCATACCACACAATGGTTCCTCTCTTAAAAGAAAAATCGTTTTATCGTCATTAGTGCAAAAATCATTGTACTGGTTCTGTCCAGCGTACTGGCAATTATTCGATTTGTCAGTTCACCGTGCATCCTAATAAATCTCGTATGTTATACTTGTAGCCAATTATCGCAACCATAGTCTCTTAAGCTCTGCTATATCACTATCATGAACACCAGACTGAAATCCTAGGTCGACGCTGTGTATCTTATTCGACTTCAATCGAGCTGCTTTCGAATTCGTTGTTGTTGTTGTAGCAGTTCGGCTGTTGCTTCCGGAAGCTTCTCCCTTGGGAAAAACTTCCGGTTGATACAGCTTTCGCTGGGTTGGCAATCCTTGGCCGATGTTGAGTCGGGTCGTTCCGGAGCGTAGATCCGATTGTCGTGGGAACGAATTTCGAAATTCGAATTCGTTGCACCATCTGTTGTGCCGCCCTTGTTACTTCGTCATTTGATAAACATTACTTTTATTTCGTAAATTTCAGAAATTTAGTAAACCCACCACTTAACATTATCAATTTCGATTCAGAAAACGACACGCAAACTTAAATGACCCTGTTAAACAATTAAAGCACACTTGAAAAGTTTTTAAAGGAAAATACTCTCATGAAGAGTTATTGGTCATGGCATTAGTTATATCTATAAGCGGTTTATTAAACTTTTTTTTTTTTTTATTTTCGAATTCGAAATATGAAAGCTGAGCTTCAAATTGAAACTCTTGTGTAAGTTTCAATAGAAAACTGAAGAAGGAGGCTGCTATGAAATCGAAATAAAAAGAATTTCTTAATTGCCAAGAAAAAACAAAAACAAATACAAAAAAATAAATCCCCTGTATATTGCATTCATTTACTGATTTTTTGAAATTTATTAAACGTTCACCCATATTGTTGGATTTACTGCTGGTGTCTAATGGTTTATACAATAGGTCGTGTCTGTCTGTCTGTTAATCTTTTGAAAATGCTGGTAATTGAGGTCATGTTCAACAAAATTGTTAGATTTTTTCCAAAATGCAAGGGTTATACACGATTAATGTTTCATTTCGAAGTCTACTCGCTCGTACGACGTTGAAGTTAAATGTGTCATCAACAAATTTGTTTCAATTAAGAAAAGGTTTTTCAACATTTTGTCTTCAGCTTTCTTTATTTAATTTTGTCATTTGATGGATGATGTATAAACCATTGTTATTTAATCTTTATGTATGTGTATGTCTGTTTGATTGTCAAGATTTCGTAATTATTTCGTAATTTTGTAACTTGAGATTTTAAAAACATATTTAAGTTTGGGTTTCGGCCCGCTAGTCTTCGAAACACATACATGTTTTGCCGTATCGTCTTCTTCCATCTGAGTTAGACCGAGTTAGCATAATCGCTGGAGCTAATTAAGTTCAATAACATTCGTCTGACTTCTCACTTTTAAGGCAGATGCTTTCCACAACACATTGCACATGAGTAGAATCGGAGGTCTTACATGGGCCGTTGATTCATACGTCAACTGTGGCCAAAGCTCTATAATCAAAGAACGAAACTGATCCTAAGCATAAATAGGCAGGAGATGAGAGCTATTATAGGAGTACCAATGTGAGGGCTCCCTTAGACATAGAATTAGCAGATGTATTAGGGGCATCTTTGATTTCTGCAGACTATGTGACGGAGCAGGGGAAACAGTGGATCATTTTGCATGCCACTCTACTTGCCTGCAAGTACATAAGCAAAGATGGATTAGTAGTCGATTTGTTGATACACTGCTAGATCCGAAGTACTGCAAACTTGAGCATCCAATAGGGTTAATAAGCAGAACTGATTGGCTGGGGTAGTCGCCGTAGTCTGGTAGGTAGTGTGTTCGCTTATTAGACCTAAAGCCCGGGTTTGAGCCCCAGGCCAGACATCAAAACAAAATATGGAAAAAAAATATTTCTTCGGCGACTTCCTCTCAGCAGATTTCTGGCAAAAACTCTGAGAGCAAATAAACCTGCCATGAAGAAGTTTCTCAAAAATCTGTCGTTCGGAGTCGACATTAAACTGTAGGTCCCGCCACTCAAGTATAAAATTTATACACACAACATGAGTGGTGTGAGAAGCTAGGCCGTAATCCTGACTAAGGGGTTGTAATGGCCAATTATGTGTGTATGTATGTATAATTGGGTAGGGGAGTATCTTTAGAAGGAAAATTTCTATATTGGTGCCATAATTTTACACTTTTTATTCTTGATTTTGTCCACTTTTCTGCCACTGTCTCTTCTCTGCTTCTTTTCATTTTCCCTATTTTCTTTAAAGAGTTACAATTGAGCAGTACAAAGGGTCAAATCGACCTCCGGGTACTGTACTTGTCTCAATTGACAAGTACATGTCCTCTAACCTACAATTGAGCAATAAGTATCTGCGTGAAGACGTGAAACTGTACAGTGAGCGCTAACAATGAGTAATCACCACTGAAATAATTTATTTTCTTAGGATAGCGAGAAAAGTAAATGAGAATAGTCGTATATATTTCCACAAAAATAAAAACGTTTATTTATTACTTATAAAATGTTAAAACAAAAACAACAATTCATGATAAAGGAACTTTTTTTTACACTTAAGAACATAATCGAAAATTTAGAATTCTAGGGGGTGTTGACTCATCACTTACACTGTATATACAGTGATGCACCCTCCATCCAACCTAACTTAACCTATTTGAACGGTTTTTTTTCTTCTTTTATGGATGAGCTTACCTCTTTCAAGATTTATCGCACAGTGGTCTGATACTTGTCAATTTTAGACTTTCCTTTCTCCTAATTTTTAGACAATCTTTCCTGAGTTTCGAAACAAGCTTCTGATACTATTCTTGTAATATTTCTTTCCCTGACGAATTCTTATTATTTACCAATTTAAATGTCTATTGTACAACATACATATCTTGTATTTACAGTTAAAAACAATTATTTATGCATTAAAACTACAGACGCAATAACAATAATAAAAAACCTTTTTAAATAAATTTAATCACATAATCATTGTATTCCGTAATTTTTAATAACCCAAAAACCAAAAATATTTTGAATAAAAAAATGTCAACAATATTAACACGATTCCACTAAAGTATGTAAGTGTTCGTTCATTCTCGCTCATTATATGTATGTATACATGCGAGTACATTTAAAACCTCATTAGCAGGCCGCTGTCCTTTATTTTTTTTTTTATTATTTTTAATTGTATGAGTATAATGTGATGAGTTCTGTCATTTGAAATGTCAACAGCATTAATGCTTGAATTATTTTGAAATTCTCATAAAAGAACCGTGTGTGTTGTTTTACCTGTAAGAGATATGTATAAACTGATTAAAGCCTACTAATATGAGTTATACGAGTGAGTACATGCCGTATAATAACACTCCACGGTGCCTCTATTACAAGTCATTTACGGTCTTTTTATTTTAGTTTGTTTTTGTTTTTATTATTTTTATTTTTATTATTTTTCTTTACTATTTTGCTTCTTTTATTTAAAAGAATAAACAATTAATTTTAGGCCATTGAACTTATTTGCTTCTTTTCGAGTAGATTTTTAGGAACCTAGTTAGTTAGTTACACTGAATAAAATTCGTTTCGATAATAACCTAGATTTTAAAAATATCTGCGAAATTTAAGAAAAATAGTTCGGATATTTGCTCATAATATATGAAAGAATTGTGTTACTGAGTTATACGCACCTCAAACGTTACACAACAGTTAAAGCTGTCTGATCATTCACAACTCCGTAGACGTTCTGATTGAGCGTTAGTGCAACCCACTTTCAATGTTGGTTTTCCGACCAGAATCTTCTTTTATTTATTTATTACGCGATGGTCCCGATTCTGAAAGCTCTGTTATCATCTATTTAAAACTCTATGGATGGTATGTGGAACGACCCACCATGACTTCCATCATTATTTTCGAGAGTTCAGTAGCATCCATACCTTCTTTAGGAATTTATCTATCACCTCAAAGTTACAAAATATCGAAGATGGAACCCAAAACATACGGTACGATTAGTTCCTTAAGTCACCACGTAGTGGTTAGTGGCATGATGAAGTTATTAAAGTGTTTGACTACAAACCTAAGCAATCCAGCTTTAGATCCTTGAGAAGGGAAACTGGACCTGAATATTTCTCTCCGTCTGCCGGACTACTGCAGTGTGTTTCAGGCGGAGGTGATGGTGATTTACCGAGCCGCTCAATGGATCCTCGTCAACGATGCTCCTTTCACTCGCGTCTCGATCTTCTCTGATAGTCAGGCCGCGATAGGATCTCTATCGGGTTCCGTGATTAACTCTAGGATCGTTAGGGAATGTCGCCGCTGTCTCGACCTTCTCTCGGGGCGCTTCACCAGTATCTCTCTGGTGTGGGTCTCCGGCCACAGTGGAATTCCGGGAAACTGTAGGGCAGACGAGCTCGCCAGCATGGTTTTAGAATTTTTTGAAATTAAGAAGCTTCAATCCTTTGCAAATTTTCTATTCTGAACAAATGTCATAGGGAGGCCATAACAAAAAAAGGTGTAGAGATCAATTAATAGAGTTTTTTAGCTCTTCACCACTATATATGGCAACCCAGGATCTACTGGTGTAGAGCAATCAAATGCTTACTTGGAAAACCTTATTATAAAGTATTGAAAACAAAGCGAAGAAATAATTAAAGGTTTAGGGAGATTTTCTTTGACTGCCCTAAGGAATACGAAAATGGTGAATTATCTGAATATTATTTAAACCGTTTACTTTATGTTTAAAGGTTAGATTTATTGAACTTTTAAAGCTCCAGGGTAAAACAAAGCGCCTTTACGTACTCTTAACAAATGGTCTTTGGAGTGTCATTGGCATTTTCTTAAACCAATTCATTCTTTTACATTCACATTGGTTTCTACATACATTCTCCAATATCTGGTAGTAGTCCTTTACCTCCTTCCAGTTACTTGGAGGTACCATCTCAGTTATATCCATGGGTCTGTAACGCTTTAGGCTTTCGGAATAAACCACCTATTATACTCTCTCTTCTTCTTATTTACTCCAATATGTCACTATACTAGACCTCTCATAAAAACATAGCAAGTGCTCTTAATTACTTATTCTTCAGTGTATTTTACTTTTCTAGTTCATAGTCTAGATAGAGTACAATAACTTACAAATTTGTTATAATTCTTCTTCTAATATTTTATTTCATATTTGCTTTTATTTATTTATAGTAACGCAACGTTAGAAAAAGAAAATAAATTCAGAATATAAAAGAGAAGAGAGAGAGAATCATTAAACCACAAAAATGATGTTTTAGTGCGTGTCAATTTGTCATTTGACAGTAAAAAAATAGTTAAGTTTTCTTAGAACCAGTACGTAACGATACTTTACTTTAAGTATCGTAAGTTGCATAAGTTTGTTTTCTTATTAACACACATACCTACAATATAAACTTAGAAAGTGGTAAACAATGAAAGAAGACCAGGAAATATTTCTAGGTTTCTCCAATTAATTACGAAAAAAAATTGATTTTGAAAAACAAAAAATCCACCAATTTTTTTTTATATACATACATACATATATATACATACATAATTGGCCATTACAACCTTTCGGTCAGGATTACGGCCTAGCTTCTCACACCACTTATGTTGTGTACGTTAATTTTATACGTGAGTGGCGGGACCTACAGTTTAACGTCGACTCCAAACGACAGGTTTTTTTGAGAAACTCTTTCATCGCAGTTTTATTTTACTCTCAGAGTTTTTGCCAGAAATCTGCTGAGAGGAAGTCGCCGAAGAAATATTTTTTTTTTCATATTTCGTTTTGATGTCTGACCTGGGAGACGAACCCGGGCTTTACGTCTAATAAGCTAACACACTACCTACTAGACTACGGCGACTTCAACGCTTTAGACTTATTTCTACCAGGAAAGAGTTACATTTTGTGGATGTACTCGCACATTATGGCGCAGAGCATTATATATTTACGTATGGTCGACTGTTTTTTATGTTTTTTTTATTATAAAACTTCATTGTGCGACATATTATTTTTGCCTAAACTATTAAATGCTGTATAAAACGCATGCTAAAGAGAAATTTTTAAAAACATTTTCTACTTATGTACTTTCTATAGGCACAACACTACCTTTTGCCTATAATTTGTGGCTTTTAAGTTTAAATTTTATTGCTCTACATTTCAATAAAAGAAATTCGAAACTTTATTTAAAAAAAAAACGTTCAATTACACTCTCTCCCTCTCTCTCTTTCTCTCTGCTGCGTTTCTATTGTTTATTTAGTATTTTACTCTTCAATTAAAAATGTAATGTAGAAAAACAAGAGAAACTAATTGTTGTCGTTGCCTTTATCAATGTTATCTTCATAGAAATAAATTTTCAATTGATTTCAGTTCAAAATGCCATAAATTTACCCACAATTGGAACAAACAAGCCAACGGAAATTCTATGTTCGATGACACATTCATTCACTTACAAAAATTCACTCATAGACAGACACACACGCATACTGCGTCACTCACATTCATTGTTGTCTATTATGAGTTTCCGTGTGTATTTCAAGATCTTTGGTTATATTTATTCTCAAAAAAAAAAAAATAATAAAAAAAACATCAATACTTTACATTACATTCATCGTCTATTCATTTATTCATTTAAAAGTACATATGTATGTACGTACAATGATGTACGATGGTGACCGACATGCGAACTTTAACAAAAAACTACAATTTATTAAAACAAAAACAACAATAGTTGTACTTGTATTGTACTCCTTGTGTATGAAACAGAGCAGAGAGCTAAGGCAGAGAGTAACAACCGCAATTTAACACAATTCCAATGAAATTGAATTGTATTTGTACTCTTCCCTTTAGAAATGTGCAAGTGAGTACGCTTATGAATACGAATTCATAAAATATCGTAGGAAATTCTTAAACAAAATAGAAAATTAAATTTTTTTTGGATTCTACACAGCTTTACCATCAATACTTCGTTAAGTGGTGTTGTTTCCTTTTCATCAAACTTCTCTGTACCATAAATAATTGAAGATCACTCACTACTGACGGGACATTTCTCAGTTATATTTGAGAGACAGGGTATTATGGATTACTTATTGCATTAGAAGCTAAAATTTTTCTGTTTGTCCTTAATCGTTAAACTATTTGCCATTGTCATGGATAATTGTCCTCTTCCAAGCCTTCCTTGACTTGTTTCTACATCGAGCCACTTTCCAAATCAGCTCTACATATGGGATGTCATCATAAAGTTTGTTGTATTTCAACATTTAAAAAATTATTGGAATTACTTTCCATATCTTTTCGTTTCTGATCATTCTAGGCAATCAATCCTTTTTATTCAGAACCATACAATTGAAATTCTTTTATTGGAAAGGCTAAGCATGTTATTTTGCATCTTCGCATTTTACAATGGCTTCCAGAGCTTAATGTGTTTGTTTTTAAATTTACTGAAACGGAATCAACAAAATAAATGTTTGGTTAGGTTATATGATATCTCCGCACATAATCACGTGATATTTTCAATTTTAACCACCGCTACCACGTTCCATTCCATTGAGAAGCTGTTTAGGAATACCCTTAGGCAAACTCTTCTAGTCCAAGCCATGCATATACTCTCTTATATATCGGACAATATCCTTTATTATTACTATAGAAAGTTCCGTCAAGACTTTAAGAATGTATTTGCATGAATCTTCCTCTTCCTTTGTCAAAATATTTCGAAGAATTATGTCGACGGAGGTAGTAAACGTCGAATCGAGATAGAAAAATAGGCTGAAACTCTCTCCAAACCAGAGATGTAAACCAGGGAATCGAAGTTATCTTTAATTTTTACCTAATCGTTGCTATAGCGGCCTTAGCGGATCACATATGGAGTTTTTCAGTTTGACACACATTCTGGCCAGTATGTACGGATATAGTCCTATAGGGTATGATGACATCGAACATCTTGGCTACCCGATTATGATAAAATATTCTTAGGAAATATTTTGCTACAGATCAGCTATATAATCGCTAAGAAAACCGTTGTCACTTCCGTCTGGGAGACACAACAGTTAGCCCAACCGACTTTGAAGTTTCAATCGGACATACAGTGAGCGCCAAAAGAGAGTAAACACCACTGAAATAATTCATTTTCTTAGGATAGCGAGAAAAGTAAATGAGAATAGTCGAATAAATTTCCACAAAAATAAAAACGTTTATTTATTACTTATAAAATGTTAAAACAAAAACAACAATTCATTATAAACGAACTTTTTTTATACTTAAGAACATAATAGAAAATTTAAAATTATAGTGGGTGTTAACTCACTTATGGCGCTCACTGTACATAACTATATTTTAATATTTATTTCATTGGAATCTTCACTTGCAATCAGATTACAATTCAAGCGTAAAAGTCAAAATTCATTTATCGCCTTCAGCAATCTCAAGTAATATTTTCTAAATACATAATTTTCTATTTGTGTTTGCGTCTGTATGGATTACAATACATTGTTTGCGAATTACACAAATACACAAATAATTATAATGAGAGGATAACATTATCAATTAATGAAAATCTTCAAATGAAAATTAAAATATTTTGTAAAGAAAACATAAACAAACGAATGAAATGAAAATCCATTAAATTCAACCCCTCGCATAACTGCAATTCAACCATCCCTTCATTCATTTGACTCACTCCCCGTTTTGTCTCACTCCCTCTCGAATCCATAGCATTAAAAAAAAAAAGCGTGACCATATCAAATATTCTTAAACTAACCATTTACTATTTCGATTTACAAGACATTAACAAGAATAAAAATTACATTTTTTGTTTGGGGAGCAAGAAAACAGGGTGTTGACGATAGGAGGTGGCAATACAAATTTCTAAATAATCCTGTTAAATGAATGGCATGCCTTTAGTCAGGATTACAACCTAGCTTCACATGGCTTTAATGTTGTGTGCGTGAATTATGCGAGCTTAATGTCGATTCCGAACGATATATCTTTTTTTATTTACTCAAGGGCTTTGCCAGAAGACTGCAGAGAGAATGTCGCCGAAAGAAATATTTTTAATTTTTCGTTCTGTTTGAGATGTCGGAGTTAGGTGTTGAGTCACGGGTTTTCGTCTAATAAGCCAACATACTACCTACTAGACTACGACAACTTCAGTGCTCATTGCACATAATCACTATTGTGTGCGTGTCAAAATCAATAAATTTCAAGTTCGAATTGCTTTATTACGTACCTGATTTGCCAGAGTAGGCAACATTAGATTTTTTCTTTTGCTAAAGTTGAAAACATGGCTGAGTGTCTGAAGCAGCTGGATAGTTTTTACTGTAAACATGATAACGAAGTTGCTGTAAATCGATTGCGTAGCTTGTTGTTCCTCAAGGAGTTTATGTTTTCTTTCTTTTTTTATGCCTTTCTGTTCCTGCAACGATTAGTTACCAAGTTTTTCTAGTTCTGTAGCAGTTTCTAGAATGATAGGGTTGCCATTTCAAGATTTCCTGAAAATGGTGAACTCTTTGAAAATGATTTGGATTGCTAAGTTGGTTCTACTATTTTCGCATATTATGACGTTATGTGACCTGTATAGGATGTTTAAAAGTGCCATCTGAAATTTCTTTAAAATGGTGAACTCTTTGAAAATGATTTGGATTGCTGAGTTGGTGCTACTATTTTCTCATATTATGACGTTATGTGACCTGTATAGGATGTTTAAAAGTTTTTTTCTTCTGTTCATTCCTTTCTGTTCCTTCAACGATTAGTTACCAAGTTTTTCTAGTTTCTGTAGCGGGTTCTAGAATGATAGGGTTGCCATCAGAAATTTCTTGAAAATGGTGAACTCTTTGGAAATGATTTGTATTGCTGAGTTGGTTCTACTATTTGCTCATATTATGGCATTACGTGACCTGTCTATGATGTTTACAAAATATTTCCTCTTCTTGTTTCACCCTGTAAAAAAATATTGTGACACAGCACTAACTATCTCTTCTTCTTGATCTAAAAAGTAACAAAAAAAAAAGTACCATGAATTCCATGAAATATTTTCTATCGATGGCTCTTCGTTCATTCTCCTTTTGCAAGGCGTGCATAACAAATTGTTTAAGTGCGATTGGAAAATTTTGATACAAACGCTTATAACTTACATACGTATCCTATAAGTACATACTGACATACAGACATACATGAATGCAATATTAAAATAAGTATTTAATGGATATCAGCAATTGGTTTTCGTTTTCGTTTTTTTTCTTCTTTTTTTTGATAAAAATAACAAAGCATTTTGTGGGCAAGCAGGAAGGTTACAGTTACATGTGGTGAAGTGGGGTGAATAAGCCAAATATGGGCGTGTATAATTTAACAGATGTTGTTGATAATAAACGATATTTACACATGATAACAGAGTTTCAAAAGAAGGAAAGAAAAAAAGCAAGCAAGGATATTAAATATTTGCATTGTAGAAAGAAGAAAAAAAAACAACAACAGCCAAATTATCTGTAACAATTCAAGTGACTTTAACACGTTCAACACGTCTGCCTATGTGATTACATACATATGTACATGCGTGTATTGGACACGTTTCAGTGTATGGCACTTTGACTTTAATTTTTTCGAATTAAAAACTGGCGGCCGGGCGTTTGTGTTCAATTCGTTAAATGCATAAAACGTTTTGCACAAACAAAGAAAGAAAAAATTGTCACTCACACGAAAGTGTCAATTGTCAACTGTCAACTTTATAAAACGAAAACAAAAACAAAAACAAAAAACAATCTAAAAACTAAAACAAACTCCACAGTTTTGTATGTAATTTTTGAGCTTGTTTTTTTTGTATGTATTATAGGCGGCAGTACAAACCTAATGAGAAACTTCCGTTTTAAGCATAAATTTGAACATTTTTTTAAACAAAAAAAAAAAAAAAATTGTTTTTATGTTTTATATGATCACGCTTGAACAAGTTGTCAACGCATCTGTTGCACTTTATTAAAAAAAAAAAGTATTTTGAAATTTTGATTCTCGACATTAATTGTGTCATAAATCAACACGTAGTCATGCTTAACCCGTATATGCCCAACTTTTTTTTCATAAAAACATGGATTTTTTGTATTTCTTGGAATCTATGTGGTATACCACACAGCTGATCAATATTACGATAAGCGCATATGGGTTAAGAGCGGTTGAAATCTTAAACTAAGACAAGAAAACCTGATAAAGTGATAGGGGCTTACATTTGAATAATAAAGCGCTATGCATATTGGGGAAGAGTATTGCCCAAGCAACGTAGTCAGTTGCTTTAAGGAGACAACAAAAACACTTCTGCCTTATGACAAAACATATACAGAAGTATTGAAATCTCATTGGCGCATAGTAATGAGGAGACATAAAGATTTCACAGCTAGACAGTATCCTTTGGTTGAACTAGGGACATGTTCTAATGTAATCACCGACTTTTTAAATCACATGCTTGAATATGAAACGCTTATGTTTTCTTTACCACTTTGCTTTAGTTTCGGTCTATACCTTTCGTTCCTGCATTTGGTGGGCATTTTTTTTTTGATCTTGTGACTTCGCTTCCTACACAAGTTGGAGGACGTGTACTTGTCAATTAAGACAAGGACAGTACCCAGAAGTCGAATTGACCCATTGTACTCGCTTCCTACTTACAAATAGGGTGTTTTTTATGGAGGTATAGAACTTTAAGTTGCAATAAAACAACGATGGATTATTCGATTGACATGAATTTTATTTATCCGAAAGATAATCTTGTGGCATTACATTTTAAATATGATTTCTGGCATATGACCGCCACGGCTGGCGCGGATGTAGTCCAATCTGGACGTCCAATTTTCGATGACTTTTTCCAACATTTGTGGCCATATATCGGCAATAACACGGCGAATATTGTCTTCCAAATGGTCAAGCGTTTGTGGCATTGCCGCATAGACCAATGACTTTACATAGCCCCACAGAAAGTAGTCTAGCGGTGTTAAATCACAAGATCTTGGAGGTCAATTCACAGGTCCAAAAAAATTAGGCGGTCACCAAATGTGTCTTTCAATAAATCGAATCGAATCGAGTCTATTCATGATGAATTGCCAAACCAAACTGAGAATAAATCACTTGACAGCTGTTAAATCGGTCGCCATCTTGAAAAGTAATGACAACTTAAAGTTCTATACCTCTATAAAAAAACACCCTTTACATACAGAATTACAACCAAGCTTCTCACACCACTTTTGTTGTGTCTGTTAATTTTATAAATGAGTGGCAAGACCTACAGTTTAAAGTCGATTACGAACGAGAGATTTTTTAATAATTTTTCATGGCAATTTTATTTTCACTCAGAGTTTCTGCCAGAAATCTGCTGAGAGGAAGTCGCCCAAAGAAATATTTTTTTATATTCCGTTTCTTTGGAGTTGTCTAACCTGGGGCTTGAATCGTGGCCTCATGTCTATTAAGCCAACACACTACCTAATAGACTTCGCATCCTGTTTTCAATATTTCTCGTTCAGTCTGAAGTACGAAGAGTGCGTTCATGGGACAACAACCCATTTTTATCTCAATACACTAGGGTAACACTTCGTAATAGTATAGTTGGGGGATACATTGTGATTGTGATGTCGACATCGATTTTTTTTTAATTTCGTATCCTAAAAATACAGCCTACAGCTCAGCTACAAATGTATAAAATTTCCCTTTTAAAAATTAAAAAAAGGTACGCGTAGACAAATATAATCCCCTTTTCAAATAAAAAAAATAAAAAAATTACAGCAATAAAAACAACAACAAGAACAAAAACACAAAATTTATTGTAAAACTGTAACACGTTCTTAACTGACAGTTGTATACCAAACCACAAACATCCAAATGGCAACAGAAAAAAATTTACAAAAAAATTCAAGTCAGGCCAGATGGATGGAGTCTACTTTTTGGTAAAAAAAAAAGAAAATGAACAGAAGTTGGCTGAACATATGTTGCATTTTAGAAAGTAACCAAAAAATATTCATGCTCTGTGTTAACTTTTTTTTTTAATTCGTGTTTTCAGGCCATTTTTGCAACGTAAAAAATAAAAAACACTTCCGTTTAATCTAATTTTCTGTTCATTTTTATTTTATTTTATTTTATTTGTTTACTTCACTTCACTCCACTCTAATTTTACTTACTCCTGCTTCCATTTTATTGTTTGTTGGATTTTGCTTTCCATGAAAGTAATACAAAAAAAAGGGGAAAAATTTCCTTTAAATATTTCCTTTGATTTCATGGTTTTTTCTCTCCAGCCATAAAATGGATGTTACTGTTAAGAGGGAGAGAGAGAGAGAGAGCGAGAGTGATTGTGATACAAAAAATGAACGCATTATTTTTGCAGGATATAAAAGAATTCATTCATAAGTAGTGGATGACATCTAATCAAAACATTATATTTTTATTTCATTACAGATTTGAATCACCTTTAATGATATTTTTAATTCTCCAGTCGCGATTCCTGCATAAAATTATCAGTCTCAACGAAATATAGGATTAAAAATATTTGAAAAATATCAGCGTTTAGCAAGGCTTAGTAGTGTTAATAACAATTTTCAATGAATAATAATCAAAGGTAAGTACAATATCTGGAATATATAAAACGTTTTATCATAGTAAAATAAACATTCTATAATATCTTATCAAAATTTATGACAAAAAATTACAACAACCTTTAACTTTTCTTCAGAAATATTTATAATCTACATATTTGCTTCCTTCAATATAATTCCCTCCACACTTAATATGGTTACGTTTTCATTTTTTTAAAAAAATGTATTGCATTTGCCTGTACATTTCCTTTTAAGATTATAATCTAGAAATAATTCAATTTGTTTCCTACTATACCTTGTCATTTATTCAAATACAGTAAGACCCCGCTTAACGCTGTTTCAGTATTACGCGGTAGTACAAAAGCAGTGCACTATATAGCGACTGTGTATATTATGTATCTTTTTCAAGGCTCTTTTGTTAGTCTGTCCAGAATAAAGATTCCAACTGTATTTTCTGAAATCGCAATCACAGTACGAACGCATCTTTCCTGCGCCACAGTTGATTTATTAGTTGCCTCGTTTAACGCTGTTTCGATTAGCGCTGGAACTTACGTGACCCCATTTTTATAATAATATCCTTTTACTACTCAATCGAGCTTAATAGTATGTTCAGATATGCACTTTTATTGAGTCAATATTCAGTTTATTGAGTACAATATTTTAAGTGTTCAGACATAAAAATATACGCAGTTCAGCTACTTATTCAATATTCATTTGGCAGTTGGTAAACAAAACAGCTGGTTGTTTCACGACAGTGTTTTTTTTTTTTTTTTTTTTTTTTTTTGTCGTTGTTGGCATTTGAGTTGTCAAATATCAACCGAAAGTGTTCGGATAATTGTAATATGCGTACTGAACATATTTCTAACAGTGCTGCATTTTACGTTTTACTCAATATTATAATAATTTGCGTATTTATTGCGCAATAATTAATTGAAACTTTATATGAAATACATACATAATTGGCCATTACAATCCTTCAGTCAGGATTACGCCTAGCTTCTCAACACCACTCATGTTGTGTGCGTTAATTTTATACATGAGTGGCGGGACCTACAGTTTAAAGTCGACTCCGAACGACAGATTTTTTGAGAAGCTTTTCATGGCAATTTTTACTCTCAGAGTTTTTGCCAGAAATCTGCTGAGAGGAAGTCGCCGAAGAAATATTTTCATATTTTCGTTTTGATGTCTGACCTGGGATTCGAACTCGGGTCTTTCGTCTAATAAGCCAACACACTACCTACTAGACCACGGCGAATATATGAAATATTGAGCTCAATAATGGCGTTTACTGCGATTTACGCAATAAAGGTGCATGTCTGAACACCGTATTACAGTGTTTTCAAACAACAGTCGCACTCTTTACAATATCTGTCTGGCAACATTAATTTTCGTTATGACAACTTCTAGAACCTTATGTGTTGATTTGTTATTTTTAAAGTTTTCTTTTCTGGTTTTTGTGGTCTTTTACGTATTTTTTTTTGGTATCTTTGATCTTAGGAATAGTAATAGGGTTACCCTTAATTTCTTTGTTGTTTTGTTTTATTTTTTTGCCTTTTTCCACAAATATTCTGTCTTTGCAACAATAATGTTAAGACATATCCTTAATCAATTCTCAACAAACTCTGTACTTTTGACACTCAGTTACTCATTGAATGGTTAGTACATTACTTTAAGTCTCTGAAATTTCAACTGCGTATTCATAGCGTAAACCTACAACGTACATATGTGTGGAAGGAAATCATATTCAAAGCGAGCGACCCTTTTTAACATTCATCGCTCATTTATGCCCAATGGGATAAATATATAACTGGGGCTGCACAGACCGAAAGAACGTACTTATGTATTGGGATGATTGTTATGCCAACACTGCTTAACTTGTGCTAGCTGGCCTGGCGGGTTAACAAAATGCAGCAGGAGTGTATACATATATTTGTGACCCGTCAAATGGCACAATAGTCAGTTAATGTAATTTAGTTGATAATACCAGTACAGATGAAATATTTTCTTTTTTCGTTTTTGCCTGTTTAAACAATGTTGATTTCATTTTGATACCCCTGCCACCACACACCACCAACAAAAACAAATAAAAAAAGAACTCGAAACTTTGATTTGATTGCTTTTGTTTGTTGATATTAAAAACAAACAAACAAAGAAAAAAATTCAAAACAAAAACTTATCCCCTCTCCGGATATAACATCCCATTCGATATCCCATTTTTAAAGCAATTCATCCCATTTGAGAATTGTTGCATGAGTAAGGTAAGGTAAGGTAAGGTAAGGAAATGGAGTAGAAGATTGAAGATTATTTGTCAGCCAGTCAAATCCATTGTAATGACTTGTTCCTTTTGTTGTAACAAATCGAAAGGGTCTGTTTGTTGATTACATTTAACGATTCCTGTTGATATAATTTCTTTTTTTTTACTTTTGCTGTTCGTGGTCTTGTAACAGAACGTCGTCATTTATTTAGGATTTAAGCTCCTAAATTACTGCCACTGGTAGCTAGCTGTACATAGCTCTTTTTCCTCTCTTATTTGTGTTTCTGTATGTGAAACAACCCTGTTTTGCTTATGGTTATCATCGAAAGTATCGTTTTTTCCATTTTTTTTTTGTTTTTCCTTGTCTGCATTTGATCAGTTTGTTTTTGTGCTCATCTTTAGAAGTCATCATAATATTTATTGCCATTTTTTGTTTGTGTATTTTGCACTTTGTCAGCTAAAATTTATTTAAATATTGTGCATACATATGGAGACAGAGACACAGGAGAGAGTAGAGGCTTTGCTTTTTGATTTTAAATATGCCGTCCATGTACAGTGTAATACAAAATAATACCAGCTATCGTTGGTTCGACGCCAGTACTCTTTGTCAATAGTGATGGACCTATATACCCTCGAGTTTTTGTCTCAAAAACAACAAGTACAAGTTGCTCAAGTGTTTTGTGGCATATAGCAGAATGAATGGGAAGTATTGTAGAAGAATTTGGCGTACACTTGTCAACACAAAATTATAACCACCTATCGTTGGTTCGACGCCAGTACTCTTCTTCAATAGTGATGGACTCATATACCCTCGAGTCTATGTCTCAAAAACAACAAGTACAAGTTGCTCAAGTGTTTTGTGGCATATAGCAGAATGAATGGTTAGTATTGTAGAAGAATTTGGCGTAGTCTTGTCGTACTTACTTACTTAATTGGTTATCATAACTCTTTAGTCAGGATTACAACCTAGCTTCTTACACGACTCATGTTACATACATATGTACATACATAATTGGCCATTACAACCCTTTAGTCAGGATTACGGCCTAACTTCTCACACCGCTCATGTTGTGTGCGTTAATTTTATGCATGAGTGGCGGGACCTACAGTTTAACGTCGACTCCGAACGACAGATTTCTTGAGAAGCTTTTCATGGCAATTTTACTCCCAGAGTTTTTGCCAGAAATCTGCTGAGCGGAAGTCGCCGAAGAAAATATTTTCATATTTTCGTTTTGATGTCTGACCTGGGATTCGAACTCGGGCCTTTCGTCTAATAAGCCAGCACACTACCTACTAGACCACGGCGTCTTCGACACGACTCATGTTGCATAAGTTAATTTTATCCATAACACAGCCCTGAGCACTGAACACAAATCTGGGTTCATCAGATCATCCATCACGTCAGTTGAAACCCCTAAAAATAGCGTTTTTGGCCATTTTTGAAAAGTTGTAGAGCTAACCACTGACGTGCTAGAACCATCGCTATTGTTAGAAATTGACAATTGATCTTTGCCCTTTAAAATGAGTTTTGGGCTCATTAGGGAGTGGGTTTATGTCAAGGGTTGCAAGAGAAAAAGAAACACATTACGGAGGTCCTTAAAAATTAATCAGATTTGCTTGAAAATTGTTACTCAGGGGTTTTTGGGGTCGCTGATTACAGATCTTCATTCAGATTTAAAAAATTCAAAATGGCGGATCCAATATGGCGGTAATAATTTTCAAGTAAATCTGATTAATTTTTATAAACCTCCACCGCCTATTGGATCCGCCATTTTGAGTTTTTTTGGGGTCGCTGATTACAGATCTTCATTCAGATTCGTGTTCAGCGAGCAAAATGCCTTCGGAAACACATGGAGCCATCTTATTTGCAAAACCCATGCCTTCTAGAGTACGATTGGTGGTAAATTTCCCAGATCCATTATGGATCTAAATTTCAATACTGGCATGCACCATTTGTGAAGTAAACTTTAGTTTTTATATACAAGATGCCGTATAAAATATGGTATGCGATGTGAATAAGACTTATACCCGCCTAATAGGCACACATGATTTTATCTCCGTTTTATGTCCACGGTATAGGATGCTGAGGTTCCAATCATTATGCATGCTTTATTTGATGCATGCATCATAAGAAATTTTTACCCAGCTTTTATCCATCGGTACCATCAGCTATGCTGTTTTTTTGATGGGATATTGATTATATGACCTCATGTTGATGGATTGAGGTCCACTCAAGGTCACCATCTGCGATTGGTTCGATTTTTCATTATTCATTTAAAATTATTTGTAAGAAAACTTCTTCTATTTTATCTTTTACCATCTGTTCTCATTACTCGCTATCTCTGGCCAATGAGAACCACCCTGAAACTCTTGCAGGCTAGTGGCAACAAATAAAATTTATTAAATTATTCCATTGTCCTTACACTTTGCAAAGATAATTTACGATTACAGCAACAGTTATAAAAATATTTGTTTCCTTTTTTCCACACATAATTTAATTCGTATGAATACTTTTGTGTTACACTGTTTTGGTTATTTCTCACCATTCAAACAAATACTGTAAATATGTTGAATGTTAGGCTCAAGTCCTCTCTTATGCTTTAGAATTCCTCTGGTATTTGTGTTTGCCTTGCCTTGCTATAATAAAATATTATTTACGAGTATTTGTTGTTTATTGTGTTTATTTAGTCTGGCATTAGAAATGTCAAATTTTACGAAAATATTGCTTTTAATAACCGTTATTATCCTTCGCCATTTGCCATTAATATTTAAAAGTTTTGAAATAAAATGCTTAGAAAGGAAACTTCATTAAAAACTCAAGGAAATTAATGTGAAGAAGGTTGTAATGCCAGAGATTAAAAATTTTTTAATTTAATTTAACGTTCTGTAAGCAAGGGGATTACAACATAGGCTTTCTAAAAAGGAAGGAAGTGTTGTGTGTAAAGTTTTGACATCGTGTGCTTTAATTTACAGAAAAATATATAATTTATTGGCACACTGTGTGGTGCACACTGTAATTCAAGTATTATTACAGGCGTATGGACCACCCATAAGCAAATGGAAAGTGTTTAAATCAGAGCCGTAATGAACTGTTTGCATTTTTTCTAGTTGTCAACTTCATGTACCTTATTGTTAATTAGAGAGTTGATAAAAGAGGGGTAGTGAGCGACAAATTTTGCTTTTTTATAACGCTCGTCACTCTTTTTTCGAGAATAGCTTTTTAATAATTCTTACTTACAGTTGTTAATCATATACAATGTCAACACCCAAGGTCTCTGGTGCGAATAGAACATACGGAATCGGAACTTACAACTAGAATATTAGGGTGTAATTTTATATTCCGTATCGGTATTATGGTTCAGACGAAAGGAAGTAGATAGTGTGAGGGGAAAAGCTTTCCTTTATTGTTATCACGATTTTGATTCTCAATGTTAAAGACCCCAACAAATAGATGGTATTTCTAGATGAGATCTTAAAGTAGAGTACCAATACATTCTAAAATGTCAGTGATTCGAAATTTACTTGCTGTGGGTGAATTACTACGATGCCGCTGGAGACAACTTTATTGTTTACGACCGCGTGCCAGCTTTAAGGATTTGACAATGATTGTGGCCTCTGTCTAGTGGGCAGCTTGCGAGATTAGAAGCCTCGGATCAATTCTCGATAGTTGCCGTAGTCTAGTAGGTAGTGTGTTCACTTCTTAGACGTGAAGCTTCGATTCAGACATCTCCAACTAAACGAAATTTTTCATATTTCTTAAGCGACTTCCTTTCAGCAGTTTGCTGGAAAAAAGTGAGAGTAAATAAAAATTGCCATGAAAAGTTTCTCAAAAATCTGTCGTTCGGAATCGACTTCAAATTATCGGTTCCGCCACTCATGTATAAAACACACACACAACATAGGTAGTGTGAGAAACTGGGGCGTAACCCTGACTAAAGAGTTGTAGTTACCAATTATATATGTACAGTGAGCGCCATAAGTGAGCCAACACCCACTGTAATTTTAAATTTTCTATTATGTTCTTCAGTATAAAAAAATTTCCTTTATTGTGAATTGTTGTTTTTGTTTTAATATTTTATAAGCAATTAAAAAAACGTTTTTATTTTTGTGGAAATTTATTCGACTATTCTCATTTACTTTTCTCGCTATCCTAAGAAAATGAATTATTTCAGTGGTGTTTACTCACTTTTGGCGCTCACTGTATGTATGTAAACATACGGTCTTAGTTATTTATTGTATTTGTGTTTCCCTGAAAATTACCTAAGTTCCAAATCCTTGTTTCAGTGCCAACGAAGGTATAACGAACTTAATGTTTTATCGAATGGGTAGGTTTTTTAATTAGTTGAGCCAATGTAGAATCGATGTCAAATATTTTTTGTTAAGAGCAGCGGAGAGGTATATGCAGCTATCTCAGATAAAGGATATAATCCTGTAAGGCTATTTCTTTTGCAAGTTCCGCAACCATAATTTTTATAAGGTGAGAGCCAAGTGTCTGAGAGAAATCTGAAAACGAAAGACGGTTCGTGTGGTATGAGATGATCTAGAGATATTGTCTATTAGTATTGCCCCTGTGCTCAAATTGTTGAGAGCTTTACACTCATGAACGCTGTTAACTGCCTTGAACTGTTGATTTGCCTGTTAGTATAGTTTTTTTTGCATTTAAAAATTCTCACATTATACTTGAGAACATTAAATTTCATACCTTATAATTCTGCATAACATCTTACACTGTTCAACTTGTTTTGTTTTTAATTTTTTTTATTTTATTTGAATGCATTTAAAGAGACTGTCATGTTTGTGAAATTTATTAACGATATTAAAAATTTCATTGTTTCATTCTCATAATACGTGAAATTTATCACCAACAGTTCCAAAGGTCCCACGCAAATCAAAAAAAAAAAAAAACAAGCAAAAGCCGCAGAAGTAGCAATGATCGTTACTACGAGCAGAGACATTAAAAACAAAAACACCAAAAAAACTCTTGACATTGCGGGGGCTAGAAAATTTGCATATCTTTTGAATACATGCATACATATTATATGTATGTATATATCTTGTTTTTTATTTACATATTCTTTTTTAAGCTTGTTTTTTTTTTTCTATAAGGCCTTATCGTACATATATTTGTATGGGAGTTATAAAAAAAAATTAAAAATTCTAAAATTCTTTTGGAAAACAATAAACAAAAACGACTCAAGAACTTGTTTTAAGACAGCAATAAACAATAATCCCTGCTATCGTGCTTCTTAGATTCTTTTTTTTCATTATTTTTTCAAAATTATTTTCCCAGTCTCGTGGTGTTTTCAAAGGACACGCGTTAACATTAAAAACAAGAAACTTTGTTGGGTCGCGTGTCCACCACAAACACAATTGCTGCCATATGTTTCCCTTCCAAATAAAAGTCATTTTAATCCTTGCGTTCTTTGATTAGATGACATTTCCCTGGTTTTTAAGCTTTAGTTCTAACGTGTTTTCTGTCCTCCATTAAACAATAATCGAAAAGTTGTTTAATCCCATCATTCTTCCAATTGTTCTCTTCTTATGTGACTATGTATGGCATTTGACACGTGTCTGCGTGCTCTCTTACTTCAAATGACTTTTTGTGTGTGCATATCTTTGGCTAACAGGAACTTTATCTCATTCCTTTCTTCCTTGCTTCCTTCCTTTGTGTTCTCCCTGCTCTGACAACAGAATTGCATGACACTTTGATAGAAAAATAATGGTTTTAATGACTTTGTAATTTCCTTCTCTACTCCTCCTCCTCCTCCATCTTCTTGCCACATTGTCGACCACTTAAAAACTGCAAATTGCCAAAAAAAAAAAAAGACAAAATTTGCAAAAACATATCCTAGTATTTTGATTCATATGTTTCCAGTTTGATGCATGACGCCTGCCGTTTAATTGCTTAACCCGTCTAGGTGACTCATTAATTGTACGTGTTGGTTGTTGGCAGGTTTTTGCGATATTTTCTTAACGAAAATTAAAGTGTGGTGGTTGACCCTTTATCAAAATTTAAAATTTTCCTTATTATAAATGGAAAGTGATAACATTTCACCTCTGTCCCGTGAAGGGTTGACCTTTGTTTGAATGCGAATTTAATATGAATCATAAAATTCGAAAACCGCAATTACATTTCAAATGATTTATGGACTAGGTAGTGTGTTTGCTGCCCCAATATGACGAATGCAGACGTTGGCAAATTTAGTGTGGGAAAACAGATTTGTATAGAGACGGGTTTATGCATACAACACATACTCTCTAGCTTTCTGTCGTAATTTGGTCAAGATTAGAGTTTAGTGCTTCAATTCAATCACTTTCTAAATAATCTCCCTATGATTTATTTGTCCAGTAGAGAGCTTCAGAAATCTGCAACTCATATTGCATAGGTTGTATTAGTATGAGAACACACTTGCTTGCTAGCATTGTGATTGCTTGATAGCTTTGTAATACAAAAGCGAGTGCTAGAATTTGCCATTAGTAAAGCGTAAAACCTTATACTTTACTGTTTTTCTCTTGGCTAATAAAGGAAACATAGACGGCTAAATATCGCAACCGCTAGGTTAGTTAATATCGGTTGATCGTGATTAGCAAACAAAGGACCCTTTAGCCAATTGTGTTATCCATTAAATAAAATCTCATGAAAGAACAGAAAAACCAAGTATGAGATAGATCAGCGACAACATACATACATGCATACATACATAATTGGCCATTACAACCCTACAGTGAGGATTACGGCCTAACTTCTCACACCACTCATGTTGTGTGCGTTAATTTTATACATGAGTGGCGGGACCGACAATTTAAAGTCGACTCCGAACGACAGATTTTTTGAGAAGCTTTTCATGGCATGGAGAGGAAGTCGTCGAAGAAATATTTTTTTTCATATTTCGGCCTGGGGCTTGAACCCGGGCTTTGCGTCTCATAAGCCAACACACTACCTACTAGACTACGGCGACTACTTCAGCGACAAGATCTTCGTAAATCGGAAGGCTTGAACCCTCATGGTTCATATTTGTCAGTAACATATCCTTGCGACAGTCACGAACATGGGTGAATAAGCACAGAGTAAAGCGTAAAAGTCTTGAGGCAATTTATGTAGCTAATTTCTCCATTCCTCATTTTGGCAGTTCCTACAATAAGCTATACATTCCGACGTGTATCCAACTTCCCATTGTAAGCTTTATTGATTCTCTTTCGAAAATCGTTTCAATTCATAGCACATGATTTTTTTTTTCTCGCTGAGGAGGAGTAAATGTACCTAACCGCACCATAGGAGAAGTCGTCACTATCGCCCTTGTGTGGGGCCCTCACCCACTAAATCTGCCCCTCCTCTTTTGGACTCATTTTGCCCACTCCGGAATTACCGTGGTATTACTTCGAAGAGGAGTCCGCCTGGCCATTTGGCACCTTTATATCCATATCTGCGTCCGGATTGCGCATCAAAATCTGAGAAGGTGTTCAAACATCCATTCGAATTCTTTCATTTAAGTCAAATTTCAATTCAATTCATTCATTGATCATATGAAGGGGCGTTGAGAAAGATGATATCATCACTTGTAGAACATACAGAACCTCTATCATGTGCTATGAATTGTATGATGAATTGTATGATGATATTCATAGCACATGATAGAAGTTCTATATGTTCTACAAATGATGCATCATCTTTCTTAACGTGTTTCTTCCTCCCCTCCATGTGATCAAGATCGTTTCGTCCCAATGAACAAATTTTCCTGTCCAATAATCTCAGGAAGTCGCCGTAGTCTAGTAGTTAGTGTGTTCGCTTATTAGACGTAAAGCCCGGGTTCGTAGCCCAGGTCAGACAGAAAAAATACTATATTTCTTCGGCGACTTCCTCTCAGCAGAAATTCTGGCAAAAACTTTGCGAGTAAATAAACCTGCCTTGGAAAAGTTTCTAAAAAAATCTGTCGTTTCCAGTCGACGTTAAACTGTTAGGTCCCGCCACTCAAATATAAAAAAATTAAGGCACACGACATGAGTGGTGTGAGAAGCTAGGCCGTAATCCTGACTGAAGGATTGTAATGGCCAATTATGTATGTACAGTGAACGCCAAAAGTAAGTAAACACCACTGAAATAATTCATTTTCTTAGGATAGCGAGAAAAGTAAATGAGAATAGTCGAATAAATTTCCACAAAAATAAAAACGTTTATTTATTACTTATAAATTGTTAAAACAAAAACAACAATTCATGATAAAGGAACATTTTTTATACTTAAGAACATAATAGAAAATTTAAAATTACAGTGGGTGTTGGCTCACTTATGGCGCTCACTGTATGTATGTACATATAATCTCAGGAAAGTGTTATGCATTCTACCGAAGTACGAACAAAACGAAGTGTGAAAAAATATTTCTTAGGCGATTGAATCTTTAAAAAAGTCTCAACTCCCCATATAATAAACAATTGTTGGCAACCCTTTCATTATATAGTAGGCTAGCTTAGCTGGAAATATTTTCTACAGAAACTCAATGTGTCTAAAAACAAAGCCTTTTTGTGACATTGTTTTGAGTAGTTAAAATGTTCTCAAGAGAAGTCGCTGTTTTTAAACTATCATGAGATAAATTATTTATTTTCTTATGTATTCGAACCCTAGCTGTTTGGGTTTGGAAGCTAAAACATCACGTCACATCACACCATCTCTAAGGTTACAATCGCTCAAATGGCAAAGATTGTTTGATCTTCTTTAGAAGAACTTAATTCGATAAAGTTTGTTGATGTAATTTAACGGCTTTAGAAGATTTCCGATCTACCTTTGGTTGACATTGACAGTTTGCAGGCACACCTTTTCTATCAAACAACAGACTTCCTTTTTATCAATTTAAATACATACATATATATTTTTATTTAATTTAATTTAAAACAACAATTATTTGAAATATACTTTCGAATTTTTTTATAAGTGGTTGTTGTTGTTGTTTTTGTCTCAATTTTGATTCCAGTTAATTTTGTTTTTGTAATGAAAATGTAAAAAATTAATCTGTTTTTGGGTCAAACAGTTTAAAGTGATTATTTAGAGTGGCTTTATGGAGTGCTAGCTTGCTGGTGGTACATTTAAATTATTTTTCCAAACAATTTTTGACCACACGCCAATGGAAGGAAACCAGTTTTAAGAAAAGCACGCGCCAACTTTAAAATTTGAAAAGAAAAAAAAACGGGGCTTTAATGTTTGGCAAACCGCCAATACAATAGAATACGAATACCAGATCAGTTTTAAAACTCTGTTTAGCGCTCGTATTTCGTATAAATTCCATCTCAGTTATCTGATAGGTTTACAGTTTTTACTGTTGTATTGCACGAGCGTAATTATTTTTTATTTTAACCACCACCAGCATCAGTCGTATATGGCTGCTTGGCTGACTGATACCATGTCTCTTGAAAAATTGTTGCAACAGCTTGTATATTGCAGCAGCACGATTTTTCTTACTTTTTTGCTTTAAAAACCTTTTTGTTTTAATTTTTTTAACTTCTACTCGTACACAAATATTGTTGTTTTAAGAATATTTAATCGCTTTAACTACATGTGCAACTAAAACTAAACTCTGTTACAGTTTCAAAATCATTGCATTTGAAAATAAATTTGCAAAGCCCCTGTGCCCACCAGTACACTCATCTAAAAAAGTTTGTAAACGAAATCTTTTTTAATTTAATTTGTTGTTGCCAAAGCCAGACTTTAAATGTAGAAAAAAGAAAAAAATAAGAAATCTTTCTTTCATCTCAAAAAAGTTTCACTTGAAATATGTTGAAACTTCTTCATTTAAAATTCATATTTTTCAGTGGGTTATAATAATTAAAGCAGAGGCGTAGTTACATATGTATGTCTTAAGTAGGTGTTAAATATAATTGGGTGTCTTGCATTAGCAGGCACCAGGCAATTTAATTCATTTGAACTACCACGTAATATTGTTAAAAAAAAGGAAAGAAAATTAAATTTTAGCCTGTTTTAAACGATGTTAGAGGTCAAGTCGATTCATATGATACCTTATTCCACAACCAACTAAGGGTAGTTAAGAAACAACCAATGGAACATAGATTTACTGCTTTTAACCTTAATAAGGTAAAATTGTATTAGATAGGCCATGAAGGAAGGGGTAACATCTCCAATTTCCCCCAGTTGGTTGTGAGAAATGAAACCGCGAAAGAGGCAAAGCTAATCGTCAAACACCGAACCAAATTCACGTTCTCAAGTGTCAATATAGATTCATGCCCAAACCAATTAGAAATTCTATGGAACTTGTAAAACCTTCTAACATTTATCAAGAAAGGTTTCATCGGAGAACCTTTCTTGCTGGGAGCAATATTCCATAACTATTTACATCATTGCAACTTCTACAAAGCTTATGATAAAGAATAGCTAATCGTATCGTATCGTATAGTCGCCGTAGTCTAGTAGGTAGTGTGTGAAATATTAAAAAAAAAATATTTCTTCGGCGACTACCTCTCAGCAGATTTCTGGCAAAAACTCTGAGAGTAAATAAACCTGCCATGAAAAAGTTTCTCGAAATCTGTCGTTCGGAGTCGACGTTAAACTGTAGGTCCCGCCACTCAAGTATAAAATTAAGGCACACAACTTGAGTGGTGTGAGAAGCTAGGCCGTAATCCCGACTGAAGGGTTGTAATGGCCAAATATGTATGTATGTATGTATCGTATCGTATCCTATCGGACAGTCAGGCTGTCGAGCATTCGGCTGCAATGAGGCTAATTCTAGAATAGTATTGAACTGTCTGAGAGCAAACAAAATCAGCTAGACAGAGGCAATAGGGATGCCGGATTGTTGGTCATGAGGGAATTCACTGCAAGTAGATGAACTTGCGAGAAGAGAACTTCCTGCAAAGTGAGAAGAGAAGTTTGGAAAGGTATACTCGGCGAAAGGGACTATGCAGAGAGGCGGAAATACTTCCTCAAACAAATTGATTTGAAGTAAACAATCTAAACTTTCTGAGTAAAGTTAGAATAGAAAGAGATTTCAGTTATGTTATCAGGGTACCAAGTGAAGATAGTAACCGTCCTTCTGCCTAGGCAATGCAGATTCACAATATACTTGTCCTATACTCGTTATTAAGACAAGTGCAATACCTTGAGGTGAAAAAGACGATAACATCAGAAATGAGAGAGAGGCGAAAAAGATTAGAACCTTGTTGTCCTAGCCCGTCTCAACTAGCTTATTCGTAGTATAAATGTCAGTTGAATCCTAATGTCGACTGTTGACAGATAATCTAACCACTCAGAGAAGCTTCTACTCAGCATTCAACCTCATCCTACTAAGGTTTTAGCAGAATAGATGCTTGATAGTGTCCAACTAGTCTTCAGCGCAACATACTCTACTTTTCCGCTGGGATCTATTTCAGATATTTGTCAGCGATCTGACATAGCAGGTTTCCTTAAGAAACCGCGTAATTAGTCTTACGCTGGCTTTCTTCAAATTCAGCAGAAAACCTGTTCTAGTACTATGTACTGAAAGCCATAGGCTCCTAGATGCATGACAAATCGATTCATCACTTCTGCATCTTCTCCCTGACCCTTTCACTAACAAGGCCGTAGAAGTGGCATATTGGAGGCTTAGAAACATCCACCATTTCGTTTCCAGGTATACATCTAGGTCCCGGAACGCGGCACAGATGATCAAAAACTTTCAGGAAATTTATTTACACGAGTTTTAAGTTGTAATTCAACTTTACAACGATTGATAAGGGAAACGGTGGCTTGAATTATGATAAAATTCTGTTATTTTTTGACTGCAGCTTAACAGAACTCGACATCGTTACTTTACCTCTTCTCTTTAATATACAGTCGAGCCTCGATTATCCATGATGGTCGGGACCAAAAGCATTACAGATAATCGATTTTCACGGTTAATCGAATAACAATTTTGATTATGCAGTTGTTTTTAATATTTTTTTATTTAACAAGTAAACATTAGTGTACATACATACATATTTATATTAAAATAAATGATTTCAAGAAGTTTATGTACATTTTTAAATGAAATAAGTATGTACACATTAAATTTTATACTGAAAACATGGGGCAAAAAAAAAGGACATTTAGCAAAAAAAAAAAAAGAATACAAGAAAGAAAAAAAGTCATGTAATGTTGTTTGTCTAATATTTTTCAAATAATTATTTTCTTTTATAATTTTATGAATGCTTCTGACGCATCGTATGCAAACAAGGGAATTCCCCGTTTTCATGTTTATTATATTGCATGTATGTATGAATTTGAAGTTAATAAAAAAAAATTCTGCCATCACGGATAATAGATGTAATCACGATTAATCGAAGCAAACAAAAAACAATAAACTGATCTTTGGCCATTACGATTAATCGGGGTTACCTGTTAACCGGATCAGGGATAATCGAGGCCAGACTGTATTAGAACTCTGTCCACACCTCGTGTAAGTTTTCAAAAAATCATTCACATGTAAATAATGTCCAAAGGTAGCTGCTATTAATATTTGATATTCAATAACTTGGAAATTTTTTCCTGCATAAAAGATTTCTAATAAATCAGCATCATTTTAATTCAATTTTTTTCTTTTTCTAATTTCTCTACCAAGCTTGAAATCTAGTCAATTGTTTTATAATGTATTTGAATTGAATTGAAACCTGAATTAAATAAATCAAAAACCGCAATCGTTTTTAATTCATTTAGTCTACCGGTCATGAATGGACGGATGGATATGTTACGATTACAATTTAGAAGAAAAAAAATTTTTTTTTTTTTTTTAAAATAGAAAAAAATTGTTTTGAAATCCATACAGCTAACAACTGTCATTTCGTTGTTATTACAATTCAGTTTTATTTTTCTATAAATTTAAAACAAAAACACGACAACAATTCCGTTTATTTTTTTTATTATTTTTTCACTAGAAAACACGTTAAAACTTGGTTTTGTGGTCGACGTTTTTTTTTTATATCTGAATTGCAAATGAAGAGAGAAAAAAAGAGGAAAAACCTGGTTTAACAAAAACAACCAAAAAACTTTAAACTGAGACTGACTGTAGTTTTGTTTGTATGTTAATTTTTTTATGTAATTACTTCACATATACATAAAAATTTGTGTATGTGTGTTTGTTTTTTTTTATTATTATAAACAATTGAAAAGTAAACAAACAATAACAAAAAAAAAAAATTGCAAACAAACAAGAAATCTAAACAAACAAACAAACAAAAAAAGTGAAATGCCATGAGATATCGCGTCATATGGGCGTTTTACTTCACACAGCAATTGGGAAAGCGTTTCAAATTGCGAATGATTCGTGAAAATTTTGTAATTGCATAAAATGAAATGAATATTTTTTAAAAAAATAAGTTATAAACTAAAGAATTTTGTTAATTAGGTTAACACAGCTATAATCTACAGTGTCAAGTAACTTTTCCGTCAACGATCAATTGCAGCAGAATTTCTAATTACTGTGGTACAGCGATACAATGCTTTTTCCACAAAAAAAGAAAATTTTTCTTTGTATTATCAATACTCAGTGAAAGGCAGCTACTTTTCCAAGACATTGTGTTGGAACAAGGAAAATAGTTTGAAGTCCACAGGATAGAAGGAATAATATCTATGGACGTTAGATTGGATTCTGATTGAGCCAGTAAGGTCAGGAAAAATAGAAAGAGCTTTCCACTTACAGCTGGTGTGGCTGAAGAACGATTTTCTTTGCAAAGCATGTGCGATACACTGACCAATTAATCACGAACGTATGTACATACAGTAAGACCCCGCTTAACGCTGTTTCAGTATTACTCGGTAGTACAAAATCGGTAGTACTATATTGCGACTGTGTATATTATGTATCTTTTTCAGCGCTCTTTTGTTAGTCTGTCCAGAATAAAGATGCCAACTGTATTTTCAAAAGTCGCAGTCAAAGTACGAACGTATCTTTCTTGTGTCACAGTTGATTTATTAGTCGTCTCGTTTAACGCTGTTTCGTTTACTGCTGGAACTTAATGGAACGCATCCCCCCGTTAAGCGGTGTCTTACTGTATAAGCTCTACTTGTCCTACACGAAAAAAATGCGATTTTCGGCAAAAAAAAATCTCCCATTTGGAATGCAAAGGGAGAAATTCTCTTAATTTCACCAAACGACAGTACTTTGTATCAGTGAAGTATAGGGTGTTTTTTATAGAGGTATAGAACTTTAAGTTGCAATAAAACAACGATGGATTATTCGATTGACATGAATTTTATTTATCCGAAAGATAATCTTGTGGCATTACATTTTAGATATGATTTATGGCATATGACCGCCACGGCTGGCGCGGATGTAGTCCAATCTGGACGTCCAATTTTCGATGACTTTTTCCAACATTTGTGGCCGTATATCGGCAATAACACGACGAATGTTGTCTTCCAAATGGTCAAGCTTTTGTGGCTTTGCCTCATAGACCAATGACTTTACATAGCCCCACAGAAAGTAGTCTAGCGGTGTTAAATCACAAGATCTTGGAGGCCAATTCACAGGTCCAAAACGTGAAATTAGGCGGTCACCAAACGTGTCTTTCAATAAATCGAAATAAAATTGCACTATTTGCAAGCGTTGTTCAGGCGTGAGTCTATTCATGATGAATTGCCAAACCAAACTGAGAATAAATCACTTGACAGCTGTTAAATCGGTCGCCATCTTGAAAAGTAATGCCAACTTAAAGTTCTATACCTCTATAAAAAACACCCTTTACAAGCCACATAGAGTTGTATAAAATAGCCTTTTCTATAAGCGGTCGAGTAGTCTCATCACTCACATAGACTGTCTAAGACGGTAAGGGTGTAACTCTGTCACTTAAAGATTTGAAAGGCCATCACTTCATCCCTGTGATCTTTATTAACATCCAATTACCCAAAGAGCCCTATGAATTTATTTTCGATCAATTCATCGTTCATACAAGTAATGATTCCGCATAAAATAAAATATTGGAGTCATATAAGGGCTGGTAGAAGATTCCACAATACCAAAGCAGAATATTTTTCTTTACTTTGTTTCATTTTCATTAATTGATTCTAGCTAAGCAAGTGATTCCTCCACTGAAGCAAATTCCAGGATGAAAGAGTTGCCATCTGTCATCATTCTGTTTGGAAAGCTAGGTGATCGTATTGGATCATTGCTAATTGAGCTCTACTCCTTGATTCCTTTATAAACTTTAGAGAAATCATAAATCCTTATGATTATAAAAGAGCCGTAATATCGATAGAAGCAGACTGTTATTCAACTCATCATCCATAAAATTTAAATGTTGGGTTCGTGACAATCCACGACAATCTCAACAAGTGTACTTTGACTCTACAGTTGGCTGTCAATACATACATACATACATACATACATATGTACATAATTGGCCATTACAACCCTTCAGTGAGGATTACGGCCTAGCTTCTCACACCACTCATGTTGTGTGCGTTAATTTTATACATGAGGCTGGGGGACCCACAGTTTAATATCGACTTCGAACGACAGATTTTTGAGAAACCTTTTCATGGCAGGTTGTGTTTACTCTCAGAGTTTTTGCCAGAAATCTGCTGAGAGGTAGTCGCCGAAGAAATATTTTTCTTTTCATTTTTCATTTTGATGTCTGACCTGGGATGGGAACCCGGACTTTACGTCTAATAAGCCAACACACTACCAGAGAAACAGACTGTTATTTAACAAATCATTTACAAAATTTTAATATTGGGTTCGAGACAATTCTTACAAGTGTACTTTGACTGTACAGTTGTCTGTCAATAGACTGGTTATTGGCTTTAGATTATTTCTGGATAGTCTGATGCATGATCCAAATCCCGTCTTATTGTAATTTCCCTCAAATCCCTTTTGATTTCAGAATAGTCTTTGCCTCTCTTTTTGTCTACTGTTTCGTTGAGTGTACCTTTTCAAACATCTGTAGGCATTCTGCAGAAAGGTTGTGGTCCCATCAATTGCATGGAAGATTGTCTACTTGCAAGGTTAACCCACCTACCTTACCTTATAGCTGCAAATATGGTCAGATAATCCTCTGTATGTACAGAACCACCATCATAACTCTTCATAATAGAGTATAGAATACGTAAGAGAACTTGCTTTATTCGATATCCAATATGAAGTGAACCACTATGCCCAAGTACTGTAGTGAATTTCATTCGTTGGCAAGTGCTCTGCATTTGTTATGTATCGTATTCTGCGAGTCATGTTTTTCTCAATTTTATTTTTTCAATTGTTTCAAGCTTTTTGTGATTTTTATCAGCATTAAAGTCGCGACAGAAAAATACCACAAAAACAATATTTGGGCAATTCACACAACTTTGTATGCTGTATGTTGTATTGACTGCATTTGTTTGTTTGTGAACGCTCAATGCTATGCCGTATTGTGTATTTCGTGGCATTCAAACAATTTGATAGCCCGAAACGAACACAACATATGAAATCATATACACATTTTTTTCATTCACACAATTTGATAGCACGAAACCAATACAACTTCCAAAAACATAGGAAAAAATGTGTATGAGTGTATCGGATTTTTATATGAAAATTATCAACAACAATCATACACTCTTGTATGTTCTTCCAACAATACAATGAATACAACGATACAACGGCTTGTGTGAATTGACCAATTATTCGAATGAAAACTAAAACAATAACAAAAACAATTAATTAAAACATGGTTAATTTGAGAAGACAAATAAATAAATAAATAAATAAAATGTGCCACCAGAAACGCAGAACAAGTTGAAATTCAAATGTTTTTTAACAAATCAAAACAGATTTTGAAAATTGATCATCACTTTTCATAACAACCGTATTACATATTTGCATTACCAATTGAGGTTATGAATCGTTGTTGTTGATCGTTGTAATCTTTAAGAGATTTTCAAACAAAAATCTTGATGAATTAAAATCTTTGTTTAAAAATTTTTGTAAAAATAAATAACGAACGTAGAAATAAATAAATTAAATATTTATTTAAGTTTTAATTCTAAAGCTTGTAAAGGCTTATGAGTGTTACCCACATTTAAGTTCTTTGACCTCCTCTTTTAAAATGATTTTTTTTTATTATTTTTCTTTTATGCTCTTATAAGTTTTTTAAGTGTAGAAATGCATTTCGTATGAAATTATCTTATCTTTGACGTTAAAAGAAATCTATTTACTTAAGATAACCGAAATGTAGGTACATACATACCATTTACTTTACTTCAGCGGAATGGGAACGCATACATAAATATTTTTCTGTTAAACATCGGGATTTTAATAAGAAAATTAAAAATAAAGAGTAATTTGTATTTCTTTTCAAAATCAAAATGAAATACAATACCATGAAGCTTTGATTTCAATAATTCCCCGTCCGGAATGGTTACCACGCAGCCGATCAATTTGAGTTAGTGTTCTGGCACTGTTTTGCACATCTAGAATGGCATCCTAGCGATACATAATTGGTCATTATTATCTTTAAGTCAGTATTACAACCCAAGCTTCTCACATATTCCATATTACATATCGGAATTGTGGTTCAGAAGAAAGTGAATAAATAAAAAAAGGGAAAAGCTTTCCTTTATAATTCTTACGATTTTGATTTTCAATGTTAATACATACATACATACATACATACATAATTGCCCACTACTACCCTTCAGTTAGGATTACGACCTAGCTTCTTAACACCACTCATGTTGTGTGTGTTAATTTTATACATGAGTGGCGGAACCTACAGTGTAAAGCGGTTTCCAAACGACAGATTTTTTTGAGAAACTTTTCATGGTCATTTTATTTTACTCTGAAAGTTATTGCCAGAAATCTGAGCTGAGAGGAAGACGCCGTAAAAATACTTTTTCAGATTTCGTTTTCGTTAGAAATGTCTGACCTGAGTTGTGAATCGTGGCATCATGTCTGTTGAGCCAAAACACTACCTACTAAACTACGGCGTCTACAATCTCGTCGATAACTTGTCGAATAATAGGAAATTATCCGTATAGACACGCTATTCGGCATAGCCTCACAGAAACGAAATTTAACGGCAAAACGTAGAATTACTCCCTTTGGAAATTTTTCATTCAATAAAGCAAAAATTAGTCGTGTTGTGTTGCGAACTTCGTCCCGCCCAAAATAAATTTTTTTTTATTGCCCAAAACAGGTCACATTATATATTTATTGTAATAGCGCTGACGAAGTTATATATGTATATATGTAGTTATAAACCATCGAATTAGTCGACTTATAGGTATCTCTTAAAGGGAAGGGTTGCCACGCCCATTTTTTGGTGAGTTTGTCGATATCGATTCTACGAACTTACCCACCAAATTGCATTCGTCTATGATTACTATGTCCCTAAATATTAAATTTTAAAGGTTTGCCACGCCTACTTTTTGTTATATCGAATTTTCTTTTAAAATCATCTAAACCTGATAAGCTTTCGAGCAAAAAAAGGATGGTTAAAATCGGTTCAGTAGCTTGAAGGGGGAGGGTTTTCACGCTTACTTTTGGTAGGATTGTCGATATCGACTGTACGAATTTACCCACCAAATTTTACTCTTCTACGATCAATATGTACCTATATATTCAATTTTAACAATTTGCCACGCCCTCTTAACATTTAGGGATATGAAAAATAGATGTTGTCCGATTCTCAGACCTACCCGATATGCACACAAAATTTCATGAAAATCGGTCGATCCATTTCGGAGGAGTTTAACCACTAACACCGTGACACGAGAAATTTATATATTAGAAGAAGATAAGTCGGCTATCACATAGTCATTGTGCTACGAACTGGCGGTAATTGTTCTTCCACTAAGATTTTCGAAAATATAATGCCCAATAATACTTTCTGTCCATAATATTCCTTATGTTCTCTAACACCAATTCCTGGCAATTTTTTCTGAGAGAAATAAGCCTCAATTTTATTCGAAAAATTCGAATGAAAGCCTTTCGCCGCCTGCCCTAGCACCCAAATAGTGTTGTGGATTTAATTGTTGTATGAGTTGAACTTCATAATTTCGAATCCAAATTAAAAATACGTCATATTGAGCCGTAAAGTAGGTACATTGATAATCACTACTTTGAATCACTACTTTTGCTGTAAATTTTGACTCTTTTTACGCGTTCCTCGATTGTCAAACGATCTATATTCGTAGAGAGTAAATCTTCCATTAAGTAAATGATACTTTCGATGAAAGATATTTAACAGCTGACACCCTTAATAGGCTGGCGGTTGTGAAACCAGTAATTGAGTAACCCGACATAAGGTCTAATACTTAATTGGTGGACTTTTTGCTTAGCATGGCTAGAGTAAAATATGGAGTCCCTAGTTGGATAGTTCGTTCCCTTGTTGAAGCCGATTCTGTTGTGTCCAACAACTAATACAATCGAAACTTTTTTAAAACAAAATTAAAATTCGCCCTAGCCATGCTCCTACTACTAACCAACTAGTATCATTCAGCTGAGATAACTTATACAGTTATAAACTTACTTTTTATTCTCTCTCTCTCTCTCTTGCTTTTTGTGGCAGCGTCTCTATATAATCTTTTGCAAATGTGTTCAAATCCATTTATCATGTGCAAAAGTAAATGCAGCTGGCAATAATAATAATTTCCCCACAGGCGATTTTGCATGTTTAAGGGATTTTTGTTGTTTTTTTTTATCGTGTCGATGCAACAGACGATTTTTCACAACTCAATTGTACACATGAGAGACAAACTCCTGCTGCAACAAGAGGCATACGATGCTTAAAAATGGCATTTGGCCTTGTTGCAGCATTACGATGTTGCATTTTAATACTTCAAATGAATCATCATTGCCATTCGCGATTCATATCATCGTCATATCATCACTCAGTTGCTATGCTGTTTCTGTAGGTTCGTTCGTTCGTTCAGGTACGTCTGTCTCCTGCGGTTTAAAATGCAAACGTAAATTAGCCAAAAAATGAAAAAATTGTTGCTCCTCTCTCTCTCTCTCTCTGTTATTCCCTATGTTAGCCCGTTACGCAAACATTGAAAAGTTGAAATAAAAGAAAGCATATGCCTGACTGCCGAAATGACTGAATGAGCGAGTGTGTGAATGAATGAATGACTGTACAACTCTATTGAAATTGAATAATTTGATGAATAAAGAGAAACGACGACCGACCCCTTCCAAAAGTGTTTCAATTCAAATCAAATTCAATAGCCAGCCAATGGTTTTCACAATTCTTTTGTCTGTTATAGAGGGAGAGAGTGACCATACCGTGGGTGATTGAAGTTCAGCTGCAAAATATTTCTTTTTTTTTTAATATTTTGAAGTTCAAATTCAGAAAAATACAAATTTTTTTTTGTTGAAACTCAGTTGAACTGCACCTCAATTTTCATGACTCGTTGTAACTTTGTTTGTTTGTTTGATTAACGTTTGTTTTCAAAGGTTTCGCTTAATTTTTATTATTTTAGCCCTAAAGATTTCCACTGCTGCTGTTTGTAAGTTTTTAAATTTGAAGGTAAAAGTTTAAAGCCATCTTCTATTGGCTTGTAAATCCACTGGTTTATTCCAAAGCAGATGTTAAAATTCTTTGAATATTAAGTTTTGATTTTTCTGTTCCCGTATTAGTGTTCAGCACCAAAGGGATTGCGGTCACCTTGGGTGATTTGTTCTCTAAGGATTCTCTTACAGTGCTCGTTGTATGACTTTTTCACATCAAGCACAAGTTACTCCATCTATAAGAGATGGCATATGAAATGCAACCCTGGTTTAATGCTTGTTAATGCTTCCAAACCTCTTGTCATTGAGGTTGATTGGGTATCATTCTTGTCTGTCGATTCCTATCAGGGAAAGTGTTCATATTAAATAATCAGCACACTAGCCATATAGGACTGTCTTTCGAAAGAAAATTTTGAAATCTGAGGCCTACAATGAGCGTGCGTTTAAAGTTTGTGGTCCGGTTTTTGTAAGACGTATGGTTTCATACGTTCGCATGTTTGTATGGAACAATTGACTGTTTTTTTGTGTGTTTTCCATATAAACAGACGAACCACGTACATTTAATTGTTCTCCATACAAATAGACGAATGTGCGAAATCATTCGTGTGAAATCGTTCGTCTTACAGAAATAGGGTATACTTTACCGCTATGGTCTGTGTCATACTGTGCAATGTATGTATGTCTACCCATCATACATACATAATTGGCCATTACAACCCTTCAGTTAGGATTACGGCAAAGCTTCTCACATCGCTCATATTGTGTGCCTTAATTTTATACTTGACTGTAGGTCCCAGTTTAACGCCGACTCCGAACGACAGATTTTGAGAAACTTTTTCATGGCAGGTTTATTTACTCTCAGAGTTTTTGCCAGAAATCTGCTGAGAGGAAGTCGCCGCCGAAATATTTTTTTTTTCGTATTTCGTGTTGATGTCTGGCCTGGAGTTCGAAGCCGGGCTTTACGTCTAATAAGCGAACACACTACCTACTAGACTACGGCTACTTTACCGCTATGGTCTGTGTGATGGTCTGTGTGATACTGTGCAATGTATGTCTATCCGTTAGGCACTATAATTCGCAGATGCATGTGGAAATTTCTCTGAAGGTCTTGCCTTATCAGAATACCCAACTACAGTTCAGTCTTTCGAGCGAATATCAACTGCATAAAAGAGATTTGATGAGTAATCTTGCAGCAGTTTGGTCTTAGGCTTCCATACAGCAACAATTGTTTAGAATACTGTTTCGGATGTACTCAGCTCGTCATATACATATGTATGCATGCATATGGCCAATGAATGATTCTGGAAGCATAAAGTGTCAAAAGAATCTCCGCATAATACCTATAAAATAGAATGCAAAATGAGCAGGATTGCTTCCACATGAGCGTTTTCCATCTCTCAACCAGAGATCGATCCATGCTTTTAGGTTGTTCGTAAAACTCTTCTCTTATGAAATAAAATAGAAATAGAAACGTTCAACTTACTTAACACTGAACCTAAATTTTTCTACTCGGTTTCGTTTACTAGGTTAGGTCGTTTACTAACCAGTGTATATGTATCATGAATGTGTGCGCATTCAACATTTTATGCCAATTGGTCAGTCATTCAGTCCTTCAATGTTTTCAAAATTCAATTCTAAAGAACTGTGGCTCTCCCTTTTGCTTTTTTGTTGCAGGCAGCCAGCCAGCCAGGCCTTCATTACTTTATTCATTTAACGCTTTACGTGTTTATTTTGTTCAATGATTTTGCAGTTTTTTTTTCTCTCTTTTTAAAATTGCAAACCAAAACAATTCGGCACAACAGAAAACAAACAACAGCAACAGCAATAGCAGAACAATTATCGGGGGGAAGTGAAAATAAAATTTTATGTTCAAGTTCCGTTTCCATTATTACTGTCGCACGGCTTTAACAATTCTAAAACCAGCTGGGGTGAACGTATGAGTGAGTGCGTGCATGCGTCTCTTATTTGCGTATTTGCGCAGCTGCAACTTGTCAATGTTTTGTTTTGTATCGTTTCGTTTTCTGTTGTTGTTGTTGTTTTGTTCTTTACAAATATTGTTGTTGTTGTTGTTGATTTTTTTCGCATTTTGTCAAAAGAGGTTTTCCAATTTGTATTGTTGTTAATATTTATTTGTTGTTGTTGTTGTTGTTGCAATTGCTATGGATGTTGATGTTGTTGCTGATGTTGCTCTCATGTGTCGTAATTGCCACTGTACTGTCTCGTCTCCACTTATGTTTTATTATTTGACTTGTGAGAAGAAAAAAAAACAGAAAATTTTAAATACTTTTGCCTTAAACTCTTCCCACTTTCCGTTAGAATTTAAGTAAATCTGCGATAGGTACAGTTTGGTATGATAGTGTAGGCCGGTAATGCAGAATAAGGTTCAGGTTCAGTGAATCCATAGCGCCTACACTATGATTTTGGATCAATTTTCGCCCTAACATCGTTCTTCTCTACTGCAGCGCATTCGAAATGTCCAATTTTCATGGCGCACAACTTACATACATACATAATTGATCATTACAACCCTTCAGTCAGGATTACGACCTAGCTTCTCATACCACTTGTGTTGTGTGTATTAATTTTATACATGAGCGACGGGACCGGACCTACAGTGTAAAGTCAACTTCGAATGACAGATTTTTTTGAGAAACATTTCATGGCAATTTTTTTTTTTACTCTCGAGAGTTTTTACCAGAAATCTGCTGAGAGGAAGTCGCCCAAAGAAATATTTTTTCATTTCTCGTTTCGTTGGAGATGTCTGACGTGGCCTCACATCTAATAAGCCAACACACTACCTACTAGACTAAGGCGACGTCAATCATGGCGCACAAATCAAGTTGAAATTGGACGATAACATGGGTTATGTTGGCCTTGAGGACCGCTGTGGTTACGGACTTATTCGCATGCAGTTTTAGAAAGAAAGAAGAAAATCTAACGCCTTAAAGTTATACGATCTCGATGGCCAGTCTGCACATCACCATGTCTTTCAATCGCTCATTCAGAACATCCAACGTAACATGAGCTGCATGGCACGTAGCGTCGTGTTGAAACCATATGTCGTTGATGTCCAGATCATTGAATTCAGACTAAGAGAAGTTCGTAATTATCGCCATTGAAAGTGATGATACGATGACTTTGCTAGCCTAAAATCCACAACAACCAGTGATGCACTGGGGATTTCTAGTCGCCGTAGTCTAGTAGGTAGAGTGTTCGCTTATTAGACGTAAAGCCCGGGTTCGAGCCCCAGGCCAGACATCAAAACGAAATATGAAAAAAAAAAAAATATTTCTTCGGCGATTTCCTCTCAGCAGATTTCTGGCAAAAACTCTGAGAGTAAATAAACCTGCCACGAAAAAGTTTCTCAAAAATCTGTCGTTCGGAGTCGACGTTAAACTGTAGGTCCCACCACTCAAGTATAAAATTAGGACACACAACATAAATGGTGTGAGAAGCTAGGACGTTGTACAATTGGTCAATTCGATCTCCGGCACTCAAGTATAAAATTAGGACACAAAACATAAGTGGTGTGAGAAGCTAGGACGTTGTACAATTGGTCAATTCGACCTCCGGGTACTGTACTTGTCACAGTTGACAAGTACACGTCCTCTAACCTATTCTGACCTAACCTAACCTAAGTGGTGTGAGAAGCTAGGCCGTAATACTGACTGAAGGCTTGTAATGGCCAATTGTGTATATTATATGTGGGGATTGCTATCGTCTCCACTTATCCCATCACTGAAGATAATTTTTCAATAAAAGTTAGGGTCGCTGCTCCAGAGACCATTTAGGGAATACAGGACGGCGTCCATAGTGATCTGACAAAACAGACTGTATAATGGACAATTAATTTAACGGTTGTAGCTTCAACAAGATGCCCGTTATTAACTGTCAAACTTCGGAAGTGATTGTTGAAATAAATGATGGCGAAGAAAAAAAAATAGGAATCAAAACTTTTCTCATTTCCACGAAGACATTGCCTATTTAGGAAATCTTATTTGTTTCCTCATTCAATTTTCAATTCCAATTTCAAACGATTTGTTTTCTTTCTTGTGAACAGAAAATGGAAATAAAGTGTGTCATTAATTATGAATGATCAACTATTTTACCACTTAAAACGCACAAACGCCAAACGCAAAAGCCAATTTAGAACTTCCAAAGAAGAACGACAGTTTTTCGAATCTCTTAAAATATTGACTCCAACAATACTACTAATCACACTGCTGGCTGCCACTGGCTGTTTTCATATTTCAAAAATAGTCATGTGGTACGTGTCAAATGATGCACAAGACATTTTACAAAGTGGTTGCATGTAATTTCCTTCAACATTTTTCTTTTTTTGTCTTCTTTGTTTTACAACTAAATTTAGGGAAAAACTTTATATGGATGGGCCGTTGTATGAATGGAAGAGGAGAAAGATTTAAGAGTGAATGTCAATGACAACATACATATATGTAATCAAAAACAGTGATCTAGAGGAGACACCATTTACTGTTGCAATAGGAAAAGCTTCGAAGTGCTTTCCTTTATGTGCTGGCAACAGGCATTTATCAACAAGAACGTTGCGTGCCTTCTGTTGTATATATTTATTCGGGTTCCTATTCTAATTACCCGTATGACTCATCCGATCTACAGTTTTTGAGGAGTAAATACCTGACATGTGCAGAGAAATGCCTCTTTTGTGAGAGGGACTTCCATTACCCCATTACAGTTAAGTCATAGCATCGCTTGTTGTTCAGCCTCACTAGCTCACCATACCGTACTAGAGCCCTTATATAATGCCATAAGATCAACGACCCTTGTTTTTCTTTCCTTAAGAGGACCTTAAAGCTTATAGGAAATGGTGTTAAATTTTGGATGAAATCTACTGAAAAAAACACCATTTTCCCTCCCCTCTTTATAGTTTTCAAAGATCACTTTGCACTTGTGAATTATGAAGGCTTCATTAAGTTTATCACGTTTCTTCAATTTTTCCAAAGATCCAAAGGCGATGGGGAATACAAATACAACAGAAAACAAAGACGATCATTTTGAATATTTCTGCAGAAGTAGACACGTTTTGTAGCAACTTGCTTGTGAAAAGGAAAGGCAATGAGCATTACCAATTGCTGCTGCTGCTGCTGCCTGCCTGCCACCCCATGACAATGATGAGGGTAATAACTTTTGCTTGTACAATCAGCAGCAGCAGCAGCAGCCACATGATGCCGTCTATTGGCATTTCAATATTATCATTCGTATTGCTATTGAAATCATTGTTGTGTGTATGTATGTGTGTGTGTCTTAAATGATGTCTGCAATATGATTGTGCTACAGCCAGAGCAACTTTTTGTCATGTTTATTGCAAAGAAAACATATGACAAATCCTGATATGAGTTGAGTTTCTTATTTATGAACATTTCTTAGATTTTTCTATTGAACTTCTTTAAATTTATGGTTGACAATATATTTTCTGGTTTTTGTTGCCGCTGCTGGTAAAGAAATTTTAAAAGGGACTCTAAGAAAACCTGCCTTTTCAAATGTATAAATATTCGGAATCTCTCCTGATCCCAAACACCATTTGAAAATTTAATACCAAGTATTTCTCAAAAGAGGCAATTGTACCGCAGATTAAATATTTTTGAAAGTGAGTGAGTGATCCAGGAAAGAAGATATCCAATCAAGCCCTTTGAAGGTTTGAGTGGAAAGGCTTAATGCGGATGATTATCACACGTTTAAGCCATAGGCAATTTAATGTTAGATTTTATGCAAACAAGCTACCAGAGAATCCCTTTTTTAGACTTCAAAATTATTTTTAATTAAGAATCAGTTTACAGATAGCTCGCCCATTAAACGCAAGAGAATCTTTCGTCACCGTTAAATCCGCCTCGTCGTAATCTAGTAGGTAGTGTGTTCGCTTATTTGACGTAATGCTCGGGTACGTATCCCAAGTCAGAATATTTCTTCGGCGACTTCCTTCCTCTCAGCAGATTTCTGGCAAAAACTCTGCGAGTAAATAAACCTGCCTTAAAAAAGCTTCTCAATCTGTCGTTCGGAGTCGACGTTAAACTGTACGTCCCGCCACTCAAGTATAAAATTAAGGCACACAACATGAGTGGCGCGAGAAGCTATGTTATGTATGTAAATCCGCCTCGGCAATGAACTGCTCTTTTCCAATAACATTCGCAACAATGTCACGAATTTTCCACAATACGAGTCAACTACTCTGCCGACTCTAGAAAATGTTGATAAACTTGAAATATTTTCAGAATAATGACCACAAGACACCTGTGTGACTTTTCAGAATAGATCTTTACGGTTGACTCAAGACCAAATGGAACAGTGGTTGCAGGCATATTTTTAAAGTCAGCTGATATAGCACTCACACTCGACACGGATTACTGCACTATTTCAACAACTTCCAGGTAGAAATTTAGGTCATACGAGGTCATGCTTTGATTATTATTGGAAATACCAAGAGAGATATAAGCCTACATTTGGACATGAATTAAATTAACATACACAACACAAGTGGTGTGAGAAGCTAGGTTGTAGTCTTGACTAAAGGCTTGTAGAGACTAATTGAATGAAGACTATGTTAAAAGATTACTTTAACTTCGCATTGATATCTTGGGATGGAAGCGCTGCTTGACAGGACCATTATTACAATGGATGTTAGAATCATTACTGGGCTCCCACACTCGAGATGAACAAGAAATGGCCAATGCCTTTTATAGAGAGATAGAGAGAAAGAGAAAGGAAACGTTTCTTCACCTACTGGGTATATTTCTAGCATTATGTGCTATCAGGCAGTTGAACTCTCAGGCCTTTCGAGGACAATCATTGGAAAATTCAGTGGCTTATCATGTGAAATTCGATTTCCCATTGATGGTTCTGGAATTAGGAGGTGAATGAGGCTTGGTTATATAATTAATACCTTTTGGAGAGAGAGAGAGAGAGGGAAAAAGAGAAAGGAAACTTTTCTTTACTTACTGGGAGTATATTCAGCATTGTGTGCTACCAGGCAGTTGAAATCACTGGCCTTTCGAGGACAAACATTGTAAATTAAAAGTTCAGTGGCTTATCATGGGAAATGCGGCTTTGCCATTGATGGCTCTAGAATTGGGAGTAGAATAAGACTTGATTATCTAATTAATGCCTTTTATAGAGAGAGAGAGAGAGAGAAAGAGAAAGGAAACGTTTCTTCACCTACTGAGTGTATTTCTAGCATTGTGTGCTACCAGACAGTTGAAATCACTGGCTCTTCGAGGATAAACATTTGAAAATTCAGTGGCTTATCATGGGAAATACGGCTTTGCCATTGATGGCTCTAAAATTAGGAGATGTGAATGATTACACAGCCCTGCAAATTTGGACTTTTTTTGTGCAAATAAGATGGCTCCAGGTGTTTCCGAAGGCATTTTGAGCGCTGAACACGAATCTGAGTTCAAAATCCGCCATTTTGAAATTTTAAATTTGAATGAAGATCTGTAATCAGCGAACTCAAAAATCACTGAGTAAAAATTTTCAAGTAAAGCTGATTAATTTTTAAGGACCTCTGTAATGTGTTTCTTTTTCTCTTGACATTAACTCCACCCCCTACTTTTGGGCTCATTTTAAAGAGCAAAGATCAATTGTCAATTTCTAACAACAGCGATGGTTCTAGCACGTCAGCGGTTAGCTCTACAATTTTTCAAAAATGGCAAAAAAAAAAAACGTTATTTTTAGGGGTTTCAACCCCCTTTTTCTCGAAAACCTGTTCAGCGCGCAAAATGCCTTCGGAAACACCTGCAGCCATCTTATTTGCAAAACCCATGCAGGGCTGTGTTATTTGTAGTATTGCAACGAATCTACGTGGACCTATCTTTTTCTCTCAGTCCTTCGTTTGGTTAATTCATAAGTTTTGATGAGCCACCACAGACTTATGAAAGACTAATGGTTTCTAAATTCTTTGTTACCATTGCCTATTAAAAGTGTTATTGTATTAATTAAATTAATCATTCTCTAAAGGGTGTAATAGAAACTAATTTCATTGTATTTTTTGGCTTTGGACCAATTTCCCTCCATCTAAACAATTTAATTATTTCTCTATAATGCCTTTACATTGTTAATATAATATTCATTGGAATGGTTTTCTAATTAAATAAGTATTTCCGAGTATTCATTATTTATAGATTTTTGTTGTAGTTTTTTTCTAAATTTAAACTTCCGTTACTAAAATGCAGACCATGAATGCGTTCAAACGAAAGAGACCGATTTAAAGTTTTAAATTTAAATTTGTCACTTGCCGCAGATAAAATGTAGTGGAGTGGCGGCGGATAGAAAAAAACAAACCAGGTTGGTTATACAAAGTAATTATTATTTATACGTACGTACGTACGTTTTATGAGACCAAACCTAATTTTCATTTTTTCATTTCTTCTCTAGTTTTTGTTGGTAGACAAACAGAAACAAAAAATAGAAACAAAGAATTCAAATAAAAATTGTTGGTTGACCGGCCGGTAGTGGCGTGGCGGTAGAAAAAAATTTCCCACAAACGCATTCAGGCATAAAGTGTTGGAAAAAATAATTCACCTCCCAGTATTACCAGTATTACCGCATGCATGCAAACGATATATGTACGTATGTATGTATGTACGTTGAAATTTTTTATCTCATAATATAGACGGTATATATGAATAATGACCAAAACAATGTTGTTGTAAATGTTGTATTGCGATGGAAGAGGGCGTTTTGGACAAAAAAAAGAGAAAATATTGGTAACAAAGCAGAATAGTTTCATTGTCAGTGTGCTGTTTCTATTTTGTTATACAACATAGAAATGCAACAGCAACAACAACAACAATAACATACTGATTCACTTGTAAACTTCTATGAGCCTTGAATGATATACAAACCAACACTTCAAATTATTCTGCCTTAAATAAATGGATGACAAGCTAGGCTTTATCACCCTAACTTGGTTGGAAGGTGAAAAAAAATTGTTTTTTTAAGGTTTGGCTGGCATTTCCTTTTTTTTTTTAAATGCTCTTTATTGTTGTAGTATTTGCCCTTCTTTTTTTTTTTTTTTTTTTTTGTTGTTGTTGTGAATAATTTTTATGCAAGACCTTTAACTCATCATTAAATGTCTGCATTTAGGTAAGGGAAAAAGCATTTTTCGCCACTTTTAATCATTTGTTATCAAAATAGAATGTCAAGCAGATCTGAAGCAAGGAGTTGTTTTTCGGATGCTGAATCGGCAACTTGATAGGCTTGTGGACAGCGCATTGTGCTTAGAGGGCAATAAAAGACCGTTTTTTTGCACAGCATTTGGAAATTAATTTGTAGTTGGGGGGGAATCCTAAAAGTGTCAAGCACAATGTATGTCTCTGCCTTGGCCTGTTGAGTTGAAAACTTAGGGGTCTAGACAATATCTTCAATAGCTTTTTATTTTAACCAGGATTAAAGGAATTGAAGGCCTCACATATTTTGATATGTTTATCTACAAAAATAACTTCCTTTTCTCGCTCAGTTGTTTAGTCTTCTTCGTTAATTAGGCGTTAAACAGTTGGTCTGCTCCTCTAATGCACTGCAATTTTCGGTACATCTATTACACTTGAAAGTCGTCGCCGCGGTCGAGTAAGTAGTGTGTTGGCTTATTAGACGCAAGGCGAGGGTTCAAATCCCAGGTCAGACATCAAAACGAAATATGAAAAAAAAAAATTTTTTTCTGCGGCGACTTCCTCTCAGCAGATTTCTGGCAAAAACTCTGAGAGTAAACAAAACCTGCCATGAAAAAGTTTCTCAAAATCTGTCGTTCGGAGTCGGCGTTAAACTGTAGGTCTTGTCACTCGTGTATAAAATTAACGCACCCAAAATGAGTGGTGTGAGAAGCTAGGTCATAATCCTGACTGAAGGGGGGTAATGACCAATTACGTACGTATTACACTTGAAAGTTATGTACATATTTCGCTGCCTTAAGTTCATCGGGGTAGATCGATGCAGATGTTGTCGGAAGCATCCGGCACAGGAGACTTTGAACCTGTATTATCTAACGCAAAAACTGCAATGGACATATTCCACCTCTTTTCACCCCGAGTATCACCATTAAAACTGCGAGTTTGTGATCTATTTTATAACCTTAATGCCTACTATTGCCAAGTACTTTTTAAAGCTCTATCTCCCAATAACCATTGCGCCAAGGTACTTTCCTTCCTTTTGTATGAAATTACCATGTATCCACAATTTTACTTCCAGCCGGTCATTTGTGAGCACTTATCTGTTACGCTGACGTGTTTTGTGAAGTTAAATGTCCAGCCATCGTCGGATTCACGCTGCAGCAACGTTGTCTGCGATAACCAATGCAATATCGCAGCATAGTCACACCGCCAGTAGTGTAAGCCTCAATATGCCTTCGAACATTGCATTCCACAATGTTGTTCCAAGTGCAAGTGCCCTGTGGAACTCTGTATGTGGCCCTACATTCGCTGATACCCGCTTGTATTTGATACTGTAGTGTACCATAGAAAGTATTTAGCAACGTCAGGACATTGTTGCAGTTTGCTTGCTGTTTCAGAAGGCTTCCTGAGTTATCCAACTTCCACTATCGTTCTATAATTTCTTTAGGGAGATAAGAAGCCAAAGGCCTTTGTAAATCTTTTATTTGAAGGTGTATGAAGTTCTGCCACATGATTTACATGCTTAAAATGACAGAAACAAAACAAAATAAATTTCAATAAATTTTGCCCTACGAAGGTTACATTTGCCCTTAACCAATATTATCAAACCAATCTGAAGTATGGCTGAAACGAAAATGTTCGTATCGTATAATTATTTCCACATGTTCAGACTCAAATATTTTTTTTTTTTTTGTGAACACAAGTTCATTTGTACTTCGTTCCTGTGTAAATATTTAAACGAAAAACACCACAACAAAAAAAAAAAAAAACAACAACATGCAGCAGGAGCAGGTGTTTCATTTTGGTACAACGAACAAGTCCCATTAGATTTACAGTGTGTGATCACATATTTATTTGGGTTTCCGTAACGTTTTTTTGTTATTTTAATGGGGTGTTAAGGTACCTCAAAAGGTTCTCTTGTTCGTTGGTTTCTTTTTCTTGTGGTTGTTCGAAATATTTTTCTTTTTTTTTTTTTAAAGTTTCCTTGATCATCTGAAAACATTTCTTTTATTCATTTCCTTTCGTTTAATGTTTAGTCTTTGCAGGGGTTTAGAAAATGTTTGTTTAGAATGTTTCATTAGAAGTTTTCGAAATTGAATTGAATTTTGAAGATACATATTCTCCTGCTTGCTTGCCTCTTATATTAAGTGACCTAACCCCTGGCCTGGTATGTGTCATAACATATTTGTGATCTTGCAATTTCTAGTTCTTTTTCATTTCTTCAGTTCATTTAATAGATTTTCTTTGTTTTGTTTTATTCTTTTCTATTCTATATTTGTTGCTGTTTGGTGAATATTTTAATTGATTTGAAACACTTTTAGTTCCCACGCTGTGTGTTTTAGAGGGAACCAAGTTTCCTTCCACCCATTGTTCATTTCTCTTTTGTTTTTGTTATTAAATTAAGAATGATTAATGCTTTGTACAGGTCATGCTTAAAACTGCCAGCACAAAGAAACGCTTTAAATAAATTAAACTACGGATTAAAATAAATTCATCTGATAAGGCCACCAAACACTCACTCACTCTCTAAACTAACAAACAAACAAACAAACAAACAAAAACATAATATTGACCTTTTGGTCAAAATTTATATTTTTCGATAAGAAAGAAATTAAGTTTTGAAAGACGATTTACTATAATTGAAAGCCAATCTTCGTATTCTTTGAATAAAAATTTGTTTTTGCTCTCTTGAGTTTTATCTCGATGCCCCAAAGGCCTAGTTGTACGCACAATAATTATGTTAATCATGGATAAAATTAACATACACACACAACATGAATGGTGTGAGAAGTTAGGTTGTAAACTCCAAGTTCACATGGGTAGATCGATGCAGATTTTGTCGAAAGCATCCGGCACAGAAGACTTTTAACCTGTATTACTGCAAAAACTGCATTGAAGTCTACAACTATTGATAGAATCCACCATTTTTCACTACGAGCATCATCAATATGTAGCATTAAAATCGCCAGTTTACGATTTATTTTACAACCATAGTGCCTACATTTGCCAAATGCTGTTCAAAGCTCCATCTACCAACAATCGTTTCTTTCCCTTAAAATTATCACGTATCCGCCAATACACAATTTTATTTTCCGCTTTCATCTAAGCACACTTATGTATATCTGTATCGCTTATTCTCTCAGCATCAATATTAGTCTCCAATAACCAAACAACTAGACATAGCCAGTATATGTAGTCACATCGTCGGTGAGTGTAAGCCTCAATATGCCATCAAAAGTCGCATTCCACCAATGTAAGTCCATTTGCAAGGGACTCCGGGGACTCTGTCTGTTTCCCTACATTCTCTAATACTCGCTTGTGCGCTCGATACAGTAGTGAACGTTGTTGAATAAACCGTTGTAATGACCAATTAAGGAGGTGAATTAGTGTTTTATCCAAAATAGTCGTAATCTATTCATAGCTAAGTTCTCCAGTGACAGAATAAAGATGTATGGATATGGGCTTTGCAGTTATGGTAAAACAACTGCATGAACGCTGCAAGGATAATATTTTACATAAAATCGAACCTTTTTTGTGTGAGTATTTTGCCGAGCAGGCTAATTCTTTCAGCCTTTCCTTTAATCATATTTGAACGATTCCTAAACAGCGAGATACTATCCCAGATGACATAGAGGTACTTTTTAGCGTAAAAAGTACCCAGATTCCATAGAGGTTTTTTTAGCGTGAAAAGCAACCAGATTCCATAAAAGTACTATTTAGCGTGAAAAGCAACCAGATTCCATAGAGGTTTTTTTTTAGCATGAAAAGCAACCAGATTCCATAGAGCTACTATTTAGCGTAAAAAGTACCCAGATTCCATAAAAGTACTATTTAGCGTAAAAAGCAACCAGATTCCATTAAAGTACTATTTAGCGTGAAAAGCAACCAGATTCCATAGAGCTACTATTTAGCGTAAAAAGTATCCAGATTCCATAGAGGTTTTTTTTAGCATGAAAAGCAACCAGATTCCATAGAGCTACTATTTAGCGTAAAAAGTACCCAGATTCCATAAAAGTACTATTTAGCGTAAAAAGCAACCAGATTCCATTAAAGTACTATTTAGCGTGAAAAGCAACCAGATTCCATAGAGCTACTATTTAGCGTAAAAAGTATCCAGATTCCATAGAGGTTTTTTTTTAGCATGAAAAGCAACCAGATTCCATAAAAGTACTATTTAGCGTGAAAAGCAACCAGATTCCATGGAGGTTTTTTTTTAGCATGAAAAGCAACCAGATTCCATAGAGCTACTATTTAGCGTAAAAAGTACCCAGATTCCATAAAAGTACTATTTAGCGTAAAAAGCAACCAGATTCCATTAAAGTACTATTTAGCGTGAAAAGCAACCAGATTCCATAGAGCTACTATTTAGCGTAAAAAGTATCCAGATTCCATAGAGGTTTTTTTTAGCATGAAAAGCAACCAGATTCCATAAAAGTACTATTTAGCGTGAAAAGCAACCAGATTCCATGGAGGTACTTTTTAGCGTAAAAAGTACTTAGATTCCAATAAAGCTACTATTTAGCGTGAAAAGCAACCAGATTCCATAGAGGTACTTTTTAGCGTAAAAAGTACTATTTAAATAAAGTACTATTAAAAAAAAGTACTATTTCAATAAAGTACTTTTATAAAATCTTGTGATAATTGTACTGAAATGAAATAATCTGATACATTTTCTTATTTCACGTTGGTACGTTTCTCATTTCTTAATACTGAATGTAGAAAACTGGGAACATGTACTCCTAAGCCTATTAATAAGACATTAGTTTAAATGAATGGCCAAAAAACCTTCCTTTTTTTTAGCAAAAGGACTTTAGTGAAGTAAAGAAGAAGAAACCAAAACAATTGGCATTATTTTTGTAAAATTTTGCGATACAATACAATTCGTACTTGATAATGTTGATGAAATTTTTCGACTTGGTAGTCAGTCATTCAAACCAAAAATAGATCATAAATAGAGCAGATTAAGAACTCATTAAGAAAAACATGACATAAACAAAACAAAGAAGGCACAAAATAAAACATAAAAATTAAAAAGTATGCAAATTGTGTCCATACACGTCAGTGACGCCAGTCTGAGAGTACTTGAGATCTATTTTTGGCATAAAAAAATCTTCACTTGATGTAATGTAAAGGATTATCACGCAAATGTTTGCCGTTTAATATAATTACACTTTAATACCTAATAATGATGATGATGATGATGATGATGATGATGACGATAATGATCATTTAAATTATTTACTTGCACTTACAATGAACGTACTTATGACTTTATCATGCCACGGCTGCAATATACATACATGTATAGTCTGATATTTTTGATGACGCTGTTGATGTTGTTGTTGTTATTATTGTTGTTGGATTAACATTCATTTTTCTACATTGCAAAAACAAAAACAAAAAAAAAATTGAAAAACGACATGCATTGGGCTTTAGCTAGCCTCAAATCAAATCAAAAGATGCAGTTCTGCTCTAGAAATAAAAATAAAGTGTTTATTTCTGTTGTTGTTGTTGCTGTTTTTCTATTTTTAATATTTAAATTAAAAAAAAAAACTTATAAAAATAAAACATTTTCCTTCATACTATACATCCATCCATGTCCGTCCGTGAACACTCCGCTCACTGATAGTCCAACAACAGACGGTTAAACTTTAAAGGCTGTTGGTTCCACTCATTTGCCTTGAGGGGAGGGTGGAACAGGTAATGAATGTGGTGTGGAAAAACCACAATCAAGGAAAGCAATTGAAGGAGATGTTCTGAATGCTGTTGTTGTTATTGTTGTTGTTGTGGTTTTTTAATCAAATTAACCATTAAAAAAATAGAATTTCAAAAAAGAAAAACTGAAATGATGAAAATTCATATAAAAGAACATGGTACAGCAATGTACACAATGGCCGGAATACAAATGAAACTTAGATTTGAATTTAGAGAGATAATACATGGGGAAAGTATCCCTTCACACAGTAGATCTCGTCAACAGAATGTGGGCAACTTCGGACAAGGGCAGAGCGACGCAAAAGATCTGGCCAAGGTTGGATAGGAGGCGCAAAACTCCAAAGAAGTAGGCTCAGCACTGTTATCGGGGTTATTACGTGGCATCGCATTATAGGAACGCATGCGAGGCGTATTGGTCTTGGACACCTTGTAAATGATTTCTGCAGAAACTGTGGAGATGAAGAGGAGGATGAGACTAGCCTTCACCTACTGTGCACATGTCCGGCACTTGGTCGGAGGAGAAAGGGGTACCTGGGTGCCTACTACATGGAGGATATATGTAGATGAACTGTCATGTATGGATATTTGCAGTCTGAGTCGCTTCATTGGAAGCTCCGAATGGTTCCTAGAATAGGGGAAATGAGAAACCGTGGTATCACAATGGGCCCTGTGTGCGACCAGCCACTTCTACCTACCTACCTACCATCTCTTCACACATGAAAAACATACATACATTTTGCATTGGAAAGAGTGTTGAAATAGATCTCAAAAGTTAGGTTAGATTTGATCAAATTATCAACTGCCTTAAAAAGCATAGCTTACTTGACTTCTATTCATTTAACAATTTCTGGTATTTTCTGACAATTTTATAAAGGTTGGGGATAATATCCGAATCACCCTTGGCTAGTTACATTTTGATATTGAATTTTGTGTGACCAAAAATTCTTTGTCTCATGTTCCCAAATACCGGCCAGTATCTTCTTCCCCGTCATTGCATCTTAGGCAGCAAACGTTATCGCAAGGTAAAGTACAAAGAAATTATTATCGTGTTATGGTGTACTGATGTTCTAGTAGCCTGATGGAGTACAATTTCTGTACACTTGGCTAAAGCTGCTTTCCTTTCTCTTTCCGGAATATGTGGCCAGTAAAACTTCATATTCAAGCGGCTCTTTATTCCTTGCATCATTCGAACCGTACAGTTTCTGATCAGTAGCGATCAAAAGTGTTCAAAATCACTCTTCCACTCATTCAAAACAAATTCTTTCAAATTTTTTGTGGAGCAACACAGGCCATCGAACATGATTTGTAGTTTAATACCAATGTCGACGTCAACATTTCATCTGTCAATCAAATTTCTTTGTGTTAATTTATGTGTCATCCAAACATCTCTGTTATGTAGTTCAATTTCATATGACTTGGCCTATCAAAGTGCTTCTGTACAACGCTCTGTATCCTAGGTTTCAATACAGCAAACAGACTTAATCATACAAACAGGTTTAATCGAATATAGACGAAGTAGTGACACCAGACAATATAGTTTCGCATGTGCTACGGTCTGTTGAGGTTTGGCAATATGTCAAAATGCTGTCTGCAAATGTGATGCAGGAATTGAGAAGGAAAGAGAGAATTCGTAGGATTGAGAGGGATGGAAATCAATAGTAGTAGTCAATAGGCTAGAACTCATCCTGTGATGAAATACTTCACGGTAGTACCATAGGACGAATAGGTTCGAAACGTAGAGGTGGTTTTTTAGTGGGTTAAAGTGTCCTTCGATGATTTTTTCATCTCGTAGGAAAAAAAAACAGGTTTAATCGTAGTGTTAGGAATTTAAATAGGTAACAATTCAGGGGCTTTATTTTCGCCTTAATAAAATCCATCCAGGAACTCCTGCACTCCCCAGAGAGGATAACCTCGACAGTGAACTCAACAGAGGCCGCTTACAAACGTTGCACACCACTTAACCCAGTGTGGATTCAGTCAGGATTACGGCCTAGCTTCTCACATATTTTCATAGAGAACATTATTTTTGGAGAATCACACATGGCAATCCTATCATTCTAGGAACTCGTACGGTTAGCCTTAGCTGTAACAATCTACGTGCTGAAATTGAAAAAACTGAGCCGAGTAACAGTAAAGATGCTTTGTGACAGCTAATCAAAACTCGCTTAAAGGCGATTGTGTTTCTGTTAACTCCTGATAGCTTGCTTGCCTTTTGAGATTATATTAATTCTGCTTAGTCGGGGTACTAATGCCCGATAGGCAAATATAAGTTTTTTCTTTACAATCTTTTTTAAAAGCTTGATTGGTGGCATACCTTCCCCCTTATTATATTACAAATTTTTTTTGTTGTAATATCACTTTAAAGAGATTATTGTCGATTATTACCATGAATCTGCTTATGTACACATACTTTAGCGTGTTTTTTTTTTTTTTTTGTTGATTTTTGTTTCCATTCATTCGGTTACTTTGGAATGACATGTGGGGAAGAAGGTACTATGTACTGCTGACTGGCCTTTAGTAATTAGTGGTTTTAGGTACCTATTAAAGGAATTATTTTTTAAAAGAATTCATCACACACACATACACACAAGCACTTTAAAAACAAATTTAAAAAAGTTTACATATGAACTCATAGCATTGTAATGTTCATAGATAATCTTGTAAACATTTTTCAAAATTTCAAATCAAAAAAGAAAAATAAAAACTGTCGTCAATATTTCCCTCCAAAATGAAGAATTCCCCTTAAAAATCTAATACACGATGGCAATGGAAATCGAAATAGAAATGCAGTTGCTCAATTGCAACGTGAAAACATTCGACTTTAAGGCTGTCATCGTATGGATCTAATGGATGAATTTGTTTAAACATCATGTCCCCGTGTTACAAATGCCTTCTTCAAATGCATTTGACATACGGAAGAAAAAGCACGAGTACGCACGCTTCCCTTTTGAAAAGAATTTAAAAATAATTTTTTTTAAATATTATTGCAGTTCATTGTCTCATGTTTTCTTTTGTAGATATTTAAAAGGGAATTCACTTTTAAGTGACTAAAAACAATTGCAATTAAAATTTCATTTAAAACGAATAGATAAACGCATTAAAAAATACAGGAATTTCAAATTCAATAGAACTTAGTCACTTCAGTGAATAATATTTAAAGGAAGTGATAAAATTGTTGTTGTTTTTTCTCACAAAAGAAAAGAACAATTTCAATACCCTTGAGCCAGGATTACAACCTAGCTTTTCACATCATGAATAGCAGGACCTACAGTTTAACATCAGCTTCGAGCAGCAGATTTGAGAAACTTTTCCTAGCAATTTTATTTACTCTCAGAATTTTTGCCACAAGACTGCTGAGAGGAAATAGCCGTTGATAGAAATTTTTCTTCATATATTGGCTTTCATCTCCGCGACTACGACGACTTCAATTTTGGTATAAAAAAACCCAATGAATTTCCTTGAAGTGGATCGAATCAGGGAAATATTGATACACAAAATATTATCTGAAGAGTTCTCCATTTTCCACATTCAAAAGTAAAGTTAAATAAAACACAAGTAAAGCTTTGATTTCGATGAAACTTTTCTTTCATTGTGAAAGACATTGTACAAATGAAAAAATGTGTATAAGTGTATCGGATTTTTACATGAAAATCATTATCAACAACAAGCATACATACACAATTGGCCATTACAACCCTTCAGTCGGGATTACGGCCTAGCTTCTCAACACCACTCATGTTGTGTGCGTTAATTTTATACATGAGTGGCGGGACTTACAGTTTAAAGTCGATTTTGAACGGCAGATTTTTTGCCAGAAATCTGCTGAGAGGAAGTCGCCGAAGAAATACTTTTTGTATTTTGTTTTTGATGTCTGGCCTGGGATTCGAACTCGGGCCTTTCGTCTAATAAGCCAACACACTACCTACTAGACTACGGCGACAACAAGCATACACTGTTGTATATTCGTCCAACAATACACTCAATACAACGATACAACAGCTTGTGTGAATTGACCAAATGCTATTTCAATAACTTCCTTGGATTGGTTGCAGTAGTCATTCCTGTTGGCTTAGTTTCGAACAACATTTTCATACATATATGTATCTCTCAAGGTATTTCGGCAATAGCTTGACAAATGCTGGTTCTCAAATGCTCAAATACGAATTTTCTAGTAAAAAAGTCGAATGTCATCAAATTACATAAACTTGGTCTCCGAAACATGAAATTTCTATCTCTGTTAATGTTGTAGAGTACGTGTTAGTGTTGTAGAGTCGTCTTCTTGAAACCACATACTGTCCACTTCAATAATCTTCAATGGTAGGCTAAAACAGGTAGTTTATCATACGTCAAAGTGCCCTGAACTAACAATAACGGCTCTGGTAGGACAATTTTCGAAAAATATGGTCCAATGATATCGAAACACCATAACAAGCTCTACAATAATTTGTAGGCTCTCTAAGGTTCATATGAAACAATTTTGCTTGCTCACGTAAGCAACAAGTGGGTACTGAGTTAAATCACATACATACATACATAATTGGCCATTACAACCCTTTAGTCAGGATTACGGCCTAGCTTCTCACACCACTCATGCCTTAATTTAATAGTTGAGTGGCGGGAGCTACAGTTTAACGTCGACTCCGAATGACAGATTTTTGAGAAACTTTTTCATGGCAGGTTTATTTACTCTCAGAGTTTTTGCCAGAAATCTGCTGAGGGGAAGTCGCCGCAGAAACATTTCTTTCTCATATTTCGTTTTGATGTCTGGCCTGGGGCTCGAACCCGGGCTTTACGTCTAATAAGCGAACACAATACCTACTAGACTATGGCGACTACACTGAGTTAAATAAGTGAAATATTTTGGTGCGGAAAATCAACATTGAAAGCATGATGGCCTAGCACCCAATCAACATATCTGCGGCCGAATGTGTATTGCATGAAAACCTTCTTTTTTAGAAAGGAGGTGTAAATCCAAATGCAAAATTGTTGAGAACGCCTAGGATGCGACAAATTCGAATTATCCGCCTTGCTTTCTCTAACAGAAGCAATAATTTTGGCAGTGCTTGCATTGCGTAAGCCTGCATAAGTCTGACCATATCAAGAACGCTTCCAGTCTCTTTAAATTTCTTTATAATTTCAACAATTCCTTGCGCAGTGGATCAATTATGACGACCACGTCTCCCTTGACCATTAGCTTTTATTAGAGTGACACATAGTTTGACAAAAAATAAGAGTTAGTGGAACAAAAATAGGGTACCTTAGCACAAATCCCATGATTTCTGTTTTAAATCATGTTTACTGTCTTCTTTGCTATGGCACTGCTATTACCCCGCATGACAGTTTATTGCAGTGATTGTCTATTTACAATACTTATGTACAATACCAGCGTTTAATGGAAATCCTGTTAAACAGAAATAAAAATAAAAAAAATACAAAACGTAACGCTAATCCGCATTGTCATCGATTTTTATTGATTTGAAAACTGATTTGTACAAAGCATAATCCAATAAAGAGGCAAAGAAGAGATGGAGAAAAGATAAGAAAGACTTCAAATTCAAAGCGTATTTGACAGTTTTTAAAAATTAAAGCGTTAAAACACAAAACTGACAGACACGACAGACTGTCAACACCAATCATTCAAAGCATCAGAGTCTGTCAGTCAGTCAGTCAGTCATTCATTTATTTACAAAGACAATCAACATCAAGCAGCGTTGGTTGGTTGGTTGGTTCAGCATTTTTTTGAAAACCAAAAATATAATAAAAATAGGGACCCTAAATGGAGGTATTTAAGCATCTGGAATAATAATTTCGTAGATTTACAATCAAGGCGTGTTGATTGTAAAATGAAAAGACGAGGCAAGAGATTTTCATTTTTTTTCATTAATAATGATTGACAAGCATTTCATATTTCATTTTCAATATTTTGTTGAAGGAAACGCACGAAGCAGGCAGTTCGGTGGTGGTTGGTAAGGGATCTAGTGATTGTAGACATGCCACTCCATTTATTTATTCATTGATGCCAATGGCCTTTTAGTAAAACATTAACCATTTGATCCGCTCACTCACTCTCTCACTCCCTTTCTTCATTTGTCTTATTCTCAATATTTGTATTGTTGTTGTCATAATTTTCAATATTTTAGTTCTGGTTTTAATTAAATTGAAATTTTAGAAAAATTTTGAAAGATTTATTTGTGATACATAAAGAATTTCTAATATTTATACAGTGGCTAACAAAAATAGTTGCAAGTTATGAAAACAAATTTAATTTCTTTGGGTTCTCTTGGTTAGAGACTACCTAGACTATTTTGAAGCCTTTGATATAAATTTACATAGCTAGCTAAGTGGGCATTACATGCCTTTAGTCAAGATTACAACCTAACTTTGCATACCACCCATGTTGTGTGTGTTAATTTGGTCCATGAGTAGTGGGACTTACGAGCGAAATTTCTTGTGAAACTCTTCAAGGCGATTTTTATTTTACTGTCAGAATTTTTGATAGAAAACAGCTGAGAAGGAGTCTTCGAAAGAAATCTAAGCTGGGATTTAAACCATAGGCTCTCATCTTATAAGCCAAGACACTACTTACTAGACTGCAGCGAATTCTACTGCACCAATTGTTTTTCACGTATAGAACTGAGGAGGTGGTCGCCATAGTTTAGTAGGTAGTGTGTTCGCTTATTAGACGTAAAGCCCGAGTTTGAGCCCCAGGCCAGACATCAAAACGAAATATGAAAAAAAATATTTCTTCGGCGACTTCCTCTCAGCAGATTTCTGGCAAAAACTCTGAGAGTAAATAAACCTGCCATGAAAAAGTTTCGCAAAATCTGTCGTTCGGAGTCGACGTTAAACTGTAGGGCCCGCCACTCAAGTATAAAATTAAGGCATACAACATGAGTGGTGGAAGAAGCTAGGCCGCAATCCTGACTGAAGGCTTGTAATGGCCAATTATGTATGTATATATGTAGAACTGAGGAGGTGACAGTATCATTGCGATGTTAGAAGACATCATGAAAGTTTGAACACCGTTTCCCTGGACTATTTCCCCGTTCAAACTTTATATGGATGGAGGTAAAAATCCAAATGCAAAATATGTCATAATGAGCAGTAAGATAGGCATAATTGCTAGAAACAAATTGGAATCGACAAATTCGAATTATCCGCCACATTTTCTCTACCCGATGCGATATTTTCGACAATGCTTTCATTACAATGATGCACAACACTAGCAGCCTTTCGTGTACAATCTTACCAATTCCATGTACAGGCGGTTCGTCCTTATTTCATTGTGCTCCTTATTTGCTCTTCACTGTATTCAAAATAATTTTTTTTTTTTAATAAATATTTATTAAGGGAGTGTGAAATCTTTTCGTATCATTTTATTTTTATTATTGCAATTCATATCGTTATTAAAGGGAAATAGGGTGGCTCCATATACCACTTCACATGAATACTCGTACGCTTAACATTCTTCAGTAAATGTTATTGAAAATTTATGATTAAAAATCTCTTCTGCAATAATAAAACACAATGAAATCCTTTTATGTCATGTCATAAGCGGCGACAATAAATAATTTCGAAAGAAGAAAAAAAAAGAACATTTTTTATTTGATTTTTAACAAAGAAAAAATGGGCGTTACAAAATGTGAAAATTTATTGAAACTCTAATTAAATTAAAATGTAACATAAAATCCATTCTTGACATAAGCAGAAGAAGAAGAAAATCAATTCATGTATGAATGTTTTTGAAAACATTTCACAAGAGAAGGAAGATATCATCTCTTGTATTAGAATTTCCTTCGTTAGGCATTTTCAAAATTAATTACTTTTAAATGAAAGGGAAAAAATTAATTTTCTATGCTTAATTAATATGCAGAGACTTACTTTGCTTTGGCCTTATGGAAACAAAAAAAAATGTTTTGAAATGTCATAAATTGCTTTGATTTACAAGATCACATCTGCCTGCATAACATTTGTGATTGAGAACGATCTCACAAGCCAGAGATGGTAAGTGAAAAAACAACAAACAATTGTTCAATTTGGAACGATACTAATACACATGAGATGTAAGAGCGTTCAATACATACCGAAAAATTCACTGTTTTTGTGGATTTTGGACTGACAGCGCCTATAGATCTTTACAAACGACATTTGGCCAGGATATCATTGTCAACAGCGAGCAATGACACGAGTGACTTAGATGACTTGGACACCAACATATGTACATACATAATTGACCATTACAACCCTTCAGTCAGCATTACGGCCTAGCTACTCGCACCACTCATATTGTGTGCGTTAATTTTCTACATGAGTGGCGGGACCTACAGTTTAACGTCGACTCCGAACGACAGATTTTTGAAAAACTTTTCATGGCAGGTTTTTTACTCTCAGAGTTTTTGCCAGAAATCTGGTGACACTAATACCATGTGGTTTTAATAGGACGACGCCACGAACCACACAGCTCATGCTGCATTGGATATTCTGCACGAGCTATTAGAAGGCATTGTCATCTCACATCGAAGCAGTTACACTTTCTTCTTTCTCTCTTATGTCGCAAGTGAAAATCATCGTAGTCTAGTAGGTAGTGTGTTCGCTTATTAGATGTAAAGCACGGGTTCGAGCCCCAGGCCAGACATCAAAACGAAATATGAAAAAAATATTTCTTCGGCGACTTACTCTCAGCAGATTTCTGGCAAAAACTCTGGGAGTAAATAAAATTGCCATGAAAAATTTTCTCTAAAATCTGTCATTCGGTGTCGACGTTAAACTGTAGATCCCGCCACTCAAGTATAAAATTAAGGCACACAACATGAGTGGTGTGAGAAGCTTGGCCGTAATCCTGACTGAAAGGTGTAATGGACAATTATGTATGTATGTATGTCACAAATGTATACTAGTCGCCGTAGTATACTAGGCTGTGTGTTGGCTTATTAGACGTAAGGTCATGGTTCAAATCCCAGATCAGACATCTTCAATAAAAAGAAATTATAAAAAAATATTTCTTCGGCGGCTTCCTTTGAGTAGATTTCTGGCCAAAGCTCTGAGAGTAAAATAAAATTGCCATGAAGAGTTTCTCAAAAATCTGTAGATCTTACCACTCATGCGGAAAATTAACACACACAACATAAATGGTGTGAGAAACTAGATCGTAATCCTGACTGAAGTATGTGTGGGTGTATGTATGTATGCGCATAAGCCACAAATGCCATCATGCCATGGCACACCTAGGTTTGCTTTATGACATCGACCAAAAACAGCCTGCTTATGTGCTGGAGTTATGAAAAATTAAATATTTCGGATAAGCTCCATCCAGAAAAGCCGTGGCAGACATTTGATGATTCCACAAATGATGGTTTAAATACATACATACATAATTGGCCATTACAACCCTTCAGTCAGGATTACGGCCTAGCTTCTCAATAAATAGGTCCTTCAAACAAATAAAAAAGAAAATTTCGATGATATCTCAATTTAAAGATAGGAAACGTTTAATGAAAGACCCTTTACATGGTTTTATATTTGAAATATAATTTTATGCTTAAACTGCTATTTTTTTTTAAGAATTCTAAGTAGAATGTCTGGGGCTTCACTATCAAAATAAATTCCAAAAAACTTTCAACTATCGATTGTTTATAATAAAAATAAATTGAAAAATTTAATAAGAATGCTTAAAATAAACAGATTCGAACAATAATTGATGGCCACTCGTATTGCAAAATGAAATTTGAAGTCTCCTTTGAAACTTGTGCATTCGTTTTAAATGCCTGTTAAAGGCAATTGTTTTGCTTAGAATTTTTGTTTTTGTTTCTGTTGTTTTTGTTATTGTAGTTTATTGTATTCATGCATTTAACAAGCAAATAAACAATAAATAAAGAACAAAAAAAGGAGATTTGTTTACAAAAATAAATCGGAAAAAAAATACGTTAAAAATTTGGCATAATTTTCTCAATAGAATTCCAATCATTTTTGATATTTTATTTTGATTTCATATTTTGTTTATAAAGTTTCATTTTACGTTCTAATTTAAGAGAGTCTACTTATGTGGTAATATTAAGTAGAATTATTTGATACCCTTTATGCCTACTTATGGACTTAAGTGGTCATTGCAACCCTTTAGTCATGATTACAACCTAGTGTATGACACCACCCATGTTGTGTGTGTTAATTTAAAGTTTAAAGGCTACTCCGAATAACAGATTTTTTTTAGAAATGTTGCTTGGATATTTAATTTACTTACAGAGTTTCTGTCAGAAAAATGTTGAGAGCAAGGGAGAACATTATAGAACCTCGATTGAATTCAAAAAGTAATACAGAACGGCCTTAGCAATTCAACTAAAAGATAGTTTCATGGATTATGGAAAAAGTATTAATCTTTGTAATCTTAATAGCCTCCGGAAAAACCGGCTAATGACATACCTAAGTTTGCCTCTTTTGCAGTCATTCCAAAGTTTACTTGTGTCCACAAGTGGAGGACTGGATATATAGTGAGCGTCATAAGTGAGTCAACACCCACTATAATTTTAAATTTTCTATTATGTTCTTAAGTATAAAATAAGTTCCTTTATCATGAATTGTTGTTTTTGTTTTAACATTTTATAAGTAACTAGCTATACCCTGCGCGTGTTGCTGCGCCACAAACTAAAATAAATTTGAAGGAAAGACATTACACAAATATCGAATTAATTTTGAATCATTTTATTGATTTTGTTTCCCGTTGTCCAGATGATTCAGACGAACAGGCCTGAGTAGTACGCATTCGATCAGTTTCTAATCTCACTTCTCGTTGTTCAAGTGTTTCATGCCAACGGGTCTCAGCGGCATGTACTCGAAGATTTTCCAGTCTCAATTCTGAGGCCCATCTGATTCTGAGGCTCGTAATGCTCTTTTCTTCCATGCTTGAGGTGTAGGTCGACCAATTGCTTGTCGCTTTGGAGGCACGGGAAAAATGCGTTTAAATTTATTAGAATTTCACATTGTATCCAATCCAATTGAAGTCAAGAGTATTTTTAAAAATTTTCCAAAATTAAAATGTTTCAAATTTGTGATTGACATTTTACGGGAATGAGTTATACTAAGTGTTATTAAAATCATAAATGATGAATCCTAAAATGTCTGGTATTTATCCGATTAACACATGATCAACTGCATAGTTTACGATTCAATTCATTTTGAATAATTCTCAGTGGCGCCATCTATCGCAAATTAAACGCACCAACTTAGAAACCTGCGTCGACTTATGCACAACAACTTTGCGATTCTATAAGTTACATACAAACAAACATTCATTTATATATATATTGGTTACAAAATTTTTTTCGTGGCAACACTGTTTCAGAAGAATAAATAAAAAATTAGTCAAAACAACAAAAACGCACGATGAGAACAATTGAGAACATTGTTACGCTCTTGGTTTCTTTATCTTTCCCTTCTATCTTTCCTCCCGCGTCGTGAAATATTTTTGAAAAATATTCCAAAATATACCAAAATTCACATTCTTTATACTTTATTTTCTTTGGTTTTATACATCAGGAATCATAGATAGCATACTTTAGGGGTAACTATGCGTATGAGTAATATATTTCAAATGCAATTAAATATTAAGTATGTAGTATGTAGTATACATGGGCATGGCCCCTCGCTCATTTGGAATATCAACATAAAAAGTAGCCTATAACTCCTTCCAGACATACAGGAAGATACTGTGAAAATTTCAAGAAAATCGGTTCAGCCGTTTAGTCGTCTATAAACTTCAAACATACAAACATACAATCAAACACACATTCATTTTTATATATAAGATAAATAAACGTTTTTATTTTTGTGGAAATTTATTCGACAATTCTCATTTACTTTTTTCGCTATCCTAAGAAAATGAATTATTTCAGTGGTGTTTACTCACTTTTGGCGCTCGCTGTATTTTCTTTTAATGTTTACCTAGATCCACAGATGAAGAAGGATAGTTTTCTTCTATTGAATGTAAAAACCTTTTCAATATTTATTTCAGTTCAACGAGAGCACGAAACCAATAGAGTAGTACTGGTGCTATAGGGTACAGGCAAGCATAATTTTGGTTTTAAATTTCAACCAAACAAACGAAAATTTAAAGTCTGAGAAATTTTTTAAAAAGTATCGCAAGTAAGTACAAGAATTGGAACGTTTTTTTGATTACGTATTTCAAAAAACGTAAAAAATCACTTTAAAGATTGTGCGCCATCTTTTTAAGTGTTTTAGTTACGTTTCCGGTGTCTTTTTTTTTATTATTTTTAAATGTTATTATTGGCGGAGATTTACTTTATTGTTGTTGTTGTTGTTATTGCTTGGCACTTGGTTTAAAATGAGCTGGAAACACAGCACATTCTTCTTTTTACAGTGTGTTGTTGTATTTTCCTGTTTTTTTTTGTCGAATACCACGTGACCCTAATTAATGATGATCTATTCTATGCACTATACCACATGGACACAGAAGTACTTACTATTCTACAGTTAGAATTGTGCATAATGCAGCAGAGCAGTACTTTGTTGTTCTTTTTTTTTACAAAACAAAAAATGCGTTTTTTTTATTGTTTTTTGTAGTATGTGTGTGTGTGTGTGTGTTCTTTTAAGTGGTCATTGACTTGTGGCAGCATTTAAATGTTATTAATGAAGGGAAGGTACGCTGGGGGGAGGAAGCAGAAAAAAGGGTTCCTCTCAGTTGAAATTGATACTGAAAGACTAGTGGGATAGCATTAGCTATGCTGATATTATCTGTTTTGTGTGAGGTAGTGTCTGAGCAAGGGTTTAAAACATGAGCTCATGCCTAATAGGCCAAAATAATACTGCGTCAGCTTTAGAGATTCATTCATGAAATTGAACCCCCTATCCTTTGTAGCCGCCGTGGTATAGTAGGTAGTGTGTTGGGTTATTAGACCTGAGACCACTTTTCAAACTACAGGTCAGACATTTACAACAATACGAAATATGAATAAAAGTTTCCCAAAATTTGTCGTGTGGACTCGACTTTAAACTATAGGTCTCGCCACTCATGTATGAAATTAACACTCACATATTAACATAAATAGTGGGAGAAGCTAGGTTCGTAATCCTGACGGAATGGTTATAATGACCAATTATGTATGTATGTATGTACTAACAGTGTTAGCTGGTTTCCTAACTACGAAAGTTTGAAGATTGACTATTTCAGTGCATTGTTATGGCCTTCGAGTAGACCTGCTACTGTCAATCTACATATGTAACCTAACCTATGTATGTCTACATTTATTGGCTATAAGTTACGTTACAGAGTTTGAATGTTGTTGAAGATTAATATGAACGAAAAGAAAGCAAGAGTTAGTAAAGGTAGTCCTATGAAGTAGATACCTTCCAAAGGTGACTTGCTTTCGATAACGTTTCATAAACTTGATATGGTTCTGCCTATTGCCTTTCCTTCTTGAAAGCCTACTCAACTTTCGTATTCTAGTATACAACCTTCTAATTTATTCGAACCAGAACTTTCGACAATTGGGCTTTTCAGATAAATTTCTAAAATAATTTCTTCTGAGACTGCTGATTTGACACTTTGTTTTATGAACACATTTTTAAAAGGCATACTTCCCTTTTCCGCGGTGTTAAGTAAGTACTTGAGGTATGCGTTAAGTACAAGTAATTTTTTTATTTTTTCTTTTTTTTTAATTTTCTTTGCCCTCCTTAGCAACAACTACAAAAACGTAACACAAAAAAGGTCATACGAAAATCAGTTCCCCATCTATTGTATTACATAATAAACAAATCATAGCAACAACAACAACAACACGAACAATATGTCCATTTGCAATGATTTCAGCTTGTAATTTAATGCGTTTGTTTTTAACTTGAAAAAAAAACAGAAAAAAAATTCCAAAATAAACAGACAAAGAACGAAAGTTAGAATTAGTGATGACCGACTATATAGCACACTTCATTACAATGTAAGCCTAAAATGTCAGGATTACGACCTAGCTTCTCACACCACTTATAACGTGTGTGTGTTAATTTTATACATGAGTGGTGGGACCTACAGTTTGAAGTCGACACTGAACGATATATTTTTTGAAAAACTTTTTCATGATAAATTTAAATGTTTAATAAGCCAACACACTATATACTAGGTTATGGCAACTTCTAGAATCAATTACTAACTAAAAAATACCGAATTTAGAATAGCCAACCTATTTTTCATATGAGTAAGGGATTTATTGCTCCTTTTTCTCCTTTTTTTTTACCAAACTCTCTCCTCTGAGAGAATTAAAAATTTCAAGAGAATAAAATGTTCACTTTTAATTCGCTCTGCAGGATATTGATTCCTATAAACATACATACATACATACATACATACATAATTGGCCATTACAACCCTCCAGTCAGGATTACGGCCTAGCTTCTCATACCACTCATGTTGTGTACGTTAAATGTATACGTGAGTGGCGGGACCTACAGTTTAAAGTCAACTTCGAATGACAGATTTTTTTGAGAAACTTTTTCATGGCAGATTTATTTACTCTCAGAGTTTTTGCCAGAAATCTGCTGAGAGGAAGTCGACGAAGAAATTTTTTTGTTTCATATTTCATTTTGATGTCTGGCCTGTGGCTCGAACCCGGGCTTTACGTCTAATAAGTGAACACACTACCTACTAGACTACGACGACTTCACGTACGAAATCTATAAAGGCGGATTTCTTTTCAGTTTCGAAGTTCATTCCAAAAGCCTTCACATCCTAGCTAGTGTAAGGTAAAATAAAATTAAAAAAAAAATAACTCACTGACCAACTAAACCATTGAAACAGTGTTAACAGTGTTACAATGTCTGAAAATTCCTAATCAATTGATGCATTTCTCTACTAGAAAATAAAAAATGCCCGGGGAGCAACATGTTAACTATTCAAACCCAATAAGAGAAATTTATTTCTTGGCAACAATACAATTTCAATAAGCAACACAATTCCATGCCATCAATTTATTGGTGGCATAGACAGAATAGATAAACTGTCATCAGCAGTACATAGTAAGTAAAATGCTGTTGATTTGCAGTCAGCATTTGCTGCTGCGACTCAATAACAGAAAAACCTATTCGCATGAATGAACGAATGGACAAATGAATACTCGTTGCTTAGTGTAATTAAATGTTGTTTAATTTGCGTAAAATCCAATTAATAAACATTCAAACGACACTGCACAATCAGAGTTGCTGCCACTGGCACTGTAATTACTGGCACTTTACTTACTATTGCTAAGGCTGCTGCTATGGCAGTTATGTATACTGCCTTTCCCTGACAACAATTAAACGGAGTTAGTGGCCGCATTTCTAATTGAAAAGAGTTGCTCGTTTTATGACGTAGTGACCCGCTCATTTTAATTGAAATCGTTTAAGAACTTTTAAAACAATTTATAAAAAAGGAGTGTATTCTCCCTATCTCTCTGTCGCTCTTTCTCTAGAAAATATAATTAAAATTAAAACAAATTATAATAATAAATAGACAGATTAGTTGTATGTAAACAACATTAATTTGTTTTGTTTTTATTGCAGTAATTAAATTAATATTTATTTTTTATTGCTATTATTTCTGTTTTTATTTAAGTTTTATGAATGTGAGTCTTTTGTCTCTCTGCTGCTGGTGACGCTGCCCTGACACTTTTTCTGACATTTTCTTGTTCGTCTTCTTCTATTGCAAAACGAATCACAGTTTTTCTATTAGTTTCAGTATATTTTTTCTTTGTTGTTGTTTTTGTTCTTGTTGCTGTGTTACCTTAATAAGTTTGTAATATCTCTTTTTAACCTTTGCTTTTAAACAACTACAATAAAAACAACAACAACAACAACAATAATAACAAATGTTTGCCTTTTTTGTTTTTTGCAATTTATTCTAAAGTCCAGTGCAAATACGAGATTTGTTTAAATGTGAGAGTTTTTTTTGTTGTTGTTTTGTTTTAAAAAAATATTTCCAATTGAGGCTTTTGTGTCAATGCCTTTTTTCTCTTGTTGCAATTGTCCATGAGTGCAAAAACGTACACCAAAAACGATAAAAAATAAAATGTTACAACAATAATAATAATATTTACCATCGTCGAACACCTGCTATAAGTATGTAAAGAGACGCAAGAGAGTGAGAGCGAGAGAGAATGAAAGAGCTTAAGAGAATGACCACCAGTAAAAATAATGAAATAAGTGAGGTTAACTCAAAAAACCCTTAAGATCTTTGTAATAACCTATCTTCCTATGTTAGTAGCCCATGTCTGGCTTAGAACGAGCCACTACTTTTTGATGACATATCTTATATATAAAAATGAATGTGTGTCTGATTGTATGTTTGTATGTTTGAAGTTTATAGACGATTAAACGGCTGAACCGATTTTCTTGAAATTTTCACAGTATCTTCCTGTATGTCTGGAAGGAGTTATAGGCTACTTTTTATGTTGATATTCCAAATGAGCGAGGGGCCATGCCCACGTATGCTACATACTACATACTTAATATTTAATTGCATTTGAAATATATTACTCATACGCATAGTAGTTACCCCTACAAGTATGCTATCTGTGATTCTTGATGTATAAAACCAAAGAAAATAAAGTGTAAAGAACGACGCGGGGGGAAATATAGAAGGGAAAGAAAAAAATTTTGTAACCAACATTTGTGAAAAAATTCACCAAATAAGAAAAAATATAACCAAAATTAAATTCGTAGACTTTTGTTTTATTTATTTTTTTTTTCAAGTTTAAATTATCTATATATATATAAAAATGAATGTACTTTATGGAATCGTAAACTATGCATTTAATCTTTAGCAAAGTTGTTGCGCATGAGCCGACGAAGGTTTCTAAGTTGGTATAACCAATTTCCGACAGGTGGCGCCACTGAAAATTCTTCGAAATTAATTAAATCGTAAACTGTGCATTTGATCCTGTGTTGAAAAGAAAAGAAAAGAAAAGAGCATTACTAGCCTCAGAATCAGCATTGAGACTGAAAAATCTTCGAGTACACGCCGCACAGATCCGTTCGCATGAATCACTTTAACAATGAATCACTTGATCGAATGCGTACTACTCAGGCCCGTTCGTCTGAATCATCTGGACAACGGGAAACAAAATCAATAAAATGATTCAAACTTAATTGGATATTTGTCTAATGTCTTTCCTTCAAATTTATTTTAGTTTGTAGTGCAGCAAAGCGCGCAGGGTACAGCTAGTTTTCAATAAATTTGAGATTTTAAAACAAGTAATCCTCCTGGTTAAAGGTTAAAGATTTTTCAGTTTCAAACTTCATTACAATGCCTGGATCTTGCCATTACGCACTGTTTTGTGGCAACCACATACCGTGGATGCAGGTCCACTGAGAGAGAGGAGACTTTTGTTCACTTTCTTTGCCAGTGCCCGTCTCTTGCTAGGCGCAGATATAGGTTATTTGGCTCCCCATTCCTTGTTAGCTTAACGGAGCTATCATCTATTGACATCAAGGATATAGCTTCGTTCATCAAACTTTCTGGCTGGTTTTCCAGTGCGGGGTAGTCGTGCTTTTGTTGTGCAGCCCTTGCGCTGACCAACTTCTTCCTTTTCCCTGATTTTGGTGGAACTTGGCTAGTACAGGGACTGCGTTCACCCGTGGCATCACAACGGGCCGCTATGCGTACTCAAGTGAGCTTCGTGATATCAGAGCTACCACTCCGACCTACATACCGTCAGTTCATAATTTTTTAATTGCTGATTAAGATAATGGATTAAGGTCGATTTGTATAAAACTGTGATAGAAAGAAGTCACATTGCATTAGGGAGACGTAAAAAAGAGGTTTTTTAACTGCGATTGTATTATTTTTAAGTCGCCGTAGTCTAGTAGGTAGTGTGTTCGCTTATTAGACGTAAAGCTCGGGTTCGAGCCCCAGGCCAGACATCAAAACGAAATATAAAAAAACATATTTCTTCGGCGACTTCCTCTCGGCAGATTTCTGGCAAAAACTCTGAGAGTAAATAAACCAGCCATGAAAAAGATTCACAAAAATCTATCGTTCGGGGTCGACGTTAAACTGTAGATCCCGCCACTCAAGTATTAAATTAAGGTGGTGTGAAAAGCTAGGCAGTAATCCTGACTGCAGGGTTGTAATGGCCAATTATGTATGTATGTACGGATGTATTATTTTTAAGGTCTTTTAGGCCTCTATAGAGCCATAGGAGAAAGATACATTTTGGAAGTATTGATAGGTGGTGTATGTCACTACTTGTCTGAGTTTATCTGAACGCATGGATTTTTCTGATTAGAAAACAAGGAAACTATACACAAGGGCAGTGGGAAGGAAATTTTGGGAAATCTTAATAGAAATACTGTGAAGTTTTTTTGTTTCTTTCTTTTAATAGTTTTTTTTGTTTTCATTTATTTCAGAAATATTAGCTGGTTTTACGTTAATTATGGATAATGGACGTATGATCGTTACATTTCGTGTAACTACCTGCAAATTCGGATACTAGTATATCTCACCTATACTAACCAGACTAACTTCCATCCCTTGTACGAAGGAATAAACGAATTGATTCTGCTGAAAAAGTAAGTACAGATTCAATTACACTTATTTAAATACGGCATATTCAAAAATCAAATATTTCTACTCAAATATATAAAAAGCTTTATTACCATTATTACATAAAAGTTTGGCATACCTTCCCCAATATGTACATATATTGCAAATGGCAATTTTTCTTTTTGACATTAAAAATACTCGTATATTTCAAACGAAAACTATTTAAGAAAAGAATGAAATCATTCAAGCATTTGAATTCTCTGTGGAAAACTGAACTTATTAGGGAATATTTTCTTATTTATACCCGCGGTGTCCTAAAGATACTCACTCTATGGAAACAATGAGACAGAGTTCCATAGGGAAAATATTAAAACAATTGTAGAATCCCTATTGAGATTTATTTTTTTTTTATAAAGTAAAGCAATTCTTTTCTATTATTTTGTCTCCAAAACTGCTTAAAGAAATTAGAAAAAACGTAATTCCCTCAGTTATTAATCACACTAAAGAAACAAAACAAATTATAAATTCATATGAAATAATTGAAAAGAAATTCTTTGCATTTAATTAAATTTTCTCTTATAAAAAAACATTTCAATTGTTTAATTATTTTATTTTTTTTTTTCTCTTTGTTAAAAAGTTTCAATTAGATTTTAATCACTTTTATTTAAATATTTGAAACCACACCTTTGTTTTTTTTTTTTTTGAAATGAAAGAGTCATAGAGGTCTCCTATAATAATAAAGCTTTACAAACTGTTAACAGTGGCTTAAAAATAAAGTCGTCTATAACACACATGACATGAGCAAAATACCTTATATGTAGTTTTGTTCAAAACAAACTCGTTAATCATGTGGGAATATTTATCCTACAAGTTCTAGGCTTACATGCTGCAGTTCCCAATCTCAGTATTTGCAATTTCAGCTGTTGAGAACAATAGTTCACCCTTTATTCGAATACTTTATTCGTAGTTTTGTTCAAAATAAAATCGATAATCATATAGGAATATTTATCCTACAAGTTCTAGGCTTACAGGCTGCAGTTCCCGATCTCTGTATTCGCAAATTCAACTGCTTAGCACAATAATTCACACATTATTCGAATATTTTATTCGTAGTTTTGTTTAAAATAAAATCGATAATCATGTAAGAATATTTATCCTACAAGTTCTAGGCATACAGGCTGCAGTTTCTTATCTTTGTACTTGCAATGTCGGCTGTGTCACAGCTCACGATGGATATAACTTCGGCCTCATAAGTTACTTTTTTTTATTGGTCATTACAACCCTCTAGTTTAAAACCTAGCTTCCCACACCACCCCATTTTGTGGGTGTTTATTTTACAAAGGAGTTGCAAGACCTTCAGTTATTAACGTCTTCTCCGAACGACAAGAAATTTTAGTTTAAAGCTTATCCACAGTAGGATAATTCTGTTCCAAAATCCCAAATCACTTCTTGGTTCCGATATATCATAGAAAATTGCATGGTGACTATATTAAATTGTCAGTTGAACTAAACATAATTCACAAGTTCTGAGCATAATTGCTGAGTGCCCAAGTATCTTTCGTGTCAGATCCGGTTTTCTTCGGCAGGAGGTATTGCTTGGTATTTTCAGCTTTTGGGCGTATATACCTAGGACAATGCCCCATTATTAACGCAATAAATTTCCTATGGTGAAGTCGTATCCTTCTTATATCTCTAAATATTAGGTCATAGGTCGAAGTGGTAGCTCTGATATCAAAGAGCTCACTTGAGCACGCATAGCGGCCGTTGTGATGCCACGAGTGAACGCAGTCTTTGTACTGACCAAGTTCCACCAAAATCACGGAAGAGAAGGATGTTGATCAGCGCAGGGGCTGCACAAATATTAGTCGTATCTGATTACACACTACAGTTTACAACTTAGTGAAGTATATGTGAAATAGGAATATCTTGACATAATTATCGATGTGAAACTAAGCTTTAAACAACGCTTGGCAATAGTGGGCGCACAGCTGAAAAGGTAATTCACGCGTATAATGCCAATTTTCTGAACTGTTTTGCCGCAACTACCTTTTATATGTCACAAAATCAAAATAAAAAAAATTAAATTAATTAGTAGTGTCCGCCTTCATTTTTGGCCCACTATAAAAATCCACCAGTACTTTCATTATGTCTCCCATAACTGACAACCCAAAGATTATCATGTTCGCTTAACTACACTGTACACCGTATATCGTTACTTTGTTTTTGTGTTTCGTTTCAATCATTAATGGTGACACGAACAAAACGAACGAAACATTCTAAAGCGTACCATCTCTCTTGAGCATGCGATCCAGCTATGTATACAGCCAGTCAACCAACCGATCAATAATTACTTGTGACCAGCATTTTTAAAACCACGGCTACAATAAAAATTAAAAACAAAACATTGTCATTAAATATTAAATATTATCCAAAAATAGATAGAAAACGATAATAATAATAAAAAAAATATTTTAAATTATTGACAGAACACATCATAAACAACAATAATAATTATGTTTAATAATAATAAATATAGAGATGCCACCCTTTTTGGAAATTAATTGAAAAAGGCAATAATTCATATTGGCACGTTGCAAATGCAACAGCAATAACAACATTTTATCACAGTATTTGATCAAAGCGAAAAAAAAACGAAGAAAGACACAATTACACTAGACAACAGAAAATATTTTTTTTTATTTAGAACTGTCAGACGGAGTAAAAATTACGTAAATAGGCTAGCAGCCAACTTTATGGATATTTTCCACTTTTGCACGGACTTATTGATCCTCCTTCATAAAAATTCGTTTTAAAGTTCCTTAAAAGTCTTAAGGTCTTGTTAGGTCAGTGCCAGACAAAGATATTCAAACAGCCTATCTTCTGCATCTTCATAACTGTGGCTTTTAAACCAAAGAACGTATAAGAGAATATGGTCTGGGTTGGACGTCTTTTGTAGTGTCTTTCAAGCCAAATTATATTCTGGTTTTTATTACGGATACATGAATTCTTATGGATAATCAGCTTCTAAGCCTGAAAGCGAGTCTACACGATTTCTATTATAATCTAGGATTACTTTCAGGAATCACCTTTAAAAAGCGGATAGTTTGACTACGTTCCTGCTCCAACTTTGGCCACACGATTGGCATCAATAATCGCTTCGAATACCAGATGGTGTATGAAGTCTACTAGATTGGGCCTGTTGTTTTATATTGTATAGTAGCTGGGGTTTTTTGTTGTCTTAGGCCGGAGGTGGGAAAGACACTTTTGTTCCAACAAAAGAGTGCACGATTCACCATCACCGGTTCCTAGGTACTAAACCCACCCCTTACACACTTCAATCACTCTCCCCCCGCGGAACTGCCGTAAGGTATTACTTCGCGGAGGGCTGGTTAACTTAAAAACTTTATCACGTTAACTCAAATTTCGCTTTCGTTCCTCCAACCTTCGGAGTTCCAGTATTACTTCAGCCATTTTCTGGCTGTATTGGCTCCATAGAATCCCAGGATTCAACACCTCTACCATAAGCCGAGTTGGTCCAAAACTCGTTTCCGCGAGCCATCTAAATCTGGGGCATCATGTTAGAATATGCTCCGCATCCTTCTCCTCATCCACACAGTTTGGGCATATAGGGGAAGTGTCATGTCCAAATCGGTGTAGGTACTTCCTGAAGCACCCATGACCAGTTAGGAACTGGGTCACGTAGTAGTTCAGCTTGCAGTGTTCGTTCTCCATCCAAAGGGTTACATCAGTGACAAGGTGAAATGTCCATCTTCCCTTTAAACTGTTCTCCCATCGTGACTGTAATTTGTGCATTGAGGTCCTTCGTTCCTCAGCTTTTATAGTTGCAGTTCGTCCTAGAAACTCGAGATGGCGAAAGTATATCCGCCTCATCTCATCTGCCAATATGTCTATTGGTATTGCCTTTGCCAATAACAATACCGCTTCATCAGACACTGTCCTGAAGTCACTTATTTGTCTAATCGCGCTTAGACGATACACCGAGGACAGTATCCTCCTTGTCGTCCCCAAGGAGAGTGCTTCGGACCATATTGGGCAAGCATATATAGCATTATCGACGTTACAACCCTCGATATTATCCTCCTTTTGAATGGACCTGGTCCTCCAATATTTGGCATCATCCTCGACAGCGCTCCCTGTGTTATAGTGGCCGGGGGGTACTTACTCCTAATTGCATAATAAGAGCACATGCAAGAAAGTTTATGCAGAGAAGAATCTGTAAATTTGACTCGTTTGTGATTAAAAACTCTTCAACAGTATTTCGAAGCCACCTACGAATGGTTTTCGGGGAGGTTACATACATTCACAATTGACCATTACAACCCTTCAGTCAGGACTACGGCCTAGCTTCGGGGAGGTTACCACTGATAATTGTTTAATAAGAACTCTTGCAAGAAAGTGGAGTTGTCTGTGTAACTACTGAATGCTTTAGAAGAGAACAAGACTATCATTCACTAGCTATGCCACTGTCCAAGATGTAATTGAGTTGAAATTTGCTTGTTGCAAGGCAACGTGAATTTCCGAAAACATTCTTCATTCCACAGTTTTGTATGGACTTCAATCGAAAATTAAATCGCTCTCTGATAGTGAAAGCTTTTTATCTGAAAAATTTCCCTCTAGCCCTTGCTCTGACCAATTTCTTCGTCTTCCCTGGTTTTGGTAGAGCTTGGTCAGTACTGCGTTCACCCGTGGCGTCACAACGGGCCGCTATACGTGCTCAAGTGAGCTTTGTGATATCAGAGCTACCACTCCGACCTAACCTGTGCGCTAATACTTCATAAAGTATGACCAAATGGAAACGTAAGGCCCGAGTATAATGAAGTTTCTCATTATCTTATGGGAAATTAGTTTCATTTCAACAATTTGTTTGAAAAAACTTTTCCACATTTTCACATCGATTGCAGCCAATAAAAAGTGGATTCTGTTCGATGGTGTCATTAATTATTATCGATGAACGCTGATGCTTGTAAGTAGCCAAAGTATTTCCTTTTCGAAAGACCAACACCATAATTTTTTAGCAGTTTCTTTTTTTGTAATGTTTGTACACGTTATACTCTTTACCTCTGTCTCTCTTTCGCTCTCTCTGCAATATTTCAATTTCTTGCGTTCTTTCCAACAACAACAATGTAGCAGCTGACTGACGATCGACAATTTTAATGCAAATCACGTACAATTCGAATGGTTCGTGATCAGTGCATAGTATTGGTTACTTTTTTCCATATTCCTATACGTATTCCCATTCCAATTTTCTTTCTTTTCATAGGCTTCTTATGCCTAAAAGGCACGATTTTTCTTTGTTTTTCTTTTTCTTAGTTACGTCTGTCGTTTTTATGATTCTTTTATACGAAAATTGTGGTCAATCATCATTATGTTGATCATCATCATCATCGTCATCGTCATGATCGTCATCATCATTTTGAATTGGTGTTTCTTCTTCTTCTTTTTTTCTCTCTTTTTCTTTTTAGCAAATCAACGAAACGATTAATTTTTTCCTGACTATTTACAGCTGGGACATGAAGCCCAATAGACAGACAACGAACGGCCGTTCATTCGTACGTATTGATGATTATTGAAAAGGTTTATGAACAAACAAGGTGTTGATAGGTTATAAGGTTTACTCTATAGCTGGTCTTTTGAATTTGTTTATTAGGATTTAGGCACTGTCAGTTTAGGAATAAAGCCTTTTCCGATGATCAAATACTAATTGAAATGTACATTTAATTTCCTCTAACAGACCTAAATATCTCCTCTTGTGCTATTTGTCTTCAACGTCTTTAGTTTTATTTATCAAAGTTTTTAATTCAATAAGCGATAGTTGTTGCAAGTTCTAGAATGATAGGGTTGCCAACAGTTGTTGCCTGGAAATATCTATCGCTATGAAATATGTTAGGTTGTTGGGTTGGATTCAACAGGCGATAGTGGTTGCAAGTTCTAGAATGATAGGGTTGCCAACTGTTGTTGCCTGGAAATATCTATCGCTATGAAATATGTTGGGTTGGATTCAACAGGCGATAGTGGTTGCAAGTTCTAGAATGATAGGGTTGCCAACTGTTGTTGCCTGGCAATATCTATCGCTATGGAATATGTTAGGTTGTTGGGTTATTGATGTTATCCTCTCTGTATACGCTTCTGAATGGATTACTTGGACCCCCTCCTCCTCCTCTTTACATCCCCATGTAAAGCCTCTTAATTTTTGTTGTCTTAGAATCTAGAATTCTTGGATTTTAACTGACCTACCAAGTCACATCTTACAATTGTTGTTAGTAATGAAGTGAGGTTTTGGCCATTATGCTAGTTAATATCCGTTTATTAGGTTTACTAGTAATTGGAAAGTTTCTGAGGAATGTTCATACACGTATCTCATCCTAGGATGTTTTTTAGGGCTTTCAAAAACGATTGGCAGACCTACACGGGGTGGCAGCACGTCGAGTAGACTGCAAAAATGCTGCATCTTGTGGTCATTTATTCTCTTTGCCATGAAGCACTTTCGCTGATTTTAGCAGCTGAAATCTGGACTTTGAAATGGATTGTGGACCAAAAGATTTTACTGTTGTACAGCCAGACCGAGATTACTTTACCAGAAACGCAGATCATTGCCTATTTTCTGCCGCTTTTAACAATAGACTCTGCAAAGACTCCAAGGAAATAGGTTCAGTACTGTTATCGGTGTTATTACGGGGCATTGCATTATAGGAACGCTTGCGAGGTGAATTGGTCTTGGACACCTTGCAAATGATTTCTGCAGAAGCGGTGGAGATGAAGAGGAGGATGAGACTATTCTTCACCTACTGTGCACATGTCCGGCACTTGGTCGGAGGAGAAAGTGATACCTGGGTGCCTACTACATGGAGGATATATGTAGATGAACTGTCATGTATGAATATTGGCAGTCTGATTCGTTTCATTGCAAGCTCCGAATGGTTCCCAGAATAGGGGAAATGAGAAACCGTGGTATCACAATGGGTCCTGTGAGCAGCCTAAGTGTGTCCGCTCAAGACTTCATCGAGGGACAGCCACTTCTACCTACCTACCTACCTAACAATAGATGTTGACAGAGACTTACAACGAGAGCAAGGCACAAGGGAATACGTTTTGTATTGGACGTCGGCAAAATTGTATCCTACTTACATTAGAGCCTTACTCCTTATTGGTTATTCCAACTTTTGCTAAATTTTTTGGATTTTCTAGTCGTTTTGAAATCCTTTTAGAACGTATTGCAAGACCAAGTGGTCATTTGACGGATATCATTACAGTAAAAAGAAACCAGATGTCGCCAGTATAGAATAGTCCTTGTGGTGATCAGGTATGGTAAGTGTGTTATCAAAAACAAGCAGTCGCCTTAGTCTAGTAGGTAGTGTGTTCGCTTATTAGACGTAAGGCCCGGGTTCGAGCCCCAGGCCAGACATAAAAAAACGAAATATGAAAAAAAAATATTTCTTCGGCGACTTCCTCTCAGCAGATTTCTGGCAAAAACTCTGAGAGTAAATAAACCTGCCATGAAAAAGTTTCTCAAAATCTATCATTCGGAGTCGACGTTAAACTGTAGGTCCCGCCACTCATGTATAAAACTAAGGCACATAACATGAGTTGTGTGATAAGCTAGGCCGTAATCCTGACTGAAGGGTTTTAATGGCCAATTATGTATGTATGTTATCAAATACAACAGGCTTCCATGTTTATGAACTTATTTAGATTTTAAGTATGTCCCTTGGAATTATCTTCCAATAATTAATTGAATATTTTGCAATATTATTTGACCCGACAAATGCTAATTATCTCTTACTTTGCCGATAATTATTCATTCACCTTCAGTTCGAAGCTAGTGTGAACGCTTTACATGAAAAATAATCGAAATTTTAACATTTAAACGATACATTGAACTCCACTTTGAATTTTCCACTTCAACGAATATTTTCTATATTTCCGAGAAAAATCTACAATTAAAAATATTTCCAGGGAAAAGTTTTTTTTTTTTTTTTTTTTTGTATGAAAATTTAAACGTTTCTTGCGTTTTCTTCACTCTTGATTAGCATTGCATGTAAAAGATGTCGTTTGGTTCTTTGCCCATTATGGGACTTCTTCTTAAAACTAATGAAACGATTTAAAATGTTTAAAAAAATTTTTATTTTTTTTTTCGGTTGTTCGTTTGAAGCACAAGTGTGTCGTGGTGAAACCATACCTTTTTATAGTTGTCGCTGCTGCTGCTGTTATTGTTATTATTGTTGTTATAATTACTATTGTAAACTTTAGCCCGCGAACATCAAATAACTTTTAGTTTCTCCTACAAAGTTTTCTTGTAATTTGTTTTTTTTTCTTTCTTTCTTTCTTTCTTTCTGTACTCAAAGGCTTTTAATAATAAGAAACAAGAGGTTTTTCACTGTCTTAATTTTTTTTTTTCATTCTTTAGCGTTTTGTCATACATTTTTTTTGTTAATTTCATTTTTTTAATTTCTTTTTAAGTGTGAAGTTTTTCACCTTTTTTTTTCATTGCATTTGCACTTCTTAATGGAAAAAATATAAAAAAAAAACACTTCATTTGCACAAGTACGAGTACGTTAAAGAGCTCAGGTAATCTTATATATAAAAATGAATGTGTGTTTGATTATATGTTTGTATGTTTGAAGTTTATAGACGATTAAACGGCTGAACCGATTTTCTTGAAATTTTCACAGTATCTTCCTGTATGTCTGGAAGGAGTTATAGGCTACTTTTTATGTTGATATTCCAAATGAGCGAGGGGCCATGCCCACGTATGCTACATACTACATACTTAATATTTAATTGCATTTGAAATATATTACTCATACGCATAGTTACCCCTAAAGTATGCTATCTATGATTCCTGATGTATAAAACCAAAGAAAATAAAGTATAAAGAATGTGAATTTTGGTATATTTTGGAATATTTTTCAAAAATATTTCACGACGCGGGAGGAAAGATAGTCCTAAATAAAGCATATTTCCATTGTCTTGAACGCTTTCGATTATAAGTACATCCACACACACTTATAGTAATTTTTAATAACTGTTTTATGCAGTGTATTAAAATAAATATATAATGCGACCTGTTTTGGGCAATAAAAAATCAATTTTGAGCGGGACGAAGTTCGCTGGGTCAGCTAGTATATTATAAGACAAAATCACTTGTAAGCATATTCTTTTTTTTTGTAAACTGTGTGTTAAATTAGGTCAGAGGTATAAAATAGAAGGAGCGTTAGGAATTATTTTACAAGCTATGATCATATCAAATACGGTATAAATTATTATTAGGCGCTTTAAATTTTACAAATGGCGTTAAGTATCATTTGTGAGGTAAACAGATACCGAATACATGTCTATTAGCTGTACTCCTTCCGATTTTTTAAGCAACAATAATTCGTCGATGTCGCCGTAGTCTGTTAGGTAGTGTGTTGGCTAATTAGACGTGAGGCCAGGGTTAATACCCCAGGTCAGGCTTCTCCAATAAAACGAAATAAGAAAAAAAACATTTTTCCGGTGACTTCCTTTCAGCAGATTTCTGGCATTATCTCTGAGAGTAAATAAAAAAAAGTTTCGCAAAAAATCTGTCGTTCGGAGTCGACTTTTTACTGTAGGTCCCGCCACTCATACAATATAAAAATAACACACACAACATAAGTAGTGTGAGAAGCTAAATCGCAATCCTAACTGAAGCATTGTAATGAGCAATTGTGTTATGTATGCATTACATAATAGCGGCAAATATCACGTCTGATTTAACATTTGTAAGGTCGCCGTAGTCTAGTAGGTAGTGTGTTCGCTTATTAGGCGTAAAGCCCGGGTTCGAACCCCAGGTCAGACATCAAAACGAAATATGAAAAGAAAAATATTTCTTCGGCGACTTCCTCTCAGCAGATTTCTGACAAAAACTCTGAGTGTAAATAAACCTGCCATGAAAAAGTTTCTCAAAATCTGTCGTTCCGAGTCGACGTTAAACTGTAGGTGTCGCCACTCAAGTATAAAATTAAGGCACACGACATGAGCGGTATGAGAAGCTAGGCCGTAATCTTGACTGAAGGGTTGTAATGGCCAATTGTGTATGTATGTATGTAAGGTAAACAGATACATGTCCATTGGACATGATTAACTGTACTCCTCAAAAAAGCGGAAAATTTGTTACGATTATTTAAGTAATAATAGTTCGTCGTTTAATTCGTTTGTTGGTTCGTTCATTCATTCAGGCGCAGATTTCCATGTCTTCTTATACCAATTTTGGCGTTACACTGCTCATCTGGAAAAATATGAGCAAACATGAAATGATGTTAGGTTTAGGCAGCCTTGGGACAGCAGTTCTACTAGGAATATGAAGAGATCACGGAGGTCACCAGTGATAGATTTTCTTTTAACTACGACTTCTGCTTTAAATGCGACATACAGTCAAGGAAAAAATACTACACCACTGTATACACACTTTTTTCATGACGATTTTTTTTTTTTCAAGTTAAAAAGGTGTTATAGTGTTTTTAAGGCACTCACAATTACGGATATTTGAAGACAAAACCGAATATAAAAAAATATAACCTAGAAATTATTAGAAAAAAAAAACAAAATAATTAGCGGAAAACAATGTTGTACGTAGACTTTTTTCTGTGACTGTGGCATGGTTTAAATACTTGACTACAAAATCGAGAAGAACTGGTTTTCATCGTTTTCGAAGTAAAAAATATAAAGCTAGTTCTATCGCTCTCAGCCCCCCAGCTCAGATATTTCGAACAGAAAAAAAGAAACATTTTTTCTTCGCTGGCTTCCTCTCAGCAGTCTTCTCTCAAAAACGCAAAAAATTACCATGAAAAGTTTCTTAAATTTGTCATTCGTAGTTCAAGATAAGCTGTAGGTACTCAGGATTAAAATAATTAAGAGGGAGAAGCTAGGTTGATGTCCTAACTAAAGTAAGTTATGCACATAAGTGTGGCCTTGTTCCAAAGAAACATTTTTTCTTCGCTGGCTTCCTCTCAGCAGTCTTCACTTCAATACGTTGAGGGTAAATAAAATTGCCATGAAAAGTTTCTTACATCTGTCGTTCGGAATTCAAGATAAGCTGTAAGTCCTCAGGATTAAAATAATTAAGAGGGAAAAGCTAGGTTGCAGTCTCGACTAAAGTAGGTTATGGACATAAGTGTGGCCTTGTTCCAAAGAAACATTTTTTATTCGCTGGCTTCCTCTCAGCAGTCTTCTCTCCAATACATTGAGGGTAAATAAAATTGCCATGAAAAGTTTCTTATCTCTGTCGTTCGGAATTCAAGATAAGCTGTAGGTCCTCAGGATTAAAATAATTAAGAGGGAGAAGCTAGGTTACAGTCTTGACTAAAGTAAGTTATGTACTTATTAGGCCCTTGTTCCAAATCTTGTTGGAAGATTGTTGGAGTACAAGCCTTATTGTTTTTATAAGAAGCTGTTCTGTGAGTCCATGGATATTAGAGGTTTGAATAGCTGGTGATAGTTTTTTATTGTAGGATTACAATAAAATTGAATTTTTTACAATATTTTTGAAAAATTCTTGGCGCATATTTTAAGAGTCTCACACATGTCTGCATAATTGTTACAACAAATTATTTGAAAAGATAATTTTATTCGATTTATTATTTCCCACTTAATTTTATTTATAGATTACGGCATGGAATTCCAACAAAAAAAAAATACAAATAAATTTCACCCCATTTTAGAAATGCCATCAGCGATTGATTGAATAGGAAGAAGGAATACATTCATTAGAATCCTTATCTTTGTTTAATTTTTCTTTTTTTGTTTGTTTGTTCGTGTTTTTCTTTTCTTTTTCTTTCAATCCAATGGAAAAATTGATAGACAAACAAATTACAAATAAAAATGTAAACGTGGAATACCACCATTATACTCTCTTTCTCGTATGTAGTGTTTAGAAACTGCATTTAGTTGTTCGTCCGTCTGTCTGTCTATCTGTCTGCCTATCGCTTTATAGTATTTCAAACGTTTGTTATTTATTATTTTCAATTTATATCTATGTATACGTGTATGTCTCTGCTGTTATGGGCTCTGTTGTGTCAAATTCTACTTTTGACACATAAAAACTGTCACATTGATTTTCGAATTTTTCTTTTTTTTTCTCTCTTGTTAGTTTAGAATCATTTGGTTTTTAGTTTTTGTTTACCTTTTAAATTTTTTATACATATACAATACTGACAAACATACATATATGTATATACATACATATGTATGTATATATGCCTTTGTAAATGCGTTTGTATCGATTAAATGTAAACAAACTGAGTGAACACAAACAAAAAAACAAACAAACAAACAAAGCCAATGAGACAGACTAACAACGAGTACTTGTGTAAAATGACAAATGCTCCCTTAGGGAACCGAACGGAAGAATTATGAAGGCTTCTTATTCGTTATTGCTGTTACAGTAACTATTGCCCAGCCAGCGACTGTCATCACCCCCATACATTGTTGTCTAAATAGGGTTCGATGGGACAAAAAAAAAAACAAAAACAATATTACGCGCATTTTAAACGCACTCTTTGACTAGCTCACCATTTAGAAATGCAGTGGGTTCATTATAACGAGTTTAGAGTTTGTAGTTGTTTGTTATCTCTGATCTGATAATAACCGTTCAACCATAGCGGCAACTTGAGTCAAAATATAAATAACAATTGCAACAACTACAACAAAAATATTGTATTCAAAACTTTAAAGGCAGTCAACATGAAATTGTGATAAAAATTAATTTTATTTTCTTCTTTTTTACCTTTTTCTACCTTTAATTATAATTTATTGTGGTTTCCTTTTGTTTTTACCACCACCACCAAAAATATTATTTTTGCCAAATGCAACATGTTGCCATAAGAACCGAATACACCATACATTTTCTTCTATTTCACATTCATCTTGAAGCATAGAAAAGCATTAGGGGTGCTTGACGGTATTTGTAATTTGGCGGTTACTTATCCTATCCGTTGAACACTTAGTAGTTCTCTTTAAGTTCCATTCCAAAAGGCATCAAACTATCGCATGATTCATGTGCTTTTCAAACAATACATGTCTAAAAGATATTTTTAAAACTCTGCTTGAAAGCCTTATCACTTTATCGATAGCTGAACCTTCTGACTGAGAGGTCAGCTTCAGAAAACCGAAATCACCAACGAACTCTACAAAGTTTCTTGTGAACTTATTTACTTAATTAGTCATTACAACCCTTTAGTTAGGATAACAACCCCTGCTGAGTATGTTAATTTTATGTATGAATGGCGGGCCCTGCAGTTTATCTTCGTTTCCTAACAAACTTTTTCTTGGCAGAAGACTACTGAGATTAAGTGGCCGGAAAAAAATGTTTCTTTCATATTTCGTTGTGTTGGAAACCTGGGGTGTAGACCGTGGCCTCACGTCCAATAAGCCAACACACGACCTACTAGACTACGACGACATCGACGACCTAAACTGAGTTTGAACTGAGGTTTGAATCTCGTGCTTTCATCTAATAACCCACAAACTGCCTACTAGACTACAGCGACTTCTTAACTTCTGGGTTTGTCGGGAGCGTCTTGGGTTTTAAACGTCATCCATCTTGGGTTTTAAAAGTTTTCCATGCAAACGCACAGAGTTTGCGATTTTTCACTTGAACTCTGTCTTTAATAAGTTGCATTGGCAGCGCACTCTGCGATTATGCGTTCAGAAAGAATTAATGTGGATTTCGTAAGTTTACATTTGAATATGATGGATCGTCTTAGTTGCTAGTTTTCGGCTATTTGAGACTTATCTCTGCTAAAACCAAACGTTGATCTGAAACTCTATAGTGACCACGTTTATTTAATTCATTCCCTCCACAAACGTTCACATTAATTCCTATCTTTCGTAACATAACCAGTTCTGTTGCGTGATCAATTGATACCAAGTTATTACGATCCTGTTCGTGTCTATACATCGAGAGCTATGTCTGCATTTGTCGCAGCCTCCACCCAACCTCAACCAAAATGTATACCATATTTGTGTTATCTAATGAAAGCTAAGGATTACATTTTTATTTTTTGATTTCGGTTTCATAACTAAGAACCTTGAACTGGATTTATAAACAAGTGTGCGTAATTATATTTGCCTCACTGTATGTCAATCGTGTTAATTTTGCAAAACATTTCTTATTAAAACGGTTTTTAAAACTAAAATCGAAAATAATTTTTATTTCAAAATTGGCAATAATTTTACAGGCAAAGCAGAGAGAAAGAAAACAACAAAAACACCCCAAATTGCCACTATGCGAGTATTAAATTTCCAAAAAACATACATATTTGTAAACCCCTATAAAACGTTGTTTTTATTCCTTTTTTTTTTGTTTTAAAACTACAAAGAGAAAAAAGAACCCAAACCAGCCAGCAGTTTTTGCACCCATAATGTTGCAGCAAATTACATTGGTTGCAAACAATATATATATATATATATGTATGTGTGTCATAAATTTTAAGAAATTTAATAAATTTCGAAAAAAAAAATACATACATACGTTCAATTTTTGAAATATTATCACTTTAATATCGCAAACATATTGCACATATTGAGTTCAATTTTAATTTTGCAATTTTGCGGAAATGTATAGCAAAACAACACACAAACAACAACAACAATAGCAATAGCAATTTTGTTAAGAACAAACGACGAGTCACTTTAAGTATAAAATTAATATGAATGAAATTTGGTAACCCTCCTTACATTGCATAAGAAACAAACAAAAAATGGGAAGGGTGAACCCAAAAACCCAATTAAAATATTGAAACGAAAAAACAAAAAAAAAGTCCCGTTTGAATTGAATTATTAATAAAGTACAGTGCGAAGCAGAAAAAAATAACGCAGATTTTTAAATATTTGCAAGGCAAATAAATCCGAACACCAGTATCTTCAGCTTCAAATAAGCCATGGGTACTGACCTTTTGAATTTTCCGACTCCTGTCAACAGGCATCCGTCAGTTGGTTATTGTAAGAGGATATTGATATCGCAATTTGATAGCAGATCTTACTTACTTACTTAATTGGCCATAACAACCCGATTAACGGATTTCGGCCTGCCGCAACACATCCTTCCAGGCGCCTCTGCTTCTTGCGTGCCTACGCCAGTTGGTCACACCAATCGATGACAGGGCTTCCTTGATTTGGTCCTTCCAACGGATACAAGGTCGTCCTCTTCGCCGACTTCCGCAGATGACCGCATCAAATACCCGTATCGCCGGACCATCCTCCTCCATTCGAACGACATGGCCGAGCCAGCGCAGCCGCTGGATATTAATATGTACGCTGCACAACGTCTATGTCGTTGAGGAGCTCATACAGCTCACTGTTGGATCGGATGCGGAAATCATCGCCAACTCGTACTGTACCGAAGATCTTACGTAGTACTTTTCTCTCGAATACTCTCAAGGCTGCTATATCAGTGCATATTAGGGCCCATGCCTCTGCGCCATAAAGAAGCACGCGGAGGATGAGCGTCTTGTAGAGTACTAGTTTTGTCGTACGAGAGAGGTCTCTGCTACTCAATTGCCTATTGAGACCATAGTAGCATCTGTTGGCAAAAGTGATCCTACGCTTGACCTCCAGCCTGACATTATTTTTGGTGGTAGTGGCGGAACCAAGATAAAAAAAGTATAGTTATCGGCCGTAATCTGAGTATCAATACGCCGCACGTCCCTATTTGTCAATAACATATATTTTGTTTTGCCCTCATTTACAGCCAAACCCATCTTGGTAGACTCCCGCTCAATAGCACTAAAGGCAGCAGTAACATCTCGCTTGGTACGCCCTATGATGTCAATATCGTCAGCGTACGCAAGCAACTGAACACTTTTTTGAATAATACTGCCATTGCGATGCAATCCCGCCTTTCGCAGAACACTCTCCATGACGAAGTTGAAGAGGTCGCATGATAGGGGGTCGCCTACGAGTTACTCTTTCATAACCACTTGAGATAAAATCCTGAGATGAGGGCGTTGCCTAATTCAAGAATTTGTGACCATCATTATACGATAATTTCTGTAGAAACTTTGACACGAAAGAAGAGGAGACTATTGAGACGCTCTTCTGTCATTGTCCAACATTGTCCGAAACCAATTCATATGTCGTGTGTTGAAGGGGCACCAAAACAACACACTCGACCTATTCCTCATATCAAATTCCGAAAAGTATAAAATGAAGGTTCAAGCATCTCTCGGAAACTTGGATCACTGAACCATTTCAGCCTTCTTTTCATTCTCCGAACTTTGTGACGTTTCACCACCAGCTATGAAACGATCGGTTTTTGTATCCGAAAAGGTGCTTTGGACTGAGCTCAACGACTTCTTTAGGCACTTCCACTGGAAACTATGTTTTCTAATTACACAAAATAGTAAAATAGGTTTGGGCAGGGATGTAGAAAGAGTAGTATTTATGAATATGAGATTTGCTAGCAATGGTCACATTATCCAATTCAATGCCTTACATTAAGTGAATAAGAACGAATCAGTGCCTCGTTTTTATATACGATCAACACTCAGAGGGTGGCACCTATTCATGCACTCTATTTTGTTGGAACTAGGAAAATAGATTATGATTAGGAACAGAATTCCATATACGGATAGTTTGGATGGACAGAACAAATTCAACATACGAATGTGCCCTACATGTCAGTGTATATGAATTTCCGGGAACAAGTTTCTTTATTCTCATATTTTGTTGAAGTAGCGTTAAAACTGCGAAACGCAAGTCACACTAGGACGTAGTTTTAAAGAATCAATAGAGTTGTATATGCTACCTTAATTAATAAGCATCAGCGCCCTCTTCTGTACACATACAAGACACCGGGCCATAATGTATACCAATTTCGGAAGGATATAGGTGGTGGCGCCTTAAGAAGTCGAGGCTCTTTAATGATTTTATGCTCGTTCCAGCATATTGAATTGAATTCTTATGCCCAGAATATCAAGAGCAATGAGTTTCGATACCAGCGTAGCTACCACACTCTATCAAACGTCACACACACACTCTCTATCACTATCGAAAGACTCAACCTTGCTCTTATCAAATCGTCGGATTATTTAGGTCCACCTGCCTAAGTGTAGCTACAACAGGTCCCCAGTAGTATAGGCCTTACTGGCTATCGCTGATTACAGATATTTCATTCAGATTTTATCATACTTTCCATGACCTTGGAAAGTGTGGAACATATTGGAGTTATTAATTCCATCCTTTGTGGAAAAAAAATACTGTCACGATGTAAGACACTACAGTGGTTAGGTAATGAATTAGCAAACGTCGAAGAGCACCATTGCTAGACCAATACCTTTCGGACCAGAAGATTTGATATTTTGAGAACTGTAAGGAATCGTGGTGGCCTCAACATAATGGGCTTAGGTTTGGTTTTCTTTAACTTTATTTTATAAGGTGGTTTTCATCAATTATTCTGCAAATGTTAAAGACTTTCAAATGTCTTTTGTAGATTTATTTATCTGCATGTGCTCTGCACTGTTTAGAAACCCATAAAAATCGCAAAAAAACTGACCATAAATATGTTATAAATTGGAAACCTTGAAAGACTATTTAAAGAAAGGCGTTGTTGAAAAGGCTAGAAAGAAAGAAAAAAAAACAAAAACCTGAAACTAAAACTAAATTGCCAACACACCCACTAAATTAGTCAGAGTATCTCTGACCAAAATAGATACAATTTATCAAAAACCAAAACAAAGCAAAACAAAAAAAAATGGGAATAAGCAAAAGGAACAGCCAGCATTCTCTTTTGCCATTAAATTATCTTAACAGATATAAAGATATATGTACATACTCCATTCACTTACTACCATAATCTTGCCAGCAACGATTCATACCATATGTACATACATAAGCCAAATAAGAGTAGAGGGGGGCAATGAAAATACTAGGAATGCATTTAAGCGATACGAAGTTTAACAAATTACCTTCGAACTGGATTAAAAACTAAAGAATGCCAGATAAAGTAAATGGAATAGAATCATTTTAACACGATTTATTTATAAAATGGTTTGCAAAGTTTAATAAATTAGAATGACAAGTAATGTTGATGCGTTTACGAATCAGCATTTGATTCTCCCCTTTTATCGTTGACATTGTCCTGATATCTGAAGATGTCAATATCTTTAAGCATGCGACTGTTCATATGCGGAACTTGATTGTTGCTCGTTTTCACGTTCATAGATTTTGTGTTCCTCAAGTTTATTTTTTAATCCAGGAGTCGTAGCTTCTGAGACATGTCACTGAATGTATGTGACAAGAGGTAAATGTCGTCCCCATAGTCAAAGTCTCTTAGGCGTTTGTAGAGGCCCCATCAAACTTTTTGAATGCCAACAACACTGCTCCTGTCGTTTTCTATTAAAATTTGAACAAGCTACACTTGTCACAACCCAAAGCTAAGCTTTATTTAGAGCTCAGTTGTTTAAAAATCAAGTATCTTTACCAAATGTAGCCTCCATAAATCTAGTAAAAATCGATCAAATTTAAAAAGGAGGATTTTTGGACCCAGTAGGCTGGTCAGCTATTGGACCAAGGATTCCAAAACAGTTTTCGTAACGTTCGGGTAACCCTTGGGACCGAAAATAGTCGACGAATCTAATTGATTTCTTCAAGAAAGCAAAAAAAAGTGATCTATGTATATGAATGAGTCAGTCAAAATCGGATAAAAAAATGGACTTGTGGTAAAAATGGACCTAGTGGTCTGGGTAGCCATGGTATCTAGGATTCCAAAACTCTTTTCCTTAGGATTGAGCTTTACTTGTGACCGGAGCTAATTGTTGAGCAACAACAAAGTTATCTATGTAAATACGGATAAAAATGATATTTTAGTTAAATGGTAAAAATTTTAATAATTCTCATTGAGTTAATATTCATTTATGTGTATATATAGACTACAAAATGTAGTATTTTTCGCAAGTTGTATTTCTTTGGTAGATGATTTGCATTTTTTGGTCAATGAATTGCATGTTTTATTGTTGATAAATTGCATTTTTTGTGATTGATGACTTGCATATTTTTAGTCGATGACTTGCATTTTATTGGTTGATGACTTGCTTTTTTTTTGCTACATGACTTGCATTTTTTGGTAGATGACTTGCATTTTTTAAGTTGATGATTTGCATTTTTTGGTCAATGACTTGCATTTTTTATAGTCGATGACTTGAATTTTTTGGTCAATGACTTGCAATTTTTATGGTTGATGACTTGCATTTATTTTAGTTGATGATTTGCATTTTTTGGTCAATGACTTGCACTTTTTATGGTTGATGACTTGCATTTTTTGGTCAATGACTTGCATTTTTTATTGTTGATGACTTGCATTTTTTGTGATTGATGACTTGCATATTTTTAGTCAATGACTTGCATTTTATTGGTTGATGACTTGCATTTTTTAAGTTGATGATTTGCATTTTTTGGTCAATGACTTGCATTTTTTATAGTCGATGACTTGAATTGTTTGGTCAATGACTTGCAATTTTTATGGTTGATGACTTGCATTTATTTTAGTTGATGATTTGCATTTTTTGGTCAATGACTTGCACTTTTCATGGTTGATGACTTGCATTTTTTGTGATTGATACTTGCATATTTTTAGTCGATGACATGCATTTTATTGGTTGATGACATGCATTTTTTGGTTGATGGCTTGCTTCTTTTGTCACATGACTTGCATTTTTTATGATTGATGATTTGCATTTTTTGGTCAATGACTTGCATTTTTTATGGTTGATGATTTGCATTTTTTGGTCAATGACTTGCATTTTTTACGGTTGATGAATTGAATTTTTTGTAATTAATGACTTGCATATTTTTAGTCGATGAAATGCATTTTATTGGTTGATGACTTGCTTTTTTTGCTACATGACTTGAATTTATTTTAGTTGATGATTTGCATTTTTTTGGTCAATGACTTGCATTTTTTAAGTTGATATCTTGCATTTATTTTAGTTGATGATTTGCATTTTTTGATCGGTGACTTGCAGGTTTTTGGTCGATGACTTGCATTTTTTATGTCGATGAAACGCATTTTTTTGGTCGAAGACTTGAATTTTTTAGATCGACATGGGTGGTGCGGGAAGCTAGGTTGTAATCCTGACTAAATCGATTCATTCTTTGCAGCTTTACGGAAAGCGATTAGACATCAAGGATGAAATCATCGCATAGATACACCCATTTGATGACCACGACAAATCTTGTTAGTTTGGAACGAATACACAAATTAGAGAAACACTATGGGAAGTGTATAAATCTCAAAGCGGATTGGAGAATAAAAACTGATTTTTAGTTCAAAAATTCGTACTGACCTGCCCTCGTATCTATGCAAAATTATAAATAAAAAAGTGAAGAAAAATACCTTTTCAAAAGCATTAAATTAATGATCAACGTTATGTTCATCACAATCATTTCTATTCATTCTCAGTTTTATTGTAATTGTTATTGCACATTGAAGACTTGACTTTAACGAGTCAATAAAACAATAATTACAATAAAAAAAACACAAAAAAACTTATGATTCATAGATACATTCTACTTTTTTTTTCTTTTTTCTTTTTTGTAATTCATTTTAATTATAAAAAAGCAAAATCTAATGCTTAAAAAGACGTTGTCTGGAATTTAAAATGAACACTTTGGAATTGATTGCCATGTCTCGTCTGTCTATCTTTACCCCATAAACTATTGTTTTCTACGTTTTTTGTTTCTTTATTTTTTTTGTGTTCAAAGACTATTAAAAATAAAATTTAGAAAAAAATTTATTTTAAATAATCAATTAGTTACAACAACACGAACAACAACAACTACGACTACAATTATAAAGAATACATTCTTCAAACACCTCCTTCATCTCTAAAAAACTGTTCGTACAAAACGTTACAAAAATTTTATAGAATCTGCTTGTATCTGTTCGATATCATAAATTATTTTTTGTTGTTGTAGCTGTTGTTGTTGTTGTAGTTGCCTTGGTAAAAGATTGATCGTCGCCTGTAATAATTCAGCTTGAAAACAATACAGTACTCCTCTCAAAAACATAAAATCATACAAAAAAAAAAAAAAAAAGAACAGAAAACGAAAAAGGGTTCTCGTTTCCCCCCCATCAGTCGACAGCAAAAGTGTGGCCAACAGTTTTTATGGATTTTTAAGTTTTTAACAACAATTATGGAAAAAGAAGATATAAAACAACAACAAAAAGAACTGGAAATTTCGTTAAAGGAAGATTTTTTTTCCAGCCTTTGTTTTGTTTTTTTTTTTGAGATTTTTTTGTGGTTATTTCCGTATTTTGAAATTCATTTCTACCTGTGTCGTCCGTTGCAGCTGCTTAAATTTCAATATTTTCATGAATTTGAATCATTTTATTCAGGTGAATACACGAAAAGTTCTTAGAAATTAAATACAACACACGCACACAAAAAGAATCTTAAGATTGACATATTAAGGTCGTTGAAGAGAACAGCTCTTTGTTCTCTTTGTTCATTCTCTTGGCATTCTTATTTGTCATATGACAGAGAGACAGTGATAAAAATTAAACAATAACGTTGCATGAGAAAAAAATCATTTTGACAGTTGAAAAATCTTATTTCACTATCGTCTGTATCTATCAAGACTATAGAATGTACTTATTGCACCTATTATTTCTCAGAAGTATCGGTCTCTCCCGCATCAGTAAGAATAACTCCTTGCCTAAACATCCATATGTATCGTTCTGATATACATTTAAGCCGCATAAGTGCCAGGTACTGTGGCCGATAAAATGCCGGCTGGAATCCTCAAGCAAAATTTAAAATTGTCTCAAATGTATTTGAGTTGAGAACATCGTCTACATGTCTTCATCTTTCTTTTCGTCGAACATTCCCTTCCAAACCCTTCGAGTTTCAAACTCCACAGAAAGTTTCTGGACTGATCAACAAAGTGAAAGTTACTCTCTCCATAGGCTGATCTATTCTGACTGGCGCTTTCTATCCTTCGAAAAGCCCTCTTTCTACTTCACAAATGTTTCTGGTTTGATCAACAGAGTGAAAGTTACTCTCCATAGGCTGATCTGTTCTCACTGGCGCTGCCTTATAGGAGTTCAGTTCTCTGAATATTTCACTCTGGGACTATCGCAATATATGTCCTTGACCTATCTGTATACAACAGAATGGTGTCTCTCTCTCTTAGAAGAGTATGTAACAGACCTTTCACTCTTATTACTCAGTCATCGAGTGTTTTTAACACATTACACATCGATCGGCCACTGCTACTTCACGGGATTCTAAAACCAACGATTGAAAAATGCATTCACTTTTATAAAGACCAGGCCTATTATGGATGTCCCGAAGATATAAATTCATACCCTTACTGTGGACCCTAAGCATACACGTCCAATAGCTGAGGGTACCATACAATGACTTTTGCAGAAGATGTTTTGATTAAAAAATGCAGTGAAGATCACTAAACATTTTCACTTGAAGGCCATAGACAAAAAACATAACATGTGTGTGTAGTTGAAAATGATTTGAAAAAGATCCATACGTACGTAGAATTTATCAGGTTAACCGAAAAATATTAGCCAGAAATCGTACATATATGTAGGGTAATATCGGTATTAGGGTCTTCAATGGGTGTTGCAATAAATCTCAAGTAAGGTAAACCTAATACGGCAACGACGATGGAACGATGAAGATAGAGAAAGGTGGACGGCGAGACTTATTCCGGACATAAGGCCATGGATTGGTCGGAAATTTGGAGAGGTAAATTACTACGTTACACAGATGCTATCGGATCACGGATATTTTAGGAAATATCTGCACAGAATGGGCAACACTGCCTCCCCTTACTATCTTTACGAAAAGGGGAAATAATTGATGATGCAGAGCACACTGTTTTCGAGTGTGCACGCTGGCAGAGCTATCGATGTGTACTGACGTCAGTAATTGGAACGATCACGGCCGCTAACATTGTCGGGGTTATGATTGCGAGTACAGAAAATTGGGCCTCAGCGACGAATTACGTGGAGCGCATTCTAAAACTGAAGAGGAGAGATTTTGAGGCTGCAGAACAGCTAGGCACGCCGGCATAGATGATACTGGCACACGTGTCAAAGGTATCCGAAACGGGGACCTGGACGAAAGGAATAGTGAAGACACTTAGATGTCTCCTCAACTTTCGACACGCAATCCGAACGCGGATATGACCATGCAGGCGACAAAGGGCCAAAAGGACTCCACTCCGAAGTAATACCACCGTAGTTCCGGAATGGGCACAACGAGTCCACGAGACGAGGGGGGGATTTAGTGGGTGAGGGCCCCACACACGGACTATGTGACGACTTCCTCTATGGTGCGGTTAGGTACATTTACCCCTCCTCGGCGTAAAAAAAAAACCTAATACGGCTGTCAATTCACTCTAACCTAACTTTATCAGAAATACTAGCGGGTAACCCGATAGCCTTGGACCATGAACAAGCAAGGCCCCGAGTAAAAGAACATAAGCAATTATGAAAGAAAACATATACCATTTAAATGTTCTTATAACATAATGGTTTAATATTTTGTTTCTTAATGCAGGCAAGGCTTAACGAATATGTTCCGTTTGCCCTTTACTGAAACAAAGAAAAAAAAACAACAAATTTTTTTGCAACTCCAACTAAATTGACCGACCATCTGTTGTTGATGGTCGATATTTCAGAATTTTGAAAAGCAAAACCCGTTAAAAAATATTTTTTTTTTCTTTATCTTCTCTTTTGAAGAAATCTACCAAAAAAAAAAATATTCAAACTAAGCAAATATGCACATACAAAAACAAAAAATATTCTTAAGAAAGGAAATTCTACAAGTCCATGAAAAAACAACAACAAAAAAAAAACAATCCCCTTACCGGTGTTGTCTCCGCTTATGAAAACACAGGCTTGAAAAGTGTGAAAGAGAAGGTAATACTCGTATGCGATTACTTTGTACGGCTGAATTTCAATACAAGCACAGAGAATTACGTTTTTTTTGTTCCTTGCAAGATTGCGCAGCTGTATGTGTGTATGTATGTGTATGTAAGAGAGAGAGAGCAAAACTCCGGTGTTATGTTGTTGTTGTTAATGTACAGGTATGTTTCTCTTTCACTGTAATAATACTACTACTACACTATATCAATGCCAGTATAGGTGTACATAGAGGAGAGATACGTTTCAAAACCAGTATTTTAAATTCTTTTTTTTTAACAATTTTTCTTTCTTTACTTATTGTTGCTTGTTTTTCTTTTATTAGTCATTCGTTAATTTTGTGCTTCTTTTTGGATTATTTTCTCTCTTTTGCTTCGTTTTCCTTTGTCTTTTATGGTCTTAAAGTCCCCAATAAGTTGTTGTTGTTGGTGTTTTATAGTGTCGCCATAGCTTCAGTTGCATCGTTTGTATTTATTTTTTAACGTTTTTTTCTCTATCTCTCTCTCTCTTTTCGTTCTCATATTCTTATTATTGTGTTTTACTTCTTTGTCTATCTCCCTTCTGTTTTTTTTTCTTTTTTGTTTGAGTATCCGTATCTTTATTATCTTCGGCTGGCATTTCGTAAACGAAACAAACAAAAAAAAAAAAAAAGAAGAAAAAACTCACGATTGTCACGCATTCGTTCGGTGTAAATTGGTGCATTAAGCACGTTTCGTTGTTTTACTACCTGTTGATGATCTTTATTTAAATGCAAATGATCATTAAAACAGTTTTATTTCACATCATTATGATCAAGTCAGTCGTATTTGAAGAGCAACTAAAGAACACAAAAACACTCTCAAAAGAAAGACAAGCCAAGACGCTTTGAAAAGCATTCATGAATCATATTCATTTTGAAAACATAAAGTGTAACGGTTCCTTTGAATTTATTGAAATGGATTTAGAAATATATGTACATATGTATGAATGTATACAGTGCAGACGTGTTGTTTTGCAATTTGAGAGTGTAAAGCCCCGGTTAGCCAAACGTTCACGAAACGTACATTCATTTTTAGAATACAATGAGAGCGATTACCGAACCGGAATTCAGTTGCCTTTCTGTCCTCTGACATAGTGTTGGGCACATACCCAATAATTCAAGAAAAGCGGCATTCTTTACCTTATCTGCACAGCTTCTACAGGCGTCATTTGGCATGTTTGTCATGAGGGCACATAATATAATATCTAGTAATGACTTCAATGATCATACTGATCACACTTCTTTGGAAATTCAGTAGACTCTTCATTGCTCCCTTGCTTCAGCCTTGGCCGGATTTACATCCAAAGCCAAAGCTATAAAATAAACAGCGTTAGCTTAAAAATATCATTCTAGGATTTACAGCGACAACGAAGGGCGATGTAGAAACAGCAGGTTCCAGTCCAAACTTAGAATATTCAATGCATGCGTGAACATAAACATTTCAGGCATTAATTAATACGAGAAGGGCTTGCTTTAGTAATCAAATGTGGTAAATAGAGATGCATCAGCCTCTACCCGACAATATTACAAGGATGACACTTAAATGGGATAGAACTTTAAGCCCCAAACGTCCCGCTACCGGCGGTAGGGAGACACCTGATGGAGGTCAGTAACAGCATTATGTTTTATGGAAGTGAAATTTGGGCCGATGCGCTCAATGTTAGAAAGCGAGCGTACAGAGAACGGCTGCATTGCATATCACTTAGGCATATCGTCCAATATCCGCGCAGGTACAATTCGCGTGGATCTGCAGGCCGCTGGCTATCGCTTTGAACTGACATCAATAGTTGGTACGATCACGGCCGCTAACATTGTCGCGGTTATGATTGCGAGTGGAGAAAATTGGGCCTCAGTGACGAATTACGTGGAGCGCATTTTAAGACTGAAGAGGAGAGATCTCGAGGCTGCAGAACATGTAGGCACGCCGGCATAGATGATACTTGCACACGTGTCAAACAGAATCCGACACAGGGACCTGGACGAAAGGAATAGTGGAGACACTTAGATATCTCCTCAACTTTCGACACGCAATCCGGGCGCGGGTATGAACACGCAGGGGCCAAAAGGACTCCACTCCGAAGTAATACCACCGTAGTTCTGGAGTGGCCACAACAAGTCCACGAGACGAGGGGGGAATTTAGTGGGTGAGAGGTACATTTACCCCTCCTCGACGAGGAAAAAAAGCCCAACAGGTCCTTGTCGCCACCAGAACTCCTGAGGATAGAAGATACTCCAGAACAGATACTCTAGGACCGTGCAACTTTACATGGAAAGATGTGAACACACCAGCAGAAAACCAGGAAACCTATGCTTCCAAAAGACAGCAACTCCTATAAGATGGAATTGCCTTGGAAGTCACTAACCCAAGAGGACAGTGAGTCATATATGATAAGTTCTGGAAGATCGTCTGTATACATCATGAAAATTTCTGCAGGAATTTTCACATACGAATTGCGTGTCTTAAGAACTTATTCTGTCGTGTAATGCATTGAACAGTCTACAGGATAATAATCTGCGAAGTGAAGTGCTCTACGAGATAGATAATAAAGGTAAAAACATATGATTTTTTTGGAAAAAGTTAAATAATTTTCTAGAACCGTTAAAAGATTGAAAATATTGAATTGCTTTAAATCCCAAAAGCTAATTAATTTCGATAAAAGTGCACGAATAATGTGAATGTTGTGTTAGGTTAGGTTAGTGTGGTAGCTTCATACCAAAAACTCACTTGAGCACGCACAGCGGCCCGTTGTGACGCCACAAGTGAACGCAGTTCCTGTACTGACCAAGTTCCCCCGAACCCAGGAGCGAGAGGTCGGTCAGCGCAAGATCTGCAAGAATAATGTTCAAGTGTCGCAAGATTCTAGCCTCCGCACACCAAGTCCTTACGTACCTTGTGGTCCTGTCATTTTCAGGGAGTAAACTAGTGCTTAAGTCTTCTTTCGTAGGGCTCATACGCTTATGGGCGATAGGCCACGGCATTACAAAGATTATTAAGTGAAGTACTACAGAAATGTTGTCGGTCTCTTACAAATGGCTTGAAATCCATTGTCCTTGGCCTACGATTTGCGCAGGAGAGCCTTCCCCTGAGTGTTGCTCATGTATGTCTGTAGTACAAGAATACATTGCTTGTCTGTTGCATTTTTAATGGTTTTTTTTTTATTTGTAATGCATCTTCAAATCCAAACTGGATTCTAATTATAGATCCGCAACCAAGACAAGCTTTTTAAGTATGTGTTGCTCTCTGTGTCTGTCTCTGTCTAATATTAATTGAAAAAATTGGAAAAATTCCAACATTTTCATTAAAAAAATCAACAACTATCGCTGGCAACAATAACCAACTACTGTTTAATTAATTTGTTGATTTGATATCCAGCCATTATAATTTATGTATGTCACTTGTGAGTTCGAAAAGAAGTTGAAAACAAAAAAAGAAAAAAAAAAGAGAAAAACAATTGCATTTTATTCATGGGGCCTATTTCAAACTAAAAACAAAATACTGCTCGTTAGTATTCCTGCACATACAGACACAGAGTATAAAGTAGGTTTGTAATCTATGAATCTTAGCAGTCATTGAGATATACAGACAGACAGACACATAAGCATCGTCGATCGCTACCGGCAGCAGGCTTAGTGAGTGGCTTTAAGGCCCCGGCATAATGGTAAGTGAGTGAGTGAGTGGCTGGTTGGCTAAATGACTGAGACGTGCGTATCAGTAACGGCGATCACATCACAATTGCCAGTCAGTGTAGTCAGAGCCAGAGCCACTGCCATAGTCTTTCGATTAAAACAGCAGCTGTAAATTAATTTTTTTTTGTTTTTCTTGTTGTTGTAGTTTTTTGTTTAAACACATTTTGAACTCAATAAAATGTAATTTTCAAATGTTTACACCACCATTTGTTTGCATTTGTATTAGTTTGATATGTGCTCTCAATAATAAACGTTTTCTTCTTCGTCGCGTATGTGATTGAAATACTTAACGAGTCGCTTTCAGATGATCGACTTGACTTTTTTCACTCTCTCTTTAATCCGGTCTGCAGAACAGCTGCTCTTAGTTTTTCAATTCAATTTTAAATTCAGTTGTATTGTTGTTGTTGCAATACACTTGTTCATTCGTTACGTTGCTTTCAGTTCGACGTTTTAACATCGATGCGATTTTTTTTTTATTTTGATTCAGTTTGTTGTCTGGTCTGGTCATCAATTTGTAATAAGAGCAGCACGCGTTTAAATAGCATTTCTTTGCCTTTTTTTAATTCACCCTCTTCTACCTACCCACTTGTTTTCCCGGCTTGATACTTATGGGATTCAATCTTATAACGTATGCGCATGTATGTAACGTAACGTAAGTAGCATTTACGAGGATCTCACTTATAGTCTCATAGCCATCTATAATATATTTTAGTGGTATAAATGGATGAATGAATGTGTCATCTCTTATTGAGATTAATAATGTGTAGAAATAATAAGTGTATGTATGTATGTACAGTTGAGATCAAATAAATAGTGCTAAACTAAAGCAATCAATTGCTAAGGGCATTATAAATCCAGAAGGAGAGCAGTAGTAAAGGCAAAATACTTAAGAAAGGAAGAAGTGGAGAAAAAGTGCAATAGAAAGAGTTATGAAGCAGTCATTCCACTGCTCTTGCCGACTTTCCAATTACAGATTTCAATTGACTAACTAACTATCTGGTAGGGAATGTAGCTTATGACAGCTTGAAATATCCTCCAAAGCGATTTGAAATTAAAAACTCGACTTAGTCGTCACATACATCATAGATCAGGCCACTGTTTGATTTGAAACTCTACCATTAGTAAGCAAAGCTGAACAGAAAACTTTTAGACAATGAAATTGAGAAGCAACTTTGGAAGGCCGCAGTCCTCATTGTATTGTTAAGCACAGAGGGAAGCAAAACTGCCTTAGTAATATGTACCATCAATCTTTCTTCCATACGCGGAAGTAAGCCTTGAGACTGCTCTAACCTATTGTGGCGACTGTAAAAGAGATCTCCAATGTTAAGATATCTTGAGGAAGTCGCCGTAGTCTAGTAGGTAGTGTGTTGCCTTATTAGACGTAAAGCCCGGGTTTGAGCCCCAGGCCAGACATCAAAAAACGAAATATGAAAAAAAATATTTCTTCGGCGACTTCCTCTCAGCAGATTTCTGGCAAAAACTCTGAGAGTAAATAAACCTGCCATTAAAAAGTTTCTCAAAAAAATCTGTCGTTCGGAGTCGACGTTAAACTGTAGGTCCCGCCACTCATGTATAAAATTAAGGCACACAACATGAGTGGTGTGAGAAGCTAGGCCGTAATACTGACTGATGGGATGTAATGGCCAATTATGTATGTACATACGTGTAAAATACTTTAAAAACTCTCCCCGTTCAGCCGTCATTTATCTCCCTAATACTAAACAAAAATGTCTTGAGGTAATCGCCGTAGTTTATTAGGTATTGTGTTGGCTTATTAGACAAAAGCCCGTTGTTCAAACCTTAGCTCAGACATTTCGAAAAAAACGAAATCTTATCTTGTATTGTCTCTGTCAAAAACTCGGAGTGTAAATAAAAAGTTTCTCAAAACTTTGTCATTCGAAGAGTCGACTTTAAACTCCTGTGAGAAGCTAGGTTCTTAAACTGACTAAAGGGTTATAATGACCGATTGAATAAGTAAGAAGCACAGAAACTTGGGAATCGAATATATGAAGGAAAGAATTGCTATCACAGCTGGTCTATGCTAAGATAAGAAAGGTCTACCAGGCTACAACGACTTCTCAAGTTATTATCACTGTACAAAATTTAATGAAAAACGTTTCATGATTGAACCTGCTGTCACATAAAGTTAGGCTGCCTTCCAAAATGTTAGTTGCTTTGTGTTTGAACAAAGTATCGTGTTTCATAATGTCGCTGTACAAAATATATACAATGTATTCTATTTCAAAACGTCGGCAATGTGTATTTTTAACGCAGTCAAAAAGCAATCAGGCCTCGGATTTATAGTTGATGAATTGTTTGGTTACTTTGCATATCTACATAGTTTATATACAGTAGTAGAACTGCATACAGACTTAGGTTAGGTTAGGCTAGAGGACGTGTACTTGTCAACTGTGATGAGTACAGTACCCGGAGGTCGAATTGACCCATTGTACAACGTCCTAGCTTCTCACACCACTCGTGTTGTGTGCGTTAATTTTATATATGAGTAGCGGGACCTACAGTTTAAAGTCGACTCCGAACGACAGATTTTTGAGAACCTTTTTATGGCAATCTGAGAGTGAGAGGAAGTCGCCGAAGAAATATTTTCGTATTTTCGTTTTGATGTCTGACCTGGGATTTGAACTCGGGCCTACTAGACCACGGCGACTTCATAACATACAAACTTTGTATTGATACATTTCGGAAGACAGCCTTAATGTCGACTTCAAATGAAATTCGGATTCGATAGGTTTTGCATATTATCTTGCAGTTGGGATCAAATGGAGAGAGCATTAGTGCATAATTTGGCACTGACAGTCATCCTTCAACCTTCTAAAGCGAATTCAATCGATCAAATCAATTAAGGAAGGCAATGACATAAAGAAAGCAAAAAACAACGTATTAAGGTGTAGGGTATCATATGATCAGGCTCTCTCATACACAATTTCAGAAACAACAATTCGTTGCCTGTTGGATTTTTTTTTTTCAACACTATGAATAAGAGGTTTCCATATGCAGCCAGTTGTACATATGTGCCTCTATTGTAGATGCATGTATGTATGTACATACATACGTACGGGATATTTATGATTCTGAACATAAAACTTTTTCTTTTTCGTTTTTTTTATTTTAATTTTTAAGTATATTAAGTGAAATTTAAGTCAAGTGTTTCTTGAATTATTTTTTATTGTAGTTGTCGTTGTTGTTGTTAAATTTGTTTTTTCCTTTCAACTCAACTGAGACCAGATTTAAGTCTCAGCTACACAAACAAATACGCTGACGTACTTTTCCATTTGAATATCAGTTTTAATTCAAAACAATCGTTGGACATGTGGTGGCATTACATTGCATTGCCTTGTGTTGTTGTATTGCTAAAATGCAATACAAAAACAAAATTCAATGCGGAAATTTATATTCAATTAAGAGTCAATGCGTAGTTCTTTTTTTGGTGTATCGCAAGTGGTTTTTCTTTCTTTCTTTTTCGATACTCCATTCAATTGGATTAGAAGTGCGTCCGCCATTAAAACTTTAATTATAATTTTTGACAGGTTGAATAATTTCCAATTTAAATCGGAAATTGAATTTTCACAAGTGGATAATGAACAACAACATAGCAGATGGTTTTCCATGCAGAATGGGATATCTGTGATGTTTGAAAAGATCTTTATGGATATCCAGTTGATGGCTGTAGCCACTATACTCATATACGATATCATTATTCGATGCACGAGTAGTGCCGAAGAAAAAAGAATTATTCTGTCGAGGAAAACTTATTTTTTTCTATCTTTCATGTACTAGTCAGTGGCTTACCCATAGAAAAAAAAAGACTTAAGAGATTCTGAAACTGATATCCAGTATTAGGCGCTAAAATAATGGGAAATATTATAATCAGAAGAAAAAAATAAAGAAATCCTTTCGTTTGACATAAGATGAAGCACTGGATTAAGGTTCCTTCGAATGATTCCATTTGGGTTCCACTCCAATCAAGACATTATTTTCTATACTCAATTGGCACCCCTCTAACCTCCTATTAAAGCAGACAGCTGAGTTGGTGGCACTAAGACTCGATGGAATCAAATCCTGCTCCAATCTAAATTATGGAGATGCTACTAATATGGCAGGACATAGAAACATTAGGTTCGATTATGTGCTTCCTTACAACTTTTTTGCAACTAGGGACTTCTGGTCTTGAAGATCCCTCCTTGATGGCTCAAAGATTAGTGGCAAAGTGGGATGTTTTAGATTTATTAAGGGTTCTGATATAAAACTTTCTTATAGCCAACCTGAACACTGTAGTGTTTTCCAGACAGAGCTTATGATAATTTTAAAAGCGGCACAATGTTTCATGCGTGACTGAATTGTCCATGAATGTGAAGGATTTCTCAGAGAAATTTCAAATCATTCAAAAGGAAATCATCGAAAATTGCATTGCTGATGAGCTGTACAGAGCCGGTACGGAGATCCGACATGTTACAAGTCATAGGTATTCCGATTGCCTCAGTTATTTTGGGTATTATCTACATTCATAGCAAGAAAGGCCAATCTCGTTGGCAACAGCAAAGTACGCTTGTGAATAACAACAGGACGGACAAACTTCTGTGTTTAAATCGCATGGCAATACATCGCATAATAGCGCTTATTTTGGGGCACTGTATATTTGGTAGACATGCCGAAAGACTCGGCATTTCGGCAAATAACTTCTGCAGAAGCTTTCATATTTCATCTCATGTAAAAGGGCCCACCAAATAACTTTTTTTTGAAAATGCTTTAAAACAAAACTACTGAATATTTTCTCAAATTTCTTTTTTTATTTGAAAGTACAATCCTTGCGGTTAATAATGGAAAATAATTTCATTCAAATGGCTGCCTGGGCTGGATATGCAGTAGCATACACGATCGGTCCAATTTTTAAGCACATTATCGATTGTGTGCAGCTGTATTTCACCAATGGCTTCAAGAATATTGTTCTTTAAAGCGTCAATTGTCTCTGGCTTGTCGGCGTAACACTTATCTTTGACGGCACCCGACAAATAATAGTCCAACAGTGTCAAATCGCAGCTCCAAGGTGGCCAAACGACATCAGCTCTGCGGCTGATAATGCGATCTTTAAAAACAGAGCGCAAAACATCGAGTGTAGCTTCGGCTGTGTGGTACGTAGCGCCGTCCTGTTGAAACCAAATGTTGCCAATATCCTCCTCTTCAATTTTTGTGAATAAAAATTCGTTCAACATGGCCCGATAACGATCACCATTGACTGTAACGGCCACTCCTTGCTCATTTTCGAAGAAAAATGGCCCAATTATGCCTCTGGACCAAAATCCGCACCAAACAGTGACTATGCGTGTGGGTTTTCTGTGCCCCAAATGCGACAATTTTCCTTGTTTACATACCCGCCAAGATCAAAATGAGCTACATCTGAAATTTTTTTGCCAAAATCGGCATCTTGTGTAAGTCGATCGCAGGCCCAGATCCCAACGTTGTTCAAGCGTATACACAACCATATTCGTTCAGCGGAAGGATAAAACTAATTATCTGTCAAATCAGACATGAGCTAAGTGTTACCATTCACGAAATAAGCACTAGTTGAAAAAAAAAACGTTAGATGGCGGACCCTTTATTAGTGTCCTGCTTTTGGCATAAAGAAACGGAAATTTCTGATCTGATCTTATTGGTTTTCTCTAGAGAAAGTTTGATCTCCAGGTATAATAGATTGTGGTATCACAATGTCTTTAAATGCTGACCTAATCCAATCTACTATTGATTTCTTTTTACTACACCTAAAATGTATTGAAAAAAAAAACATTGAGAATAATAAGAATACTTGTTAAATTTCACAGTCTCATATTAAATGGAAGGTGCAAGTGTATGTCAATACTTGTGCTCTTTTTTTTGGAATTTTTCATTCCATACTTACAATCGACGTTAATTATCTAAAACAATAATAACAACAGCAACAACAAAGTTGGAAAGAAAATAACGCCAACAACAACAAGAAAAGTATGATTTCTATGATGTGTGGCCCACTTTAGTTTTGAGCATTGAAACGGTTTTCATGGCATTTTATTTATTTTTTCTCTACAATACGCATACATACATACAAACATACACGCATACATATAAAAGAAATGTTTTGAATGTATTGGTATTTGATTTGTTTTTATTATTTAATAAATGATTTCAGAATTCTATTTTTAATGCCTGAATTTGATTCTGGCGATACAAGAAAACCAATAAACAATTGATAATAAACATGCACACAAACGCATGAACGCACAGACAGACAGACAAAGAGACAGACAAACAATATGGTTGCGTTATCGGGAACAAAAAAAAAAAACAGAAACAAATAACGATAATAATACACAATACAACATACATATTAATTAAAAACCTAAACCGTAATCGAAATCGAAACAGCAACTGAAACTGAAACAGTGAGTCAATATTATTACTCCCTTGGCGGTCTGGACATCTATTGGGAAAAGGTTGTTGGTCAACACATATACATACCTTAATTGTGTGTCAACAAAACGCGGATGCTATCTCGGTTACAAATGACTCGACTGAACTGACTGGTTGGATTTTTCAAGTTTTCAAAAAAAGCAAAATGAAATTTATAAAAAAAAAATAAGTGAGTCCATAGGCTTTAAATACACACACAGTCACAAAGAGAGAAAATACAACGAATAAAACACAACGATTTTATTTAAATCGAAAGCTATTATCGTTTCTTTCAATAGAAGAATACCTAAATTTAAATTACATGTCAGAAGGTTATTAAATCGTACTACTTAGAAAGCAGTTCCAAGTGAATTACTTTAGTTATCCATTAACTCTCTTAAGTTTCCACAAAGGATGTCCATCTGTTACGGTTTGCTGTTGTTATTAGAGGATTTGCTCATCTAAACTCCTGTTGTTGCTTTGTCGACCTCTTTCCTATGACACATAAAGATTCCATTCTAGCACTCATCCTTCCTCCTAATAATATGACTTATCGATCGATTATTGGGCAAAAGTAAACTGCGGCCATACCATCTATTGTAGTCCTCTCAAAATGAATAGGGTATCCCCTCTCAGCCTATTGCCCTGAGAAATTTCTGAATGCTGCTTGAAGCCCAAAGTGACAATTCCTGACTTATTTCTTGATGAATAGGTCTGTAGGTCTGCTCTACACTCTCTTACTATTATTATTATCACTGCGGCCATACCATCTATTGTAGTCCTCTCAAAATGAATAGGGTATCCCCTCTCAGCCTATTGCCCTGAGAAATTTCTGAATGCTGCTTGAAGCCCAAAGTGACAATTCCTGACTTATTTCTTGATGAATAGGTCTGTAGGTCTGCTCTACACTCTCTTACTATTATTATTATCACTGCGGCCATACCATCTATTGTAGTCCTCTCAAAATGAATAGGGTATCCCCTCTCAGCCTATTGCCCTGAGAAATTTCAGAATGCTGCTTGGAGCCAAAAGTGACAATTCCTGACTTATTTCTTGATGAATAGGTCTGTAGGTCTGCTCTACACTCTCTTACTATTATTATTATCACTGCGGCCATACCATCTATTGTAGTCCTCTCAAAATGAATAGGGTATCCCTCTCAGCCTATTGCCCTGAGAAATTTCATAATGCTGCTTGAAGCCAAAAGTGACAATTCCTGACTTATTTCTTGATGAATAGGTCTGTAGGTCTGCTCTATACTCTCTTACTATTATTATTATCACTGCGGCCATACGATATTTTGTACTCCTCTCAAAATTAATAGGGTATCCCCTCTCAGCCTATTGCCCTGAGAAATTTCAGAATGCTGCTTGAAGCCAAAAGTGACAATTCCTGACTTATTTCTTGATGAATAGGTCTGTAGGTCTGCTCTACACTCTCTTACTATTATTATTATCACTGCGGCCATACGATCTTTTGTACTCCTCTCAAAATTAATAGGGTATCCCCTCTCAGCCTATTGCCCTGAGAAATTTCAGAATGCTGCTTGAAGCCAAAAGTGACAATTCCTGACTTATTTCTTGATGAATAGGTCTGTAGGTCTGCTCTACACTCTCTTACTATTATTATTATCACTGCGGCCATACCATCTATTGTAGTCCTCTCAAAATGAATAGGGTATCCGTCTCAGCCTATTGCCCTGAGAAATTTCATAATGCTGCTTGAAGCCAAAAGTGACAATTCCTGACTTATTTCTTGATGAATAGGTCTGTAGGTCTGCTCTACACTCTCTTACTATTATTATTATCACTGCGGCCATACGATCTTTTGTACTCCTCTCAAAATTAATAGGGTATCCCCTCTCAGCCTATTGCCCTGAGAAATTTCAGAATGCTGCTTGAAGCCCAAAGTGACAATTCCTGACTTATTTCTTGATGAATAGGTCTGTAGGTCTGCTCTACACTCTCTTACTATTATTATTATCACTGCGGCCATACGATCTTTTGTACTCCTCTCAAAATTAATAGGGTATCCTTCTCAGCATATTGCCCTGAGAAATCACCAGGATGCTGCTTGGAATATTTCATTTTGGTAGCAAAAACTTCTGTTTCTGTTCAAACAGTTCCTAATCCATCTTTATACCACTCTCTTATACCTTTTAAGAGAGTATGCACTTTCCAGATTTTTTTCATCAATTTTTCTTACTAAGTCTTGTTGCACAGCAATTCCCAAAACCATAGAGTCTATTGGTTATGTCCAGGGCAGAGTTAAGTAGTCAGCTGTAAGCCAACCAACTCATTCTCCTGATCTTAGTGTATTCCAAACTTGACTTTAGATGGCCTTAGCATCTATGTATGTCAGAAGTACTAGTTGGTTTCACGCTGGTAATATCAGCCACAGTATCAGTGTTTTTGGGCCACCTAATAATCAATAGATTACACACTAATTTAAAGGCATTATTTAAACTTATTTACTATATTTATTTACTTAGTATTCTTTAACTTTATACATTAAAGATGATAGGGAAGAAAACCCAATAACAATTGTGAATGTATTGTATTTTATTGTAATAGAAGTAAAACGAAGTAAAACGAAGTAAAACGAATATTTAAAAATTGATAAAGTCAAGCTCATTGTAAATAGAAGATGGGTTCATAAGCCTTACAAATGCATATTCATGTTGTAAAACGGTAGCGTTGTGTATTACTGTCTGTATTTGTGCCGATCATTTCAATATATGTATACACATGTGTATGTAGACAGTTAGTTTAAATAAATATTATTTACAACTGATGATAATGAAAACAGAAGCCAGGCTTATTAGCGTAGTCATATGGAAAATGAATTGTTTTTTGGGAATTTATTTTTTAATAAGAGGAGATGATGATAATATTTGCTTACCTTGTTTATTTAAGTTTGATTTTCAATTATTTTTTAATTAAATAGTCATTTTGTTTTATTTTTTAATTTTTTTTTTTTGTAATTTTTAAAAATTTCGTTTTATTGATTTTTTTTTTGTTCAGGAATTTTTTTAATTCTTTTTAGTTTTTAATTTAGTTTGTTTCGTTTTTTGATTGGCATGTAAAAATAAAATGATTTTTATTTTAATTTAATTTATTTACTACGTTTCTTATTTTTAAGAGAGGATAAGTAAAATAAAAATAAAAAAATATTTTTTGTTTTGTTTTTCTTTTTGTTTTTTTTTTTTTTAATGATAATTTACAATTATATTTTTGTTTTTCTAAATACTATACACTAAAGTTAAGATCTAATATATTCGGATTTTTTGTTTTTTTTTATTTTTATTTTAAAAATATAATATATTTATAAAAATTAAATTCATAAGATTTTATGTATTGGGATTTTGTTTAAATTAAATTGTATTAATTTATTTTATTTTATTGTTATTTTTTTCTTTTTATATAGTTTTATTGTTGCAGGCAAAATTCAAATATAAAATAAAAATTTTTAAATTTAAGGAATGAAGATTTTTAATCATTTTCTTTAACAAAAATTTTTCCTCAAGTTTTCTTTAACTTTTCTCTGAGTCTGGTCTAGGCTACTGACTTTTTAAAATAATAATATAAGCTATGCTTGAAAACTAAACAGTGTTCACTTGTCTAGTGGGAGAAAATAGGCTGTGCTTTTAAACAGTTTAAATTATTTTTATTTTTCTAAATAAATTTAATAAAAAGGCATTCAATGTCATATTCAAATCAAGTGATAGCTTAAGTTGTAAAATCAATTGCTAGGCTTAAGAAAAAATACTGAATGCGGAAGTACTTTATTACAACTAACCAGGCAGGTTAGTTCTTTATCAGTACTTTCTGTTCCCACAAAATCTCGCCTTGAACATCACTCTTGAGAATGCCGTCATTAAGAAGAACACTGATAACATGTAGCATACGCTATTTAAAAGCTCAAGTGAGAGAAGGCCTAATGCTACGACATATCTCGGATTTGGTTCTTTTTTAAGATTTTCAATGGAAAGAAGATTAGGAAGGGCATTTCATGCATATTTTATTAATTTTGTTTTGCTTTAGATTTTAATTTTTAATGGCTTTTAATAAAGAAATAACAAAATACTGCACTTTGCTTCCTTAAGAAATAAATGTCAAGATATCAAAGACTTTAAGGAAAGTTGTATGAGTCAACTAACAATAGTTTGGTCTAGGTATTCGAAAACCTTATTCTGTTCATACTAAAACCAAAAGAATTAATTCTTTTAAATTCAGTTGTATTTCCCAATTATTTTTCTATTTAAATTATAAAGTTAAGCTTCACGACCAGCAGATCATTAAAAAAAAAACAAATACAAAACTAAGTATAGCAGTTTGAAATGTTTGACCACAAAAGCATTATTTTTTTCCTCCTTAAAAATAAAAATTTTTATTTTATATCGTTTGATTTAACCCGCTAGCACTTTGTTGGAACGAACAAGAAAACGTTTTATAAAAAGTTAAACGTTTCTTTCTGTTAATTGTTTATTTTTTTCTTTTCTCTTTTTTGTTGCTTTATTTTTTAATTATTTAACTAAAATTAATTTATAAATTAAAGAGGCCTTAACTTAAACATGTAATTGTATATTTTTACAAATATAATTAAGTTATTATTGTTATTTTTCGCTTTGTTTTGTTTTTGTCGTTATCAATTAAATAATTTTATTTTAATGGACAAGTTTATTATTATTTTTTTTTTTGTTTTTGGGAGTTTTATAAGTCTTTAAACAATAATTATTTTATACATGAAAAATAAAAAATGAAATGAAATGAAACTAAATTTTTAATTTTTTTTTTTGTTTAATAAATGCCTTTTGTTGTTGTTTAATTATTTTGTTTTACACTAGTATGTCTAGTTAAAAACAAAAATATAAACTATTTTAATATTTCTTTTATAAAAAATAATAAAATAAAAAACCATATTCTTTTGTTTTTGTGTTCTTTATGTTCTATATATTTTATTAATACTATATTTTATCAAAAAATATAGTTAACAATTAAATTAATTCAATGATTTCTATTTTTTTTTTTTTCTTTTTAAATTTTATTTTTTAAATTTTTAATTCTTTTCTTTTTAACTTCACATTTTCCTTCTGTCCTTCTTAGTTATTTAATCAATAAGAAATCGTTTTTCTTTTTTACTCACTCTCACTCTTTTTCATTTTCTTTCATATTGAGTGGTGTGGTGTATTCAAATTTTAAACTTTGTTTTAATTAAAAAATTAAGAATATTATTTTAAAAAAATATATATAAATTCTAAATTCTAAATTAAAAATAAACAAACAAAGATCGTCTTTAATAAATTTCTTAACATTTCTTTTTGTGTTTTTTTTTTTTTTTTCTATAAGGATGATTACAAAGAAGCAATTGTTTACTACTAACTTTATTCCTTCTTAAATTTGTTTAAGTCTTTTCGTCTTTCTTTTTACCTAAATAAGCTCTCTTTATTATTACCTTTTTTTATATTTTTTTTTTTTATTATTTTTGTTCTTTTCTTTTTGTGGAAGATCAAAGTAATATTTTTGAATTTAGCTGTCTAGTTATGGTTAGTATTTCGTTTTTTTATTTTATTTAACATAGTGTATGCCTTTTGTGTTGTTTCTGTTTCAGTATTTGTATTTGTATTCGTATTTGTATTTGTAAGTGTTAAAGAAATCGCTTTTTATTTCTCTATATAGTATGTATGTATGTATGCATGATTAATACCTAAAAAAGTAACTTAAATACGCCAACCTTGATCATCATCCACATTGGAGTCCGTGTCCGATGGTTCTTCACCGTACATGTCGGCCAATTTGCGGAAACGTGGACCAAAATTGGATAAATAGTCGAAATTGAGATCACCATCATCGGTACAAGAGGCCAGTGACGACAGAGAACCATCTGAATTGCCATCACCCTCATAGGCATAGTGTCGTACATCGTCTATGGCAAAGGCTCCAATATCACGATCACAATTTTCCTTTTTATCACCTAAAAAGCCTTTTATGTCTGGTATTTCTTGTGGAGGATTAACCGCATTCAGTGTATGCGGATCTTTATATAAGGTTTCGCCATAGTACGGCTGTGTAGTTCGTAAAACATTCAAATCGTAATCAGTGTCACGTTCACCGCCGCCCTCATCCTCATAATTGATAATGGTTTCGCGTATATCGTCGATATCTTTTTCATGCCAGCCATTCTTTTGTTTCTTCTGCACCACCACCGCCAGCAAGATAATCAACAGCAGCACAATACACGATATAATAGCGATAAGGAAATTACGATCAATGCCAAAACTAACGGCCACAGCTACAGCCCTTTGGCAGCCTGAGTCAATATTACGGTAAACGGCAGGCGCGCCCAAATTATAGGTGAAATCGTTTATTGTCAAATTGCGTACGCAGCCGAAGAAACCCTGTTGACTGGGCATATAAGTCCAGTTAAGTTGTTGGCCCAGTCTAGCCAAATCTACGGGCGTACCACCCAATTGCAAAGGTGCATTAACGTTCAAAAACTCATTGGGTCCTTGTGGAGCACCCAAACTCATGCAAGTCGATAGATGGCAATTATCAACAGTCATTTCTATGCTGGACTTTTGTAAAACAATATCCAGTTGATATGATTTACCTGCCTGCAGTTTTATATATCGGTGATCTATACGTATCGAACCGGAACCATAGTCTACTGTCAAGACGGGATAGCCCTTAATCAGTTCCAAGGCCAAAAAGTCAGACAAAGGCAGCAAGTGATTATAGTTTAAGGGGCCCAAATACATAATCAAACCGTGGTCTGTTTGGGGAGCAATTTCCAAGCTTATTTTCGTGTTGTCACAAGCTGAAATGGGTTCATAGAAGGCATAACCATTGCCATAAAAGCCCACCGATACCAATTCACAATGAGGTCCTGTAAAGCCGTCAATACAATCGCAGGCATCATCTTCTCCCAGCTTAGGTTTGCCGCCATTTAAACAGTAATTCCTAGACTTGGCCTCACAAACACACTGGGCTTCAATAAAAGCTGTTACGCCCACAAAGGAAGTGGTATTCGAGTAGATCGTATAAGGCACAGATGATTTGTGTAAAGTATTCGTGCAAGACGATTCGCATTTGAGCTTTTCCACCAAACACTCATCAATATTGACCATTAAGATTGGTAAATCCAATTCATTTTCCAGCTCATCCTGATGTTGGGCCACAATGCCATTTAATTTCTCCGGCGCATAATAGGGCGAACCATGTGCCGAGTAGCGCACGTCCAAGTTGTTGTTATTATTATCCGCAGTCTGTAGTACAGTGAATACATCCACATTTGTCACCGAAGTATTGAATAATTTGGCCAAATAGAATTGCAAACGATCCTTAAGCGATAAACTGTCATCAGCCTGAGCATCTCTAGGAACACTTATAAAGTCTTCTTTGGTTACATTATAGAAACGTATGCTGCCACTTTTGTCGACAGCCTCCTCGATTAATTTGCGCACTATAACGGTTACATCCGCATCTACAGAATGTTTGGGTATGAAGGTAGACTCTTCTGTTACCACAAATTGTAAATCGTATTGACCTTCAGGTACTCCTTGCAACACAGTAATCATGCCAGAGGACGGATTTAAACGGAAGTGATCGTGAGGTATATTATTTGCCCATTGGAAGGTCTTGTCATCCAAATCCCAGTCATCTAAATCATCTACAAACACGCGGCCAATTTCAGTATCGGGAGCTTCGCCCTTATAATTGTACACAGTAATGCGCGATGAACCCTCCGACATGGCGTTATCGTTTACGTCGCCTATTATCAGATGCAATATGCTTACAGAACTCATTTTAGGCTGGCCAGAGTCACTAATACGTATGGGTATGAAATAATCTTTCTGTTCTTCACGATCAAATTGTACATTGGCGAACAGATAATCGTTATCGATACTAAATTTCGTTTTAATGTCCAGGGAAGCTTCGCTATCGATGCCAAAAGTGTAAGGTGGACCATTTTGTGGTTCATCATAATCGTTGGCTTGCAATTGCACTACCTGGCCGGGATTCCGATTTTCTTGCCATATCACGGGCATTTTATTTATCAAATAGGGGGCATTGTCGTTTATATCCTGCAAGTTAATATCCACTGAAGCTACACTCTTGAATCCAGTGCCATCCTCATCGACTGCTGCAATCAAAACACCCCAAGATTTATGGCCATTAGGTGGATCGCGATCTAGAGGTTGTATCAATTTCAAACAACCGGTATCATCGATGGTCAGCATTTTCTTATGATCATCCTTAACCACAAAATATTTAATGTGTTGATCGGCGGTGCGATCTTTAATATCCGGATCATAGGCTTCAATATTCAAAATACAATAATCGAATACTTGTTCTTCTCGTATGGTTATCGAATATTTCTCTTTGAAAACGGGTGGATTATCGTTGACATCCTCAATTTTGATTACGACCGTGGCATGATCATCGAATATACCATCAAAGGCTCTAATTTTCAACATATACTCGGTTATGTTCTCATAATCGAGACGGGAATTGACGGTAATTTTACCCGTTTGTTCTTCGATTTTAAAAGCGTTGCCCACATTGCCACTCTCGATGGTGTATTTAATTTGTGAGGCATTGTCTTCATCTTCGGCAGTTACTTCAATGACAATGAAATTAATATTAGCATCTTCGGGTAGTTTATCAGCGACATATGTCGACATTTGGAAATGAGGCTTGTGATCGTTTTTATCGGCAATTTCTATGCGGAACACCTGTTGACCCCTGTTCGGCTCACCGTTCTGTATAAGTGACGAAGGAGAATTGTCACTGGCTATGACTTTAACATTATAAAAGTCTCGTTCCTCACGATCGAACGTTGTAAGAGCTGTAATATTGCCAGTGTGGGGATCGATGACGAAAAATTCACGATTATCGGCCAATTCAAAGGAAACGATATTGTTCGCCTCGGTGCCATCCATATCAAATGCACGCACCTGCATAACTGGCGTGCCAGCTGGTTCATTTTCCAATATGGTACCAGTTTTAACTTCCGTAAAATATGGTATATTGTCGTTGACATCTTCGATTTTTATTTTCAAAACATGTTCGGCCGACAAATCGTAAGTATTACGAGCACTCATCGTTAAGGTGTAATCGGTGACAGCTTCATAGTCCAATGATTTGCCCAAGCTTATCACAACGGTATCGTCGATTTGATTGAAAACAAACGTTTTCTTACTATTCGTCTGTTCGGTGCGGCCAGTAATCAATTCAAATATCACTTCCGGCTTACTGGGCACATTAGATTCCGCTTTCAGTGTCACTATCGGCACCGAGTAATCACTAAAGTTTTCTTTGAGAAAAATCGGTCCATCGATTGGATCTATGAATGAGGGCGGTCGTTTATTCGATTCAACTACACGTATGCGCACTTCGATTTGAGCATCTTGCGGTGGATCCGGTACTATGTTATAGGCTCGCACTGTTATCGTATAATACTGTCCGGGTCTTTTGTCTATCGACCTATTGAGATATATAATGCCAGCATCCTTATCGATTGTAAAATACAAATGATCACGTTCGGGTAAAATTTCATAAGCGATTATACTATTATTACCATCATCCAGATCACTGGCAGAAATACGCATAACGACGGCATTCGGCTAAAAAGAAACGAAAATACTAATTGAAGAGCAGGACCCAAAAATATGTATGTGTATTACAAACTAAAAGTAATTGATCTTGGAAATAATTAATAAGATGGATAATGCCCATGGGAGGGACGCGGATAATAAGGTGGTATTGGGAACTGTTGTTCAAAGGCTGTCCAATAAAATCTGTGAACTTCTAAATAATAATTGCCGCTTATGAGACCTAGTGTTAGCAAATTGATATTATGTGGACATTTTTTCTTCAGAGTGTGAACTCATTTGGCTAATTTGCCATTCAATGATATCAAGACTCCAGATCGGCCGATTCATAGAGAAATCTCATGCACGTGAATCTTTATCCAATTGCGGACAGACAGAGCAGAGACAAGAAGAGAACTGAATCACCTTCTCACAATGAGACTGCTTTATTGGAAGACATACCAGTAGACTTAGCATTCCATCGAATAACTTCTTCAGAAACTATGGGCCTGTGGAGAAAGATGAGTCTTTTTTCACCTTATGTCTCAGCGCTGTTGCCATGATGACAAGTAGGTTCCTAGTCTTTCATTTTCTTTAATTTTTTTTTTGACTAAATACTCTAATATAATTTGCTGTAATATCAAGATTTATTCTGGAGTTAGGTTAGATCCCTAATGCATCAAATTAACATACACAGCATGAGTGGTGTGGGAAACTAGGTAGTAATTCCGTATAAAGGGTTGTGATATTTTAATGAAACCAAAATACAGGTCTCACCTACATATATTAAGTGGCTAGTTAGCAGGCTATCCCTAGAAAAGGGACCAAAAATAAGCCGATTTGATGCCTCAAAGAATCGACCTTGAAAGCTCTGTAAGTGAGGTTAGGTTAGATTACAAGTGTAAAATATGAAATTACACAAGTTATCCAAAATGTATGTGAAAAAGTAGTTCCATAGCTGAACATACACTTAAACAACATGTTAATAAATCAACGACAAATAAAATAAATTAATTAAAGAATATGTAAGTATGTAATGTAATTTTAAATTCATAACGAAGCCACAAACAGAATATTTTTGCTACAATTTTTTTTTTTTTTTTTGAATGGAAGAAAAAAAATTGTATATACATACATATGTATATAGACAGACTATATTTGGATTACATAAACTACTTAATTGAACGGCAAACGATTTTCGCAGACCTGCATATAAGCTATAATTAATGCCTATGAAAGTGACTTATTTGATCAGGAAAATATTTAGAAAACAATATTTTTTATTTTAATTTGCATAAGAAACATGAATTGTAATGTAAAATATTACAACAAAATGAAAGTAATTTTTTCTTCTTTTTTTTATTGCGATTTTAAATACATTTCAAAATCCACTGGGGGTTTGGTTTACGCCTTAGCCTTATTGTTATTAACACTTGCCACTATGCCAATTAAAGCCAATGACAGAATTTGCGTTTTATCTGTGTCTTTTCATTTTATTTTATCATTTTTCAACTTCACTTACGATCATATTAATCAGCCACAGACACATTTTCTCCACACTTCTTTTTTTTCTTAATTATTTTTCTTTTATTTTTCAGAAGGGGACGACATATAAAAATGCTCGTAGTAGTTAAAGCAGTATTGATTTCTTGTTGTGAAAAATTGAAACCATATCTTAAGAGTTGGCTAGAAGAATAGCAACTAAATCGAGTTAAAAACCCAGCAACGAGGTAACAACCTACAATCTATTCTATCTACTTAAGTATGTACATATGTGTGTATGTTCATTTGGGATATAGACCAACCAATCCAATCTACCAGCCTACAAGTGTAATTTTAAACTATTAAAGCTTTTATTATTATTTTTAGTTCTATTTTTGTTCTTTGCTGTTGGTGTTGTTATTGCGACTGTTGCTGCCACTGCCACAACCTACCTAAAGGGTTTCAAGGTTTGTTTTCTTTTTTTTTTCTCATTTTTGTAATACATTTTCACTAGTTACTAATTTTTCTTTTTGTTTTTTTTTAAGAGCAGTGAACTCAATTGGAATTTAGCCAGGCCGTAATACACGGACAACAGCAGAACGGCAGAACAAGCTATGCATGTGTATAATGGAAATGAAAATGAAAAATGAATTTATTATGGATTCTTAAGTATGTGTTAACACTACTTGGAAAAGCTATACGACGCATTTAAACTATAAGAAATTGTTGCAACCTGTATATATTTACTCTCACTCATAAAATATGGTCTCTCTCTCTATACTTATGTTCAGTGCACACTGGTCACACATTTGTTACAAGTCGGTCTGGACAATTTAAAAGCCATGCCACCTATTTTAATTTGTTGTAATATAAGCACTTGTTGTACTCAAAAAAAAAAGAAATAAAAATTTTAAATACATACTCCTTAAATTCTGTAGCGTCATTGAGACTGATGTCAGAGTGAGTGCTAAACTACAAGCGAGTATATGCTACATAGCTAATTATGTTAATTATGTAAGACTAATAATACTGAACAGAAAAAAACTTTAGTAGCATCTAGGCTTATAATAAAATGTTGGGAAGAAAATTGACATTCGAATCTAGGAGAACTCCATTTTATCTATACAACAGCAGTCAAACAGATCTGATAACAACTAAGCTCAACTTCAAACAAAGAACTCTTCGGCATATTATTACTGGTACACTGCGTACTACACTGGAGGTAATTTTGCACCTCTTGCCACTGAATCTTTGTTATAAGGACTGCACACCCGGTACTAGTTCCAAGGGCGCGAATCGTATATCGATCACTTAATAGTCCTGACAGAATTGGAAATCTTCAATAGTGTAGATTGCATGATAACACACTAAAAACTTAATTAAAAACACCCCTTCCTAATAGATGGGTATAACACACATCGTAAACGATTCTTTAAACCGGAATTGAGTTACGGGTGGAGATATTTTTGCAGAGTCGTCAGGCATAGCTTATTTGATAAGACTACCGAATCATAGTAGTATCATTCAGGAGATAGTGTTGGTCGTGCGAGCCGCTGTGGTGATTATTAAGGAGGTCAATACATATTAACATAATGATCTATATGGGCATTTAGAAGACATCGAATCGAATTTTGGGTAAATACGCCCAAAACTTTATGCTGCTAGCTTAGAAGTATCATTATTCCAAAATAGTGTGGTTTAAATGCAGATGTCCCGAGTCAAAGACAGGTTAAACAATCATTCAGCCAACTAAACTGTGTATAGAGAGTGATCCAAACAAACATCCAACAGCACAAGATGCAACCTTGCTATTAGATGTGTAAAATGTGTATTTTGACAAGCATTTTTGAACCTGCACCCAAACAAAACGCTAAGAATTCACTGGCCAAACGCTATAAGTAACCAATTGCTATGGCTCATAACATGCTGTAGCATAATAAATGTAGATATCAAACGCCGCAAATGGCATTAAATGAGCGTTCGCTCCTTGGGAGACATAACCCGGAATGTTATCGACTAGTATTCTTAAGGGAGACCCAGCAGGGGGGCGACTAAGCCACACAATTGAATTCCGTAGTAGCTATTTGCCACAAAACGTAGAAGAGCATTTAACAAAACTGATTCGAAGAGAACCTACTTTTCTTTTTTAAAATAAAAAGGCAATTTTCTATCAACGTGCGCAATTGTAAACGAGATAAAGTGGTTTAGTCCCATATATATACATTGCATAGCTAGAACTGTAGGTTACCAAAGATAAACAAAATGCATTAAATAAAGATTTTTAATTACATACATTTTGTATTGAAATGATTTAAGTATAAATTTTTATAAGACACAAGGCTATACAAAATGCATGTATGTGGATGATAAACATTATAAAACAAGTGGTTGCGAAAAAAGTTTGCAGTGAATCTTTTAAATGGCCCACTCATATGAATTGTTACTGAATAAAAATCGATTTACCTTATTGACTAGTTTATAATAAAAAAAAAAACAGAAATATAGGAAGGAGACCACAAGGGAGATTCTACGATAAATAACAGGCATAATAATGTAAAGGCAAAGATGTTTTCTTTGAAGAAAAAAAAACGTTTGATCCAGAATAAACAGCGAGGAAGGTTCATTGAATGTTTAGTGAGATTAAGAAGTAGTCAGTTATATATTGACAACAATTAGACCAAACTAAGGAAGCAATCGCCCACAAATGACCTAATTTGTTGGCCAACAGGAAAAGAAAGAATAGAAATTGTGTTCCGTCAGAACAAACACCAGAACACACAAGTCGATAATGACTAGGTTGAAGTTTCTTGAACTTAATTCGGAGGTGCTCATCACATCAGTTTTATAGTCACAGCTTGACACCAAATGATTATACCACGTTTTCCTGTCAAATTTGAATAATATTTATTTTGGTAAAATTCGAAGCGATAAAAACTCGAAAACTCGATGATTCCTGCTTTGTCGATAGCGGTGGGCGCTGGTACCTTAACATCAGTCAAACTACGATGAATAAAGTTTGGTTTTCTTTTTACTATACATTAACAACTTTCGATTTCTTCGTGTATTAAAAAAAAGAAAAACTTTACAACTTACTTGTTTAGTCATAGTTATTTAACAACGCTTTGGTTAGCTAATAGGTTCGTGATTTACTTATAAAAATCATTTCGTGATAAAAACGAATTTTTAGCAATTATTTTTAAATGTTTAAAGGTAGCTTTGAACAGTCATTTCCTAACAATCAATTGTATAGATTGCCATAAAATTGTATGAACTAATCTACTACAGTCTATTTTTTCAATACATCTGTTCATAATACTTCCTCAATTTAATTGTTTAAGCGTTAACTGATCATTTTACCTTTAATATAGAGGTGAAAATACAATCTTGTGTGTTTTCAATTAAATAAAATGTTTGAAATCAAGTTTAAATGTTTTATTCCTTTCTCAATGCAATTACGTGTGTAAATGATAATAACAAAGCTGTATAGCTAAGCTTTGAAAAATATAGATGGATACGTACACAGAAATTAAGGATCAATACTTTAATAGAATTTATGTTTCAAAGTACATAAAATAAAAAGATTGCAGTCGTTATAATATCAATGCATAGGTAAAATTAGGAAACGTATTACAAGTGATGAAACGCAGTTAACTTTTGTAAGTAAACGTAGTTAGCAGCAGAAGCGTATAGTAATGTAGACGAGCATTTATGTTTCGAGAAAAACGCTTCTATTGAAAGACCACTGAAAAACGAAAATGTAGACCTGATTACATCCAAAACCGACCCTCTTGACATCCAGAAACATAAACACATAATGCAATCACTAATTGCAGCTTTTTGCTTAAAGATTTACTTGATTCAATAAAGAATTAAAACGAAACAGTCACCAACAAGCAACCACAATTCATTAATTGCAACTAAAGAGCTTTACAGATATATAAACATTTTTTCAGACGATTTTGATTTCTTATTTAAAATATAACCATTAAATACTGATATCCTACCTAAATGTTAAATAAACCGACCATTCCTAGCAAATTCACTGCTTGCTACCTGGCTATAGGAAATTACTTTTATTTTTACAATTCTATAATTTTCTTTGAAAACCTTTATTATGTCTTTTACCAACAACCAGCAGTAATCCAGGGGTCCACTTAATTGTTCGCAAAAGATTAAAAAGGTTTTCAAATGCTATAAGACAACACAACAAACAATACCTTTTATAAACAAGAGCACCATTAAAGTAAGATTTTCTTATTCAGTTAATAAACTTACTTGCTTGTCTTCCGACATGGATTCTTCATAGCGAACTTTATTGAAGACGGGTGGATTGTCATTGATATCCTCGATGGTTACTTTAAATGTGCAAACGTCATCCAAAGGCGGTCGACCATTATCGGTAACTTGAACGGTCACATATACAGCTTTTTCATGTATGGGTTCATCACGATCGAATGTATGCTCGGTAACAATAACACCCGTGGTGGGATTAATGCGAAATTTGGGTCTTTCAGCGGCCGATTGTACCAAACTGTATTTGATTTCTTGATCTTGATCTGGATCTTCAGCCTCCACCATTATAACATAGGTATTTTCAGGTTGTTCTTCTTTTACCGAAGGCTTATAGCCGGCGCAATTTTTAAACGCGGGCTTTCGATTGTCCACTGAATAAAGGATTTCATTGGAATTGACATTGTTTGAGGAGGAGGACTGGTCGAAATATATAGCCGAATTGCCACTGCGCGCGGATGGCAGACCTGAATAGAGAGCCGACACAGACTCACGTTTGGAACGCAGGAGTTGTTGAAAATATTTTGAAGCATCGTAAGAGGAATGATTTGGATTTTTATTTAAACTGGTGGAAGTAACATGGGCGGGTAATAAAAAGCTCAGCGCAATTATCACTAAACTTATCACAACAGGCAGATATTTCCTTCTGCTATAGTGTTTATAACTTTGTTGACAATGCCGGGAATCATTGTGATTATGTTCCGCCGCAGTGTCTGCCAGTGAACAGGGCGGTGTATTGAAAAGATTGGCTGCTGATGCTGCTGCTGTATGTGTTGCTATAGGTGGTGGCGGTGGTGGTGGTACCGATGATGTATTTGTTGAAGAAACCATTTTTATATCATATTATTTTGTAAAATATTTTAAATTTATTTATTTTATTAACACTTTTCACAAATTTTGTTTCACTTTGTAATTCTGCAGCATTTTGTGTAATAAAAGGTAACGTTACTGCATAAAAGAATTTCGTGTTAAATATATGTGAGTCACCCAGTATTTAAGAGAAGAGCAGAAAAGGTGTCATGAAGACACAAAGAAATAAACAATTTTCATGAATGATCACTAAAACCTTTTTTATTTCTTTACGTTGTTGTTGTAGGTTTATTTTTCAAAAAAAGGAATTAATTAATATTTGTTTTGTTTTTATGTTTATTTTGTTTTTGTTGTTAATATTTTATTTAATTTACTTTTTAGTAGAAAAAAACACACTGACGTTCTCTATCCAACGTCACCTAAGTGTCATGGCAACCGTTATAAACACATGAACACTCACTTTATTTATAATTTTTGTATTTTTTTATTTGCTTTAATTTCTTTAGCACTTAATATTTTATTTTAAACTTTAATTAAATATGTTATTTCATTATTTTAATTCAATAAAATGAAATTAATTTCTTTTTTTCTGTGTTTGCTTTAAGACCACGTCTAAATAATGATTTCTTTACAAGTTAGCCATCTTTGTACTAAATTCTTTTCTTTTTCGTTTTTTCTCTTTCCTTCTCTTCTTTTGTAGCTCTTTTGTGCACTCTCTTTCTTACTTTATGTATGTATCAATCACAACTTCTATTTACTTTTTATTTCGTTTTTGACTTATTTTATCGTTGTTGCTGTTGTTGTTTACTAAAAACAGGTAAATCCAGGTAGAAAATAGTGGTTTTTCTAAATTTAAAACAAACCAACAAGATAATAGCAACAATGTTTAATGGTTTTACTTATTATATGTGTAGTAGTGTAGTCGTTGCTTTTTTCACAAAATGCATATTAAGCGGTATTTTTTCATTACTTTTTTGAATAATTTATTTAAATTACAGTAGTAGTATACTCCACATACACACACGCACGTTAATCTTTGTAATAATAGTATACTACTGAGAAGAATGAATACAAAAATTTGTTTCCATACAATAAATATTATTTACTTATTTTTTATTCATATGAAATAATAAATAACTTTAATTACAAAATATATATTTTCTACACTTTTTGATTCCGGCAAACAAGTTTCTTGTTTTTTTTTTCAATGTGTATGTATTAACCGATCCACGATCTTGTTTTATTCTGTTAAGTCGCTCAAACTCTCGTTTTTGTCTCGTCCGCCAAAAGCAACCAACAACACCAAGCAACCAACTCTAACTAAAAGGAATGTGCAAGAAAGAAACAGTGTTGAAAAATTCAGTACTTTTGTACTTTTTTCAGTACTTTTTTATTTCAAAAATACCGTAGTACGTACCCTCGCTATGCTTTAAGTACTTTTTTATTATTTACATATTTTTTTATTATGTCTTGCACATAAAATTAATTTAGTACGTTTACGCACGCACTGTTACTAAAGTAGAATTAGGTTCCGTCCGTTCGTTTTTAGAATACGAAAACTATTTTGCCAAACGTGTATTGTATGTAATTTACAAAAAAAGTACTTGATGGCAAAGTACTTTTTCAATTTTTCCTTCCTGGCAACACTGTTGCAGTGTATTAAACATTTTTCTTCATGGCAACACTGGTGAACAAAATTCGTTTTTATTCCGTTCTTTAACTTCCGCACATCTTTTCCGGTTCTGGTTTCTTTAAGTATAAAAGCAGCCCCTGTTCGTTTAATGAACGTTCGTGGTCTGTCTGTCTAGCAGGTGTAGTTAGTTAGTAGTAGCCAGCTTTATTGGACGACCACAGGTTCAAATCCCAGGTAAGTCGAAAACAAAAGGTGTGTGTGTGTGTGTGAGGGTGTAGGGTGAGAAGGTGTGTTGTGTGTGTGTGTGTGGTGTTGCTCTGGTTTAGTTGGTGTGTGTGCAGTGATGAGGGGGAAGGCTGCTGCGGGGGTACGACGGACGGACGAGAATTTTGTTATTTTTTGGAAGTGTGGTGAATTTTGCTGGTGTGGTGAGTTTCTAGTGTGGTGGGGGTTTGCAAAGTGTGGTGAATAAAATCGAAACTCACCAAAGTGCCGTTATTCGAAATGGTACTGTATTACCCTAAAGCAATGTACTGTATATCATGATTTTGGGTGGTGCTGGTCTAGAATAAATAATTTTCACCCCTGTTAGCGGAGGCATTCATCGACATGTCCGGTTACCATAAACACAGCGTTACCAACGGTGTGATTTGTGTTTTCGATTAGTGAAACACTGACGAAAACAAGCGCACTCAATGAACAAAATGTTGCCAACCAAATATAGTATCTTTTCAAAGTCGATTATGTTGTTCTAAGCCGCTACCCTGTTATCATTTTATAACGCCTTGTAATTTAATTACCGTCTTAGTTGTCACTTCTTCAAAACAAAAATAATCTCTCTTCTCAACTATCGCTGGGATGAGCATTTTTTGGTTTGTATTCGAAAAATTATCGTCAGAACAATCTTGAAATAGTAGTAATTATTAGTGAGTGCAAAGTGTTAAAAAAACAATAATTAAGTGCGTAAATAAATTAAATTTGAGTAAAATTTAAAGTGTTTTTATTTATTTGCAACAAAAGAGGCGATAGCAGAACTTACAAAAACTTTCTGGTTTGCTTTGTAATATTATCAGTGCTGCCAAATATCAGTGACAAAAGAGCGCTAAATACCAGATTCGGTTTAAAAACAATGTATGCACAAATATACATAAATAAACAACTTTTGAAGCAATTGTTTTTATAACAACCAAATTATTTTAAGCAAACAACTATCGGCCAATGCCGACTAAATTAAACTCTTACCACAGTGGCAATTTAGCTAAAGTAGGCAGTAGAGATATCACTGACATGGAGTAATGTGGTAGGATTTCGATGGATATGACTAATAACCCGATGAAGGAGATACTGGATTCGTCTTACAAGGATAACTTATCGTTCTCGTCAAGAATTAATATCGCTACGTTTTCCCCTTTTGGCCATCTGTTTATCGCTAGCAATCCCAATGCCTGTAGAAAATACTCTGCAATACCTCAGATGAATAGCACACCTAAAGATCGCTTTCCCGCTTCCCCAACTTCTGATAATCCATACCATTGTTGAGAATATAAAAACCATTAGGGATTCCGATGACAACTCACTAACAAAAGAGGGAGTGAGCATTAACATATCGTCAACCTAAGTGGAATTAGTTAAAAAAAAAATTAACTATGGCTCATCAAAGTGCAGGTATTTAAAATTGTCCACATATTCTTCATATTACCATTTTGACCATTTAATCCAAACTGTATTCATAGAAAAAAATCCAATTGAAATTGACGAACGTGAAATTTTATTGAAAATTTTACGTGAAGTAAAGGGCTTGCAAACAACATTTAAAAGAAACGATGACTCTAACAAAAAGAATCTGAAAATCTTAACGAACGAAGTACAAGCTCTTCGAAATGAGTTGCAACAATTTCGGCATGAGCGTACAAAAATCGAAGAACTCAATGCACACGATATGCCATATGGCGGTACCGATTCGGATTCTAAAGATTATGATACAAAATTGGAGGAAGACGATGATGAGGATGAAGATGGTGATGATGTTGAAATGCCAATTTCAATGAAAATATTAGCTGAAGTACGTTTGTTAAAGGAAAGAGTGGAAAAGAGCGATGAGTTCAATGAGAAAATGTTTATAAATTTGACCAGAGAGGTTAGAGCTTTAAGAGCCCAATTAAATGAATTTAAAAACGCCAATAGTGACTCTGAATATGAGACGCCTAATCTGCCAGAGATGCCGTTTAATTCCATGAGTGATTTCCAAGAATTTGACATTCTGCTGGCAGAAGATGAAGACATGGTTGCTCAATTGGTAAGATAAATGAAAATAAAGTAAAAAAAGTTGAATTTCTAATTGAAAAGTTTTATAATTCGATAGAAAAAATCCTTTAAGAGAATTGATGCCAAGGATTACTCTTCATTTCTAAGGACAGCAATCAGAAAGATTGTCACAGATGAGCTGGCTGTAAACTTGACCTGGCGTGGTACGCCAGATAAGCCGAGCATACAAAAATTTAAAATCACCACTATATTAAAAGGTACTTGTTGTTGTTCTTTCTAAACTAAATATGTATTGATTGTTATATTCTATTTATTAAATAGATTTTTGTAGAAGAAAATATTGTAGTGCAGACGGTGCAGAAATGAATAAAGTTTTGCAACAGCATTTTCTACATGCCAAGGACCGCGTTACAAAGAAAAATCAAAAATCAGACACAATCTTTTAAGAATTGCTTTAGAATAAGTTAAGATAATTCAAACATAATTTATTTCAAAATTATTTCATAAATATAAAAACAAAACCTTTTCAAATACTATCCATCCAGTTAATTATTTTCAATTTTTTTCTCCTGTTTTTGTTTATTTATGTATACGTGTGTATATATAAAAATTGTAGGGTTCTAAAATTCTAAGAGGCTTATATTAATTATTTGTATATGGCTAGTCCATAAGAATATAATATATATTTATAAATGTATATATATATTTATATGTATGTATATACCTTAAGCTAGGGAAGAGGAAAGAAAATATATTTACAAAATTACAATAGAAACAGTAGAACTGCATTGTAGTGATTGATTGCTGTAGCATAGACGTTAATGAAATCATACTTAAAATTAAATAGAGCAGCGTTAAAATTTTTAATTTTTTTTTTAATGACAGTTGATATTACCTTTCTTTTCCTGCTGCTTATGTATTTGCTTAGCAAACTTGTGACCACACCAAAATAGTTATTGGATGTGAGATACACTGTAGTAGCAGGAAAAGCGACAGAGGCTAGTCATCTTTTAAAGATTGTTGGCCAGTTGAACTCTCCTCCTCATCGTCGTCATCATCCTCCACTTCGTCGTCGTCTTCCAGGTCATCGTCTGCCACACTAGTCGCTGTCGTTAAAGTGGTAATATCTTGCTGCTGTTGCTGGTCAAATTGAAATATTGTACATGATGATGTTTTATCGCTTGTTATAACCGTATCTCAGTATTTATTGTGTTGAGCCAGCAACTGCATATCCGTGAGATATTTTATTATATGAACTTTTGCTTCTGCTTTCTGTCGTACGCCCAGCGTATTCAGCATGTCCGTAACGACCACACCAAATGATTGATCTTCGGCACTGACGCCCTGATTAATGCTGTTCTGAAATATTTTTATTGAACTTAACATATCATGATGCTGTTGTTGCTGTTGCTGCTGTTGTTGCTGTTGCGTTTGTTGTTGCTGCTGTTGTTGTTGGTCATCATCTCCAATGCGTTCACGTTTCATAGCCGGTTCATAGTAATACGTCTTCTGGTCTTTAATCGCATTGTTTGCTGCAGCCAATTGAGCAGCATCACCGGTTACAACAATAGCTAAAGTATGGAAAGAAAAAAAGAAGAAGAAAATTGGTTAATTACACTTTCTAACGCTGTATGATTGTCTGTAGTTTTCAATTATCACCCCAAAACTCACCATGCTGATGACCTGCTAATGATTGAGTCGTAATTGTGGCACTGCCATTAAATGGTGTGGTAAATAAATCAACCACTTGTTGCTGTGTAGTCTGTTGGTGTTGATGAGTTTGTTGTGGGGCTTCCACTTGAGCAGTCACAGAAGTTGTTGCAGCTGCTGCCAAACCAGCAGCAGTTACTTTGCCTAACAGGGATTCGCGATATTGTCGTATCGATTCCATAAGAAATGACATCTGCTTAAAATAACGCCATCTTGAGTCCTGGCTAATTTTCAATTCTCTGGCAAATTTATCGCGTAAGCTTTTCCATCGCTTTGTGCACTTTTGCTCTGTAATTGCAATAGGAAAATGTAAGAAAATATTAAAAAATAGACTTATTACAGGTCGTTAATAATAAGAGCTGATGTGGATATGAAAACTAAAATTGTGTGGTATCTCAATGAACTAAATGACGCCTGAGTGTGTAGGGTTGACAATTTGTTACATACGTTATCTGAGTTACGTTAATATCTATAAATACACAGAAATTGGGGCGAATATAGAAGACAGTATTGAAGAAAACCCGGAAAATACAATACAACGTCAAACTTTGTGATCTAAGCAGCTCTATATGAAAAAGTTGGAACTCTAGCATGTCAACACTGCATATAATGCAAGAAAGTTAAAGTTTAAACTTCTGGACGGGGTATTACGACTGGGTTATCGTACGATAATTATCGGTAGCATCACGATTTACTTCGGCTTCGCATTCAATATACTTATACAACATGTTATTCCTGAATATTTGAAACTTATGTGAGTTAGCTTACTAGCCGAAGGCTCGAGAGATCTTGCTTTTGGCAAGTTTTCTGACAAAAGTTCAGAGAGTATATAACTGTCGTGAAAAAGATTCTCAAATTTGACGTTTACGTTTCACGCTAACTGTAGGTCTCGCCATGCATGGATAAAATTACCGTATTCATTACCGTAATCGTCGTAATCCAGACTAAAGGATTGCCACGACTAATAAAGTATGTACTGGCGAAACTAAGCAACCATTTGAATATGAAAATACATCTACCTAATGGTGTAAATGTAGCTTCTATATATTGGGTACTTTATCGTGCTAAAAGATTTATTCAACAGAAAGTCTAATCGGCGAAGCTTTTTGATAAATTCGCTCTGTCTCAGGCAGTTTCTTTGAACTATGAAAATTTGAACATACATATGTATTTAGAGCTTGAATTTATGTTACTGAAGCTTAGGTGAATATCATAGTCGGCCAGCTATTGTGACATAAATTTTCCCTTTTTTTGTTGTAGACTTTTGTTAGCCTCTATGAACAAGAACCTAAAACTAAATTATCTATTAAAGAGATGTGTTATCTTTGAAAAAGTTTTTACATTGTTATTGAAACGAAGTAAAGTAAATTTTTTATTGAATTATCTATTAAAAACATATTAATGAATGACGTCAATCATTGGCATGTTCTCACAAAGAACCCGTGATGACTTTGCATCATTTTTTCATTGTTATTCAAATGTACATATTCAGTTTAAATAAACCATCATTTATTTATATTACGGTAAATACCTTGGTAAGAGTATACCTGTTTATTTTCTTTTACAGAAAAAAATCTAATAAGACGCGATTTATAGTTGAAACCCCTATTAAAATAAAACTCAGCTAAGCATCTGCTTAACTTATATTCAAAACACACATGCGCTTATAAGGCAAATTTACAAAGGCCTAATGAACATGTATAAGTGAGAGAGAGCTAGAGTTCAAAAACACATTCAAACAATAAAAAAACAGCATAGTAGAAAAAAATAATAAAAGCAAAAGAGAGAACAGCACGTGTAATACGTGAGTAGCAAAGTCACAGCAAAATTAGAAACACAACAAAGAGAAAACAAATATGTATTAAAAACGAATACGACAACGTCGCTCATCGCACTGACAAAAAAAGTACAGCTGCGTAAAATAGACGTCGTTCATGTGAACGACGACACAACAAAATTTGTGTAGCAAACAAATACATGCGAGCAAAACCGATATCATGAGTTAACAACAGTACTACAAATACAATAACGCGCATATACAGCACAAAAGCAACCTTAAGTAGGTTGACTCGATGTTGGATGAAGAGACAGACGTACAGCGTACAACAGCGTAGTGAATGCTTGCTTGTTTCTTTTTTCGCTTACAATGCAATCGCTTTGACGGGATAGATGACGACGACTTTTTTCAGCTTTGTTGGTTTGGTTAATTTTTTTCGTACCTCTCTGCCACCACCAAAACCCTGTCGGTCGCTGTTACTACCTACACACAGTTAAATGTTGTTATGTATGAATGATGTCAAACGGGGCAGCATTTTATTTTTATATGGGATATGGGATTCAAGCTGGATTTTTCTGTTTTTCTGTTTTCTTTTTTTGTTGAAGAAACAAATTCTTGTAGCAAATGATGGTCTTTATAACTTCAAACATTTTGTATTGTGTGCGAGCGGTGTTGACAACGAGGATCGAACGGACGAATTTTTTTAATCATAAATAATTAAGAGAAGAGAATTTAATAGAATTGTTTTGGTTTTTTACTTAATTTTGCACGCATCATGTTGTTAAATTTCCTTCAAAATTATTATAATCATAGACGAATGTAAATAGAAATCAAAGCAAAAAACTAAATAGTCTATTCATTTTTTTTGTTAGTGATTGTGATGTTTCACTATAATCGTATTTTGTTCTTTTTTGTTTGGCGTTGTGGTCTCATACGTGTGAATTAATTGATGTGTAATAGTTATCATATTTTTCTTTGTATTGTAATTGTTGTTGCTTTCTCATTCCTAAAAAAAACAAAATTTGAAAAAGGTCGGTCTTCGTAGATTCGTGAAAAAAGACGATTGAATTATATTTACATACATACATATACCTGAATAGAGAGAAATAATGTAATTAACAACAGCAAAAACATTAAATAAACGATATGTGAACAAGTACATACACACACCCATATATTTACAATCAACCTCACATGAATTTAGTGTTGCTAATATCAAGAAATCAGAAAACAGCTAATCATTATAAAAATACGTTTTACTCTGTAGACCGCTTAGGAGACAATGTACACGTTTATGCTATAATATGTATGTATGTGTTCTTATTGGCTTTTATTTTGTAATGTTGATATCAAATATTAGGCGTAGTAAAATGTAATCCATTATCGTATTGGAAGATATGTTGATAAACTTGGTATTCGGTCTAATATTTTTTGCTGGAGCTGTGTGCGTAAGGAAGAGTGTGTCAATGTCGTGCTCTTGGCATGAAAAGGGAGACGCTCTTAAACCTTCATTATCTAATATCCTTGGCAGAAGTCCCCAATATAAAGATTTCTGGATTGGAGATTTATTTTGGTAAATGCGATATTGGCCTTAAAGCAGGATCCGCTACATAATCTAAAACGAAACCTGTTTTTCTGATAGATAACTTCAGTAATCTATCTCGCGTTGGGCAATAAATTCCCTTACTAGATTTTAGGCCAAAAATGTCCATCGATTTTCAGTACTCCGATATAAATTGAGTTCTCGAAACTTACTAAATAAGTATTTTTAAATGGAGTAACGAATATGAGGATTGGGATATGGTATGTATTTGCAGCCCTTTATTAATAAATAATACAGGGTTTATTTTAAAAATTTAATTTTTAAACATTTGTTGTATTAAATATAAGTTAATTTCTTATTAACTTTTTACATTCCTTATATCTTGGCGAGAAACTTAGCGATTTGAATCATTAATAAAAACGTTTAAGCTTGCATTGTAATAAGAAACTCATACATCTCTAATGTTTAACGGTACCGGTAATGATAACAGTCGGAAGATAAAATTAACGTCGTTTAGAGTATTGATAAGATTATACTGTAATATGTGTTTTTCTTTTTTTGAAAAAAGCTTTATTTTGCCCGCAAATTTAATACAGAAAACGCTAAAATGTTAAACTTAAAAGAGAATAACTAAATATGTACATAAATTTATATTATGGTCACCTAACTACCCCTTTTTTGTGTACATATTTTGAAAGCAAAATTTTCTTATATATTTTGACTTACAAACTTACCTGGTACTCCTAAAGACTCAGCTATTTGTTTCCAAGTTTGAGCTTTTCTAACGAAATGTTTGTAGTTAAAATGAGAACGATCGTAAATGACGGGATTCATTTTCACTGCCTCTATGAGATTCAAATCAAACTGTTGTTCTAAAGCGGGATCCATTTTAGTATCATTCAATATCATTTTAGTATCCATTTTGTGACCGTTGTTTTCTTTATTTTTGTTATTATTGCAAGGGCTTTTCTCTGATAAGAATTTGATGCTTTTGTTTCTTTTTCTTGTTTTTTTCGACGCAAACTTAAGCGCCTAAAAAAATTTGCTTTCAACAGAATTATTTCTATGCTAACGTCAATAAACAAAAAAAAAGGTGTTTTTGTTTTTTTTTGAGAAAAAAATATAGATGTCGGGGACCGCTACTGCACAGTAAACTCTTCTTGGTTGTATGTGTTTTTTTCTTTTTAAGAAATCCAATTGCAAATAAAAAAACAACAAGATTATTTTTATTTCAAGTAGTCAACTTCATCTGCACTGAAAAACCGATTGGTAAAGTAAAGACGTAAACGCCGACGTGGATGCGAAGCAACTGAATAATGTTGTATAGTATAGAAAATGAACAGGCTGTTGAAATTTGTGTAGCTTAGCCGTTCGGCTACAGTTGACGTCTCGTATGCATACACAAACACAATATAATTCTCTCGTTCATTCACTCTCTTCTGCACACACATGCATTCGAAACACAGCAATAAATCTCCTCTCTTACTCTCTCGTTGCCATTGTAAATGTATGAAATTTGTTGAAATTTTTTCACTTATCAGGGGTGGTCTGCCATTAGGGCTCTTTAAGGGAAACTACTCACCCTCACCTACAAAAAAGAAAAGAGTGCATATGTTTAACAGATGGTAATTGTTTTTCTTTTTCTCTCTCCTTATTGTTACAATGTGTCTAAGAAAGAAGTGTCATTTTCAATTGGTTTGAAATGGAAAATACTCTTATGGGCATAAATTTGTTTTAAACCTGTTTAAATTGAATATTTTTATCTTTTGAGTGATAGTTTATTTATCATAGCGTAGGGAGTGAGGTTATGTTTATATACATATACAAATATTAAGTATATACATACATATTGATGAATTAAAATTGCGGGCTGCAGATTTTTGTGGTTTTATTATGTTTTACAAAGACCAAAAGGGGTTGGAATTACATACTGTAGGTTAATAAAACGCTGACGAATGCACTCGCCTAATCGGAAAAAAGCTAAGAAAATAAAAAAATAAAATTGTATAAAAGATTAAAGAATATCTAAGACCATATCAGTGAAAACAGAACTCCACCACTTCGATTACCTCGTTAGGTTGTAAGGTTTCACAAGACTGTTAGTTGATATCATTAAGAAACTTATGCAGTTGCAGCTGGTTTTAAAAGAATACCATCTAATGGCTATACGAAGTTGCGAATGAACTGGCAGGGTCGGAGGTAGCAACAAAAGAGAGGCCGGTGCAACCATCAATAGGCCTTTTCTATAGAAAAATTCGATTCAGTCATCAATCGCTCAAGGGGAGTTAGTAGATTGTAAGAGCTCAATGAATTCAACGGCATGAAACTAGTCCTAAGCTTGAGTAGGCGAGAGATGAGAGCTACAGAAAAGAAGCTAGGTCGTAATCCTGACTGAAGCGTTATAATGACCAATTATGTACGTATGTATGTAAAAGTACACAAGGAACAGTGAATCATGTGTTATGCCATTGGCGTTGTTTTGCAGATTCGTAGGCAAAAATAGCTAAGTAGTCCGTTTGTTGAAGAACTAGTGGATTTCAAGCTTGAAATAAAGGGAATTGAAAAATATGTATCTATAAGACATTATGTGGCTCTGGGGCATAATGGATAGGTATAGATCAAAAAAATTTCTTTTTTCGTTATTCCTCAAAACAAATGAAAATCCATTGTTATCTTCACTACCATTAGAACGCATTGCTATCATTGACTGTGAATGCCAATTAAAGTAGAAGAAGAATTTATATTTGTTTATACTAGTACTGCTACCTATAGACAGCTAAATAATTGGCGTAAGTTTTTGAAAACAGTTATTTCGCAACTAAAATTATTAAAAATATCTTAAAATGTCTGAAGGGCAAACTACCATTCTAACTGATGCCCAAAAGGCCCGCATAGAACGTAATCGAATCAAGGCCTTGAGTTTAAAGCAAGCTAAATTAGTCAGTCATCCTTATGCTTTGGCCAAAAAGTAAGTAAAACCACAAATAGCAGTCACAACAATTGATTGATTCCCTTTGTTGAAGGGATACCAATGCCGGTGATGGCACCACTTCTATTATTAAAGTACAAGGCAGCAAATATATTGATAGTGGCGGTGGTTTTCTAATAGAACAACCCGTGCAAGCTTCACAAACTTTGCAAAATAATGGAACTGCTGGCAGTACGGGAAACGCTGTTAATGTTGTCCATGAGTCTATTGCCATACCTGTGCAATATCAGGAATGTTTACAGTGTGGCGATGCATTCGTAGACTCCTTTTTATATGATAATTTCGATTATGCTGTCTGCGACAAATGCCGTGATGCTGATGGTGAACATTCCTTGATTACACGTACAGAAGCCAAAGCTGAATATTTGCTAAAGGATTGTGATTTTGATAAACGAGAGCCGCCCTTGCGTTATATCAGCCGCAAGAATCCTCATAATATACGATGGGGCGAAATGAAGCTCTATTTGCATTTACAAATCCAGAAGCGTGCCATGGAAGTGTGGGGCAGTGAAGAGGAATTAATTCGTCAACACGAAAACCGTGTGGATAAACGCGAAATTGGCAAAATACGTAAATATAATAAAGAAATGAAGCAATTACGCATGGAGGTTCGTAGTAGCCTGTATACGAAGGAAACAAAAGCCTCACATGTCCATGAATACGGTGAAGATACTTACAATGAGGAAGACGATACGTATACGCATACTTGTAAGATATGTTCATTTACCGAAACATATGAAAAAATGTAATGTTTTAGGAAGTAAATTAAGTTTGAAATAATATTGTATGTTTATTAATCCTTAAGTTGTCATTGTAGTGTTTGATTAAATTTTTTTTGTATTACCTTGTAACTGTTTCGTTTTTTTTTTTTTTTGACAGAAACATTTTAAAAGTTGTAATGAAAATTGGAATATTTATTAAAATATGTGTTTCTTGTCAAATGCAAAAACAGTTTTCAATAAAATTATAAATTTATTTATAAATTTTAAACGCACAGTTTTACATAGATTTTAAAATATTTAAAACAGCTTATTTATATCTGTTTTATTTTATAACTCTGTGTTTCACAATACCATAAAATACAAGCCTGCTGTATATTTATGTAGAAACGCCTTTAATACAGTGCTGCCAAAGTTATAGGTGACTGCACTTGCTATAATTGTTGTTGTAGTATTTTTTCTTGCAAAAGATTTGTCATCCATTTAGCAAATGCAAGATTTTAATATAAAAAATAAAGAAATTACTGAAAACTTTGTGAATATTTGTATTTGAAACCTTTCTACAGAACTTGAGTATTATAAACTTGCAACGTTTTATGCAAACATAACTGTAATTGGCCTTTTTTAAAATTTAAAACTCTTTGAAAGTTAAAAATAAAGTTGCACTTCACTGCCAAGTCTCTCCGGGTACACCATCAATCAAATCGAAATCGACCGACAACACAAAAACATTTTGATAAAAGCTTTCACAAAAATCGTGCTGAACCATGGATCAAACACAAATCAGTGATACGGAAAAAGTACGCATTGTATCCGATTTTATACTACACGCTCCACCGGGTGAATTCAATGAGGTATTTAATGATGTTCGTGAATTGTTGAAAAATGATGCACTGCTAAAAGAAGGTGCCAGCCACGCCTTTGCCCAATATAATAAAGATCAATTGACACCGGTACGCATAGAGGGTAGTGAACATAACGCCGTGATTTCGGAATTTAATGATTTGGGTAAGTGCATATGCCATATATGGTAATATAAATATTCATAATATACACAGGAATATACACTGTACATGTGCATGTGTATGCGAATGAGAGTGTGTATGTTTGGCGTATATATGAAAAGTGTGTTAATGAAAGCGTTTGATTATAACAAAACGAGGGGGAGAGAAATTCAGTTTTCCTATACGTAAACAAACGCTGTTATGAGTCAAAACAAAGTAAATCCCTCGTTAATATTCTTTATCGCACAAAAGAAGTGAACTATAGTGAACAAAAATGTTGGTTATGGTTATTTATGTTACGAAATTCATTCTTTTTACTTGTTATCTATTAATTTCTATTACTATTTTAGGTGGTGGCCGTTTCTATGATCCTCGCACTAAACAGTCATTTAAGTATGATCATCTTCGTAAGGAAGCCAGTGACTATCAGGATGTCGAGCCTGATACATCAGCTGAACCATGGAGAGCCGCCTTAGATATTGAAACATTAGCCTATACCGCCAGTCATTACAGGCATGGTGTAAGTAAAATTTATTACAATTACATCATGCGGCAGTATTATTAAGAGAGCCTTACTGAATTCTAGCCAAAGCTTATTTATTTCTTAGTTTGATCGAGACGTTACAGAGGAAGTTTATATTGGACCGCTTCAACTACGGTTAGGTGTAACTGTGTACGATGCTGTTGGAACTCGACAAATTTGTTGGCTTAGTGTTGACTATCTAGACCATAATTAACTCATTCTCAATGCTTATACCTGGAATAATAACTCAGGTGTTTCCTAGGATTAGGCATTGTTGCGCATTTCAAGGCTCCAATAATATATTTGTGATGGTTTTTCAATATGTGTTAGACATAGGATCGAGTGATCATCTTCGGGGTTATTATTATTTATTTTTTGTTTAGTTGAGTGACTTCTTTTTTTGACTTATTTTGGAAGTAGAGAAAACGTTTTACATTTATTTTTAAGATTAAATTATTTTGTGTGAATAAAACTCATACAATCCCTGTCGGAAAAATAGTTAACTTTAAGCTAACTATTTCTCAACTAGTGCTGACTACCTCTTGGATTACTTTTCAATGGCAGCAACTAACTACTTTAACATTGTGATGTCCTAGGCAGTCGTCAGTTGTTCTATACATTACTTTTCAACTAACTTAAAGTTAACTACTTATAAGTTAGCTTTAAGTCGACTAGTTATAAGTTAGCTTTTAGTTGACTTTTTGTAGTTAGCTTTTAATTGGCTTTTTGTATCTAGGTTTCAGTTGACTTTTTGTAGCTGTAATTTAACCTCTGCGTCTTTTATTTTTATAATTAAACTAGCTGTAAAGACATTACACAAATATACAATCAATTTTGAATCACTTTATTGATTTTGTTTCCCGTTGTCCAGATGATTCAGACGAACGTGCCTGAGTAGTACGCGTTCGATCAGTTTCTAATCTCACTTCTCGTTCAAGTGATTCATGCCAACGGGTCTCAGCGGCATGTACTCCAAGATTTTCCTGTCTCATTGCTTGTTGCCAGTCTGATTCTGAGGCTCGTAATGCTCTTTTCTTCCATGCTTGAGGTGTAGGTCGACCAATAGCTTGTCGCTTTGGAGGTATGATTACACGGAAACGACGTCAAAAATGCGTTCAAATTTATTAGAATATCATAATGTACCCAATCCAATTGAACCCAATAGCATTTTTAAAAATTTTCCAAAATTTAAATTTTCAAATTTGTGATTGACAACTGCTCAGAATATACACTTCAGTTAATGAAAACTCTGCATTGAGTAGTAGTTAGCTTAAAGTTAGTAAATAAAAGCTAACTTAAAGTTGGTTTTTTTTGTAGTTAGCTACTCATTCTCCTACAGGGATGTTTTTTTACTGGGGCACAGTAGTATGATTCAGAAGGTGATACATATTCAGTATATGCTAGCAATACATATATGCTTTTTTATTATCGTGCTAGCAAGTTATAAAAATTCGTGAACCAGCCACACATTTTATTATAATTTTTATTTATTTAAATTTAAGGTTTGTTCCGTTTTTGGTAAAACTCAAAGTGGTCAAATAACATTAACGATTTGCATTGAAGACCATCAATTTCAACCTAAAAACTATTGGAATGGTAGATGGCGTTCGCAATGGCACGTTACATTTCAAGCCGGCGCAGGGAGTGCTGAATTAAAAGGTGTTTTAAAAGTGCAAGTACGTAATCGAATTTTGCCATATATTTGTCATAGTCTGTATAATTATCTGTCGTATCAATTCATAGGTACATTATTATGAAGACGGCAATGTGCAATTAGTGTCCTCAAAGGAATGCCGTGAATCTGTAGTGGTCACCAATGAACAACAAATGGCTAAAGAAATTATACGACTTATAGAGGAGGCAGAGAATGAATACCAGTTGGCCATTTCAGAAAATTATCAAACAATGTCCGATACAACCTTCAAAGCCATGAGACGTCAATTGCCTATAACAAGAACTAAAATTGATTGGACTAAAATTGTTTCGTATAGTATCGGTAAAGAACTGAAAACACAATAAGGACAACAAATGGCGGAAGCTGAATCGCAGCCGCATTCTCTATTATTAACAACATCAGATACAAACACAACAAAATCAACCGCATCAATTGAATCAATAACAAAAACATCATTTATTAAGAGGCCGACTAGTCTTCCTCTTGGAAAGTAAAAGTTAAAAACAAATACAAAAAAAATATATATACCATAAAACAAAGAAACCAACATCAACAACAACAATAACACAGAACAAAGAACTAAATTAACTAAATTAACAACGATATTATCATTGTTTTATATTGTTCCTCTCTTGTTAATTACAACCAACCAACCAACCAATCAATTAACTAAATCAAGTATTGCAACAGAAAAATATAAACAAACAAAAAAGGGAACTTTTTAATATATATGATGTTATATCGTTTTAAATGTTCAAACACACAACAAACAAACAAACAAAATATTGTCGCCTTGATTTTTTTCTACTTTTTTAACTTTCTGCCTGCTAAACAAATAATATTTAAAAATACACACAGATTAAATATCAAAAACATTAAATTAAACACAACAATAACTTTTGGTTCATATTTATAATTTTTATAAATAATAATGTTAAGTAATGTATAATGATGAATGTTTTAAGAAAAAAAATCAGTATGAAAGCATTTTTTTTATTATTAAAATAATAATTTTTTTTTTTATTTTTATTTCAACTGTAATAGTATACAATTTATCAATATTATGATTAGAATTATTAAGGTATAAATAACTAAAGCAAATTGAAATGGTTTTCATCATTTGTTTTTTGTTTTTCGTTCTTTTTTTCTATCTTATCTAGATATACTTACATGCAAATATATACTTATAAATATATATTCATATAATTATTTTTATTTTATTATACATTTTTTTTCTTTTTTGTAATTGTGTGCATATGAGTTTTATTGTTTTTTGCTTTTGTTTTTATAAAAAAAAAGAAAACAAACAAAAATATTGAAAGAAATGTTAAAAACTAAAGTAATACTAAAAAAAAAAAAAAAAGAAAAATAATGAAAACAACACAAGTTTTTAAAACTTTAAAACCTCCCCTACAAAACCAACAAAACAAAGAACACAAGAATACAAGAAAACTCCCTCCTCTTCCTCTTGTCGTAAAAGTCTTTTCTTGTCGAATCGGGAAAATGAAATTTAAAATTATCTTAAAGAAATTTAAATTAATTAAACAAAAACAAATAATGTACTATGCAAATAAAACATTAACAATTTGAAAATAATTATAATAAAATTAAAAGGAAAACGTTTACAATAATAAACGAAAAATAATGTTATAAAAAAAAACAAACAAACAAAAAACAATTGAAAATGTTTAATAATAATTTGATTTCTTTTTTATTCAAATCGAAATAAAGCTAAACTAGTGTAAAGATTTTTGGTTTCGTTTAAACATTAGCGCCTTAAAATGGTGGCTATAACATATTTGTTAGAAGAAATTGAAAATAATTCTGATTTCTTCTGTCACCAATTGGTGATATTGACGAAGAACTTTAATTAAATTTGAATTTATCAACAGAAAAGGTGTTGTATGCCATTAGACCATACACATATTTGATTATCTAGCAAAAATTAAGAGAAATTTGAATGCACTAACCATATAGTCCGGATCTAACACTTTAAGATTATCATTAGGTTACCCTGTGAATATTTGTTCCGACCCCTGCAGGGCTCTCTTATTGGTTTGGTTTTATATTCTATAGATGGTTGCAAAACTTATTTTTTTCGTTTGGAAAATCCAAAAGATTAATGGCTTTACTTCAAAATATTTGGATACATCCACTATATGGTAGAATGGCGCAAATAAAAACTCCGTACAGCTTTGTAAAATGTTTTGAAACCCCATATAAGTTTTATTTACAAAAACATTAAAGTTTTTAAATGTTTTTCAATTGAAATACATAAGCTTTTAAATAATTAACACAATACCATACAATTCCCTCCAAATAATGTTTACATCGCATATGGAAAACTTTAAATTCCACTGTGCCTAAACAAATTACATATAACAAATGTTTTTGTCATAAAAAATTAAGCCGGTATATAAGGTTTATCAACCAAAATTTAAAAATCAATAATTTATTCTTTATTTTCTAAATTTTGTGCTGGATTATTGGTCTTTACTAAATATCTTCGATCGGGTTGCGATTTCAATTCCAATTCCAAAGAGTCAAGCAGCCAACCTTTTTCTTCGTGACGTGTGGCGGAGAAAATCATTTTACCACGTTCCTTGGAGCCCTTAACTGCAACCTCAAAATGGGCGGTTTCACCATCACAACTATTTTGGGGATCACCAATATCAAAACCCATATTTTTAATTGGTTCACCTAACAAACTTACAGCTCCTGTAAAAATCAATTTAAGCTTATAATTATTATTGTTTTTTTTCGTTTACAACAATTTTATTTAACAACTTGCCCCTGTGCTGTCTTAAGGTTTGAAATGCAGCACAAAAATACTCTGTATTACGTATACGTTCCTCAATTTTCCATCGCATATACATAACACTCGATATGCCTGCCACACCAACATATATTGCCGCTTTGACCAATGTTTTATTCGATGGCAAACGCATTTTTAATAAGAATTTTCATTTAAAATTTCCAATAAAACAATAAATTTTTCTTTTAACCGGTTTATTTACTTGTCATTTCTAAATCTTTAAAATAGAATGAAGAAAAAGAAAAACAATCAATAGCTGTCTTGTGTTATTGTTTTGCTTTTGTTGTTGTATACAACAGACTCTCTACAGCTGTTCGAGACTCGAGCTGTTTGACATTTCATTTGGAATTGAGGTTAGTTTTATACAATTGTTATAACCAGAATAAGATTGTGCTGGTTAATAAATAAATTATTAAAGAGTTTCTTTTGTGTTTTTTACAACAAATTGCATAAAAATGAGTTTATTAAGCACTTTAAATTTATCTCTGCAATTGGTTAAACAGAAATGTTTAATATCGTCTGTAGTTATGCGCTGCTATGCAGCCGGTAAGTTTTTTTTTAATTTCCACGTCTGGTTACTGGACTGGCATAAAATTAAGTTGTTTGTTTATTAAAATCCTTTGTATTTAGTTCCTACACCAAAGAAACTCAAGAAACTGGGTAAATTGGGCCCAATTATGGAGAAGAAAGAAATTCCTGTGGAAACAGATGCCAACAAATTGGTGAACTATGTCTGTGGCAGCAATATAATGAAAAAAGGCGAGGATATCAAGGTAACAGCATTATAAAACTTAATGTAACGACTTCAACTTAAAAACTTAGCCAAATGTAACGTAACGTTTAATAAATTTGACGTACCCGCTGGTCAGTCTATGTTTAATAAAAACAATAAGAAGGATAAAGGATTATCGAACAGAAATGTAGTTTTCGTATAGTAGAAACGAACATATGTTACGTTACGTTACGTTATGTTTCACAATTTTTAACATGAGGAAAGTAGGTTCTAACTTATAAAAGATTTGTTGACTAATAATATACCTTGTGATGAAAGCAGGAATTTCGAAAGTTAAAATCCACAATATCTTAGGCGCGTTGGAACTTATATTCTGCTATGGTTCTAATAGTTTTCTGTGTGTCGAACCAGGCGTGGTCATGTGTTTATGTAGAACATTCATTGTGTGTTGTTGTTCAGGGTTACCAAACTATTAATATTACTGCCCTCACTTTAGGATCTCCCCCAATGATGTTGTCCTGATGAACACTGGGCCTCGTATTCGATAATCACTTAGGTGTTGGCTTTTGAAATGCATTAACGCCACGGATGTAACAAATATGTGTACTATTGAGTCGTTTTCCTCATCAAAGAACGTACGTATTGGGCTTGAGGACTCTACAAAACCTTAAATTGTATCAAACTCATATAACTTAAGAAACGTTTCCAATTTTATTGGCTTTTCTTTATCTGTTCTCTTCTCACTTTACAGGCAGTTACCTTGTGGAAGCTTTCCTATTGGAAAACTTATCTGCCTGCTTTGAATTCGTCATGTTATTTATTCCATTCAAATGCTACTTTCATTCGAAAACTTAATAAATATTAGTTCTTCAATATCCTTTTTGACAGTTTAGTCTCTTACAATTTCTTCAAGAACATCTTAATACGTTTTCACTTTCTATGATTGTCATTGGAGTTTCTCAAGTATCTATTGTCGAACTGGAATGAATATGATTCCTTTACCATTACCTGACAGACAGTTAATTTCTTATCTGTGTCTTCTTACATACATATGCCTATATGATGATGATCTTATTTATTTATATTTCAGTTAAAACCAGACTCGGAATATCCCGATTGGTTATGGACCTTAAATGTAGATCGCATAATACCCTTAGAAGAATTGGATCCCAATACTAAGCAGTACTGGAGACGTTTAAGAAAAATGGGTTTAAGACGCAATAATCAATTGGCAAAACTTAAAAAGTTCAAATAAATTAAAATAATTATAGTAACATATGTCTATAATTTAATTTGTTAAATAAATACAAACTGTTGAACAAAAAAAAAAAAAAAAAAAAGAGTAAAAACTGATACATAAAAATGCGTTTAATGATTCATTAAAAAAAAAAAGCGGATATAAAATAGAAATGCATTTAAATATGAAAATAAATCGAAGAGTACGAATATAATAAGTATTTAAATAGTTTCTACTAAGTTATATACTCGCAAGTATGACCACAAAGTCATTCAGTTGAATTAGAAAACTTGTAAAAACAAGATCATATTCGAGAAAATGTTGTTTAAATATTTATTCTTACTTTTATTAAGATTTCTTCTAAAACACCATAACAACGTTGCGGCATATGAACAGATGCGTAAGTTCAAAACTGAAAAGTGCAAAGTTTTAATATTCAATTATGCAATTCAACTGAAGTTTAGTTGCATTGGCAGTTGCCAGTAATGCTATTACGTTACCATATGGCAATAGAAAACTCGCATTTAAAAATTTTACTTCAAATATAAACTTCTTTTTAGATAAAGTCGTTTGTTATCATGGCAGCTGGTCAGCAATGCGAACAAACTTGGCAAGATTTAGTCTTGAAACTGATATGGATCCCGCACTGTGCACTCATTTGATCTATGCATTTTGTGGCATACAGCAAAATGGAGAACTTAAAGTAAATGCTCCTTATTTGGACTTGGATGATAACAAGGGCCTTGGAAATTATAAGAAATTTAATAAATTGAAACAAAAAAATCCTTCCCTAAAAACTTTGCTTTCGGTGGGTGGCTGGAAAGAAGGATCGCTTAACTTTTCTATTGTTGCTGCGGATCCAATGAAGAGAGCCGCATTTTTTCAGTCGTCCATAGAATTACTACAAAAATATAATTTTAATGGACTCGATATTGATTGGGAATATCCAGATGAACGACATGGTTTGAAGAATAATGATCGTGAAAATTTCGCCGTTTGGTTAAAGGAATTAAGAGACGGGTATAGTTTTACTTTACTTTACATAACATAAACTCTTGAAATTTCTGTTAATGTTCGTTCTTTTATGTTTCAAGATTTAAATCCCATGGCTTTTTGTTATCCGTTGCGGTTAAGGCGGCTGGCTATGGCGCTTTAAACACATACAACATAAGCGAATTGGCTAAGCAGGTAGATTTTCTAAATATTATGTCTTATGCTCTAAGTGGTCCCTGGAGTAAAGGTGTGGGCATACATTCACCGCTTTATGCTGGACCTGCAGACCAAGATTACCGAGCTAAGCAACGGAATTTTGATGCTATTGCACAATTCTGGATCCGGCAGGGTAAGAAATTGAAATCTAAATTGCCTTCCTAATGAATGTTGTGTTCTAGGTATCCCACGTCATAAAATTGTTATGGGTATACCATTCTATGGTCGTTCTTTTACCCTGACGAACTCTCAAAATCATAGTGTTGGTGCTGCACATAACGGTTATGGTATAGAGGGCCCTTATACTAAACAACCTGGCATAGTTGTCTACAATGAATTATGCGAAATGTTTAAATCTAATAACTCTCCTTGGCACTTGGAATGGGAATCGAAACAAATGGTACCCTATGCTTATCATGATAATCAATGGATCGGTTACGAAAATGAAAGAAGTGTGGCTCTCAAAGTGGAATACTTGAAGAAGCACAATTTAGGTGGTGTTATGATATGGACTGTAGAAATGGATGATTTTCGAGGTGTATGTGGTGCAAACCCGTATCCATTACTGAGAGTAATCAATGATGGCTTGCGGGAAGTAACAACAAAGAGCGCTAAGAATAATGTCCAGCGAAGTTTTAGGATATATACGGTATATGCCTTAATTTTAGCAATTTTGTATCACTTTTTGCATTAAAAATTAGAAATTTGAAATTCATTGTAATATGTACGTACATGCTTATATAAAAAGGATATACACTATACATGCAGAAGTATGTATAGATTTCTATTGAATGAATAAAAATATTTCGTAAAAAGGTTTCTTTCTATACCTCTTAGTTACTTTAAGGAGCATATCATCTTCCCTATGAATCATTTTCCTCATCTTTTTTTATCATTTCTTTGTTTTTCTTTCGGTTTAAACAATCAAGTTATTCTAGTCAACTTGATGATTGGCTTAATTTTCTGTTGTCAAGACATTACCTATGTCATCAATCATCTTCAGATGGACAGTTTAATTGCTATCAGAGAAAAGACGCTCAAAGACATGCTCTATATCATCCAATAGGCATACAATAAATCGTATGCGGTCTGCATAGTCGATATCAGAGAGGACTTGATACTTGTGCCAGCGATTATAGAGTAGTAGTGGTTTGGTTGTGGTTTATTTGTAGAATACAGTAGCATTACTTTCCCTAGCTTTATATTACAATTTCCATATGGCATCTGTGCCTTGTTACTCTTCGTATCACAGGTCCTTATACTTTGCTGAAAGCGCGTTATAAATCTACAAATAGCTGATAAGGGCTACAATGGTATGGAATTTAATAGACTTGTTCGCTGATAGTATGATCTAAAACCTGCCTGTTTTTTTGCGTATAGTGGTATACGGAGCTGTTGATACTTGCTGCAGCATCACGGACGCAAAAAGTTAATTGGCGGCATTTAACAGATTACTGCATTGTGCTTCGGCTTAAGGTTCAATACCAGATTTTAATTATTCTGACGGCCAGAAGTTTACATACATATGTACGTACATATAAATGTATATCCATTAAAATATTCCTAAAATAAATTTTTTTTTTTTAAATACAGCTGATTGTTGTGGTAAAAGTATTTATTTTAATAATATTGTGGTTATATTTGCTATCGTTTGCTATCATGGCAGTTGGTCGGCAGAATGAAAGGCCTTGGAATAATTTAGTCTTGAAACTCAAATGGATCCCTATGCACTATGCACTCATTTTATCTATGCAATCTGTGGTGTGCAACCAACTGGAGACCATATAGTAATAGTAAAGCATCCATTCATATTTGAAATTGGACGATAATAAAGGCTTTAGAAATTATTAGAAATTTTATTTGGTTTTTGGTGGATGGTGGACATGCTTGGCTTTACTTATTTTATCTTGTACGTTTAATTAACCCTGGATGGTTACTGCTTGTCGAATCGACGACTCTTTATCATATATGTAACTCGTTTTATGTTTGACCAAATTTTGCTCTTTTTATCAAAAACGTTAGTTGATAACAAAAGCTTGCAGTCAGTAGAGGTACAAAATGTCTTTTTTGAAATTGTTTGTCGATTATACGAAGAGTAACCATACTGTATAAAAAATTACCATCTAGGCTTAAAAAAATAGGTGGCCAGTGTACGTTTACCTACTGCAAGCTTTCGTTATCAACTAACGTTTTTGATAAAAAGAGTAAAATTTGGTCAAACATAAGAGAGTTACGTATATGATAAAGAGTAAATGAACTTTGTCGATTCGACGAACAGTAACCATTCAGGATTAAATTGTTCGTCGATACAACGAAGAGTAATCTAAATGTACAAAAATGAAGAGTAACCATCTAGGGTTAAATTAAATTTTAACAATTTTTATATGTATATCCATATGATATACCAAACGATGTATATGAATGTTGGTGAACGTTCTCCATAAGGCATTACTTACTTACATACATACATACATAATTGGCCATTACAAGCCTTCAGTCAGGATTACGGCCTAGCTTCTCAACACTACTCATGTTGTGTGCGTTAATTTTACACATGAGTGGCGGGTCCTACAGTTTAAAGTCGGCTCCGAACGACAGATTGTTTGAGAAGCTTTTTCATGGCAATTTTTACTCTCAGAGTTTTTGCCAGAAATCTGCTGAGAGGAAGTCGCCGAAGAAATATTTTTTTTTCATATTTCATTTTGATGTCTGACCTGGGATTCGAACTCTGGCTCGTCTAATAAGCCAACACACTACCTACTACACCACGGCGACTTCCATTACTTACTTAATTGCCCATTAACATCCAGATAAACGGATTTCGGCACCTCTGCTTTTTGCGCGCTAACGCCAATTGGTCACACCAATCTATGACAGGGCTTCTTCGATTTTGTCCTTCCAAGACATACAAGGTCGTCTTCTTCGCCGACTTCCGCAGATCCCCGCATTAAATACCCGTTTCGCCGGTGCATCCTCTTCCATTCGAACGACATGGCCGCTGGATATTATGTCCATTGACATAATGTCATGCCACCGCATAATAATACGCAGCACAAAGTCTATGACATATTAAATTTTTCATATTTTAAAAATAAATATAAAACTGACTAACCGATATAATTATGCATACATATGGAATACAATTTAATAATATACAATTAATATATATAATGTATAAACATATATGTATATAATATACAATTTAATAATATATAATTTAATAATGCGTATGCCTTAAATAAACTTTGTGGGGAGTGATACATCTTATAAATTACAGGTCTAATCGAAATCGTTTAGTTGCATTGGAGAAACTGTAGAAACAAGATCATAAGTGCGGAAAATGTTCGTGAAGTACTTATTCTTACTCCCATTAATTTGCCTTGTGTTGCATTGTGATAAAGTTACGACCGATGAGGAAGCAAGTAAGTTTAATATTATACAATACATACAAGGAATAGTTTAAATAATTAGGTGATCAGCGTAATTAGCAGTGATTTTTGAACCAAAGGTTTCCAATAATCTCCTCGACATAATCCACAATGATAATCTAAATTATAATCACACTCCTAATCAATTCTAGCTATTGTCAGAATTAATAATTTTATTTCGTTCAAAACTGATTTAAATATGTTTCATTAGTTGATGAACGAAATTATAAATCTTAATTTATTAACTAAGAAATGTCAAGATATTGACACGGCCGTTGTAAAATTCGCTTAAAACATTAAACAATAACAGAGCTTGGTCGATTTGATCATTCCAATGCACACAAGGTCGTCCTCTATTCTGAATTCCGCTAATCTCCGCATGAAATTCCCGTCTCCACGGAGCATCCTCTTCTATTATTCTTATTAGAAAGACACGACTGAGCCGCTAGATGTTAATGCACTGCGCAACATTCATGTCGTTGAGGAGCCCAACTCACTCTGGACCGAATATAATACATGGCTGAGTTAAAATCATCGTCGGGAAGAATTTAAAAAAGAAAACTGAACATTTTTAAAATTAATTTTCTTTCTATTTGCAATACTTTACATACTTTGTATTTATTAGTAATAAATCATATTTAAATCGATTTGTTGTAGAAAAAATCGTTTGCTATTATCTCAGCTGGGCACCAAAGCAACCAAGCTTGGGAAAATTTAGTCTTGAAACTGATATGGATCCCTCACTATGCACTCATTTGATCTACGAATTTTGTGACCTGCAACAAAATGGAGAACTTAAAGTAAGAGACTATCATTTGGACTTGGACGACAATAAAGGCCTTGGAAATTATAAGAAATTTAATAATTTAAAACAAAAAAATCCTTCACTGAAAACTTTGATTTCGGTACGATACTGGACTAAAGGATCTGCTAATTTTTCTGTAGTAGCAGCAGATCCAAAGACGAGAGCTACATTTTTGCAGTCGTCCATTGAATTTTTGCAAAAATATAACTTTAATGGACTCGTTATTGATTGGCAATATCCAAAGAATAGTGATTGGGAAAACTTTGCCATTTGGTTAAAAGAATTAAGAGACGGGTATAGCTTTTAACTTCACATAATATAAACTCATAAATATCTGTTAATATTTGTTTTTACATACTTTAAGATTCAAACCACATGTCTTTTTATTAGTTATCACAGCCGCGGAACCTACAAAAGCGCACAATTTAAGCAAATTGGAAATGCAAGTTGATTTTGTAATTATAAAACCAGGCGGGTATCTGTCAAGAAAAGTTGTACGTATATTAACACCGCTATATGCTGGACCTGCAGGCCAAGATGAAAAAGCACAAGAACGGAATTTTAATGCTGCAGCACAATTCTGGATCCGGCAGGGTAAGAAATTGAAATCTAAATTGCCTTCCTAATGAATGTTGTGTTCTAGGTATCCCCCGTCATAAAATTGTTATGCGCATACCATTCCATGGTCGTTCTTTTACCCTGACGAACTTTCAAAATCATAGTGTTGGTGCTGCACATAACGGTTCCGGTATGAGAGGTCCCTATACTAACCTACCTGGCATAGTTGGCTACAATGAATTGTGCGAAATGTTTAAATCCAATGACTCTTCTTGGCACTTGGAATGGGAATCGAAACAAATGGTACCCTATGCTTATCATGATAATCAATGGATCGGTTACGAAAATGAAAGAAGTGTGGCTCTCAAAGCGGATTACGTAAAAAAGTACAATTTAGGTGGTGTTGCGATAATTTCTGTAGAATGGGATGATTTTCGCGGAGCATGTGGTGCAAAACCGTACCCATTGCTGAGAGTAATCAATGATCGATTACGAGAAGTAAGCGTACTTGAAGTAACAACAGAGAGCGCTAAGAATAATGTCCAGCGAAGTTTCAGTATATATCCGATAAACAGTGGAATCTATATAGAGTGAACGCTGGATAATATGAACAACTGGATAATACGAACACACAATTTTTAACATTGCAGCCTCTAAAGAGTGAACATCGCCAGCCTCTATAAAGTGAACATTGTTTTTTCTTGCATAAAATTGAGAATCAAAATGTTTTACAAACATTTTTTATACGTACGTTGTTTTTTTTTTTTGTATATTGGCAGTTTTTACTCTCTTTAGTGTGTGTGTTTTTTTTTGCCACTTAAAAAAAGTTGCTTTATAGTTTTTATACACATTTTTTTCTTAATATCGTTATTGTTTTGCGTTTACTGAGATTTTTGACATTCTTTTGATTTTGGTTTCAAATCAACAAAATTTCTCTATTGTTATTTGTGATCTTGCCCTGTAAATAAATAAATATGAGTGTTAATAAACCATAAAACTTTCTTTCTATAAATATTAAGCAAGAAATAATTAAAGAATTAGAAAACGGAGTGGGAGTAACTGTTCTTGCAAATAAATTTGGTGTAGCTAAGTCCACAATATGTGGCATTAAAAAAAAAAAAAACAAAATAAAATTACCAAGTGGAGTTTTATGCCAAAATAAAAGTGCACTGAAAAGAAAAAATTTGCGTAAGGCGTAATACATATCGCCGATTCGAAAAAATACTCTACAACTGGTTTTTGAAGCAGCGCCATAAAAAGAAGACGATTTGAGAATCAGCACCGATAATGAAGATAATGATACTGAGGTACTATTAGAAAAGGAATACATTTCAGCAACTCAAGCAGAGCAAAAAGCCATTGAATGGGCTGACAACAATACTAGTGATTATGAAAATATAGTAGTATTACATAAATTTCGTGATTTAGCTCTACAAAAGGTCAAAAGTGCCCGTACAAAACAAACTAACATTAATGATTTTTTTGTTCACTTGTGGAAAATAATAAATTTTGCATTTTTAACATAGAACTTAATGATTTTTTTTATTATTTTTTTCAATCTCGATAAAGTGAATTTTTTGGATAAAGTGAAGAGACCTTGCATTAATTAGTTCACTCTATCCGGACTCCACTCTATGTCTTAATTTTTGCATTAATTTTAATTTTTTGTATCACTTTTTACTTTAAACAGATAAAATCTTAATTTGGATATAAAATAGATATACACAATAAATATACCATAAACATACAGAAGTATATACTTATATGTATGTATATAGATTAAATAAATTTTTTTTTTTATTTATTTATTTGCAATCTATTTTAATACAATAATAAGCAAATTGAGTAACAATAATAAAAAGAAATGGCATTAGTATTAATCTCCAATGAGACTAAAAAAAGAAATATTTACATATTTAATAATATTTACATATTTATTTTCTAAATGGCAGGTCTAAAACATGAAACCTTTTAAGCCTTACAATTTTCATCACTTTCATCTAATAAAGTAATCGCTAGAGTGTTACTATGGTTACTAAGTCTGTCAATATATTTCCTACTAAATTTGTTGATCTCATTTTTAACTTTAGATATTCCTAAATCTTTATGAATATTATCGTTAGTAATAAACCAAGGAGCATCTAATATCATTCTTAGAGTTTTAGACTGATAACGCTGCAGAATTTCAACATTCGAATTGCTCGCAGTTCCCCACAACTGTATTCCATATGTCCATATGGGTTTGAGGATAGTTTTGTAGAGCAACAGTTTATTATGCAAACTTAGCTCAGATTTTTTGCCAAGTAACCAATATATGCGTTTTGTTTTTATATTGAGCTGTTCTTTTTTACTTTTTATATGGTCTTTCCAAGTTAATCTTCTATCAAGATGCATTCCAAGATATTTCACACAGTTAGAGTTTGGTATTTGTTCGCCATTTAGAAAAATCGATGGACAATCGCCTTTTCTTAATGCAAAAGTTATATGTACCGATTTATCAGGATTAACACAAATACATATTCCATTTTTTAAGCCATATTGCTATGCTATCTATGTATATAGTTTTGAATTACATTCGATGCTTCTGTTGGACAAACATTACTTGCAATTAATGCTGTATCGTCAGCTGTGACTGTGTCAACTGTGACATCGTCCATAAAAGGCATATCTGATGAATATATAGTGTAAAGAACAGAGCCAAGTACACTGCCTTGTGGAATTCCAGCTTTAATTTCACATATATCCGAAACAGAATTGTTGATTTTAACATGAAAATAACGGTCACTTAAGAATGATTTAAGAACTAAATAAAAAGATGCAGGTAGAAGTAATTTTAGTTTGAAAAGAAGACCAGGATGCCACACTCTGTCGAAAGCTTGCTTTACGTCCAAAAAAACTGCAGAACAATATTGTTTCCTCTCTAAGGTATTTTGAACAACATTAACAATGCGATGGCATTGTTCAGGCGTACCATGCTGATGACGAAAGCCAAACTGATATTCCAGAATGATGTTTTTATTATCTAAAATTGGCTGAAGTCTTTTCAGAAAGATTTTCTCAAATATTTTTGAAAAAGTGCACAGTAAACTTATAGGTCTATAAGAATTTATAATGTTTTCTGGTTTATTCGGTTTAGACACAGTTATAATTTCCGCACATTTCCATTGAACTGGGTAATAATTTAGTCTCAATATGTAGTTGTAAATAAAAGTTAATAGGAGTATAGCTTTTTTTGGTAACATTTTTACGTATTTCGCTCCTATTTGGTCATATCCAGGCGATTTTTTTAACGTTTATTATTGATATTTCTCGTTCAATTTCTTTGGGGGTTATATGTCTGACAGGCAAATCCATTTGGCAGGGACTATCCAAAAACTCATTAACATAGTTTTGATCACTATCATCATTAAAAGAGAATGGCTGAAATGTTGACTCCAAATATTGTGAGAATGCTTGAGCTTTTTTGAGGTCCGATTTACACCAAGTACCATTTATATCTTTTATTGGTACATTTCTTTTGCTGGGTCTTTTTAAATATTTTGTTGCATGCCATAGTTTATGTTCAGAGTTTTGATTGTAACCAATATTTCTTAGATAATTACTTACTTGGCTATTTTTATATTCACGTAACTTTCTTTTCAGTTCTTTATTTGCTCTGTTAAGTATTGTTTTATTTAGTAAGGTTCTCGTTCTTTTCCAATTTCGTCTTAAACGTCTCTTATCTCTAATCATTTCCCTTATTTCCGCAGAAACCAAAACCCTATTTCGGTTATTAGCAACAGCTTCATTCCGTGAAGATAAATATGCAGCTTCATGGATGAGGTTTGTAAAATTTTCAACGACATTATCTATATCAACAGCTTCTTTCAATTTTATTTTAAGATTTATATTATGCTCTAACCAGTATTTAAAGGAATCCACGTCAATATCTGTTAATGTTACTTTATAATTTCCATTTGTTTGTAAACATGAATCATAATTTACTATCAAGGGCAAGTGATCAGAACGTTAATCATCCGAGTCTAAAATATTCAACAAGTTACCTGGAATACCAGAGTAAATTACAAAATCCAATAAGTCTGGAATTTTTCTTGGATCACTTGGCTAATATGTAGGTCTTCCAGAGGTTAAAATTGAAAAATGATTATCGATTACATTTTTATAAAGTCCTTTTCCCTATGGGTTGGCAAGTCGGGAACCCCACCAAGGATGTTTGGCATTATAATCGCCGCCAACAATGAATTTTGTGCCAAGCGTTTCAAAAAAGTCTTGATAATCATCATATTTAACATTATGTCTGGGGGGGAAAATAAATTGAATATATTGCTATATCATTATTATTGCAATTTATTCGTATTCCGGCAGCCTGTAGATGAGGTTTCTGATAATCATCTAGGATAGTATATTTTATTGAACTTTTTACTAAGATTGCCGAACCTCCATGAGCTCTATTATCAGGGTGATTACAAGGAATTAGGTCAAAGCCATTTATATTGAAATATGTTCTATTGGTAAAAATGTGTCTCAGATATAAGAAAAATTTCGATATGATTAATATTTATAAATGTTTCAATTTCTTCTTTGTGGTTTGGTAGACCGTAGGCGTTCCATATTGCGAACCGTAGATTTATTTGCATAATTTGGATATTAGCATTGTAATCATGTTAAGGAGAATTTAAGTCTTTTTTGCATTCCGCAGTTGGATGACCAAGACCACACTTAACACAATTAAAAGGTCTCTTACAATAAGTCTTTGTATGGCCAAAAAGTTGGCATCGGTGGCATTGAACAATGTCGTTTATTTTTCTAGGTGCTTCAACTGTAATGATAGCATTGTTCAAGTGTCTTAAATTATAAATGTCCTTATTATTCTGTTGAGGATCGAGATCAATGTAAAACATTGGCAATGATTCTTTGGTCAATCTACTTCGCACGTTAGTAACATTACGAACTTGATGTCCTAGGCATATTAGTTCGGCTTTGATAAATAAAAAGTTTTTCAAAAATCTGTAGCTCGGATTCGAGCGTTGCTCATGAATAAAATTTCCACATACAACATGGGTGGTGTGAGAAACTAGATTGTAATCCTAACTAAAGGGTTGTTATCACCAATTTCAGTAAGTAAGCATATGCCACAAAGAATGTCACCAATATATCTTTCAAAAGAATAAAAAAAATTTCGTTGATATATAAATTTAAAGATTGTAAGCGCTTAAAGAAAGACCATATACAATTACTTTAATATCTGTAATTTAATTTGTGTATAATTTAATTCGAATGAGAAAGAATGCTTTCCTTGAAATATTTATCTTTATAAGCCTGACTTTCGGGGAGTCCCTCAATCAATTTTAAATGTATTTTTATGTTGTTGTATGAGAAAAGTAAGAAAAATATGTTTCACGTTCAATGTCATTAACTTTACTAAAGTAAAGAGGATATTCTGTTTACAGCTTTTGAGATAAGAACACAAAAATTTTATTTATTTTGTAATTATTTTGTAAAAGAATGCAACATAAATTGTGTGTGATAAAAATATCATTATAATGCTGGTAAACAATATTGATTATTGAAAATCAATCGATTTTATTTGAAGGCCCTACTGGCCCTACTGGGCATTATTTGCAATTTTACTTGTTATGCCCCGTAAACTCTTATTGATTGCTCTCAGTAATGGATACGGTTTTGCACCGCATACTCCGCGAAAATCATAAATTTCTACAGTCCATATCATAACACCACCTAAATTGTGTCTTTTCATATAATTCACTTTGAGAGCCACACTTCTTTCATTATCGTAACCAATCCATTGATTATCATGATAGGCATAGGGTATCATTTGTTTCGATTGCCATTCCAAGTGCCAAGGAGAGTTATTAGATTTAAACATTTCGCACAATTCATTGCAGACAACTACGCCAGTTTGCTTAGTATAGGGATCTGCTATACCGCAACCGCTATGTGCAGCACCAACACTATGATTTTAAGAGTTCGTCAGGGTAAAAGAATGTTCATAGAATGGTAGGCTCATAACAATTTTATGACGGGGGATACCTAGAACACAACATTCATTAGGAAGGCAATTTAGATTTGAATTTTTTACCCTGCCAATTATGTTATCTATGAAGTATTTACTGGATCTGTGTAGGATACAGTTGAGGACCAATCACACATTCGATTCGTCAGTTTCGAACAAAAAAAAAAGTTAACAGATGAAACCAAGAGATAATATGGCCATAAACAAAAGCTTAGTGGAATTATATTAAAAAATACATCTCAAAGTGATTAATCAAAGATATTTTTAACAAGATATATAGCGCTGTATATGCAATGTAATATAAATTATGATATAAAAATAGTTCCTTATAACTACTTATCGTTTTATAGTGAATTATTATTGCAAATTACAGATTTAATAGAATTTCTATTGAAATCGTTTAGTTGCATTGGAAAAACTGTCGAAACAAGATCATAAGTGAGAAAAATGTTCTTGAAGTCCTTATTCTTACTCCCATTAATTTGTCTTGTGATACATTGTGATCAAGTTACGGATGATGAAGAACCAAGTAAGTTTAAAATTAAATAATTGTATATTTAGTTGTCGATTTCATCTGTCATTAGAATTGTTCTTCTGAAAGTGCAAAAGGCTTACAATACACTCCATGCCTTGTATACATGGAGTGCCTGCAAGTTATGAGTACTTAAATGTGTAAACAAGAAAAGATGTTTCCAAGAGAAAATATAATCCGTTTCTGTAATAAAAATCATCACATAATTATTTCTAGTGCCAATTTCTGACTTACTTGCTTACTGACATAAATGATCATTACAACCCTTTGTCAGGATCACAACCTAGCTTCTCACACAACTGTATGTTGTGTGCGTTAATTTTTATACATGAGTGGCGAGAGACCTACAATTTAACGTAGACTCCGCTCAATCGATTAGGATAACATTTCATGGCAATTTTATTTACTCTCAGAGAGTTTTTGCCAGAAGACTGAGAGGATGTAACCGAAGGAAATATTTCTTTCCCTATTTCGTTTTGATCACGTTGTCTGAGTTAGGGTTTGAACCGCGGGTTTGCGTCTAAGAGGTCTTTTAATAACTGCTGCATTACACAAGACCTTTTTGCAATAAATTAGTTTGAAGAGATCTCGTGATCTTTAATCGTATATTCATATCCATTTGTTGTTTTTGTTTCATTAGAAAAAATCGTTTGTTATCATGCCAGCTGGTCAGCACATCGACAAACCATAGGAAAATTTAGACTTGAAACCGATATGGATCCATTGCTTTGCACGCATCTGATCTATGCATTCTGTGGCCTGCAAAAAACTGGAGAACTTAAAATAAATGATCCATCTTTGGACTTGGACGATGATATTAAGGGTCGGGGAAATTATCAAATATTCAATAGTTTGAAATTAAAAAATCCTTCCCTAAAAACTTTACTTTCGGTGGGTGGCTGGACCGAAGGATCACTTAACTTTTCCATAGTTGCTGCAGATCCAACGAGGAGAGCTACATTTTTGCAATCGTCCATTGAATTACTGCATAAATATAATTTTAATGGACTCGATATTAATTGGGAATATCCAAATGAGCGGCATGGCTTGAAAAATAATGATCGTGAAAATTTTGCCGTTTGGTTAAAGGAGTTAAAAGAAGGGTAAAGCTTTACTTTACGTTACTTTACTTTACATAACATGAACTTTGAATTATTTCTGTTAATATTTAAGGTTTAAGCCCTATGACTTGTTATTAACCGCCGCAGTTAAGGCGGTTAGTTATGGCGCTTTGAATACCTACAACATAAGCGAATTGGTTAAGCAAGTAGATTTTCTAAATATTATATCTTATTCTCTAATTGGTCCCTGGAGTAAAGGTGTGGGCATGCATTCACCACTTTATGCTGGGCCTTCAGATGAAGATGAACGAGCTCAGCAACGGAATTTTGATGCCATTGCACAATTCTGGATCCAGCAGGGTAAGAACATTCAAAACTAAATTATTTTCATAATGAAGATTATATTTTAGGTACCCCCCTTCACAAAATTGTCATGGGTGTACCATTCTTTGGTGTTTCTTTTACTCTATTGAATTCCAAAAATCATAGAGTGGGTGATGCCCATAATGGTACTGGTATAAGCGGCCCTTATACTAATGAGACTGGCATACTGGCCTACTATGAATTGTGCGAAATGTTTAAAATGAAATCTTCTCCTTGGCACTTGGAATGGGAACCTGAAGAAATGGTACCCTATGCCTATCGTGATAATCAATGGATTGGTTACGATAATGAAAGAAGTTTAGCTCTCAAGGCGGATTATGTGAAGAAGCACAATTTAGGTGGTGTTATGATATGGACTGTAGAAATGGATGATTTTCGAGGTGTATGCGGTGCAAAACGGTATCCATTACTGAGAGCAATTAATAAGGGTTTACGCGGCATAACAATACCTGATGATGAGAATAATGCACCACGAAATTTCAGAATATTTCCAATGTATGGTTTCATGTCACTACTTTTCTATTTATTTTTGCGTTAAAAATTTAAAATCTTAAATGCATATATATAGTATGTGTGTATGTACATACAAAGATATGTATCCATAAATATATATACAATAAATATATACCATATATGAACGAATGAATGATTGACTAAGAATTTCTTTGGCTGGTATCCTTGCCTGGAAACTCTACATACATATGTACATAATTAGCCATTACAACCCTTCAGTCAGGATTACGGCCTAGCTTCTCAACCCTACTCATGTTGTGTGCGTTAATTTTACACATGAGTGGCGGGTCCTACAGTTTAAAGTCGGCTCCGAACGACAGATTGTTTGAGAAGCTTTTTCATGGCAATTTTTACTCTCAGAGTTTTTGCCAGAAATCTGCTGAGAGGAAGTCGCCGAAGAAATATTTTTTTTTCATATTTCATTTTGATGTCTGACCTGGGATTCGAACTCTGGCTCGTCTAATAAGCCAACACACTACCTACTACACCACGGCGACTTCCATTACTTACTTAATTGCCCATTAACATCCAGATAAACGGATTTCGGCACCTCTGCTTTTTGCGCGCTAACGCCAATTGGTCACACCAATCTATGACAGGGCTTCTTCGATTTTGTCCTTCCAAGACATACAAGGTCGTCTTCTTCGCCGACTTCCGCAGATCCCCGCATTAAATACCCGTTTCGCCGGTGCATCCTCTTCCATTCGAACGACATGGCCGCTGGATATTAATACGCTGCACAAAGTCTATTATGGCATATTAAATTTTTCATATTTTAAAAATAAATATAAAACTGACTAACCGATATAATTATGCATACATATGGAATACAATTTAATAATATAAACATATATGTATATAATATACAATTTAATAATATATAATTTAATAATGCGTATGCCTTAAATAAACTTTGTGGCGAGTGATACATCTTATAAATTACAGGTCTAATCGAAATCGTTTAGTTGCATTGGAGAAACTGTAGAAACAAGATCATAAGTGCGGAAAATGTTCGTGAAGTACTTATTCTTACTCCCATTAATTTGCCTTGTGATACATTGTGATAAAGTTACGGCCGATGAGGAGCCAAGTAAGTTTAATATTATACAATACATACAAGGAATAGTTTAAATAATTAGGTGATCAGCGTAATTAGCAGTGATTTTTGAACCAAGTGTTTCAAATAAACTTCTTGACATTGACACGGCCGTTGTAAACTTCGCTTAAACATCAAACGATAACAGAGCTTGACCGATTTGATCATTCCAATGCAGACAAGATCGTCCTCTATTCTAAATTCCGCTAATCTCCGCATGAAATTCAATCCTCTTCCATCTGAAGCACTTAACTGAACCGCTAGATGTTAATGCACTGCGCAACATTCATGTCGTTGAGGAGCCCAACTCACTCTGGACCGAATACAATAAATGGCTGAGTCAAAATCATCTTCGGGAAGAATTTAAAAAAGAAAACTGAACATTTTTAAAATTAATTTTCTTTCTATTTGCAATACTTTACATACTTTGTATTTATTAGTAATAAATCATATTTAAATCCATTTGTTGTAGAAAAAATCGTTTGCCATTATCTCAGCCGGTCAGCAGAGCGACCAAGCTTGGGAAAATTTAGTCTTGAAACTGATATGGATCCCTCACTGTGCACTCATTTGATCTACGAACATTGTGGCGTACAACAAAATGGAGAACTTAATGTAAAAGACTATCATTTGGACTTGGACGACAATAAAGGCCTTGGAAATTATAAGAAATTTAATAATTTAAAACAAAAAAATCCTTCACTGAAAACTTTGATTTCGGTACGACACTGGAAAAACAAATCTATTAATTTTTCTGTAGTAGCAGCAGATCCACAGATGAGAGCTAAATTTTTGCAGTCGTCCATTGAATTTTTGCAAAAATATAACTTTAATGGACTTGTTATCGATTGGAAATATCCAAATGAATTTCATGAATTCAAAAATAATGATTGGCAGAACCTTGCGATTTGGTTAAAGGAATTAAGAGACGGGTATAGCTTTTAACTTTATTTAAAATAAACTCAAAAATATCTGTTAATATTTGTTTTTACATACTTTAAGATTCAAACCACATGGCTTTTTATTAGTTATCACAGCCGTGAAACCTATAAACACGTACAATGTCAGCGAGTTGGAAAAACAATTAGATTTTCTAATTATCAAGTTACGTGCAAGATATCTGTCAAGTAAATTTGTAGGTATAATTTTACCGCTATATGCTGGACCTGCAGACCAAGATGAAGAAGCAAAACAACGAAATTTTAATGCTACAGCACAATTCTGGATCCGGCAGGGTAAGAAATTGAAATCTAAATTGCCTTCCTAATGAATGTTGTGTTCTAGGTATCCCACGTCATAAAATTGTTATGCGCATACCATTCCATGGTCGTTCTTTTACCCTGACGAACTTTCAAAATCATAGTGTTGGTGCGGCCCATAACGGTTTCGGTATGGGAGGTCCCTATACTAAGGAACCTGGCATAGTTGGCTACAATGAATTATGCGAAATGTTTAAATCCAATGACTCTTCTTGGCACTTGGAATGGGAATCGAAACAAATGGTACCCTATGCTTATCATGATAATCAATGGATCGGTTACGAAAATGAAAGAAGTGTGGCTCTCAAAGCGGATTATGTGAAGAAGCACAATTTAGGTGGTGTTGCGATATGGTCTGTAGATATGGATGATTTTCGAGGTGTGTGTAGTGCAAAACCGTATCCATTACTGAGAGTAATCAATGATCGATTGCGGGAAGTATGCGTACTTGAAGTAGCAATAAAGAGTGCTAAGAATAATGTCCAGCGAAGTTTCTGGTTATATCCGATATATGCCTTAATTTTAACAATACAAATATCACTTTTTACTTTAAACAGATAAAATCTTAAACACATAGTATGTATGCCCAAATGTATGTATATACATATTTGGATATAAAATAGATATACACAATAAATATACCATAAACATACAGAAGTATGTATATACTTATATGTATATTTAATTTAATTTCTTTATTTCATTTAATATATTATACTGTTTTACAAATGTCTCATATATATTAAAGAGTTTAGAAACGTTGTTTCTTTTCTACTTAGTAGTTTAATTTGAACTTTGTGAGCTTTTAAATAATTTTTAATATAAAAAAAAAGGAAGGGAAAAAATTCACAAAAACCTTTATGAAACAATAGTTAAAGTGTAAAAATTTATACTAGAGTATATTGAATATAGTTTTACAGCTAGAGTTCATTTATATGTAGATATTGAGAAAATTTACATCTACTGTAGAAATTTAGAGTTAATCTATTTATTTTATCCTGAACGAGTTCAATGCCAGATAGTGTGTGGAGTCGTTGTGTAGAATAATGCCAAGGAAGATTATATAACATCTTAAGGAGCTTGTTTTGGGATATTTAAAGTTTTTTAAGATGACATTTAGCAGAAGTAGTCCAAACTGGGGCACAGTAAAATATTAAAGGGTGAAATATGGACTTGAGTATCAATTTCTTGTTATCAATATTAAGAAAACTTTTCCTGTTAATAAGTGGGTACATTATATAGATTAATTTGTTAATCTTATCTAATAAATATGGTATATGGTTGTTAAAGTTTAGTTTTGGATGAAGTATTATTCCCAAGTATTTAACGTTGTTTTCCCAATTAATATCATGATCTATGAAACGAAGAGGGTTTTGTGGTAAGAAACATGACTTCCTTTTCCTGGTGAAATATATTGCCTTTGTTTTTTCCGGATTTATCATAATGTTCCACTTATTGAAGTATGAATTTAAATTTTCCAGAGCCAATTTTAAATTGGCAATGATGCTTACTGCATATTCATCGGAGCTAAGTATAGCTGTGTCATCTGCAAAAATTGAGGTTACACAGTGAGGAAAAATAGGAATGTCCGCTGTAAAAATATTATAAAGGACTGGAGAAAGGCAAGATCCTTGAGGACATCCTGCTGTTATGTTGATTTTTTGAGATGTCGTTGTAGATATATGTATGTACAGAGAAGTATCTGTCGTATAAAAAATTTTGAATAATTTTGATGAGCTCATGTGGAAAATGTAGTCTCTTCAACTTGTAAATGAGACCGTTGTGCCAGACCGAATCAAATGCTGATTTTATATCTAAGAGAACCATACCCGTAGATTTAGCATTTTGGAAGTTTTCCTTTACCAGTTTTCTTATTTTTATTAAAGGTTGTGAACTGTTATGTTCTTTACGGAAACCAAACTGTTGCGGAGGGAGAATATTATGCACATCAATAAAATTGTTTAATTTTTCTTTTAGAATTTTTTCCAGAATTTTACTTGTGGATGACAATAGACTAATTGGCCTATATGAATGTGGTGAATCAGGAGGTTTACCCGGCTTTATAATTGGTATTGTTTTAGATATTTTCCAGTATTTCGGAAAGTAACACAATTTAAGGCAACTATTAAACAGATTAGTGAGATATTTTAAACCGTTATTTTTAAACATTGGTTATATATTCTGTCAATTCCAGGCGACTTTTTATTTTTTAGTGTTTTAATAATTTGTATTATTTGTGGACTATTTACATAGTAGTTGTCCTGTGGATTTACATTGCAACTTCGAATTTGGTTTGCTACATTATCAACCTCAAATATTGTGTTTGTATCACTTAACCGGGCTGAAATGTTGTGATTTAACATAAAACATTTAGCTAACGTATTTGCTTTCTCTTGTTGCGTAAAGCTTACTTGGCTATTATCTTTCAAAATAGGAATATTACATGTTTTCCGTTTTAAAACCTTAGAAACCTTCCAAAACGGTGCCGAAGACTTTTCCAAAGTAGTTAGCATATTATTCCAATTTAAATTTCTAAACTTATTGGTTTCAATACAGATTTCTTTGTTTAGTCGTGACATTTGCCGATGATCATTTATATCTCTATACCTTTTCCAATTTCGTCGATATATATTTCTAAATTGGATCATTATTTTTATGTTATGTGGTAAATTTTTAACAGCTGGCTTTATTCTACGCTTTGGTGTACTTTCATCAAATCCTTTTTTAACAGTATCGTTAAAAGTTTCTAACATTTCGTCAATTTGAATTGTATTTGTTATTTGCTCCATATCAATAGGGCTAGGTAGGTTTATATTTGTATATGTACATATATAGATTGAATAAAATTGAATGAATAAAAATATTTCCTAATATTAAAAGTTTCTTTTTATATATTTTCATATCTTTAAGGAGCATAGGATTGTCGCAAGGCATGTCCCATATTTACTTTCATTGTTTCCAGTCTTATTACTCAAGTTTTTTTCCAGCTAACCTTTTGGCAATTTGCTCTCAGCACTCTGTGAGCATGTGCAGTCCTCGACCTGACCAATTTCTTCTCTCTTGATTTGGACAACTTGGTCAGTACAAATACTGCGTTCACCTGTGGCGTTACAACGGCTGTTACCACGGTAACCTAACCTAACCTAACTCTCCGGGCAAAAACTCTGAGAATAAATAAAAAGTTTCTCAAAAATCTGTAGCTCGGATTCGAGCGTTGCTCATGAATAAAATTTCCACATACAACATGGGTGGTGTGAGAAACTAGATTGTAATCCTAACTAAAGGGTTGTTATCACCAATATATCTTTCAAAAGAATAAAAACAATTTCGTTGATATATAAATTTAAAGATTGGAAGCGCTTAAAGAAAGACCATATACAATTATGTACTTTAATATCTGTGATTTAATCTGTATAAAATTTAATTCGAATGGGAAAGAAGGCTTTCCTTGAAATATTTATCTTTATAAGCCTGACTTTCGGGGAGTCCCTCAATCAATTTTAAATGTATTTTTATGTTGCTGCTGCAACAAAAAATCACACAACAGAGAGAAAACAGCTTTTTATTAGAAGATAAGATACCTGCCTGCAGATATTAGAAGATAAGGTTTTCACAAGAAAAAAAAGTATTTCTAGAGATGAGACATCATCGCCTTCCTTTCTATGAAAAGCAAAAATTCTTTAATGAAATTATTCATTTTTTTCTTCTTTATTTTAATGGAAATATTATTGAAGGAACAATGAATTGTTTAGTTTAAAAAAAAAACAAAAAACAAATTAAACTTGAGAAAAGTAAGAAAAATATGTTTCACGTTCAATGTCATTAACTTTACTAAAGTAAAGAGGATATTCTGTTTACAGCTTTTGAGATAAGAACACAAAAATTTTATTTATTTTGTAATTATTTTGTAAAAGAATGCAACATAAATTGTGTGTGATAAAAATATCATTATAATGCTGGTAAACAATATTGATTATTGAAAATCAATCGATTTTATTTGAAGGCCCTACTGGCCCTACTGGGCATTATTTGCAATTTTACTTGTTATGCCCCGTAAACTCTTATTGATTGCTCTCAGTAATGGATACGGTTTTGCACCGCATACTCCGCGAAAATCATAAATTTCTACAGTCCATATCATAACACCACCTAAATTGTGTCTTTTCATATAATTCACTTTGAGAGCCACACTTCTTTCATTATCGTAACCAATCCATTGATTATCATGATAGGCATAGGGTATCATTTGTTTCGATTGCCATTCCAAGTGCCAAGGAGAGTTATTAGATTTAAACATTTCGCACAATTCATTGCAGACAACTACGCCAGTTTGCTTAGTATAGGGATCTGCTATACCGCAACCGCTATGTGCAGCACCAACACTATGATTTTAAGAGTTCGTCAGGGTAAAAGAATGTTCATAGAATGGTAGGCTCATAACAATTTTATGACGGGGGATACCTAGAACACAACATTCATTAGGAAGGCAATTTAGATTTGAATTTTTTACCCTGGCAATTATGTTATCTATGAAGTATTTACTGGATCTGTGTAGGATACAGTTGAGGACCAATCACACATTCGATTCGTCAGTTTCGAACAAAAAAAAAAAAGTTAACAGATGAAACCAAGAGATAATATGGCCATAAACCACAGCGTAGTGGAATTATATTAAAAAATACATCTCAAAGTGATTAATCAAAGATATTTTTAACAAGATATATAGCGCTGTATATGCAATGTAATATAAATTATGATATAAAAATAGTTCCTTATAACTACTTATCGTTTTATAGTGAATTATTATTGCAAATTACAGATTTAATAGAATTTCTATTGAAATCGTTTAGTTGCATTGGAAAAACTGTCGAAACAAGATCATAAGTGAGAAAAATGTTCTTGAAGTCCTTATTCTTACTCCCATTAATTTGCCTTGTGATACATTGTGATAAAGTTACGGATGATGAAGAACCAAGTAAGTTTAAAATTAAACAATACAAGGGATAGTTTAAATAACTGCATATTTAGCGTGTTGATTTGAACTGTCATTACAATTGTTCTTCTGAAAGTGCAAAAGGCTTACAATACACTCCATGCCTTGTATACATGGAGTGCCTGCAAGTTATGAGTACTTAAATGTGTAAACAAGAAAAGATGTTTCCAAGAGAAAATAGAATCAGTTTCTGTAATAAAAATCATCACATAATTATTTCTAGTGCCAATTTCTGACTTACTTGCTTACTGACATAAATGATCCTTTGTCAGGATTACAACCTAGCTTCTCACACAACTGTATGTTGTGTGCGTTAATTTTTATACATGAGTGGCGAGAGACCTACAATTTAACGTAGACTCCGCACAATCGATTTGGATAACATTTCATGGCAATTTTATTTACTCTCTGAGAGTTTTTGCCAGAAATCTGCTGAGAGAAAGTCGCCGAAGAAATATTTTTTTTTCATATTTCGTTTTGTTGTCTGCCCTGGGGCTCGAACCCGGGCTATACGTCTAATAAGCGAAGACACTACCTACTAGACTACGGCGACGACAGCCTGGAAACCCTGCTGTTTTATGAAAATGACTTTGTGGTCAGTCTTACTCTTTCTTTTCTTTCTGTGATGTTTTCTTTTTTTTTTTGTGTTAGCCTGTCTAAGTGGCTAGGGATGTGGAAACTTTCTGAGTAAACTAAATGGTCAGAATTAAAACCCAGTTGCTCACACCACTCATGTTGTTTGTGTATTAATTTTATGTGAACGAAAGATTTGCGAAACTTTTCATGGCAATTTTATTTATTCTCGAAGTTTTTGACCAGAAGACTGCAAAGGGGATGTCGCCGAAGAAATATTTTTTTTAATATTTCGTTTTGTTAGAGACGTCTAAACAGAGAGTTGAACCAGGGTTTAGCGTGCAATACGTATTGCGCTACCTCTAGATTATGGTGACTTCGTTTACTTTGCTGATATCTTTATCTAGTTCGACATTGTCCGCTTTCTGATTCAATTATGCTATGTTCAGATATGCACTTTTATTGAGTCAATATTCGGTTTATTGAATACAATATTTTATGTGTTCAGACATAACAATATATACGCAGTTCAGCTGCTTATTCAATATTCATTTGACAGCTGATAAAGAAAAAAAAAAACACCACTCATGTTGTGTGTGTATTAATTTTATGTGAACGACAGATTTGCGAAACTTTTCATGGCATCTCTGAGATGTTTAGCCAGAAGACTGCCGAAGAAATATTCTTAAATAAATTTTGTTTTGTTCGAGATATCTCAGCCGAGAGTTGAACCAGGGTCTCGAGTCTAATAAGCTTTACTTTGCTGATATCAATTTCTGGTTCGACAATGCCCGCTTTCTGATTCAATTAGACAGACTGATCGAAACAAATATCAGCGTTAAAGTTAAGTCGAGCATTCATATACCATGTGATGACTATTTTGATGTGTGTTCCTTGCTGCATAATCGAGTTTAGTCGGTTAGCCTTCAGTGTTTACCCTAATGTAGTCGCGAAACAAGACTTGAGCGATTATTATGCTTGCTGACTTAATGTGCAAGCGGTGAAAGGTTTGAAATGACTTTGTAAGGTTAAGGTTAGATAAGATATTATGATGACTGCCATATGGTATATCGATAATCGTTTATTGATTTTCCGTAAATGTTTGCAAACAATTTAAAAAAAAGGAAAATATTTCTTTGCTTTCTTTGTTATTGCAAAATATTATAAAATAAATAAATATTTTGTGATCTTATCTCAAAAGTGGCAATAAGAATGACTGATGCCTTTACGAGAAGTAAAGTTTAAAACTTATAATTGTCATCGAATGGGTGGGTACGTTTTTAAAAAGAATTCGAAAAACTAACCTATTTATTGTTCTTTTAATATTATTCTATTATAAAAATAAGAAGAAAAAACGAAACTATTTCGTTAAAGAATCAGTTTTTTCCCCCCTGTCTGATAATTGAAGTTGATGGATGGATGCCTCATTTGTGAAACTTCTTTTTTCGTGTGAAAATCGTGTTATCGTAAAGTGTCTGACGGTACATACATATGTACATATTTATCAATTGATAACAAATTTTTTTTTTCTTCAATTTATTTATTAGTATTGTTTTTGTTTATTTTATGCAACATGAAAACATAAGAAACCATTTAAAAGGAGTGGGGGACTCCCGAAATGATGGACCTATAAATACAAGTATTTTCACTTGTTAAGTTTCAGTTGAAGCCGTGCATTACGTTTGTAACGGTGCTTTTGAAATCGTTCATTAATACAAGTGACTAATTTAATTAATTGTTTTTCTTGTTTAATAAATTAAGGATAATACATTGAGAATAAACGAAGAATAAATCGAGGATATGTTTATAAAATGTTTAACATTTGCCATATTGTGTACAATATGGCAATGCGCTACAGTGGCGGCAAGTGAAAGAAGTACGAAAATAATTTTTTTTAAATAATAATATCATCACCAAAAACTCTATTTGTAATAAAATTCCTCGACTATTCTGGGTCCAAGCAATATATTGAGCATAATTAGTATTATTTGATTAGAATACATCCTTATACGCTTGGATCTATGTATGTTTCCAGACAATTTGGCGAGCTATGTTTTCTTCCAGATAAAATATCGCGTAGCCTTTTACGTTTTGTTTTACAAATCAAGTATTAATTACACGAAAATAAGGTGTGTAGTCGCCGTAGTCTAGTAGGTAATATGTTGGCTTATTAGACGTAAAGCTTGGGTTCGAGCCCCAGGCCAGACTTCAAAACGAAATATGAAAAAAAAAATATTTCTTCGGCGACTTCCTCTCAGTAGATTTCTGGCAAAAACTCGGAGAGTAAATAAACCTGCCATGAAAAAGTTTCTCAAAAATCTGTCGTTCGGAGTCGACGTTAAACTGTAGGTCCTGCCACTCAAGTACAAAAATTAAGGCTCACAACATGAGTGGTGTGAGAAGCTAGTCCGTAATACTGGCTGAAGGGTTGTAATGGCCAATTATGTATATATGTATGTAAATAAGGTGTGGTTTTATATGACAATTAAGTTGATATGATATATTTCACGAGCCGCCTTTGCTTTTACAGGGGTCTACTGGAACCATTCACTTAAATAGAACTCTGCTGGAAGAAAATATTAGAGAATGGTCAACATCCATTTTAAGGAAATATTGGAATAACAAAGTTTTTTTCGAGCATTCTAAAACATTTCTCAGCTTTAACGTAATGAGAGCAGCTCACTATCCTGCCTTAGTCTAGTAGACATTGTGTTGGCTTATTAGACGCTAGCCCCTGGTTCGAAATCTCAAATAAAACGAAATATGAAGAAAATATTTGTTTCGGCAACCTTCTGGCAATTCTGAGAGTAAAAACAATTACCATGAAAAGTTTCTGAAGTTGACATTAAACTGGCGATCGCCCTCTATCCATGGATAAAGTTAACATACACAAGAAGCCGCCGTAGTCTAGTAGGTAGTGTGTTGGCTTATTAGACGAAAGGCCCGAGTTCAAATCCCAGGTCAGACATCAAAACGAAAATATGAAAATATTTCTTCGGTGACTTCCTCTCAGCAGATTTCTAGCAAAAACTCTGAGAGTAAAAATTGCCATGAAAAGCTTCTCACAAAAATCTGTCGTTCGGAGTCGACGTTAAACTGTAGGTCCCGCTACTCATGTATAAAATTAACGCACACAACACGAGTGGTGTGAGAAGCTAGGACATTGTACAATGGGTCAATTCGATCTCCGGGTACTGTACTTTTCACAGTTGACAAGTACACGTCCTCTAACCTAACCTAACCTAGCATATACAACATGGGGTGGTGTGAGAAGCTAGGTTGTAATCCTCAATCAACTCGAGGGATGTAATAGCCAATAAACTAAGTAAAGAATGATTACATCCGTTGCTAGTACCTGTAGATGCTTTTGTGGGGAAGAGATGGACTTCTCAGCATTTGATCACCAACTATATAGTCCAGGTTTCTACATTTTCAAATTGTTTTTAGGAAAGGACTGTAGATAACCTTATCATAACCTAAAAACTGCTACAATAGATTTATCACTTCAATTTAAAACTTAGCTGAAGCATCAAAATTAATGAAGGAAGCCGTATAAGAAGTTGGAGTAGACACCATCTATGCTCCTTAAAGCAACATTATAATGCGATTATATTACATGGGAATGGACGAAACATATTAAACGAGAGCCGTCTTAGTCAAGCTCAAACAAATTCTTTAGGCGACTTCCTTTCAGCAGTTTTTTCGCCAATCTGTGGTAAAAACGTTCTCAAGCTTTTTAAAGCTTATTTAACTTTCGTGCCTATCTTTCTCTGTTAGCAACCGGAATAATACAATTTGAAATAGCCAATCGAATCCATGGTCCACGTTATAATCTTAAAAATTTTAGACACCCTTCATTAAAACTGTTTCTTTTTTTTTCTCTTCACAGAGCATGTGGTATGCTATCATGGCACCTGGTCCACGTATCGCCAGTCGTTGGGAAAATTTGATGTTGAAAAAGATATTGATCCCTTCCTATGCACACATCTGATGTATGCTTTCTTTGGCATTGAGGAGACAGGCGAATTAAGAATCATCGATCCATATTTGGATTTGGAAGATAATTATGGACGTGGAAACATTAAGAAAATAAATGCATTGAAATTGAAAAACCCAACATTGAAAACATTGATGGCTGTAGGTGGCTGGAATGAAGGTTCCAAGAAATTTTCCATTGTAGCAGCTGATCCCGCTAAACGAGCCAAATTCATTGAAAGTGTGGTTCAGTTCATACAAAGACATGGTTTTGATGGTCTCGATTTAGATTGGGAATATCCCAATCAACGGCACAAGCTAACAAATAATGATCGTGACAACTATTTGATATGGTTGAGGGAATTAAAAGAGGGGTAAGTTGGAAAAGAAGAATCGGAACCATGTGTTAGTGAATTTTTTTTTAATGAAATTTTTTTTTGTTGCTTTTGTAGTTTGGAACCCTTTGGTTATATTTTAAGTGCCGCAGTGGGCTCAGCACAGTTTTCCGCAGAACTATCCTACAATATACCCGAAATGAGCAAATATTTGGATTTAATTAATGTTATGGCCTATGATTTACACGGTCCTTGGGATCCAGTTGTAGGCATTAATGCTCCCCTATATGCGGGTGCTTTGGATAGCACCGAACGTGCTAGGCAATTAAATTTTGATGCCATAGCTAAATATTGGATAGGTCAAGGTAAGCGAAAACTTAAAATAACAAAAATGGAAATGGAAAATGATTTCAAAAACTTGGATTTTTCTTTTTGTAGGTGCACCACGCGAAAAACTTGTCATGGGTGTGCCATTTTATGGCCGTTCATTTACACTTGCCGATGCCAATAATCACAATGTGGGTGCTGCTCATATGGGTCGTGGCATGGCTGGCAAATATTCCGTTGAACCGGGCATTGTTGGTTTCAATGAATTGTGTGAGATCTTCCAGAAACAACCATCCCAATGGAATCTTGAATGGGAAAACAATCAAATGGTACCGTATGCCTATAGCGGCCGTCAATGGATTGGCTATGAAAATGAAAAGAGCATTGCTCTGAAGGCGGACTATGTTAAGAAAGAAAATCTAGGCGGCATTATGATATGGTCCATCGAATCGGATGACTTCCGTGGTGTTTGCGGCGCAACACGTTATCCCCTGCTGTCCATTATTAATAAAGTGCTTAACGGTAATATGCACATCGATTTAAATGTTGAAGCACTCACAACATCACGTACACAAATTGAAAATAAGCCAACTGCTCTGGGGAACAATGATATCTGCCAAGGCAAACAAGGTTATGTACGCGATTCGGTTAATTGTGGAAAATTTTATTTTTGTGATCACAACGAAACGTTCAGTTTCGAATGCCCGCAAACGCTGTATTTCGATTTAAAGAGTTTGAGTTGTAATTATTCGTATTTGGTTAAGTGTTGAAAATCTACAAAATTAATATAAATTCATCACAGATTAAGTGTAAAACAGAATAAAAGAAAGGCAAATAAAGGAGTGAAATTATTTCAATGTTTACTTGTAGAATAAAATTATTGTAAAGGGAAATTGAACCTAGGTGAGTAGCTATTCTAATATGATAGGCAATACCATCTTCATGGATTCACAAATTAATCCAGACTTAGCGCAATTAGACAAATAAGAGGCTTCAGGACAGTGTCTGATGAAGCGGTATTGTTATTGGTAAAGACAATACCAAGAGGCATATTAGCGGATGAGATGAGGCGGATATACTTTCACCATCTTGAGTTTCCAGGACGAACTGCAGCTATAAAAGCGAAGGAACGAAAGACTTCCATGCACAAATGGCAGTCACGATGGGAGAACAGTTTAAATGGGAAGATGGACATTTCACCTTGTCCCTGATGTAACCCTTTGGATGGAGAACAAACTATTAACTATTACGTGATCCAGTTCTTAACTGGTCATGGGTGCTTCAGGAAGTACCTACACAGATTTGGACCGACTCGGCTTATGGAAGAGGTGCTGAATTCTAGGATTCAATGGAGCCAATACAGCCAGAAAATGGCTACAGTAAAGGTGGAACTCCGAAGGTTGGAGGAAATTTGAGATTTGAGTTAACGTGATAAAGCTTTAAAGCTAATCAGCCCGCCGCGAAGTAATACCTTAGTGTGTTGGGATTGGGTTTAGTATGTAGACACCAGTGACGGTGAATCGGGCACTCTTTTGCTGAAACAAAAGTGTCTCCAACTCCGGCTCAAGACAAAAAAAAAACATTAATCCAGACTTTCTTCCCCATTAGAGATCGCAAAATAAAATTTGCATTTAAAAATCTTTATTTCAATTTCATTCCACATTCAATTATTACACTGAACTAATTCAGACCAATTGCAGGCGGAGGCAGACTCATCGAAGTATAAACCTGCAGGACATAGATGCTCATAACGTACACCGGCAACACATCGATAGTATCTTGTACAGTCAGCAGGATTGGCAAAGAAGCCATCAACAGAGCAATCCTTTGGCAGAGGCTGTACTGGAGAAGCAATTGTAGACGATGGTGGTACAATGGGAGATGATGAAGAGGATGGTGGTAAGGGGTGTGGTTCAAAATCGTCGTCATCATTGCCGCCTTGTTGGGGATTACCCAATTTCTTATTGAGGGCATTCAATAGAGGATATTTTGGACCACATTTGCCACGAAAATCATCAGTTTCAATGGACCAAACCATAAGACCGCCTAATTTCTTAGCAATTGCAAACTCTGCTTTCAAGCCAATACTTTTAACATTATCATAACCAATCCATTGATTTCCATTATAGATATATGGCACTTGATTCGGGTTGGACCATTGATAATTCCATGAATTCTCCAAGGAACAAATTTCATTGTAACCCATATAACCGTCTTCACCCGTATAAGGACCAGCAGTACCAGCTCCAGTAATGGCAGAACCAACCGAATTTTGCTGTGGATTAGCCAAAGTAAATGAACGACCATAGAAAGCCGTGCCCAAAATCAATTTTTCAGAAGGAGCACCTAAATATCAAACAATTAATTGTAATTCTAATCAATACAAGTTGAGTTTGCAAGGAACATACCCTGTTGTAACCAATATTCAATCGCTGATTTAACATTATTATTCCCCTGGCCCTCAAGTTGTGCATTAAAGCCCACTTTACCATCCCAGATACCAGCAAAATCATAAGTCATAACATTTATAAAATCAACATATTTGGCAACATTGGGTATATCATAGGAAATGCTGGCCGATTGAGCTGAAGCACCAACTGCTATGCCCAGTTCCAAATTATGGGTCTGCAAACTGAAAGAATACAAATTAGTGCTGATGTTACAGAATATTTTAAGGATAATACTTACGCTTCTCTTAATTCCTTGAGTAGAGTAACGAAATTAACTTTATCCTGAGGACTGCCACCACGCTGGTCAGGATATTCCCAATCTAAATCCAAGCCATCGAAATCATGCTTTAAAATAAACTCCAAGGATGATTGTATAAAAACTTTTCTTTTACTAGAATCGGCAGCCATGCTGGAATATTTGGTTGAGCCCTCATTCCAGCCACCAACAACAGCTAAGACTTTCAGGTTAGGATTGATGCGTTTCAAGTCGATTGTTTTCTTAATATTACCTAAGGACATAAAACAATGGGTAGAAATTTGAATAAACTCGAATTAAATTATGTTTATATAATACTTACCCAGACCACTGTCCAAATCCAACCATGCATCTAAAACATTAAATTTACCATCGGCTGTAATGCCAAAGAATGAATAGCTGATATGGGTGCACAATTTGGGATCAATATGTGAGGGATCAAATTTACCATCACCCGGGCGATAGTTGGCCCAGGTGCCATAATAACAATTGACAATTTTGCCTTTAAGAGGTAATTTGTATTAATTTGTTGATTAAAATTAAATTCCGCAACAAATCATATCCTTCACTTACCATGAGCTATGTCGCTGGCACTCCATAGACCAATTAGGCCAATTAGCAATAATTTTAAATTATTCATGTTGAGTTCTTTTTTTTTTTGTCCGATTACAAATACGTTGCAGATGCTTTAAACGTTTAACGGAATATGTTAACATTACCGTTCATTTCAATGAGTTTTTATATTTCCGCGTAAACATTAAAATTCTTCGTAAATGTTTTTAAATATTTGAATACTTTCTGTTTGTTTTGTTTATAACATTTTATTTAGTGTAATAAAATAAAATAAAAACACACACACAAACGCAATCACATTGCAAATAAAATAAAAAAAAATTAAAAATATTTGATTTCTTTCTTGTATTGTTTTAATAAGAATTTGCCAAACATTCGTTTTTAATTGTTTAAAACGGCGCAAGAGAGTTTAGAAAAACGAGCTGTTAAAATTTAATTATTTATTTAAGCATTATTAATAATCATATGCTCTATTAAATAAATATAAATAAATAAAAACATGTTTTTTTTTTCTTTTGGTTGCATAAGAAAAAATATTTAATACCTACTCGTACCATGGTAGATAACATAACATCATCGAAATTGTATTTTGTGATCGAAATCATATCTAAAACGTAAACGTAATCGTTCAACTTTTCTTTTTTAGGTTATGGTCATTGGCATCTGGAATTGCTATTTTGAAATTAAAGCAAAGGTTCCTAATTCGTTCCAATATTATGTAGCAAACTTTATAAATATGTAGTCGCCATAGTCTAGTAGGTAGTGTGTTCGCTTATTAGACGTAAAGTCCGCTTTCTAGCCTTGGGCCAGATATCAAAACGAAATATGAAAAAAAAAATATTTCTTCGGCAACTTCCTCTCAGCAGATTTCTGGCAAAAACTCTGAGAGTAAATAAGCCTGCCATGAAAAAGTTTCTCAAAAATCTGTCGTTCGGAGTCGACGTTAAACTGTAGGTTCCGCCACTCACGCATACAATTAAAACACACAACTTGAGTGGGGTGAGAAGCTAGGCCGTAATCCTGACTGAAGGATTGTAATGCTCAATTATGTATGTATACATGGCCTTCAAAGTTGACTACCACTTTGACCTATCTACCAAAGGGTAAAAGAAACGAATTGTACAGATTTTGAATTAAGTCTGGTATAACAATTAATGATTAAGCTATTACAACCGACTGCATACAATGCCTTCAAAGTTGACTGACTATTTATAAAACAACAAATATTACCTCTTATTCAGCAATATGATCCAATTATTTAATGATAGATGATGGACTTGGTAGACATTACAATTATGATTTAAATTTGGAAGTTTTGTAGTGTTGGAAAAAGAAGCACTTTATAGATGTGGACAAGGAAACCATTATAGTGCGAGGCCGAAAGAAGTGGCCTTCTTTATTGGCGTATAAATTTTAATTTTCTAAAGTGGGCATAGGCCTTAGCTTAAAACATTAGGTTACGTTCGTTAAAGTGAAAAGTGACTGTTATCAAATTTCTATTTTGTGTTATTAACTGAATACGGTATTATATAAAATTGCATAAACATACATATACATACATTTAATAGTATATATTATCACACTTAGTAAATAGTGCTTAAATAAATATCTTCTCCTGTTTTGTCTTGTTTTTTTTTTTTGCTGTTAAAAAGGCTTTAACAGATGTTAAGTTTTCGATCATTCTAATTTTGGTAAAGTCATTGTTTAAATTGCTTTCTTTAAAGATATTTACATATTTATTTTTATTTTGCAGAGTCAGAAGGAACAAACAATACTCCGACTGACTTAATGAAACAGACAATAGACCAAATTTATTTTCAAAGAAATTTCATGTTTTCGTTGGAGTATAAAAACGATTGGAAATTATTCAAATGCCAACACACTACATTTAACGTTGAGTGTATGAAAATCGTTATTAACCATGAATAATTTAAAATTATTATTAATTGGCTTAATTGGTCTATGGAGTGCCACTGGTATTGCAAATGGTAAGTGAAGAATATGATTTGTTGCGGAATTTAATTTTAATCAACAAATTAATACAAATTATCGCTTCCAGGCAAAATTGTCAATTGCTATTATGGCACCTGGGCCAACTATCGCCCCGGTGATGGTAAATTTGAACCCACTGATATTAATCCCCATTTGTGCACCCATATCAGCTATTCATTCTTTGGCATTACAGACGATGGTAAATTTCAAAGTTTAGATACTTGGCTCGATAATGATTTGGGTAAGTAATATTGGCTTTACGTTATCTGTTTAATGTTTAACTGTTGACGGTTTAATGCGTTTTTAGCTTTCATTTCCAAAACCATTGCTTTGAAGCGTATTAATCCAAAATTGAAAATTTTGGCTGTTGTTGGTGGCTGGAATGAAGGCTCAACTAAATATTCCAGCATGGCTGCCAATGCCAATAAAAGACAAGTTTTTATACAATCAGCCTTGGAGTTTATTTTAAAGCATGGTTTCGATGGCTTGGATTTAGATTGGGAATATCCTGCCCAGCGTGGTGGCAGTCCCCAAGATAAAGTTAATTTTGTTACCCTCCTGAAAGAAATAAAAGCAGCGTAAGTATTATTATTTATTTATAGCTTAAAGAAAACAACTTGGTTTAGCATATTTATTATTTTCTTTTTCTAGTTTTAAACCGCACAATTTGGAATTGGGTGTAGCTGTAGGTGCTTCGGCTGAAACGGCTAGAACTTCTTATGACATTCCCAATATTGCTAAACATGTTGATTTTATAAATGTTATGACTTACGATTTTGCTACCTCTTGGGATGGTATATTAGGCTTTAATGCTCCTCTAATGGGACAAGGTGAAAATAATGTCAAATCAGCCATTAGTTACTGGTTACAGCAGGGTATGTTTCAAATGGTTTTACAAAAAGAGACTTGCTTTTATTGCTTATTTATTTCATTTCCTGTTATAGGTGCTCCGGCTAACAAATTGATTATGGGTTTGCCATTCTATGGTCGTACATTCGCTTTGTCGAATCCTCAGCAAATAACTGTTGGTTCACCTAGTTCGGGTCCTGGTACTGCTGGTCCTTATACACGTGAAGGCGGCTTTATGGGTTACAATGAAATCTGTTCTTTGGAGAATTCATGGAATTATAAATATTCGAAAGAACATGAAGTGCCCATTATTTATAACTCAAATCAATGGATTGGTTACGATAACGTTCAAAGTTTGATAAAGAAAGTGGATTATGCAAATGCTAACAATTTAGGCGGTGTTATGATCTGGTCTATTGAAACTGATGATTTCCGTGGCAGATGTGGCCCTAAATATCCTCTCTTAAGTGCTGTTAATAACCAATTGGGTAACTCTCAAGGCGGCAATAATGTTGAGGTTGAAGTACCACAAGAACCATCGTCACCGCCGTCACCACCGACTAAACCTGAACAACCAACAGCCACTGATTGTTCCTCTGATGGTTTCATTGCTGATGCCAATGATTGTTCAGTTTATTATCAATGTGCTGGTGGCGTGCCTCACAAATTCGTATGTTCTCCTGGCTTGTACTTTGATCAAACTATTTCCACTTGTAATTGGGCTGAATTGGTTCAATGTAATAATTAAAAAGTTTACATTACATTAATAAATTAAACAAATAAATTGCATATTCAAAAATAAAAAAAAAAAAACTTTAATTATCGTTTCAATTTACCTATGAATTTGCTTTTAATTAAACAATATCGTTTATAAAAATAGTTTATTTGTTATTATTAATACGATAAATGCTTAAAAATAAAAAAATGTTGTGTTTTACAATAAAGTTACGCTTATAGTTTAGCAGGAGAAAAAATTGCTTTAAAACAGCCTCAGCTCTAAATACATACATACACATATTCAATGATCAATAAAAATAAAATAAAAAATACGCATAAATATAGATCGATAACTATAATACACACATAAGAACATAAAAGTATACTTTCCATTACATATAAAACAAAAACAATAATTCTAATTAAATTAAATTTAATATATGTACGTCATTAATATTAAATGATATGAGAAGAAAACAAACAGGCAATACATTATTACATACATATTTTGTGTGTTTTACAATAGAAAAGATAGAAAAACTTCTATTCTATACGTATTCGTGTAGATCTTCTTAGCTGTACCAGTTCTTTTTTAACTAATCTAACCAACATTAGCATGGCAATAATATCGGATAGAATTAAAATATAAAAAACATTCTGCCAACCTTTGCTGGATACAACGCCAGCCATTAAGGGACCAACAGCCGCACCTACAATACAAATAGCATAGTGGTTAGGAACATACATTGTTTAGTTTATTTTATTGTTTATATTACCTATGGAACCAGTGCCATCTATAATAGCAGTAACAGTCGCCAAGGCTTTGGCATTACCTTCCAATGAACTGTGTTGGCCCAATTCAGCACTAACTGAAGTTGTAATCAATGCATAGGGACCATTTACTAAGAATCCGGCCAAAACCAACAAAAATATGATTAGAAACACTGATGTGTTGCCAAATTGCTGATACATTAAAAGCTGAAGCATAAAAAAGGGAAATAAATGTTGAGTTTAGATTTGAAAAAAATTAAATACGTTTTTGGCAACATAAATGAACAACGTAGAGATAGGTTTCAGACTAAAAACTACGTAGACAGGTCTTACTAACTCGATTGCGTAGTTACGTTAAGCGGTGGAAGTGAAAAAGATGTCAACAAGAAACTATGCATGTTCCCACGGGAATTGGATTTATGTTTTGGACCCCAAGTACTATTCGAACAAAGATTACCAACTCAGCTTCAGCTGTTGCTGTAGAAAAAACTCCCACGTAACAAAGAAAGCCGCTACAAAACAACAGACTTTGCTAGACTAGATCTTTGGGCCCTTAACTATTGCATGGAATTTTCAATGCAATACATATGCATACACACTAAAACTTGTAAAAGCCAGAAATTATTTCTTACAGAAAAACTTTCTCAATCCTAATATAGACGTCTGTATGGACTAATGTTGAATAAGTATGCCACAAGATAAGCTAAAAACTTTCGGCGATTTTCATATAATACTAGACGAAACGAAACCTTTATTAAATTGTTTTGCAATATTCGAAACATTTAATAGGAAGAATAGAAAGAAAAACAAGTGATTAATTTTTAATATACTCACCACGGGTGCAGCTAAAAATAACATAACAGAGCAGGTAGTTGCCGCCATGCCAGATAAATCCGATACCATGCCAGCAACAATAGCGCCAAAAATACCACCAACATCGAAAAGTATCGATACATCTGCTGATAAACTTGGACCGAATGTACTTGAGGATTGTATATACAATGGCAGCCAATAAAGGAATGTATAACTGACCAATTTCGAAAAGAATAAACACAGTGAAAATTCAACCACACCTGGTATGTATAGAGCATCTATAATGCTAATCGGTCGTTCGTGATTAAGATTATTATGGCCATTAGGACGTTCTAAAATGGGTGTGCGTTCTGAAGGACGGTAATTAACTTCCTATATGAAAAGAAAATGATATGATAAGTTCATGTATTTATTGTTATTAAAAACAAACAATACTTACTGCATCATAAACATTGGCAGAATTCACTACAACATCGCTGTCCTCTAAATCCGAATCATTTGCTTCTACTCTTTCATTACTGGTGATTGCATGCTGGGGATAACAGCCCACCATTTCGGGACAATCGACCAAAAATAGAAACAATAGAAAACCACTGCCAGCTATTATTATGCCCGGCACAATAAACGATAAAGCCCAATCAGTTTCCACGTATTGAGCCGCTATTAAAGTGCCCAAGATGTTGCCAATCGATGTATGGCTATTCCAAATACCAAAAACTAAACCACGTTTTGTCTTGCCGAACCAACGGCCGACTAGTGTAACCACACCCGGCCATCCAGTAGTTTGTGCAATACCAGCACACGCCTGTACTATCGCAAAATATGTTATGCTATGTATGCTCCACGTTTTTGCAATACCGAAAAGGTATGAAAATACACCCGAGAAGATCATGCCAAAGGCCAGAAAATATCTTAGTGAGACACGTTCTGCGACAAAACCAGATACAAACATGGCAGCAGCATAGCAAAATAAAAAGGACGAATCCAAAAGGGCAAACTTGGCAGGAGCATTTGAATCATCTGAAAATAATTGTGATAGAAAATGAAAATTATGTGTGTTTGAAAACATATTTTGAAAACATTTACCAAATGGTGCATAACCGCAATCATTTGATGTTGTATTGTGCGTTAGATCTGTAGAACAGTTGGTATGTAAAACTGATTTGACTACGGATATTGGTTTGCGCGACATATGATAGCAAGTATAGGCCAAATAGGTAAGACCAAATATGGAGGCTTTAAATCTACAAAATAAGATTTCTTTTATAACGTATGTATGTATTAGGAAAACAATAAACATTTTTTATACTTACATGGTCTCCTTATTGCATCTCACTTGTGGACAACAGCGTCTGGCCAAACTCTGTACAGCCAACACTCCCACAGGGATGTCATTATAGTTGTGGCTCATTCTGCGTACACGATGAGGGCTCATGTGCTTAAAAAATCACAACGACAACGGCAACAATAATGCCAGTCTCTACAAACCGGCCTATATGGGTGTTGTCTCTGTCAGGCCTTTAGTATATTGTTTTTGAGAACTAGAACAAGAAGAGACAATATTCGCACGTAAAATAAATTTAGACAACTGTGGTGGTCTGCAAGCAAGAAGATGACTGCTTTGCTTAGACGTAATAAAATAATTTAGAATGTTTATTTAAAAATATCATTTGTATGTACTGTTATCAGTAGTTAGCAGTCTGATATGCAGTTAATTAACGCCAACGTAGAATGTGATTAGAAATAAACCGAAAGTGAATATAGCGCTTCTTAGATAGGTTGTACCCAAGTACCTTAGATAAGTAATAAAACTGATGAAGTAATTTTAGAGATTTTGATTAAAACTTATTTTTATCACTGCTACCAGATAAAGGAGTATGACTAAGGCACCTTTCTTTTAGGGCAACGAGGCCGTTTCATTTCCAACAAGGACAAGCATATATAAACGAGGCATAGGTTCTCTACTACATTAAAGATCAGTGACCATTGAGGTCAGGACCCTGATATGTTTTTAACTTGGACATAATGTTTTACAGTCGGGGACCAGCTTTAGGGCTTGTAATTATGTGGGAGAGCACAGAATTTGTTGAGCACATCCTGTCCCTCTGCTCTGGTATGCACAATTAATATTCTAGACTTTGTTGATCCAATAGCCTTGGTGGATTGATTTCTGTTAGGATTTCTAACGTTGACAGTTTCATATGTGCTTCAGTTGATGGAGAGCTGTTTCATTTCTTGTTTTTTCCTCCAACTCTTATTGTTTTTCTCTCTGTATTGTGTTCCTAGACTCCTTATTTCTTCTTTTGTGGATTTTTCTGATCTGTTTTAGTATTCTTTTCTTTTTTCTGTAACCTCTGGAATTAGAAATCTTAGATAATGGCTTTTTTCTGCTTTCTGGATGGAGATTAGCTTCTTAACGCATGCCTTCGTATCCCAATATTAAATTATTATTGACGGAACTGACAGTTTAATTGATCTGATGGTCAATTCTGGCCAATTGGACCAAAATTATCAACAATTAAGGTAAGAATCGTAAGGATCGTCGGCGGAGAAGTTAATCCGAAGCAATTCTCGCGTGAAGCTTTAGGAAATTATGTCGAAGAGGAGTCTTTACCACTTGCTTCTATCTTTGGTGAACAATTAATAAATATCTTGGCAAGGGAAATTTGGATTTCTTTGAGGTAGGCGCAATGCAATAACCATCGACATGGGAGAAATTGTTAGTCTGGGATCAGACCAACGATGCCTATTTAATATGAAAACTCAATTCATTAAATGAATATCATTCCACTAAGTCAGTTGCTTCAATTCCTGCCGGACAGCACATTAAATACCAATCTGGACTCTCATAACTTAAAATATGGTGCAAAACTTTTCTTATAAGAAGTTTTTTTTTTCGTTTATTGTTAAACATTTTAGCATCAGCAAAAACTACACAAACACACATGCACGTGAATAAAGAAGAGCATCTGCTGGCTGGTTGGCTGGCACAAAATACCACATAATCATTACAAAACGAAATACAAAAACAAAAAACTTTTTTATCTTAAATAAATATGGTTTTCGTTGAATTTGCGTTTTTATTTCTTTATGATTCATTTGGAATATTTTTCCTCGTCTCAATATGCATATGCATATGGGAGTTATTTCCTCTTTCACAAACAACAATGTAATTCAATATTGATATTAATTTCCAATAAGAATTTAGTTTTTGTAAATAAAACACTATTCCTCACACACTTTTTCCATTTGTTCTAGTTTTTGTTGCTTTGTTGGCATTTCACGTTATGAACAGAAGTAGAATCTTATTACAATTTCCGAAAACAGTTCATTGTTTATTATTAATTGAATATTTTTTTTTGTCTAAACACTTTATTTACTTACTTGCCTTTGTTTATAATATTCGTGGACAATGAAGTAAATCCTCAAAAACAAAACCGATTAAGATCCGACTAATTTGTTGTATTTCTTATGGCTGCAAAATCTGCACTGTTTTGTTGTTGCCGTGTGTGTGTATGCAAAGGGTTGCGCGATGACAACAAAAACACATGAAAATGTCAACAAGTTGTCAGTGATGGTTTACAAACACAGAGTTGTTCTCATTTAACACTAGCAGTACCTTCTAATGCTTACAGATCGCCCTGTAGAATTAGTAAATCATTATTTTTTAATGTCAGCTGTTTTTTCACCTCGTTTTTTTTTCTTCATTTTGAACCATATTAAACGTTCACTTTATACATTGACTGTGAATGATAAGACTTTCTCTAGAATTCATATTCCACTAAGTGCCTTATATTGTACGACGTTGCATTCCAAAAACGACTTGTTTGTTTATGTGTGCTTAACGCATCATAACATGTGTTCGTGTGCCTGTGTATACCATTATGCAGATGAAAAGAAGAGGAAAAATATATAGTTTTTGTTGCTTTGCCAACCGACCGACGTCAACACTGTCGTCTTTCGTGTCTGCTGTAGCCGAAGCGGACATTTGCTTTTTCCATTCAATCCAACAACGAAGTTATCACAATTCAGTTGCTTTGCGTACACGTCGTCGTTAACGTTGTTTCTATTAAAAGCCGCGCGGTGGTGTGAAATTTATAGGGAAGATTTTTTTCTTTCTTTCTTGTTGCCACAGTTTGTGTGAGTGTGTGTGTATTTTGGGTAAAAAAGAGCAATTGAGTAAGAGAAAAAAACCTGCTTTTTGCTATCTCTGCCATCCACAATAGTTCTTTAAGTTGGACAATTACAACAAAAATAAAATAAATATTGAAAGATTAATAATAAGAAAATAATATTAAATAAAACAAATCAAAAAGAATCCACCTTTTGAAACACTATATGAATGTACGAGACTGTTCACAGTTAATTTACGGCAATAGAGTGAAAAAAACTAGTTTCGTTAAAGAAAAGGCGCTAAAGTCAGCAGAGGATATTTAACGTGTATGTACATACGTATGTGTGCTTTTTTGTCGGTGGCTTAATTTTGTTTTTCTAAAGAATACCAACCACCCACTAACAAACGTTCATTATGGTTGAGAAATTGGAAGCAAACTCTGAGCAACAATTCGATTTGAATTTAATAGAGGCTGTTAAAGTGAACCCCGTTATTTATGATCGCTCGCACTACAACTACAAACATTTTGTGCGTAAAGCACAAGTGTGGAAGCAAATATCCGAACAACTTGGTGTGCCTGGTAAGTATGGCAAATACAAAGTGTTTTTTAATTGCCTGAATGAATATTAAATATTGAAGGGGAACAGAGGAAAACAATTATAAATAAATGAATTGTTCTTATCTCTCTATACCTATACACAATTATGATGCATAAAGTAAAACTTTTTGTTTCCAATATGAACAAATTTCCCATGATTTGCGCTTCTTTACGTTTAATTTTTGTTCAATTAGTTTTATGCTCTCTACCCCCCACTAGTCCCCATGAATTATAAAAATTACTCATCGAAAAACCTTTCTTCGTTCCCGTTTGCATTATAACAGAATAGTTCAGTGCCGCTGCAGTACTGTTAAGGTATTAAATGTTTTATATGCTTACAATGCGTTGTTGTAATTCACTGTAAACCAAGTAAAGACTTCTGAGAGAATTTACTCCTTGAAACCTCTCGCATCCCATAATTTAATTCTGTCAGCGTTTTTTCTTAAACTTATTTGTTCCTATTGTTCCCATATTTTTTGGTTTGCGGTGTACACTAGTTGTGGCGGCGGTGCAGGCGACGACAGAGACGTTAAAAGTCGCGTCGTGCGATAACATTCTATCAATTACGTTCGCTGTTGTGTATTATGGTCTCCCCCTCTACCTGCGATGTCGCTGACCATCATTAGCTTCGTTTTCGGATTTTTGTATGCTGCTTTCGTTTTGCTGTCTACGTCAATCGTGTGTGTTGTTTTTTTTTATTCGTTTTCACTTGCATTGTTTATATGCATAGGCATTGATGTCCCATGTTTTGCTGTTTGTTTTTATATTATTTTTCGCAAAAAAGGCCGTAATTATACCGACAGTGTTGTCAATTTGTAACAATGATTTATGTTTACAGCGTTATATTATTAAAATTAATATCATGATGCCCCTCAGCAGACTTTTGACGAAAACTCTGAGAGTAAATAAAATTGTCATGAAAAGTTTTTTTTTTTTAATCTGTCGTTCGGAGTCGACTTTAAATTATAGATCCTGCCACTCATGGATATGGGTGGTGTGAGAAGCTAGGTCGTAATCCTAGCTAAAAGGTTGTGATGACCAATTAAGTAAGATTATTCAAAGAACAGTATTTAGTTTTTAGATGAAACAATATAAAAGGTTTTAATTAAAAGACTATGTTTCAAATATTTCTTTTTCTATTTCTAGAACAAAAGTGTACCAAACGTTGGAAAAGTTTACGTGATAAATTCGCTCGTGAAATGAAACTCAATACCGAATCACGCTGGCGTTATTTCAAACAAATGAGTTTTCTTGTGGAATCCATACGGTAAAATATAATTATTTGCATAAATATGTACATCTACATCTAGTAACATCATACTAATGAATACTTTTCTTCTCCTAGCCAATATCGTGCATCGTTATTGGGCAAGTGTGGTCCATTGCCAGCTACTCTAACAACGACTACTGTTACCCAAGTAACCCAAGTCGATCCAAATCAACAGCAACAACAACAGCAGCAGCAGCAACAACAGCAGCAAGTACAGCACCATGCGGTTGTCGATATATTCCCATTTAACGGTGCCAATGCTTCAACAAGTCAAACCTTACATCATCCACATGGTGAGTTTTGCAACAGCAACACTCAGGAACCTATTTTATTATCATTTTTTTTCTGTATTGATTTATTCATTTAGTTGAAATTACAGTTACAGGCGACACTCAATTGGCCAATACAACGGCTGTGAATGCAAAAGATCAGAAACCCTTTTACTATGAGCCACCTTTGAAACGTGAACGAACCGAGGATGAACAACAACAGCAGCAACATCAACAGCAACAGCAGCAACAACAACAACAGCATTTGCTGCAACAGCAGAATACTGATAACATGCTTAACACCATAAAAATATTCCAAAATTCTTTATCGCAAAACGTCAATCCCGATGATCAGTCCTTTGGTGTGGTCGTAACCGATATGCTGAATACACTGGGTGTCAGACAAAAGGCCGAAGCTAAGGTTCACATTATAAAATATCTGACGGATATGCAGTTGTTGGCTCAACATAATAAATATTGAGAGGAAATCTGTATTAAAACTTTACATGCAATACAGACGGAGAGAAAAGTTTTACGGTTTTCATATTGTATAATTATAGACTTACTATGCATACATACATACTATGCATTGCTTAGATATTTGTAGTTTTAAAAATTAATTTTGTTTTTTTATTTTTAATATTCATATAAACTATAAGGTATGTGATGGAAACCGTTAACGAAAGAAAATCGTTTTAAAATCGAAAAAAGTTTGTAATGGCAACTTAAGTTTCGTTTTTATATCGTATTTGTTTTTAAAATCGAATTCGATTTCATTTTTCATTTTGTTTTATTAATATTTTAATAAAAAGAAAAACGTGTGATAGAAAACGAAATTTGAATTGTTTTAACGTTTTAAAACCGTGTAAACTATGACTAGTGAAGTTAAAACGATTACATTTGTAATTAATTTTCTGCAAGAAATTTGTACAAGATGTACGAGTACGTACATAATTATAAAGAATGTTTAGAACAATTTAAATGTTTTAATTATAAGTTTTTCAGGGGCAAATAGTCAAATATTTTCCAAGAAGATATGATGATCGATTATGTGGAGAAATATCCTCAATTGGCCAAGGGACTTGTAAGAGATGACAAAGAAATGCTTGCCGATAATCTTAATACAAATAGATCCACCGATGAAGAAAGTAGATGCTTGGAAAAAGGTATTCTTTCATTCATAACTTTATTGTTTAAGAATTTAATGAAAGTAACTATTTCATGGGCATGGTGTAGCAAGAAATCACCAATAAAAAGAAACTCGCAATTAATAGAAAAAAGAAGCACGGGCAACAGATGGAGGACCCCATAAGCAGCTCTTCATATCTAGTATAGATGAAACTGTTGTTAAGTTATGTATGTGTGTCATTGTATGATATTGTCGATGGTATCGCTGAGAGCAGATCATTTGGTTTTGAATTGTCTGGACAAAACAAAAATATTCCCAAATTCTTTATCGCAAAATCTCAACCCCAATGATCAGTCCTTTAGTATGGTCGCAACCGATATGCTGAATACACTGAGCGGCAGACTAAAGTCCGAAGATAAGGTTCACTTTATAAATATTATAAAATATATGAGACAGATATGCAGCTACTGGCTCAATATACTAATTATTGAGAGGAAAAACTCAATATTTTATGATATTGTCGATGCATACTTGTATGTATATTTTAAATTAAATAAATACTTGCTACTGAGAAACTAGGTCGTAATCCTGTCTGAAGGGTTGTAATGACCAATAATGTGTGTATGTATGTATGTAAATACTTGCTATTAAAGCATTGAAATAAGAAAAAAATTTGGGACCTCTGGCCTTACAATTTTTACGTGGGTACGGTCAAGGCATGTAATATATATCTGATAAATGTTTTTTGGACTTTTAATACTTCTTGCTCATCTAAAGGGGCTGGTTCCAATATCAATAGCATTTTTTGAGGCATTTTGAAAATATTGTACGATTAACAGCAATGTAATCGTCATTGCTTATAGACCAAAGAAAGCACCACTCAGTAAAAAATCGCACATCTTGGGAATATATTCCAAGGGAAAGTGAAGTTGATTGCATTTGTGGTTTGCAATTTTTTTCAAAATCCATACCAAGGCTTCTTTATCGATTCTAAAAACATATTTTTCGTACTTACATACCTTCAGGCAATTCCAAAGGATTAAATGAATCGCGCAACTTACTTACGCGTAATATTTTTACAATTTTTGTTTTCATTTGTTAATAAAACATCAGTAGAAACCACGGATATGATTTTTAAAGACAATATTGAAATATTTAATTTGATGGCGTTAAAAACTATTAAAATTTAGTTTTTTGAAACAAAAATATGGAAATTGGAATACGATACGAGTTGTTGTATTACATGCATAAACATTTTTTTTTTTTCATTTTAACATTCGATTCCATTTCATTCGAAAACAATACGGTTTCCATCACATACATACCTGTATATTTAAGATTTTTAATTTTCTTAACTTAAGTCTTAAGGTGCAATTTTGTTTAACATGAAATGTAAGACAAATATAAAAAACAAACAAATGAAATTATGTATGAATTGTTATTACAGATATAATTATAATTAGAAATAGATTTTAAATGAAATATATTTATGTATATTTAAATTCAATTAAATTGAAATTGAAAAATTCATTTTTATTATCATTTCCATTAGCCACAATTTAATCAATAACTTGACTGACTTTTGTATATTTTTTTGCATTTAAGAGTCCTGATAGAATCCCAAGCTGCAGTTAATTCAAACGTGATGAAGACATTTTGAAAGCTTAAAAGTCTATATATGGATTACAGTAAAAGTTGCCTGCAGTCCTAGAATATGAATTAAATACCACTGTCCTCCTTTTCTCTATACTGTAACAAATTGCTTGTGGCTGGATTGATGTTGCATTATTGGATGGTAAAGGTATTACACTAGTCTTCAATTTATCCACTTGCAATTTTGTTACAATATTGGACATTATATTAAATTTTATCTTCAACGTAGAAGACATCGATGACTTCTACAACCAATTTTTGCTCTGTTGATGGCCACATTTGTCTCCATCGATCGGATGTTTGTGCCTTATATGGGAGCCCGTTATGTGAAAATGGTGATCTACAGGATTCTCACATACTTGCTTATGAACTGCAATCCCTTTTTAATTTTCATAGGGGTCTTTGCAAGGTACATATTGTATAGCAAAGTCAGCTACCATTAGGCACGTATGTCTCTGGGTTAAATTCAAAATCAGTGTTCGTTGGTCGTCTATATAGAAATGCAAACACTAAACAACAGATTTCCATTTTCGAAGAATCGTGTAGTCAATGGGAAGACTTCATCAATTTCTCTGCCGTAAACCATTTAAGGATGGTCACTAGTAACTCTCCAATGATGTAATTCGAATAGCAGTTTGGGTAAGTTCTCACCAGCATATATTTTTGTATTTTTTATTATAATTTTTTCCTCTTTCTTTAGCACCCATTAAATTTAAATATTAATTTTAGCAAAAAAAAAGAAAAAAAAATAGCAATAACCAGTGACCCATAATTGGCAGCAAAAAGTGTTCAATAAAACGTTTAAATTAATAAATAAAAATTGATTTTTATATTCAATTTAATTAAAAACAAGAAAAATTAAATATAACAATAACAATAAAAACAGCGCTTGTAATTCTAGTATGGAATGGTAATGCAATGAAATTTCAAGAATTTTTGTTTTGAATTCCAATTCCAGTTTAGCAAATGCAAATGCGAATGTGAATGCGTGTAAACAATTGCGCAAACGAAGGATAAGAAGAAGAATACAATGCCGCATCATTAAGTATTCAGTTGAAATTTCTATAAGGACTTAAGGCGAATTGCGAATGCGGTATGTCCTCCATCACATATGTACATGGGTGGGTGGTGTGAAAAGCTAGGTTGTAATCTTGACTAAAGGATCGTAACGACCAATTAAGTTAAGTAAGATGCTCAAGTGCTCACACACTGTCAGATTGCATCAAACAGAGCTTGATCACTCCAAAGAGATGGCTCCACCCCACAGCTTCGAATCACTCTAGAAGACTTTTATGGAGTCGTACCGTCCATACTCCATCTGAAATGAACGTTCTGAAACGTACTCGAGAAATCAAAATTATAGCGCTCCCAAACTATGTCAAGAATGTTGAGTGACTGATATTCTATTCATTAATGGCATACAAATCTTCCACCAGTGCTGGCTGATCTTATAGCCGCATATATAAAGTTGTGGCAGAGTAAGATATCCTTGTGTTTTACATCGGTTCAGTACTTAAACGTTTCCTAAATCTTCGTGAACTGAAAAGATTAACAGTTTCGTTTAACAGAAAAATATTACAGTGTGACTTGATTGTTTTTTGTTTTTTGTCTGATTCTATAACTGGTTTGGAATTATTTTTAAATAAAATTATTAAAATTAAAATACAAATAAACTTGATGAAAGTCAAAATTGCTTTTGTATAAATAACAGCAGCAGACTTTGTAAAACGACAGTTCAAATTAAACCACAGAGTCTACTTTAGTGAACACTCGGATTAGCCATGTTTAAATATGTAAGGAAATCATTACAATAATTAATTGAAACAAATTAAAATTATTATTTTCCCCTTAACAGTGTCTATTAATCGCTTTAATAAGCTTTGCCTTGGCGGTCGATGATGATGCTCATGCTCATGTTAATAAGGCCTATAAAAAAGAAGATGGTCATGGTCATTTCGAATATGGCTACGATACAACCAACGGCATAGCAGCTGATGAATCAGGTGATCAAACAGCAGTTCATGGTGGATTCCAGTATGTTACCAAAGAGGGTGTACTTGTGAAGGTCAGCTATACAGCCGATGCTAATGGTTATCATCCAGAAGGTGATCTTTTACCCACACCACCACCAATACCAGTTGCTATTCTAAAGTCTCTTGAATACAATAATTTACATCATAAAGCCGATCAAAAGGATTCAAACAAAAAACATAATTAAATAAACATTTTTTTTCGCTCTAAAACCTAAAACGTAATTTTTATTTTTGATTTGGATTGGATTTAGGAGTTGACGTTGGTGTCGGTTGATTTATTAGCATATCCTGCGATCTGGCCAATAATATTTTCCTTAACTCTTTAAATTTCGGATCATTACTGTCTTTCAGTAGTTCATAGATAATGGTTTCACCGGTTGTTATAACACAGCCAGCATCTCTCAGACGTACTATGCCGATGTCACGATCTTGACCGACCCTCGATGTTATACAGTCTACTGGCACTAAGACATTGATGTTTTGGGCCAGTACTGTCATTGCGGTATGTAAAATACAAATATGGGTCTGAAAAAATTAGAATGAAAAAGTTTAAAAAAATTTTCTTAAAATAGGAAAAGGAGCGTACGAGGAATTTAATGGTACGATATATTGAATGAAGATTCCCTGCTCACAGCAAGCCCTTTCCAAATTTATGTACAAACATGACTTTCACTCCTACTCACCTCTATGCCAACAATAATCACATCACATGGTTTGCCACCATTAAATAATTTTCGTATTTCACATTCTATCTCGGGGACCATCGTATTAAATACTGTCTTTGGTACAACTACTCTGGCATGACCAATATCCAGCTCCTTTACAGTTTTACCCAATTTAGTGGGATTTTGTTCCGTTACCAAAAGGGGGATATTAAAGATTTTACAAGCTGCACACTTAAACAGAAAATTGTAACTGAATTTCCTACACGCGCAAAAGCCGTTAGAAAATATTTTCTTTGTCTTACCAAACGCTTAGTATTCTCAATGAATCGATCAAAGAGCATCATAGCGGGACGAAATCTCTCTTGAATGTCAGACATTAAAAGTAACGTCGTTTTGGGATTTAAATGCGTAAGTCTCCTGGCCATTATTTTTTCATAGCATAAATGGAAATTGTTTTAAAAATATTCCCATGAATTTAAACAAATTGTTTGTTTCCGTTTGACAAGATTCGTAACGATACTACTCGTGTAACGAAAAGTAATCGTTATTTACTTGTCGATAACAAAAGGGGTTGCTCCGTTACAGTTTCATTATGGGGGATTGCCTTTGAAACCGCCGGCTGTCAACCGCTGATAAATCGGTATCCTAGATTATCATAGTGGTACCAACTTTTACTTTCCAGACGGAAGTTCTAGCTATTCACTTGGCTGATCAGCAGCAGAATATTCCCTGAGGATATACGGATATACTCTGGCGTCCAGACTGCCACAAAATACCTTTTGAACGTCATATCGGTATTCAAGCTTGTTCATGAATGTCGCTCATTTCTCTGAGTTATTCTAAGGTCTCTATTCTATGGGTTTCAGGACATAGAGATAAATGGGTTCCACTGTCATTACCCAGCTTTAGTCATACTTTAGTAGGGTGTCTCTTACGATGGGTGCACTGATTTGCATTTCTGGGAGCAAAAATCTCTATTCTATGGGTTTCAGGGCATAGAGATAACAATCCCAGTTGAACTAGGTTCCACGGCCATTACCCAGCTTTAGTCATACTTTAGTAGGGTGTCTCTTACGATGGATGCAGAAATGCAAATCTGCGAGCAAAGGGTCAAACCATCGGTCATAGTTAACTATAAAATCGTTTTGCTAGCTGTTGTAAAACCAACTTATCGTTTTATGTTCCAGCAAGGTTCTGGGCCAGCTCATAAAGCTATGTAACAGTACTTATGCACCCAATATATGCACGTTTCTTTACATATCCATTAAGTGTTAAGCAACAATGGCAACCCTTTAGTTTTGTTAAGCAAATTTGCTCCAAAAAAAAGCTTATTTTACTTGCGTATCGTAACATAAAAAGCATAAGAGCTTTTAGTTGGAGCGAACGCATTCTACAAAAGAATCAGTTGTTATTCTCACTTTCAGTAATACAGACGCAAACTTAAGAATTAAACAAAAACGGTAAAAACGTTGCAAAAGAACGGCAAAGGATAAAGAGAAAATAATTATAATAAAAGAAAATTAAACAATCAATTATAAATAATTAATTAAAAAGTGTATTAAATCGCCTAAAGCAGACTTTATTTTAAGAAACGAAGTTGGAAAGAAAACGGTAAGACACTGGTTAAATGAAAAAAGAAAAAATTGGAAAAAACCAGGCGAAAAATTGTATGAGAAAGATTCTCTAACACGTTACTAAGCGGAGACATTTTTTTTTACAATAACAAAAACCATTGTACTTAACGGGGAGTTTTGTTATGCACACAGCAATATTACTTTGTAAGAAAGAGAAAGAGAGAGAGAAAGAAACAGAGAGTAATGTGAGAGATTGAAAAGCAAGCAAAACGAACAAAAAGAATAGAAAAGTCGTTCATTGCACAAAGTGAAGTTGTTAACTTAACGCACAAATTTCAATACAAAAGAACCAAAAAAAAAAAGAAATATTTGCAGTAAAAACCTAAAGGGCCTTATTATTTCATAAGTTTTATTCAATTTTATAAAATTCAGCAACAACAGAAACAAAAACCTACAACTATAATTAAATAGTGTTAAGCAAAAAAACATAAAAAGAAAAAAAGAGAAACACTAAAAATCTAACAAGTCATTGGCTTTGATTTTTTTTTGTTGAAAACTAAAGAAAAAGAAAAAACAAAAAGGAAAGAGAAAAGAGAAAAAGAAAAAAATCTTAAAGGCAACAACAAAGTCTACAAGTTAAATAATAAAAGAAGCATGACTAACAGTGTTAGTGTTAGTGGAATGAATGTGAATGTGTAAGATTGTTAAGAGTATGCAAAAGAAAAAATAAAAATAAAACAGCTGAGTGAGCCATTACGCGACGACTGTTTCATTGCAAACAACCCAAATACGCTACAGCAACAACAACAATTGTCTAGAATTCAAAAACAAGTAATCAAACACAATAGCACGACGACGTTCAATATTATTGACGCGTACAAATGTTAAAATTGCTTAAAAGTATTAATAAAAATAATAAATTTAACGTTTTAATAAAAAGTATCAAAGGCAAATACCGTTAACACACATTAACGTGAGTGTATTAAAAAATAATTAACAATAAATTGCTTTTCTTTCATTAATGAATTCAATTTATATTTACAACAAAAATGTAAACAAAAAAAAAAGTTAATTATTTTGCTCTTGCAAATTCATACGAAACTCATTTCAAAGAGTAACATTACAATTTATTTAATAATCATACACAATCATCTGTAATTTTGATATTGAGTTTTTCCTTTTTTCTAACGGAACAATAATAATAGTATATGCTTATAAAATCACGACAGAGAGAACGAAAGCCTTAAAAAAGCAACCTAAACATAAATCCTCTACGAAAACCAAAGTAAATCATATAGAAAGACACGGTTAAAGCTCTTTTATTGTGCTCTATTTATTTTGAAAGAGTGAGACTGTGAGAGAGGAATTTTCCTTAAACTTAATATATTATTATCGCACAAACATCCCCAAATTGTACCGTTATTTTCATATTGACTGCATTCCTGTGCGCGCTGTGTGTGTTTATTGCTATGTTTATATGAATTTTATTAATTTTCTTCTCATATTGCCAAGTTGCCACCCAGTTTTAAATAAATAACGAGACGGTAGCACTTCATGCTTAAATAAATAAATAAACCTGTTAATTTCGTGCGTGTAAAATAAACAATTACTTACAGCAACAACAACAACAAAAAAACAATAAAACAAACAAACAAAAGACCTGTGTTACTAAATGCATGCTATCTGGACTCGTGCTTAAATTTTTAATGCATTTTTTTTTTTGTGAATTTCGGTATCCAATTCATTAAATTTGTTCCGTTTTTTTTTTGTTAACTTTGGTTTCGTATTATAATTCATGAGAAATATTTTTGCTACAATTTAAATGCTGGTAAGTTTTTGAATAGTATTGTATGTAATTTAAACTATTATTTTGTTAAATAACAATGAATAATTATTTCTAATATTTTTGAAAAAAATAAATTCCTAATATGACCTCTATTTTTAGAGATATTTTTAATATTTTGTTGCTATTGTCAAGGTGGCATAAAATATAGACATAAAGCTATTATCTCGATGAAACTATTGTTTCGTTGTAATGCTAGGTCATTGCTTGTCATTAAATGCGAATTACATTCATAGACAAATGTTCGTGTGACCGCAAATTTTGTTTTATATGAGAATTGATTTAATTTAAATTTAAAATTGATTTGATCAAATAATTTGCTTATTTATTAGCTTTAAATAAATATAAATACCTTGTAGTCCACTTCATTTCCTGCTCATAACAACAAATGTCGTTAATGTTAAGTTAGGGCAGCGTTTAATATCAAAATTAAAAATTATATTGGAGAGTTCAGTCAAGGATAAACGAAAATGAGAGGTTAGGAACCTATGTACGTCCCTCCGTAGCAAGAGTAGTACTCTGCTGCATGAGGTGAAAGATAATCTCTTCCTCCTCCTTAGACCCTCAGCTGATTTAGAAGTTATTCAATAAAATCCCAAGTCTATCAGCAATGCAATTGTCAATGACATTTCTATTTCCTGGAAGAGTTTTCTTTGAATGACTCGAAATTTCCCTAAAAAACCCTTTTATTCATGGGCTAGAATGGAAGTCGAAGATACATACATTCATTAGAGACATATTGGCAGAGATTTTAAAGTAAATCTCATATGAAATTAGCCTTAAAGAAAGAAATGAAATTAATCTTCAAATGGCAACAAGTTAAAGACTTAAACGATATGCATATTACGCTTTAAATTGCCTAAAATCTAAATAAAATCTCGAATTTCAGGAAAAATTGTTCTTGTTTCGGTTTACATTCTTTATTATTTTAGTTTTTCAATAATGATTTTTCAAATTAAAAATATTTTTATTTTAATTTCATGTTATCATATCATCATTTATCATAATATATTTCATTCTTTTTCAATATAATCATCAATAACTGCAAATACCTAGAAAAAAAAATAAAAAATTGAATGGAAAATTCCATTACCCTCTAACCAAATCCTAAAGAATGTTGTCTTTACTGATATTTCCCTATTGTTGTTGTGATTTTTTCTTTGTTTTTTTTTCTTTTGTAGCACAAAGTAATTCCTCCTGTCGTTAAGTACTTGCGTGTATAGTTTTGCACATGAGAGTGACGTATGTACTCTCATTCATGCTCTCTGTCGCTCTCATACATATAAGGTTTGTTTGCTTTGGTTTTTGTGTTTGCTAAAAAGAAATTAAATGAAGAAACCTGCTGATGTGTTTCGAAATCAAGTTATATTAGTAATATGTCTTGTACAAGTATGTATGAGTAATGTTGTACAAAAATTAACAAAAATATTAAACAAAAATGAAAAAAAAAAAAACTGAAGTTATAAATTTCTTCCTTTGTTCAGCAGTTTCGTACAAGTGATGACAACACTAGAAAAGAAACTGTCTCTTCAAAGTTTAATTTGAAAACAACATTTGCAGGGCCAGTGTATTGTTTTAAGTACATATAAATAATAATTAAAATAAAAAAAACAATATTGCAATTAAGAAAAATGTGATTTCCCTAGCAAATGGTATATTGATCGGTAAATATCAAATATTGCTTTGCTCATGCCAAAAGTGCTTGCGCTAAAAAAGTACGGTTTGCGTCTTGACATTTCAAATACAATCAGTGTTGAAAAATTCAGTACTTTAGTACTTTTTTTCAGTACTTTTTCATTTCAAAAGTACCCCCGCTACACTTTTAGTACTTTTTTATTATTACATATTGTATGGTTTGCGCTTTTCAACTATTAATGGGTTAGCAACATGTGCAACGCAATGATAAAGGAAGAATTCGTCTTTAGCCCCGGTTAGTCCAACGGCCACGCAACGTACGTTTGTTTTAAAGTACGAAAAGCAATGACAATACTTGCCAAACTTTAATGTAATTTCCCTAAGTATTTAATTTGCTCTTTATGTGTTAAAATAAACGTACACGTTCCGTTACGTTCCGACGACATTTGACTAAACGGTGCTTTTACGTTCTGTTACGTTCCGAATCAGTCGTTATATAACTTTAGTTTCTATATTCCATTTCTATTCCATTCCGTACGTGTATTGAGTATAAATAACTATTTTTCACAAAAGTACCATTTGATGCAAAAGAAATACTCTTTCAGATATTGTTCAGTACTATTTCAAAATTTAAATTTTGCAACACACATACTTTTGAATCTAAAATTTCATGCATTAAATAAACAAAAAAAAATATTAAAAATCAAAGGATAATTGCACAAGGGGTAAATACAATACAATTTAATGAATTATGAAAAGAAATGAAAGAAAATATGTGTTATTAATTCCTCTTAACGATTTATAAACATCCTGCAGTTGTATTTCATTGCCAGGCATATTTTTTTAGTATGTTTTTATTAAAAAAATATAACCCTCTGGTGAAGACAGTTAAATTAGATACAGTGGTATAAATTGGTGCATTTCAGCAGTCTCTTCAAGAACATAGGATGTACAGGCTTTTCATGGTAAAGGCAAAAGTAATTCCCAAGCAAACTTTAGCAGTTTCTTTTCACGTACATACATATGTATATGTATGTATGTAGTCTGACACTGACATTGGCCTGAAGGAACACAATTTCTTTCTAAATAGGAAAGGAAGAGGATTTTATTTATTTGCTCTAAATTTATACCAATCCTCCGCTTTCCATTCTCCCCCTTTCCTACATCCTTCTCCTTTTATCATACTCCCTCTATTATCCTTCCCTCTTTAATAACGTTGTGCAATGGGTCAATTCGACCTCCGGGTACTGTGCTTGTCTTAATTGACAAGTACATGTCCTCTTACCTAACCTAAACTATACCAATTTGTCTCTAAAAGTGTGATACATGTTAGGAAAGAAGGGGAGACAATTCCATCCAGAGACCAGAAATGGTCTGTTGTGGTTACCATTATAAAAGTGAAAGGCCACTACGAATCGTTTATCATGATTTCTCTTCAAGAAAAATCTTAATCTTTGACTACAGGATATATTCATCGTGTTTTAAACGTTGTCCCGTTAATTAAGAAAAAGCTAAGACAGCCCGTGAAAGACATCTTGGACTTCTCAAAATCCTCGGTTTGTTATGGAACGATGAGGTGAAAAAGTTAGTTTTTCTGACTAAAGAAGTTTAATTAAGATGGTACCACACTATACTGTTGTTATTAGCATATTTTGGATCCAAGCATTATAAGAGCCGAATTTTTATGGTGACTTCAAGCTTTCTTAAAACCATTATGAATTCGGTAACATATGTGGAACTATTGGAATGTAATTATATCCACACTCTTTTAAATCGTGAGACCTCTACACTGCTATTTGCTTTTTTGTTCATTTCATATTGTATTGATGTGATAGGCGCTGTCAGACTGTATTGAATTAAAGAAAATTATTTTAAAATTCTAATCATTGACTCTTAATATTATGATTAATATTATTGTGTCTAGACACATTTGTTCATAGCAATATGTAATTAATTTTTTTCATTTGTATGATTTTTTAACATCCCATGCCCACTGTACGCTTTAGCAGGGTGTTTCGCCCAGCATCACTTGTATAAAAAATCCTTTTTGCCGATTTAATTGAAACACTTTCATCGTTATATGTATACACATGTACATAGTTTCTTTCGTTAGCATTTATTATGTAGTATTAAAACACTATAATTTATTTATTTATTTTTTTGTTTTCTTTTTATTTATCCACTTATTTATTACGTTCTCCTTCCTTTTTTCTGTTATTTACAATGAAATTATTCATTATGAATGGCATCACTAGTGGAATTACAATTTTTATGCTTGAAAGTGTTGAGTCCAACAGCATCTCTCTATTCTTCTTTTATTTCATTCTCCTCCTCCTTTTTTAAATCTCTTTCAATTATTCATTTGCTTTTCATAGATTAATAATACAAGACATTTTTGTTGCTTTTTTTTGTTGCTGCTTTTAGTTTAATAAACCTTGAAAAAAAAAACAGAAATGTCGTCCTTAAACTAAGAGACAATAAAAACAAGAGAATACAACAAAAAGAAAATCGTAGAAAAGAGTTTGTGCATGTGTGTGATATGTAGCATTCTAATGTGAATAATAATTTTGTATATGCTAAGCAATGTAAAATAAAATATTCATTCATATGCTTGGCTGTGTGTGAGAGAGAGAAGTCATTTATAATTTGTTTTTGCTTTTATTTTTATTATTATTATTATTATTGCTATTGTTGCTGTTTTCAAACGATTAATTGTTATGATGGCTGCCCTAACATTATAATTCATCTCATCATCATTAATGTTGTCTGCTTATGATTTTTATAGGTTATGTTTTGTTTGACAAAAACACATTCACAACGTTAAGCGTGACAACTACTTTGTTTAAGAATTAAGAAAAATCATTGTAATTTTTAAATAGAGGCTTTCGACAACTTACTAAAAAAGCGAAAAAATAAAAGTTCTGTAAATTTCTTACACAAGAGCAAGTGTATTGGCTTGTACGCCTTTTCGCAAACTATTTTCTTAGGTTAGGTAGTAAAAAGTCCTTTCCGCAGAAGCTTTTCTTATCATTTACAATCTAACGGAATTCAAATCCTACGAGGTGCATGCCATTCTTTCTTTCCGTCGTTTCGCAAACTGTTATATTAGGTTAGGGTGTACGATTTGATTTGCGAGTTCACTCGAATGCGCCATGACATTCTTTTATATTCTGAAAATTTCATCTTTCTAATCCAATTTCGCATATATTCCATGAAGTCCCCTTGAAAACCAGCGAATACATACTTCTGACATATTCTATCAGGTCCTTTGAACCAAATACCTGCACTGAGGTACTTTAATTGTACTTCTGACACATTCTATCGGGTCCTTTTAACCAAATACCTGCACTGAGGTGTTTTAATTCACTTCACCATAGAGCCGGACATTAAAGTGTTTGCTGCACCTTCTTCTGTAGATAGTCCATACGTGCAAGCTTGCGGTGTCCAGTTATTAATTCCGATGAAACCTGATTGAATTCCTGCCAAGAGCTTTGAAAAATATTATGATCTAACATGCGTTAGTGCCTACTTAGATATCGATAACAAAAATTTCATGCTTTAATACCCGTGGTCCTACATTTCTTCCATATCCCCGTCAGGCCTTTGGCTATGGATAACTAAAATTTAGTCTCTATTAAAAGAAAATACGAAGAGAAGCCCTTTAATGTAAGCTTTTTAACGGCTTGTGTTATATATTTTGCATTTTCCTTTTCAAATGCATTGGCCTAAGAGGAAGAGAATGAAAATTTCTTTTGTATTTTCAAATGCAAAAACTTTTTTGTTCTTTTTACGCCCGCTTTGGCAGCGTATAAAAAGAGCCTGCCGCGTGCACATGAGAGTGAAATGGCGAGTGTGTGTAACGTGGACACACAACCTTGAATTTTTATTAAAGAAATGATTTTCTCAACAAAATAGAAAACAACAACGCTAATGTACATATTACCACCAACGTCTTGTCTCTCTCTCGACGTTTTTGCCTCACAAATATGTAAATACGCGCATTGACATCTTTTAAATGCTAAGGCTCCGGTTTCGTCTTCTGCTTTCCCACTCTGTACTCCTTCTACTGTTTTACAGTTTGCTGTTGTATCCTGCTGTTGTTAATGTTTTTTTCTTTCTTGTTTTGTTGTTGTTTGTTTATATGCATTGTCGCTGTGTGTAACGTGATCAGAGATTTAATGCCTTCTAGTAGCAGTAGGCAACAAAAAAAAAAATGAAAACAACGTCCTTCATATTCCTTACCCAGTATTCACGTTTTTTTTCCTTTTATTGGAATCCACTTGTTTTTTTTTTCATTGTCCTGGCTCTGACATGCCTATCAATAGTGGGTTTATGATGCTGCTGGTTGGTTGGCTGTTGTCGGTGTTTGGCTGGTGTTGCTGATGATGACAAAACGATAAAACTCGCCTGGCAAGGATTTAAAATAGACACACAGAAAACAACAACAACAACAGTAACAATAATAATAATAACAATAACAATACGATATGGATACGATATTATTGTTTACAAGGATTTATTTTAGACAACATGTCTGATTACAGGATATGCGTGTATAATATTTGCTGTTGTTGTTGTCTTTTTAATGTTTTCAAACGTAGTATTTAAGCCAGCCAGAGCTGGGATTTATTTGGCTCTTAACATTGAGTGGCTGATATTTAAAACATAGAAAAGTTTTGTTTTTATTGTACTTTTTGATGAGTGAAAGTCGCGCAATAAATTTGGGATGCCCATGAATAATCCTCCGTCTCAAGGGCTTCGAAATGCCGGACAATGTTAGAGAAGATATTGTGACGTCCCCGCTCTTCCTTATTTGTCATTACAGTTTCTGTGTCGTAAATTATTTCCAACCTACGGTTCGTATATACTCATGAGCAAATGTTTAAAGTACAATTTGTCCTGCATATAATCTCATTGTCAGATATTCGCCAGCTATAATCGGTCATATTGGATCTATGTATTGACAAAGACAGGTGCTGTCTCCGTGTGCTCCGTATTTCACAGTCTTTTTTTTTTTGTTTCTCCCAGCGCTGGAACCATTCGTGACTAGTGATAAAGTCATCCCTGATATATCAGTGAGATTATCTCTGTAGTAGAACCGCAGATACTGCCTGCTCTTATCCACCCAAGAATTAAGGAAAAGTTTCCTCCGCTCTCGTGTCTCTGCAGCCGTAGTGATGTCATTGGCCATATGGCGAAGGCCAATGCATATCGAAGGGGTACCTATAATGCAATGTTTAGCAATGACTCTAGCACCTATGCGAAATCATAAACGCACCTATAAAGGAATCAATTACCAGTGGGTTACCAGTGCAGAGAAGCTACCTCTGCTCTGCTATCTTATTGAGAGCCTCGTGACAGCACTAAACGGCCCTAGATGTTCTTATGTCAGAAGGCACAGGCATCGATTACCACACTGTAATCCTTACCTTAGCCCGCATATCTTACAATTCCACCTGAAAGACTCTGTTATCATCGAATGAGCCACCTATAGACACTGGCTGATAGTAGTTTCAGTAGATTTGTAGCCGAAAGAAGCGAAACTTATCTGTCAAATAGAATAATAATGCCAAGAAATTTCCAATTGTGGGTGAAATGACCTAGTACGCTTAGTAGACACGGTATCAAGGATTCCAAAACAGGTTTCCTTGGTAGCAGAGATATACGCAGCGAAGCCAATTTTTTCTCCAAATGAGCAACAAAAAATTTTCTATATAAATCGAGCAAAATTGTTACTGTCTTATGTTTTGTTGTCGATAACTTGCATTCTTTTGGTTGATGACTTGTATTTTTTATTTGATGAATTCCAGTTTTTTTTGGCTGATGAGCTTGTGTACCTTCTGCTGAAAAGTACCATTTCCGTTTTTCCGGAATTTATACGTAAACCACCTTCAGGTGCTTACCCCCTGACCTTCCTCAAAACATCCATGAATACCATCTATAAGGGAAACCACAAATCTACCCAATATTAACTTGTCCCAACAACCAACGTCACTAACAGCTCGTTCGTTCATCACAAGATGCCACTCAATTTCCATTAAACGTTTTACTTACGCAATAAATAATTGTCATGCATGGGTAAGCACAACACGGGTAAGCACCACTCCTATTTAGATTACCAGTCTCTGGTGTATTGTTTGAACAATTGAAAGAAATTGCCGCAAAAACTTTTTTGTCTTCTTTTGTACTTTGTTTTCTTTTTTTCTCTCCTCAACAAATACTGGCAAAAGTCTATGTGTGCAGTTATTTCATGTTTAAATAAAGAGACCAAAAAAATTTTGACTTTTATTCGAAACAGAGAAAAAAAACAGCCTATTTTGTCCTGCCCATTTCCAATGACAGTTTCAATGACATTTTCCTTTTACTTTAAACGTAACGTAACGTAACAAATCTCCTCCCAAGAGAATGACACACGTTCGGGTAAAGAAGTACACAAATGAACAAAAAAAAAAACCAGAACAGGAGCAATACGACATGATGGTGAGTGAGAAAATCAATAGGGATTCTAAAATTGTACGGGCAGCATTAAGGCTTTAGGGAATTTCTCTTAACATAGGCAGAGGCAGAGTCCGTGAGAGAGAGATAGAGAGAGAGAGATAGAGAGAGAGATAGAGAGAGAGAGATAGAGAGAGATAGAGAGAGAGAGATAGAGAGAGAGAGAGAGAGAGAGATAGAGAGAGAGAGAAAAGAGGAAAACTTTTTATGTAGTGGAGGTATGTAGAGTAGTAGCTCTAATACCAGGACACACAATTAATTATTCCACATGGTGAATTAAAAAGTTTTCAGTGTTGCAAACAATAGCAAGAAAATGCTATTGTTGTTGTTGTTGTTGTTATTCTCATTTAAAATTAATGAACGCCATGTTATCGTCTCACATTACAAAACGGGACTGTTTTCCATTTTGTTGACGCCATTTAAGGAATTGACAGCAGGATAATGTTTTTCTTTGTCTTTTAAAAAAAGTTTTCTCAAGAAAAAAAAAAACAGAAAAAAAATATTAGAACGAACGGAAAATGAAAAACAGTTTATGACAGTTTTCTTTTAAGATATTTTCCACAAGAAAAACTATTTGATTGAGATTCACACACTTAAAAGTTAAACGAATTTATGTTTAGTTTTGAAGGTGACAGGCAGCAGCATCACAAAAGTTTTTAAAGAATTTTAAAACTTCATTCATAATGTTAAGTATAAAGTAGGAATTATATTGATACGTAAGGTCAAAGGTTATGATTATTACGTATTTTCAATTACGCATACTTTGCTACGCTCTAATAACTACCAACTCTCACAGGAGCTATGGTTAAGTGTTTATTACACAGTTAGGTTAGGTTAGGTTAGTGTGGTGGCTCTATACCCAAAAGCTCACTTGAGCAGGCATAGCGGCCCGTTGTGACGCCACAGGTGAACGCAGTCCCTGTACTGACCAAAATCCCCCGAACATAGGAGGGAGAAGTCGGTCAGCGCAAGTTCTGCACATTTTAAAGCACGACTACCCCGCGCTGGAAAACCAGCCAGAAAGTTTGATAAACGAGGCTATATCCCTGACATCAATGGACGATAGCTCCGCTAAGCTGACAAGGGTTGGAGAGCTAAGTAACCTCGCTAGAGATGGGCATTGACAAAGAAAGTGGGCAAAAGTCTCGTTCCTCTTCAGCGGATCTGCACCCACGTCAGAAGTCGTTAAATGGGAGCCGCATTCTCTCCGCGTGTCCACCCATAACACAGTGACCTGTAAGCATGGCCACTGTAATTGGGATAATGCCACGACCAAGTTTAAGCAACTGGTTGGTACGCCTTCTATCCATCAGGGGCCAAGTGAGTCTAGCGGTAGAGCAGGACTCCTCGTTGATCCCGGATAGGTTGGCGTCTCGGAAGAATTTCCGCGCAATGGCCAGTTTGGAGGAGGTAAGTGGCATTCCTAAGCTGTTGAATAGGATTCCGAAAGTAGTGCGCCAGCTCTGGCTAGCTCGTTGGCCCTGCAGTTTCCCGGAATGTCACAGTGTACGGGGACCCAGATAAGTGTGACACTGATGACACCCATATTACACAGTAGGTCTCTTTCATTGCATTGGGTTATCTATCCATTTAGTGGTTACAAGACCAGCCACACGTCTGGTAAAGTTGTCAGCTATTAAATGTATTCATCTGGAGTGGCTGTTCATCGTTTAACCGGCCGTTAAACATTTTTTTATGAAACAACATCAAAGTCTTTGTCGTCTACCCTGACGTTGAAGCATTTAACATACAAATTTTGTCAATTTATCGCCGATATATCTATCAGTCGAAACTACCTCCCTCAAAATGATCGACTGCTGCAACAAATCTCGAGATGGCCATTTAAATGGTATTTTATTTGGTTAGTACAGTCTATTCGTGAGGTCCATTCAATTTTATCATTTATTTTCCTACATATCAGTCAGTATTCTGGTGGTCTAAGAATAGCTCGAAAATGTGAAATTAATCGTTTTCCAATTGCTCGTCTTTTAATAGGTTCATGGTATACCATGCAATGTGGTAATGTGTTGGTTTTTTTGGGGGAAAAACCCTTAACCATAGCACGTTATCTTTCCCCCGCATTAACTACAAGGTTGTGATTTCAATAATTCCTGATAAAGCCAATTACAAACTGCACTAATCAGTATTTATTTCAAGGTGTATTGTGGGCTTCTTCTTATTGACTGTGACGTACTCACTGAGCCAAAATTATTCTTCGTCATTGAAGATAATTTTTCGATAAAACAATATTGTGTGGTACTTTGTTTGGCTTCTTTTCCTCTACGTGTACTAAAAATTATCCCATTAAGTACACATACATTTTTTCCACTTCATATCCAATCACGTGTTTAACATTGTATGTTTGGGGTGTAGGCGCCTAAGCCTAGGCCTTTTATTATAATTAATTCATTTTTTACAAAACAAATCATTGTTCTCCTCTATGTGTACTTATTGAAATGCCTTATTAACACCATTAAAGAAAACCAGTCTTATTACTTAAGGCGAATTAATAAATTTTAAATCACGTATAATTTGTTTAAACAATTTGTAAATGTTTGTGAAATTTGCACACAATATCTCGGTTTACCTACCACGTTATTACGAGGCAAGAGATATGAACCTTTTAGCACAGCCTATTTATTTATAAATCTTTGAATATTTATTTTTAATTTAGGATTTCTAATGAACCCTCTTAAATGGGTTCGCTGTGTTTTAACCTTCCACCAGTTATTTTTCTTGCGAATTATTACACCCTACATGGGAAGTAAACTGTGCATTGAATCAGAATCGTTTTGTCGCTTAAAGGCTCTTCTCTTACTAGTAGCTTTAGGTGGCTTTTATAAACTAAATGGACACGACTTATTACACAAAAAATCAAATATTACTTCTACTTACTTACATACTTAATTGAATTTTAGCAAGGATTACAACCTAGTTTAGTAGGTTGTGTGTTGGCTCATGGGAGGGCCTGTGGTTCACACAGAACTAAAAGAAACATAAAAAAAATATATACCACATGTGGGAATAAATAAAATTGCAATGGAAAGTTTCCCAAAACTCTACCGTTCGGAGATGAACTTAAATTGTAAATGCCGCTACTCGTGAATAAAATTAACAAACGCAACATGGGTGGTGTGAGAAGCTAGGTTGTAACCCTAACTGAAGCTCAGTAACATAGACCTTATGCTCGGTGTTGTGTACCAACCGGAGTCTGTTGTGGGAACCGAACCCACGACACTCACGCTAATACTTTAGAACACTACCCACTAGACTACCACGGCATCCAAGTACTAAAGTAATGTTAAAATGTTAACAATATGGAGCTTTATACTATGTTATCATATGCACTCTTATTGCGTAAATCGCAATAAACGCCATTATCGAGGTCAATATGTCATATAAAATTTCAATTATTTATTGCGCAATAAATACGCAAATTGTTATAATATTGATTAAAACTTAAAATACAGCACTGTCATAAGTACGTTCAGTGAACATATTACAGTTTTAGCAACAAACAATGTTGTTGAAACAACCAGCTGCTTTGTTTAGCTGTCAAATGAATATTGCTTATATTATATCTGAACACTTAAAGTACTGTACTCAAATAATCGAATATTAGCTGAATAAAGTTGCATGTCTGAACATAGTATTAAGCACAGAATACACACAGAATCGAAACTTTTGACGTTTAATAAACGCTCAAAGCAGTAGCTTAACTTATCTATTGGAGGGAGAAACAAAATATTAAAATGAGTGAAAACTGGCGGTGTAAGTAGAAAAACTAAATGTAAATAAACATTTATTTTGTGTTAAAAAAGGGAAAATTTGGAATATTTTTTAATTTCTCCAATGAAAAGTTTAAAGATTCAGAAATACTTTTTGGTAAAGTGCCTCGGCCACGTTCAAATTTTGGTGTTCAAATTTTGCATATGTGTTGGTAATATTTGTTTGACTCAGCACAGCAACACATCAAATTTCAGCCTTCAAATTTCATTTCTAAAGAATCGTGAAGAAGGAAACAACATACGGTCTTCAGCGGAAAAAATTCTTGTTTTGGTTTTTTTTTTTTTTTTTTTAAAATATTTTTCTTTTAATTTTTCTGAAAGAACATATGGTGTTTTATTGGCAGATAGCTTTGTTTTTGTTTTTTATTGCCGAAAAGTGTCGTAAAGAATAAAACAATTGGGCAATTCACACAACTTTGTATGCTGTATGTTGTATTGACTACATTTGTTTGTTTGTGAACGCTCAATGCTATGCCGTATTGTGTATTTCGGGGCATTCAAACAATTTGATAGCCCGAAACCAACACAACATATGAAAACATATACACATTTTTTCATTAACACAATTTGATAGCACGAAATCAATACAACTTCCAAAAACAAAGGAAAAAAATGTGTATGAGTGTATCGGATTTTTATATGAAAATTATCAACAACAATCATACACTGTTGTATGTTCTTCCAACAATACAATGAATACAACGATACAAAGGCTTGTGTGAATTGACCAAATATAATTGTTTTTCATCGGAAAATATTCTTGTTTTGGTTATTAGTGTCGAGTTTTGCTTATAAATATGACAATGATGATTGTTTCATAGCTATTGCCCTGGCGCAGGCAATTAAAAAAAAAAAACAAAAAAAGGAAACTGGAAAACGTCTTTGGATGAAAGAATGGTTAAAGAAAAGGGATGAATTTACGCACGAAAATCTTCTCAACGAATTCAATCTGAGTTCTCCAAATGATTTTCGAAACTTTTTAAGGATGGATGAAGACATGAAGAAGGAGAAATAAACAAGATTTTAAAATATTATATAAAAGCAATTAAAACATATTATTAATGGACTTAATTTTTCCGGCTTATAATTAAAATAATTTTTATTAAACGAAACAAAGTTCATAAAAATAAAGGAACAATATCATAAAATTCATAAATAAATACAGAACTACATACAAAATTACAAAACATCCACTTTTTTATTTTTATTATCATCTTTTTTCTACACACATTCGAAACACCCGCGAAACAAAGAGTGATGTTACTCCTACGAAATCTGAAGAAAAATTAAATTTGAAGTAATTGCCCGCACACACATCAAATTTGCTTCCAATTTCTGCGGAGCAGGTAGCGAAAATCAAAAGTATTTTGATATTCTTCAAATTCTTCTCAGCCTGTACGTGTGAGGACAGTTTTCTGTACGTGTGAGTACAGTTTTACCAATGCAATCACAAAAATGGCAGATTGATCAATCTAGTTTGATCGTGGCTGTGCTGCTTAATATTTTCTGTCCTTTTCTCAATGCCAGGTTAACTGACAAAATCTCGTTTCGATTCTGTGGTATTAAGTATCACCTTTCAAACAAAGAATAGTGTTGCCAGATGCACAATTAATATTACCAGAGACACATCGTATTATGGAATCCAATAAAACTTTTTTCTCATAATGTAGCGTATCTCCCATAGTCGATCTCTATGAACACGTATTATAAATTTTTTTTTGTTTAAAATTTTAGCATTTATTAGCAAACAAATCATTTCAAATTGATGGAATTTTACAAACTGTATGTCAAATTAAATTTTTGTTTAACACCAGACTGTAAATTAAACGATATTTCTATCGTCTGTCTGTCTGTTCGTCCGTCCGTCTGTCCAATCTCTTTGTAAACTGTTAATTATTAAACCATGATGAATAGAAAATCAGTAACGAATTTATGAATAGACTTGAAAACTCTAAACGATGAGAAAGTATTAGATACTCTAAAAACGATATTAAAAGAATCGATATTTAAAAAATCGATAGCTAAAGTAATAATTATAATAAAATATTATTTTAAGTGTGGAAATTCAAATTAATTCGTCTTCTAATTCTTCTTTCTTTTCTTTTATTTGTAGATTTGCAATGATTCATGATTCCATTTCAAGGCCATAAAATATTGTTTAAATCATTATAGGTGAGTTTATTTTTATTTTTAATTAATTTTTATTTATTTTTTTAATTTTTTTTTTTTTTTGAAATACACACACACGTATACATCTACAGTTTCTAATTAAACAACTTAATTAAAGTATCCATCATCGATTAGTTTAGTTTAGTTTCGTTAAATGCCATTAATTGCGGTTATCGATATGTGGCTTGTCGATATTTTTCTAATGATTAAACTAAATAAGCAGCAGCATCTAAAATTAAAGCCAAATAAATCGAAATGGTTCAAGCAAAAAAGGGGATAAAGAGGAATTTTTTTTATTAAGAAAGGTTGGTACACTAATGGATCAAGATCATATAGTGGAACAGTAGCGAGCGTCCCTGATGGAAATATTTAGAACTTATGGGGAATTTTTAAGCTACTTTCAAGCGACAGTTTACGCGAGGAAGTGCAGAGGGCGCAAAATACCAGGATTACCTAGCACTCAGTTCCTGTAATATTGACCCGATATTATAATAGAAAGCTGTAACAGCTAGACAGGGCTATATGATAGGTTCGATGGGAATTTACGGCAATGAGTAGGGAGATTGAAGTCGCCGTAGTCTAGTAGGTAGTGTGTTCGCTTGTTAGACGAAAAGCCCTGGTTCGAGCCCCAGGCCAGACATCAAAATGAAATATGAAAAAAAAAAATATTTCTTCGGCGACTTCCTCTCAGCAGATTTCTGGCAAAAACTCTGAGAGTAAATAAACCTGCCATGAAGAAGTTTCTCAAAAATCTGTCGTTCGGAGTCGACGTTAAACTGTAGGTCCCGCCACTCACGCATAAAACTAAGGCACACAACGTGAGTGGTGTGAGAAGCTAGGCCGTAATCTTGACTGAAGAGTTGTAATGGCCAATTATGTATGTATGTATGAGTAGGGAGATTAACTTGCGCGGGCAGTAGCTTTCAATACCCTAATGAGTTTTTCAGAAAATTTTTAAAGAATAGGATTCCGAAATGAGGGTAGTCTTGGAAGTGGATTGTCGGCGATAGGAGGAGGGATGAAGACAGGCGAACGCTCTTTTCAAAGTCAAACTCGTTCTAAATTCACATCAGACGTACTCGAATGGTATTATGCTTGTTGGTTTTAATCCAATTTCTATTCCATTGGTGTCATTGGGAGAGGGATTAGAGGCGTTAGGAAAACAGATCGGAGTATTGTATAGATCCAAGACCGTTGGCCATCTACATATATACGGTAATACAACAAGCTCGTGGGTATATAACTTCATTTCTTAAGGAATATTGGTATATCAAGTCGCAAACAGACAAATCTCAGCCAGATTTCTGCAGGTTTCGGGGGAATAAAGGTTTTGTGACTTTATGTTCGGCTCTTGGTACCAGAAAATTGAATGTAAGAAACTGGTTTTAAGTTTCAATTTGTCTACGAACTTTTTCGAACTTCCTTGTTTCTTTTTTTGGTTTTTTGAAAAAAACGCCTCTTATGACCTTTTTCTCATTCTCTATGCTACAATTTTTATTTGTCATACCAATTCTAGTAGTTTAGTGAAGTGAAACTTACTCGAGCGGAATATTCCTGTTGTTGTTTTTGTTTTAATTGTTCGTGTGAACAAATTTATTCCAAATGATTAAACCAAACATAACGATTACAAACGATGAGATGAGATGAGGTGCGATGAGAGAGATATGTACATCGATTACAGACAACAACAAAAACAGCAATAAATGGCAATAAAAGTGATAAAAAAAACAAATGAAATCGAATCAACGATAATAAACGAATTGAAAACAGGAGATATAAAAGCACCCTGCTTGTTTTCAGTATTCGGTATCTTCGGTATAAGATAACAAACCTGCAGGAGTTTTGTTTAGAAAGCCAATGAAAATCGATTACTTTGAGAAGTTTTTATGGCATGGCTTTAAAGCTAAACTTTCTTATACGAAAATGTGTGTAGAGTGCATACATATGTATGTGTTGCTTACTTGAGTAGAAAAGTTTTTGCGGTTTTTGCAAATTCATTGTAATAAAGGTTCAATTACAAGCTAAGTCTCTTGTTCCACCCTTTTCTTTCTTTATCGTATACTTGATCGTCTCTCTGAACTAATTTGTCATAGCCAAGTGGCCTGCGTCTAGAAGTGTTTTTATTGGTGTTGTTTTCCATTGGGGATCATTGTTGTCGTAGCGTGTGTCTTATTTAAACGTTTAATTAAGTACGACAAGTATTCGTTTCGGTTCAATAAGTTTCAATGACTGATAAAGTGAACATGAAAAATGCTTGTATACGTATCTACAACGGCAGTGAAAACAATTCAAAAAAACATTACGTGGGTTGTGTCAATAAGTACTGCATCTAAGAGATAAAATATTGACATTTTCTGAAAACCTTACGAATACTACTCATCTCTTATGTAATTCATCCTTGAAGTTTTCAGCTGTCTTACTGGTCTATTTAAATATTAAATCCTTCTTTCCACAAACCATTCTTCTTCTTCCATCCTTCTCCATTCCGTTATTTATTTCCATTTTTTCTTGCCATAACAACAGATTTCTTTGCATTTTTTCCCCTTATTTTTTTTCTCAATTTAGAATTTTTCTTCACAAGTGAAAAATGCAATTTTCCTGGCAATTACTTTCATTTTTCTTGCAGCTACCAAACGTGTATGGAAATAAAATTCTACTTCCTTACCTAAGTGTCTCTAAGGATATAATACTTTTAAAGCATATCTTAAGGCTGTGTTGTAAATAACAGGATGTCATTTGAAAATTATGATTTCAAAATGTAAACATGCACTTAAAAACAGTTTACAATTGTGGTAAATTTTTATCGGAAACGTTAACGCTTTTTTTTTGCTTTCTTAAAAGCATTTGGTATTTTGATTTCAATGTCGCGTGGGAGTTTAGCGCCTAAAAAGCTGCTATGATTGTCTTCACATTGTACTGCCTTAAAGTAGGCTTTAAGAATACCAAAAAAAAAATGTTTTTTGTTGTATGATATCCTCAGAGTTAATTGACGAGAGTGGACAGCGAAAAGACATTTTTTAGTGATTTATTTGCAGCCTGGGTACCCGACTTAATCAAGTGATTTTCGGGGAAAATCCCGCCACTCCAAGAGTATTGCGCCGTTTTCAAAATGGCCTTGACATACACCTGCAGTGTGATCTGGCAGCCTCTAGAAGAAAGTTTAATATCAGGACCCTTAATAAATGTACCACCCACCCTATCTAGCATTGGTTTATCACTCTATTTTAATCAATAATAGTAAGAATATTAAGCTTAATTTAATGGTTCTGCCAGTGAATGTTGTGGTGGGTGTGAAGCCCCTTAATGGTGATCCTTTTCCAACAGGTACTTCCCAGATCGCATTGTGGGTCTAGCGTTATCTCATTATAAAGTTTGTTTTCGCATTCCAAAAATACCTTGTATGCTGATGATAATAGTCTCTGATATAAGCAAATCAGGAAAAATAAAAACCCTATACATTTCATGCCAGTGTGAACGCAGTATTGCAGTTTTACTATGTATTTTCTTTATTCTTTATATCATGTTGTTCAGTCTCCACACAGTTCTTGATGTTGTTTTTGTTTTGCTTTTATTAGAATATTCCTTGTCAGATTTCAATAAATTAAACTTGTATTTTAGAATTTAGAAATTAAAATTAATATCTGTCTACTACAACAACAACAACAATTCAAAACAAATCAAAAATTTAATTAAAAACACACACACAAACCCCTCTCTTTCTCTCAGAGGGTAGGGTACTAAACTTGTATTTTGATTGTCTTTAATTTGAATTAAAATTGTGAAAAAAATCTCAGAAAAAAAAAAATAAATCAAAAGGCACAAGATAGACAGACAGACAGACAAATGATGGACATTAAAATAATAGAACTGCTGATTCAGTAAAATTACTTTGATTGCCGCAATTTAATTTAAACAATATATGTAAGCTGCTGTAGTTGAGCGTGGCAGGGAGATGAATATATTGGAATGAAAACAATGAAATCACAAGAAAAGTTACTATAAAGTTAAGAAAAAAAACGTTTTATTATTTTAAGAAAAGTACTAAAAAAAAGTACCAAATAAAGGTACCAAAAAAAGTACCCAAAAGCAGAGTTTTTGTCCATTTTGAAGAAATATTTCATGGAATAAGAATTTTATGCAAATACCTTCCATCCAAGTATTAAATGCTCGAAAAAATGCTTGTCGTTCGCCGTATCTTCAACAGTCACATGCTCTATGCTTGCAGGGAGACAGAAGACAGAGAATATTTTCCCATCTACTAAGTGCTTGTCGTTCGCCGTATCTTCAAGAGTCACATGCTCTATGCTTCTAGGAAGAGAGAAGACAGGGAATATTCTCCCATTGTTGTGCATAGAGGCCCAACTACGTTGTGGATACATTCTGGTCTGTATAAGAAATATCCATCCATGGCAGTAATGCGGTTCTTAAATTCTACTGGAAGTTATTTCGTTATATGCGGCATTTCCTTCAATAACATCTGCAGAAGTTTTGAATTGTGAGAAGCTAGGCCGTAATCCTGACTGATGGGTTGTAATGGTCAATTATGTTTGTATGTATGTATGAAATTTTGAATCCGAGAAGGAATGCTCGTCTCTTGCTTTGAAGATGCGAAAGTTTTTGACTGTCATCTTGAACTATTTTTTTTTTCCCAAATAAATATTACTGCGGTGGCGAGGTTTACTTTAAAGTCGGGATTGAGTCCTGTAGAGACGCTCTTTCCAATTTCCTTGTTATATATTCGTTAGTGGAACCTAACCTCTAATCTGTATGTAAGTGGTATCGTACCACTCTTCGAACAGGGATTAATTATTCCCCTTCGAAATTATTACCATATCCGTTACCTTTTATATTAAGTTTGAAAATAGAGTGTTTCGAAGTTAACCACACAAAATACATTTGCCACTATCGACGATTACATATCATTGCGATAATAATCTTATCGCACACTAAACACACTCATTTATTATCATCACTACGTAATTACGATTATAAATGACAAGTGGCCTCTTTTATGAATGCAAACAAAACTGAAGAGTTTTCTGTTTTACAAGTTCTTTATATTAGCTGACCTAAAATAGTATTCAGAGCGGGGAGAAGAGTAGTTTAAGAGGAGAATATATTTGAAATAAAATTTCCTTGAATTCTTATTATTCCAAGTAAAGTGGGTGGTTGCTTGGTTGCTTCGTATGTGTACCATTTATTTATTTACTATCCTTGAGTAGTTGTAACCTCGCAACTTTAAGAGGATGAATAAATTGATGCTCTTTTACTCTCTGAAAGGAAAGAATGAAAGGAAGAAACTATTAATCTTTATCGTTCTTATAGTAAATCAATCTATTCAGCATATTTAAGCTCAAACGTAAATCAGTAGAGACAGTTTATGCTCCTCCCCATATTTATTCTCTTTTCTTTTTTTTTTTGTGGACTAAAAGCGTAAAAAATCTCTCCATTTATCATGATCCAATTACCAGCTAAACTTCTCTGACGTCTTTTCTAATTAATCTCTCCTTTCTGTTGTTTTTTTTTTTTTTATCATACTTTATCATTGAAATTCGTAAATGTTTAAGAGAGAGAGAGAGAGAGAGAGAGAGTTCCTTTAGGAAACCTTGATTATAATTGTTATCGGCCTCGTCTGTTCTTTAGTTATCTTTTAAATTCACAATAATTTATGACTTTAAACTGATAATTTTTATTTTTATTTGAATTATCAAAAACATGCTGTTTTTAGACTTACTCACGTGCTTGTTTTAGTTTCCTTTGGTTTGGTGATTATAAATAGAAATTCCTATTGTTGTGGACTGTTTTAAAAATAACACTCAAAGAAAAATGTTGGTTGATTTCCCAAAGATTCAAGGATTGCAAGATTAAAAACTTTTCATGGTACTTTTATCTATACTGCTCAGAGGAAGCCGCTGAAGTAAATAGGCTGGTTAGCAATTGGACCAAGGATTCCAAAACAGTTTTCCTTACGGTCGGGTAACTCTTGGGGCCGGAGATATAACCGACGTAGTGAGTTTTTCTTCAAATAAGCCGAAAAAAGTGCTTTATATAAATCGGTCAAAATCAGATTAAAAATTAATTTGTTGGGGAAATGGACCTAGTGGTGTCAAGGATTCTAAAACGGTTTTTCTTACGATTAAGCTTTACTTGGGACCGGAGATATAGGCAACAAAACTAAGTGTTTTCCTAAATAAGTGCTCTATGTAACTACGGATAATAATGATATTTTAGTTAAATGGTTAACATTTTAATAATTCTCATTGAGTTAATATGCACTTATATATAGAAACAACAAAATGTAATTTTCGCAAGTTGCATTTTTTTTTTGGCAGATGACTTGCTTTTTTTCGATGACTTGGATTTTTGTTTTGACGATGGCTTGCGTTTTTTTGGTCGATGACTGATTTTTTGGGACAATGACTTGCATTTTTTTTTGGAGGATGACTGGAATTTTTTGATCAGTGACTTGCATTTTTTGGACGATGACTTGCTTTTTTTTTTGTCGATTACTATAATTTTTCTGGTCGATGACTTGCGTTTTTTAGTCGATGACTTGCATTTTTTTGGACGATGACTGGAATTTTTTTTTTGGACGATGACTTGCATTTTTTTTTTTGTCAATTATGTACTATAATTTTTCTGGTCGATGGCTTGCGTTTTTTAGTCGATGACTTGCATTGTTTTGGTCGATGACTTGCATTTTTTTGGACAATGACATGCGTTTTTAGCCGATGACTTGCACTTTTTTAAGCCAAAGATTTGCATTTTTGGGTCGATGACTTGCATTTTTTTTGTTTTTGATCATTTGAAGAAAACAATTTGTTTCGTCGGCCAGTCCCTAAGATTACCAGCAGGTTTTTATTCTTTTTTAACAAAAATCGTCATTTTAAAAGTAAAATCGTTAAGTCTTCATTTAGCTGTTTTTAGTACATAAAATCGTCAAAATGACGATATATCGTCACATCTGGCATCATTGACAACAACCTCAATTCCAAATTGCGTTTCTTACAAAGAAAATCAAATCAAATAAAAAAAAATTAAATTTTTGATAATAAAGTTTTTAAATCGCACTACATGGAGAGCATAGAGTTGTTTTGTTTATTCCATTTACAGCAACAACTACAATCAAATGTATTGTATTTGCAAAATCAAACAAGAAATAAAAAATAAAAATTGCTTTTTATTGTTATAAAAAAGTAACTCAATTGTCATTCAATTATAGCCGTCAGCTATAAATGAAAAAAAAACTATACTTTACACTCAAATAAGAAAAATTAGTAAAAAAAAAAACTAAAGTGCGAACACGATTTAAAATAGTTTGAAATGTTTGTTTTTCAAATTAGGCGTGACGTGACTGACATTCATGGTAAAGGAAATTTTTACAAAAAAAGATGAAAATAAATACTATACGAGGGTGAACGCAAAATTCGCTAATTAAATAAAGAAAACAGCATAAATGGTTTCAGTTGCTTTAGCTCAATTCACCACTCCCAGCTGCAATCAATAGTTTCGCTGCTTTGTTTATTGTAAGAACTGTTTGCCTATCTTCCCAAAAAATATCCATCAAAAGTAGATGGTAAGTTTGGTTTTAAGGTTTAGAAATAGATATGTACTCCAGGAATTTAACAACTCTCAAGTTGAACTTTTCAATTTTGGGGCATGGGTTTTTCTTCCTTTTATGGGTTTTGCTTCTTAATTTTACAAAGTTATCGTATATGTATGGATCCCTTCTCTAGCAGGAAACGTAGAGAACGAGTTAAGTTTGCAGGTCGTGCCTTCGCGGTAGTCAACTAAACCCCTGAGTAAAAAATGAGCTTCATCTCTGAAGAAAGCCTCTTGCTCTAGAATCTTATCAGCATGCATACTTATGGCGTTCTGAATAATCAGTTGTCTTTGATTGTGGCTTGAGATGGCGTTTATGTGGATGGAAGTGCTACGATAAATTCAACATAAGGATATAAGGAGCTGTGTCAGATAGGCCTAAATGCTGAAAATGCCACTCTTTCTCTTACAAATGCGATAATTTCTCCACTGGATCTGTATTGCTTCCCAGTTTTTTTCATTATGATGGCCATGGCACACCGTAATGCTCTTAAAGTAACCAAGTTTGACTCACCAACTGGGGAGTATTTTTAATTTGCCTTACGGTTCGTAAATATTGAAACTTTCACTTCAGATTAAAGATATTTAACAGCTGCTCAACTTGCCATATTGATAGTTTTGAAGCCTTTTAATGGATAACTCGCTATAATAAAAAATTGTATTCTTGTTTCCAAACTTCTTATCTATTACAAGGTTGAATTAGTTTTCAAAAATATTTCGTTTTTCTCTCTTAATTTAAGAAATTCTCTTTAGTATTAAAACGATTATTAACTGATAAGTACAACGAGAATGAGAGAGAAAGAATTACAACTTTACACAATCTTTTTTATTCCTATTAATTTTTCTCATTTAAGCATGTATTGAGGAGTACTATTGAGGTCTTATTCTTCTACTTGTTCTAGAGTACATGTTTTAAGATTAAATTTTGTAACGATTTCATTCACTACGTACGTATAAACGAACGCATCGCAACAACAATTGAACGAACACGTATAAAAAAAAAAATTTTATCACGTATTTATTCACTCACATCGCTATACATTTTCTTTTGTATGCGTATGTGTTTTTTGCATTTACAACCACTACAGCTGAAATGACAATACAATGGAGAATAACATGGTATAAGAAATATAGAAGGTAGTTTCAATCAAATTTTTTTTTTAAAAATAAGGTTTTTTGAAGTTTCATTTTCTCATAAACTATATATGTAGCGTTGCCACATTTACAATTTTGTTGTATATTCCCAATAAATTATTTATGGCAAATGTGTAATTTATAATTAAGTATATTTAAGTATGAAGCCAAATTCTATAAGACACATTTTGAAAATTATATAACCCGCAAAATTTTTCAAACCATCGAATTCTATATCATTTAAACTTTTAACATCATCCAAAAACTGCTCTGTTTCTTGATGTTCTGTAATCTATAAAAATAATTAGATTTATATAAAGTAGATTCTACAGATATTTGCCTCTATTTGCTCTTCATCGTCTATTGGGATTAGATTTATTGGGTTAAAAATTTGTTGATTTAACGTCACGTCAGGATCTACTGTCTGAAAATCTAAGATTTTGTCTTCCAGCCACTGCTGGCGTTCTTTGGGAAATGTGAGGACTTTAAAAAACCGTATGTTTGAATTTTTGCAAAAATATTTCGTATTTTCGCATTGGGGGAAAATACAACTCTTGCTTTTTAAATCTTGAAATAGTATTTTCAAATTAGCTTCGTAAGTATTGATGTATCACAAGTCTTACCTGTGAATCCAATTTAAATACAAATATTTTAATATAAAATTTTTTCAAAATATTTATGAATTGAATTGAATTTATTATTTTCATATGACTTCAAGAAAATGTGGGGAAATTTAAAATTAATATGGTAGCATTATTTTAAGGAAAACGTCAAAATCCTTAAGCATGTCAGATAGTGAATCAAAGCGAATTCATGTAACCGGTGAGATTATCTAAACAGCTGAGCTATTTCTTAATGTCAAAATTTTGTTGTTTTTGTGTGTGTTTGTTGTGCGTGTGCGTGTTGTTGTTCATTTTTTTTCCTTTTCCATTTTTTTTCTTCCTATTTTGACAACATTAAAGGTCTTTAACAAAAACAAAATGCCTGTTGTTTTTGCATTGTTGTATTTGTTGTAGAGATAAGGCTACCTTATTGAATTTGCCTTGTAGTGAATTTTACAAAATAAAGAGAGAATGAAACTACCTTCTATTCTTATACCATGGAGAATAATATAAACTTACGTAAAACAAATATACGAAAACTTACTCTCTCAATATAGTGTATATATGTAAGTGTTGCCATCATGTGATCCTTTTGAGCAAAGTATAACAAGTAGTGCTACCTTTGACAGTTGAAAAACGTTCATAACATATAAACGCAGGACGGCTTAGAGGGAGAAAAAAAATCTTACAATGTATTGCAAAGCAAATGTGTTAGAAGCAACAGATATACAGAGTGAAAACTGGCGGATAAAGCAGAAAAATTAAATGTAAACAAACATTTATTTTGTGTTAAAAACCGGAAAATTTGGAATATTTTTTAATTTCTTCAATGAAAATTTTAAAGATTCTTAAATATTTAAATATTAATCGAAATGTGGTTGATTTTCGGTCACAATGAATATAGTTTCATGTGCAAAAGGTTATTAACAAGCTAAATATTACAAGATCAAAATAAGACGTACTGCTCATAAAAAAGTTTTCTTGTTGAAAGTTGCCAATATTTTTTAATTTCTTGAGAGAAAAAGTTAAAAATTATTGATGTTATTAGTTGTTTTTATTATTTATTAATAGTTTTAGACAAAAATTAAATTTTTTATTAACTCTCGCCAATAATAAAAATCCAGCCCGAAAATAAAACATAAACAAAACAAAGTTGCAATCAAGAGAGACAGAAATACTTTTTGGTAATATTTGCTGTCTCTTTCACGACTGGTCTATGAACTGTCAAACCGATGCGTTACTGGTTAGCTGTGCTTTTGAGGATTTTTAGCACATTGCTCTTATAAAGGCAGTTGGTATGTAAAAAATGAGGACATTGGGTTCTTCATTGTAACCAAACATTCGTGAAAGCAATCGTAGTCTGTGTGCTGGCTTAATAGACATGAGCCAATGGTTCAAATCCCAGCTTAGACATTTCGATCGAAACAAAATACGAAAAAATATTTCATTCGACAATTTTCTCTCAGCAGTCTTCTGTCAAAAACTCAGAGAATGAGAAGTTTCTCAAAAAATCTATCCTTCAGAGTCGACTTTATGCTGTAGGTCCCGTCACTTATGCATAAAATTAACACACACAACATGACTGATGTCTGTGAAAGCTAGGTTGTTGTGCCCAATTACATAAGTAAGGATGGCTGAAAAATGTCAACCAGGATTTATAATTGAATAACGGAAGAGCTACTATCGGTATTACAGCGGCACCTTGTTGAACTCTAGTAAGATATGCTGTTTTAGAGCGGCTGTCACTTTTGCATGTGTAAATTTAAAGCCCGTAGAGGCTAGCAAAACGTACCACACAAATTACAAAACGTTATCGATAAAAACGTGACCCATACATATTTGGTTTCACTTGTAACTGAACTTACTCGGTAACCCAGTCGCTTTTTTTCTTTCTTCCTTTTTAGTGCAGTAAGTTTGTCGTTAAGTGCCTCGGCCACGTTCAAATTCTGGTGTTCAAATTTTGCATATGTGTTGGTAATATTTGTTTGACTCAGCACAGCAACACATCAAATTTCAGCCTTCAAATTTCATTTTAAAAATGTTGTAGAGAAGACAACATCACATGGTTTTCATCGGAAAAAATTCTTTTAGGGTTTTCTTTTTTTTTTGCAAACATTTTTTTTTAGGTTTTCTGAAAGAACATATGGGCTTTTGGTTGGGAGATTGTTTTGTTTTTGTTTGTTTTTTAGTTTTTTCTTTTAATATGACAAATGATTGTTTCATAGTCATTGCCCTGGCGCAGGCAATTAAAAAAACAAAAAAAGAAAACTGCGAAGGGTCTTTGGATGAAAGAGTGGTTGAAGAAAAGGGATGCATTTACGCACCAAAATGTTCTCAATGAACTCAAATTGAGTCCTCCAAATGATTTTCAAAACTTTTTACGGATGGATGAAGGCACATATGAGGAACTTCCAAATTTGGTTGGCCCGAAAATTCAAAAACAAGATACTCAAATGTGTGACGTTATCTCTCCGAATCAACGTCTATCTATAACATTGCGTTTTCTTGGTACAGGCAATTTCTTTTCTGATTTAAAATTTTTCAGCGTTATTTCGGAACGAGCAATTGGTCACATTGTTATAGAAACTTATGGAAAAATAAACAAGATTTTAAAATATAATATAAAAGCAATTAAAACAAATTATTAATGGACTTAATTTTATAAATAAAATAATGTTTATTATTTTTTTACAAAACAAAGTTAGTAAAAATAAAGGAACGATCATAACGAATCATAAATAAATACAAAAATACATATACAAAAACAAAACATCCACTTCTTATTATTTTTATTATCATTTTCTGCTACACATTTTCAAAACATCCGCGAACCAGATGGTGATGTTTCTCCTACGAAATCTGCAGAAAAATGAAATTTGAAGTAATTGCCCGCACACACATCAAATTTGCTTCCAATTTCTGCGGAGCAGGTAGCGAAAATCAAAAGTATTTTGATATTCTTCAATCTCTTCTCAGCCTGTACGTGTGAGGACAGTTTTCTGTACGTGTGAGTACAGTTTTACCAATACAATCACAAAAATGGCAGATTGATCAATCTAGTTTGATCGTGGCTGTGCTGCTTTAGTTTTGTCAACAAATGTACATAGTAAAACTACACTATAAACAAACATGCTAGCAAGTCGTGACTTTAATGTGTGTACGTGTACACAATGTACGAAAAGAAGAGAAAAATTCATAACAATGTATGTATGTATGCGTGCAAGGAATAAAAAGAGTGCCAATAAAAGTGAAATAACACAAAATAAATCTTCAAAAATCTTGATGATTGTGATAATTTCCTAAGAGTAGTTAGTTTTTGTAGTTGTTAGCGAGTGAGTGTAATATTCGTTTGAGAAGGTAAACTCTATACTTTGTATCATAGTAGTGGTAGTTGCTCTCTACTATAACACAAAGAAGTGAAGAAATATTTTGCCTTAAACCATTCATAATAAAAGTGTAAATTTAATTGCTCCGCTCTCCTTCTCTTTTGTATGCACATTGTTTATGATTGTCGGTGGCTCCTATTTTCTGTGTAACGGCATCTGTGTTTGTATGTGTGCATATGTGTGTTGTGTTTATTTATATTGTATTTAGGCATTGACCATCTTTATTTTTTTTTTTTTTGGCATTTTAATTGGATTTTTTTCATATTTTAACGAGTGTGTGTGTCATGTTTATTTTAAAACACTGAGAGGCTCAAAACAAATCTGGCCATAGTGTATACAATACATTCGCATACTCGCAAATACCTGCATTTGCTCAGAGATTCTTTTATACATACATTATGTGTGTGTTTATTATTATTTGTTGTTGTTGTTGTTGTTGTTATCGTTTAGCCTATTGTTAAAATTTTTAATCTCTGAGCACAGATTAATAATAAAGTAACGATGAAAAGCAAAGTAAATAAAAGAAAAACGAAAAAAAATACATTGAAATGAAATGATTTCTTAAGAATCTTGTTTTTTTGTTCAATTTAGTCGTCGTCTTAGAATTCACCGCAATGGAAGCGTTAACGAGCACGCGACTAAAGTTGGCGCTATAAATCGCCATTTAAATCGCGGGCTCCTGTGTTAACAAAAGTGTAACAAAACAAACAAACAAAGAAAAAAACATAAATAACGGTTATTAATTTATGAAATCCATTCATTAACCGTTATAATCTTTTAATTTAATTTTATCAAACAATTAAACAAAAAAAGTAAAAGCAACAACAATAAAAAAATATAAAAGAGAAGAAAGGAAGAAAGAAAGTGAAAAACTTTTATTTTATTGCCTATTTACAGGCTATTGAATCGATTAAATTTATTCGTTCGCGTTCGCGTGTGAAAATGTCAACGAAAAAACGTGTTTTGAATTTCTAATTTTTTCCGTTTTATTCTTTGTGCCTGTTGTGTTAGCGTTTTTTTATTTTTAATTGAAAGTGAAATTGAAATGCCAAATGAAGTCTTTTTTTCCCCTTTTTTTTTGGGTTAAATGGAGGAAAATAATTCAAATTTAAACATAATAGAGAAGTGTGTGTGTTTATTAAAGTGTTAAAAATTCATTTTTACGATATTTAAGCGATTATTTCGAAATGTTTTTGTGTGTAAAAAGTAAGTGAAGTTTGAAATATTTAATAAAAACCCATTTAAGATAAGTTATAAGACTCTTAGGCGGCTGCCAACCTTGCTGTACATTCATTATAATTGATTTGGTTTTGACATTGTAGTTCTACTTTTTATGAAAGAAAAAGAACGATTTGGACACTGTAATTCTGCTTTTTATTTCAATAAAAATTGTGCTCTATACCTTAAAGTATTGAAAGCTAGGAAACCGTTGTTAGTTTCAAAGAATTTCTCGAGATACTTTGATCTCAAGGTCAATTTACTAGTAATATACGAGTAAAATAATTAAAGTACTTTAATTCTTAATTATTATCTTAATTCTGCTGATTAGTGCTCATAATTCCAAAGAGGATGAGGGTCGTTTGTAGAAATTAAAACAGAATCCTTCAACTAATTTAGAATTCACTTTGATTTTATTTTTTTTTTTAAAGCTTTTTAATTACCTTTTTAATCTTTGGCTCCATCATAAATTTCAAAAAGTTCAATGTTCTACCACCACCAATGCTGCCTGCATGGCTGCGTATCAGTCGGAATTTAGTATGCCGTGTATGCTACTCGAGTTATATACGCAAATATACATACATACATACACATTGGCAAGGAAAAATAATCTTTTTTTTTTAAATAATTTAAAAAATTAAATTATTTTCCATTTACCCCTTGTTTGTATCAAAAAAAAAAAAATACAAAAGATGGGATGATTACCACACATTCTATTCAAAAGTTAAATAATTTTTAGATCTCTTCTGTTTTATTTTTTGTTTCTCAATTGAAAATAAAATTGTTATAGAAAAATTCATATCAAATCTAGGAAACCTCTTTTATACGGAAATTTATTTATTTATTTTTTTCATAATTTTTTGCCATAAAACAAGTACTCAAGCACAGCATGTGTGTGGCCTTATCATTATAAAATTCAGAAAACAAGAAAACAAGAAGACGGGAAACAAATTCAAATACAAAATAAATTCTTATATTGACTGTGATTATTTATTTAATTCTTAACAAAGAGACACTGACTCGACTGACGCATGTATGTACATTTAAACAGAGATACCGATCAACTAATTCAATTGTAATAATTTTAGATGGTAACACTGTTTGACAAATTAGAGCAAAAGTACACACACTCACACACACACACATACACATGCACACTAAAATTGAAAAACTTTTCCTAATAAAATCCGAAAACAATCATAATAACGTGCACAATGTTGACTCAATGTCCAACTGATAAAACGGCAAAGAAGAAAAGAATTATTAAACAGGCTATACAGGCTTTAAAAGCCCCTACAGGCTATGAATGTCACAACAATTTTACACAGAATCTCCAGGAGTAGCATGGACACCCTTAGACCACTTACGGCTCATTGTGATATCACAGTCGTCTATTTCCTTTAGGCCTGAAATCATCCACAGCTTTTGATGAAACCACTTAGACTCCTAATGTCCATTCTCCACAAATAATGGAGATCGTTGACATAGTGAGACGTTCATGTGCTTCCTCCTATTTCGACATAGTTTTGGTCATATTCCTAATAGGTGAATAACAGTTTCTTCCTCTTTCTCGTCTCTATAGCTTCACCAGAAGTCGTTGAAATATTATGCTGAGCATGCTCTTTTGTAGATTTGGCAGATTTTCCCGCCTTAACTACATTTGCTGAATTATCTTTATCATTCCGAGATATTATAGAATATATATTGTTGCATTGTTCATTACAAACTGGCTGGTCTTCAAAGGGCTTTCCAATGTAGAGACCTCACTGGAGTGTTCTGAGAAGAAGGTGTGTCTGAGAAGTCAGAGTAGTGTAATGTAGACAATGCTTTTGAACATTTCAAATTCCCTAACAATATCCGAATAACAAATCTTATGCTAGTGCCACATTGTCACTTGTTTCAGCTGCTAATCCCTTACAATAAAAGTTTCACTGAAAAAGGAGTAAGATTATCTTCAACGCCGATGTAAATCTATTAGGCATGACATATTTTTGCCTGCCAAATGATTTTTGAGACTCCATTTTTTCCACACTTTGTTATATGAGGGCAATGGTTGGCTAATTTTCAATCCAAAATAAGTTTCAGGAAATGTATCTCATCCTTGAGGTCAACGTCCGCCTCATAGAATCTCAATGGACAAAACTCCAGCAACTTGCATCTTCTAGTGAAGAGTATCACCTCTATCTTTCCAGGATTTACATTTAAGCTGCGAACAGGTGCCTCTTCCCCAGCTTTTCCGAAATTGTAAAAAAGCAAAACCAATTGACCTGCTCTAACATCATTAGCAGCCCGTTTATTACAAGATTTCTTGTAGAGTTCCTTCCTATTCCTGTAGTAATAAGCGAGTTCTCTAGCTTATTAAAAACTCTAGAAGTAAAATAAAATTTCCATGAAAAGTTTCTCAAAAAATCTGTGTGAGAAACTAGGTTGTAATCTTGACTAAATGGTTGTAATGACCAATTACATAAGTAAGTAAATATATGGGCATTTGTTTGTTTGTGAACGCTCAATGCTATGTTGTATTATGTATTTCGTGGCATTCAAATAATTTGATAGCCCAAAACCAACACAACTTTTTAAAAACATATGAAAATATATACACATTTTTTTGCATTCACACAATTTGATAGCACGAAACCAATACAACTTTTAAAAACATATGTGGGCAATTCACACAACTTTGTATCGTGTATGTTGTATTGAATACATTTGTTTGTTTGTGTACGCTCAATGCTATGCTGTATTGTGTATTTCGGGGCATTCAAACAATTTGATAGCCCGAAACCAACACAACATATGAAAACATATACACATTTTTTTCATTCACACAATTTGATAGCACGAAACCAATACAACTTCCAAAAACATAGGAAAAAATGTGTATGAGTGTATCGGATTTTTATACGAAAATTATCAACAACAATCATACACTGTTGTATGTTCTTCCAACAATACAATGAATACAACGATACAACGACTTGTGTGAATTGACCAATGGAAAAAATGTGTATAAGTGTATCGGATTTTTATATGAAAATTATCAACAACAATCATACACTGTTGTATGTTCTTCCAACAATACAATGCATACAACGATACAACGGCTTGTGTGAATTGACCAATAGATTGAGGGCAGTACAATATATCGTCTCGCTTTAATATTTTAGTAACTCTGTAAGGCTATGTAATACAGCGAGTAATAATTGAATGGCAATTGTCGAAAATATAGCTAAGCTCAGGTGCTTCTAAAGCTTTTTTGATATCTGATAACAAGCGATATTTTATTTGTCTACAACACTCAGTGCCTGTAATCTTATGACATTTATTAACAATAAAAATATTAGACACCGTTAGACTTGTAATAGAACAGATTATTATTAAATTTTTTGTAAAAAAATTCTTATTAAAAAGTGTTTTTTTTTTTAATTTAATTTCTAAATATTTAACACAGTCAGTCTTTATGAATTTCTTCTCATACTTAGTCGTCTGTCTAGCTAGTTGGTTAGTTGTTTGATCAGCCAGTTAGTCAATACATTATATTGTATGTATGTATGTACGTGTAATGCGATCTATATTATTATATTGTATTGTATTTAGTTTTTCATTTTAATTGTATTTATTTGTGCGTTTGTTTAATTTAAATTTTATTGTGTTTTACTTTTCTCTCTCTCTCTCTCTCGTCTATATGCATACATGCACACACATTATTTATTTATTTATTCATCATCTATTTACAATACGAGCAGCAGCATGATAAGGCTGGCAGGCAGGCCATTCAATTCAATTCAAATCAACTTTAAATTATAAGTTCCATACACTATGCCGACCGTTCTACTCTGCTCTATTTACAGTATCAAAGTTTAAAAAAGATAGAAAGACGAATGAAAGAATGAAAAAAATGTGCCACACTCAAAAGTAATGAACACAACATCACAGTGCTGTTCATCATCATCATCATCATCATCTTTATTTTCATATTCATTATCTTAATTTCATAAGATATTGCACAGTGGAACGGTTTGACTTTCTTAAATGGGGAATAATTTTAAAGACTTCTCGAATTTAAATGAATTTAGTTTAAAAATAAATCTATTTGGACACAAGAAATTGTCTAATGTGGGCAAAACTTATGTCCTGGCGGCCAACGTAATATTATTTCTTTCAATCTGTACTTAGATCATAATTTTCCGTTTTTATAATTAGAACTAAGCTCGAGTCTGTCAATCGAAAAAATCTACGGTCTTTATAATCGCTCTCTTCTCTTTATCTATTGTTCACACCTAAAACTTAATAGGGTATCCCCATAATGCCTCCTCCAAACCCATTTCTCTGACAAATTTCAGAATGATACTCGACGTCAATAATGGCAATTCTCTGTGTTGCCTTCTAGGATGCATTAATGCCTCACAGATGCTAAGAAAATCTACATGGTGGGTCCTAAACACCCTACATTCTGAATAAGTGTACATTGAGTCTACACTGCCCTGTCCAAAGATCGGCTACCAACCTTAGGTTCTTCTTTGATAGTCTATTGCATGGCTCAGATCTCTCGATTGTTTCAATTTTGGTTTGAGACGAATCTTTGCTCTTTCTCACCTAGGTTAATGCTTTCATTAAAGTTTTTAGAAATTTTCCATTCGTTCCCACTGTACATAAATGACAGTGAGTTTGGCAAGAATATTTACGTTCATAAAATTATAATCGCGTTTATAGCGAATCATATAACCAACCCTCTATAATAGTTTAAATAATTATAAAAAAAAGAAATAAAACCACCATAAACTTACTTTAGATAATTTGGTATTATTTTATGCCCTGTAGTGCTTTAAACTAGGCTGGGTAGGTCTAGAAAATAAAACTTAACGAGTGTACAATAAAAAACAAAGATCAGCGATTGAATAAGTATTGCTCCATATTATTGAAAATCTCTGAGGTATAGGGTATGAACGGCGGGTTCGCGTGTAATAAACCAAGACACTACCTACTAGACTAAATTCTGGTTGTCCATGAATTCTTCTTCTACCCAAGCGCCGGACAATGACACAGAAGATGTTCTGGTGGTCCCCTTTTCTTACTCTCCGTTACTTCTGCAGAGGTAGTTATTAAGTGTATTCACAGGCGGAAACATTAAGAGGCCAGTGTCACGTTATAACTGCTATGAGGTTCAATGGAATTTTTTGTGGTGCCAGTTTTTGCAAGTGCATCAACTTTGTTGTTATCTTCGATTTCTCTGTGACCAAAAACCCAAATAAGGTAATAGGCCAATGTCTCGCTATCTCCGACAATCCTAGATGTGATGAACAGTTGAACATTTTAATTTTTTCCTCATGGTGCACCTGTACCACATTTTGCAACCTTTCGCAACGGCGCCAGTGACAATACTATGTCATCATTCGCGGAAGCGCAAGTGAACAATACTTCGCCACTTCGCTGTTAACAAATAAATGTTTGTCGAGTATATGCGGGCATCAGCCTATGTGGTCAAATAAATAACTGCCGTAGTTAGACGACTTCAGCCGCTGTAATGTACCAAGTGACTGCCATATATACACCGCGGCACACTTCGCGTATGGTTTAATAAGTGTACAGAAAAACTATGTTGCTTGTATGCCTATTTGGGCATTCTGCCGCCGTATAGATCACAGCTAACGTATAGATTGTTTTTCATTTTCTAATATAATTTATTATGCATACAAATCGTATTAATTACAATAATAAATTTAATTATTTACAGTTTATTATACATATTTGCCTACCAATACACTGATAATTTTATTCAACCATTAATTATTGACTTATTCTACTTCTTTTTTTATTTATTCTTACAGAAACTGTCAAAAGAGGACATTATTAATACAAAACCTTTAATCTATTTGATGTGCAAAGCATCACAACGCGGTAATATAAACAAGAAAAAAAAAATCACAACAAACATTGCTATCATCAATCAAATCAAATCAAGAATAAAGAGTGAATAAATCTAAATACAATATAATACACAATACAATAACAAAAGTGAGATAGAAAGAGTGAATCAAATCATTATCGATGATAAACTTTGCAAACAACAACAAATATTTACATTATTGCCTACAACATGTTTGTTCAACGTATAAATAGTGGTGGAATAAACATTTGACAACTACTGGAAAAACGACACTCGTATCGTAATAAATTCATAACAACGACAACAACAACAATACAACAGCATAGAAAGCAAAAAGAAAGTGTATACGAGATCGAACAAAAGAATAACAACAGAGTGAACATAAAAACATTTAAACTAAAAAGTGTTTGTGCAGGACTTATAAACACAACAAGGCGCATAAAAGAAAAGTGTTGCCATTGTGTAGATTTTTTAGTGAAATTTTCTTTACAAAGAAAACAAGTGAAAAGTGAACGGTGCTTGTGTTTTAAATCTTTAGCAGACGAAAAATTTAAATCAACCGCATGAGGGTTAACGTGCTTAAATCGTTGTCTATTTCAAAAACGTTTATGAAGAGCGGTTTGAAATTGTTAAAATATCATTATTCATTACGAAAAATAAAAACCAAAACTAAATCCAAATCGAAATCGAAATCTAAAACTACAACTACAACCACAACCATAAGCAATAATTTAACTTCGGAATTTTACTTAAATTTATATACAAACGTTACAGAAACGTTATTATATTTAGAAATCTTAGCCAATTTATTAGTGAATTTTGCAATATTTGCAAGCCATAAACGTATCCTTATTGGAATCTTTACATTTAACGTCGTCGAGTTTATACGTTTAACGGTCCTTATGAATGTGTTTCGGTTAAAAACTTTCTATAACAACATTAACAACAACAGCAGCCAGCAAACGTTTAAAACATTCAATTTAAAATTTAATACGTCGTCAATTAACTTTAATTCTAAACAATCATCATCAACGGAGTTATTAACGTTAACAACAACAACATCGTCATCATCAACGTTACCTTTAAACAACTGTGTGTTGTTTAAATCGCCTAGCAGCTATTGCAACAGCAGCAACAACAACAACAATACTGTTAACAATAATTATCGTACTTACAACAATAGTAAAAAATCCAATTATACGCCACGTGATCCACGTTTAAGGATTTTCTTAAAAACTAAACACTTTTTTAGTAGACCCTTCATACAGTGCAGTGTAAATAATAATAATAATAAAAGTAAAAATAATAATAATAATAGCAGTGATAAAATTTTAAATGATTTGTGTAACTACGGTGAATTAATTGGCGGTGGTGATATTAGTAGTGCCCATAAACGTGTACAATTTCAACGCTTTTTTTACAGCCTCGTATAATAAAAATAAATACAAAATAAAGAGAATAAAAAAGAAATTATATTTTCAGAAAAATAAAGAAAATAAATAAAATATAAAAGTGTGTAGAATTATTTGTGATAATATTCCCCTATTGTGTAACCAGTGATAATTTATTTGAGTGAGAGTTGTTGCCGTTGCCGGTGCTGCCCACCCCACAACCAACTTCATTATAATTGACCTCATTATTGTTGCTGCCATCAATTAGCGTTAGTAAAGGCGCCAAACGGGAATTGTTATTTCAATTCATTACAGTTTTATTCAGGTAAGTTTATAAGAATAATTTTTGTTGTTTTTTATTTTTGTAAAATTAAAATTGTAAACATTTATGGCCTTTCGGAGATTTTCCTTTAAAGTGGAAATATCTTGATAAGATATTATTGCCCTCGTAATAGAAGTGTTAAACTTTAATCGATTAAAAACCACCACGGTTGTGACACAACCGTTTAGACGGATTATCAGTACCTAATTTCTTCTTCATTCCAACGAATTGATTCGATAGCAAAGCAGGAGATAACGTTTTCGCACAAACGCAAACTTCCCCAAACCAATTTCTTACTCAGATGTTTGCCTTCTACGAAGCATTAATGCCCCACAGGCTCCAAGGATGTGTTCTGTGTTTATTACCATTGTCACAGAATCTACATACATGTTGGGTTCGGGACAACCTCTTTTCTGTGTATAAGTATACCCTGAGCCTACATTGCCCTGTCAAAAGATCGCTTACTAACCTGTGGATAGTCTGATGCATGGCTCAGACCTCTTCTTATTGTAATTTTTCGACAAAACTTCTGATTGCCTCAAACCCTTTTGGTTTAAGATGAGTCTTTGCCACGCTTGATCCACCATTTAGTTACCTTTCTAAACATCCACTCCCACTCCACAGAAGGGTTCTAGTTCCATCAGCTGCGTAGAAGCTGCTTGCTCATTGCCGTGAATTGAAACATGGCCGACACAGCTTCTCCAGCCAGTTCCATAATACTTTTGATTTAACCTCGTAAGAGACAAGTGTTCTATTGGCGGACACTAGTTGTCGAATAGTATTGTTATGTCCTGTCTATTACACCCCCTATCCAAATTAAATTGAGCACATCTTTTGGTGGCATACACTATGGGTTCGCAATATTTCACTCTGGGACCAATAATAATTTTCGGTCCTGTTCTCTAAGGTTGCCGTAGTCTAGTAGATAGTGTGTTCGCTTATTAGATGAAAATCCCGGTTTCGAGCCCCAGGCCAGACATCAAAACGAAATATGAAAAAAACCATTTCTTCGGCGACTTCCTCTCTGCAGATTTCTAGCAAAAACTCTGAGAGTAAATCCTGCCATGAAAAAGTTTCTCAAAATTTGTCGTTCGGAGTCGACGTTAAACTGTAGGTTCCGCCACTCAAGTATAAAATTAAGGCACACAATTTGAGTGGTGTGAGAAGCTAGGCCGTAATCCTGACTGAAGGGTTGTAATGGCCAATTATATGTCTCTAAGGTCCGTACTTCGTTCCATTTGTGTACCACAAAATAATCCCTCTTTTAAGAGTACACAGCTTCCAGATCACTCCCATTTATTTTTGTTATTAATTCTCATTGCAAAACATTTCCTAAAGTCATAGAGTCAATGCCCGCCTCAGTTAGAGTCCACATTAGTGGTGAAAGTCACGCTTACTCTTTGAAATCACTGCCGACTTAGTGTGTCCGAATTCAAAACAAAATGGTAATAAAATAAGAAAAGATTAATCGAATTGACTTTGACTTTAATCGATTAATTTCCAGTTTTAAAACGCAATTAAGCAGTTTAATGATGCTAAACCATATTTAAATCTGAAATAAATAGGATTTTGAAACACAATTCTATACACATTTCTTTATCGTTATTTTGGCTGCCATAATCAATAATAATCCGTTAAAGGTTGCTGTTTCAAATGCATTTTAAATTAATTTTTTGGCATACAGATAGAACGATACTTGGCAATGGAAAATTATTGAAATAAATTTCCCATCTATTTTTATATTTAAATTTAATTTTTCTTTTTCAAATTATATTTGCGTTCCTTTTTAGTCAAAAATTTGTTTTGCCATATAAAATCGAATTTTAAAATTAAAAAAAAAACGTGTCAACACTACTACGTCAGTGAAATATTAATTAATATTTTATGAAATTTCCCATAAATGAGTTTTCTGGCAAAAGCCCTGAGAGTAAAATAAAATTGCCATGAAACGTTTGACAAAAATCTGCCATTTGGAGTCGACTTTCAAACTGTACATCCACCCCTTGACTGATGAATAAAATTAACACACACACAACATGGGTGGTGTGAGAAGCTGTGTAGGTCATAGTCTTGAGTAAAGGATTGTACTGACTAATTACAAATTATGTAACCCGGTAGTACAAGGTACTCTAAGCTTCAATTGTTTTGCAAAGATTTCACATTCGACTCTTTAATAAATGAATTGGTTGTTGCATTAATATTGTATTATTAATCACTATTGTTTAACAGAAATGACTATTTTTATGTTGATTTTGTCAAAAGTTGACAAGAATCGTCTGTCACTTAATGACGCTTCGAAGGGAACTTTTTTGCGTTGATCTTATCTCATAATTTTTATTTTATCGTTTGTCGTCGTTGTCGTCGATGTCTTCAAAAGCTTTTTTCATATGAAAATGCTTCGTTTTGTGTTTAACATTGAGATTTATTGCCATAACACCGCCGCAGCACCAACGTCAGACATATTTTTTCTTTTTTTTATAATATTTTTTTTATCATACCATATTTATTTTCTTTTACGCCAAAAAATTTTCACAATCTAAAAATAAATGGCAAAGAAAACAAAAAAAAACCAAAAAAAAGATACAAAATCATCAAGCAACACATACTTTTCGCAATAAATTATTAATATTTTTATAAAGGGCGGGGAGGGGCGGTGAGGTGAGGTGTAATGAGCAAGCGAAAAAGGGAAAAAGAAAATTGAAGGCAAAACTACAGAACAGAACACTTATTTCGTAATTATGTACATGCTCTTCTATGAAAAGAGAGCAACTGAGAGAGAGCGAGTAAAATCTTAATGGGAGACAGATTTTATTTTCCAACAACAACTACAACAAATAATGTAAATTGTATGAGATTAATACAACATCAAAGCAAACTTGTGCTCATTTTCTGCAAATTTCTCCAATAAGAAATTATTTTAAAGTGAGCAACAAAAACAGAACACATAAAAGGGTTGCCATGGGGTGAAACATTTAAAAGGATATTTGGAGTATAGTTTGAGGAAAAGTCTATGAAGTCCAATTACTTTCAGGACTACTAAGGCATCAATTGTTCTTTATTGCTTCATAAAAGCAATTGGCCTGGGGCATTTAGTCTAAAAATGTATACTAGCTGTACGAACTTTTCTTGTATACTTAATCGGTCACTATAACCCTTCAGTCAGGATTACAACCTAGCTTCTTAAAGCTTTCATGTTATGATTGTTAATTTTATTCATGAGTGGCGGGGACCTACAGTTTAATACGTCTTTAAATTGCAGGTCCTCCGCCACTCATGAATAAAATTAACACTCACAACAGGGGTCGTGTGAGAAGCTAGGTTGTGGTCTTGACTAAAGTGTTGTAATGACCAATTAGGTAACTAAGTAAGTAGCATTATCTCCTGCTTCCAGTATGATTTTTTTCTACAATAAAAAGTTGAATAGATAGCAATATAAACTATCGCTCTGTTTTATTATCCATAATTTCCTTCCAAAAATGTCCTAAAATACTGAATTTGGGTTAAAATCTATTGACTGGACTCGTATCCTGGAATTGTATACTCGTATCCTTTATATTTTTGCTACACGATGGTAACACTGTTTGAGAAGTCATTAAGATTTTGAATTTCCCTTTGTAATGATTTTATTCTTAATTTTTTTTTTTAATATTTTCCATGTTCTCTTTGTTACGCTGTAATTATGGGTATTGCTGCTAAAATACTAATGCTAATTTAATTGTCGTTGTTGCTGTTATTCGTGTTTATTACAACAACAATGCTTCTTTCTAACGTTGCTTAACGAATAATCAATCTACTCTCTCTCACGAGAGGTCAAGTTGAAGGAAATGAAATCAAGAATTAAAAAGAACAGAAAAGAACAATTACAACAGCAACAAAGTTAATGTATTTTTATGCATAAATACGTATGTATGTATGTATGTATGTGTTGTGTAGTTGTTTTATGATTATTATTAGCTCCGGGTTTATAAGAGTACGTCTAAGTGTGTATGTGTGTACTTTGTAGCCAAAAACACGTGTATGTGTATGACTATGTGTCTTGTCAGTTCCGAAATTACCAAGAACATGTATAGTTTTTTATTCATTCATTCACTGTCTGCAAAAGTTTATTGTCTACAGTGGGTCATTTAAGAGACAAATACTCTTTTTCATAAACGCTCACTCTTTCTCTGCCTCATTATATTTGTGTGTGGTCAATCGTATGGTCAATGGCGTTTATTGTAGCCCCCTCAATACAATTGTTGTTGGGTTTTTAGTTTTTTGTTTTGATTTTGCTTATTCACGCGTTTTTTTTTGCTTTTTTAACAATAAAAAAAAAATAAAAAGAAGGAAACAGGAAAAAAAAACAAACAACAAATAAAAGTACAAAAAAAAAATAAAATAAAAGATTGTTATTAAACAAAAAAAGGGAAATAAATTAAAAAATAAAGTGAAATAAAAACAAAAACAAACAAAAAATATGTACATAGCTATTATGCAAAATAATGTGACGCATCAACACAACAATAACAAACGAAAATAGAACGATTGACCGTTTTTAGTTGGGCTTATAAGACCATAAAAATCAATTGTTTTTGTGTTTAGAAAGAAAGAAAGTGTTAAAAAAAATAAAAAAAAATATATCCATAATTACATTACAAATACAATATGATTTATTACATTAAAAAATAACAATAAAAATAAATAAATAAAATATTAATGTATTTAACGAACGCAGTGATGGAATTAAACATTTATTTTCACTTAATTTTACAGTGTTTTTAATTTTTATTTTTTATTTTTGTTTTCCTATTGAGTGCTTTTTTGTTTGTTTTTTTTTTTTTATTTTTACAAATTATTTTTAAATTTATTTCAACTCTATCAGTCGCTGTAATGTCTGTATTAATGTACGTATGTATGTATATATGTATGTTGTATTTTTAGAAAATTAATGTAAATTTTTTATTTATTTTTTTCTACAACAATGTTGTTTTATTTTTAAAATAATAAAAGCCAAAACAGCAGAGGTAAAAATCGGAAATAAATATTCATTTTACTCTTTACACCAGGGTTGGAAAATATAGTACATAGTTTATCGGGGTTTTCACACAGAAAATAATAATGGCTTGTGAGCATGCTTTAGTAATATGGTTGATCCATTTATCGCTTTTAACCCATAAAGCAATGTTTTCTATGAAATTTTTATTTCATTAGAATTGAGTCTCGGACCTTGCAATTGTATGGGAAATACATACATTGTGATTTAAACGTCCGCCTCTGCACTGGTTATAGCAGCAGTTGATTATGCTGCGATAGTTTTCGACCATATTTTCAAATAATATCTCGGCTATAATTTGACGAATATTGGCTTTCAAATGCTCGAACGTTAAGGGATTATCCGCGTTGACATAGTCTTTGACACAGTGTCACAAAATTAGTACAGATGGCAACCCTATCATCCTAGAACCAGCTATAGTAGACTAATCAGCTGCTTTGCTGGAAAAACTTGATAAAAGAATTTGAAGCCAAGCAAAGAAATAATAAAAATAGACAGGAGATGCTTTATGACACTGCCATGCTCCTTAAAAGAATGAAAAGAAATAAAAAAATTATGGGATACCAATTATGTAGCTTGGAAAAGCTTCATATTTATTTGTGTTTACTTTTGGAGAAGTTGTAATGTTTTTATATAACTTTTAATAAATATATTTATAATTGTAATTTTCTTTTTCTCTTTACAGATTTCTTCTCGCGAGCGATTAGCAGTTGTAGACTATTGTGGTTGAAAAAACCCTTCAAATATAGCCACTCTCATCATCAGCATCACACAAGAGTAGGAAAGAAAGTCACTTGTTTCGCCAAAACAAAAAATACTTAAAGCCACTAAGGCGCCGCCAGTTGGTCTAAGAGAAATAAAACTTGCCGAAAAGTACATAGTTCTTCTCCACCCAAATAGCTTTGCAAAGAAAACCATTCATGCTCAATATTTTTAATTTTTAAACAAAAAAACAACAAAAAGAAAACACATAAGGCTTGTCTTTATAAGACTTTAAAAGAAAAATTAAAAAACGTATTCAATCGGGATTAAAGTAATCGGGAAATCTAAGAACGTATTGGTAGAGATAAATCTGGATTATATATACGGGTTCCAAGGAAAGCTTTTTTATCGCTGTGGTGGAATCAAGTACAATAATAATATTGTGACAACAACAAAAACAAAACAAGAAACTCAACAACAAAAATTTTACAAATCTTTGCTGAAAAACTATTGTGTTCAATTAGACAAATTAATAGAATTAATAATAATAGAAACATAACGAAAACAACAACAACACCTCGTTCTTCTTAAAGGAAACAAAAAAAAACCAAAACCAAGTCCAAACCAATCCAATCCAAATACATTGTGAAAACCCACCTTTTTTTTTTTGGAAAAAGAAAAAGAACCCTCCCTCTTCCTCGTCCAAAATAGTCTTTTTACTACGAACGTTTTTAAACGAATAATCGAATCGAAAATGATTTCTAAAACGACAAATAACAATAACAACAATACTTGCATTAATATTAGTAGTAATAATAGTACACAAACAAATAAACAAAATGGCAGCATTTATCAACCCCTAACAACGACCCCAACCGCAACCCCCACACTAACACCAACGCCAACTGGTGTGACGTTGGCGGCTACGGTGCCTACTTCTGTGAAGACAACACCGCTTAATAAGGCCATTAAACATGATCTATTTCCTGAGGTGAAATTTTGTAATCTCTCGAACGAGGACATACAGGAGGAGGAGCATGAACCGAGTGCCCGCCTGTTGAAGAACAGCATTATCACGATAAATGCCACCGATAACACTGCCATGACTTCACTGGCCAATGGTGGTGGCTCGACGCCGGAGGGCAATGATAGTCTAAAGAAAAGAAAACGTTTGATATCAAATGAATCTGGAGATTCAATAGAATCGGGTTCAACGGAAAAGAAAAAACCCGAAATGCCCGACGGTGGCTATGGCTGGGTGGTAGTGTTTGCTTCCTTAGTGGTGTCCCTAATAGCAGATGGTTTATCATTTTCATTTGGTTTGATTAACACCGAACTGTTGGATTATTTTGGTGAAAGTCCCTCAAAAACGGCTTGGATTTCCTCTTTATTCTTCTCTGTGCCTTTATTAATGGGCCCTATATGGTCCAATCTAGTGGATAAGTACGGTTGCCGTAAAATGACCATTATTGGCGGTGTAGTATCTGCCGTCGGATTTGGTCTATCCTCTGTAGTCAATTCTGTGGAAATGCTTATGGTTACGTTTGGCATAATATCCGGCTTGGGTCTAGGCATTGGCTATGTTACTGCCGTTGTCTCTATAGCCTTTTGGTTTGACAAAAAGCGCACTTTTGCCACTGGTATTGGTGCTTCGGGTACAGGTATAGGTACCTTCCTATATGCCCCCTTAACCCAATGGCTGATTGATACTTACGGCTGGAGAGGTGCTACTTTGATTTTAGCCGGTACTATGCTCAATGCCTGCGTGTGTGGTGCTCTAATGCGTGATCCTGATTGGCTAATCGAAGAGAATCGTTTGGAAAGTCGTTCACAAAGCGTTACCACGTTCTCCAATTCCAGTGTTTGTCTGGAAGAAATTAAAAAACTGTTGGATACCGGTGCCACCAAAGAGTATGTGTTGGATACTTTGGTTACGAAAAATAATACCGAAGCCAATCAGCAAATAGAAGACTTAAATGAGTCTCACATGAAACGTTATCGCAGTGAGCTGTTCTTGCCTACATTTTTGGGCTCTTTAGACTTGGAAGATCTGTACGAAGTGAAAAGCACCAGCAGAAGATCTTTAAGACTGAAAGAAGGCGTTGAAGCGCCTTCAAGGGAAAATTTACTTTCCATGTCGTCGACGGGCAATCCATATGTGGCCACAACTGCCGCTATATTAGGTTCACCCGATGACACCATGATGGGCGGCATACCCAGTGAAGTTGCCGAAACGGCCAAGAAAAACTTTTTAGCCTCCATAGAAACTCTATCGCCATCGGAGAAGCGTTCTTCGAGCAGTCGCAGTCGTTCTCCAATCAATGCGTCCTTAAATACACTGCACTCTTCCACCGATGAGGGTTATTTAACGCAAAAATATACCCGTGAACGCAACCAACATAGAGAACACTGTGCCAATTCGCGTTATTCCCTAAACGAAAACCTCTTTTTAGCTGCCAAAAATATCAACTCCTCACTAATAGACCTTAAGGCTCACCATCATCGACATCGTCACAACTCGGTTGATGTCCTAAATCAAGGCGTCGTTCACGCCCCGTACGCTTCATTACAAGAAGAAGGTCTTGCCTTGATCGAGTCAAACCTTAGAAAGCATAACGAAATTAATAGTACTGCTGCAGCAGCGGCGGCCTCAAATAATATGCGTGGCAGCAATATATGCGGTGGCCCAGCTGTGATTACCATACCCGAGGATATTCCCTTGACGGGTAGTCAAGCGGCCAAAGGTCCGGTGAAACGCACACGCATTGACAGCATTACGGGCATGCGCCGTTTATCGAAATCGAAAAAGCCCAGTTATCGTTCGAACTTAAGGCGTAACATATCGATACGCAATTCAAATTTCCTAAAGGATATGCGTATTCATCGCAATTCAATGCATTATCGTGGTGCTATGCTCAGCACACATCGTTATCGTTTGCGGGCATCATCGTGTCCCAACATCTATAGAAACTCAATGACGACAATTGCGAAAGAAGACGAAGATGTGAGTATTCAGTTTCAATTTTAATTTAATTTTTAATTTATATTCGATGTACAGATGCAATATGTAAGGGTTATTGGGATTTTTAGGTTAAGTTGTATAGCGAACCAATTAGTCGGCTTTTATGTCCTTAAAAATAATATTCAAAACACAAATGTTATGCGCTTTTGGAATAATAGAATTGATTTTAGAATAATAGAATTTTTTTGGAATAATAGAATTGATTTTAGGGTTAAATGAAATTAAATTAGCGATAATAGACATGAGCAGCAGCAGGGTCTTCTTATCTTTATTTCAAATCCAACCAATCATCCATTCATTCAACCATTAATCCAACCGTTTCACTCATATTCACTCTTAATTGACAAAGATTATCAGCAATTAAGTTGGTTGCTAAGAGCCAGTATATACTCGTAATACCCATACCATGGAAGCTGTTTATAGAAAGGCTTCGACAGAAACCCAATACGAAACATGATCAAGAGGAGGGGACGGATGCATGGTGGTGAGTAAGAGCGGCATGTGTTACGATTAAACGATGCGATGCGATACAATCTGAACTTTAAGCACAATATATTACGGAATAGAAATTAAAAATAATTCATAATTATAAGATTTTTAATTAAACAATACGAATATTCTCTTATTTTAATCGCTCTTTGTTTTTTTTTTTTTATTTCTCTTACAGACTTGGTATGATAATCTCATCGATACTATGAAATCGATATTCGATTTCTCATTATTTAAGGATATTAAATTCACTCTCTTCAATCTATCCACACTGTTTCTGTTTATATGGTAAGTTAACTTTCATATTATTTTTTCTTTTAAAATATTTTCAAATTTTCAAAATTCGCATTTAAAAAAAGCTTGAATAAACACTTGAATAGTATGATACTTAAGGGAGATTACAAATAAATACTTTGACTATTTTTTGTTTGTAATTTTCATTTTATTTTTATTATTATTGCCATTACAATCAATATGTATGTAATTCGTATGTAAGAGAGCTTATTAAAATACAATATTTGGTCTCTAACCTTCTCCCAGATATGGTCTAGTCTCACTCATAATTGTATGTTGTGTGGCCAGCAAATAGTCGATGTGTGTTGTTTATTTGGCAAATTGTCAAAAAATAAATAAAAAATAAAAATGACTTTCAATTCAATTTCTGCTGCTTTATTCTCATGTTTTTTATGTTCATTCATTGGTATGACATCGTTACGGTCTTTTGAGCATCAGTTTTGCTTGACCTTTTTCTTCTGTACGCTTGTATGTATGTATTTCATTACATTGGCTCTTAAGGCTACCCCTAAAGCAATAATTTATGATTTTCCATTCATTTTCGATTTGAACAATTGATACCACAGTGTAATGTAACACGCAATAAAAATAATGAATTCCTCAGGGAACACAACGTGATGAGCATGACCTTTTAACCCAGTTTTTAAAAGGTCACATAAGAGGTGAACAACGTAAAATTCCTTAACAACAAAGAAGACTTTTTCAATTCACGTTATAAATTTTTTAAAGAAAAGTAACTTCCAGTTCACCATAGCCTAGTAGGCTTATTAAACGAAAGCCCTTGGTTTAAAGCTCAGCTCAGACAACTCGGAACAAAAAGAAAAATGAGAAAATAATTCGTTGGCCAATTTCTCGAAGCAGTCTTAAGGCAAAAACTCTAAAAGTAAATAAAATTGCCATGAGTTCCACGAGGTCCACTCGTGCTCGATAAAATGAGCACACCCAACATGAGTGGTGTAAGAGCCCCCTTAGCAAGAGACGAATTACTACCGATAATATCGTAATATTACTGATTACGGATTGGCCCTGTACAATTCTTTTACTATTGACCTGAACTAGAATTGTTCATAGATATTTCGCAGACAGCGTTGTTTATAGGCAACGACATATGTTTCCTGAAAGAAACTAAAAAGAATAACAATTAAAATAAAAGATGATAAGCACGTAGGTAGGTAGATAGGTTTATTGAGGAGATCAACCGAGTGCGTCATGCCTATAGGTATCCAGCTAAGCACCATTAAGGGATACCAACCATACTTTCTACAGTATCTTCCTTAAACTTCCTTAACTTATTCTTCAAACGCTGAGCAATCAAATAAAAAGATTTTTATCGATGTATTCATCACGTGTCCTGAGTTCATAGTTTTTCACTACGTCAAGATAGCAGATAATTTCTTATAGATTCTATCACACTTACAGAAAAAATGTAACCGTTTGCACCAACTATAACTTAAATTTTCTATCTGCTTACACCAATTGGTGGTATTGTTGGGATTTAGCAGTGATTTACTTAGTGATTTACGTGTTTCTAAATAATTCTCGTTGAGAAGTTCAGCTATTGCGCGGTCTAACAGCGCTTAACCGCTCTCATTCTTGGTATGTAGCAATAGCACCGTAGGATATATGGGACAATATTAGTCGAAAAGTTGCTATTGAAGTCATGATTGTTTGAAATTTATTTGTAATGGATTTCGCACAACACTGCTGATCCTTTAATATCACGTAGATGCGTCTCTGCATAAGTATTGTCATATTGTGGTGTGCGGCCTTGTCGCATTTTTCACTTCCTGTTTGTTTGACCATAATTTCAGCGAATGTAATATTGCAGCTGTTGGACGGCAAAAAGGTTTCATGTATTCATAATCTGAACTAAATTTCATGAACTAATTTTCACTCCAATTTAATTTTAATACCGCTTTTCTGTTTCTGTTTCCGTTTGTGTTTTATTTGCTTTTTTTCGATATTCCATTCTCAATCCTCGTTTCTTTTTCTAGGTTCATTATACCGTATTTGTATTTGCCAGAATACTTGAAAATGCATCAGTACGATACAGCGGTTAGTGCCCAATTGATATCGGCTATTGGTATTGCCCAGACCATTGGTATGATCGGTTTAGGCTATTTGGGTGATCGTTCATGGATGAACGTTAACGTTTGCTATTCAGGATGTATGTTAAGTAAGTTGCACCATTTAACCAATCTTATCCACGCCCTCAAAATCCTTTATGAATATTTTTTTCATTGTCTTTTCGAATTTTAATTACAGTTTGTGGCCTTTCTGTTCTACTGATGCCATTGCTGGTCTACAGCTATAATTGGCTACTGACACTGTGTATTATATTTGGTTTTACCTTTGCCAGTTCGTTCTCCTTTACGCCCAGTATATTGGTTAGTATAGTCGATTTAGATGATTTCACCTGTGCCTATGGTCTGGTACTATTGGTGCAGGGTGTCGGCATGATAGCCGGCCCACCAATAGCTGGTGCTATATATGAAGCTACTTTAAGGTGAGTCTTTTCGTTTTTCCCACGTGAAAATATATTTAAAATCGTGATTTTGTTTTAGATGGGATCATTCATTTTATTTTGCTGGTGCTTTTATCGCTTTATCAGGTATTGCCTCTTATCTGATTGAGTTCTGTGAAAAGAAACCTAAAGAAAGTGATAGTGATGTGTCCGTAAATAAAAAAATTAACCTCATACATTAAGTTTCTAAAAGAAAGTTAGAAATAAAATAAACAAACCGAAAATATGTAAAACAAATTCATAGAAAGAAAATAACAAAAATTAGAAATCTAGAAATTAGTTAAACTAAATTGAGAAAAATAAAAAGAAAAAAATTATACAAAAACCCTTTATGATGATTAAACAAACTTCAATTGTTTAGTTTGATTGAAACAAAAAAAAACGTCATTTAAAGTTGAGTAGTTCTTAGTTTTTTGTTAATTATTAATCATATTTAATCTTAAAAACTTTCTTAAAAAGCCTAGAATCTTTGTTTATTTTTTAAATTAATTTTTATCTTTTTTTTAGTTAATTTATGTTTTAGAGAGAATTATTGTAAAATATAAAAAAAGATATACACTGGCTCAGAGGTTATTTCGTCGTATTTTTTATTATTGTTTTTTTTTGTTGTTGCTTTAAGTAATCTGATTGTAAAATAAAAAATATTTTTTTCGAATTGTAAAATAAAAAATATTTTTTTCGAATTGTAAAATAAAAAATATTTTTTTTTTCGAATCCGTCATTACAAAAAAATTAAGTCGAATTTGCAATAAATTATTGGGCACATCAAATAAGCTGTGTGAGCCTTTGTATTAATTTTATTCTAAAATGAAAAAAAAAACAATATATTGTACAATATTTTTTTATTTTACATAAATGTACGGTCATACTATGCAAATATTTTCCAGAATACAATGTAATAATTTTAATTAAATATTGTTTAGAAGTTACAAAAAAAAATTTGTATCAAATTATTTCAATAAGTTTATAATTTTGTAATAATTTTTGGTTGAATATTTGCATAATGTAAACGTACGTACCTTAAGCAATGTTATTATTGTTTTAATTTTTTTTTTGTATCTTAATAAGTAAAAAAAAAAAATTTTTGTAAAAACAAAGGTAAATCTTTATTTGCTTAAATTATTGTAAAAAGAAAAATATATTTTTTAATTATAAAAATTTTTTATATAAAATAGTTCCATTACACCTATTGCAGACTTACTTAAAAATGTTAAGTTTTCTTTTTTTTTTGTTTTGTATCATAATAAAAGGCATGCTTTTGAAATCTTTATACATAGAAAAAATCTTTATAGAAATGTTTTCTCATGCCCTATTATTTCAATTCAACTCAATAACAATTAATTTTTAAACAACAATCTCTTCCTTCTTTCAATGATATTAATTTTGAATTATATTTTGAATATAAACAAAATTTTTATTCATTGATGTGATTATAAAAAAATAAAAATCCGAACTCTGTCCCTCCCTTAAAGTAAAATAAACATTATTTTTTTTTTTACATTTTTGTAAAAGAACAAAATTCTCGCTTTTATGAGAATAAATTCGCAGTGTTTCTGTTCTATTGCTTTTGATTTTAAGGTCATCCTTTAGATATTACTGCAGCAGTTCTTCCGTTATGTTTTGAACGTTTATAGATTCCGTATTCCTTTTTTGTTACTGATATATGGCCAGCATTTAGCAATTTCTACCATAGTTCGGCAAGCTTCGATTGCATGTACCAATGACAGTACGAGAGCAAAACTAGTATTTACTTTGGGTAGATATAGAATGTAATTTAAAAGATTTGTACCTTTTCAAGTACCATATTTCTTCCCTATACCGATAAAAATATTCCACCTTTCGGCCGAAGTTTTTATTTTTCTAGTACAAAAGTTGACGACTTGAATTTAAGAAAAGTAAACATTTTATTCCCCTAGAATTTTCATACAAATAGAGAAGCTTGTGAAATGTCACACAGAACTAGAATTGCTACAGATTGATAGTTTTCTAACATTTGTGTAATTTGAAACAGAAACCCGAGAAGACATTATCAACATTATTCGCGTTTATTTATACATTTATTTCATTTCATGAACAATTTCTATTGAATGTGTGTGTGTGTGTGTTGGTAAAGGCATTACAATTGTTTAAACAAATAAAACACCAAACGCCAATTACAATAAATATTTTTCTAAAGAACCTTAATAATCAAAGCAGTGCATCACTGCTATTATGAAATAAAAACAAACAAATTTTGTTTACAAATCAATAGGTTGTTACCAATCGAAAATCATTAAAATTGTTTATAGCAAATTTTATTCATAATATTTATGTAGAATGACCACAACTAAACTAGTTTTAAAAATAAAAAAAAAGATTTTTTTTTTGTGTTTGTCATTATAAAAAGTAAAAATTGAAACGAATTTGCTATAGAGAATTGGGCATATGAAATAAGCTGTAACTCTCTCTCTCGTATTTATAAAAACATAAATAAATGTTTGTTCTTTTCAATCAAGGCAAGTTTAGGAAGGCATAGTGAATCCATTATCTACCACAAAAAAAAAATACCTTTTTGCTTATGAAAACTTTTATCAAATTTCTATGAATACATAAGATTCATAAAACATCTTGCAACACCTTAATACAAAAAAAAAATAGAAAACACAAACCAAATCTGTAAAAAAAAAGAAAATTTATTTCAATGTCATACTATTTTTTATTTAAACTACAATTAAATTTTTGTAAAATTATAAATAAAAATTTAATTCTCTTATAAAACTAATAACCTTTAAAAAGCCCTTTGTAAAACTAAACAATAAACCATAACAATAAAAAGTATTATTAAATTTAATAATAATAAACTTTAATAGAAATCCTAACTTTGTTTTCAAACACTAAACAAAATTAAAAACAAAACAAAAAATAAAAAAAAAATAAAAATAAAATTTCTATTAATTTCCCTCTGCAATTAAATAATAACTAAATAACTTTTGTAAAATAATTAAAAAAAACAGCCTCTAAAAAATCTTTATTTATATATACAATATATATACGTACATGAACAATATTCATTAAATATATTATTATAATGAATATTTCTCTGTAGAAATAATTTTTATTAATACAATATAAATACGTATTTAAATAATAATTTTCTTAATTCTTTATTAATTTTTTATCGTTTTTATTTCTAAAAAATATATTTCTTGAATAATAATTATTAAATAAATATTAATTATACTTTCCTCTAATATATATATGTATGTATATTAATTACTAATTTTTTACGTCTAGTTTTTTTTTTAAATATAGAAAATCACAAACAAACAAACAAACACATTTAAATTTAAACTTGCAATTACAAAAATTATATTTAATAAATTGAATTTAGATTTAAGTTTAGTTATTTGTTGTTTCAATTATAAAATTAAAAACTAAAATAAAACAAAAAACAAAACTCCTAAATTTAAAACCAAAATAAAATAAAACAAAACAAAAAATGCTTTAAAAATAATTTTTCAAACTTCAAAATAATTTATTTAAATCCTAAATACCAACCTAAGGAGGAAGCCACCATGGCTTTTTGCTGCTTCTTTTGGTGACTTTCAGCTTTAACTCTGATGGGTTATTTCCATCCATATGAAATATAACGAACAAATAGTCATTGAGATCCATATGAGTAGACATGAAGCATAAACAGCCGCAGCGGTGGTGGTTTCTACTTCAGAGGGATGTTTCAGAGGAATGAAATGTCCTTCAACTTATACAAATTTTGCATTCATCTCTAAAGCTCACTCATTGATGGTTCGTATAACTGAGCGATGGGCAACAAAGTATTAGAGCTCAGTGCGAATGAATTTAAACTACAGACAGAAACCGGGAGAAAGGATTCTATATCACGAGGTATAAACAAGAGTTTTAGTTTCAGTTTTAGAAAGCTACAACGCTTACAGTCTGATATGTTGCATTTCGTACAGTAATTGAAGCTGTTTAAACACTCGGAGTGATAGCCAGAAAACCTATTATGCTATAACACGGCAACTTGAGTCTCTTCATGTCAGTTGCTGTAACTAGTATTCTTCACAGGCATCTCTTTCCCATGGCATGGTACGATATTGCAAAAGATGTAGCAGCAACACTTCCTCATTGTCATTGCCGTGCATTAGCAACAATTACTGAATAATTCCTATGGACGTTAGTTAGCAAGCTCTCTGTGGTTATAAGATGTTCAAAATGATTTCATCATTAAATATCTAGAGCGTCCGTATTCAGTAGAAAGACGACTGATTTATTATCCATCAATTCATGTGCCCTGCCATCATAAGTTGACACAGTGGTATGGTATTTTGGACTCAAGTGGAGCTGCTAGAATCCTTTGTCATACAGAATCCAAAGTGAATTCTTTCTCAAAATAACGTCAAAAAGTCAACCAAGGCACCCAACTATTGTTCTGCTTCAGACTGAAATATGCACAATAAATCATCAGATTTCATCATTAAATATCTAGAGCGTCCGTACTCAGTAGAAAGACGACTGATTTATTATCCATCAATTCATGTGCCCTGCCATCATAAGTTGACACTGTGGGATCATATTTTGTCCTCAAGTGCAGTTCCTAGAATCCTTTGTCATACAGAATGCAAAATGAATTCTTTTTCAAATTCGTCGAAGTCAAACAAGGCACCCAACTATTGTTCTGCTTCAGACTGAAATATGCACAATAAATAACGCAACGTATTGCAAATACCTATGATGATAACCCTTCCGCATTTAAACTTTTGGAGAGTACAGTCCATATACATACAACTACATTTGGTTACTGGAGCGACCAGCTTGTAATATATTACGTCTAGTTTGGATACCGTGACACCCAGATTTCTAAGGTAATAAAATTAAATAACAACTAAAATTTTGTAACTCGCTGAATATTGTTAAGATTTTATAGCATAAGCCGAGGATGATGTCGATAATTCTTTCACCGACTTTTGGAATTCACAGTCACAAATTTGTGTGCCTAATGTTCTGCCATCAATCGACGACAGCAAAGTTTACAGTCAACAGAATTTCTGCAGCTACATTTAAAATTAATTTGATTTTAACATTAAAATGTTAATTTTTTATATAATTAATGATACTTAAGAAAGGAGACATGCTGTTGTCATATAAAATACAATTGCAGATTACCGGATCGAAATTGAAATAGCAAGCAAGCTGTAAAAGGGGACAAAAATGAACGATTAGAGGATCAATAGGAACTAATACCGTTTTTGGGTAAGTAAGTGTGTTTTTTTATTATAATTAATAGTCTTAAGGCTCCTTGTTTTGATTTCGGTGAGTGATTTGTAATTTTTTGAGAAATTCATTCCTTGAGCACTGCATTGTATAGATCATGCTAATTTCTTACAACATTCCTGAAGTGGTTTCCATCACTTTCTAAGGCAAAAAAATATTTTCTTTCAGAATACCACGCGTTTTTAGGGAGAGTGATATTTCTTCAGATCCTTATTTACCAAGTTTATTAAACAATTAAAATACTATTTTCCAATTTTTGGATCGATTTTATTTTTTAATTCTTAATATTTATTTTTAAATTAAATTTTTTTGTTTTTTTTGGAATACGAGGGAGGATTTGTGTAGGAATGTGTATGTAAATAAACCTTAAAAACTAAAAAACTTAAAAACAAAATATTGAAAACAAATTACAAATTATAATTACGATTATAAACCTTAATTAATTAAACAAATAAAAAATAAAAAAAAAAAACAATTTAAAAACGATTACGAGTATTAAGTCTTTTGAGGAATGGAAAATAGTAAAAAAAAGGCCCACCATCAATGCTGCCTATTTCTGTTCCTGACTGTTATTAACCTTTTGGCCATATTTACTCCAGAAGGTAACAGTACATTGGATACGTTTGCCGGTAGATTTTTCAAACATCGAACACGTATCAAAGGGCGGACAATATAAATGCAAAGACACTGCAGTATCCGAATGGCTGGGATTTTCTACGCGATGTAAACCCAAGTTATCTGAAATGAAATTGGAAAATCAATATTAAAGGGCTTTTTCTCTTTTTAAATCAGTTTTAAATAAACTTACCATTTATGTAGGCCACATCATTAAGGCCCATTGTTCTTTGGCTCAACGCTTGCAAGGCATCTTGAGGCTCCTGTTGCTCATTCTGTTCTTGCACGGGTTTGTCTTCCGGCCATGAATAGCGTGTCTCTACCAGTTCGCCTTTTAACATTTTCATAAAACAATGCGAATCGGAATGATCGTGTATTGTGGAGCCATGACCTTCGCCCCAACATAAGATCATCAGATTGAATTTATCATTGCCAGCATCGACTAGATTTCTGGTGTATTTGTAACGATCGAATTTGGCAAACTTTTGCCATTCCTTGGGATTCGATTTATAGGACAGCATTATATGATTGACCATCTCAATGTTGACATAATTTGTAGAGAATTCATGATGCAAGGCGGTAATTAAATCCGCTAATGTTTCTATCACGGGTCCATACTTTAAAGGTTTCTCTAGACCGCGAAAATATTGTGTTGTTTCGCGTAAATATTTCTCTTGATCCATATCGGTATCGATTTTCGATAAGGCCATTTTAAAGCTTTGGTGAACCTAAAACAAACAGATTTATTAGTCTTTTAGAAATACATACGTCATGTACAAACATAATAACACGTGTGTATATAATATTTCGACATGATAAGATTTTTTTTTTATTTCTTTATTTGTGAACTGATCTCTTAGGCGATTATTAATTTTAATTTCATTTCATAAAATATGTTTGTGTGTGTGTATGCGAGAATATTTATTTTTCCATCACAAACAAGCAAAAGTTTATCAGCAAAATGTCACAGTTTTACTGCGATTTTTCTAATGAAAACCTAGCAAAAGTCAAATAATTCGCTGATTTTTCTCTTCTGAATTGTTTTGTATATTTAATTTTTACTTAATTTTTAGAAAAAGCCCTACCTCTGATGCAATACACTGACCCTGATTATCACTGTCGTAAAGTGGGTTAATCACCACGTAAAATCTATTATTTCACGTGATGTTTTCAACACTAGTTTACATTACAAATCGAATTCGTTCTTTGACCGCACTATCTGTATGTGAAATGCTCGTCCTGCAAAAGTTTTTCCTGTCGCTTACAATATAAACAATTTAAAATCTTGTGATCATCTACACCAAACACTATTTCCTCTTTCCTCGCTCCCATCAAGTTTTCTAACATTTTTTAAATTTCGATACAATGCACTGTATGGTTAGGGCTCATCCCTTAGGTCTAAAGGAGAGGAAACCAACACTTAAAATTAACATTGCCAAGACCAAAACTATGGGAATAGAGAGATGCTTCCACGTTGTGTGTTATCTCTGAAGCCTGGCTACAACTAGAAGCTTTTCTGAGGATACAAGTAAAAAGAAGCCTCTGGCATTCTTACTCCTCAGACTGACATATGAAAAATATTGAGAAGGAACGGCGGTCCCGAGAAAATAATTGGCGGAAAAATAGTTTTGCTCGAGGATGTAGAACTTTTATTACCTTATAGCGGTTGAAAGCTTTTCAAACCAAGGCTGCAGTAAAACACCGTGCTGGATAATGTCAGTCTGTTCAGAGTGAAACGGGGTCACATGGGCCTTGGAAAGATAAACCCATAATGATAGGCTTCAAATATTATCAAGAAAATAATGATCATGAGAATAAGGAACATTGGACCAGGCAACATCACGTCAAAAGTCTCCAACCAGTCAAATACAACGATTTCCTATTGTAGAAACAGAGCCAAATAGCAGGCTTCAATGAATATGAGGAAACTTGCAAGACTTGACATATTCAACACATGTATTTGTTTAACTCCCCTGTTTTTTCGGACGTGAATCCTGTGTGGTATTGAATACCTACAATTACTCAAAACCTCAAGAATCTCTAAAACTTAACAAACGATGTACCCATGTTAAAGCAAATAAAACATAAAAAATTGAGATTGATCGGTCAAATCATCAAAAGAAAGGTCGATAGTTTGACAAGAACAGTGCGGGAAGGTCAATACAGCTCTCCTGTAGACACACTATACGCCAGTAAAGCACAAAACTAACAGCAGTAAGACGATTAGGATAGAGATACCTAGTGGAAATCAAAGCGGAATAATTAAAAACAACAGCAGACGTAAACTCTAGAAGTTAGGAGAGTCAATTGTAACGTGAAAAATGGAGATGATTTGTGGAGGACATATACACCCAAAATGGGTAATTGAAAGTAATGCGACTGAGGCAGCTTGATCACGAACTGCGTATAATGAGAAAGGCCAATGGAAAGATTCAAAATTCAAGTTGAAGAAGATTTTTTAAAACATAATGTGAGGAAGCAGTGTTACTGCCTCGAATGCTAAAATGACTTACTATAGTTAGTGCTCGTCTCTCATGGGTGAACGTAATGCTTTGTCTTACTGGGCAAGAGTTCTTAATTCAAATCTTAGCTCTGATATCCTAAAGAAAAAGATACATGAAAGAAAATATTTCTTTCGATCATACCAACCCAGCAGTCTTGTGACAAATATGCTGAGAGAAACTAATTACCACGAAATAACTTTTCGCTTAGATTCGATGTATTAAACTATAAACAGCGATATTCATGGATAATATTAAACCATTCAATCTGGGTGGTGTGTGAAGCTAGGGCGTAATCCGAACTAAAGAATAGTGTAGTACATATGTGTATGATATCTCCATTCCTACTATAATTTTATATTCCTGCAGTCTTAAATCTAATTGTTGCTTGCTTTGACAGAAGAGTTTTCCACTCGTAGATTTATTCTCTAACAAGTTGAGGTTACTCTCAATCTAGGCCAGGGGTCGACTGCAGAGTAGACATTTCGTTATTATTCTTTATACTGTAAACATAAGCAGATCGGTAGGCGAATCTTTGTAATTTAATTCTCGCATACATCTTGCAGAGATCGGAAGATCAAGTTTAGCTGGATAAACATCCTATTCTGTAACTGTTTTTATGCTCAGTAAAGATCGAGATCGGGTTGGAAAATTAGATTGTATTGGTTTAAAATGAAGAAAACTTTTTCTGTAGATTGCAGCATAGAATTGATTCAACATTACACACCATTGATAGCCTCCGATGTTTACTGTAATGGAGTGTTGCTCTAGGTCTAGATATTTTTTTTTTTTTGAAACGCATTATCGCATCCTATGTACATATGTACGTATGAACATATTTATATATACATATAAAAAAAAAACTTGATAATAATGGTCGGCCCACTGTCTTGCTTTTTCTCGGCTACAATCACTTGTCGTAATCTTTCAAAGGTTAATGGAATATTAATATTCGCATCATTATTATTATTTTTATTGTTGATTTTCAATATTTTTTTTTTGTATTATTTTTATTTATTAATTTACATTCAATTCAATTATTTATTATTGTCATTTATTTATATGATTTATTTATTTAATATGTACATACGTTATACGATCACAAGTATATATTCGTATAATGTATGTATTTATGAATCTTGATTTCCTTACTTGTAAAACTGATTAATTTTAAAAAACAATTCTTATTTTTTTAAAGAAAATTTTAGGAAATATATATCGGTACTATAACGGTTCCGACACGATTTCGCTTGAAAATAACACGCTGCGTTCTAAACGACGATTGAATTCGAATTGATTTGAAAATCAGAGCTTAAACTAGGCTAAAGCTTTATACTGAAATCTAGAAAATATTCTTTTTGTAGACTATATATATATCGTATCGCATATACTCGTACATATAATATAATATATTTTAATTCAGCTGTATTTCCATTTATTTATTAAAAATAATAATAAGAATTTATTTATTAATGAAAAACAACAACGATTAAGTTGACTTGAGTTGTCTTGTCTTTTTGCGAAAATATGTAACGTTGCGATAGTCTTAGAAGCAGCTTCGTTTAAGACCTTATCAGTTAAAACGTACATACATAAGTACATATGGTACTGTATTGTAGATTTATGTGTATGTATGTATATAGTCTATATTTCTAAGCATATTTCGAAACAACATATTTTTTTTTGGACCATTATCTTCTCTATTTTTTTTTTGTAACTACAAAAGAAAAAATAAATCTTAGAAGTCCTACGTAAATTGTCTAAACAAATACAAGAAAAAAATCGTATTTTTTTCTCGAAATCCATTCAAAATATTTTTGTTATTCTTGTCAGTTTTGCATGACGTTAGACGATGGCTGTCTATTTTGGTCAAAATTGTTATTACTTGGAGATAATTAAGTTCACTTTCTAATAATTAATACACACCCATTTTGTTATAAAAAAAAAAAATCTATTTTAATCGAGTAAATATGGAAAACGATTTCCAATATTTCTTATCTCGTAAATGATCATTTCAAAAGTATGAGATGCTGCTGTTCATTTTAATTGAAACCAAAATAGCAAAGATTCTTGAAGCTTTTTAATCATGATTTTGAAAATGGAGTCCGAAGTCTTTCATTATGTGGCTATGACGCATTAAACATTCATTGGTAGAAGTCAGCGTACTTCTCTGCATAAACAGAACACTAAAGAGTATCACTCCGGCTGCCTATAGGCAAGCCTAGATATTAACATTATCAACGACTCTGTGAACAGAACAGTTGAAATTCTTAACCTAACCTATTGATTCAGCTTATGCTGTTGAGTTCCAATATATTATTAGAAATCCAATTTCAATTCAAACAATTACAACTATTTACAACAATTAAAAGGTCATTGCCTGTGTTTAAATACACGTGTTTGATTATCATTTGATAAGTCATATGTACTTAGAACGTTTTGCAAGCTTATCAGCTTGCTTACATCTATGTACTTGAGCTCTATTCGAAAATATTTTGTATTTTAATAACGTTTTGATAATGTATTGTTTGCTATACTATAAGCGTGAGAGTTGTGGGTTCGAGTCCTACCATAGATTCTGGGTCTGTTACCACTACAGCGAGCATAAGGAGCTCTGCAATAAGCTATTGAAACTAAACTAAATGAACTTATGTTTTATTTTCTTAACAATATAACAGATTTCTTTTTACTACACCTTAATATTTAAACATTAAACCACACAAAGTGTATCAAACCAATTTGACTTCACAATAAAAGAAATGAAAAAATATCACCATTTATTTATACGACTCCAAAGACCCTGCTGTTATATTTTTATGGGCTTTGATTTGATTTGATTTTATTTTTTGAAATTCATAACACAATACAAAACACAGATATTATATGTATTGCCTTCGAGAAAGACACTGAAGCTTTTTTAAAGGTCAAAGACTTAAAGCATTGATTTCTTTACCAAAAGTAAAAGAAAAACGTTGACTATCCTAACCTCAAAAGTTATTGCGGAAGATGTAGCTAGCAACAGCTGATACTGAACTGTTAGGTGCTTAAGAGTAATATTCAATTCTAATCAATGTTTCAAATATTCTTACTCCGTATCCTGTTGCCATCCCTTAACTTGACTGGTTATGTTGCCTATGGACTAACGGAGAACCTGGAAGTGATTGTGGAAAACCTATTACATACATACATAATTGGCCATTACAACCATTCAGTCAGGATAACGGCCTAGCTTGAAGACGACTCCGAACGACAGATTTTGAGAAACTTTTTCAAAAACTATCAAATTTTTTGCCAGAAAACTGCTGAGAGGAAGTTGGGGAAGAAATATTTTTTTTATATTTCGTTTTAATGTTTGAACCGTGACCTTGCAGTTAATAAGCCAACACACTACCTACTAGACTACGGCGACGGAAAAGCTATTACATACGGAAAAAGTAAACGTTTTATGTGCGATGTATTTGAAGTTCGTAACCGGTATTTCGAAAGGACATAGTAGGCTCAGTACAATAGATCATATGATTGCATTACTAACGCACCTCTACACGACCAAAACAACATTATAGCCGAGATAACGACAAAATTGTCTGAAAATGTGATCGAAGACTATCTCAAGAGCACAATCGACTGCTGCAACGAATTCAGAGGCGGTCATTGGAACGATATTTTATTTCTTGAACAATAGCATGTTGCAAGCATTATAACGAACTATAAGTTCCATCGACATCGTAGCTTCAAGCATGTTTTATTTAATAATGCTTTTGAAACCGTTAAAGGAATAACCCTTTATGAAAGTAGGCATTAATAATGGCATTAGAAGTCGCCCTCGTCTAGTAGGTAGTGTGTTGGCTTATTAGACGAAAGGCCCGCGTTCAAATCCCAGGTCAGACAACAAAACGAAAATATGAAAACATTTCTTCGGCGACATCCTCTCAGCAGATTTCTGGCAAAATCTCTGAGAGTATAAATTGCCATGAAAAGCTTCTCAAAAATCTGTAGTTCGGAGTCGACTTTAAACTGTAGGTCCCACTACTCATGTATAAAATTAACGCACACAACACGAGTGGTGTGAGAAGCTAGGACGTTGTACAATGGGTCAATTCGACCTCCGGGTATTGTACTTGTCACAGTTGACAAGTACACGTCCTCTAAACTAATGGCATTACCCTGTCATTTTTACACAATTACTGTTATTTATAAAAAAAAAAATCATTAAAATTCCTAATAAAATTTCTTTTAGTATATGAACGAATAAGAAATTTAAAAAGCAATAACAATTATTGTTAATTTTCATTTTCTTTTTGTCATTAAAACACTTACCATTTTGTTTAATAACAATTACACTTTTCCTGTATCTGTGTGTGTGTTTAGAAAAAAATTTCCTTTTTAAAAGAAACAATTTTCCTTTCCTTACAAAACTAATTGCGCTTTTTGTTGTTTGTTGGTTAAATTGTTGTTGTTGTTATAGCTGTTGTTGTGGTTTTAAATTTCCTTTACTGTGCCTTGTTGTAGTAATTTTCTTAATTGCTTTGGTTTAACAGCTGAGAGAGAGTGTTGTATACAGTTTGAAATAAATTCTCTCTCTGTCTCTTAATATTCGACTTTGTTGTCTTTTGTTTGTCTGGCTGTGTTGTAGTTGTAACAACTAATTGTTTATGTATCACACATACAAAATCACTTGGCTACTCTTCTTTAATTGTTGTTGTTATTATGATGACCGTTACAGAAATTGTTATGACTTGTGTTGTTAAATTGTTGTAACTGCTAGACTACGTGTGTGTGTGTTTATTTTTCTTTTAATACGTTCGGTAGCCGTCTGTTTGCTGGCGGTTTGTTTTTATTTAATGTGATGATGATGATGAACGTTCGTTCGTTAGTTCGTTTAACTTTAGCTCTGCCTGTTGCTTGTGTTAACCTGTTGAAGTCTTTTCACCAATTTATGGAATTTATGAAATGCGTTTCGGTTTTTGTCTCATTATGCGGTTTTGAGACAATTTCACATTTCACTCAAAATCTTTCTTTCACTGGATGGATGGATGATTTCGGTTCATTTTTATGTTAATGATCGATCGATCGTTCGTTTCATATTGAGTTGGATTTTGTTTTTGTTTATTGTTTTCTTTAGTTTTATTTCTTATTTTTTTTTGTTTGATTTTTGACTATTGTTGTTGCTACCAGTTGTTAAGTTAATAAAAAACACTCACTCTTACACACATGCCTACTTACAAACATTAATACATACATAGTTTTAATTATAAGCAAATAAAAAAACAATAACAAAAACAATATGAGATCCGTATATTAGAAATGCCGTATTTATGGCTAATACGATGGCTTATGGCTAAAACCCTAAAGGTATTTAAATTTGAAGATCCCGTTACTATTTTATTGACTTACCTATGCAGACCGGATTATATTTTAGCATCAAAGGTTTCCTTGGGCCGGCCCACTATGCTTTTGTCCAATTATCAAGAGAATTTTAAAGTAAATTCTACCAAAACTTTTTCTATGAGAGATGTTAAGACAAACATACATTCAGTACCTTCTAGTCTACTAGTTATTAAGACCTATTATGAGAAACTAGCTCGTAATCCTGACTGTAGGATTGTAATGACCAATTATGTTATGTTATGTATGGCCTTAATAACTCTCTCTTATTGTTATTTCATTACAGTGAAGAGTTACCTTAGTACTGTGACCGTACGATCTATTCGACTCCCCTCAAACTTTATAGGATATCTCAATAATGCCTCCTCCACAGGTTACAATAATGTGTTCCTATGATACATTTTAATCATCACCGAAAGTTGGGCCCAAGGCAACCGCCAATCTTAATAACTGTACCCTGAGTCTACTGTGCCTTGTCAAAACAACGGTTATTCCTGGATAATTTGGTGCATAACTCTGATCTTCTTATTGTGATTTCCCAACAAAAGTTTGTATTGCCATAAACCCACTTGGTTTGTGCCCTTCTGGATTTGTAGTTCTGGGCATCTTCCATTCGTTTGCAGGCGATGTACGATCGTGTAATAGCTAAGCTTTATGTAAGCCTCATAATAACCTTCCTTCCACACTTGGTTTGTGCCCTTTTACTCCCGTTCTGGGCATTCAAAACGGTTGGCATCTTCCATTTGTTTGCAGGCGATGTACGATCGTGTAATAGGTAAGCTTTATGTAAGCCTCATAATAACCTTCCGCTGACCTCTTATAAACACAGTAAAAACGAATTATCCTTTGCCTATCAAAATTATGTTTAGAAAATAAAATGTTTTGTTTTTTTATCATATAAATTTTGTTTATTTGTGCATGTACTTATGTACATATGTATGTATGTATGTACATATGTCTATAATAGAACTTTCATAAATTATCATATAAAATCTGCTTCTAAAATCTATTGAACTTTGCCCCCAATCCATTATAATTAAAGATTAAAAACTTAAGTTTCACCAAAATTCTATACAAAAAAGCAAAAATAATAATGATGAGTGAAAATTTAAAGAAATGCAAAAACCAAGTATTTGACTCAAAATTTCTAATTTTTTTCTTCACCCATTGCCCTATGGCCATTAAAATCACTCAAAAAGAAATGAAATCATTAATTAATAATTATTTATACAATAAAACAATGATGACATTTCATTTCATATTAATTTTCACATGGGAAAACTAATGGAATGATTATTTTGCACTGTGAGATATACTATGTACGCGACGGTGGGCCAATAAGTCTTTTGACAACAAAGCTTGGTTTTATCAAAAAAAATCATTTTACTTTTCCCAATATAGAAGTCCTCCTTTGATTTTCATGCACAACGTTCAACGTTGCTAATTTTGTTTGTTTTTATCGTTAATTAATTTCAAATCTCTTTTCGTCAAAACATTTGTTCTGGTTTGAAATAGGAAGGTAGTCAGTTGAGGCTAATTCGGAAAATAGGGCGAATAGGAAAGGCATTCGTATTCGAATTCATGAATTGCTACCAATGGGAACTGCACATCCTCTATGCAACCCTTGCAATTGTCTAGCGCATATGGCCCATATTTTCTTAATTCTCATTAAAAATGTCAACTTTTTGGGTGCTATCTCGGCACTGCTTAGGCTACTGTTAGGTCTCTTGCCTCTTCTATACAACTGTTGTCTATAGTGCTATTCAACAAGCAAATGTGGCAACCGCCTTCCTAAGGCCAAATTTAAGTCTCTGAGTCTCTCGCAATTTCAATCCTTCCATAACCATGTCGTGAATTTGTTAAAAGACCTCAATGGGGTTATCCAAAGCATTCGACATCTTCCATGCTTATACGACCTAAACGAAATTCAGCAAAAGCATTTTTTAACACGGATATCGACGATACCAGACAGTTCCCATAGTATTTGTCAAGCTTAATCGTAATTCGATTGGCAGAGTTTAAGATTCCGTGATAAGATAACCCATGAAATTCACTTTGTTCCATTTTCACTACCACCATGCGGTAGTCTACTCAATGATTTTGATAAAAGTCAGCCGACAGACTGATTTTGGTAACTGCTTCATTGTCAATTCAATTAAGAGGCCGTCTTCAATGGGCATAGCTTACTTAAGTTACTTCTGCTTCTTTCTTCTATAAGGTTCCGAAAAGATCGGTAATTCAAAAAAGCTTCTATCAAAATATAAAAATAGTTTGAGCGTGGCTCGAGATTTTAATGCGTAGTTAGTAGTAGTAGAATAAGTTGTAGTTTTTTCCATCTCATCACGTTGGGAAGGAAGCTATCTCCTTGGGTGTTATATTTACTCAAACAGTATTGATACATATCAACAACCAACATCCAATTATGTTTGACAGAGTTACTACTGAGCAACGCTTCCTTTTTATACGGGTAACGTAGTGAGATTATATACATATCTGTGGATCTAAGTGGGATATTCTTGTCCTAATCTAAGAATTCAGATACATAATTAATTTCAAATTTTTCTACAATTTTCAGGTTACCAGAAGGAACAGTGGTGCTTAATATTAACACTAAGATTCGATGATTTTCTAAAATTTTTGGACAATTAAACATTCAGAGTGTGGTGCGCAAAGAAAAAACTGATGTATAGTGATACATGTACATTTGTTTTAATTGTTAAATTATAAAAACAAAATAGCATTGTTGTAATTGCTCTCAAACTAATAAAAAAATACTCAAACCTAAAAACATTCATATTCTTCTGTTTTAAATGAATTTACTTACTACAGTTTAAAAGCAATTGTTTTTAGTTTCAGAGTCATTGCTTATGATAAAAGCTTTTATCAAAGAAGCTCTTCATATTATTATTTTCAACAGCTGAACCGCTTTTGTATAAAATTTTTCAATCAAATTTCAGCATCCTCGATAGTATAGTGGTCAGTATCCCCGCCTGTCACGCGGGAGACCGGGGTTCAATTCCCCGTCGGGGAGAAATATAAAATTTTTTTTTAATTGAATTTTTTTTTAAATTAAGTTTGTAATCGTTACTCGCATCGCTCACTCTTATAATTCCCACATTCTTTTTTCGTATTTGGTTTGTTTAAATGAAATTTAAGCCCATGCGTGTTTAAGAAGAGTTTGATGGCATCGTGCGTGTGTGTGTGTATGTGAGTGAGACGTAGTTTTAGATAGTGTGTGTGTGTGTAAGAAACAATAAGTGAGTGATAAATAATAAAAAGTGGTGTAACAAAAAATAAAAGTAATAATGATAAAATAAATGATAATGGGGTAAGTAAAAAAATGTGTGTTTGTGTTGGCTTTGTGTTGTTGTGTGTGTTCCGTTCGTAACGTAACGTCGTGGTGTGTGGTGTCCGCGGTTCCCCCTCGGGTGACATGAAAAGGAAGTGCGTGTATGTAATATATGTGTGGTGTGAGTGAATGAAGTAAAAGTGTGGGGGTGTGCGGTGCGTGTGCGCTGTTGTACGCGCGCATGGTGGTGGTGTGTGTGTGGTATGTGTGTGTCTTTCGAACGAGAAAGTAAGTGCTGTTGTGTTTGCGGCTCTGAGTGTCTGTCCGTCCTCTCTCTCTCTCCTTCCTTCCCCCCACTCCCCCCCCCCCCATCGATCGGCGTCGTGACAGAGTTGTTGTTTAAAAGTTGTTTAAAGTAGCCGCGTCGTTGTTAGCAAAGAAAAAGTAAATGAGATGTGATTGATAAAAAAGATTGTTGTGTGTGTGGTTGAAGAAATGGGTCGAATTTTTAGCGGATCCACCCAGCCGTCCGCCACCCCCACACACAATAAATAATATTTTTTGGGTTTCAAACGTGGTGAATTTTTGCGGAATTTATTCGGTATGGTGAGTATTATTTGTAAAGTGTGGTGAATTGTCCGGTGTGGTGAATAAAATTGAAATTCACCAAAGTGCCGTTATTCGAAATAGGTACTGTATAACCATAGATCAATGCATTAACAGTGGTGAATTAACAGGTGTGTATCTACAATAAGTAATTTTCACCACAATTAGTGGAGCCATTGGGTAAAACAAGCCCACCATACATAAATTGGGGTGCGAAACGAGGATGAATGGTCCCGCGGTACGTAGAGTTGCCATTGCGTCAGAAAATACCATTTTTACACGTCTAAATAATTTAAAAATATTGTGTATGTATAAAAAACAAATATTTTGTTTTGAAAATAAATTTTTGAATAATTTTTCTTACTCTTAAGCTTAGCCAAAGATAGATTTAGTGGATAGGAGAGCAAAAAGCATAGTGATTGATTGAACCTAACGAAAGATAAGCTATGATGTTGTGTATTTAGAGTTCTACCTACTATAGATAGGTTAGAAAAGTTAACTGCACTATCCCACGGCTTACTGGCATACAACAAACTAAGCCGTAGTCGCAAAGGCCTGTTTTATGTGATCACATAAGTAAAATGAATAGAAAATTGATGTCTCCACGTACTGTCTCAATATGATTAAAGTTTCCAGATGAGAGGTGGATGTTTATTTTCATTTTCTTGTCCCAATCCGATGGCTGCTGTAATTGGTAGTGCTTTAAATGCTTTAAATGCTTTAAATTAGAAACAACTCAAGCAAAAATGTTTGATGGAAAACTAAAACACTGGAATTTACATTTCCTAAACACATATTGTCTGTCATACATATCATATGTATGATAGACATGCAATTTAAGCCATTTATTTTAATTTTAATCTTAATTAATAAAGCATTTCAAGCCATTTTGGACATAAAAAGCTACACGATAATTAGAAAAATACAATATAAATCTATAAAGATACAATTAAATGTGTGTATGTATGTATGTACGTTTTGGTTGGAGTGTTTCTCAGTGTTTGTTTACTATAAAATAACAATAATTAAGAATGTTTTGTTGTTAAATACATAAATGCTGACTGATGATAAAACTTGTTTATAATAAAATAAATGTAAGTATGTTTATAGTAAGTAAAATAATACAAATTGCTGTTATTTATCATCGGTTTGAATTTGTTGGACACACTCATTCAAAAACATGTGCACTTTTTTAGTCATCCGCCAAATCCAAATCAGAATCATTGAAATCGATAATCTAGAAGAAGAGATAGAAAATTAACACGTATTAAATAAATAAAGATCAAACAAAGGCCGAATAGAAAATAACAAAACTCACCTCATTGTTTAACTCTCTATACTCAGAAATGCCAGTTAAATCTTCCAAATACTTGGCCGATTCAAAGACTTTAAATAAGAACTCATTGCCCTCAGAGCGGTATGTATTCAAGACTTTCTATATAAACAAAGAAAATTAAACAAAATTCACTTCTATATTGTATTTTTTTTTACAAAATCTTTATATCCTTACCTCTGAACAGGCTATACATTGTGTGAACTTTTCGGTGGCCGGCAAAATATTCTCGTAGTTACTTAGCATGCCCCTAATGGAATGTGGCAGAATACCCATGATGCCTTCGGGTGTTTTATCCGTTTTATTACTACTGGCATTGGTGGCATAATATGCTGGTGCCAACTCCTTTTGTGGATGATGTAACAGCGACACGAGTAGCTCAACAGCATAGCTGGCAGCTATATTTGAAACACCGGGTCGTGTAACGGTACACTGTTGGTCCAGAGTGCGATCTTTAAGAGACTAGAAAAGAAGAAAAAGTGAAATATTTTTTAATTCCTTTAAATTATTTAAAAATACCCTTAAAAAAAAAACCTTGTAAAATTTCAACATCATGGCAACACTTTTTATATAAGAAAAGTAAGTATATATAAGAAAGCTTTTTTTGTTAAGCTTTTTTTAATGTAAACAACAAATATATGCAGCTTTATTTCAAAATGCCTTCTTCGATGAAATGAGAGCAAAAAAAGTAATGCAAACATATGCCAGACATTTTGTAGAATCCGAGTTGTCCAACAAACAGCGCACAACTTTAGAATGAAGTACAATTGATGTCATCCCAGCTTTTCCTGGACAAATTCGCCTCATCATGGACTTTTCGGTTCCATATGTGAGTAGCAGAAAGAACGTGCTTTATCTACTACGACTGCCGTAAGAATTCCATTTTATTCCAGTTTTTGCTATGTCATCAGAACGTATTGAATTTCATTTCTTGCTTGGCTGATTGAATTTTGTTTGCAATATTCTAACAAGACTCTCTCCATAGCAACAGCCTATCCTACATATCAACACTGATTTTACGAACAATTTTTTTTCCTTTCTCTCTTGGTCACCTACGTAAATATAGTAATATGTGACTCGAAAGAAAAGCAGAATTACAGAAAAAGCGGCTGTTTGGGCCGAATTTTGTCGAAAACGAACCTGTATGAACCGTTACACTCGGAGCGCTTTAGAATGCAATTAGAGGTTATGAACTGGAAGGTATAGGGATTCAATAAGACACAACACTACCGATACATGCTATACTGCATGATAAGCTTTCAGCAAGAGTAATTTCATGTTTTGGCTCCGTCAATTGGTCAGAGGGGTTTTGGACTCATCAGCGGTGAGGAAGTTCTCTACCTTTATTCCCACAAATCCTGCAAACGGTGAAACTATTTTCCCTATCTAAGTGATGCAGCTTGCCCAGGCAATTCTGCACTAATCGCGATAGTAGTGATCCCATTTTTCATGCCTAATTGATTCAGATCGCAGGTCAAACATCAAAACGAAATATGAAAAAAAAATATATTTCTTCGGCGACTTCCTCTGAGCAGATTGATGTGTGAAGCTAGGCCGTAATCCTGACTGAAAGGTTGTAATGGTCAATTATGAATATGTATGTAACCGATTCAGATCGTCCAAAAAGTTCCACACTAAACTCAAGATAATTTCATAGGAGCTAAGTACCCGGATCTCGGCCTAACTGTCAAATAGCTATGCCCTGTTCTTTGAACTCCATGTCCAAGTTAAATTGAACACAATGACGCTTGCAAATTTGCCACTAAAATTGTGTGATTTAACGTCGTTAGTCTGCTTTTTGTGGAGCAACGTATAAAACAGACTCTACGCGTCTCATCCCTTAACGTTTTAGCATTTGAAAACCAACATTTGTCAAGTTATCGCTAAGATATCACCCGAAATATGCGTAAAAGTATTCACATTGAGTGCAATAAACAATCCAAAGGCAGTTATTTAAATGACATTATATTTCGTATAGTATGGTCAAGTCAAGGGGTCCAAAGCATTATTATAATGAAACAGAAGTTTCATCGAAATCATAGTATTTATGTAAATTGACATTTGGAATCGAAAAATGGATAACCCGTTCAGCCCCCATAAAATATTATTATAGGACAACACTGTTAGTTGATATCCAAAGAGAATCGATTAAAAAATAGAAACAAAAAATTCTAGAGACTTGCGAGAACAATAACTATTTAGAGAGAGCATTTTTTTTTTGGTCTCAGTTCATAACATTATAATTGAAGAAGAAAGAACATGTTTTCAAACTCAATTTCCAGTTTCAGTATTAAACCGATTGCAAATTAAAGTGCATTTAACGGGGGACTAGATGTGTAGCATATCCATTGGAAGTCGCATTTTAATAAAAAAAAAAATTAAATTCATAAAAAGAAGAGAGCAAATAAAATAATAATGATGCAAACTGAATATTTATAATGTTTGATTGGAATTTATTAAAAAAAACTTTAGAATTGAATTAATTTGTTGTTGTTTGTGTTTTTCAATATTTCGTGTCTTGGCTGCCATTAAAGAAATATTGTGCGAGAGAGAGAGAAAGAGGAAAGGGAGAGAGCGATTAGATAAAAATTAAAACTGTTTACTTAACTTCAACTGATAAGAATTAATACTATTGCCAACAACAACACAACAACAATAAAGAGAATAATAATAAATAATAAAATAAGAAATATTGATAGATGGACAGACATAGCAAAATGTCGTAAAGAAAATACACACACAAACGCGCACACAGGCTCACTTACTAACTAACTAACTATTAAAAGAAAATAAAAAATAAATGAAAATAACGTTCATATTTCACATTCTTGCCAAAATAAATTCGTACATTTTAGTTGTGTTTAAGTGAATAGAGAGTACGGTAGTCTGGAACTAAGAGAGTGGAGACGGCGGATCGGATCAGATCGGTATTATCAAACGATAGATTGTGCGTCGCTATTATTCAAAAGTCAAACTTAATCAAAACGGCCAGGCAACAAACAGTGTTAACAAAGTGCAGCAATCTTGCTTATGAAATAATAATAAAAAATCGATTAAAAAAATTACCACAATTTAAGTGGAAAACCTAACTAACTAAGAAGAGCTCAGAAAAAAATAGATCCTTAAGCAAAATGTTAACGGAATTTGCTGGCAATTTAGCTCATCATTTGGAATTCGGTCATACTTTAGAAATTGTTGCGAAAACTATCGATGGTGCTTCCCGGTATGTACTCGTATGATAATAAAAAAAAAGTGTAGAAATATTGTAAATATAATTAATAAGAAGATAACATTTAAAAAAAATTATAATATAATATGAGTAATATTTAAATACAATAAATAATTATATACAGGCAAACAATTTAATTTTAATTATTGATTTATGATAAAAAAAAATAATAAATAAACCAAGTAAAAAGGTTCCAAAAATAGAAAATGTTGACTTCAGCAATTGTACTGTCTGTAAGTGTTGGGTAGAATTACTAAACAAAAACAATCAAGTTATCAAGCGAGTTTTCCCTGTTCCTCTGACAAACACCTCAAGATAATGCTCGGTGTCTGTACCTGTCTCTTACTTGTTCACTTTTAAAATACCATACACTAAAGCCTGCCTAACTGATTCAGACCGCCCAAACAGTTCCACACCAAACTCAAGACATTTTCATAGGAGCTAAGTGCCCGGGTGGCGGCCTAAATGCCAAATAGTATTGCTCCTTGTCCAAGTTAAATTGAACACAATGGCGGCGCATACTTCCGCTTGCAAATTTGCCCCTAAAATTGTATGATTTAACGTCGTTAGCCTGCGTTTTGTGGAGAAATGTCTAAAACAGAAAAAACAACGAATTGCCTTCTAATGACTCGTTCTTCTTATCTTATTCGGCTGCAAGTGATTCCAAATATGTAGAAATGTTTTTTGACTTTACAATACCTAATCAGAAGACCGTTTGCTATTCTCAGAGTTTATTATTCTCTAGCTGTAAACCTAAATCCAGATAGCCAAGCAGTTTTAAAGTTTCTGTACAACTGCTTTTCCTGCAAGGCCAAAAGTATTGATTTCAATGTGATACGAATTTGTTATTGAATACAACAAACCAATAACTTTTAAATGTTGACTCCTCGAAGTTGTGTTTCTAAAGGGTGTTTTTTATAGAGGTATAGAACTTTAAGTTGGCATTACTTTTCAAGATGGCGACCGATTTAACAGCTGTCAAGTGATTTATTCTCAGTTTGGTTTGGCAATTCATCATGAATAGACTCACGCCTGAACAACGCTTGCAAATAGTGCAATTTTATTTCGAAAATAATGGTTCTGTGCGGAAAACGTATCGCGCACTACGTCCATTTTATCGTCGACAAAATCGTTCACCAGAGCAGTTAATTCTATTAACCATGGAACGTTTTCGCACCACGTTTACTCTTATTGATAACTCGCATCCCCAGAGACGCTGTACGGTGAGTACAGAAGAAGCTATTGCTGCTGTAGAGCGTAGCATTGAGGAAGACCCGAATGAGTCCATCCGCGGTATAGAGCCATGATTACTAACTTTTTCATTCCTGAATTGAATAACCATGATGTCCTGGAGATGTGGTTTCAACAAGACGGCGCAACATGTCACACAGCTCGTGCCACAATAGATTTATTGAAAGACATGTTTGGTGACCGCCTAATTTCACGTTTTGTACCTGTGAATTGGCCTCCAAGATCTTGTGATTTAACACCGCTAGACTACTTTCTGTGGGGCTATGTAAAGTCATTGGTCTATGCGGTAAAGCCACAAACGCTTGACCATTTGGAAGACAACATTCGCCGTGTTATTTTGCCGATATACCGCCACAAATGTTGGAAAAAGTCACCGAAAATTGGACATCCAGATTGGACTACATCCGCGCCAGCCGTGGCGGTCATATGCCAGAAATCATATTTAAAATGTAATGCCACAAGATTATCTTTCGGATAAATAAAATTCATGTCAATCGAATAATCCATCGTTGTTTTATTTCAACTTAAAGTTCTATACCTCTGTAAAAAACACCCTATATAAGTCGCTTTTGTATGAAAGCGAAACAATAGCATACATCAGCCGAGACAACATAAAAAATCCGCTGTTCTATGGGAAACATAATACGCATGTGGTGGCCAATTAAATCTTTAACTCGCGAACTAAACAAGAAACTAAAAGTGTAGGCAATTAAAAATTGAAATGTTTTGCAATGTGTTTCAAAAAAATTAAATGGTAAGGTACTCACTGCTGAAATCTTTATGTAATATTGCCAGGCAAACTTTAAACTGAAGCCCGCTAGAGAAGATCGGACACTAGGGAAGATCTTGACATAGAAGTCTCACAAATGAAATATTAGAGTATCAGATTTGAGCTTCCTAAATAAAAATCCTTATCAGGGAACGGTTCCTACTTATTCAGTGTATTGTGTCGAAATTAAAATAATAGATTATGAAAGATAAGGAAAAAATAGTGTTTATTGATATTACATTTGAATCAGTTTCGCACGAAAAACCTTCACAGGGTGCGAGTTCCACAAACGACCAGCTAGGCTAATGAACGAAATCTTTGTGTAATGCTGCATTGTGAGATCCATGGATTATTGCGACAGACGTGTACAACGTAGAATGAGGCGATTTTCGGAAATAAATCTCTTTATTTCCCTTGAGCATATTCTATTAAAATAGCAATAAAACAGTGAGACACAAAGCACATTGCAACAATGCTTTAATGCATTAAATAGAGTATGACACTATACTGTCATTAATAAGCGTAGGTACGCCCACTCTTGTATGCAATCTAGAAACCTTTCATACATGAGAGTTGTATTCCATTTTCGGACGGACGTTTAATAAGTGGGGAACATATAAAGAAGGTTAGATGGTTAGATTGAATGCTTCTTTCCACAAGTGAAAAATATGCTGATTCCAGCGAAGATCTCATTGAATTTTCTTGCCCAAGACATTGTCAATATTCACGCCAACCACGACGTTAGACATTATGACGAATCAATAAGCAGCATTGGGTTTTTCGCTCAATCTAATTTGGAGATTGACAGTAGGTTGGATGTAGTCTATGTTTTCGAACTCGATAAGTTTTAATTGTCCTCTAAGGCAATCTATTGAATTTAAACTTGCCTTAACAGAGGATTCCCCAAACTAAAAACGTTTAATTCTGAACCTTGTTACTGATAGCCAAAGCATTCGCATTAAGTTTACTTGTTGACTGGTTTGATTTCATAAAGTATTGAATACAGAGACCAGTATATATACAAGTGTATGTAAGTAGTGCAAACTAATTCTATAAAAACACTGATGATTAACTAAATGGTACACAAAAAAAGCAAGAAAACTTTGCTAAAACAATACTTTTGTATAAATAAGATTATAAAATACATAACATAACATGTGGTTTAATAGAAAGGTTTTCAATTTTACCAGTACTACAGCAATAAACATTTAAATCTATTGTTATTATTTTATATTAAATCCTTTTTTCTTTTAATTCCTTTTGTAATTCTCTCCCATTTTTTGTATTGCAGATTTAATTTGTGTTTAGCAACAGCTAAATCCATTATAAATCCAAATGCTGACATTGGTTTACGTATGACCGTATATTTTCGTGAAGATATCATAGTACGTAATGCACGCATACATGGTGTATGGGGAGAGGAGGAAGTGAAAAATATTGACAATAATTCATTGCCAAATCCTATAGCATCGGGCGATTTCTTTATGATCTATATATTGGCATGTGAGGATAAATTTCATATTTCGATAAATAGTCGACCATTTTGTACATTTAAGTATCGCTTGCCCTTGGAATCATTAAGAGCTGTGGAGTTGCGTGATCAAATACAAGTTATTAAGCAAATCGATCATCGTACAGTATTTCCAAATCCTTGGCCAGCCATACATACATCGGATTATTTTAAGGCATTTAGCAATGATTCACCGATATTATTTAGTCCCGGCCATGTTATCGTAATAACAGCACGTTGTTTCGATAACAAAAAAGGACAATTCATTATAAAATTCATGGAGGCAGATAGCAAACGTGAAGATTTCCATTTCAGTGTAAGATTTGATCAGAAGGTGGTGGTGCGCAATAGCCATAATAAAAATTTTGAGTAAGTTTAGGCAGGAAAATGGAAAACTTTGTTTGTATTCTAAACATACAATTTTCTTTTTACTGTATTTACAGATTTGGACCTGAGGAACGGCATGGCGGTTTTCCTTTCACCTTTAATCAACAATTTAAACTGGCAATAGCTTTTACCGAAAAAGAATTCTTAACTGCTGTGGATGGCTATAACTTTTGCAGTTTTGCTTATCGCATGCCAAATTTATTACAAAATCTTGTGGGTTTTAAAGTGACCTGCATAAATGGCCTGCATATGCATGTGACCGGCGTGGATCACTTACAAATGGGTGATGCTTTGTGTACAAATTTCGAAAAGTATTCAAAATTTGATTATGAATGTGCCTAACTAAATTTAGCTGTTTTACTTGGTTCCCTCTTGCCCTAAGTATTTAACATGTGTGTAGTAGTAGTCTTAAGTTTACTTATTTTTTTTTTAATTTAAATTAATAAAATAGAAAATAAAAGAGAAAAACTTACATTTCCTGGTGCAGTAACATCATTACAGAAATAACAGCCCAATTGATTGCCTGGTATGCATTTCAAATCCTCCACTAGTATCTCAGTGTCAACATCTGGAACTGTTGTCTTATCAGCTTTTCTAGTGCCACCATGACGTTGCACCAAGTAGCTGTCAAAACCCAAGGCTGAATTGATAACAATCTGAAAACAAAATTTCAAAATTATTTAAGCTTTGAAAACTTAAGTTATAATTAAAAGAAAATACCTTTTCATTAGCAGCTCCTAATAGAGCAGGCAACCAACGACTTTCTCTAGAGTCTGTTAAAAGAAATAGAACATCATGCTCTTTTACCAATGCATCCAGCTTATTCAAATCATTTTCTGTTTCTTGTTTTAAGGAATCGCCTACAGTATGGCCAGGCATAGGTATTTGCATAACATGGCCAGCTGAAATCTGTTATAAAAAAGGAGAAGAGAAATAAATTAATATTATAAAAAAAACTACACAAGTAGTATAAAAATGTCTACCGTAGATGGATTAATTTTCTTTAAACATGCAGCAGCAGCATCAGCTTTCAAAATATTGCCTTTTTCGGCATCTTCAAATGTATAAAGATATTGGCGTACAGGATTGGCTAAACTAACTTTGCCATTGTCCACGAAGGTTATATATTTGAAGCCCCAACCTAGTAACATACGAGCTACCGCACAACCCAAAGTGCCAGCGCCAAATAGTAGGCATTTACAGTTCTTAATTACATCCAAGTTAAGATCAGGCAATAAACGCCATTTCATTAGTTTCAAATTTAAATTAATGGAGTTCTCAGTTAAGCTAAATTATAAGATAATAAACAAATGAATAAATAAGCGAATAAAAAATAATATCACTTTATTACTTACAGTTCAGCATCCATTGTATCTCTCATGCATACCATACGTGGTTGGGGCTTTTGATTTTTGTTCAATTCCCAGCCAACAAATTTGATTTCATCGGTATTATCGAAATCAACAACTTCCTTCTGTTTTATATGCCATATTAGGCTAAAGCCAATATTCATGTGATTGCCATAACGTAGGCCCAAAAACTTTACGGTATTGCCTACCAAAAAAGGACTACAAAGGAAGGTAGCATCATTTGAATAGTTTATATCAATAATCACAGAATAAATGAATGCCTTTTCACTTACCACTTGTAAAATAAGAATGCAGCATATATACGCATTAACCAAGATGGCTGTACATATTCACTGTTATCTTGGAAACAGAAATACATATCCTCCAGTGGCAATTTTTCCATGGTTTTATAATAACTTATGAATTCTTTAAGGGTATAAAATTTACGTGTTGTTGATGAAGCATGTAGAATAAAGAAATTTTGTAAGCCACCATTCGGGCACAATTTCAAAGTCTCCTGAATATTATCAAAGAGTTCACGTGAATCTACCAATTTAGATGAGGGTTGCTCCAAACTAAAGGTAGCATTTATGGCACAGGGAAATGCAAACCAATAGTAATAACTGTGATTTTTTAGATCCTATTGAAAAAAAGAAGAAATATTATATAAAACAATATAAAGAATATTCTACACCCCACTTACCGCAAATGATAATATAAAAAATCTAGCCAATAGACTTGGATCATCGAGGGTGGCCTCATTTCGGAAAAGCTGCAAAAGTTTTAAACCTTCCTCTCTTAGTAGGGCATTTTTATCACAGGCTTTAAAGTCCTCTATGGTATTCTTGTTATATAGGGTGCCATGAGATTTGGAACAAAACTTTGGTGGTGCAAAATCACTGAAATTATTAATAAAAACTTAGCTTAGTTGAGGAGACAAAAGTATTTGTGAAAAATAGTCAAACAAAAATTTCTTTTTTTAACGCCAGAGTTTTTGAGTCTCCTACATTCAATAGTTCATTTCTTGTGCATGATATGACGTATGTAGTTCGCCTAATCTATGATTGTCTAAAGCTTTTCAGTCGATAGCATTTCTGGTAATATCTCTTGATAATTTTCAATTACATTCCTTTGAATTTGTTAAGTGTTTATATCTCGTGTTGATTTATACTCAAATCAAAAATGCTTATCATCATCATAATTTTTTCAAACTCCATTCATTATTTTTGATTTTTTTATCTTTTTGTATTGCGAAATGTATTTTATTTTATTTTGTATATCCAAATATGACTAAAAATTATTGAAAAAAGTGTGGTCTCGTGCTTTTTTTCTCACACACCGCTAAAAGTAGCAGACTGCTAATAGTCGCCACCTAAACTTATTGAAAAGAGATCATCGTATAGCAAAACTCAACTTAATTTATGAAGTTATAAACAATTAGCGAATGAGCCACTGTATGAATGTCGACAAAATGCACTTATTTTGATCAAATACAAGGCTAAATAAAAAAGATTTCCTAATAGAAAGTTAAGATTTGCTTTTTTTCTTTATTGGAGAATGTTTGAAGTGAACTGTATGGGCTTGAAAGAAATTTGAAAGGAAAAGATTTACAGAAATTTATTTAGATTTAGTGGTGGGTATTATCGATATTCAATATTATATCGCATATGTATGTATGTACTCGTATGTAAGTACATATATTTAAAGGTATGTGTTCGATATTTTCACACTTCAACTATTTTTTAAACGTGAACATTCTAATTAATTGGTAATGATCAATAAATAATATAAAATATATATATATATATATATATATGTATATAAATACATCAATTAACGGTTTCGAATAAATATTAAATAACTCAAAAAAAAAACCAAATAAATCTCTAAAATATTAATGAATCAGCTTTTCTACATTAAAGAATTGAAGACTTGAATTCTACAATTTCATTTTCATTTTACATAACATTTATTACAAGACTGACTTGCCTGCCCATCATGTATTCAAGCTGATAACGAATATGTACAATAATTACAGAAATAAATACTTTTTTCAGATTTATCTTCATATTCATTTGCATTTTTTAAAAGATTTATTTTGATCATCAATACGTATGTTGTCTTTATAACTTCTTATCAGTTAACAATTGTTTATAAATAATATGAATACAATCTAATAAACACGGTACTGGCCATGACGGAGTTCATATCAATTTTAAATACAAGATTGTAAATAAAATCTATCTATTATAATTCAAGTGCAAAACTTTATTTATCTGTCCAATGTATTTAAACTCAATAACAATTTTTAATGTTCCCAAGACACAGATTTGCGAAAAAAAAAAATCTTATCGCCAGAGGACACCACAAATGCAATCACAGTTTGAAAGACTAATAAAATTTCAGGCCTAGATAACCTTCCATCAGAGCCTTTTCAGTGTAGTCCAACTGTGGTTCATTACAACTGAATACAAGGAAGACCTTAGCGAATGCAAGGCAACCCACATTTATTTTATAAATATTGAAATAAACACCAAAGCAAGCCAGACTGGGACAAAAAAAAAGTCCGGGCAGCGCGATTTGGCTGCCAATAATAGAAAGAAATGGATAACAGAGCTAGCAGCGACAAAAACAAAACCAACACCACACGGTTGATAAACAATCATGTCCGCATTTTCATTGTCAGAGAGGGATAGCCATCATAGTGAGGCATAAGATTGACTCTGACGAAGCTAGGCATATCACTAGCAAAGAAAAATTAAGTGAATCATTTGGACAATGAAATGAAAAGGAGCGGAGTAATTGAGCCAAATATCGACGACACACTGGAAATGTTAGCTGGAACAAAATGAAGCTGAAAACTAGCTTCTGGCAGGTAGAGATTAAGAAGAAACATGAAGGGTAAACTGTGTAAGTAATGCCATTTGATTTTGGTAATACACCTGCAACATTTGAATGCCTTTTGGAATGAGAGTGCTTGCTGAGGAAAATACACTGATTGGTGTATCTCGGCCAATACAATTTAAAACCAAATTGTTGCTAGCCTGTGTGTAATAAAAATATTATTGTTGGTGGAAGCAGCTTTATTGTTCCTTTTTCGTTCCTTTAAGAAACATAAATCCTTTATAAAGCATTTCCAAAGTTCTTCTAGTTGTGCAAGTAGTGGATTTGATAATAAATTGATATACTTTACAAATTCAAATGGCATTTAAAATTTTATTAATTGTAGTTAAAATATAATTTCTGATGTATTTAGAAAAATATTGACACACCTTACTTGCGAACCATTTCTAGTAATTCTTTTTATTTAAAATAATGCACACCTTAACTAAAAGATAATAAATAAATTTCATGCAATATTAACAAATGAAACGGAAATAGCTCTTAAAAACTTCTTCTTCTATTAACTTCTTGTATTATATTTTCAAAGCAGTTAAAAACCAAACATAGATTCTATTTCTTAATAAGACTTATTGCATTTAATAGAGGAAACTCTCATTAAAATACGTTTCAAACAGTTAAATTAAATATTTAAATAGTATTTGACTTTGCCAAACCCTTGTAGACTCAAACTAACGTTTGCCCAAAGTTGAATTTTCATATTGATTAGGTTTTTTTTACTAAATTAAGTAAGGAGAATTCTGAATTCGTCTATAGCCTCAGTATTCCAATGCATTACCCAAGTATTTATGTAAAATATAGTATAGGTTTTGTATATTTTGTTAATTAGAGTCTATCTATACTGTATATCAATAAATAATAATAAAGTGCTGTAAACAATTTAAAATGGTTTAATTTTATACTATCTAATCTCATTACAAGAAATTATGAAATTCAAATCTTTACATGGAAAACATTGCAATTTTAAAGGTTAACCCCTTACGCTTTTTAATATTTTTATAAAAACAATACAAGCTAAATGGTAAAAGAATTCTTTACCAAAAGGAATCGTTCACGAATACTATATAGAACTCTGTGAGGAATTTCCAACAAATGTTTTGTAATTCCCATACAATTTTGTTTATTTAAACAGGATAATGACAAATTAGAATCAATAAATAGAAAATCTTATTTGGCGGCTGCTATCTGCAATTTCAGAACAAGAATCTGATACGATTGGCTAATCTCCGGTTTAACTTAAACTTTATTGGTTGTTAATTCTCCTTAAAAAAAGATACAGTGGTGTAATGGTTAACTCACACCCAAGCTTAAGCTGTTCGAATATAGTTGAAAGTCTATGCAGAAGCCATGGAGAATAACATCAGCAACGAATCCCTTAGAAGGATGAGGCAGCATCAACTCTTATGAGAGAAACTTGAACAAAGAAACCTAGAACAGAGGATCATTCTATTCCTTAAAAAAAATTCGATAAAACAAAGCAAAGACAAATACTGTAACCGTATAACTAATGGCGAACATTCATTCTCCTTGTAGATAGATAACTTATCTAATAAAGGCATCAAAATACATTTCAGTTTTATGTCCTTCATTAAATATATATATACAAATATATAGCCTGGCCAGATTAGAAATAACCCAAATACAGATGGAACAGCAGCCAATATTCAATAAAAAAACTTGTTTAAGTAGAATTCTAAATATTGGTTGTCAGTTGCTATTTGTAGTACCAATTTTTTCAACTGGCAATGCAATGAAGTTGAGGTTCCTTCCAGAATAGCCCCATAATGTATTGCTTAAAATCCTTACATCTTTTTAATGCCTACGTATACAACTGCTTAACTTTGATTTTTAAGTTAAAAAATTAACTTGTATAGTATTACTGAGTACAACAACCGTTGATTAACGCTCCACTTTTGATTCACAGTCAATTAATAATTTTCCCAAAAATCATTTAAAACCGGCAAATTCTTTAACAAATTAATTAGCAAACTTTAGTTTGAGTCTGTGTATCCAAGGCAAATGTCTTCAAACTATTTTTAAATGTTTCTTTAATTAAATTAAAAATCTTCCAAAAACAATTAAATTTTATTGAATAAAATCTCATTCAACTCTTGACGACAGTCATTCATTCTCCTTATAAATTTAAAAACATACAATCCTTGCCAAGGTTAAATCTATAAAAGCGAAAACCCCATTTTCTTTGTTTTCCTTTATCACAATACTCCACCCTTTCGATCTGTCTATTATTATAATAACTATGCCACCACTATGTTTTTTTTGGTTGGCATTGCACTCCACCAAGTTCACTCACCTATTAAAAGCGGTATAATCCACCTCCAGTAAACATGATTTGGCATTTCTATTGGTATAGTAACCATAAATAGGTTTTGGTTTAACACTCAAACGATCCAAATCCAACTTAATTTCGGCCAATTTATGCCAGAATGTTGGACTTACAAACGATTGCAGCGGTGCAAACTGTACGATATTATTTTCACTTTCCATTGTTTGTTCACGTAGAAAAGTTTTTAATTTATTATTGCGATAAATTTGTCGTATTAAAATTAAATATTTCCGCGTATGTTTTCTTAAAGGCAAGCGCTAGAGAATAAATAAAAATTTCGCAAACGTTCGAATATAAAAATAGCAGAATCAGTCAAAACAAATGAATGAAGTGTTTTTGACAGCGCAGATGCCATAGACAAACAAACCAGCTGTTTGTTGTTTTGTTTATAAATTATGCAACAGGGTGCATCAAAATGTTATTAAACACGTAAAAGTAAACAAACGAACCCAATGAACATTGCATTTAATGTTTCTAATTCCTAAGCAGTAACAAAATAATTTTGTGCAGCATAACCTTAGTTTACATTGTGAATGTTATCTACCGGAAATTTTATTGAAATTCAATTAATTTCATTAAAAATTATAAATATATATATATAAATTGACAGATACTAATATGAAAACACTGCGTTAATTCATACTTTATCCTATTATGCATGAATCAAGACTCTTCAAATTGTTCAGATTTTTTCAAACAACATTTTTGCGTCTCTCTATATTCTTCGCACTCCCCAGAAAGATAATAGTTCTCTTGTGGAAGCTCCTCTCCTCCCAAGCTCACCTGACTGCTCATTATTTTGAGCAAAGTTTGATCCTGTGCACTATATTTAAAGGAGCAAGCTGGTAAGGCTAATTATTAGTCATTGCCGAATTGGGGCTTATGCAAGAATAATACGCTTTCCGTATGATTTTTGTAGACGTAATAACGTAAAGAAAAATGCCTGGGTAGAAAGTCTTTTTTAAAGAACTGGCAAACCTAGAGACCTGTGATGATGGAAGGCCTTCTGGATTTGTTATATTGTTTTGGAAGTGATTGAGGAGTGTGACGCAGTCAGCTTTGCAATTATATCTTGAATAGTCTCTATTGGTACCTGAGGATTTTGCCTAGGACTCGAATCTACTGGACACTCCAAATTCAATTAGAGTTTCCAGGTTACGTGTCATAGTGTGTTAGCATTCGCTACTAGAGCCTCGTGTGGTCAATAAGTAATATATCCTTGAAGTTTGCATGACGCTACAAAAAAGCAAGACGAAGCCACACGATGAATTTATAGTTTTGGTATTACAATAGTACAGCTTCTCATCTACCTCTACAGTTTAACTAATATTTTAAAAACAATATAATAACACAACAGCACTTCAATCACCATACTTTGCTTTCGAATTCACTGCTTATAAAAAGATTTTCAACTAATGAGGTGCTAAAGACTGGATTACTTCAATAGCTCACACGCGAAACAGGAACTGATTATTAGAAGTGCTTTAAAGATAGGAAAATTTGGAGAGAAAGGATAGAAAAAGCAAACAAACGTGCTTTAAAGGAAACAAAAATTATGTGAATAAATAATTAAATTCATACAAGATTTTAATAATATCTAGTTTGACAAAAACAATATTTTTTCTTACATTAAATTACATTTAAAAATTCACTGGGTATACAGTACCAGAATATAAATACAAACATTTAAATACAAGTAAACATTTTATTGTCTTCAATATAGAGAGCTACGCCACAAAAAATCAGTAGCACAATAACAATACAGTTTTTACTTCGGTTAAAGTTTTAAATTTAAATATACATGTATGTACATACATTAGAGAGACTAAACAATATAATACAATATAAATAATAATACAAAAATATCAAATCGCTAATACAATAGGTAAATAATAAATATTATATATAAAAATATTAAAATTAACTTTTTTTCATACGTACATTGTTATGCTGAAAATAAAAAAGCGGAAAAAGTATTTCATTATTCACAGTAGTTTAACAGATTTTTATTGTTTAGTTTTATTTTTTCTTTTCTAATTGAAATGTAAATTGTAACAGAAGGAAATAAACAAGAGAAAATATTATTAACTACATATTTAAAAAAAAAAATAAACAAAAATAAAAATATGATTTTATTTTAATTATAATTAATACTAGAACTAAAAAAAATAGTCTCTAAAAATAGCAACAAATTTATTTTGTATTATTTATAGGGATCGTATTTTTTATTGAAAAAACGAATTATTGAGGTGTCAATAATGGCAAGCGATTGTCTGTAACTAAAATTTACATATTTTGCTGCAATACCTATATGTTACACTGTATTCAAGATAATGATTGAAAAACCTGATAGTGGCCTAATAGGGCAATTAAATAGGTGCAACGTGTCTTAAGGGCTTTAAAGACAAACAGAACAAAAATTAGTGGTAGCAGGAATAATTCTTTTACGGAAACAGTTTAGGATGCTGTATCAGCTAGATCTCAACTGCGCCATGTTGGAGCGGGTTTGCCTGAGTAATTGCCTTTCACAATCCGAGATCGCAATTGTATCGGTTTATGTTGTTATTTTTTCGAAGTTAGATAGAATGTTGTGCAGAAAGCGTCGATGAGTAGATCCTCCATTACTGTTCGATGATTAGGGTGAATAGGCAATAGTTTTCGGTCAGCAACACGTTACTGTACTAAATAGTAATTCAATTATCTCATGCAGGTAACACACATTTGTCATTTCGAAGCATACGATAATGATAGGGAGCGCATTATTTTGGCTATTATCTCACTTAGAGATGGAGACTACATAGTGAGAGGAAGGAGCGTTCAATTGTTTTGTGTGATATTATTAAAGTCTCTATACACCCCACGCTGTGCTAGACACAACTTTTAGAACTCTATTTTATTTTTAATTTTGTTACCTACATGGTATGTATGTATATAACGAGCGGTGATCGCATACACAATATTCGCTAGGCCTTCTGCTGTTTAAAATCTGTCAGATGATTGCCGCAACTGCCCAAGCGTATTAAGTTGAACGTTATTGACACAAATGTCAACTTTACACGCCTATATAGCTGTGAAGTTGTCAATGCTTTTCGCATTGGTATGCACCAAATCCAAGTACTTGTAAATCAAAATCTGCTAACAATATTTTGCATTTTCTGGCCTAAGCTCATATCAAATTCCAGACTTTAGGCAAACGAAATGAAACGTTGAAAATGACGATGGATTGGGAACACTCCACGAAGGCCAAATAATGGCCTAAGAAAGAATGCCATAGAATAAGCGATACCATAGAAGAGGACTTGCAGCTCAAACACAAAGAAGACAAATTGTTTCGGAAATAGAGACATTGAAGCAAAGTTGGGTGAAGAGAAGACATACATAACATAATTGGTCATTACAACCCTTCAGTCAGGATTACGACCTAGCTTCCCACACCACTTATATTGTGTGTGTTAATTTTACACATGAGTGGCGGCATCTACAGTTTAAAGTCGAGTCCGAATGACAGATACTTGAGAAATTTTTCAAGGCAATTTTGCCAGAAATGTGCTGAGAGGCAGTCACCGAAGCAATATTTTTTTCATATTTTCGTTTTTAAAATTTGTTGAGGACCTGGTTTTTGAGATTACAATTAAAGCTTAAATTTTATAGGAGTTTTTTAAGGAATTTTTATAATTTCTTAACAAATTTTAACATTTTTTAATGCAAAAAACATTAACAATCAATTTATAAACGGCAAAATGATTGGAATATTCATGAAATTAATTGCCAAAATTTTTTTCTAATCTTACGAAGTCAATCATAATTAATTTACATTTGTATGTGTAATTAAAATTCGCATTTCGACAAAATATATACAAAAAATATAGAAATAGAAATACTACGAAACATCATCATCCCCCTCATCATTCCCATTTACTCTTTTCATAGCTTTTATTCTCTCAAGAACTCGGGAATCTATAGCATTCGTAAGACTTTTAAATGGTTTCCTATGGTAACTGTTATTATTACCGTTGTGGACCCTTTCACAGTGGGCAAATTCTGTGCTATTCCCCTCAAAACTAAACTGACAAAGAGCAAATGGAGGTGCTGTATGGAGCAGCCAAAAAAGTATGCGAGCCCTTAAGTCCTCATGATTTTTTAAAATATTACGCTCATATGAAGCATAATGAAATTCTTTTAAATCATTTAACACCAAAAGAAAATCTCTTTGAAGTGGTTTAGGCCAGAAGGGAAAGATAGCAGCTATCGATTTATTGGTTAGTCGGGTTCGGAAATCTTTGCTAACGACAGTGGCCTCTATATAGGATTTGCCAATTTCTAAACTGGGCAACAGATAATCTCTGATATGTGAGTGTGTTAGTTCTTTAAAGTAATGAAATTTTAAGAGTCGCCGAAAAAGGCTCTCTTTACGTGCAAATTTCTTATAGGGATGATGTCTAAGTGGTGAAACCGTGGCTATTAAATTTTTATAAGTACGAATTGGAGCAATATTATTTACCTTATCATTATTGTTTATGGCTACGCTAGTGCTACTACTTCTACGGCTTGGTGAGGCTGTTATATCTGTTTCCGCTACGATTGAAAGTTTTCTGGCACTCTTCATATTGCTGCTCTGACTGTTAGTCTCCAAATGTGAGAATGATTGTTGGTTTCCCGCTGACAATGTTATTGGTGGTAGTAAATCAGCTTTAGCCTGTGCTGATGTTGAGGGTGACTGTGTTAAAGTATTCAGAGAATGATGATAATTGTGATCGACAAGCCTTAACAATGAAGAATTATCAAAAACTGAACAGTTCGTATTTAATTCCTGTGAAATACGTAAAACTATTGAACTCTGTGTTGTGGGTACAGTTGCTGTACAGTTTGCTGGTATTAAATCGTGTTTCTGTTGATTTAAATCATTACAAGTTTTAGCGCCACCTAACTTATATACTGGTATAGTAACTAATGGACGTGTTGTGTGTTCAATTTGTGGCACTAAAGCGGAATTTTTTAATGGCCTAACTTTGGCCACATTCTTTTTGGTTTTACGCATTGGCAAAACTACTCTAGGATTTCCCTTAACTTCATCTGTTGGGACAGTATTTTTCTGCATGTTGTCTTGCTGTTGTTGTTCCATTTCCAAAGAGTTCGCATTGCTTTCTAAACTGTTGGGTAAATCCGGAGGAGCTTCTTTTTGTGTAATTGCAGTTTTTGATATTGTGGTATGTTCTAATTGTTGTAAAATATTTGCCAATTGTTCTATTTTCCCATCATTTTCCTTCACTACCTCCTGTAAATATTGTCCAACTTCATTACCGTTTTCTGTGTTTTGTTTCTCATGTTGCTGTTGTTGATTTACATTTTCGCCACTACTTCCCAGACTAACATCCGGCAATTGTATCGCTTGTGTGGAAGTCATTGATGGTAAATTCTGTAGTTGCATAAATTGTTGGCTACACAATGTTCCATTCGATTCAATGGAACTTGGTAAACGTTGTGCTAAATTTATATTGGAATTGCTGCTATCACTCGAAACTAAATTATCGGATAGCATCTGTTGCGGTACAACATCATCGAATTCCAATTGTGATGGAAGCAGATCACAATAAATTGTTGAAACTGTGTCATCTAAACTAACGATTTCCTCTTCACATGCTACACACTGTATATTACTGTCATCATCCTCATAGAAAAGTAAATTATTCAATAATTTTTTATCGATCGGTTCAGTTTTAATGCAGGGACTCTGTGTATCTAGCATTATGACTTCACCTGTAGAAGAAAAAGCTTCCTGTATTGGCTTGAAAACACACAATGAAAATACTAAAATTACAATTATTACTTGTTGATGCAGACACATTCAATGAATTTATATTCATCCTGCAATTGTCTAAAGGATCATTTGTTACTCCTACTTCAGCTGGCAGCATATTGATTTGTTGTTGTGTATTGGGTAGCAAAACACAATTGAATTCTTTTATAGATTGATTGCCATTGGATGGAATATTCACAGCATTGTTAGTCTCAACATGAACTTCTGAAACAAAATCGGGCACTGTACAATAAATTAGAATCAATTTTTTATAATTTTTTGCTTATAAAATTTTAAACACAATTTTCTTATTGTAAAACAATAATATAAACAAAAGGGACACATAGGAGAATTACTTTTGTCTGAAACATGTTCATCACCAAACCATTCCTCTATCATTCGTTTATTTTAGAAAATGGAGAATGAATTTGAAACACATTCTCTCTCTTCTGAGACCAAACATTGCACAGTTTATCTTGAGTAGAACTGGAAAAAAAGAAGAGGATGCAGAAAGAACTACACCTATGTCGTAATTTCACAGTTAAAGTTGTAGAATCCAGCCTATCCAGAGCTACATAACGATTGTCCGACTGATCATTACGCATAGATGTGTTGTCTAGTGGATTGTTTTAGACAAGCGGGAGGTATTGAATAAAGTTCAACGAATTGCGTCTTTGAGTATCACCGAGGTCAGGGGGAGCTGTTGTCCTCAGACTGCTCTTGACATTGTATGTCAAGCGATGTGCGGCGTATAATGCTACAATACTGAGTGAATCGGGCTGTTGGCAACACCGCGGACTAGCACATTATCACGAAATGGTCGAAACTGATACTGAAGTCTTTTGTAAGACTCTCGAATTATAGTTCAATTAGGTTATTGCTGTATTGAAGAGTCTTGGGACCGTAGCTGCCCTCGTTAGTTCAAATTCGGATTCTTACGTGATTTTCGTTGGACATAAAGATTGCTTTGAGAACTTTAGGGTTTTGTCTGTTGTAAGTCACGACTAGTTAGAGACTGTAAGGACTCCATGGCAACCCTTGGACCAGTTTAGATCTGTCTTTGTTGGGTTCCGGGGCACAGTGATATATCTAGATAGAGGTGGCTGATGCTCTTAGTGATGCAGTGATTATCTATGTAAGCTTAAGTGTCTCGTAAAGTTGTTAATTTGTTAAGATGTTATCTTACCTATTTCCTCAGGAGAATTTACATTTTGAGTAGCAGCTTCAGACTGTCCGATATGTTCTTGGTGTGAAGTAAGAGTTTCCTGGGAAGCACATTCTTGAGATGGACAAACATTTGTTGTGGACTGAACAGGTCCTTCAGTAGTTTCCTGCACAGTGGGCTCTTGAGAGGGACACATATTTGTTATAGATTGTTGGACAGGTTCTTCAGCAATTTCCTGCAATGGGCACTCTTGTATAGAACAAACATTTGTTGTAGCTTGAACAGTTTCAACAGCAGTTTCTTGCAAAGCACACTCATCAAACATTGTAACATCAGCTAAAATGTAAACAAAAATCATATTTAATAAATCACAAGTGATTAATCGGGGGCTTTTTTTTTGTAATAGTATAGAGACAATATAATTGCCATCTACAAATCGATAGCTTACCTGATTCACTATTGCTAAGATAGTTTGTATAGAATTCTATATAAACTAAAGGCAATTGGCCCAGCCATTTTTCTTGTTTCCAACAGCGATTATAATATTCGTTAAATTCATTGTTAACGACAGTGGCATCATTAAAATTTAACTTTCTGCCGGTACGTTTCTCATAATCAATCATTACACTTTTCTCTATATTCGTACATGTTCTCAGATCGGACCAGTGCAATAATTTTGGTGAAACGTCTGCCAACATCGTGGAATGTTTGTTAAAGTGTATATTTTTCTTTTGCAAAAAATCACAAAGATTTTGTAGAGTTATAAAGAGATTCGTGGGCCATACATTAGGTGTACGGAATACATAACGATACATACACTCTGTTATGTGACTATCCTTGTATAATGATTGTCCCTCGTAAATGTTTGTTAACTGAAGAAATTCCTCATAGGATATGGTTAAAATGCTGCGCAAAATCAATTGTTTTAAACCAAATGATGTGCGTATCACATATGATAGAGTGTTAATCTATAAAATGAGAAATAAAATCTTACTTACTAATGACATCATTGTATGTACAGCATTTCAATTATAATTACCCTTTCCACATTGCGAAAAAATATACGTTTTGCTTTTTCTACAGCCTTATTGTTTTGATTGGTATTGTCTGTTTGCTTTTCTGAAGCATCCTGACGTTTCGCTACAGTACTTGTATTTACATTTGCCTGTAATTCTTTACCATTTTCCGATGCTTTGGTTTTTCCATCTTCAATTTGAGATTCTTTTATGGCATTTGTGTGCCGTTCTTCACTTTGTTTTGCAACATCCGTATTATTTTCTTTACTCAAATTGGTATGTTCTTCAGAACTTCTGATTTTTACGGGATATTTTGAGGCAAAATTTGAATTTGTTAAATATTTCCAATAATAATAATAACTTAATGCATCACATAATTCCTTATCGTTTAAAATACGTTCCACAATATCATCCTTTTTAGCGCAAAAATCATTTAATATTTGTCTCAAGGGTATCTCATTGCATTGCAGAAAGATTTTATAAGTATCAGAGGTAAAATCCATTCCACTATCAAAGTTTTGATTTAATTTCGTCAAAAGCTTTCGACGAAACTTTTGGAAAGTTCTAAAACGATATTAAAGCCTTTATTTACATATGAAAAACGGAAATAGTCGGACAATTTAAAACTTACTTTTCTTGTTGCAAATATTTGATTACGTCGTGAGATAGCGTTTTAGTACTATTTTCATCAGCAGCTCCTTGGACTTGAGTGTTTGTGGTTAAATTTTCCTTTTCATTTATTGTTGAGCTTAAAGAGAAAACATCGGAATTAAAAAAAACAATTAAAGGAATATCAGGAATAAAAAACTGTTTCAATATCTGAAGTTGGATTACGGAATTGATAATTTTACTTGTGATCAGTCATAATGCTGATCCATTTTAAAATCTATTCTATGCGGTTGGTCCAGAAACTAATTATATAAAGGATTTATCACAATGGGCCCTGTGTGCGTCCTAAGTGTGTCCGCTCATGAGTCCATCGAGGGGACAGCCACTTCTACATAAAGGATATCTAGAATTGTGAATTTGCTTTTTGATTTTGTGGTCCTCCTATTCTCGTTTGGTTACATCAGTTGTTGTTGTACTTTACATTTGGTACTTTGTAGGTATCTGCTGCTTCATTTAATTGCAAATAACATTCCACCAAGAAACTACAGTTGTTGCAGCTATGTATCGAAGCATAACTGTGGAATCTCTAAAGATATTCAAACGTTTTATTATTTGCAAAAGGCTTTTGCTTCTTTCTGTCCATGTTACCTAAAGTCTTTAAGACAGATATTATGATGGAAATTACGAATTCAAACCTTACCAGGAGAAATTCTATACTAAGTAGTTAGGAAATGTATCTTTTGACAATCAAAATCAATTTTACGTGGACTAACAAGCTAGAAAAAGTTGTTTTAAAAGCACGCAAATGATCTCAGCAAATCTTAAAACGGCATTAGCGAATGGGAGCAAGGAATAGTGTTGATAAGTCTGTAAGATCTTCTTGGGATTGATCGGCCAATGGATCAAATAGAGGCTAGATATGTCGAGATATAAAAGCTCTAAGTAACTATAGCTAGGACTGAACCTTTTAGAACATCAATTACTTACGAAGAGATTAAAATCTTACCTTTTAATTATTTCCTGTTCTGGTTGTACTTTATCTGCCAAAGTATTGATTTCCATAGGTTGACTTCTATTACAAAATACAAAACAAAGAGAGCGCAATAAAAACTAATCTTTAGAAAATAGTTGAACAAAAAGTAAAATACAAGTACCTTTCACTAATATTCCTGTCCTCTTCTATTACATTTTCGTTACATATTTGAGAAGTTCTAAAATTAAATTAATTTGTTTATAATTTGCATTATAAATCAAGTAAGAAAATGAATATCTTACCTCTCCTGCTGAGGTTCCTCACATGCATTAGTTGTATTCATATTTAAGAGATCGTTTATATTACGCTCACAATTCTCACAGATATGCTGGTATTTTAATATTTTACTTACTAGCGCTACGTGAATATATAAATCATCAGAATAGCTTTCGTTTATGATTTTATGTATGAATATTTTAAACATATTTTTTACAACATTCATATCATGAGGTAAAGATAGGAATTGTAAAATATTTGTTTGTTGCATAAAATCATGATGGGAAATATAATGAAATACACAGCTAGTATTTGAACAATTTAAAGGTGTTATACTGTAAAACAAAAAAAAAGTAAAAATTATGATTGCATATTAAAATATTGTCTTACCTTTCTGCATTACCAGATGAATTTGCTAAATTTAGTGTTGTGGGTGGTAATAAACGATTTTCAAGGATTTCTATTAATGTTTTAGGAGTATTTGTTACAGGTTGTTGATCCTTATTTATTTCCTGTTTTATAACTAACAGCGGATTAACATTCTTCTGTGCCTGCACATATAGATTATCGGGTATATCAAACATTTTCTCTTTTAAATGTTGTGGACAATCGTCCGTTAATTTTAGTTTGTTAAATGGTTTTAATTTTCTATTTTCCGCTGCTAAATAATGTAGAATATAAGCTCTGTGTAGAATAAAGGGTAACTTTTTTAAATCTTTATATCTGTTCAAACAATAAGCGGTAAATAGTTCTGAAATATTGGTGTATTTCTTAAATTGTGAAAATGTTACAGGACAACAATGAGCATAGCGCAATAACTCTTTGTAGTCTTTTTTTGTTTTTGTAGCATTTTCCGGCACATCCAGCGTTTGTTGAGCTGTAAAGAAAAAAAAACAATACATTTTAATTAAAAAGCAGTACTTTAAACAACGAAATAATTATACTTTTAGAACGTTTAGGTGAAGGCTCTTTAAAATCGGGTTTTGGGCTTCTTTTAACACCCGCTAAAGATGACGTTGTTTTATTGTTGTTTTGTAATGTTAGATTTAGGCACGGCTCCGAATTTTCTGCAGAACAGGATCCTGGATTGTTTGAAGTACTTTCTTCAGCAGTCGTACACGTACGCAAAGTTAGCATTCTTCCGCTAGCAGTATCAATGCATTCCATTGCAGCTTCATCAACTGCCAATTGGGTATTAGCTACAGGGCAATTATCTACAATCATTGCAGCTAAAATATCGAAAAAGAACCGTTAAAAACGAAATAAATTTTAAATTTCAAATAAGAAAACTTACTTTCCTGCCGCTCTTCTAACTGTTTATCTGTTGAAATTACATCAACAACCTCATTTAGCTCCTCTTTAATTTCAACAAAATCTTTTAATTCCGGGAAAACTAATTGCTCAGCTCTTATGTTAGCAAAAGCATTGACATCAACGCCTTGTGGTATTTGCAAAAGACGACTTTTTAATTGTTTTGTTGTGTATTTAAATTGTATTGGAAATTTATCACGCACTACTGGTATTAAGTAAAATGCTCGATAATAGTTCATTAACGTAGCATTAAAAGCTTCTTGAGAATTTTTATATTTCAAATAAATATTCTCCTGACCAGAAGCTACACTTTTAAAAAGATTATCAATAACATGTTCATAAAAAGTATATTGTTTAAATTCCTCAAATGTTACTGGAAAAATTGCATTGTTATTCGTGCTACAAGCAGTAATTTGTGGCTGTACCAAACCTATTTCTTCAGTATTTTTCGTATGCTGAAACATACTTTGATCGTTACAACTTGCATTACGTATTTCTTGAGCCAAACTTAATACTTCCGAATTATTGTTAATAATACTTTGTTGGTTTACAGCAGGTTCTGGCATACTTTGCGTCTGGGTTACAGGTATAGCTTCCGTATTATTTGTAACCTGACAAATATTTTGATCATTACAACTCGTATTCTGTGTTTGGGTCAAAGCTATTGTTTCACAATTGCTTGTATTTTGTGCAATATTTTGCTCTGTAACGTTTACTGACACATTTTTATTGTTATTAATACTACAATTGGTTTTCTGGGCCTGATCCAAAGCTATTTTTCCACTATTATTTGTGTCCTTATATTGATTGGTCTTAGTAGCTGTACTGGCCGGCTCTTTTTCTACGTCATTCAATTGTTCTTTTAAATACAGTTTAGTGGGTATATTAAAGAATTTATCGCTTATATGCTTGGGACAATTTTCCTTCAATTGAATTTTATTAATTGGCGATATGTTTCGATGTTCTGGTGCCAAATAAAATAAAATATATGAACGATTCAATATTAAACGTTCTTCATGGGTGTTCAAGTGCTTCTTTTTGCAAAGCTCCTTTACCAATTCGTTAATGTTGCTGTACTTCCGAAATTCTTTATATGTTATGGGACAGCAATGTAGGTAAGGCACTAAGGATTTGTAATCAAATGGCGTTTGGTTGCCTGCTGGTGTTTGTGTTTGTAATTCTAAATTTGAATCATGTTCTGTTGGTTCTTTGACATTTTGTTGTAAATTATTATTGCTTTCCATGGACATTATTGTTTTTGTTTTCCCATTTGCAACTGGAGATTTCCTAGGACTTGGTGTTGGAGTTGCTGCTTTCATATAACATTGTTAATATTTATACAATATTTATTTACAAATATTTACCTTGATTATTTGTTTGTGTTGCAGCTAGCTTATTTAAATTATCTTCAACGTTCTGGCTACTTCCAATGGCTGGTATTTCTTTGGGTTTTTGTGTCACAACAGGAGATTTCTCTATAGCAACAGCAGGTTTTTGTGGTTCTGCTAATTAAAAACGTTTCCTTACAAATTGTTTAGTTAAATAAATTAAATATAAATGTTTACCCTTTTCAATTGTTTCATGTATTATTATTTCGACAGGCGTTGTATTGTTATCTTGAATGGTTTCCACTGTAAAGAAAATTAATAAATTTTTAAATCACATCAAAATATAAAGATCAATTAATTTGATTTGTTTTCTCTTACCTATAATTATATTCTCATTTAATTCTGTAGTTGAATCAGTTTTTTCGGGGGAACTTATCGCTGAAATTTTAAATTAAAATAATTTTATGAAAATGTCAGAGGAACAAAAATTTTATTTTTAATTATTTATATATGTCTACTGAAAACATAAACATTATAAACTACGGATTTATTATGTATTATATTCTGTGTACTTTTGTTTCACATTCAATTCAAGTGATTTTTTTTTTAATTGTTCCAAATAAACTCTACTAAAAAGAAATTCTTAAATATCATACAAGGGCCAGAGCAAATGGTGTAACACTATTGTACCCTAATACATCATAATACAACCAACTTTTTGGTAGATATTTATAGAGTTGTTTACTTGGATGTAAACGAACTAATGATTCAACACAAAATGCATTCATTAACTTACGTTGACTATCATCTTCCACCTCTTGTTCTGCAGAGTCTGCAGCCTGAATTATTAAACGCTTCCTTTGTATATCCTTCTTATTTGCATTACCTTCATTGTTAACCAAGCCACCAGTACCACTTTTTGCAGCTTTTTCCAATTCTCCAATAAGCAACTCTTGCATAGGAGAATCCTGCTGAACTTTATTGTCATTTTCATTTGCTTGCCTGTTGTCATCCTGCACTGGTATTACTAATAATTTATCTTTGATTTTCTTAGGCGCTGGTTTAAGGCGTATATGATATTTTTTACGAATTTCGGGTTTTAGATAAAAGGCTTCATAATATAATTTCAAAGCCCTTTCCTTGGACTCTGGACTTTTACAGAGGGCATCATAGATCTGTTGATTACCCTTGGCTTTGGCTTTAAACATAACATCCACCCATTCCTCGTGGTAAGTGTACTTTTTAAAGAAATCTAATGTTACCGGGATTTTTGTCGAGTCCATGGTGGAAGATGCACGGATAAAATGTGTTGAAAGCTCTTTGTTTAGGAATTCCAATACACTGTTAAGGGCAGGCCATAGTTTTTGTTCAGCAATAAATCTGTTTTTCTCGTAAGTTGTTGTTGTTATATCACTTTGCTTTTAAATTTGTAATTTTTTCTTAATTAATTTTAAGCACTATTCTAATTGTTTATAATGTTTTATTTAAATTTTATTGTTCCTTTGCGGCAATACGCAAATTTTAGACTTTTTTTTTGGGCTTCAAGTGATTAGAGGGTGCCTCATGTGAAATATAAATTACTTTAGTGATGCCAGACGTATTTAAGTACACTTAAACGCCATAATTATTGCGATTATTGATTCAGGAACATGTTCAGTGTAGTAATTAAATTAAATATAAACCATATCAAAATTATTTATTTTAAAGTTTTTCAAAACTTTAATAACTCTACGAAGTCTAAAGAGAGTTGTTAAGCAATTTTTGATTTTGAATAACAATTCATGTTAACGAATTTGGTACCAATAAATTAAATTAACTTCTCACAGTTTATCAAATTCGATGAAGTCGGACGCAGTTATTTTAAAAGTTGTAATTATTTGAATGCAATAAGCTCTTATGAGTTGCTTTTGCTATCGTATATTGTCTCCAAAACTTTCAAATGCCTTCCCCATTATTAAACTCTGTTTAAATAATTAAATATTGTAACGGTCATCTGTTAGATACTCTCTTAACATTCCACTGTTAATACATATGGCCCCCCAAATGAAATAGCTATCTGGCAACTTAAAAGAGCGCCATATTCTCACGGCAAAGAGAACTGTCAAACGATTGACTGTCAGTTGTTGTTTTTTTGTCTCCCAAAATCGATGTAAGAAAATTTCACTGGGGATTTGTAAAAATAATTTTGTAAAATAAAAATCTCTGTGTAGTTTTTTGCAATAAACAAGCATAACAGAAACTAATCGAAGTACACGGAAAATAGCGGCTAAAGGCCGAAAATAACTTTTATTTGTAAATTGTCTTATAATTTCTATATAAAAATGTGCTAAGGAAAAAACAAAAACAACTTTAAAGAAATACAAAAAATCAAAAGTGAAATAAAAAAGTAAAAAATGATGTGAAAGTTTAATTTCAATAAATAAGCGTACGAATGTTCATGTGTGTGTTCGGTGTCGGTTTGTGTGTGCGTGAATGTATGTTCTTTTGCGACAAGAAAACAACCAAAAAAAGTAGTTTTCAAGACATTGCAAAAACAAGAGAGAATTAATAAAAAGTAAATAAATATTGAACCTTTTTTATTCTTTATACAAGAAAGCATAAATAAAAAGATTGGAAGAGTGGAAAAAAGGTGTTTAAGTTTATCAGTGTTTAAATATTAGTGTTCAAAAATGAAATCTTAACAAATAAGAAAATATATTTACTTTATAAAGACTACCAACAGCAACTACAATAACATTACGGCAAATATTTATTTTTTTAAACAGTTACCCAGCCAACCGCAACAATAAAGAAAAAAAAATAACAAAATACAGGCTGACAAACTGTAATTTTGTTGTTATTCTTATTTAAACAGAGGTTTTTTTTTGCGCGCTTGTTGTTTTATTTGTTGTTTACCTATTGTTGCTATTTAATGTTCACCCTGTACTTAAACAGTTTGCCAAACAGCCAATACAGCAACAAATAAACAAACAAACAAAACAGCCTGTTAACATTCTTACTTAACGGCTTTTAAACAGGAGTGGATTTACTTTGCCGTAAGCAACGACTTCCTTTTTTCAACAGGCATTCCGTGTGGGTCATGCCAATTTTTGGATTCAAGCAGCATTCTTACAATCATCGGAAGGTAAGTTTTACAATCAATTACAAAATATAAACTGTACAGTTAGGGCTCAGTATGTGAGAGCCTATACCAAAAGTTTAGACACTTTATATCATAGAATAAGCTTTAAATTGAAAATTAAATGAATGTGCAATTACATAAATATATGTACTTTCCTTATCGGTCTGTTAAAACCTATTGTGGGAAAATGACGACCAATAGAATAAAAAGCGTCTTGAAATTTTTATTTCAGGCCTTAGAGAATTGCTGAATCAATGTTAGAGAAGAATGAGCAACGGTGATTCTAAAACAGTTGAAAGATTAATAACTGCGTATTGAAACCTAAATAGAATTGTCGCAGTGGAAGAAAAACCACAATTGGAATAAGTATGCCACCGTTAGTATACAGTTTTAAAAACTGTGGTTTCTTAGTCACTGTAAATAATTGAATGTGGCCTACAAGCACTTCAATAGTTTGTTTGTTTGTTGTTTAGATTTTTTTAAGTAAATTTTTTATTGCTTTTAAAACGTACTTTTTTAAAGTAATTACTTAAATTACCAGTGATAACCATAACGGGCTTGACTTCAAAGTGTTAATGACATTCCCATTTTGTTTCTTATCTATTTTACTGACAGACCCCCCAATTAACATTTTACAATTACATACTTAAATGCATTATTTAGGGTACTATTCCTACAATCATTAGAACTACCGAAAATTATCAGAAACAAAAACTATTTTAGTTCTACAAACAAAAATAATTGTTTTACAAGTATTTTCAAATTCCAAATTGTTTTTTCAATTAAACGACCGTTAGCTGATAACAATTTTCGAGTACGCAGGATATCCGTAGACTAAATGTGTTGGATTTTAAGAAATTAACAAAAATTTTATCAAGAAAAATGACTTAAACGTATAGTTTTATTTCAAAATTTAAAGTGCATTTTGGTCGAAAGCTATTTATGCTACCATAGCTACAGGAAATTATTTCTTCATCATAGATGCTGGCTTTAAGAATGCAATTTATGAACACTTGTTTTTTTTGACTATTTTGCTTTAGGTATTGGAAATGTTGTTTCTTTACATGCATTCTCAATAAAGGCATGGTCTGCATGCACTGTTTTCGCCAATGTTTTAATTCTTGGGAATTTTCATACATATGGCTGCTGGACCTTTGTTTTTTCCGTTTTTTGTGTATATTTCGTTTTATTATGAACCCATTGGGTAACGATTTGTGTCTAAAGCACGTTCAATTTTTTTTTTCACAATAGTCATCATCCTCTCCACACATTGATAGGTAGATAGGCAGGTAGAGATAGGTGTCCAGCCAAGGAAATTGCATGGACACACTTTTTCAGTATCCCCTTGCCTGGAAAACTCTAATGAAGTGATTCAGGCTCCCACTGTCAATGCGGGATAGCTCCCGCGGGTTATCCATGCGGTAGAGGACAAAATACCTTTTTCGCCTTTGACACAGTGCCAGACATATTCTCCCTAGGTGAAGAACAGTCTCATCCTCTTCCTCACCTCTGCAGAAATCATTAGAAAGTTGCCCACGGCCATTGCGCCTAGCATGCGTGCCGATTATGCCCCCGACAATCATACTTAGCGTGCTTCTTTGTAGTTTAAGCAGCCTTATCGTGCGCCCTCCATCCATTTTCGGCAAGATTTTCTGCGCCGTTCTGTGGTTGACGGAATCGATGACTGCATTGTCAATTATAAGCTTTCACATTTAGGGTTTCATATATAGGGATTCCCACAGTTGAGAATTCGTAGGAGAGTTCAATTGTTGTGTCACGCCTGACCAGTTCATATGCTTTACTGTTTCCTGAAATATTATTGTGTCCTGATACCCATATTATCGTTCTGCTACCTCACTTAGATATTTTCAACAGGTGTACATCGTCCTGATACTTATCACATTGGAACTCAGTGCCCTGATAGTCGCCTAACTATCGGAGTTATGGTAATATTCCGCTTGGGGTATTTGCCTCCCTAGTAAATCTCATCGTAGCCTGTAAATCGCTACTATGATTTAGCAGCCCTATGAACTGAGCTATTCCGATCCATTTAGAAAAATTCCGCCACTAACGATTCCGATATATATTGCATAATATGCGGGGATATTAATGCAGGAATATTTTATGAATCCAAGTTTAATAACTGGTAGACTGTATTGACCTTTTTATTCTACCATAACCTATTGTAGGGTACCTTTGAAACTAAACCCAAAAACAAAACCAAGGGCTTTTAAAAAAAGAACAAAAAAAAAAAACAAAATGCTACGATAAGTGCTTTTGAAGAACGATTGTGTTAATCATCTTAAAGAGCAACGATTTGTGGTAAAACATTAATCCATTCAAAGCTACTAAAAAAAAGTGCTGAAAAACTGTAAAACTACTAGTCCTCGTAACAATAAAATATTGTGCCATAAAAACACACCCAAAACGATTGCAACACTTCAAATGAAAAGAGGACAAGACAAAAAATAAAAGAAAATTCAAAGAAAAGTTAAAATACTAAATACGGCAAAAGAAACAAAAAAAAAAACAGTAAAAAAGAAACAATAGGAAACAAACTTATAAAACCACACACCGAAAAAAGAAAAACAATTTCAAGTGACACACAAAAATTCCAAATAATAGACTCTGACTCTGATCTGATGTCTGAATTATCTCAACATACAACAATACAACACAACATACAATACGATACAATGGAATACAATACAATATTGTTGTAGATTTTATGCATATACATACATACTACATATGTATGAATGTGAATGCATGCATATTGTGTAGTGTTAGTACAACTAGACAGATTTGAAAGCAAAATTTTTGTAAGATGTATTGGATTGCTGAAAAAAAATTAAGTTTGGAAAAATCATATGGTATACATGGCTTTAAAAAAAAAAATAACAGATTTTAGTGAGCACTGCAAATTTATAGGAAATACAAGAGACATTTGGCATATTGAAGCGAAATTAGGCCACTCTATAACAAAAGTTTTGTTGAAACAAACGATGCCTACAGCCGGTAAGGGACAATCACACAAGGATTTGAAAAAAATAAAAAAAAAGTACGAGATATTATATTCAGAATAATTTATTCTGATGGGAAACTGTAATAGAAGTCGCTGTGGTCTAGTAGGTAGTGTGCTGGCTTATTAGACGAAAGGCCCGAGTTCGAATCCCAGGTCAGAAAATATTTCTTCGGCGACTTCCTCTCAGCAGATTTCTGACAAAAACTCTGAGAGTATAAATTGCCATGAAAAGCTTCTCAAAAATCTGTAGTTCGGAGTCGACTTTAAACTGTAGGTCCCACTACTCATGTATAAAATTAACGCACACAACACGAGTGGTGTGTGAAGCTAGGACGTTGTACAATGGATCAATTCGACCACCGGGTACTATACTTGTCACAGTTGACAAGCACACGTCCTCTAACCTAACCTAACCTAACCTAGAACTGTAATGCTTAGACAGAAATTCTAGAATTTAAATTAACGGCTCAGCAATTTTCAAACAATCCAAGGCGTCAAGATATTCAATAAGCTAGGTTTCAGAATTCGAACAGATTACAGATTGAAGTCGATGTCGATGTTTAGTAGGTAGTGTGTTGGTTTATTGGAAGATAACCTGTGGTTTAAATCTTAGCTCATATAATATTTTTTTGGCGTCTTCCTCTCAATAGTCTTCTAGCAAAAGCTCTGACGGTAAATAAAATTGCAATGAAAAGTTCCTCAAATCTATCGTCTATTGGAGTCAACATTAAATTGTTAAACCTTCTACCCACAGATAAATTTAACAGAAGCTAGGTCGTAAACCCGACTAAAGGGCTGTAATGACCAGTTAAAAGCGTATGTTAAATATTATTGATTGTGGCTTTTGATAGAGTGTTCAATGTATATTTGCCATCCACAAATTATTGAAAAACGGGTTGAATTATTAGGAAATCCTACAAAACAAAAAAATCCAAAAACTATTCCTTTTGCAGCACGTATAAACGTCATTGAAAACATATTGCAATGGCCTGTAGGGTGCTATTATTTGGTACATATTGAACATAGTTTTTTCCAACATTTTCATTTTGACAGTTTTCCTATTGTATTGCAAACATGAATCAAAATAATACAGCACGTGCCATAATTCTACCAATAATCACATCGTAAAGAAAACAAATAACATGTGCATGTGCATGTATGCAAATTAGAATTTCTAGAACAACTACAAGAACAAGAAGAAAAAATATTTTTGAGAGGAAAATTTTTAAATAACGCCTCAGCAATAGAAGTTTAGGAAATAATTATTTTTCCTTTGGTTTTCTGTTGATTGATTTCTGTTCTTGATATAAAATTTCCTAATTTATTCCTATTTATTGGTCAATTATTGAAAATTGTATGGGACAGATCAATTCAGTTGCTAATTACATGTGTCCTAGATTCAGCGGTACTAAGAGAAGAATATTCAATGGTACTGTTGAGTTCATATCGTTGTGTGAAAGTTATCCAGGACAACAACCATATTTTAACCTGATGGTGATCATTCTATTTAACTTCACATATTCAGATTCATAGAAATACTATGGATTTTTTTTACTACACCTTGCAATAAATAAACACTGAAATGTGAATTAATGATTCTTATTGGCATTTCGTAAAATCCCTCTTTTGAAGACACTATGTTGTCATATAATATTTATTTAATTACAAATATTCTATATATGGCTGATAACAAAACACACAATATTCTTCGTTTGTATAGCTAAGTAATCAAAATTTTTTATTATATTTTATTTATTTTATTTTAATTTTTTTTAATAAATTTATGGTTTTATAGTTGTTTGCGATATTAATTAGGCAACACGTACGAATTGATAAAAATAATAATAAATTTCGTATGTAATTTAATTTTTTGTTTAATTTTTTTTTTTAACTTATCACACTTCAATAAAAGAAAAAATTAATTCACACTCATTTACAATGCCTAAAAGTTAAATAAACAAACATAAAAGAAAAATAAATTTTTATTTCGAATAATTTCGAAGATTGTTTCGAACATTTTGCCATACACTGATACTGACTAAGTTAAGTGGGTGATTGTATGTATGTATGTATATTTGTATTTCGGATTTCAGCAAAATTTTATTATTATTTTCATTCATCACTTTTCTAATCATCAATTGCATGACGTCGTCACACCCATGCTGTTCATAAAGCCTGACAATATAACATGATTATCGATTTCATTCTTAATTATTCAAAATAATAATGAAATAAACAGAAAAAAACAACAAAATTATAATAATACGTTGGTATTGTTATTGTTGTTAGTGGCGTTGTATATGTATAATAATAATGATGATAATAATTACAGTTACAATGCCGTCTATATTATCGGGTATTGTTTTTATAGTTTCTATTGAATTTTATTGATATAAACCGGAAACAGTGGTTTTAATGGATAATATGTGAGCTACTATGTGAGGTTTAATTACTTATTTTTTTCTTCTATAGTCCTTTAGTCAGGATTAAAACCTAGCTTCTCACACAACCCGTTCGAGAGCTCCGCACAACAGATTTTGGAAGTCGCCGAAAGATATATTTTTTGCATATTTCGTTTCGTTCAAGAGTTATTTATTTATGGAAGGGTATGGAATGATTATGGACGTCGTAATCCATATCACGCCGCAATTAACTCAGATATGCTAACTAGAGTGTTACAATCACTGGCTGGATTTCAACGGTGATATGTCGGATAAGATTTTCTTTAGCGTTGATGATCATTTCGAACTACGTGGTTATATTAACAAATAAAATTGGTGCAGTATTTGGTTGCAACAAGACGGGTCACACCATACCATCGACCTTGGGAAAGTTCCAGAAAGTGTAACTTCATGTGTTGACGACTTCCATCATAATCACGCGATTAGACACCATTCGACTTTTTTGTGGGCCTGGGTTCCAGGTTACGTGCGAATTCTTGGCGAAGAACTAGCAGAAGAGCTTTCGAGGAGGGGAACTTCCACATTTCTGAACCCTTCTGTGCAGATATGCTCGACGGCAGGGAAGATAAATGGGGGCAAAGGCTCTTTTCAAATGGCTTTGAAGCAATCGAAGTTTTTGTTGCAAAACTGCAATGGGAGGAGATTTGAGGCATGCATCAGGCTATTGAGAAATAAACTGAGGTTGGTAACTAGTCTTTTGACAGGGCACTGTGGACTCAGAATACACTTATTCAGAATTGTCTCGAGTCCCATATGTAGGTTCTATGAATATATTCTTGGAAACTGTGGGGCAGAGGTTTGTCAGGGCAATAGTCTTGTAGCAGGCCTTAATGGGGAGTACAATAGATCGATAATAATAATCATTTTTGGGATTACGTTAAAATTGTGTTTAAGCCGATAATCCCCCATAGGTTGGAGCATTTGAAAAATTATCGCTCAATATAGTATTGCCAACCGCACCAGTTTAATGTGTACACGAATCAACAGATGCTTTTTACCAACATACATATGTAAACAAAATAACACACAGTTCTTATTTTTTATCCACTCATTGACGTGTGTCTACTCGACTCTATTCTATTTTCTATCCCATATCAACCTATAACTATTGTGGAGAGATTATTTCCCAGAATATTGTTTTTGTTGTGACAGATTTTTAGACACTGTCTGTCTAACCCTGATGTACTGTGAGTACATTGAAATAATTTATCGCTGTGATGTGTCTCTTTGCGGTGTAAGTAGTCCGCAATGTGTGCGTTCAAATGTGTGGCAATGTTATTTTAAATGTTTTTTTTTGTTGTTTGTTTTTGTTTTTATATTGTTGTAGTTGCTATTGCTACTCTATATTGCTATTGCAGCATACATGTTTTTTTTTATAGTAATCAGGTTTGGTTTTGTTTTTCTTGTTGTTGTAGTCTGTAATTTACAGTCTATAATCATTTGTTGGCTCTCCCTCGATATTTGCAAAATTTATAAATAAAACGAATAAATTTTTTCAACATCATAATCAACACAATTCAACCAGCTGTTCGACACTGCGTCACACCACATATATATAATATTTTAGAATGTTGTTTTAAATATAGAAACAGTGTTGTTAATATGCAAATGAATAAGCGATTTACAAATTTTTTTTTTAATTTCACCAAAAACGATTAAGTGTTGAACGAAGTACGGTATACAGTGATTATTATTCATTGCAATGAATTAAATGGTCTAGGCTTAAATGAATCTCTTTAGTTCAACAACAACAGGGTGGCATCAGCTATAATTAAAGTGCTTGATTACAAACCATAAAAGCCAGTTTCGAATTCTTCATACGACAAGTAATTCAACTCGAATTACTTTTATCCTCCAAGGACAAATAACATATCAGGCAGTGATTTCTTCTGTAAATGTAAGACTCATTTAGCAAACCAAGATATTTTCCCTTCGCAAGTCTTTCTAGGAACAACTAAAGATTAACGCAACGGAAAGAAGTCGCCGTGGTCTAGTAGGTAGTGTGTTGGCTTATTAGACGAAAGGCCCGAGTTCTAATCCCAGGTCAGACATCAAAACGAAAATATGAAAAAATTTCTTCGGCGACTTCCTCTCAGCAGATTTCTGGCAAAAACTCTGAGAGTAAAAATTGCCATGAAAAGCTTCTCAAAAAATCTGTCGTTCGGAGTCGACTTTAAACTGTAGGTCTCGCCACTCATGTATGAAATTAACGCACACAACACGCGTGGTGTGAGAAGCTAGGACGTTGTACAATGGGTCAATTCGACCTCCGGGTACTGTACTTGTCATAGTTGACAAGTACACGTCCTCTAACCTAACCTAACCTAACGCAACGGAAACAAGGCAGAAAAGCTTTGTGGAAATCATATTCTACCAAGAGGGGTAATGGAAAAAAGTTCTGGTCCAGGAATTGCGATTCTATTCTTCATATCCTGCTAAGGACCACCTGCTTTCGAAATATTAGTTCCATGGAAAACACCCCGCATATTGCTCTTATTATTAACAAATGGTTCTTCCAGCTTAAATCCACACTTTAAGGAGATACTTTATAAATTTAAGGACATTTCAGTGTCATTAAATCAGACACAGTTGGATTGTTGAATTCAAATCAAAATTACACCCTGTGTACCATCTAAAGAATGCACACTGGCCGCCTTATATTACCGTGCTCTTTATTTATCTCTCTGCGCTGTAATTTTGTTCGTATAATTTTTCACTTGCTCACCCACTCTGCTCTCCCATTCCCTTTTGGTGAAATATTCAATAAAATTCTTCTTATTTTTTTTATTGTTGTTGTTGTTTTTATTTTATTTTGAATTTTTATTCTTAGCGCCATCGTCGTCGCATACAATTTGTTTGTTCGTTTCCCCTTCTTGGTTGTACGACGAGTATGTAGGCGACAGGGTTTTCAATAGTTTTGTTTTATTGTTCTGGCTGCTGCTGGTACTCTACTGCTTCAACGTTTATGTTAAATACACCCCAGGGGAGATCAATTGTGCAAGTATTTAATGGGTTAATTTATTATAAGTACGTGCTTAACAAAAAAAAAAAAAGAATCTTACACACACCAAAGGAATGTAAAGCGTTTAGAGTCGTGTCCATAGTCAACTGAATTATGATCGTGTTTTTTTTCTTTCTTTCTTATTTGTTCTACAAAAAATTGTCCCATATTGTATTAATAAAACAAGACTCATCGACTTTTTCATTGCAATTGTTGTAATTGTTGTTGTTAGTTGCTCTAAATTTTTAATAATTTTTTGTTTTCTTCTTGTCTTCTTCGATTTATAAGTTTGAATGAAAAACCCTATTTTATGAATGCGCTTTTTCATGCCTCCGCCCCCTTCCCCCCACTATGTGAGCGTATTTTTTTACTTTATTGCATAAAAATGTTATTTACAAATACAGTGCAAGAAATAATTGTACAGACGCTTATTAAAGATTATCCGATTCAGACGAAATATATGCTGCTTTATTGAACAACTTGTTGCCGCTTTTAATTCCTCGCCCCTATTGGTAAAAGCTGTGAGCGTCGTTTTTCGCATACGTCTATTGGTAAAGGGATAGGACATAACCACTTGTTAGGGATAGGACATAGTCACTTGATGTCAAGCTTGCCATGTGGGGTGCATGCAAAATAACTTTTAATTAAGCTCCATTCGCTAAACTTCGCCTATGCTATCGATGAGTGTTATTTGGCTTTGTAGTGATGGAAGACAAGATTTGTTTGAGATTCAACAAAGATTCGCCTTTAGGTATGCGATCTATTAGGTTAACTCTTTATTTTGCAGTTTTATTCAAGTGATTTTAAAAATTGCAATGTTCGGCAATCTACTGCGATCTGGGAAGCAAATATTGGGTAGTCAGGCTATCCAGATTATATCGCCGTAGTCTCCTTGGCTTATTAGGTTCAAACCGCAACTCACGCATACATTCGACTTCCTCTGGCAAAAACTCTGAGATTAAATAACATTGCCATGAAAAGTTTCTCAGAAATCAGTCGTTCAGAGTCGGCTTATGGATAGAATTAACACTCACGAAATGTGTGGTGTGAGAGGCTATGTTGCTTTCTCCGATATTAGTATAGTAACCAAGTCCTTAATTGCTTGAAATAAATCTTGTCCCCTGGTTTATTTAAAATTCTTGTCATAGGGATGAAGTCGCCGTGGTCTAGTAGGTAGTGTGTTGGCTTATTAGACGAAAGGCCCGAGTTCGAATCCCAGGCCAGACATCAAAAACAAAATACAAAAAGTATTTCTTCGGCGACTTCCTCTCAGCAGATTTCTGGCAAAAACTCTGAGAGTAAAAATTGCCATGAAAAGTTTCTCAAAAAATCTGTCGTTCGGAGTCGACTTTAAACTGTAGGTCCCGCCACTCATGTATAAAATTAACGCACACAACATAAGTGGTGTTGAGAAGCTAGGCCGTAAAATGGCCAATTATGTATGTAGACGGTCACCCTAGGCATAGCTCACTTAGCTCCTATCACAGTCCATCAGGGATCAGTCTAAAGATGTATTGATCTTACATTTGGTTGTCCAAAAATCTTTTGCCCCAGATTCCCTAGTGCTAGGAAAACGACATAAAAAATGTAATTTTTATTCCCTTCCTTACAAAGCTAATCTCATAGGCTTTTCATGTGCCATTGTTGTTATTTTGTTCATGTGTACTTATGATTATTTCTTACACTATACATACATGTGTATGTATGTTGGGGGCCTATTGCATTAACCCACAGACGTTGGGTGTTTTATCTTATTAAATGACAATATGACAACAACAACAAAATCTATTGACTATAACGTCAACGTCGAGTCGACTATACACTTGGACATGTTTGTCTAGCTTTTTTTCGCGTTCTCTTTTTTTGTTTTTGTACATATTTTCAATATTTTCTTCTCGTTTTGAAAATTATATGAGCGACGAGAGTGTTTTTCCTTTTTCTTGTATTTTTTTTTTATTTTTGTGTTCTCTGCTGTATGTTCTATGTTTTTGTTTTTGTGTGTTTTAATTTTTTGTTCACTTTATTTTGAATTTTGTTGTTCTAAAATAAATAAACTCAGTTTCGTTTGCCAGTTGTAATTACACATTTACGATAATCAACAGTGTGTCAAATATTTTAGAAAAAAAAAACAGGAATTTTTTTTCCGTTTCTGATTTTTCTTCTGTGACACGTGAAAATCCTCAATAATTAATTGCTTTATAAAAATACAAAGTGTATTGAAATAAAATTAAAGAAAAATATTTTCTTTTAAAATTTAATACAAAGAAAAGAAAAAAAAATGTAAAAAATTTAGTGCAAAACACTTAAGTAATGACGAATGAGTGTGGTGTGGTGAAACAGCTGAAAAAGAAGTGTTAAATAATGCTGAAATTACGACGGTATGCTCAGGAAAATTAAAAAAAAAAAATAAAAATAAAACAAACCAAAAATGCATTAAAAATTTAAAAACTTTGCAGTTGTTTCGATTAAAGCGGTTTTGTAAAGCGGAATTTCATTAAGTGGTCTTCTCAGTGCGGTCATTTTATTTCTTTGGAATTTTCTTTGTAATAAAAATTTAAGAGAATTTGAAGGAATTTAAAACAAAAACCTTCATGTGTAAAGTTGTAGTTAATTAATGAACACAGATTAGAAATTGGCAAGAATTTTCAGCATGTTAAGGGGAACATAAAAAAATATTCACTCTTAAGAGCTAGAAATTTCATTAACCCGGTTCATGTCTGAGATTGAGATAAATTTTACTATTCATCTGTAAATGAGTTGTTAAAAAAATTGAGTTCACGTTAAGGTATAAACACATAGACGACAGAGAACAGTTCGGCAGCTCGACAGAAAATTCTGATAACTGTTTTTTCTGCCATATGCCGACTGCTTAAATTTTTTGGAAGCATAGCAGAAACTTCAATAATTTTCAAATTTGAATTTAAATATATTCTCAGTGTTGTCACTATCAGGTTTTTTGTACGCAAAAATAAACTCACTCTTGAAAAAACCGCACACAAAAAACATTTATCAAATGAATTCAGATACAAAATTGAATCTATAATTCTATTTTATATTATGAATACATTGATTGCTTTTGATTTCTTAATTTTAGAATTGTTCTTTCTCTTCAATAATACAAGTATTTTTAGCTGTTTTTTATTATGATTTTCTGTTGTATTGGCATCACTAATTTGCTTTTAGCTGCTCACAAAAATAGAAAATATTTTAATTTGGGCAGGAGCTGCTTAGGTTGTTGTCTTGGCTTTTTCTGTTCTGCCTTCAATATAATCGTTTTCATATAAACGTGTGTATTCTAAACTTGGCAGCTTTCTGTTATCTGTCGTCTGTCGTCTATGTGTTTATACCTTTAGAAGGGGGCCTTAAAGGATAATTTTTTTTAATCAGTATATGCCTATCACAAAGCTAAGGTTTTCTCCCATTTTCTTCTTTCCGTTTTTAGCATTGGCTTTTCTGCTCTTCTACGAAAGCAGGTTATTCCTCTACTGTAGCATGTCCTATAATGATAGAGTTGCCATCTTTCGTTTGAATATAGTAGTGGATTTATCTTTGTGACGCTGACATAATACAACCCTTCCGTCAGGATTACGACCTAGTTTCTCTCACCACTTTATGTTGTGTGTGTTAATTTTATATATGAGTGGCGAGACCTACAGTTTAAAGTCGACTCCGAACGATAGATTTTTTTGAGAAACTTTTCATGGCAATTTTACTTTAATCTCAGAGTTTTTCCCATAAATCTGATGACAGGCAATCGCCGAAAACATATTTTTTCATATTTCGTTTTGCTGGAGATGTCTGACCTGGGGATTTGAACGTTGGCCTCACGTCTAATAAGTCAGTACTACTAAAACGCTCCCTTAATAGCGACTATAACGCTCCCTTAATAGCGCCGTCAAAAATTGACAAATAAACTCGAAACTCGAAAGTACCCTGTAAAACTCAATCCAAAGTATCTGAATTATCAAAAATTCCTCCCCTATTAATGAAAAATATTTTCAAATATTTGATCAATTGTTTAATTTTCATTAATTATTCGTTAAATCGTCCTTGTTAGAGTAGACTGACTATTTAAAAAATTATTTCTTTGTAGCTAATTTAGAGGCATTGAAAAATTTTAATTTATTTAGTTTAAGCTGGGATTTGCTTGCCACACACACACAAACACACGGACGCAATTGATGAATGCTTTTCATGTCACCATGTACTCATTGTACGTAGTACGTACGCTATTGATTTTCTTAGAAATCTTGATGACCCGAGACATGAAAGCACTGCAGTTGCACTACTACACTACTTGTCTTTACATTACAAATACAATGCAGTCAGTCCATCGACACAGTTTTTGAAATGAATGAAAAGAAATTATTTATGCCTGAGGAGCATATTTGGCACATTATTATGCTTTAAAATAATTGGCCCCTTAAGGTAGTACATATACTATACATATATGTACGTTCTTAGTATTACAATATTGTTGTTGTTTAATTGGTTGCCACTTATTTAACACACAACACGTAAGTGTACCAAGTATTTTACAAATACAGAAGTAAAACATTATGACAAACAAACAAACAAACAGACAAAGTTTTAATTATTTCCGTTTTCCAAATGTACGAATGCGTATATGTTTTTATGAGGCAGTGCTGAGTGCCAAGGTGGCCCAATATTTGCAAAATTTATTAGAAGTCTTTCTTCGTTTTAGGGCTGTTTGAGGTGCTTTGCAGATCAAGTGGGTACTGTGCTAGTGGATGTTAAACATACCAAAGTATCGAATTATTCGAATTTTTGAAAATGAAAGTGAGTTTTGCATTCTTTTGAATGTTAAAAGGATTGTAAAAAAGAAATCCAACGTTTTTTTAATAGATGGCTTAAAAAATTTGTATATCGTGTTGTCTAATTGCGATTGCTGGCTTAAATTTTATTGAAAAATTTTGAGCCAGTTATGTTCAATATCGGCTTCGCTGTACTCTAGTCGACTTCCTCTCCGCAGACTTCTGGCCAAAACTCTGAGAGTAACAAAAATTTCCCTGAATAGTTTCTCAAAAATCTGTCTGTATAAAATTAACACACACAACATAAGTGGTGGGAAAAGCAAAGTCGTAATCCCGACTGAAGGGTTGTAATGACCAATTATGTATGTGTATGTATGGGTTTCTCTGATTGTGTTTTCGAGTTCTAATCTCTAGAGTACAAAAAAGTTTTCATGGGCCGAATTCCATTTAGAAATCGCTGGCAAATCGCAACGAAATCGAATAAATTTCTATGTGATATATTGAAGTCGGCGTGGTCTAGTAGGTAGTGTCTTGGCTTATTAGACAAAAGGCCCGAGTTCGAATCCCAGGTCAGACATCAAAACGAAAATATGAAAATATTTCTTCGGCGACTTCCTTTCAGCAGATTTCTGGCAAAAACTCTGAGAGTAAAAATTGCCATGAAAAGCTTCTCAAAAAAAATCTGTCGTTCGGAGTCGACTTTAAACTGTAGGTCCCGCCACTCATGTATAAAAATTAACGCACACAACATGAGTGGTGTTGAGAAGCTAGGCCCTAATCCTGACTTAAGGGTTGTAATGGGCAATTATGTATGTACTATGATAGTATTATTGTTGAGTTATCTGCTATAAGCTGCTGCCTTACAGGCAAACTCTTTACTCGGATTCACAATATCAATAATTCGACTGTCTAAAGGCTTTATGCGATCAGGTTTGATCTCTAGGAGCAATTATATGCCTTCACGATAACGCCAGGCCAAACACTTATAGATAAGTGACTTGCCTGCAGCTTCGTTTGCGAATTCAGACGTGTTCTCTCCAAATAGAGCGACTACGAATCTGTGGCCTACAGTTGTTGTCTATGGCGACTAAAGCTTGTGAACATCGATCGTCAGTTTTTTTTTCTATCAGGAGCGCGAAATATTTCTATGAGAGCATATGCATATGTGCATTATTATTGGTTACTACAATTCCTTAGCGAGGATTACAACATGGCTTCTTACGCCAACTATGTATGTACAGTCAAAGAAAAAAGTCTACAAACGCCGCTGTATGTAGATATACCGCTGTATGTAGACTTTTTCCCGTTGATTTTTATTAAATTGAAAACGATGTGATGTGCGTTATTGAAGGCACTTACAATTAAGAATGTTTGAAGACAAAAACAAATATAAAGAAATATAAACTAGAAATTATTGGAAAAAACAAAAAATTAGCAGGAAAAATGTCTTCATACAAATGGGTATGTACAATTTTTTCTGTGACTGTATATTGGGTGCATTAATATTATCCAACTACAGCTGAATGATTGTTATTAGTTTTCTCTCAGAGCATATCCCAGAAGCTAGTTTTCGTTCTTTAATTTCTCTTTTTTTTTGGCAGATGTCAGAGCTGACGTTGCGTATTTAACCTCAAAAAACTATAATTTTATGCAAAGATATTGTATTTTAACTTGTTACTTACATACATATACAGAACTAGAGTACCTAGTAATTGCATTTTCCTACTATTTTCATTTCATTAAAATCAAATTTTTTTTTTGTTTTATTTTCAGGTAAGAAGTTCAAGATTGTGTAGTTTGTAGTGCATATGCATTGAAGGTAAGTTTTTAAAATTTTAAACAATAAATTTTTAAAAAATGCAGACTACAATAAATTTATTATGCTTGTTATGATTACTAGGATTATACAAGTTTTTCCGTTAATCTATTTCAAAATCATTGAAACGACGGTAACGTAATAAGACCGAATGCCTTGACTCTGTCTTAAATTTAATTCGATATTCTAAACCAATAGTAAATTGTAAAACATACTGCCGTTTAGCCTGTAGTTGTACTTACCTATATGTTACCTCTGCTATTCTAGAAGTTTTGAAATCGAAAAAACTATTGCAAATAAGTTATCGATTTACAATAAATAAGTTATCGATTTTTTTTATTATCTTTTGTTGCATTTCATTTACACTATAAAGCACTTTTGTGTTTATTTTAGAAAAAAAGAAAGAAAATTAAAATAAAAATGACACGTTATTTTTTTAATAATTTATCCCTTCCCCCCCCACACCGCATTCATCTGCCATACAAATCAAACATAACCACTCGATTCTAATTTCAAAGCGGCATCATAGGTGGGTAGTCCAGTTTTATCAATAATTTTGCTCATATCCAAACTAATGATGCCATTTTCATTGATGCAATCCAAATTGATAGTAACCGATGGTATTGAAGTTGCCGAGGAAGAAGACAATGAGCCCGAGGTGGCCGTAGTGCGAGGTATAGATGTAGCTGCCGTCGATGTGGATGGCATATCCATAGTGTTATCATTAGAATTATTATTTGAGGCTTGGTGTGTTGTTGTTGTTGTTGATTGTCTTTCGGCATTAGCATTGGCATTTGCATCTGCTGCATCGGCAATAGTTTGATTATCTTGTTCGTTTTGTTGCGATGAATTAAAGTCTTGCTCATCGGGATCATTATGATCCTTGAGTAGATTTATTTTTTGATAATGCGTACGATTTTCGTATTTCATTTTATTTAATTTTCTTCTCGAATTCGTACAAGAACAATGCTGTTCAACTGTTTTACATTCATTATCATCATCATCGTCAACATCATCGTCTGCCTCAATATTTAGTTCATAATCATCATGTTCACTATCTGCTTCATCTCTGTTCAGGCACTCTACTTCCTCTCCTCCTTTCTCCACGTTGTTGTTTTCATTGCCATCGTTAATACTGGAATTGGTGGAACTCTTTTGAATATTTTCATTTCCATTTAAATCATTTTGTTCGGTCTGCCGCTGACCTCTGTCCAGGTCATTTGTGCTATTTCGAGTTTCATTTAAGGCACCTTGTAATGTATCCAAATTACTTTCCATGGATATGGAAAGTTGGGAATCATTATCATAACGAAATTTACCACATAAAGGACAACCACTTCGATAATAGTTCTGCTTCAGATAACGACTACCAAAGGTTTCGGGTGTATTCGATTTGCTGGAGTTTGCATAGCCCTGCGATAACTTACGCACATTCATAGCCAACATGGGTGAACTAGTGGAGGCTGTTGCCACTGCAGCGGCTGCAACTGATCTCGTATCATTCGTATTAGGTATATGGCTTGAGCGGGCTGCTAATGCGGCTGCAGCTGCATTCCACATATTTTCAACTTCGGCTCGTTGTAAGGAACAGCACGATTGGGCCTGCAACACTTTTTTCATGTTTAGTTGCGTTAATTGCGTTTGTGGCATGTTTCGTTGCTGTTGATGTTGCTTATTGCGTAGAAAATTTATCGTTTTATTATTATTTGTTGGTGTTACAGCCACTGTCAGCGCCACATTGCTAGTGTCGACATTGCCGTTGACATCATTATAATTCATTAGGGGATCTACAGGCGAGTGACTGTTGGCAGTACCTATGTTTACTGTCGACGAAGCCAAAGAATTTACATCCATGCCACTAACTATAGATCCACCCATGCCCAGTACACTACCCAGTCCTGCTGCTGATCTCTGTTGTTGTGGCATTATAGAACTGACATCCAATGAGGAACGATAGCCGGGTGGTGGTGAATTATTTATTGGTATTGCCTGTTGTTGTAACAATTGTTGTTGCATTAGTAATTGCTGCTGTTGCATAAGTAATTGCTGTTGCTCCTGCATGGCTACAACGGCATCATAGGATGGCGGTGGCTCATGATGTAAGGCGGGTATTGTGGCCAAACCATCCATGGAATCACCCACAAAGAGGCCGGACGTTTCATAGCACTGTAAAAGAAAGAAATCTGGCTTTAATAAAAAATATTTTTTTTTTAGCAAATATTAGTTTTATTGAAAACTATGTCTGGAAAATGTAGCTAAGTCAACCGCTCAAGGAAGGTATATGCCTGAAAATGCCAGTGTGTACAGCACTCCATAAGAAATTTCTAGAGCAAAACTGAACGAGTTTCTTTATCAATCAGAATGAATTTCATTCCATTTTTATTTGATGTTCGTCAAATCTCAGTCAATTGAACATAACGTAACAAACTGCTGTTCTGTCTTCTCTTGGGGACTTGTAGTAGAGCTCTTTTGGAACAGGTGAGGGCAAAAGATGCTATTTCGTCACAATATAACGTGATTTGTGTCCGGCAATTGCATATTTTGGCACTGCCCATGTATTCAATTGGTTAGTGCACTACTAAATATATCGCCTTGATGGAGAAAGTGTGATGGATAAGTCAGCATTGTCGATTCCATGTCGTTATCAGTAATTAGGGTTCTCTTAAGGCTCATTACAAGGCAACTTGCACTCAGATTTGCCCTTGGATCCATATTAAGGTAAAGGGTGTTTTTTATAGAGCTATAGAACTTTAAGTTGCAATAAAACAACGATGAATTATTCGATTGACATGAATTTTATTTATCCGAAAGATAATCTTGTGGCATTAAATTTTAAATATGATTTCTGGCATAGGACCGCCATGGCTGGCGCGGATGTAGTCCAATCTGGACGTCCAATTTTCGATGACTTTTTCCAACATTTGTGGCCGTATATCGGCAATAACACGGCGAATGTTGTCTTCCAAATGGTCAAGCGTTTGTGGCTTTACCGCATAGACCAATGACTTTACGTAGCCCCACAGAAAGTAGTCTAGCGGTGTTAAATCACAAGATCTTGGAGGCCAATTCACAGGTCCAAAACGTGAAATTAGGCGGTCACCAAACGTGTCTTCCAATAAATCTATTGTGGCACGAGCTGTGTGACATGTTGCGCCGTCTTGTTGAAACCACATCTCCTGGACATCATGGTTATTCAATTCAGGAATGAAAAAGTTAGTAATCATGGCTCTATACCGATCACCATTGACTGTAACGTTCTTCCTCAATGCTACGCTCTACAGCAGCAATAGCTTCTTCTGTACGCACCGTACAGCGTCTATGGGGATGCGAGTTATCAATAAGAGTAAACGTGGTGTGAAAACGTTCCATGGTTAATCGAATTAACTGCTCTGAAGGACGATTTTGTCGACGATAAAATGGACGTAGTGCGCGATACGTTTTCCGCACAGAACCATTATTTTCGAAATAAAATTTCACTATTTGCAAGCGTGAGTCTATTCATGACGAATTGCCAAACCAAACTGAGAATAAATCACTTGACAGCTATTAAATCGGTCGCCATCTTGAAAAGTAATGCCAGATTAAAGTTCTATACCTCTATAAAAAACACCCTTTATAATTAAATCCTGCTGACCATTCACAAAGCTGTAGATATGCTGATTGTATGTAATTCTGATTTTTTGGCCACATTTTTCTTCAGCAATTGTGCTCATTATTCACTCTGTGACTGCAAGCCAATAAGCAAAATTATTGCATATGAGACTCGCAGCACCTAGATATTATTGTGGATAAGCTATTGCAGCTTGAAAAAGGAAAAGGAGGCATTGTTTGCCGTATTTTTCGAAAATTACTGTGGAAGAAGAGAGCATGTGATAGGATAATCGCCTGGAATAAAGATTATGAACTGGATGGAATAAAGTGTAAAGAAAATGATGTCACGAGACTTACAATACGACGCTGATAATATTCAAAATTTGTCCCAGTTCTAGCAAAAAATTTAAGCAGATTTATTCACTACATTGATATTATTTTGTCGTTGCATTACTCATTATTCCCCGTTTTCCCACAATTTCCCTGCAGCTATTTTAATATATATTAAATGGAATGGAGTTTTAATTCATTAAAAAATCGGAATATTCGCATATTTTTGTACTAAGTAAGAGATGCATCTATTTTAATGCTCATTTTTTTCCCTTAAAAATATGCTATTAAAACCAATTACAATACGAAGCCTGAAAGTATGCCACTAGAAATGAAATACAAAATTATTCAAAATTGTTATTTTGTAATCAAAAGTACTTGAAATTGTAACAACATTCTTAACATGCACATTTAATTTTATTTTAATTAATTTATTGCCGCTCTTCTTCCCCTTTTCTTTTCTCTCTCTACATCGATTTAAGAAAACACTCTATTTTGCTGTCAACTTTAATAAAGCTTTATGAATCGTTAAATAGCAACAAGTACTATGAAGGGAAGGGGTAAGGGAGAGGGGGTGAGCGACTGCTGACCACAAAGGAAACAGATGGCGCCTGTTTGTTTTACTTTTCTTTCCGTGCGCTGAGATTTTTGAAACATGAAAACAATAACAAAAATGTAAACAATTGCAAGATTTAACTGTGTGCTATGCTGTGGTGTTTCTTCTTCAGCTGTTACGCCATTTAACCCCACGTCTCATTCCATCATCATCATCATCATCCTTATCATCATCCTTATCCCATGTCAGAGTATAATCATAATAAATGTGATATTAAGACGACGGTAACAACAAGAATTGTCCACTGGTAGAGCAAAGCAAGGTGTTACTCTCGCTCACATAACTGTAAATATATACATACTCCTTTAAGGAGTCAACAAACCTCCAACAAGTGTTGTGTGAAGGGAAGGGGGCAACGAACAAAGTTTGTTTCATTCTCATTCATTTATTTGTACGTTTGTTAAGGAAATTTGTTCCTGTGCTGAAAGGCGCACTGCAAAGACACTTATAAACTTCCTGCAGCAGGAAAATGAAGTGTAAAATAAACATGTAATTGTTGTTGACATTCCCACTCACGGAAAATTCAACTCATTCATCCCACCATTGTATACAGCACCCTCGTTCAGTGTGATGGCAATTTGTCGAGTGAAGCGTTAAATTGGCTTCAAATAGTAAAATATTTAAGCGAGAAATAAATTGAAAGTGTTAAATTGTATTTATAAAATAAACTAACAGCATAATTTTGAGGGCAAACATGTTAAAAGAAATCATATGTTGTGGTTAAAAGAATATCTTTCTTTTTATTTGGCAAATAGAAGTGATTTTATGGATTTATGATTGATTATGATTTATCTGTCAAGAGATTTGTGATTTTTTTAAATATTTTTTAAAAGGATTATATGAGTAAAGAAATTGACTTATGCTTAAGCCCCCTAAAGTATGCAACGATTAAAATTTCTTTTTGTAGTGTATCGCTTTTAACGGGTGATTTTTCTATTTGGCTTTCCAGTTTAACAATTTTGTGTAAAAAAAATGGATCGTGACATGTGTCAATGCCACGAATGAGCAGTTCTTTAAAAAGCATTGAATTTTGATATCAAAATCCGTTCTGTGCTCAACACAGAGGCCTTTTAATGGCTCAATAAGTGTGTTAACAAACTGAATTGTTGAATATGGCGTGACGAGCAGGCAGTGGCAGTTCGAGAATTGCCAATGTACCTTCAGAATTGCAGTATTTAAGGGGCCCTATTGAACTTTACTCCTTTGCGATGATTTGTTGATGTTTATATGTCAGACTGACAAATTTTGAAACTGTAAAACTGAACTGGAAAACTGAACTGTGAAACATAAAATAAAAAATTAATCAAGTAATTTATATCCTGCAAAATTTACCAAAGTTCTGAATGACAACATTACGTCTCGATTTATTTATGTTTTATTTTCTGACAACTTCTAGAACTTGACCGTTGATTTGTTATTGTAACTTTTTGTCTTTTCTATATGTTTTTATGAAACTTTTGCCATAAGTTGTTTGCCGTCTCGTTAAAGAGTGTTTATTTTTTCTCTGGAATAAACATTTGGTGTTTATTTCGGTCTTCGCAACAATCTTTTTTCGTTTTACCATTGTTTAATAGTACTTAATAGTCGTTTATAATGTATTTTTGTTGCTTTTTTTGCATACATACATATGTCATAACTGCATAATTACTCTCTTAATGTTTTGCTTGTATTGTAATTTGTGTATGTGTATGTGTGTACTCACCTGTTCTACGCTATAAATTTCCATATTTGGATCATTTTCCAACCATTGCCGTTGCTGTCGATACGCGGCTTCGGTACGTTTTTTAATGTTGCGATGACAACAATAACATACAACACACAATATGGTTGAAATCAATGTTAACATGGCCCTAAAAAAAAGAGAGTAAAAATGAAAAAACATTGTAAAATAATATTGGCTTTGGGTAGGAAGGGAGGTTCAAAGATATCAAAGTTATATTGTATATGACTGACTGAGTGACTGACTGACTGACTGACAGTAAAGGACAATCAGGACATGTTTAAATACCTTTAACATTTACTTTTTGAGTTGATTTGATTTTTTTATTTCAATTTTATTTTATTTGCTGTGCGTGTGTGTGTGTAAACATTATTTTTATTATTATTTATTGATTCTATAACGTTTGTTTAGTTATTGTTATTGTAATACAAATTGTATCATTAAATGCCATTATGTATGCAGAATGGTAGTTTTTTTGATAAAATTTTTATTGATTTTTTTTAAATAGTTTTAAAACAAATAAAAAATTTTATATAATGAATGACTGAAGTCGCGTGGTCTAGTAGGTTGTGTGTTGGCTTAATAGACGGAAGGCCCGAGTTCGAATCCCAGGTCAGACATCAAAATGAAATATGAAAAAGTATTTCTTCGGCGACTTCCTCTCAGCAGATTTCTGGCAAAAACTCTGAGAGTAAAAATTGCCATGAAAAAGCTTCTCAAAAAATCTGTCGTTCGGAGTCGACTTTAAACTGTAGGTCCCGCCACTCATGCATAAAATTAACGCACACAACATGAGTGGTGTTGAGAAGCTAGGCCGTAATCCTGACTGAAGGGTTGTAATGGCCAATTATGTATGTATGTATGTATATAATGAATTCAATTAAATTTGTTATTTATTTATTTCTTCTTTTTGTAAAGACAATCAATAACATATTACGCACAAATCTTTCACGTGAAAGTTTGGTTAGAAATTGTCGGTAGATGGCTCTGAAATGTAATATCCTGCACTGGAAATATTAATTACATCAGGCAACACTGTAGTTTGCTTAACACGTTCACTGTCAACTACGAGATAACTCGTAGATTGCGTTCCCTTCTAGGGTGCCAACTACGAGTTATCTCGTACTCACTAAACCGGCCATTTTTGTATAGCTACAAATAAAACCGTATTATATCAGTGATAGTATCGTTAAATGGCTTCTGGGAAAAGAACAAAAAATCAATATTTGCTTGCGTGGCCAGTTTTCTGAAAAATGCCGTGGCAGTCAACGTGTTAAAAGCTGACATTGTAAGCTTCATTCATTTCATGTTGAGGATATTTTCAATTCGTATTCGAAGCTAGGTGAAGCTTCAAAGATGGTGCTGTGTGCCTGTTGGAATTATAAGAAACTTGTGAATTGATTCTGATCTCTATTCTGAAACTCTCTTTACGAAATTAAAGCGTGCCACTTAATTAATGCGGAATTGATCAACAGAAAAGGTCTTGTGTTCAATCGTCTACCGTCTTTTTATTGATAGCATACACAGCTCCACCTTGCACTCTCAAATTATGATTTGTTTCGATCTTTTCAGTACTCTTTAAATGGAGTAAATTTCGCAGACATCGGGTCGCAGACACCCGTAAGTTATCTAGTTGGTAGTGTGTTAGCCTTTTAGACGAAAGCCCGTGGTTTAACCTCTGGCGCAGATATTATATTTTTAGCCTTCAAAAATGTACCAACACTCTGCTCAAGCAGTGTATACCGTTGTTTCGAAGAAGGATACATTAAGTTATTAAAGTACTTGACTGCAAAACCAAACTGCGCAGATCTTCATTATTCTCTTGACAATTTTCCACACAAATATAAGTTTCCTTCGAGAGAAACGAGTGTAGATAGATAGGCCGATAATTTTATCGGAAACCGCATCGTTGTCTACAAGTTAAGCGAAAAACCACTTTTTTTTCATTAAAAAAAAATATGATTTCATGTTGAGCGCCATTACATAGCCCAAACTTTTCTTTATTCCTTTAAGGGTCATAGCGCAGTCACATGTGATGTGATTACTGTGATAGGTCATACGATGATAGGGTTTCGATCTGACCTAGTCCACGAATAACGCTCCTTGCGATAATTGGTGGTGTTTAACTTTGCTGATTGAGTCCTTCCCTTGTAATAGCTTCAGAGGCTTTCTGTGGATGGATTCCTTGAAGCCCCTTAGTTTTTACAATTCGCGTAGTGAATCTGCATTGTTTGGGTTTGTAGCACAACCATATCAACCACTACAATACGTTACTTATTTACTAACTTAATGGTCAGGATTATGATCTAGTTTCTCACACAAGCCATGTTGTGTGTGATAATTTTATTCAATAGTGGCGGCACGTACAGTTTAAAGTCGACTCCGAACGAACGACATACATTTCAAAAAATTTTCATGGAAACTTTATTTACTCTTAGAATTATTGCCAGAAGCCTGCTGAGGAAATATCTCACCTCACTTGCTTTCTTCTAATACGCTAACATACTACCTATAAGGCTAAGGTGACTACACCACGTTACATATGTAAGTCCTTAATTTGATTATGTATGATCATGTCTTATGATATTAAGGAAATAATTTAAAAATGGCTACTTACCCTCCTAGCAATAAATTCACATTATTGTTGATGCCATTCGAGTATGAACTGCCTCCCAGACCACTGCTGCCACTACTGCCCGTAATTAAGGCAATGCCACCACCACCATTCGTACGAATATTTTGTTGATGGAATACACCAAATCCACTGCCGTAGTAAGTGGTGCTGGTATATGTATTGGGTTGGTGTTGTTGTGGTGGTGTTCGTGGCACATCTGGGCCACTATCAATGGGCTCTAGGATTTCACTGCTCTCCTCACCACTGACCACGTTATCATTATCGTCATCGAAATAGGCACTATTGCTGCTGCTGCTGCTTCCCGAATCATTGGCAATGCCGCCGATACCGTTGGAATTGATGTGGTGGACATGTGTTGAGGTCTTATCGCCATGAAAGGGATGTACTGCCGCTGGTATTAGAACAGATGGTGTTACAGAGGCTGACAAAGATTTTGATGATATTGTTGTTGTTATTGTTGTTGCGGCTGCTGTTGTGGGTGCAACTAATTGTTGTTGTTGTTTCAATTGAATCAATGATGATTTATTGCTGTTTATAATTTTTGTTAATGCTTCACTAGCAATTGTTGTTGCTATGCTAGTTGTTAAATTGCTATTATTATTATTGTTGTTGCTGCTGTAATGTTGTTGTTGCTGGTTATATGATATTGCTGCCAACATGGCATAATGTTTTAGTGACATTGTTCTTCTGTTTTATAGTGGAGGCCGTTTAAACTCTTTTTTTTTCTTTTGTATTTTCAATTATTTTTTCATTTCGTTTTCATTGTTTTCCAAATAAAAAAAAATCAATTTTTATTATTTATTTATTTATTTTAATAATTTGATATGTTTTGTTGTTGCTGCTGTTATTGTTGTATACGAAATATGTTTTATTGTTTCGATTCTGTTAACTTTTACGAGTATTAATGGTGTATACAAAAAAGAGTAAAATTTTCTATTTCATTATTGTATACTTTTAGGCTTTGTTAGTTGCTATAAATATGTTGCATACTTTAAGGCTATAAAAACAAACAATATTAAAGTAGAATAATGAATAATACATTTAATCGATTTAACAAAAACTTTTTGTTTGTGTGTATACAAAATGAGGAAGAATGGTTCATACGTTAATAAATAAGTTATTGGCCTTTGGCTTTAAAATGTTCCAGATAGAAATTTAAAGCAGAATTAAAATTTAAAATTCTTTTTATATACGCTATAAAGTGTTGTTGTCCTTAATCAAAGCCATATTCTGTTATGTTATGTTTTTCAATAATTTTTCTGTATTTACTCTCATACTAATTGTTTTCCTTGAATCCAGCTGACACATGTCAGTCTATTTTAACCTTTCGTTTATCTTTTCAAACTGACAGCTGTCTTTATTACTTGCATTTGTCGTTAAATTTAAATCACAAGCGTCGCATTTACATACAAAAAAAAAAAAAAAAAATGATGAATCAAGTCTATTGAGAATATAATGGATTTTAAGTGAATTCTGAATCAATTATTTGATTTTTACAAGGGTATGTTGTTAAATAATTAATATTTAAAAAGGCATTATAAAAAATATATTTTAATTGCCTACGTTTGGAAAAAATATTAAAGAATAGTTTTCAAGCCATACAGAGCATACAGGTTTTAATAATTTTGTTTTTGTAAATTATTTCAAGATAAACTTAAAGTTTTATTCTCTTATCTTAAGGCCTTAGGTACATCTTCCACGTCTTATTCAGTGATAAGACATAAACTTGACTCTTCATTGCAAAACAGGCGAAATTGCAGTCCTAAATGGTTCAGGTTAGATAACTCTAGAAAGGAATTGGTCCTGGAACTGGAGAGATTAGGTCTTGATACGTTTTTCGACGATGTATTGCTTTTTAACAGCAAGGACTAGCATGTAAGGCAGGAGTACATACTTTCTGTACGATGGAGCCAGAGCCTGTTGAGCATATAATATATCTCTGTGATGTGTGCTAAGGCATAGACTTAGGATGCTTAGCCAGAGTTTCTTTAATTCCCTTAGTGAGTTAGCCCCTTAGCCCAAAAGTTTCAGGGAAGTTTCATAGTAAACCCTGTTATATGGCGAAAATTGTTAGTTCTGTCACTTCACCAGTAACGCAAATTCCAAAAAAATCTAAAAGTTACCTTGAAAAACCCCTGTTACAAGGCACAAATTTTATAATTATTTATAATGTTATAATAAAATTATTTCCTGACTTTTTAGAGACATGAGAGAAATTTTTTAAATATAATCATCCACAAAGTAGCGACTTACATGTTAGTGATCTTTTAAGAAATAATGTTTTGTTTCTGGTTTCAAAAAGGTTGCATACTTTTCAGCTTGTACAACCTAATATTTTTTTAATTAACTCTGTATCTTCGAAATCATTTTTCTTAATTAAATTTTATTTTCACATCACATTTATTTAAAAATTTTCTTAGCATTTTTGAATTTGTATCTATTTCTTCGGTCTTGAAAATCTGTGCTACAGTAGGGTTAATAAAATTTGCATTCAAAATTAAAGCATACTTTTAGAGTAAATTTTTCCTTTTTTATTTTTTATGCAAAAGTTCCTTAATTTTTTTTTAATTTTAACTTGATTTTACTTTTAGACATTTACACATGTATTTGTTATTAATTTTTTGTTTAAAAAACGGTTACGAATTTTTAATTTATATTATTGCCTAATTTCAGACTGTCAGTTTTTTTAAAATTTATTTTCATATTTTTTAAATTTATTATTTATAATTTATAGAAAATGCTTTTAATTTTTTTTCTTGCATAATTTATAAATTTAATTTGCTTGCCATTAAAATTGTAGCATATTTTCACTTGCAATTATTTTTATGTATTGAAATAATTGCATACTTTTAGGTATAATTGCTTTGTAGATAATACTGTTTATTTTATTTCATTTTTTTTCCATTTTCTCTCTTTAAAATATTGTATAAAGGCACTTCATTAATTCAAATTATTTGCTTTTAATCATTATTTTTTGAATAAAACATGCACTTTTATTCACATTTATTTTCTGTTTAAATTTCTTTTTTTTTTAATTTTATTTTGTATTATGCAATCACTGCAATTTCAAGGTTTAGTTAGTTAGTTTCTTTAGAAATGATGTGTGGTTATATATTATTTCATTTTTTTTCTTTCTCTTTTTAATTACATACTAACTTTGATCGCCCGTTATAAAATACATTCGCTGACTAACTCTAAACTGTTACTAACACGAGTTGGTTGAAATTTTCATGTAGTTTTTGTAGTTCTTCTTGCTAAGCTCTACCACAACTTTAACGAAGTTTTCTATTTTTTCTTTTCTTTTCTTTTCCTTTTTTTTTTTTTTTTGTTTCAAAAATGAACAGAAAATAAATTGTAAAATAATAGTATTGCTTTTGCTGGTCTGTTGTTGGTTGTATTTTTGTTATTTTTATTTATTATAGTGCCTATATTAAGGCTATATACAAGACCTGCGCCTAAAAGCAAACACCACTTCACCAGAAAAAAAGGCACTCCTCATCAGGTAATTGCACTTATTAACGATCAATACTACCATTAGTGCCATCTTAAAGGCTAAATGTTAAAACTATAGAAATAAGGAAAAAAAAACACTTAGACACTATTTTGTTGCTGTGTGAGTGTGTTAAAACTTAGCATACTTTTAGGTTTTTTTTGGAAATAATTAGTTTACGATTTAAAATTACAATCGTTTTTAGATATCGTTTTGAAAACCGTTAGGATTTAAATTAAAAAAAAACGCCGCTTATTAAAAGGATTAGAAATATGTTAACAACGCCACGTCCTTTCTGGCTAACGTTAGAAAATATTTTGAAATTTTTGTCTAATAGTAACAACCGTCTAACTACCAAGTTTTTCTTTTTTTTTTTTTTTTGTTCGCTTGATGCCTTAAAATATGCTACCATAACTTTCGCATTCACTCACTAAAACACACACACACACACAAAGTTTGTCTACTCTTTCTCTTGCTATGCTCCTACCTTTCTCTCTTACACAGGCACACACACAGACACACATTCTCACATTGAGTATTCAACCAACTTGTCTAGTGTTTTGTTCAGAGAAAAATAAGAGATAGAAGAAAGCGCTAGCAAGAGAGCGCGAGTGAGAGAGGGAGACGGTGTGGAGGAAAGTGGCAAATTGTTTGTATACACACGTGCGCTAAAGTTTTACGTTATTTTTTGAATATTTCCAACCAACCATACAATTATATAAACACAAACACACATCCACTGTCATTCACACTGCCACATCGACACGCACACAGACACTTGCAACACGAACTAACCATTCAAGTTGTATTCATTACGTAGAGAACTACAATAGTTAAAGACTAAAACATTGTTACTGTGGTACGAAATGGGTTAAAGGCAGAATTAATTTGAATTTCAATACTTCAGTTGTGGTATTTTTACCCTCCCAGCAGTTTTCTGGGACTTTATCGAATGATTTCTGCAGGAGTTGTTGGTCTGAGGAAGAGGAAGAGACTATTTTTATCTTCATATTGCCATGAAGAAGAAGATTCGAAAAATCTTAACCTCACATTTTCTATCATTCTCTGCAATATAAGGGTTGCAGCAATATGCAATTTATTGTCGAGTCTAATTGATTTCATTTAAGGAAAGCTTGTTTGTTCCCCGTGTTGGCCATTAATCATTGTTTTACAATGGGCCTAAACGCTATCCCAAGTGAGAGCTTGCACTTCATGAAAGGCCCTCCACCAACCTAACGTTGTTCCTTGTAGGAGCTTAGAGCCTCAATAAATATCCTGAATAAATCTCTCTTATGTGCTTTAATTCCAACTCTTTGCGCCGCTCTTTACTTTAGCTATTACTTGTCTTCTTTGCATTCTTTATTTTTGGTGCACCCACTGTGCAGGTGTTAACAACAGTGTTTTGTTTATAACAGGCATATTTGCAACGGCGTTTTTTTTTCTCTCTAACAAAAAGGTTTCCTATTGTTTTTTTTTCGTATTTGTTAGTGCTGTTGTTGCCATTGCCGTTATTGCCGCTGTTATTGTGTTTCTGTTTTTTTGTCTGTATTTTTTCTTCTTCTTCTGTATTTTCCTTTTTTTACTGTTTTTTAACGCTTTCGTATTTTGTTTTTTTTCTAGCCTTTTTTGTTTTATGTTTTTTTGGCTTCGACCTGCTGCTACAAATGATGTACGCCTGGTTATGGTATAATTTATCGTAAAAAAATATATAAACGAACATAGCCAAACTGTTTCATTTCGAATGAAACATTTATATGTATATGTATATGCATACAGATATGGGCTATTCTATGCTGTTGAATATTGATGTAAAATATTTTTGTATTATTTTTTTCGAAGTACAACAGATAAATTGAAATAGAAGAACTAGGATTTACATTTGAAGGCATACAATTTCTAGCACCGGAAGTCACCGTAGTTGAGTAGGGAGTGTGACATGAAAAATTTCTCAAAAATCCTTAGTTCGGAGTAGTCGTTAAACTCTATGGGAAATGGACTTAGTGGGCTGGATAGCCGTGGTATCATAGATTCTAAAACCGGTTTCCTCAGGTCGGACTTTACTTGGGATCACAGATATAGGCGACGAAGCTAATGGTTCTCTTCAAATGAGCAATGATAATTTTTCTATGTAAACCGGGCATTGTCGATGTCTTGCGTTTTTTCTGTCGATAACTTGAATTCTTTTCGTTGCCGACTTGTATTTTTCTGGTCTTTAACTGGCAGTTTTTGATCGATAACTTGTGTTTTTTGGACGATGCACTTGAATTTTTTTGGCCGATGACTTGCACTTTTTTGTTCGATGACTTGCACTTTTTGACCGATAACTTGCATTTTTTTTGTTCGATGACTTGCATTTTTTTGACCGATGACTTGCATTTTTTATTGGGCGCTAACTTGCATTTCTCTGGTCGCTGACTTGCAGTTTGTTGGTCGATGACTTGTATTTTGTTGGTCGATGGCCTGCATTTTTTTTCTAGATGAACAAGATATCCTTACGAAATATTATTATATTTTTCCAATTTTTTAATGTTAGCTTAAGTATTTATTTTAATTTTAAACTAATTTAACACTAATTTTAATATATTTTACATATAATTTAATTTTAAAACATAAAATTGGTGGGGATTTTCGCTAATGAACAGAAAATATGATCACAATCACATTCTCTTATTTTTGTTATGGAGACCCCCATGTGTATTTTTGTATTTTTTTGTCATATCTTGTTGCATTTATGATCTATTCATATATACATGTATGTGATATTCTCTCTCTTTCTCTCTTTTTCTAGACTTCTCATATACTTTATAACGATGGCTTTCTCCATGAACAGAACCTATATACACATCTATGCACATAATACACATCCATATTTGTATCCAGCTACACAAATGAATACATTATACACTAGGTATACTACTACTACTACTACTACTACTACTACTACTACTACTACTACTACTATCACGTCATTTCCTTAAAATATAATTTTATTTACACGTATGTATGTATGTGTGTATGAATGTATGTATGTGTGTACATCGGTACGTCGTTATGCCAGTCTGCGTGTTCTGTGTAGTTTGTGATATGAAAACCCTACAAATATTGTAAAAAGAAAAATATGAAAGAAGCCTTTAAAGGCTGATTTCGTCTGTGTACGTACATATGTAGGCAAAATGTTTAGTACAAGGACCCCTTTGAGTATATTTCTTTTCTCTATTGTAGTTGTTGTTATGCTGTTCCTTTTTTATTGTTGTCGTATTGTTGCTGTTCATTTTCTTGTTTTCTTGTGTGAGTGTATATGTGTTGTTGTTGTTTTTGTTGTTGCTGTTGTTGTATTTACTATTATTTTATTGTTATAAATTATTGTAAATATTGTTTCAATTACAATTCATAATACCCGGTACTCTTGCTGATACTCATGTTATGAGAATGAGTCTCATAGAAGTGTACATTGAGAGTATACAGGGTGCTTAGTTAGATGTATGTAAAACAATTTCTTTTTTATTGCCTTTTATTATATACTAATGCATAATGGTTGGATGATGGACGTGTTCTGGAATAAGGTTTTGAAACGGGTTTTCCGGAAATACCAAGAATCTACGGGTAGGGGAAAATGAAATTCTTTTACTATAGATATACTATTGGCCTAGCTTCTTACACCACTCATGTTGTGTGTTAATTTTATACATAATTGGCAGGACCTACAATTTAAAATCGACTACGAACGAGCTGTTCTAAGTCAATATTTCCGAGCTGAGAACTCAGAGCTTCCGTCTAGTAACCCAATAAGCGTCTCTTTACAGTTTAAAGCTCCTATAAGGGACAAAATCTTTACGGACCATTGTGACACACCCTGTTTATATGTTCAATTATCCTTTTTTTCGATTTTAATGATTTCTTTGTTATAAAAAAAAACATTCACTCTCTTTGTACCTGTTTTTATTAAGATTTTTTTTCTTTTCGTTCTATAAATCGCCTGAAGATGTTTTGTATTTCTTGATAATAGATCAGTGTTTATAACGGTACAAAAAAAAGTATTAAAAAATAGAAAATAATAGTCAAACACTCTTACATACACCCTCCCCCATGATAGGGGAATACATATATGTTCCATACACTGTGGCATTGTACCTGAGTTTAATGCCTTGCAAACCCCATTTTTTTTTTATTGCGATCTGTATTGTATTTATTGTGCTTTTTATAGTTGATTTCTAAAAAAAAGAAGAAAAAGAAAACAAAGACAAAATTGAAATATTCAATATAAACTTTTAATTATTTTTACCTTGTCTTGTTCAACAATGCCATAGAAAAGTGTTGTTAAAAGTGGCCACATTCTTTGTCCACACTTTGTTTCTCATATAAAACTACAATGTTTGCAATTTATGAATAGAATAGAACAGGAATAAGGCTGATTGTTTAAAAGATTATTAGACCATGTTAAAAATGCATTTATTTTAATATATGTACATACATATATGCTGTTATATTTAATATATGCAATCATATTTATTTATATGCAAATTATTACATTTCTTGTCCCTGATTCATGATGTTTTGTAATTTATTAATTGAAAATTTTATGCGTACATTAGTCTACTGCCAGATTTGGCGTGTAATTTGCTGTTAAATATTTTATACGTACAGCGGTGGGCATAAAAATTGGAGTGCATAAGCCGTTTTGATCGATAATATTTTGCCAAGAGGATTTGGATCAAAACTATTCCAAGTTGAACTTTTTGATTCTCTAAACGACAACTGATCAAATTGCACTTTGCAGACCTCTAGGGAATTTCAATTTACCCTATTGAAAGAGCTCTGTAGAGATCGAGACAAATGATAAGCTAGAGTTACAAGACCCATACTCTATGATAGATGCATTCAAACTTCGCAGTCAAGTCTTCTCTTTATTTTGTTGGTTCATCAAAGTTCATCAAAGCTGGCGTTGCCATAGTGGAACACAAAACCTATTCTATTTATCATTTATTACCGTTTTAATTAAACAACTTAATTTAGTCACAATACTTTAATCAAGTATACATTCATAAGAAATTAGTCCCTTTCAATCCCAATTTTGAGCAACGAAATATTTTTTATATGTCCTTAAATACAATAAATTTTTTTGACACCTTTAATGTCAAGAGTATAGTCGCCGTAGTCTAGTAGGTAGTGTGTTCTCTAATTAAACGGGTTCGAGCCCCGGGCCAGACATCAAGACGAAATATGGAAAAAAAAATATTTCTTCGGCGACTTCCTCTCAGCAAAAGACTTCCTCTGGCAAAAACTCTGAGAGTAAAAAAAGCTGCCATGAAAAAGTTTCTCAAAAATCTATCGTTCAGAGTCGACGTTAAACTGTAGGTCCCACCACTCAAGTATAAAATTAAGGCACACAACATGATTGGTGCGAGAAGCTAGGCCGTAATCCTGACTGAAGGGTTGTAATGGCCAATTATGTATGTATGTATGTAATTGTTGACAGCAGAAGTCAGAATAGTTTGATCAAGTTGTAGACGTTCAGTAACGAAACGTTTTGTGTAACGAAATATTTTTTTTATTTGTCCTTAAATACAATAAATTTTCTTGACACTTTTAATGTCAATAGTCCAGTCATTTCATTCGTCTAAAAGACCATTTTGTCAACAATATGTTCTTAAAAATGCTCATTTTATTAAAACTAAAGAAAGACAAACCCATGCCACTGTAACACTGACACAATTATTTATAGAATTTTAGTTATTTTTAAGAGAACATATTTGACCCGTGCCTCAATGAAGCTAAAAATAGTCTAGAATATATATTTTTATAGCAATTGTATCGATTACATTTAATTGTTTTGTAATATTCTGCAACTGTAATAGTAAATAATAAATAAATTAATTTGATGACGTATGATTGATATTAATTCATAGTAATAGAAATATTACTCATACCAATAGGTGGGTCGTTTAGATTTTTTAGAAAAAAATTAATGTTGTATAGATATAATAAAATATCAGAGACATTAGTGTTGAATTCAATATTCAGAATTAAATTTTTTTCTGTGAAAAATTATAATAAATTTGAAAAAAATAAAAAAATGAAATATTTTAAAAGAAATTAATAAACGAATTTTTCTAAATCATATTTTGTTAAACCAACGTGTGGTATGAACAATATTTTTTTTATGACATGAATTAATATTAATCATACGCCATTAAATTAATTTACACCAATACCCCGGTTTGCGTCGCTAATTGGGACTGAAAAAATGAGACGCAAACTGAAACGACGCAAACTGAAGCAGAATTTTTAATTTCAACTTTCAGCCTGAACTTCACACCACGACATATAATTCGAAACTAATAACTACGCTTAACATGTAAACAACGAACACCTGCAAATTTGCTTTCTACTAAACGGGAAATCCCCTTTTTCTGCTTTAGCTTTGTAAAAACATTTTCATATCAATGACGCAAATCGAAGCATTTACGACGCAACTTCGAAGCCATACGACGTAAACTGAAACAAAAACGACGCGACATTGAAATTACAGAAACTTGAAAAAAGACGCAACTTCGAAGCGACGCAAACTGAAGCGACGCAAATCGGGGTATTGGTGTATTTTCTTTTACTATTACTATACAGTTGCAGCAAAACGCCCAAAACCAATTAAATGTAATCGATACAATTGTTATAAAAATACATATTATAGATTATTTTTGGCTTCATTAAGACGCAGGTCAAATACATATATTCTTTTAAAAATAACTAAAATTCTATAAATAATTCAATCGCTGTTAAGATGGCTTGGGTTTGGCTTTCTTTAGTTTTAATGACGTGAGACTTTTTAACAACATGGTGGTGGCGAAATGGTCTTTTTTAAGGTGAACTGTAAATGTCTGGGCTATTGACATTTAAGGAGAAAATAAAATTTATTGCATCTGAAAAACAAATAAAGAGAAGACTTACTGATTTCGACTCTTAAAATAATTGCTTGTCGTTTAAAAATGACAAAAAATTCCGAACATTTCCGTCATATTTTGCTTTTCTATTATAGAAACAGTATGAATGCGTCACAGGCTACTAAAAAAAATTAGTGAAGTTTATGGCGGAGAAAAACAGTAGCGGCAAAGTGATGATTTCGTGAAGTGAAAGATGAACCTTACAAAGTTGTTGTGTTCTTTTATGACAACACCAGTTCGTAGATATAATTGATATTTCGTCGAAAACTGCGAGAACTTGGGTGTGAAAATTAAATGCATCCACTATGGAGTCCGGTTGCTGTTGTACCTTCAGCTTATCATTGTTTCGATCTCTTCAAGACTCTTACTCAATTGGATCTGTTTTCCGATCAGAGAACCCAAAAGTTCAGCTTGAAATAGCTTTAATAAAAATTTACGTGCAGAAAGTTTGCATAGTCGTCTCCATATAGAAAACGCGGTGGTCTTATGTGAAATAGTGATTAATTTCCGAAAGTTTTGCATCGGGTTTTAAGTTCGTTTAAGTTTGTATTCTTCATGTAACTACCAGTATCCTTTTGTTATGGAAATGAAAATGTTGCAAATTTCCACCGCAGATACAAATCACATAATTGTCGGGTACTTTGGAATACCCCGGTCCGATATTAAATTTTTAAATAATGATTCACAACCTGTGAAAAATGAAAACATGAAGGCAATTAAAACTACATTAACATTTTTACTGTGGTACTGCCAGTGAAATTGTAAACTTTACTTGTTTCTTACTTGCATCGTCATCAGGTAATTGCTACTAGTAATTTGATTTTCAATTATTTCTTTTCCGTTTTTCGAAGCATTTCTTAATGCCCAGCTTAAGACCCGCTCCATTTAAGCCATGACATTCCCTATCTTTCTATATATGGCAAAATATTCGTTTTAAGTTCTATCAAACCATTCCCTCCCTCTTTCGTTTTCAGTGATGATTGTCAATTAATTGATTTTCTCTGTCATCCTTCCAATGACCTTTAACACTGTTTAACGATTGGTTTTTTTTTATAAAAGCTTTTTGTCTGGTCTATCGTTATTAATTTGGTTTTTTTTGGCCTCATAAACCGCTTTTCCTTAAATTCAATGTGGCCGTAGCCACAGAGTTGTTTTTTAATACATATTCTATTTATTTTAATTAATTAATTGTTAATTAAAATTAAAATCGATTTCTTTTATTACCATTAACTACGAACCTTCATTTGGTGTAACCAAAAATATTTCATACAAAATTTCGTACAATTACAAAACATACCATAACGTATGAGTAATTTCTCATTCAAAATATTCCACATACGCCATGGTGTCTTACTTGAGCCAATATATAGTTTTTCAACTGCTCACGATAGATTTCAGTACGAGTATTAGGAGATAGTGGAGGTAGTAAAAATCTGGTGCTTTTCAAACCAAAAATATTTCGTACAAAATTTCGTACAATATAGTAGAACGTATGAGTAATTTCTCATTCAAAATATTCCACATACGCCGTGGAGTCTTTTACTTGAATCAATATATAGTTTTTCAACTGCTCACGATAGATTGGAGTACAACTATTAGGAGATAGTGGAGGTAGTAAAAATCTACTGCTTTTCAGTCCTTTTAAGGATCTTAGGAGAAGACTTCTAAGTGAATTATTTCCAAAAGAAATTGGGCGCTAATATTGTTTCTTTTATTTTCATTTGCTTTGTATGGGTGTGTGTATATGCCTCTTATAATTAACACTCACTTATAATAACACACAGAAACAATGTTTGTTATTGTTGCCATAACAACCATAAACAAAATGTTTATACAAATAGTTTTTGTTGTTGTTATTGTTGTTGTTTTATTTGTATGAGAGTTTTTGATTGATTTCTTTTATTATTCACCTCAAATATTTAACACACTAACATTTATGCATAGTTTCTGTTTCTCTTTGTATTTAACCCACCCTACCATTACATTGGCTGACTCTCTCTCTCTCTTAATGTAATATAAACAAAAAACCATATGGCACGTTTTACTACTATTATACACACACTTACTTACACACACAAATAAAAACAAATAATTAAAAAAATATTATAATGAGTCTGTTCTATATATTAATAAGGGTTGCCATTGATTTTAGTGTACGCGAAACAATATTTAAATTTTAAAAATAAAAAAACGCGATATTGTGTTAATTTGCAACTGATTTTTGAATATAAAGCAGGCATTACAGATTAGAGGGTTCGCTTCTGTCAAAGGCTCACCTCCTCTTGTCGACCAAAAGCTAATTCATAAAATCATGGAAAAAAATTAAGAGTTTGAACAACAATTTCAAGAAAACTGGTATCATATTATAATACAGTGGAACCCCGCTGTTCGTCCGCCTCTCTATTCGTACAACTCGTTATTCGTACAACTCGTTATTCGTACAACTCGTTATTCGTACAACTCGTTATTCGTACAACTCGTTATTCGTACAGTTTTTTCAATTAAAATTTAACTCGCAATTTGTACATTGTTTCACTATTCGTACTGCGTGCAACCATGTGCCACAGAGTGCAACTTTGTACCGGCATCTCCTCATTTGCCTTTTTGCTATTTTATTTAGAGAATAGTGTTGCTATGGATAAAAAATAAAGAGTGATTCGCCATTCGTACAAATCGCTATTCGAACAGCCTGCTCTAACGAATTGTGTACGAATAGCGGGGGTCCACTGTAGCTCCTGAAGCCATCCATATACGCTTTTTATACAAAAGAGGTGCCAAATATGCCAGACCTCCTTCACTTATGCACGGGTTTTTTTGTTTTTGTTTTAACACCCCACTCATAGGCTTGTGTAAAATATCAAAAGTGGCATATAAACACAGCTCTTAAGTATCCTTCTACCCCCATGCTGTAGCTGTCGCTGTATACGCATATAAATGCCATAAACATATACCCCTAGCCTTGTCCCTTATGGATTACCTTACGCTTAAAGGATTACATAAAAAGAGACGTTTAATGCAAAAAAGTACTCACGAATGTGATTTTAAAAATTATATTTTCAATATTTTAAGTGACTTGAATTTTGTTTGTGCCTTTAGAAGAGGATTATTTGTCAGCTATATTAACCAAGATAGTGTGAGTTGCAACAATAGACCTAAAACGTTTGATTAATTGAATATGAGAAAAAAATTATTGTTTAAATACATGTACACTTTATTTCCTTGGTCTACGATAGTGTTTAGTTTTTAAAAAATCGGTTATTTTTAGAAAATAAGGTTATGTTGAATTGAAATCTAGTGCTGGCAACACTGGTATTGTATTAGTTTAGCTTTAAGGCTTTTGGCGGTTCTTTTTTCTTACATTTTATATGCATATGTTTGTGTATGTAAGAGTACTACTATAACTTGCTTCTCTCCCTCAATCTCGTGAGTCTCTCTGGCGGCCTACATTAACATATTTAAACACATTTACATCATGTACGAGTATAAAATACATGCACACACGCATGCTAAAAAAGCTTTTAGTATGTAAGAATAAACAACAACAAATTTATAAACAAATCATTGAGAAAGGTCACTTGTTAATAATAATAATGTTGTTGTTGTTGCTTCTTTGTTTGTTTTTGCAGTCAATGTTGTCGCGTGTTGTAGTTGTTGTTGTTGTTTTTTTTTACTACTTATTTACTAACTGACATGCAAAATAAAATCGTGATTCGTATCGCATCGCATCGTATCGTATCCTTTCGTATTTTTCCTCTGTATTACAAATAAAATGAAATTAAAAAAAAGAAGAAATTTAATAATCATATGGCAGGCACAGTGGAACAAAATCATCTATTGTTAGGTAATATGTATTTAAATTACAAACAAATTACGGCTGAATCAAAAAAATAATTATTGTCGTTGTTATTGTACATGTTTCAACAAATTTCAGCATTGAAACCCACTGTGCATTCGTGTGTTTCATATGAAATTTACAACATAGACCGACACAAAACAAAAAACAACAAAAAAGGCTCAAAACTCTGTCGCCTTTTCGTTATTTTCACTTGCTTTAGCGACTGACTGAATGGCTTTTGTATTGTGTTACACACAAACACACACACACACTCACGACATTTTCCTTGTTTTCCACGAATCGTCTGAATTTCATAAAATAAAAGCGAAAATTTTATTAAAATATTGTAGTTAAATTATAAAACGTATAAAGAACGGTACTGTTTGGGTGCTTCGTCATCATCTTCATTAACGTTGTCATCATCGTGGTCGTTTTCAACGTTATTTAGTAGTGTAATGCGTGTGTGTATGTGAGTGTGAACATTTAAAGTAATTGGGGTTTTTCTTTAAATCTAATCAAGTCTCTTGTGGGTTTGTTTGGTTTTGTTATATTCTATACTCTTCTCTTTATTGTTTTTGTTTTTTTTATCTACTATTCATAGTTGCTTTGATTTTGCCCATCAAACGCAGAAGGCTATTGTTGTTGTGTCTTTGACCAGCAAGAAAACTTGAGTGTAAACCCTTAGAGAGTTAACGAAAACCAGTTGTATATGAAATCAAAACAAAAACAATAACTTTTTAAAACTAGTATTCCTTGTTGCTCATACTTATACATACGTGGAATATATTAAATATCGAGAGAAAGTATTAAGAGTGTTAAGCTCTTCTTTTTTTCTGTATCAAGAAGTTTAAGTGTTTGTTTGTTGTGTGTGTGCTAGTGACTTTGTGCTGTGATTTATTATGACTATCTTAGGTTTGGTCAAGTTATACTTGTGAGATGATATCTCTGTTTGTAATTACTGTTGCATATTCTCTCTAAACACTACACATTTATGCTCTTTAAGGACAATAAAAACAAATAAAAAAAAGGAAAACAACAAATTTAAAGTGATACACAACTGTTACTTTCACTGATGTTTTGAAAACATTAAACAGTTGGTTATTCTATTAGTACATGTGTGTGTGTATTAGAGAGAAATTTAAAATTGTTGTTTTTAATGCACGTGTAAACGAGTGTTTCGTTTTCGTGAACGTTGCGAGAATCGGTGTTGCCAACATGAATATTTTATTGTATTTGTGGCATTTAAAAACGCTTTTACAAACTTTTAAATGGTAAGTGTTTTATATTCATTATTTAAATCAAGGTTTTATACAATTTTATTTACTTTAATACTTTAATTGCTTTATAATCCAATATTGTTAAAATCTATTAACTGTTGTTTTTCGTTTTTCACCGACAATGGGTAAGTCTAGAAATATAACTGGCGAATATGGTTAGAAGAACTATCAAAGTTGGTAGAGTTGGTCAAGAATTACCAATGCAATCTTCCGGATCATAGGAGAACTTACTCGAAAGTTTCTAACAAGAACTGTTGCTGGTGACTTTATGGCATCAATATAGAGAACCAGATTGCAAGAAAGTCCCATAAGATTGTAAACATTTCTCCTTTGTTTCTATTTTACAGTTCAGAGATACCCCTTAACCTCAAATTACTAGAAAGAGATTCCTCCTCGAGCATAATGAAATGTCAGGCGATACTTTAAAGCACGCCTTTTACATCTTAGACAATGGTTAGACAATGATTTTTATTTAAAAAATGTTATGTGTCCCAATTTATATTGCCAAATCTGCAAAATCCTGTTAAAGGATATGTTGTGTCATTTCGAAATTGTTTTCTATTTTAAATCGTTTTTAAATACCATTCTCCTGTTTAACAAAACGCACCAAAAAAATTAAAGCACGCTCATTAAAATAAAATTCGACCAGTTTTCTCACAACAATACTTTTTTTCATCATTTTCTTCTTTTTGTTTTCTTTCTATTTTTATTTTTCAAAACTTTTCTTATTTCTATCAACAGTTTTTTGTTGCTGTTGTTGATGTTCTTAAACATTGCTCGTCATAATTAGTTGGTTTAATTTTACCTACAACTACAACTCATCGCCATCACCATTATCATCATCATCATCGTCATCATCACCATCATCATCGTCATCGTCATTGCCATCAATGCTATCCATTATGATGCTACGAGAACAGTTTTAGTTTCACTTTCAGTTTCAGTTTTAATTTCAATTTGAGTTTTTACGCTCCCTCGCTTTTAATGAGCTGGCTGGCTGACTGACTAGCTGGCAATAAGAAGAAGTACTTGAAACAAGGGAAAATTATGTGATTTTTCTTTCTTTTTTTCACACTTTTCTTTTTTTCTTTTTTCTTAAATTCAAAAATAACGTTTCATCTTATGACACCTAAACCAGCAAAACAGCACCCTCTTCAAAAATTGTGAGACTTTCTTATACAAATTCTGCGTAAAGACACTGACAGACTGACTGGCTGGCATTGAATAATTAACGATGGGAACTGAGTGGGATAAGCATGAAAAGAAAGATGGTCTTGAAATAGAAATAAAGGATCCAGTGAAAGAGTTGTTTGGATAGGAAAAATATGAAAGAAGTTTTTTTTAGACTTTAAGTTGAATTGAATTTAAAAATTCATTTGAGTTGTGGTTATATTTGCTATCCCACCATCCATGTTGTGTGAGTTAATTTCATCCAATAATTACCCATTAAGTCATTAATAAAAAAGACGGGGTCTACAGTTAATAGCCGACAGATTTTTCAGAAACTTTTCATGTTAATTTTATTGTATTTGCAGTAGTTTTGCCAGAAGACTACTTGAATTTTGTTTTGCTTGAGATGGAGCTGAGCTAGAGTTTGAATCACATGGGCTCGCGTCTAAGAAGCCAATACAGTACCTACTAGACTACTGCAGCGTGTGATCTCTACAGTCAAAAAATAACGAAAACGGATTCGAATTGTTCAACAGATAATTTTAAAAGTCCATGATGTTTCTACAGTGACCAGGAGCTTTGTTGATGGCTTACTGTGTGTGGGGGTTCAAAAAACCTTTCCTTTCGGATCTAGATTGCTCGGACTTGAAATTAACTATTTTGACAAGTATAGTATACCATCTTTTCTTGTCAAAATTAGTGGAATACTATGTTCACACACACTCTTATTGCGTAAATTGCAATAAACGCCATTATTGAGTTCAATATTTCATATAAAATTTCAATTAATTATTGCGCAATAAATACGCAAATTGTTATAATATTGATTAAATTCCGAACACTTCCTGTTGATATTTGACAACTAAAAAAAAAAAAAAACAATACAAAAACAATGTTGTTGAAACAACCAGTTGTTTTGTTTACCAGCTGTCAAATAAATATTACTTATTTTATATCTGAACACTTAAAAAATATTGTACTCAAATAACCGAATATTGGCTCAATAAAAGTGTATGTCTGAACATAGTATAAATCTGTCTCAGCCAGCTTAATCCCATTATTAAGCTCTGAAGATACGAAATATCGACTACCGACAGAATTTAAACCCTCAAGGAGATGCTCTGCCAGAAGTATTACCCTTCCTTTACAATAGTTAAGAAAGTAGGCAGTAGGTATTCCGCGAAATTCCTTATTTGTGGTCTTAGCATGTATCTTCTGGCAAAGAAACGAACCTCGCACGACAAACAAAACTCCAGACTTTCATGTAACACAAGCTAACTTAAATCAAGTTTAGTCCTTGAAAACTACGACACATAGCAAGCCATGCTCAGAATAACACATGCAGTCATTACTTATAACTGTACATCAGGGAATTAAACTTATTTAATACATATAATTTCTGCTCCTGTGTAATCCCCTTTTATTTCCTTTTTTTTGTACTGAAATCCTCTTACACTCGTATTTAATGCATGGCGATGATGATGATGACGTCAAAAAGCAAGTACGTTTACCAAGAAGAATGCCATTCAGTTAGGCAGGCATACAATGACCCAAATAGTTTTCAAAAAATATTTTTTGTCTTTCGTACGTTTTATAGACATTTTTTTTTGTTCATTTTCTGTGGAATTTTTCTTTGCATTTCTTTTAATTTTGTTTGTTTGTACTTTTATAAATAGATAAATAATGTGTGTAATTCAAACGTATGTCCTTTTTTTTTTTTTTTTGTTGCAAATATTTACTTTATATATTTACTTTTTTACCTGCTTACATGCCATTTTTGAGGATCTCCTTTATTTTGTGAAATTTCACCATCCTCGACAGCAGAAAAGGTCCTTTCCAAAATAAAAACGAAGGCTGTTGAGGCAAAAAGTCGTCCTAAAATGTCTTTATTTGTATGAATGGCTTTGAGCTTTCAGTTGCCTATCGTTGTTATTGTATAGGGGGATTTTGTCTAGTGAGTCATGTCATCATGTAATGTCAGTCATGATATACTTATTATTGTCACAATTACACACGTTTTCATTAAATTACACAAAAAAAAAAACAAAACAAAAAACAAAAAATGGTACAAAAATAAATACAGTGAGTGCCATAAGTGAGTCAACACCCACTATAATTTTAAATTTTTTTTATTATGTTCTTAAGTATAAAAAAAAGTTCCTTTCTCATGAATTGTTGTTTTTGTTTTAACATTTTATAAGTAATAAATAAAGGTTTTTATTTTTGGAAATTTATTCGACTATTCTCATTTACTTTTCTCGCTATCCTAAGAAAATGAATTATTTCAGTGGTGTTTACTCACTTTTGGCGCTCACTGTATGAAATGTTGCCGTTGTTAACAAAAAGCAACAACATCAGCAGAAACATTTCAAATGTGAACAAATGAAAACGATGTTGTTATTCAAGAGTGCTATTGGCAGAGGCAGAGGTACCTCTTAACCCACAGTGTTCACACTGACACAATAGGCAGGGAAAATTGTAAAGATGTCTTAGGATTTATCATGAGCCAAGAGGAGTTAAAACACAGTTAAAAACCTTAAATACACTCCTATTCTAAAAACACATGATTATTTTATAATTCCTATAGAATATGGCTACGGGCTTTGTTTGCATGCTTTAGTGACTTACATACATTTCATAATCCAGCATAATATCTGCATTCATCCTAAACAAATTTATCGACCTATAATGACTTTTTAATTATGTATGTATGTAAGCCTTTATCTTGTTATATAAAGTTAAAAAAAAAAATGTTTTTAAATTGAAACACAATAGTCTCTCAGTAATTATGCAAATAATTCAGATGATGTATAAAATCCTGAAGGTAGTGTTGTTGTTCATATATGGTTTCATTAAAATGCAAACGAAAAAAGAGTTTCAGAGAGGTTATTTAGACAAAAAAAAAATAGATATTAAAATACAGTGAGCGCCAAAAGTGAGTAAATACCATTGAAATAATTAATTTTCTTAGGATAGCGAGAAAAGAGAATGAGAATAATCGAATAAATTTCCAAACATAAAAACGTTTATTTATTACTTACTAGCTGTACCCAACGCGCGTTGCTGCGCCATCAACTAAAATGAATTTGAAGCAAAGGCATTACACAAATATCCAATTAATTTTGAATCATTTTATTGATTTTGTTTCCCGTTGTCCAGATGATTCAGACAAACGGGCCTGAGTAGTACGCATTCGATCAGCTTCTAATCTCACTTCTCGTTGTTCAAGTGATACATGCGAACTCGAAGATTTTCAAGTCTGAATGCTCGTTGCTCGTCTAATTCTGAGGCTCGTAATGCTCTTTTCTTCCGTGCTTGAGGTGTAGGTTGACCAATGTCAATATTCATTTTGAATAATTTTCAGTGGCGCCATCTGCTGGAAATTAATCGCACCAACTTAGAAACCTCCATCGACTCATGCGCAACAACTTTGCTAAAGAGAAGTTTACGATTTACTTCATTTTGAGAAATTCTCAGTGGCGCCACCTGTCGTATATTGGGCATTGGTCAGACCAACTTATAAACCTTTGTCGACTCATGCGCAACAACTTTGCTAAAGATCATATCATGATCAAATGAATAGTTTAGGATTTAAATCATTTTTAGTAATTTTCAGTGGCGCCACCTGTCGGATATTGGGCATACCAACTTAGAAACCTTCCCGGGCTCATGACCAGCAACTTTCCTGAAGATCATAACATGATCAAATGCATAGTTTACGATTCTATTAATTACATACTAACAAACATTCATTTTTATATAAGTATTAAATATTAAGTATGTAGTATGTAGTATACATGGGCATGGCCCCTCGCTCATTTGGAATATCAACATGAAAAGTAGCCTATAACTCCTTCCAGACATACAGGAAGATACTGTGAAAATTTCAAGAAAATCGATTCAGCCGTTTAGTCGTCTATAAACTTCAAACATACAAACATACAATCAAACACACATTCATTTGTATATATAAGATGGTTAAAGTTAAAAAGAAAAAAAGGTTTTTAAATTGAAAATAATAGTCTCTCAGTAATTATGCAAATAATTCAGATGAAGTATAAAATCCTGAAGGTAGTGTTGTTGTTCATATATGGTTTCATTAAAATGCAAACGAAAAAAGAGTTTCAGAGAGGTTATTTAGACATAAAAATAGATATTCAAATAGGTATTCAATAAACCGAAAATAGCTCCATAAATACGTTTATTGTTCTAAGGATTTTTTTTTGTCCTTAAAAGAAAAATTCAAAAACAAAATTCCGGGAAGGAGAAACCGAAAATGGGCAGCGTTTGAAATTTATTTTTAATTACAGTTAATCGGCGTTAAATATTCTCAGTAAACCATTGGATGTGTAAAGATTTACATAGGTTTTGATGTCATCGAAATGAAATAATGTTTGTGTTGTGGCTATGCATACGAGGGCTGCCATTCACCACTTTTTTTTTTTTTTTTAACGCTGAGGAGGAGTAAATGTACCTAACCGCACAATAGGGGTAGTCGTCACTATCCCCCGTGTGTGGGGCCCTCACCCACTAAATCTCCCCCTCCTCTTTTGGACTCTTTATGCCCACTCCGGAACTACTGTGGTATTACGTCGATTGCGTCCATTGACCACTAGGAAGCCATTAGGCTCTTAAGAGTACTTTTCAACCAAGTATTTTACGGTCATTTTACAGAAAGACTTAGCCAGGTTGCTTTTGAGTCTTTTGATACAAAATTTCGGATCATTTAAAGCTAACTCCTATATATGTAGCTTCCAGAACAGAGGAAAATTGCATTGCTGGCAAACTAGCCAGGACTGGTACAACATGTTACAGACCATAGATATTCGGATGACCTCAGTTAAACTATATATTCTCCGGTAGGACTTAAATTTGTTGACTGTATATAGTATAGGCTCTGCTGGACGAATTTGGATAAGAAGAGGATTGATTCTCCTCTTTCCCTAAATTGCAACGCACTATTATATATGTTCCTCTTACTCCCCTAGGAAGCATAGGGCCGCTCCGTCAACTTTATATCGGGTTCATTATTTTTCCTTCTTGTATTAGTTTCGGTCTAGTAGTAGTCGCCGTGGTCTAGTAGGTAGTGTGTTGGCTTATTAGACTAAAGGCCCGAGTTCGAATCCCAGGTCAGACATTAAAACGAAAATATGAAAATGTTTCTTCGGCGACTTCCTCTCAGCAGATTTCTGGCAAAAACTCTGAGAGTAAAAATTGCCATGAAAAGCTTCTCAAAAAAAATCTGTCGTTCGGAGTCGACTTTAAACTGTAGGTCCCGCCACTCATGTATAAAATTAACGCACACAACATGAGTGGTGTTGAGAAGCTAGGCCGTAATCCTGACTGAAGGGTTGTAATGGTCAATTATGTATGTGTATGTATTAGTTTCGGTAATAAGAATTATTTAAGACGTACAGCTTATTAGGCTATGACGTCCGATCCTGGTGTTGGGGCTGACAACATCGCCTCCAGGCATGCAAATTGCCGAAATTTAGCCATGCAAGTATTAAGGTTATACCGCCCATGATCGGTCGTCAGCGTGACAGGGGACAAAAAGCCCTTGAAGGACAACGACGATGGGTGTTACATGGGTACCTGTCCGCGTGGACCTAATCCCATGGTGCTCTTCGCACAGGGTGAAATACTATGCGTCTACCAACGCCCCCAGATGTAGCAGACTGCTACACCTGAGTACCAATTCGAAGCCATGTATTTGGACATGACTTCCCCCTTGGTTAGGAGCGGAGCCTATCTAAAACTCCTTCCGATCTTTGGGTCACGGCACCCGGTTGAAAATGCAACTCCACATCGAGCCTACTAACTAGACTCTTCCCGCGATTTGGGTCCAAACCACAGCCACCACGATGCTCCCAAAAGGGGCCACACCAACAGTCAGGCTGGAACCGAGGTTCCAGGGGCTATTAATTCCCGTGGTACCAGAATTAAGTCTCCGGTCAGACCTCGTAATCAGATCGATTACTACCAGTTGAACTCCAAACAGTTCGGGCAGAACATATACTAAAATTGGAACGATACAGAGAAGATTAGCATGGCCCTTGAAGGACAGTGGGTGAGGTTGGCATTTGGAAAGGAGTGGCTGTGTGAAAAAGAACGTATCTTTTGAACGCTCCACTTTCCCATTAGAACCCCGCAGCGCACTATTGCCGTTCGACTAATCCACTACTTTATTGAATGACATGCCGATAGACTCATCATTCTTTCGAGCGGTGACGGAGGTTCTTAAGTCTTAATTTGTTGTCATCTTTGACTGAATTTCTGAAAATAAAGATGGCGGCAATAGCAAGATTTCTTAGAGGAAATGTTAGATCCAATCAGGATACTGAATTTTGGCATCACAGTGAGGAAAACCTCTGGTCTAAGCGGGGTCTTACTCTTCAAGGACAATTCGTCATCTAAGCTAACCTTGCTACACTTGTGGCAACGTTGACGATTTCTCACAAGGTCCTTTAATGTAATGCCAAAGTTGCCTTTCATTTTAAAACCTGCCTCGTTGTTACACGTATAGGCGTATACGAGAAATACATGTTTAGGTATTTACTACGACGACAACAACAACAACAACTAGAATTTATTGACTAAAATTTATGGCTTAAAACGAAAACTAATGAAATTGATTTTTAATAACGTTTTTTTTGTTGTTGTTTTCTGTTTTAAGGTTTTTTTGCAAAAACGTTACCAAAAACCGATTAAAATAAAGTAGGATATGGGCTCACCACATCCGTTGTAATTATCACTTTAGCATTTAATGTTCATCAGACATTTTCGAAATATTTCGACAAAACACACGCATACGTATACACATGCTCGCATACATTCGCAAATAATAGTTTTGAACATGCAATGCAGCACAGGAGCCTCGCTAATAGTACAGATTGGCAGGCGATAATGTTTCGGTGACTAGGTCATCATCAAAAAAAGAAAAAGAAAAACAAGGACCAACAAACACAATATTAGTGGGTGGGGTTGTGAGGTTTACAAAGTCATAAATTTCGTTTTCATTGTTGCGGTTTAAAGTTTTTTTATTTGATTTTCTGCTTTGAAATTTAGTTTCGGCGTATTTTCAAACACACCCACCTTTCGTTTTCACCTTGTGCCGTACTCGTATTGTTGTACCATAAAAAGGATACCAAAAGAAAAAGGACTGCGTTTTACACTTTTGATAATTAAAAGGATAACCGTTACGGTTTGTGTTTGAATCTGTTGTTCTTAAAGTTTATTTTATTGTTGTTGTTGTTATTATATTCTTGCTATCGACTTTATTTTTGTGCGTGAAAATGTTTAAAATTTTACTAAGTTTAAATGAGGATTAAAGCCAACACTAGAGTTTAAATGGGTCTGTACTCTAATTTAACTGTATCCCATCTTTACCTCCACTTCTGTCTACAAATAGATGAAGACAATACGTCCCCAAGTAGAAAAGAAAGATTGCGTGTATTTGATAACCAAAGTGTTTCAGTCTGGGATCATTAAATGCCTTGCCATGACCTATGAAACATACTCTTTATACGTCAGTTTAAGTCTCTGCTGTTTAAGCAAACATTCTCAAGATGCTATATAAACTAGCACGAAAAGTTAGGTTAGATCCCACTTCGACCGGATTTTAGACCCATTGTAGTATCACAAATCCAATGCCCAACCTGGAGAGTAAACATTATTTGCAGAAGAAAAAAATCCGACTCTAAAATAAATCTAGAAAATGAACATTTTCCTCTTTATAGTAAAAGCTAGGTACTGACACATGAGGTCCTAGGCTTTTCCTCTTCCTCAGATCCACAGTTCCTTCAGAAATTATTAGAAGGAGTTCCAAACCTTTCAGCATACCTTCCAGTTGGATAATGGACAGCGAAAATTATGGATGGCCAAGCGATTTAAGGAAATAAGGCTATCGGTCGTCTTCTTAACCCTATCAGTCTGATAGAGCCTAGCAATATTACACGTTTTCACATGCAGCCAGCAATTTTAGCTTTCCTGTAAAACTACCAGAGAATATTTAGTTTAGGAATTGATACGCTTCGTAACATGTCTGTACCGGTCCTGGTCAGTTCATAACAATGCAATTCCCTTTGTCCTGGAATCCACATACGTGTTAGCTTTGAGTGATCCGAACTTTTTGTGAGGCATTCCCTGTAATAGATAGGCTTTGGTTAACTGCAAATGATTTCTGAGAAAGACAAAATTTTCCGCTTAATTTGAAAACGCCCCGGTCTGCTTCCTGCCTTTCTCGATAGTCTAACGGAACTATTTTTACTGGATATCTGATTGATCACTCATTAAACCTTCAGACAGGTTGTTAGTTTGGTTTAATGGAACGAGTTCTGATGATGATTATCCAGAACGGCTAATGAGGATTTGGCAGCTAGTTTCTGGAGCATTGTTTCTTAACGTATCTCAGCGGCCTAGTCTCATAGGCCTTTGTAATGTTCGTATTAAAATCCGTTTAAAATTTTATTTCTGTCGTTCAATTTCTTTCAATTAAAATTAATTTCCTTTCCATGCTCTTTGCATGTTTTATAACAATTTTTAAATTAAAATTTATTTCCTTTTCATTTTTCTTCCAATTTCCTTTCATTTAATTTTTTAGGTTACGTTACCTTGTCAAAATGGCTTTGGCCGTTTCACTGCGTAGAGCTTTACTTATGCTACTCACCGCCACCGTATTCGTGCTAATGGTATTGTATTGGAATCAGGGCGGCATTAAACCTCAATCGTACATCAACACATACGAAAAGTCATCAAGCAATTATGAAAAATTACACGAATTTCCCATGTAAGTGAAAGTGAAAACAAAAGAAAGAAAAGAAAACGAAACGAAATCGTTTTCAATAATTATTTCAAAACAAATAAATTTTTCAGACCCGTGGAGAAAATCTGGACTTATAAATGCGAAGGTGATAAATGTGTACGTTATCATTATCTCACCATGCCGAAAGGTGAAAAACGAGTGCCTTTTATGACCTGTTCAATGACCTGTGGCGATATAAATATTTGGCCACATCCCACCATTAAATCTGGCGTTAGTTCCAAGTCCCTTACATTTTCCATGGATAGCGTACAATTGCGCATGGACACTCCCTATATGCAGGTGGAAACACATTTTCGCCAAACATTTGAATTGTTTCTTAAAGATCTGAGACGCATACAAAGACTGGATTTCGTGGAAAAACCTCCGGAGGCGGTAGAGAAAGCCACAGATGACCCGGAAAACATACATGAGGCTAAACAAAGGCAGCGTCGTAGATTTGCGGATGCGGGCCAACATGAGTCACATCGTTTAAAGGGTGAGAATATAGCCGCAGCCTCTATATTAGCCAGTGCTTTTGGTCTGCGCAAACACAGTGACATTGACACGTTCACCGTCAATGTGGCGATACATAAGTTTGCGGACATGAATTTAAATTTCGATACCGACGAAAGCTATCAGCTTACTGCAGGCTGTAAGTATCATCAACTTTAGCTTCTTATTTAAGGATTTTTAAAGATTTTCTTTTTCTTCTCTTTTGTCCTACAGTTGAAAAACGCCATTTTAATGTACAAATAACGGCGAATTCATTTTTTGGCGCCCGCCATGGCTTAAGTACTTTACAGCAGCTCATTTGGTTTGATGATGAAGACAATCTTTTGCGTACTCTGTCCAAAGTTGTTATCATAGATGCTCCTAAATTTCGGTATAGAGGTCTCATGTTGGATACTTCACGTCATTATTTCTCAGTAGAGGCTATAAAACGCACTATTTCGGCCATGTCCTATTCAAAACTTAATCGTTTCCATTGGCACATAACCGACTCGCAAAGTTTTCCCTACGTTTCCAAACACTATCCCGAGTTGGCGGCCCATGGTGCCTATTCCGATAGGGAAACCTATACGAATGCCGATGTCCGTGAGATTTCGGAATATGCAAAGTTACATGGTATTCAAGTGATACCGGAAATTGATGCTCCTGCCCATGCCGGCAATGGCTGGGATTGGGGTCCCAAACGTGGCTTGGGAGAGCTAAGTTTGTGTATAAATCAACAACCCTGGAGTTTTTATTGTGGTGAACCTCCTTGTGGCCAACTTAATCCTAAGAACAATAATACCTACTTAATATTACAACGTCTCTACGAAGAACTGTTGAATGCAACGGGACCCACCGATTATTTTCATTTAGGTGGCGATGAGGTGAATTTGGAATGTTGGGCCCAATATTTCAATGATACCGATTTAAGAGGTTTATGGTGTGATTTCATGCTAAACTCCTTAGCTCGGTAGGTTTTTCTTCTCTCTCTCTTTCTCTTTATGTACCTTTAATAGAATTTTATTCGTCTTTCTTTTTCCAGTTTAAAGATCGCCAATAACAATGTCGAACCCAAAATTGTATCTGTGTGGTCGAGTGGCTTAACAAATACCCGCTGTCTTCCTAAATCTCAATTTGCCGTTCAGGTTTGGGGTGGCAGTACGTGGCAGGAAAATTATGATCTGCTGGAAAATGGTTTTAATGTCATATTTTCCCATGTAGATGCCTGGTATTTGGATTGTGGTTTTGGAAATTGGAGAGCAACAGGTGAGGGTGTTCTATTCTATTATTTCGTAGCATAAAAATTCATAATTTTTTCTTTTATTTCAGGTGATGCCGCCTGTTCGCCTTATCGAACTTGGCAAAATGTTTTTAAACACCGTCCATGGGAACGTATGCGTTTAGATAAAATGAAAAAGAAACAGGTATGTTTTGAATAATACAGGACAGATATGATGTCTACTTTATCTCAGTTTTAAATCAGGTCATCGGACATTAATCAGTGCTCGTATGGTGTGTGGCTTAGTGCTCTACCTTAGCTAGATGATCAGAGACTATGAGACTCCAGGGCCACATCCATCCTAATGGGCAAGAATAACATTAGAAAGCCTTGCCATCTCTACCAGAAAATCTAGGCAACAGAATTGTATAAGAAACAGTTTTTCTTGAGTTAAAGTTGTACAAAATGGAGTATTCAATGCTGTAGGGAGTAATATAAAGCGTTAGATAGGGCTTTGTGGAACAGGAAAGGGGAATTTCAAATACGGGTTGGACAAAACCATTCTCACTGATCAGTCAAACCTGAATGGGGGCACTGACGTCGGGATCTTTTGTGCGGATTTGGACTGGAACTTCTTTATAAATTGGAAGGCATCAGCAGCATTTTTTCAACGAAGATATTTTCTATTTTGAAGGCTCTTCTCCTCGCCTAATATTTTTTTTGCTGACAGTCAAGCGAACTAGAGGGCCAGTCTGGTTTACACCGCGAATGGTTTGTATCTGTAACGCCTCCATAGGAGCTTTTCGACCGTATAGGGACAGTTTCTCTTGCTTGCGCAGGCATACTAGGAATATTTGGAACGAAAGGTATGAATCACAACCTAAATCGGGTTCTCACTTGATTTGTAGACGAATTTTTCCGCCTATCAATATGCTAAATAGTGGGAAATGATGTCATAGTTGTTCAGTAACTGAAGAGAATCTGGGACTCATCCCAGCTGGACTTCTGCAAGGCATACAGAGAAATTGACCCCGATAAAGCATCTCCTCTGTCACGGTCTGGCTCTTTGTAAAAGAAGATTGAAGACTTTAGAAGAGAAGGGTGCGCATTTATCTTTACGTAGCTGATCCCTCTGCTGGCTTTGGAACACTTTGTTTTACTTACTCTATTCCGTTTCTTTTACGTCACTTTTTCCACTTTGCTGGGACAAACACAATGTGTTATCCACTTACTGACTTGCCTTTATCAAATCTCACAATATTTCGCTTGTTTCCCTGTACACATAATGTGTCCCATGTCCACTAACTTTTTTTTTTCTACTTACCTATCTTTATCAAATCTCTTATTTATTATTTTTACTTATTAACTGTCATTTTGTAATGATTTATTTCCAATTACAGGTTTTAGGTGGAGAAGTATGTCTATGGACCGAACAAGTTGATGAAGGCCAACTAGATAATCGGTTATGGCCTAGAGCAGCAGCATTAGGAGAAAGGTAAGTAAAAAACAAATAGAATTTCTTTCTTAAAACAAGTAGTCAATGACGAATGGACTTTTCTATTATATTGTATTGGAAAGTATACCCCATATTTTAGTTAGATTAGGCCCTAAACGTAAACTTTAGGTTTTCTCGCAAACACCTTGTTACTGTTGCTTTAAGCTACCCTCCCTTCGTCTTTTAGATTATGGTCTGACCCTGATGACGAACACGATATGGATGCTGTGCCACAAGATGTCTTCAAACGTATGTCTGTCTTACGTAATCGTTTAGTTGAATTGGGCATAAAAGCGGAGCCCATATTTCCCAAATATTGTGCTCAAAATCCTGGTGAATGTATTTGATATTTCTTGTAAATTTCTAATACGAACACATTCACCAGCAACACATCTCCATCATCATTAGCGCAATGACATCACTGTTACAATACATCCTCATTTTTACAATAATTATAAGCGCAATATGCGATGTATAACTGCAACCATAACAAAACAAAAAAAAAAAAGACTTCATATACTAAATACGTACGTTATGGAATGTTAAGAAAGCAAAGCAAAAAACAAAATCAATTTATTTTTAGTTTAATTTTTAAAGTAAACAATTCCATTGCGCCCATATTACAATTCTAAAACAAATACAAACAAAAAAAAAGTAGAATTTATACGAAAATGAAAACAAGCCAAATATCCAAAAGGAAATAACAACAAATCATGCATGTTTTTCTTAATAACACTTCTAAAGAGGGAAAAAATTAAGAACAAATTTAAAAATAATTATAAAAAAAAAATGGTTTCGTATTAAGATATAATTTTATAAACTTGTAAACCGTAAACTGTAAACTGTAAACTTGTAAACCGTAAGATAACCTATAAGTTGTCATCATATTTTATTTTTGAAGTGTTTTATTTTTTTATTATTTTTTTGTTTTAGTATAAATTTTTTGTTATATTTTAGTTACAATTACAACTCATACCTCTACGTACATACAACATATATAGTTTCTTAAAAACATTTCAATACTGTTTCTATATTTCACGCGCACGCACATATTAACAAGTTTTTAATGTCATTTTTAACAAAATTCTTGTAGTTTTTTTTTTATTTTTAGAAATCATTAAAAACAATAACAAAAAATAATAATAAAAACAAACATACAAAACATACATACATGATTTTCTTTAGAAAAATATCTTTTAATTTATTACGTTTACGTAATACAATCGTTTATTATTACGCAAGTTATTAAAAGTTTAAGTTAGGATCTAAGAAAATATTATGCTAAGATCAGGCTTAGAATTATGTAAACGTCGTCGATGTATAACAAAAACAAAAAAAAAACGTATGAACAAAGAGAGTATAATACAATATAAATACAAATATATATTGTATATTTTTTAATTTTTGAGTGATACCAGGTGACCTTAAATAAATTCAAAGAATAAAATTTATTAAAAAAAAAAATATAGAAAAACAAAAACTAAAACAAACAAATAAAACAAAAAAAACCATTTAAAAACCAATTAATAGTAATTGTAAACGTAAAAGTAAAGGAATCTAAACCTTTAAAACTAAATAGAAAACTTATTTAAATATGCAAACTTTTCTTTGGTTATTATTGTTAAATATTCTTTTTTTTATTATTAATTTAAATACTTTATTTGCTTATGTATGATAATTTGTATTCAAAGACTCGCTATTTTATATTTTAATATTTTTTTTATATATGTATTACCATATCCATACACAAAAACAAATTTACATTACAATATTAATACGTTCTTAGTTTCAAATTTCAATTTATGAAATTAAAATGCCAGTTTGCTCTGGCAGTTACTCTCGCCAGCGAGTTTTGCAAAAAATATACCAGTTTTCAATCTGATACATCTGGGGAATTAGCGCTGTTCACTATACCATTCTGCCACATGAAATGCACGTCTCTGTAGGGAAAAACCAGAGCGACTCATATCACTTATTGTATTCCTATAAAAAATCTGTCGCATTCAGCCAAAAGATATGACAAGTGGCAACATAAATTTGAAATCGGTCTAGGATACGTATTATCGCCAGACTATTGTAATCTGGCATTCAATCAGTCTCAAAGATCTAAAGATCTAAATTACTGAATATTTTTAATAATCGCGTCAAGTTAGTTGCTGCGTGTGAATGCCGAATTATGCATTCTAGATCTTTGTCAACCGGTCATTAGGAATTTCTAGCTAAACACTAACACTAATACCCGGGCATAAACCGTACAGAATTCAAATGAAATCGATATTTGTAGAAGGAAGTTGAGATTAGTCAGACATGCAAAGCCTTATTAGAATTTACTTACTTACTTAATTGGCCATAACAACCCGTTTAACGGATTTCGGCCTGCCGCAACACATCCTTCCAGGCGCCTCTGCTTCTTGCGCGCCTACGCCAGTTGGTCACACCAATCGATGACAGGGCTTCCTCGATTTGGTCCTTCCTATGGATACAAGGTCGTCCTCTTCGCCGACTTCCGCAGATACCCGCATCAAATACTCGTCTCGCCGGAGCATCCTCATCTATTCGAACGACATGAATTTAGGAGTCACAAATTGAAGTTTAAGAAGATTTCCCCTCAATCCTCTCCAATCTCTACAATTATCTGCTCTAAGCCGATGATTTCACGGTATTCGAATTAGGTGAGAGAGTAGAGAGTAAAATTCGAAGGATCTGCAATTACTTGAACACTTTATCATGCTATCTGCAGGATCGCTATCTATGTTCACAGTGACTCTATTATCCTCCTGGACAAAGAAAGTATGGTTGATGCTGTCCATTGTGATTGGATATGAATAGATTATATTCAATAACACACTGTGCTTCTTGAATCACGTAATCTAGTTTAGATAACAAGGCGAAGTAGCGGAGCAATGTGCTTGCAGGCTTGCAATGAGGGATAAGGCGATGGAGATAAATTTGTCCACATGCGGCCACCGCAAATGCCGCCTTCTTCTTAAGCGTAACTCTATCGAGTGGTTTTCAATTTTAGTTTATCTAACAGCAAGCTTGAAATTTCATTGTAATTTCATTCCAATTTTGCTTACGACATTTTAAAACGTAACTTTATTGCTTGACGTGTATATTCGTCTTTCGACTGTTAACTGCCAAAAGATGTATTCTATGTTAGCTTATGAAAAAGGCCCAACAAAACTTCAGTAGCTTAGGTAGGCGCTCTAAGTACATTTTATATGGCCGTATATATTTTTTAATATGATTTCCGAAGAACCCCTTTGCTTAGTTTATTATAATTTTTTTGTAAATTCCATTAAAATTTTGTTTTTGTTTTACTTTTTCGAGTTGCTTTAAATCGGCTGTATTATAGTTAATGAATCGTAAACGAATTTGTAAGAGATTAAAGGAAAATTGTGCTGTTGTCTTTTGTCTTCTATAGAATTCGATTCGTTAACCGTAATGAGGCTGAATATATATGTATTTTTTAATAAAAAAAAAAACAATAAAAATTAAATCCAAATTATATTTATTACACACACAAATCATGCAATTCCTTTAATTGAAATTTTTAAAATCAAAAATTTTTTTTAAATCAAAATTAAATTTAGTTTAAATTTATTTGTAGATATTTAATTTTAAAATTTTAATTTTAATAAATTTTTAACTAAAAATATAAAATAAAATGAAAATTAAACATGCTGATGTGTAAATATCTCTTAAATCATATTAAAAATAAAAAAAAAATAAATAAAATTAAAAAATAAATTTAAAAATAAATTCAAAAATAAAAATAAAATAAATCTTAGTTAGTTTCCAACATCTTCTACACTTACTCTCCTCACACAAAAATTTCTAAAAGAATGCATTAAAAAATCTCCAAAAAAAATTTTTTATAAACAATTTTTTTTAAATAAATTTTTAGTAAAATAAAATTGATTTTTTTAAATTGTTTTTTGTAAAATTAAAAAAAAAATAAAAAATAAATGAAAAAACTACGTTAACTTTATAGCTCTGTTTAGAATAATTTTTTTTTATCGATAATAATAAAAAAATATTTTTTAATGAACTAAGGCAATGATTTAAGGAGGAGCATTTTAAACTACCAAATATTAAATATCACTTTTTGTTTTTATATTGCCTTGAGACATATATTTTAACTGTATTGTACTTATTTAAATAAATAAAGAAATTAATAATATTAATTATTACTATTATTATTAAATTAATGTGTTGATTTTTTTTTATAAAAAACAATTTATCCCTGATGATATTAAAAATTTACTAAAGAAGTAAACAAAAAAAAAAACAATTATTAAATCAAGTTTTATAAATTTATAAGAACAAAACAAAAACAAAACTATTTATAAATAAACAAATAAAAAAAATAAATAAATTTTATATTATATACTTGTGGGTATAAGTTTAGTCCTTTAATTACAATAAATATTATATAAAAAAAATTATAATACAATATACAACAACAATTTTAAGTTGATTTAGTTAAAATTCATATATTTAAATAAGAATTATTGTAAATAAAAATTTCGATTTCGAATGTTTAATTGAATTTTCGTTTCAATTAATTGTAATCAAGCAATGCACAGATGAGATCTGATGCATTTTCAAATTCACATTTCGTAAGCAAATATTTTAAGAGAAAAATCTCCACTTAAGTGCTGTTTCGGGTTTTAATTGATGTAAGGAAGATTATGAATGACTTTAACAAGAACAGATTTAAATCCATTGTTTTCACTTAGACGACCTTGTTTCAAATAGCTCCACATGTTATAAACGTGTCCTATTTTCACAAGTACCCGGATTAAATTTCTGAGAATACATTCCTAATTCTCCGAAATTATTTAAACAAACTTGATATTGAACATTCCAAATACGTTACCCAAAGATAAGTCATACAATCGTACAGAAGATGCTGTATAGTTTGGTTTACTTACCCATCACCGAAGCACAGTTTTATCCTCCTCTTATGGTCCTATCTAAACCATACAAAGATCTTATGTAGCCAAACACCCCTTTTTCATGATCCTGACATCTCTGATGCAATAAGGCATATGCCCGCTAGACATTTTCGTCCTTGAGCTTTAGTTAGGGTTGACAGACAAGACTTTGTATCCAGCGTCCATCACCAAATCAGTGCTCCATATATCATAACTGGTCGAATAATCATACTTTGTCTAGTGAAAAGCTATTGTCCCTATTTTTTAATTGAAAATTGAATCAGAAAGTTCCTTGGACTCATTCTTATTCTAATGCCCGTATTTTTCTTGCCTGATAATGGGATTGGCTTCTTAGTTTCTCCTTTTTGTAATCAAATACGAATCGTGACTTGAGTCTAATCAGTCACTTAGTTACGTAATCCTAATCTTGTCCGACATAGAAAGCATAGATAGTCCCGTCAATATCTGTAACATCCTGCCACTAAGATACCATCCCACACTAGCATAAATTCCACGACAATCGGATCTACGCTCCGGAACGACCCGACTCAATATCGGCCAAGAATTGTCAACCCAGCGAAAGTTGTATCAGCCGGAAGTTTTTCCCAAGAGAGAAGCTTCCGGAAACAACAGCCGAACTGCTACAACAACAACAACCATAAATTCGGATTGCCAGTTAGCTACTCAAAACCAAAAAGAACACGCTCAGTGTAGTCGTAGCGATCATTATTGGATATTCTATTCTGGGTTCTCATGCGAGACCCATTGGATATATCGATAGGGCCAATAACGTCTAAATTAGCTGCGAAGACGAAGAAGAAAGGGAAACTGTTCTTCACATCGGCACATTCCCAGCTTTGTATCGTAGGAAAAATAAAAACCTGTGCTTCAAATACAAAGATGATCTAATGTTCTTTATTAATTTTTTATCATTTTGTTTAACTCTCTTCAAAGTCTTAAATTTATTTCAATTGTAAAAATTACGTTTAATTTTTATTTTAAAATCATTTGTATGTAACATTAGCACTTATTTAACATTATCAGCGCCAACGGCTGGTATTAGTTCAGCCAATTCTAAACGTGTTCCTTTCAAACATTCCAAATAATCTGCAGCCGAATTATTTCCTACGATTACACATTGACTCCAATCCGCTTTATTGTACACCTCTTTGCGTAATTCCTCTTCAAAAGGATACTCAACTAATTCCTCCTTGTCGTCACCATTTGGCTGATGTCGTAACTCATAATCGTTTAATTTTTTATAGAATTTAGCAAATGACTGTGACTCCTCGAGATATAAATCGTAAAGTGTTGAATCATTAATGCGATTGTAATAGATGTCCGTACATATATCGGGCAGATAGGGCAAGAGTGTCTCTATGTTTTCCAAATCAAAATCACAAGTCAAATAAATGCTGTTGTCTGTTGTTTGAGGTGTATCAGTGGATTCGGTTCCGATTTCGTTGGTAGATTCTGTTACCTCTTCCTGGGCAAAGGCTGGAGATATTATCTAAGAGCGAAAAAATGTTTCTTTAGTAATTAACTGAAGCAGATTCTTACAAATTTAAAACATACCATTAGAGCAACACTGGCAGCAAATAAAATAAAAAATTTCCAGCTCGACATCATGTTGGCTTTGAAATCTTTTTCTAACTGAATGGGTGCCCGGAGTGCCTGTTTATTGTGGAATCTTTATCATTAGCAAATCGTATTTGTTGTTATTTGTAGTTCGTATTTAATTATCCTCTTGTATTTACATTTTAAAGGAGTGCCCTTGTCTTGCTATTACACTCTCATTTATATGTTCGCTCTCACCATCTCATTATTTTGCTATTATAAAGGGAAGTGTATGCTATTCCTTAAAGCTTTGGCCGAATGGTTCTATTAGAACACTAGCATGTCTGTACTCCACATCTAAAATTGTCAAACAAAATAAAAATGGCCGATTTCTCTGAAGCTGACGGACTTGTAAAGGCTTGTAAATCGGAAAATTCGAGTAGGTAGTGTGTTCGCTTATTAGACGTAAAGCCCGGGTTCGAGCCCCAGGCCAGACATCAAAACGAAATATGAAAAAAAATATTTCTTCGGCGACTTCCTCTCAGCAGATGTTTGACAAAAACTCTGGGAGTAAATAAACCTGCCATGAAATGTTTCTCAAAAAATCTGTCATTCGGAGTCGACGTTAAACTGTAGGTCCCGCCACTCAAGTATAAAATTAAGGCACACAACATGAGTGGTGTGAGAAGCTAGGCCGTAATCTTGACTGAAGGGCTGTAATGGCCAATCATGTATAAATGTATTATGAGCGTGGCATTCTTTAGCAGAGAGGCAATCAAATAAAACCACACAAACTCTACTCATTTGCTGTACAAAATTTACGTTAAACCTAGCCAGAGTCCATCTTGGGAACCACATAGCAGTTATAACCAGACACTACCCGCCTAGAGGTTGGGAATACAAAGATTTCTGTAGAAGCTGTTGTAATGAAGAGGAGGCCACACAACAAGATCTCATAGCACTTATATCCAGACACTTTCCAACTGAGGTTGGAAATACCTTACAACTATTATTGTAGAAACTGTTGTAATAAAGAGGAAGAAGGGGAGACTACACAAGATCTCATAGCGGTTATAACCAGACACTGACCCCCCCCGAAGCTAGGGAATGCCTTACAAAGATTTCTGTAGAAGATATTAAGATGAAGAGGAGACCACACAACATATTCTCATAGCACTTACATAGCACTTATATCCAGACACTGGCCCCTCGGAGGTTGGAAATACTTTACAATGATTTCTGTAGAAGCTAGGGAATGCCTTGTAACGATTACTGTAGAAGCTGTTGTAAAGTAAAGAGGAGACCACACAACATCTCAAGGCACTTATAACCAGACACTGACCAGCCCGAAGCTAGAGAATACCTTACAGCAATTTCCGTAGAAGCTGTTGTCATGAAGAGGAAAAAGAGGAGTCCACACAACATTTTCTCTGTCCTCCGGAGCTGTTCAAAATCACGACCCTTAAACAAAAGAAATTTTTCTTTGGCGACTTTCTCTCTACAGTCCTTTGGCAAAGACTCTGAGGTTAGGTTAGGTCGGAGTGGTAGCTCTGATATCACAAAGCTCACTTGAGCACGCATAGCGGCCCGTTGTGATGCCACGGGTGAACGCAGGCCCTGTACTAACCAAGTTCCACCAAAATCAGAGAAAAGGAGGAAGTTGGTCAGCGCAAGGTCTGCACAACAAAAGCACGACTACCCCGCACTGGAAAACTAGCCAGAAAGTTTGATGAACGAAGCTATATCCTTGATGTCAATAGATGATAGCTCCGTTAAGCTAACCAGGAATGGGGAGCCAAATAACCTATATCTACACCTAGCAAGAGACGGACATTGGCAGAGAAAGTGAACAACAGTCTCCTCTTCCTCAGTGGACCTGCATCCACGGCAAAAGTCGTTGAAAGGGAGCCTCATTCTTTCCGCGTGTCTACCCATGACGCAATGGCCTGCCAGCACCGCCACTGTAGTCGAGATGACATCACGACCAAGACCAAGTAATCGGTTGGCACGCCTTCTATCCATCCTGGGCCAGGTGAGTCTAGCGGTGGAGCAGGACTCCTCATTGACTAAAGACTCTGAGAGTAAATAAAAATTTTCGATGAATAGCTTCTCAAAAAGTCTGTCGTGCGGACTCCACTTTAAACAGCAACATGAGTGGTGTATGAAACCAGGTTGTAATCCTGACTAAAGGCTTATAATAACCATTTATGTAAGTAAGTTATGTGCCATATTTTATAAATATTCGCTCATAAAGTAGAGTACAACCAAAGGCAACTTAAGCTTTGTTGGCGGACGTCGTTTGTTAATGTTTTCGCAATATTGGCGTATATTTTAAATCGTAATTATTTGCGTGTTTTAACAAAATATTCTACAAAAATATTTCAATACGAAATATGTACATACACATACACAAACTGATGATATTTATTAATGTTTACATAAAATTATAATATTTTTCTTATTCTTATTATTACTACATAAGTATGTATTAAACAATGTTATTGACTTGCTTAACTTATTAAACTTTTGCCAATTAAACCTGTGGTGTTGGCAGTCTCTGTAGTGTTCTTGTGCTAACGATTGTACGTTATCGACTGTTGCTTGTATCGACAAGATATGTGCTTTTCTTTTCGGTTTGTTTAGATAAAAAAAAAATTCTTATCAATTAAATTAAAAAAAAAAAATTAAAACGAAATAATAATCAAATAATAAAAAATATATTTCAAATGCATGACGAACTGATTTGGCATTTAAAATGTTCATTTTATCTTCACCATTCTGTATTTTGTGTAGAACAAAGGCGATACATTTTCTTATCAAAGGAAGTAAAATAAAAAAATTGAGGAATTTTATGTTCTTACAAATTTTTCTGATTTGAAATACAGCGCATCAACTAAGTATTCGTGGCTAGTCTATATTTGAGTTGTGCAAATAAAAATTAAACTGCCTTTGTTATCATTTGAAATTTCTTACAGAATGGGGAATAATTGTTCAAAAAGAGATAATAATTTGCAATTGAGATATTGTCATGCCTTGTGGTATTTATCGTCCATAAAACAAAATCTTTTTTTTAAGTTTAATTGTCAATAAACATTGACACAAATTGAAATTGAAGGCGGCGAGGCTTATCAAGAGTAAATATTTTCAGTGTGATTTATTTGATTTATAGATTTGAAAATATTTTCTACTGTAACGGCCCTTAATAACGTTACATTTTGTTTATAACAATTGACGCTTAGCTTTTCTTATAACAATTTTTAAAAAGAAAAAGCTTTCAGTTGCTATATGTTAAGGTTTGAGTCTTTGATTAAACAATATAGCACAGTAACAAAAACATTTTATTACAGTTTCAACAATTTTTCCATGTGATTCCATTAAGCATACGACCCTATGAGCCAAAGTAGTTGGATGATATGTAGAAGCCCATTGTGATACCGTCGCCGTGGTCTAGTAGGTAGTGTGTTGGCTTATTAGACGAAAAGCCCGAGTTCGAATCCCAGGCCAGACATCAAAAACAAAATACAAAAAGTATTTCTTCGGCGACTTCCTCTCAGCAGATTTCGGGCAAAAACTCTGAGAGTAAAAATTGCCATGAAAAGCTTCTCAAAAAATCTGTCGCTCGGAGTCGACTTTAAACTGTAGGTCCCGCCACTCATGTATAAAATTAACGCACACAACATGAGTGGTGTTGAGAAGCTAGGCCGTAATCCTGACGAAGGGTTGTAATGGCCAATTATGTATGTATGCATTGTGATACCGCAGTTTTACATTTTTTCCCTAATTTCCCCCCTCCCAATTAAAGCAGATTCGACTACTCATATCTATTACTGAGATTTCCCTCAAATCAACCAAGCAATAGACACCCAGTTGCCATTTTTGCCGGGGAATAGTGCATTGTGTTATACACGTAAATAATCAATGTCCTTGTCATTCATTCCCCTATTCCATCTCCTTTTTTACTTCTTTGCTTTGCTTCAGAATATTGTTGCCTTAAGGGGGGGTTATCTATTGTTCTACTCTAGCAAGTTCTAGAATGATAGGATTGCTAACTCACATTGCCTAGAGAAACTGCCCCCGGTGAACATGTATTGAGTATAATGTTGGGCAATTTTACTGAGTCCCCTACCCATTTGCAAGAGGTAACATTGTATGACCGGATGGATTACTGAATGGATTATTATTGAATGCAATTTAGTCTCCTTGGTTTTATAAATTCGGAAGGAAGTTAAATTCGCAAGTGACAGAAACAAAAATATCCCGAGATTATGGGATCCATTATATTAAATCTAGAAAGAGGAAAGCAACAGAAAGTGAATAAGGCAGTGCAGAAAACAAAGCAGAAGAATCAGTTAAGCGGGAATCAATACACATTTCTCAGTTAGCAAAATCTCATTATAAGCCTCACGAGAGCTTGAATATAGGCTCCAGACAGAGAATTTAAACCTTCCAAGAATCATTCCTACACAATATTCAAACTTATTCTACAAAGAGTCCCAGAGGAGATATTCTATCGCCCTTAACCTCCGCATACTCTACAGAAGATACTGATAGATTAGGTTTAGGTCGGAGTGGTAGCTCTGATATCACAAAGCTCACTTGAGCACGCATAGCGGCCCGTTGTGATGCCACGGGTGAACGCAGACCCTGTACTAACCAAGTTCCACCAAAATCAGGGAAAAGGAAGAAGTTGGTCAGCGCAAGGGCTGCACAACAAAAGCATGACTACCCCGCACTGGAAAACCAGCCAGAAAGTTTGATGAACGAAGCTATATCCTTGATGTCAATAGATGATAGCTCCGTTAAGCTGTCTATATCTACACCTAGCAAGAGACGGGCACTGGCAAAGAAAGTGAACAACAGTCTCCTCTTCCTCAGTGCATCCACGGCAGAAGTCGTTGAAAGGGAGCCTTATTCTTTCCGCCTGTCTACCCATGACGCAATGACCTGTAAGCACGGCCACTGTAGTCGAGATGACATCACGATCAAGATCAAGTAATCGGTTGGTACGCCTTCTATCCATCTTGGGCCAGGTGAGTCTAGCGGTGGAGCAGGACTGCTCATTGACCCAGGATAGGTTGGCGTCCCGAAAGAACCTCCGTGCAATGGCTACTGATAGAAGTCCAAAGGCTTCTAACTACGTAACACCAACTTCACGATCCAATCTCCCGATAAACTAAAATTGATAGCAAACTGGAGATTAAATTATATCACACATCGCGAAAGCACCTAATCTTGCAAGTACGTCAGCCCTCTCGTTCCCAGAAACATCACTATGCAGCCAAATCCAACATATCCTAAGGTCCTAAGGCTTCTACAGAGCTTTTACAATAACGAATCGCTTGTGTTTTACAACATATCGGTCCAATCGGATAGGGCAGCCTGACTGTTAACGAAAATTGCGAACTTGAACTACATAGGCTTATATACGGTAATTAATTCCATTCAAGTTAATCGTAAATATTTCCTTGGGCACAACCTTTAACTATAAAACTTCTACTGACGTGTCATAACTTATGAGAAAATGGAGCAATTAGCAATATTGTCTTTGTGTTCTTTGTTATTGCAGTTGTTGGTGTTTTGTTATTGTTATTGTTTTATTGCAATCGTTTTACTTGGTGGTTGCAATTCCGCGAAAATAATTTTCATTTCATAATGATTTCAAATCAAACCAAATCTGTTAGAAAACGTTGCAAAGAAAAGGAAAAGTGATAGTGAAGCAAAGGTAATGGTTTGTGGTAGTGTAATTGACGGTGGTGTCACAGAGTATATATTTTGAAATCAATTACCATTTCAGGTTGAAAAATACCAATAAAAACAAATCATATTCATATTCAGAGAGTTTTTTGAAAACATCTTTTAAAAAGTAAATTTTGTATATTGAATGACCTGATTGTGTTGTAGTCGCCGTAGTCTAGTAGTTCGTGTGTTCGCTTTTTAGCCGTAAAGCCCAGGTTCTAGCCCCAGGTTAGACATCAAAACGAAATATAAAAAAAAATATTTCTTCGGCGACTTCCTCTCAGCAGATTTCTGGCAAAAACTCTGAGAGTAAATAAAACTGCCATGAAAAGTTTCTCAAAAAATCTGTCGTTCGGAGTCGACGTTATACTGTAGGTCCCGCCGCTCAAGTATAAAATTAAGGCACACAACATGAATGGTGTGAGAAGCTAGGCCGTAATCCCGACTGAAGGGTTGTAATGGCCAGTTATGTATATATGATTGTGTTGGCTTATTACGCGCGAGTCCGTTGCTGTATTCTAGCAAAAACCCTGCGAGTAAATAAAATTCACATGCAAAAATTTCTTAAAAATCTGTCATTAGAAATCGACTTTAAACTGTAAGTCCAGCTAGTCATGGTTAAAATTAACACATACAACATGGTTAGTGTGAGAAGCTAGGTCGTAATCCTAACTTGTACGAGGGGTCTACTAATATAGTTTTAATGTTTAACTTACCCCCACCATCCACAGCTGTTCAAATGATGAAATAAACTTCACAAGTTAGTTTAATTACTACAATTCAAAAGAATTTTTTATTTCATTTTATTTGTATTCTTTTTCTTCTTATAATATTTACAATACATACATACATATCTTATTGTAATCATTTTATTCAATTTTATAATTAATTACACGTTCATGTAGTTTTTTTATTTTTTTAATTTTTTCAATTGGCCGTAGAATCTTTAAGTTTTTTCTTTTTCATTACTTTCATGAGTTACTTAATAGGGTGTCCCTTAAGGAATAAGTTTAAGAAGTAATTTATTTACTTCCATATTGAAAAGCGGCATCAGAACCTATAGGCGATCAACACTTACTTAATCTTTAAGCTTAAGAAAGTTAATCGAAGAAAAAGTTTTTAAAAAAAATAGAACAAACACACATCAATTTTTAAGGGACACCCTTATAATTTATAATTTAAAGAAACACTATTCCTAGTCTTATTCTATAATAAAAATAAAACTCAGCAATTTATTGGTAGTGCAACTTGGTTACTTCATTTTTTAAATTTAAAAAAAAAATCCCTTTCCTTGGTCATTTCACTTCCACATTCCGTATGCCAAAAGTTTAATTTTCTGTTGTGGCAAAGATTTCAAACCCAGTCGGTGCGTGTAATACTGGAACGTTGCAGCGAGTAGCGGCTACGTTGCTAGGGCCGTAAGCAAATGAAATATTCCTCGGTACTATAAAAGATAAAAAAATAAGAAATAAACAATACATCTGAGATATTTTAAATATTTTTATTTACTTTTTTATTTATTTATAAATTAAATATTAAATTATTACATATATACAGTGGTGCAAACAATAATAGGAAAGTTCTTTCAATCATTTTTATTAACGCTAGATTTTAGAATCTAATGTCCATTAATAATACTCCCTCTTTTCTCTCTCCCACAACCATCATCAGAGTATTGGTTACAAAAAAAAAAAAAAATAAATAAGTAAAGCGTGCTATTATTTCTTACATTACCGTATATTTTATATAGTTTTGGTTTCATGTTTAATAATAAATTATTACTAAACAAATAAATTTATTGTACTTTGAATATGTACAAATTTTTTAAAAATTAATTTAAAAAAATTACAAACATTTTTGAGAACTTTTTTCTATTTTCTATGCTACAATGAGATAACAATTCAATTTCGAATAAAAATAATTTAAAAAACTAATTAAAAAATTAATCTATAATTATAAAATACAAAAAAAACAACAACAAAATTTATAAGCTTATTTTCTTCTTCATGTGTGTTTTTTATTTTATTTCACAATTAACCCCAGGCGTATACGTTATGCGGAATCATACTTAAGCTACCTATTCATATCACTCATACGCCTGTGAAATCTTTGGTTTTAAAAGATCTTTGATTAACCCTAGGCGTATACGTTATGTGGAGTCATATTGAAAACCCGTTTCAATATCACTTATACGCCTGTGGAAATCTTTGATTTTTTTTTCATCCCTTTTGCAAATTATTATTAAATTTAATGATTTTAAGCATTAAACATAGTGACGAACTCAAAAAAAAAATGCATTCGAAATGCAAATGAATTCACTTCTCATTCAAAATGTATAGTTGTTATGGGACTAGTAGAAGTCAATCTAAAGAAGAAAAAAAAAGAAAAGAAAACAAAAGAAAAAATGATTAAAAAAAATACAATAAAGCAGTTTAGTTAAGATAAAAATAAAATAAATAAAATCATATGTAATTAATATATGACATAATTCTGCTTTAACATGCCACAGACGTATTACAATAGGGAATGCATTAAAAAGGAGAGGAGTATAGTAGGAAATAAATCGAGAATACAGAACTCTTAGTTTTTCATAACATATGCAGCAGCCAAGCATTTCTCACCATACATAACATACATAATTGGCCTTCAGTCAGGATTACGGCCTAGCTTCTCAACACCGCTCATGTTGTGTGCGTTAATTTTATACTTGAGTGGCGGGACCTACAGTTTAAAGTCGACTCCGAACGACAGATTTTTTGAGAAGCTTTTTATGGCAATTTTTACTCTCAGAGTTTTTGCCAGAAATCTGCTGAGAGGAAGTCGCCGAAGAAATACTTTTTGTATTTTGTTTTTTATGTCTGGCCTGGGATTCGAACTCGGGCCTTTCGTCTAATAAGCCAACACACTACCTACTAGACCACGGCGACTTCACTTCTCACCATACGCTGTAGCAAAATTCAATCTCAGCGCAGCTGTTTACCATCGATGTGGATAATATCCAATAACCAAAACTGTTCATCTCACGTAAATATTGTGCCACAAGGTCAAATAATCCAATACGCAAACAGTTCTTGCTGCATAAGCACTATAAATATAATAAATGCAAACAGCAAACTCAACAAAACCAAATGCAGCATTCGAACGACTGCAATCGGTATGGAAATGTTCATAGCTCAGTATGATCATATCGGATAATATCATGAACTGGATAATATCATGAACCAAATCTGCTCATCTCACATGAATATTGTGCCACAAAGACAAATAGTCGAATACTCAAATAGTTCTTGCTAACTAAGCAGTATAAAAAGACAGCAAATGATTGCATAAAACTCATTGCAAACAGCAGACTCAACAAAACCATAGAGATCATAGATCATAGAGCTTCAACAGTTGCGTCACAAAAACTTCAAACTCACGTTGGTGAATTGGAAAATTGGATACTGAAATGGAAGATAAAAGTTAACGTTTCTAAGTGAGTGCACATTACGTTTACACTGAGAAGGGGAAAGTGTCCGCCACTCATGATTAATGGTATAACAGTACCAGAACATAATAGTGTAAGATATCTGGGCATCCATCTCGACCGTCGCCTTATATGGGCTCACCATATAGCTGCCAAAATTACCCAGATGAAACTCAGAACAGCACAGCTTTACTGGCTTATTAGACTTAAGTCAACACTTGACTTAGAACTAAAACTGATTTTGTATAAATCAGTATTGAAGCCTATTGGTATCCAACTGTGGGGAACAGCCTCACCATCCAATATAGAGAAGTTGCAAAGGCGGCAATCTAGACTTCTTAGAATAATAACAGATGCTCCTTGGTATATGAGAAACAGTAACATCCACAAAAATCTGAAGGTGCCCCTAGTTCGAGAGGAAATGTCAACTACAGCAAGTGTCAACTACGTCTCTAGGATTACAGAATATCCCAACCCTCTTACTTGTATTCAAGGGTCACAGACATCTCAAAAGGGTTCAAACAAATGATCTAATCAGATAAATTTATTTTTGATGAGCACTGTTAGTTGTACGTAGCAGTGGCAATAACGACTTTTATTTTTGTATTATTTTAGGTTAAGCCTAGAATACATACATACATAATTGGCCATTACAAATCTTCATTCAGGATTACGGCCTAGCTTCTCACACCACTCATGTTGTGTGCCTTAATTTTATACTTGAGTGGCAGGACCTACAGTTTAACGTCGACTCCGAACACAGATTTTGAGAAACTTTTTCGTGGCAGGTTTATTTACTATCAAAGTTTTTGCCAGAAATCTGCTGAGAGGAAGTCGCCGAAGAAATACTTTTTGTATTTTGTTTTTGATGTCTGGCCTGGGATTCGAACTCGGGCCTTTCGTCTAATAAGCCAACACACTACCTACTAGACCACGGCCTAGAATACTTATTGTAAATTCCGGAAGGAAAGATTCAATAAATAATATATGGAAAAAATTATCGGAGTTACAACGGGAAGTTGCCGTCTGAGCAAGATGTACAACATAGCAAAGCATATAAATTATTGTCCGGCAGTATGCCTCTACTCTAGCAAGTTTAGCCGTTGCACAATTACCTGGGACTAGGTACCTATATTAATTAGTTTGTAAAAAAAACTGCCGCGTTAGTCGTTCCAGGGTGTCGCTTCCACACTTCACCATTTCAATTAAATACATTTCAATGAAATTTCATTAAATAATGAATAAAATGAAACGAAATTTGATTAAAATCTTATGGAAATGGATTTTATGAATGAAAATTAAAATCTTAAGGAAATGGATTTTAGAAACAACAGATTTAAAAAAGGCTGTTATTTCTTGCGTATCTATGTTTTCTGGTTCCCATTCTAAAGGATTTTAAAATTTGTCTCTAACTAAACCTAACCTTTTTGGGAAGTGTTTTATAAACCCTTCTTTAAAATTTTGTTCATATCCCATTTCATTGCGAAGTTTAATTAAATTTAACTTTTTAAGCAAGACTGCTTGAAATAAGCTGTGAGTCACTATATGTATTCCTTTCAGTTATTTTTGATTCGCACTCTAATGACAGAGTTTTCTCATGCCCCGTTGCTTTTTTTTCTAGAAATTTTCATAACTTAACTCTTCCCATTACTTGGATTACTATTTTTTCCGAAAACACTTTCTATTATGAAAACTTTATTCATATCAATTTTAAAATTTAATGTCATATTTTACATACAATGTTTGTCTCAAAAGAACTAAAACTGCAACAGGATGCCATGAAAATAAACAAAATACAGTCAGTCTAACTCTCTCTCCCTCCCTTTTTCTACTGAACACATACATGCTGGCATCTACAATTTCATTTACTTACCCAAGTACATACAATTACAATAACAAATGCAATAATGACGTATACAATGAATAGGAAATATCAAAACAACAAGTGTAATAATGCAACTACAACTACAACCAAGCAACCAAGCAACTAAATAATAAACAGGTTCATACTTTCCCAATGCACTCTCTCATGCACTCTCTCGTATTAATAAACAAACAACGTTCTCTTGACACTCATTCGTATATGGTTCAGGTATGTTGTGCTTGTAGTGGTGCTGTACACAGTGAAAATGTGCAAATTTCGTTTTTGTAAGTTATTCAATAGAAAACATTCATAAATAAACAAATATGTACAAAGAGAATAAACAAACAAACAATAATAACAGTTAACAGTTAGAAAAGAGTAAGGAGTGCAAAGTAAAGTGTCCAGGAGAGTGTAAAAGTGCTGCTAAGTTGCTGTACATACAAAGCATATCGCAATAAATAAGAATTATTTTCTTGTTGTGTTGATATTTGTAAAGCAAATGTTAACAGTCATGTTTTTGCAAGAAGCATGATTTGTTATTTGTAAATATTCAATGCTATTGTTGTTGTTGTTGTTGTTAGTTTATTATTAAGTACTATACATACCGTAAACTTTCAGTTCTTGAGCGTTGTGAGTAATCTTTGGATAAACGATGCCTGAAATGAAGAACAAAAAACAAAAGAAAAAGAGAAATAATAACAATTAGTGAGTAAAGAGAGTAAAATTAATATTCAAGTAGTTTTTAAGAGCGCCTATTATAGTTTTAATAAGAAAAGCACTTGTGTTTAGTAATCGATCGAATAATTGCAATAACGATGAATTATTACTCTCTAGTTAAACAAAGGAATTAAAGTGTATTAAAATGTTAAGATTTTAGTATGTTTTTTTTTTTTGTTTCATTTGTTAAACATCCATTCATAGTACATACACACATGACTAATTACCTTGAACTAAACAAGTTAAAGTGTGGGTGGAAAAACGTTGAATTTATAATTCAACGTGATTTTGATTGCCATAAACTGCTACTAACTGAACATATAGAAAATAAAGGAAAGTAGTTGGTGGAACTCTCTTCCTAAGCTGCTCTTAAGAGTTTCGGTCAAAGATAATGGTTATTAAACAAGTATTAAAAATGAACCCCAACAAAGTATTCCCTACTAAAGGGTGTTTTTTATAGAGGTATAGAACTTTAAGTTGGCATTACTTTTCAAGATGGCGACCGATTTAACAGCTGTCAAGTGATTTAGTCTCAGTTTGGTTTGGCAATTCATCATGAATAGACTCACGCCTGAACAACGATTGCAAATAGTGCAATTTTATTTCGAAAATAATGGTTCTGTGCGGAAAACGTATCGCGCACTACGTCCATTTTATCGTCGACAAAATCGTCCTTTAGAGCAGTTAATTCGATTAACCATGGAACGTTTTCACACCACGTTTACTCTTATTGATAACTCGCATCCCCAGAGACGCTGTACGGTGCGTACAGAAGAAGCTATTGCTGCTGTAGAGCGTAGCATTGAGGAAGACCGTTACAGTCAATGGTGATGGGTATAGAGCCATGATTACTAACTTTTTCATTCCTGAATTGAATAACCATGATGTCCAGAAGATGTGGTTTCAACAAGACGGCGCAACATGTCACACAGCTCGTGCCACAATAGATTTATTGAAAGACACGTTTGGTGCCCGCCCAATTTCACGTTTTGGACCTGTGAATTGGCCTCCAAGATTTTGTGATTTAACACCGCTAGACTACTTTCTGTGGGGCTATGTAAAGTCATTGGTCTATGCGGTAAAGCTTGACCATTTGGAAGACAACATTCGCCATGTTATTGCCGATATACGGCCACAAATGTTGGAAAGAGTCATTAAAAATTGGACGTCCAGATTGGACAACATCCGCGCCAGCCATGGCGGTCATATGCCAGAAATCATATTTAAAATGTAATGCCACAAGATTATCTTTCGGATAAATAAAATTCATATCAATCGTATAATCCATCGTTGTTTTATTGCAACTTAAAGTTCTATACCTCTATAAAAAACACCCTATATTAGGATACCTATATTCTTTATTAATGTTTAAGTAGCCAACCTTTTACCCAAAAATTCCAACCATGTCATGCGGTTAATATTTATTATCTACACGGTCTATTGGCAACTTTTGGATGGAGGTTTTGCTTCACCTAGTACTTGAATCGTTTCCTTAACATGATGCGGCAGGCCACTTGAAGTTTTAACATGAAAAATAGTTTCAAAATACTTTGAAATTCCCATAAAATTCCAGATTTTCCTTTGTTATACCTTTATTTGGCAAATAATTAACTCGTGCACATTAAATGGAAATAAGTCAGGTGTAAACATTTCATTTTGAAACGTATTAACGCCAAAACGGAAAAAGGAATTTCTAATGACGCCCACCTACTACCTACAAACTGACAAAAGCAGTTGCCCTCTGCATAAAACTCTGCATAATGCTTGAGGAAATTTTGAAATTCTTAAACAGAAAATTAGAAATAAACAAAGATACTCTAAGCAGACAGACAGACAAACAAGCAGACAGACAGACAGATTTCTAATTAAACAACAACAACAACAAAAAGAATAAAAAATTAAAAAACAAATTTAAATAAACATTCGTTACGAAATTAAAACTTGTAAAATATACAGAAAGCAAAAAGCAGAAAGCAAAATACGAAAATGAATATGAGAAATTAAAGTTTCAATTGAAATTTTAAGGCGTTTACAAGCAGCAACAGCAACAGCAACAATAATAAGATTTCTTTAAAAAATTATATTAAAAATTAAAATTACGTACATGAAGGGAACGAAAGTTTAACGTAATGTAACGTAAAAATACTCGAAAATATAGGGTGGTTTAGGGGAGATTACAAGGCATTAAGGAGATTCGAAAATTATCCCACAGGCTACCATCAATTCCAAAAGGTCAAAGGGGTGCAAGTGCAGAACAATAAGGAGAATAGAAGTGTGGTGTGGTGTGGTGTGCGGTGTGTGGTATAGAGTTTGGTGTTGGTATTTGTAGTTGTGTTGGTAGTTCTTTATTACCTGCGATTCCTTTGAGAATTGCCACGTCTCAGGTTGCGATTGTCACGCCATCTATCAAAACGATGACGCAGTGTTTGACGTACCTCCGAGTTGAGGAAGCAAAAAAATAATGAAACAAAAAAACCCTGCAAAAAAGAACGACAAACAAAACAAACAGAAATTACACATTAATTATGCACAACAATTATGCACAGTGCAAACGAAAAGTATACTTACTTGTGTACTAATCAAAAAGGCTCGTGTTATTTCAAATAAATTACGACTAATGCCTTGTTCCGGTCCAACCAATACCAATAGGTATGTTATGCCAAATAACGGTATCAATACTAATAAAGCTTTTGAAGCCTTATGGTATTGTCTGGTCTCCAGTGTATTGGCTGAACGTAATTTTGTTATAAGAACCTGCAAACGAAGCAAAGAAAAAAAAAAGGAAATAAGAAAGGCTATAAAAAAAGATTAAAACAAAGTTACAGAAAACATAAAAACCGGAAGTACATGTTCAGGTACACTTGATACTCTCAATATCCGGTTAAAGAGAAAAGAAAAATCTCTTTTAAAGTTAAAGAGTTTCTTATCAAAGCGGTTTAAAATAAAAATTAATGAAATTTAATGTTATTTTATATCAAACTGAAATAATAAAAGTAACTGCAGATTTAACGGTTTCCAAAGCAACGATCTGTTAAGGCTGTCAGTTGTTAAATTGCTTTCATACCAAGTGTGGTAGTTAATCAGTGATTCAAACGAGGTCTCACTTTCAAAATAAAAATATGACGGATAATCAAAATTTGTCTACTCTACGGTATTGTGAGTAATTGGTCCTACGGCTCATTACCCCATCCATCTAAAGCTCAACTCATGTTACTATTTAAGAACGCTGACTGTTCGCAATGCGGTAGATATGTTGATTAAATCCAGAGAAACAAGTTTTTAACGCTGATTTAAAAAAAAAAAGTTCTTCAACATTAAATATCATTTCTCGCTCCATTTTTAGGTTAGGTTGAATGTTGTGGCGTACCTTCAGAAAGAGGTCATCTTTAGGTGACCATTTATCATTTAAATCATAATTCTTTCTTTATATAATGGCAGTTTTATAAAATTTAACTTTTGAACACCATAATTGAATAACCCTTTATTTTAATGGCTCTGGCTTTGGCTGTACTTACCCACATTATTCGTATAAGAAATATTAAATTCAAGGTTAATACCAATGAGGCTGGACCCTGAAATATCCAATCAATATGAGATTCACGCATCCAAGAGCATTCAATATCCAGCTGCAAGACAAAAGACGAGAATGAAAATTAAAAAAATGTTCATCAACTTGAGCATAACATTGCAAAGGAGATTACAGGCATAAAAAGTAAATAAATATTAAAATAAAAACTAATTTAAATACGTGGCATGTTAGAAAAATTGGGCGATTTTGTAGAGTTTCTGTTTTTAGGTATATGTATTCCATGGGATCGAGCGTACATAATACATACATACATATGTCTGAGTGTTTGAAGTAGCTGCCATGATATTGAAATTTGATAAAATCTTCCGTAGAAGAAAACAAAGCTTAGTAGGTGGTGTATTGCCTTTGCTAGGTGGCCGCTCGTGAGTTCTTATTTCCAAAGGGAAAAAAAGAAAAAAAATTATTTCTTTGGACGATATACCTTCCACGGTCTTCTGGCAAAAGCTCTGTCTAAATTTGTCATTCAAACTCCACTTTATATTTCAGGTACTGTACTCTTGATTAAAGGTGGCTTGAAAAGCTAGGCTGTAATCCTGCCTAAAAACTTGTAAAGGCTTCGTGAAAGCAAATGTTTGATAATAATTTCAATTTTAAAATCGAGAAATGGATAACCCTTTACTAAATCGAACTACCAATCTAACCTAACCTAGCTTTTGGTTTTAACGCAATCTAACCTAACCTAGCTTTTGGTTTTAACGCAATAACTATTACGTGTATTAACTTTTGTTGATCATGATCTTCGGCCCAAAATATTTGACACCTTTTGTTTTAACTTCCAATTCCAAATTGTATCAGCTCTTTAAAGCTTTCATCATGTGCAAAAATACAAAATAATCACAAAATAATGAAATATAATGACAACGCTACGTAATATACTTCAAAGGAAATTTTTAGCTGCTCATAACAGTTTATAAATCATAAAGAGCCTCTAACATGATTTGTTTTATAAACTTTTGCCCGCTTTAATCTGGAACTTTTAGGTTGTAGAAGTGGATGTGGAAGTAATAGAACAAACTGAGTGTGTCTTAAAGTGTAATCACTGCGTGACAGATTAACATGTCACAGAAACAGATTGATTCAATTAAATATAGGATGTGTGTATGTGTGTGTGTGTGCGTCTTTGCCAAGAATAAAGAGAATTTAAATGTAAATCAGTCTACACAAGAGGGAGTTCCATAGAAAAGCAAAACTCAATAAAAAAATAAATTAAAAGCAGTTTAAAGCAATATTGCTAGACTATGCTGGGCTGATGTGGATCAGAAAAGGTTTCAATGGTCACCCGTCGCCCCTTTAAGGACAAGATTTGTTTAATTTCCTATACAATTACAATCCTTTAGTCATGATTACAACCTAACTTCTCACACCCCCCATGTTGTATGTATTAATTTTTTTAAATGAGTGGCGGAAGCTACAGTTGGAAGTCAACTTCAGATGACAGCTTTTTAAGAAATTTTTCATGACAATTTTATTTACTTCCAGAGTTTTTGTCAGAAGGCTGTGGCAGAGGGATTCACCAAAAGAAATATTTTTCTTCCCATTTCTCTCTGTTTGAGATGTTTGAGGGATTTGAATCACAAACTCTAGTTTATTAAGCCAACACATTACTCTGACTAAGCTAAGGCAACTAATTTGCCTTCATTGTGTTTAATTAACCTTATGAAACACCCCACATATACAATACACATACAATATGCATGTGTCATAAGCACAGAAATTACGTATCCAATCCGGTATGTATTTATATGAGTACAATTGTGTGTGTGTGTGTGTATGTACAAGATATGCAATATTGTGGCTCCTTAAATGCTGAAAGACATGATGCCACTTATTCACCATAAAGATAAAGATGTTCGTCATGTCTAAAGAGTGAAATTGTAATCATCATCATCATTATTATGTTCATCATCGATATTAAAATATCAAATTTGCATAAGAATGAGTTTGAGAGAACATATACGCGTATGTATTCATGCATGTTTGGTAGTAAAATAATGACAAAGATAATCAGTTTCTGATTATAAAACAAAGGGACATGGTCTCTTGTTAAGTATACATCTGCATGAGTGTGTGTATTGCATAAATGAGCACATATGAGCCTGTCAATATGGTGTAGTGGTGGTAGTCAATATGGTGTAGTGGTGGTAGTGGTTTATAAATGATATTGTTCTTGTTGATTTTCATTTATAAAACTTCGTAAATGTCAAGTAAACTTGTAAATGTATTATTAGTTTACTGTTTATCTCTCTTTCTTCCTCTCTGCCGCTCAGTTTTTTTTTTTTGGTTTATTTACATATTGTATAGTGCGTGTGCGTTTATCAGTTGTTGTTGTTGTCTTTTAATGTCATTTATTAACGATATCAACACTCTCAAACGAACTCACGCACTCGAACATGTATGCTTACAGCTTAAGTTGTAGATATAATCTTCATACATACAAGTATTAGTGGTTAAAGGCTATTATTAATGAACTGTTTTCGGTACTTCAGCTCTTGTCTTATTTGTTTGCAACACACGCTTTCATTTTGGGGAAACCATATTCACAATTCAATTCAAATTGCCTGGTTTGTGTTGTGTTACAAATTCAACTGTCAAGGTTCGGAAGTCCCTGTTAGAAAATTGTATTTAATTGGTCATGGAAGACATGGTAGCTGGAAAGCCAGATGTGTAGGCTTGCTTGAAGATGACACTAGAATGAGTAGTGTGTACACCAGCTTACCTGGCATCATTCTTCCTCTAAAGAATTTATACAGTGGGATCCCTATAACAGATTCTGGTAAGACAGGGTTGCCATTTGTCGTCGCTTAGAAACAACAACTTTTGTGGGATGTAAAAAACCAAGAACAACATAGTGAAAAACTAAACCGCTGTTAAAAATAGAGATGCATGGAGACAATTTTTCGACCCGACGGAATCTACCTGAAGATTAGGTGGATCGGGCGCTGCAAAAGTGAAGTAAGTTAAATAAGCTTGAGCATGTAACATCCAGTGGTCGCCGTAGTCTAGTAGGTAGTGTGTTCGCTTATTACGCGTAAAGCCCGGGTTCGAGCCCCAGGCCAGATATCAAAACGAAATATGAAAAAAAAATATTTCTGCGATTTCCTCTCAACAGATATCTGGCAAAAACTCTGAGAGTAAATAAACCTGCTATGAAAAAGGGTCTCAAAATCTGTCGTTCGGAGTCGACGTTAAACTGTAGGTCCCGCCACTCAAGTATAATATTAAGACACACAACATGAGTGGTGTGAGAAGCTAGGCCGTAATCCTGAAGGGTTGTAATGGCCAATTATGTATGTATATGTATATAGCATCCAGAAGTCGCCGTAGTCTAGTAGGTAGTGTGTTGGCTTATTCGACGCGACGCCACGGTTCACACCCCAGATCTCCAACAAAACGAAATATGAAAAGCAGCAGATTACTGGCAAGCACTCTGAGACTTCAATAAAATTGCCATGAAAATTTTCTCAAAAAAATCTTACGTTCGAAGTCGACTTCAAACTTTAAATTAACAAACACAACATAGATGGTGTCAGAAGCTTGGTTGTAATCATGACTAAAGGGTTGTATAGACCTATTATGTCTTATGGATGTATATATGTAACATCCAGAATTTTACAAAGAGGACTGTGTTAGCTATTAGGACAAATTGATTTCCTAGATAAAAATATCTTCTATCCTAACCTTAACCAGTGTTTAGAACACAATTATAAACTTTGTGACTAAATATGTTACAGATCAATACATATGTATGTATTTATAAACTTATATAATCATTTTTGACATTTGAATATTTAATATCTATGAAATGGCATACGTTTTAATGCTTCAAATAGTAGTTTGTGTCAATAAAATGAAAATCATCGTTTCGATAAAAATTTATTGGCCAATTAAATTGAAATCAATACCTGCACAAACATTCAATGCCACACAATATTTGCCAAATTCATGTTCAATTTCCGTTTTTTTTTTTGTTCGCCTTTTAAAAATTCTAATTTTACAATCCGTTTTCATGAGCGAAAAATTAATGGCTTCAATAAAAGTGTAACAATTCCATCAAAAATAGACAAACTAACGAATGGATAGAAGAACAAGGAAACAAGGAAAGTCCGCCCCCATCTACTGATATTGTTTATAAAAAAAGCATAAAAAATCTCTATAAAACTAACAATTTCATGCAACATTGAAAAGTCATAAACTTTAATGTCAAGTGATAAATTTAAAAATGTTTGATTCCGGGGAGAATTGAATTGAATTTTTGATGCGAGGAAAAGAGAAAAAATTTAAACAAAATTTTTAATTTATTTATAAAATGTTAATAGAGTTTCAAGCAGAACACCTAATTCGAGCCTGTGCTGTCAGCAAGGAAAGGGAGTGCTGTGGAAGGAAGCGAAGCAGCTTCGCCTCTTCCTAGCAAAATTAGGTCTCTCACACACGAGGTTAAGAAGTGCTCCTCGAGTCTTCAGCTCACTTAAAAGTCATTCGAGGGCTTACTAAGTCTATCGGCATATCTTTCAATAGCGTAGCGGTTGATGACCATTCGATTTAAGGAAAAAGCACAAGCAATTCTCTGCCAATCCTTGGTGGCCTAGCAGAGCCTAGCAATATTGCAAGTACATCTATACTGCCAACGAAGTTAACCTTTCCGGTAAAACAACCAAAGAATACCCAGTTTAACTGAGACATTTGGAAAATCTGTGCCCTATAACATCTTGGAACAAATAATATCTCGTACCCAGCACTAGTCAGTTCATGAGCAGCGCATTCTCTATTTCCCGAAAGCCATATAAGAGTTATCTTTGAATGATTCGAAATTTCCTTGAAAAATCCTATGTATTCGAGGCTGAAGAAGGACATCGAGGTGTGGATCCATACGGGTTTGATCTCAGCTTGAAGACCACGATGTACGCTTGCAAAATACTGCAGTAGTCAGGTGGCATACACGAAAATCAGAAGTCTGATAGCCTGCTCTGACAAGCACTTCATAGTCTTGGATATATACGTTAAGAGCCCCCACCGGAAACTTCTAAGCCATCACACCAGAAATCTCTTGTTGGAATCCTAAAATCACATCTCCATGGTTTTTGTTTTCTGGATATTTATCTTAAGTCCAACATTACACACTAAACTGTCCAGATTTTCTGGCTTTGCTTGCATTTTGGAATAATGGAATTTGTGTCAGCATAATTAAAATCCTCAAATCCTCGAATTGCTGTAAGAGACTTCATGTAACTCCCCTTCTCTTTTGGCTTAAAATTGAAATTAGCATGGTGCTGAAAGTGCGCCGAACAACTACCTCGCTAGTTTAATGGAATTCGGTGAGTGCAGGAACTGCTACATTGGCATCACAACGGCTCGCTATGCGTGCTCAAGTGAGTTTTTGTAATCAGAGCTAGTCGCCGTAGTCTAGTAGGCAGTGTGTTGGCTTATTAGACGTAAAGACGAAATATGAAAAAAAAAATATTTCTACGGCGACTTCCTCTCAGCAGATTTCTGGCAAAAACTGTGAAAGTAAATAACCCTGCCATGAAAAAATTTCTCAAAAAATCTGTCGTTCGGAGTCGACGTTAAACTGTAGGTCCCGCCGCTCAAGTATAAAATTATGGCACATAACATGTGTGGTGTGAGAAGCTAGGCCGTATTCCTGACTGAAGGGTTGTAATGGCCAATTATGTATGTATGTATGTATGCTACCACTACTACCACTATGGTGGTGAAAAGTTAAGGGGATAGAGATTCTTGTTATACTTCTGCGTGGCTATGCTATTGTTGAGTATTGCAGTGTCTATCCTCGTACACACAAGGCATTAATGATTCGAATTATTTTCAGGGGATGTCTTTGGTCCGGAAAACATTTTTCATATAAAAAAAAACGGAAAAACGAATCAGAAGATGGAGATGACCGTATGTTCTTTCTAATTTCCTTAAAGGAGATAAGGCAGAATCATCTCAATGGCTCACACTCACAAGCAATCAATTTCGGCTAATAACTGATGGAAAATGTTACATCATCTTCCTTAAATTTATATGGACGATTAGCTTCTTAATCAATAAATCATTTCGTATAAATTTCAAACTGTATTCTTCTGTCTTAGCTGTGATTTCATTTCCTTTTGCTGGATGATGTGACAGTAAATTGTGTTAAGAGAGCATCCTTGATATTTTAACATTTCTTTATAAATTTCCATTTGACGCATTCAATTATTCATAAGCATTGCACAGGAATAAACTTCTAGTGATGAAAGTGATTTCAATGTAAATCTCATTTCTCTTAACATTTGACTTCTTTTTTTGTATTCAAAACAATTGAAAATTTAAATGTGTTTTCCTTGTGATTTTTCACCTTTTTTATCTCCAAGATTCAATTATTTTTAGCTGAGAATTTCCACGCACTTTTCATCCAAAATTTAATTTTTATTAAATAAAAAAAGAGGCAAAAATCAAAAGCAAGTGATACGTAAACAAAGGTAGTGGAGGGAAGCGAGGGTTTGAGTGAAATACAAATTGAAAGAAAGTTCAAAAAGATTTGTAGGAGTTTTCCAAAATGTTGATTAAGTTTTCATTGCCTAAATGGAGTGGAGGGTGGAGGCGGGGACAGTATATTTTCATGCCCTTTTGAATATTTCAAGTTGTTGAAATCAATATGAGCAACAGAAGTTTTAAATTACCTGCTCATTTATAAATACCAGCACCATTTAACATTTAACAGTTATTTAAGAGGTAAAGGAAAAGATTTTAATTAAACAAAAAGCCACAAACTCAACTTAATTTCATGATAAAAATATTGCGATCAGTCAAGTCTCACTATATGGTACCCTACACCACAATATATTTGAAAAGCAAGAGACTATTAAGAGCTGCCAAGGTTGCTAGTTTCATTTATCTGTTTGGGTATCCCCCACCAAACGGTGAAGGTATTACAAATTCCCATGAATTTCAAAAAACCATAGTGTCACTACAGACTACATACTTATTATGGAAGGTTAGAGAAAGAAAAACAATAAATTTTTACAATTTAAGGAAACAATTACAAAATCCCTGTTACCAACGATACGCCTGCTGTTTTAATACCAAATAAAACCAAAGGAAAGGAAAAAGAAAAATATTTGAAAATTGTTTTTCTGTTTTTCAAAAGTGTTTTTCTTTCGAACTAAAATTTTAATTAAAAACTCATTAACCCATTAAAAATAGAAACAGACAGAGGAAGAATAAAAGAAAAACTTTAATCCACATGACATTTGGATTGATAAACGAATTTAACTTTGAAAAGAATTTTCTAATATAACTTGCAACAGATTTCGTTCTTTTTTTTTAGCTTTAATTACCAGAAAAAAAACATGTGGCATATGACATCATTCCAAGGGGGAGTCAAGAAGAAGAAGAAGAAGAGAAACGTAATTAACTTTTTATTAGTTTTTATTTTTCATCAATTAGATCATCATGTTGCAAGGTTTTTGTAATACATATTCGCAATTTCTCTTTGCAACACAATTTCTTTCATCTATACATACATACATACATACATAATTGGCCATTACAACACTTCAGTCAGGATTACGGCCTAGCTTCTCACACCACCCATGTTTTGTGCCTTGATTTTATACTTGAGTGGCGGGACCTACAGTTTTTGTCGACTCCAAACGACAGATTTTTGAGAAACTTTTTCAGGTTTATTTACTCTCAGAGTTTTTGCCAGAAATCTGCTGAGAGGAAGTCGCCGAAGAAATAATTTTTTTTTAAATTTCTTTTTGTCTGGCCTGGGGCTTTACGTCTAATAAGCGAACAGACTAGCTAATAGACTACGGCGACTAATATTAAAAGATTAAAAGAGGTATTTTCGACTATTGCTTGGGAAGGTCAAATTACAGAAGGGACCAGTAATGACCTGAATAAGAAATCAGCCGCTCTAGTTCGCTTACAGAACACTGGTACAGATAGGTGACTGTACTTATTGTGCACTGGTCGAATAGAGATGATACCCGACAGATTGGATTACGCTTTTTTCTTTTTGCAACTATCCAGACCTTATAAACAACTCCTGTGGTTTCCTTTTGTCGACAGCATAAGAGTATGTGCAATTTTACTTGACTCTGGATAAGAATAGGTTATTTCTTGGAATGATTTCTACAGACTCTGTGGATCTGAGCAAGAGGGGAAGACTATATTTCCCGGCATTTAAAATAAAGACGCGGAGGTTCTTAATCTCTCATTTGCAGTCATCTTTGACTGAAACCTCTAAAAACGAGATTTATTTCGGATTCCAGATGATTTCCTATAGGAACTGTCTGATCCCATAATAGAATATTGTATTGTTTCTGTTGTAGTTGAAGTCGCCGTAGTCTAGTCTAGGTAGTCTGTTCACTTATTAGACGTAAAGCCCGGGTTCGAGCCCCAGTCCAGACATCAAAACGAAATATGAAAAACAAAAATATTTCTTCGACGACTTTCTCTCAGCAGATTTCTGCCAAAAACTCTGAAAGTAAATAAACCTGCCATGAAAAAATTTCTCAAAAATCTGTCGTTCGGAGTCGGCGTTAAACTGTAGGTCCCGCCACTCATGTATAAAATTAACATACACAACATGAGTGGTGTAAGAAGCTAGAGCGTAATACTGACTGAAGGATTGTAATGGCCAATTATGTATGTATGTATCAGTGCCCGGCATTTACAATACAAAGGCGAAGGTTCTTAATCTCTCATTTGCCGTCATCTTTGAATGTAACCTCTAAAAACCCGATTAATTTTGGATTCGAGATGTTTTCCTATAGGCACCGTCTGATCCCATGATAGAATGTTGTATTGTTTCATTACAACAGGCCTAACCTTTGACCTCAATGGGATCTTAACTTTTAAAGAAAGCCTTCCAGTTAACCTGACCTAACTTATCCATGATTGTAGGATCTTTTGGCAAGTGGATATCATGTACCAGTTAAGTTCATTAAAGATTTCAATCAGACGTAATGAATTTGTATGCACACAGCTACATATGTGCAGTTCAGTATCTTGTGTTACATGGCGCACGTAAACCACGTTAGCTAAAGGCAAAATAACAGCAAATAATTGAAGAAAAGTGTGCATGTTTGACCTGAATGAGTTCATGCTAATTGTGCTAAACAAAGACTTTAATTTCATAAACTTGAAATATCCTTATGGAATACTCTGCTGGTTAATATCTCCACATGAAATCATAGCATACTAGCATAACGAATTTTGAATTTGACACTGCCTTCCATAATACATACATATGTACATACATAATTGACCATCACAACGTTAACTCCGAACGACAGATTTTGAGAAACTTTTTCATGGCAGGTTTATTTACTCTCAGAGTTTTTGCCAGATATCTGCTGAGAGGAAGTCGCCGAAGAAATATATTTTTTTTTTCATATTTCGTTTTGATGTCTGGCCTGGGGCTCGAGCCCGGGCTTTGCGTCTAATAAGCGAATACACTACCTACTATACTACGGCTACGGCCTTCCATAATGGGTGTCTTAAAACAGAAATAAAGTTCATAGCTTTTGACTCATGTCGTTTGATAAAATCATGTTCTTATTTTGGTCTTAAAAGCAATATGTTTTCAGCTTCATAACTTTACGACATTGATTAAGAAACGGTTGAAGATATCAATTAAAAAACAATCACATTCTTATGACTCAAAATATTTCCATAATATCACACGATTATTTATGTTGTTACTATTTTTATGAACACAACTGTACTACGAATCTAAGCATACAAGGCTGGCTCACCGGCAAGTAACATTTAATAGACACATTTTACTTTATAGTTAAAAACTATTTTTACTGTAAATTGATGACAAGAAAAACACATACATACTGTTACTAACAGTCACTCACTTACCCCATTAAAACTGCCGCTTTCCAAAGGTGGAGCATAAACTTTTGCAATAGACCAGGCAAAAACTATTATGGCTGGACAACCTGTAATAGAAGATAAAAATAAAAAAAATTCAATTAAATTTATTACGCATTTTAATTAAACGCATTAAAAATAGGAGACGACATAGAGGAGAAGGGTATCCTTTATAATGAATGGAATAAAAAAGGAAGAGAATAAATAAATTAAATATAATATTACAACAAAAACCAAAAATAGGAGTTATTTATTGATTATTAATTTAATACTATACATATATACAGTTAGTTTACATAAATATTATAAAAAAAAATAACGGAATATTTACCCCAGCCAATTAAAGCGTATTGTAGAAAACCTAAATTATCGCTAGAGAATGTTTGCACCACCAGTGTATATAGATAAAGGCCTAAAAAGAGTAAGAACAAAAAATTAAAAAAAAGGATGAGAATTAATCATTAAAATATTGAAAATATTGTAAATATTTTACATTATAGAACAACAACAACAGGATATTAAATTTCCCATTGACGATGACTGACTGACTTCTCTTTCCGTCAATTTGATAATTAAAATGAAATTTTAATGAAAATGAAAATGAATTTTCAATGAATTGTGCGAATAGTATGCCAAAGAATTTCTACAAAACAAAACAAAACAGAAGAATATCAGGGAAATGAAAAATATTAATGAGTTGACATTGTCATTGTTTGTTGGAGAGATTGTTGAATAATTAAAACAAATAATTGCTTAGCTTAGACCGTTTTAAAAGGCTTTATTATGCTATTTTATAGATTTTCCTATTGAGAGGACAAATTTTAATGCAGGAAAATGAAAATGTTTAAATAATTAGCATTCTATTGACATTTTAATTATTGCTTTAAGGAACAAACTTAGAAGGGATTATGCATGCCAAACAACATTTCCTATTGACTAATTATATGGACGAATTCGTAGACTATAAAGACAAAAAATACGCATTTAACTATTAGCAGATGTGCCACGATATTGTAGTCTACTTGGCTCGTGTCATCTACTATACTTCGATCTTTTTCCAATAGTTTAATAGCAGGTCAGCTTTAACCAGATAGAGGAGAAAGGAAAAAATATTGGCCAACTATCGAGAAATCGACAACTATGGATGCTGAAATGACCGACTACTTATACTACAAAACATAAGCATGCAACTATTAAACGATGTATGCCTTAATTGTCACCTCGAAGAAAAGCCGAAATTTCTACCCCGATTGTGGTAAACTTAAAAAATCACGCCGATTCCTTCTAAATTTTCAAACAAATTAAAAATAATGCTGCTTTACAATCTATCAGTGCTAGAAAAAAAGAAATGAGAAAACTATGAGATACATCTCGTAAACGATTCCATACAAATCGTCACGAATAGTTCGAAACTGAATGGACATACATACATACATAATTGGCCACTACAACCCTTCACTTAGGTGTCATAGTCGGCAGGCAGAGCACACTTTATAAGGCTACCGCGTCATTGCAATGCCTTCCACACCAAACTATCAGCTACTTACATCGGCAATTGGACTGATTATAGAAGACGTCTGTTACTGTGACCACTGGGCTCTAACATTATGGGCACAAGAATCTCTCAACAAGATGCCAAAGCAGTACAATATTCACATCATATGACTGTATGGCCATAGTGGTGTTTCGGAAATGTAAAAAAACAAATGAATTGAGCAAATGTGGCACTACTATCTGACTTTCGGCTAAGTTCTCTATACTTGGAACCTTATAGATAACCTGCAAGCAGAGGATTGACAATGCAGTAATACATTCCGTCAACGCTGCCTTCTCATACGTGCAAGATAGCACACCAAATCCGGATAAAGGAAGTTTGCACTCAAAGGAGCAAGCTTAGCTAGCATAGTTGTCGAAGTCATTACACTTCTGTAGGAGCTGGAAAAACGAGAAACAGTTCCTCACCTATTGGATATATGCTCAGCTGTTTGGCTATTAATATGCCAACAATTTCACTGGAGCAATGGGTTGCACGTAGCTATAGTGTATCCATCCTGTTTCCTATATAACAGCTATCCTTCCAATATAGTGGAAATTGACAAAGGTATCGGGCTAGATATCTGTCTTGACTGAAAGTTTGACCAATTTAGTAAGGAAAGACGAAAATTACGTTCCGTAAGACAAGATTTCATTCTCCAATGATATAACTTAGCAATCACTTCTGTAGAACCTGCAAAAACGAGAAAGCGATTCAAACTGTTCCTTGCCAGTTGAACTATTCCAATGTCAACAACCACAATGTCGATGTTGGATATTGAGAGACCTTCGGAACACTGGGCTACACCGGCTAACAGCCATCGTACAAAACTGATGGGAGTTTACAAAGATATCGGGGTTGAGACAGTATCAGTCTTGACAGAAGGATTGTAATGACCAATTAAGTAAGAAAGCAACAAATCATGCCAAAAATTACGTTTCGAAAGAGCTTACAAGATTTCCATCACCAATGGTGCAATTTTAAGTCAATAACTTCATGACACTTTGAATTTCTCAGTTGTTAACTGTAAAAGTAACACTGCTCTAGCTAAGAGCCTTCTGTTAGTACACTTAAAGGCATTTGAATCTGGCATGCTTCATGGTTTCTAGTAGACCACAACACGAGAAAACTAAATTTCTGACGAAGAATCTAATTAGGACAACCCAAATGAGACTACTATTGCCAATTAAAGTACACGAACACAATAGCAGATCAACAACTGTTTGTGAAATAGTAAGTGAGCGGAAGCCTTAGCAATAATTCACGAACTTATTGAAGCACCCTCGCACTTTTCAATTTTATTTTCCGCAATCTTTATGTTCCGAGCTGGAAAAAAAAGAATATTAAACGCCAATAAAATTCATGGCCTTTGACTTCTCGCCCCTTTATGACAGACATTCAATGCTTTATAAGGCAATAAATTTCAGTTAAAAAAAAAATATTGTATTACTACTACTTAATAATGATTTTAATTAAATAATGGAAATAAATCTCTCTCACGCATGCCATCGAACTTACCTTCTACAAACATCCAGAAGAAATTCGTTAAATTAAAATAATGAAACATCATAACCAAAGTAATACATCCAGCAGGACTGGCATGATCTGTCATCTAAAGGTGAATATTCATTCCAATAAACAGGAGGCATAAAAGAGAGACAAAAAAGAAGAGAAGAAAAAAGTATTAAATGAACTGAAATGCTAACAAATTAATTTCATTAAGCTGCGGGTAATACTACAAAGTGACATTTAATGGGAAGTAAAAAAGGTTTAATTGAATTTTAATTTCACCTCACCACCCCACCTTTTGTTTTTACAGTATACTTACCACTTGTAAAAATAGTGTTAAAATCCATAATAATGCCGACAGAATGTAGGTGAGAAATAAATTCGCATGAATGGTATTTCGTAGGCATTTTAAGTCTCTGCAAGAGAGAAAGTTTTTGAAAAACATAAAGAAATTAAATTTTTAATAACAATAATTTAATATGTAGTACATCAAGTGTGGTACATCTGTTGTATACTCAACTCACTCACTTGAAACATAAAAAGACAATTAAGGCTAAAACTAATGCAGCAAAACTTATAAAATAACCGCAACAATAAATGTAAGCGGGCAATTCAATGCCTGGCGCAAAATCTGGTACTCCTGGCATTTCAACCGGATGATGGCATTTATCATAGTTGGAGTAATTGTTCCATGTGCCATTGGGAAAACAAAAACGTGTTGCATTCTCTGTAAATAAAAAAAAAGGAAAAGAGAAAATGTGCAAAATTAGAAAAAGTTGTTGTGGAAAATATTTAAAAAAAAGTGAAAGAAGTAGAAACACTTTTAATGACACTTTAATACGTATTAAAAAAGAGTATCAGTAAACAGAGCTGTTAAAGGAGAATATTTAAAAATAAATTCAGTGATTTTATTTATTTTTATTTTATTGTAATTGAGGCATTATGGAAGCAAAATTGTGCTTAAAAGATATCAAAAGACTTTGGCTATAATCACACGAGAACAATTTTTAGTCATACAAGTTTTGTTCTTTTCATATCACACGAGATGAATATTAGTTTGGCATGAACTGTATACATATACACAGCTTTGTATGTATCAGTGTCTTTGCATTCATTTGATGTTTGGCTGATTTTTAAAAATGTGCATGTATTAGTTTTGTGCTGATAATGCGGTAGCTGGTTAAAACTTTACGCCACCGAAAAACCATTATTTTCACCTCTTCTATCATTTTATGCCAGCACAATTGTTCTCGTGTGATTAGGCTATTTGTAATCTTCTTCTTCTTCTTATATATAAAAATGAATGTGTGTTTATTTGTTTGTAGGTTTGTTTGAAGTCTATAGACGACTAAACGGTTGAACCGATTTTCTTGAAATTTTCAGAATATCTTCATGTATGTCTGGAAGGAGTTATCGGCTACTTTTTACGTTGAAATAGGCAAATAAAATAAAATAAATAAAAAAAGTATGAGTGTTATTGTCTAACAAAATATTACGTATACGTCACCCGACAGCTCTATGTAATCTATATATGTATATAAAAATGAATGTTTGTTTGGATGTAAGTTATAGAATCGTAAACTATGCATTTGATCAAGCGCGTGGGGCCGGAGAAGGTTTCTAAGTTGGTATGACCTATTTCCGACAGGTGGCGCCACTGAAAATTACTCAAAATGAATTAAATCGTAAACTGTGCATTTAATCATGATATGATCTTTAGCAAAGTTGTTGCGCATAAGTCGACGGAAGTTTCTAAGTTGATGCGTTTAATTTCCGATAGATGGCGCCACTGGGAATTATTCAAAATTAATTGAATCGCAAACTATGCATTTGATCATGTGTTGATCGGACAAATACCAGACATTTTAGGATTCATTCATTCATTTATGATTTTTATAACATTTAGTATAACTCATTCCCGTAAAATGTCGAACACAAATTTGAAACATTTTAATTTTGGAAAATTTTTCTAAATGCTGTTGGGTTAAATCAGATTGGATACATTGTGAGATTCTAATAAATTTAAACGCATTTTTCACGTCGTTCCCTTGCAATCATCCCTTCAAAGCGGCAAGTAATTGGTCGGCCTACACCTCAAGCACGGAAGAAAAGAGCGGCAACGAGTATTGAGACTGGAAAATCTTAGAATACATGCCGCTGAGACCCCTTGGCATGAATCACTTCAACAACGAGAAGTGAGATTAGAAACTGATCGAATGTGTACAACTCAGGCCTGTTCGTTTGAATCATCTGGACAACGGGAAACAAAATCAATAAAATGAATCAAAATTAATTGGATATTTGTCTAATGTCTTTCCTGCAAATTTATTTTAGTTGATGGTGCAGCAACACGCGCAGGGTACAGCTAGTTAATTTTTAAATGTCAATTTGGAGGAGTACAGTATATGAATACATTTGGATAAGTACCGTTTAAATAATTTCAAAAAATAATAATTTCAGTTCAAAATAGAATATCGATTATATGACAGTTCAGTTCAGTTGGTATGCTGAGCAATTTTTTTGCAACAGCTGCAACTGAAGTGCCAATCCAAAAATGCACAAGAAATTCGATTAAATTCCGCAGTTTTGATTATGTGTACGTTAATTATAACACAATATAACACGAGTTTTTACCATAAAGCTCAGTAACATGGTAAGTTTGCTAGGCTTAAGTCGATTTCACTATAATCTAATCTACGTAGGTAGAGAGGTAGGTAGGTAGAGGTGGCTGCCCATCCAAGAAAGTTGGTTGTATGGATACACTTAAGCCACATTGGGCCCATTGTATTACCACAGTTATCCGCTATCCCCTAATCTTGAAACCACTCGGAGCTCCTGATGAAGCGATTTAGGCTGCCAATGTCGATCCTGATGTAGTAAGTACCCAAGTACTTCTTTCTCCTCTGGCAAAGAGCCGGGAATGTACCCAGCAGGTGAGGGACAGTCTCCTCCTCTTCCTCATCTCTGCAGCTTCTGCAGAAACGCTACGTTAGCAAGGTATATAATCTAATCTAACCTAACGAATATTTTGGTAACTTCTAGACTATCATTAGACTAAACTAGACTAGTTTTTTTATTTTCTTTACAGATCATCACTTTTATTTACAGTGTATAGTCCAGCTTAGGCAGAAGACCTACGCAATAGACGGTATTATAACACTTTAGTCGGGATTACAACCTCGATTCTCATATCATCCAAGTTGTGTGGGTTAATGTTGTCCATGGGTTTTACGTCGACTCCAAACTTTCAGAGTTTTCACCAGAAGATTGCTGAGAGGAAACCGTCGAAGGAAATATTTTTTCATATTTCGTTTTATTCGAGATATCTGAACTGAAGTTTGAACCACGAGCTCTCGTCTAATAAGCCAACATTGTACCTACGGTATCAAAGTTCTACCCAAGATATTACGTCTACTACAAGTTCGCAATGATTTCCAAATTCAAATCATGTATAAATTGCATAAGGTCCTCTACAAATTGAAGGAACGCATTAACATCTACCGGCTGCGCTAACTCAACCATCTTATTTAAAGAATATTGCGGCAAGCTAATATTTATTGTGGAGATCAGCGGTCATGGGCTTGAGGTCAGCTCTGTTTTTGATTGGCTGAGCAACTGGCGTAGATTGGCGTAAAGATGGGATACCCGGAAGACTGGTTGTCTGACAAACAGGTTGTTAAGCCCAATTAAGTAAGTAAGTCAGTACGTGAAGTCTCTTGTATACAGCCACAATTCTAGCCCTGATAGGCAACTTTGTAGCTGCCATTGTTGAGTATAAGTGTGTGTGAATGTACTTATAATCGAAAGCGTTCTAGACAATGAAAATATGCTTTATTTAGGATAAAACAAAAGTCTATGAGTTTAATTTTGGTTATATTTTTTCTTATTTGGTGATTTTTTCACAAATGTTGGTTACAAAATTTTTTTCGTGGCAACACTGTTTCAGAAGAATAAATAAAAAATTAGTCAAACAACAAAAACGCACGATGAGAACAATTGAGAACATTGTTACGCTCTTGGTTTCTTTATCTTTCCCTTCTATCTTTCCTCCCGCGTCGTGAAATAATTTTGAAAAATATTCCAAAATATACCAAAATTCACATTCTTTACACTTTATTTTCTTTGGTTTTATACATCAAGAATCACAGATAGCATACTTGTAGGGGTAACTATGCGTATGAGTAATATATTTCAAATGCAATTAAATATTAAGTATGTAGTATGTAGCATACGTGGGCATGGCCCCTCGCTCATTTGGAATATCAACATAAAAAGTAGCCTATAACTCCTTCCAGACATACAGGAAGATACTCTGAAAATTTCAAAAAAACGGTTCAGCCGTTTAATCGTCTATAAACTTCAAACATACAAACATACAAACATACAATCAAACACACATTCATTTTTATATATAAGATTTTTTCAATTTTTAAATTATTTCCAAAAGACCCATCCGCCTTTTCCTTGCAAATAAATGCGCTGAATGTCCCAATACCACTCTGCTGGGGCTTTATTTCTACTCCTAAATTGAACGTATTCTCTGCCGATATGTGGAATAATAGTTTTCTTTTTGTCATGTATGCTTTACGGCTTATTAAATTGTCTTAAAATCCTATCCTTACAACTGTGTCTTAGCCAATAATGGAATTCCTATCATAAATCTCCAAAAAAAGAAAAATATATGTTTTTATTGCTTTATTGCTTTTTGTACTTCTGCAATCGCTGGAAGACAGATAAACAATGAATTTATATGGACTTCCATATTTGAAACATATTGCTTGCTGTACGACCTTGACTTAGGTTTTCTTTTTTGCTTTTCAGTTTTTTTTTTTAAATCTCTTATTTTTCATTTGTATGTGTAAAAAAACAGAAATCTTTTTATTGGATTGGAGCTCTTTGTTTGTGGTCTTGTTATTTATTTCCTGCTGAAATTGTAATTTATTTTATGGATAACACAATAAATAAACAAAAAAAAAAAGCAATTCATTATTAAATATTATACGATTTTTTATATTTTTTAAATATTTGCTTCGGTAATATTAAAAACAACAAAAGAAAACCAACCAACTGTTCGTATTTATTTTTTCATTTCATTTCATTAGCACCGCATTAACGATACTCTCTTACATATAAATTGTAAATATTTATGAACGTTTTATGAACAACAGCAACGGCTAACGGTTAACGACTATAACAATAACGATAGCAATACATAGCTTCAGCGACAGTCAACTATTTATTAATAATTAATCATGTTGTCGTACAACAACACTTTTGTTTTACCTCCAATGTTACACCTTCGATATCAAAACCAAAAAAAATATTCTCATAAACTGTGATAACAACACACTTGTATTTGCAAGAACCCTCCCTATACACCTCACTCGTAGGTGTGGTTTTTAAAAAAAAATTTTGCGTTAACACTAATAACAACAGCCAAAAAAATACAAACAATTTATGAAACGTTCTTAGGAAAGAGAGAATTTATATGATGCTATATTGGCTATCTTTTAATCGAATGAAGAGAGCAGAACTAGGGATGAATCATACATACATACATACATACATACATAATTAGCCATTACAACTCTTCATTCAGGATTACGGCCTAGCTTCTTACACCACTCATGTTGTGTGCCTTAATTTTATACTTAAGTGGCGGGACCTACAGTTTAACGTCGACTCCGAACGACAAATTTTTGAGAAATTTTTTCATGGCAATTTTATTTACTCTCCGAGTTTTTGCCAGAAATCTGCTGAGTGGAAGTCGCAGAATAAATTTTTTTTTTCACAATTCGTTTTGATGTCTGGCCTGGGGCTCGAAACCGGGCTTTACGTCTAATAAGCGAACACACTACCTACCAGACTAATGCGACTACATCTATAGGGCAGATTAAAAAAGGTATTTTCGACTATTGCTTGGGAAAGTCAAATTACATAAGGGACCAGTAATGACCTGAATATGAAATCTGCTGATCTAGTTCGCTTACAAAACACTGGTACAGATAGGTGACTGTACTTATTGTGCAGTGGTCGAATAGAGATCATACCTAACAGATTGGATTACGCTCTTTTCTTTTTGCAACTATCCAGACCTTATAAACAACTCCTGTGGTTTCCTTTTGTCGACAGCATGAGAGTATGTGCAACTTTACTTGACTCTAGATAAGAAGAGGTTATTTCTTGGAATGATTTCTACAGTGGAAGTCGCCGAATAAATTTTTTTTTTCATAATTCGTTTTGATGTCTGGCCTGGGGCTCGAACCCGGGCTTTACGTCTACCTACGAACACACTACCTACTAGACTACGGCGACTAGGGACAGATCACAATACAAAATCCCCTGGCAATTCCTTTATCTAAGTATCAATTCTGATTTAGGCAGAATTTACTTACTTGTCAACGCTAGTGGGACTTCATCATCCAATTTTTTTACTTTAATGAATTCCAAGAGATCTTTTATTTAATTTGTCTCTTTTTTGCAATGGATTTTCATTATTTTAACGAAATATTTGATAGTTAACCTTAGAATAGGGTCAATTGAGTACCCATAACGGCCCTATGCTATACAAACTTACTGACAAGTACTAATTCCCCTATCTTGACGGTCAGTATCGCATTTAAAACATAACTCACTCAGGATGGACCTGAAAACCAACTAGAAAATTAAAGGAATTTGGTGCTCAATCCTATATCTTATAACGACAGCTGTGTTCCACTATCGGACAAGATTGCATCAAATGAGAGAGACTGCCATTGGCAAAGAAAGTGTACAATATTCCCTTTCCTCAAGCGATGTAGAGGTTCTACAGGAATCATTTGCATATATGCAAAGTGTCTGCGCACACATTCCCATTATACAATAACCCATAAGAACAGATATAGCGACAGATACATACATATATGAATATGTTCCAATTTAAGTACAGATCAGAGAACAGCAATGAATCGCTACTCATAAGTACTCATGAAAATTTGAGTATGAGTGCGTCAACAGTATTGAAATTTAACTACACATTTGCATTCGTACTCACTACAACATTGATTTATAAGTACAGGTTGCATAAAATAGGTGGCATAAAAGATCTTTTAAGTCATCATTTTCCAGAGATCAGCAATGAATCATTTTTTCGCTATTCATATGCACTCATGAAATTTTAAATATAAATGAGCCAACAATATTGAAATTTAACGATGTAGTGACAATTTAATTAAAAATGCGTGTTGCTTCTAGAAAATCTTGTCAGCTACTGAATACATTTTTATTGAAAACTCGTATATATACTAAAATATTATTTTTCTAGAACATTCTATTTTACAATACATATCATGGCATATTACGATTTATAGAAATTAAAAATTATATAAAATTGTATATAAAGCATTGTTGCATTTTATCGTATTTTATAAAAAAGTTATCGATACTTAATATTTTAAAAAAGTATCTTATTAAATTTGTAAGTCTATTAAGGGCTGCCACAATACCCCCCGGTTAGTATTTCGTTACGGGTACCACTTGGGAAATTTTACACGTCTTCCAAAACGACTAGCTCGTTCATTATTTTCAATTTTATTATAACCTGGTTGTGCTAACTCATCTTTAGAGTCACTGGTATAGATTCTTGCTGGTTTAATGCGGTCAATCGATCTTTTGTCACTTCTTTTTCCTCTTATTATCACAAAATATTTATCGTAGCGTTTCTGGACTTCAAAAGGACCTTCATACGCTGGTTCTAAAGGCTTACGAATCCGATCTACCCGTACAAAAACGAATTTGCAAGTTTTTAAATCTGGATCGACATAGTGCTTCTTATTTGAATGCCATGATGGACTGGGAACTCCTTGATCATTCATTATTCGACGTAGTTGTTTTACGAAATCTGTTTGGCTGTCTTTCGTTTCACTCTTCACCCAGAACTCACCTGGTAAACGTAGTTGCGTTCCATAGAGTAATTCTGCTGGACTTGCTCCGATGTCTACTTTCACTGTAGTTCAAAGTCCTAGAAGAACGAGTGGAAGGGCGAAACTCCAATCCTTTGAAACATAGCACTTAATGGCATTTTTAAGAGAACGGTGCCATCTTTCAATCATACCATTTGCTTGGGGATGGTATGCCGTGGTACGTAAGTGTTGTATGCCAAGTGTATTCGTCAGTTCTTGAAAAAGGTTGGATTCGAATTGTCTTCCTAAATCTGTCGTTATCTTTTCTGGTACTCCATATAAAGCTACCCATCCATTAATAAAAGCTGTTGCTACGGTGTGAGCTGAAATATCGGGTATAGGAATTGCTGTTGGCCATCTGGAAAAGCGATCTATACATGTAAGACAATAACGATTTCCAGCTGATGTCGGAAGTGGTCCAATTAGATCGATATTAATATGTTGAAAACGCTTGTCGGGTGTGGTATAACTGTTCAAAGGAGCAGATGTGTATCTATAAATTTTTACTTTTTGGCATTGTAAACATCCTCGAACAAAATTGCCAACATCTGTAGATAGACCAGGCCATACGTAGCGCTCCCTTACAAGTTTTCTTGTAGCTCTGATACTAGGATGAGATAAATTGTGCAATTTTTTCATAATGGTATTTCGGTGTTCAACAGGCACATATGGTCTTATATTTGCACCATTAACATCACAGTATAAAAATTTCGTAGAACATGGAATGGGCAAAAGTGTAAGCTTAAGAGATGATTTCTTACCTGACTCTAACAATGTTTTTAATTCGTTATCATTTTGTTGTGCAATAGCCATTGCATTAAAATCTATTACATCTGTTGTAATATTATTTATTCGAGAGAGCCAATCAGCTGTTACATTTTCGGTGCCTTTAATGTGACGAATATCGGTCGAATATTGACTTATAAAATCCAATTGTCGTACTCTTCGTGGCGGAGCTTTTTCACTTTTTTGTTGAAATGCGAATACTAAAGGCTTGTGGTCCGTATAAATTGTAAATGTGCGACCCTCTAAGGCATACTTACAATGTTGAACTCCTTGATACACAGCTGTTAACTCTCGATCGTAGGCGCTATAACTCTTCTGAGCGTTTGTAAGTTGCTTAGAATAAAATCCAAGTGGTTGAGCAACTCCGTCGACAATCTGATGTAGTACAGCTCCAACGGCAGTGTCTGACGCATCTACAGTTAGCGTAAGTTTACTGTGGGGTGACATGTAACTCAAAGTTGTAGCCTTAGCTAAATCGTTTTTGCAGGCCTCAAATGCTTCTAAAGCTTCATCTGACCAAATAATTTTTGTTTTATCGTTTTTTCTGTTGCCGTTTATTAAATTTTGAAGTATACTTTGATGTTTGGTAGCGTTTTTAAGAAATGGGCGATAAAAATTCAACATTCCTAAAAATTTTTTAAGGTCTTTCGCTATGATAGGTTTGGAAAAATTACGCAGTGCTTCAACTTTACTTTTGAGAGGACGTAAACCTTCGCTCGTTATGTTGTGGCCTAAGAACTCGAGTTCTGATTGCCCGAGTTTACATTTATCAACATTAATTGATAAATTGCCTTTTCGTAATCGGTCAAAAACCATTCGTAAATCTTTTTCGTGTTGCTCTTCGTCGTTTGATGCAACTAGAATATCGTCTATATATGCAAATGTAAAATCCAAACCCCGTAGTATGTCGTCAATGTATCGTTGAAATGTTTGGGCAGCATTTCTTAATCCAAACGTCATGTAAGAAAATTCGTACAAACCAAATGGTGTTGAAATGGCTGTCTTTGGAATATCAGCAGGTTCGATTGGTATTTGGTGATAAGCGCGTTGCAAATCAATAGCAGAAAATATCTTTTTACCGTGAAGAATACTGGTTACGTCGTGTAGGAAAGGAATCGGATACCTGTCCGGAATCGTGATAGCGTTGAGAGCTCGATAGTCACCACAAGGCCTCCACTCGTTATTACTTTTTCTGACTAAATGCAGTGGACTAGCCCACTGACTTTTTGATGGTCGACAGATACCTTTTTCCATTAAAAATTGGAATTCTTTTTTCGCTGCTTCAAGTCTTTCACCAACGAGTCGTCTCGGTCGAGTAAAAACTGGCGGGCCGGTGGTCACAATGTGGTGTGTTGTGCCAGTAGTTATGGGCGTCTTATTTGAATTTAGAATGGTCAAATCGCTATACTCACTCAGAATATTTGAAAATTTGTTGTCGGTTCTCCTTACTAGAAGTTTAATATCACAATTTTTGGTTAAATTTCCTTTTGATTCCATTAACGTTGTTTTGTCAATTAATTTGCCTCTTCTCATGTCGACAAGCAAATCATATGCTTTTAAAAAGTCGGATCCGATGATAGCTGTTTTGACATCAGCGATATAAAAATTCCATGTTAAGTTCCGACGTAAACCAAATGACAAATTAAGGCGACGTTGACCAAATGACTTGATTGGTGAACCGTTTGCTGCGTAAAAAGTTGGAGTTGAATGTTTTTTGATTTTATCGGCTGGCTTTGGGGGAATGACAGAAACGTCGGCGCCTGTGTCTACTAAAAACTGTATACTGGTATTTTTATCACGAATTACAAGACGAGCAATTTGAAAAGGTCGATCACCAGTACCGCTCGTGGAGTAGGGTGATGGTTTTAGTTTTTTGGAACGTTTGCAGAAAAGTTGCATGGCGGCCGGCATTTCCGTGCCTTGCTACCAAATTGTTCATGATACCAACATTTATTGCTGAAACTTGAAGGTGTTGTTGGTCGTCTTTCTCGACTTTTGCTGCGATTTCTACTCCTGTCTCGAAATCTTCCTCCACGCCTTTTTAAAAGTTGACTTACTTGTTTTTCGATCCGTTGTATACGGAGGTCACTTTCATTGTCACAATGTTGTTCCTTACGTATAGAAGCCATTTGATGAAAATCCGAGACTTCTAATATTTTATCGGCTAATTTAGCGAGCTCTGGAAGGTCTGCGTTTGATGCTTGCAAAATGGCTCTAGTTTGAGCTGGTAGTCTCTGCAACCAAAGTGACTTCAAAAAATCATTATTAATTTTACCTTTTGCTAAACCACTCAGCTCATTTAGTAACTGTGTAGGGCGTTTGTCACCTAAATCCACCTCAGATATAAGTTTTTGAATTTTTTTCTGTTCACTATCACAATATCTTTCTATGATAGCAGATTTAAGATTGTTGTACTTGCCTTGTTCAGGAGGATTTAAAATTGCGTCACATATTTGAGATAGAACATTGCTCTCAATGGCAGCTACAACCGTGTTGAATTTCGAAATGTCGTTGTTTATTCCCGAGATACTGAATTGAGCCTCAACCTGTGCAAACCAAATTTCAGGTTGCTCAGGCCAGAACGGTGGCACCTTAACGGAGACTCTGTTGACACATACGTTGCTATCGTGGTTAACGGCAGACATGGTAGTTGACGATTCTGATTGTCCAGATGAGGTTTGTGCCAAGTCGGCGTTGTGGCTTTGTCTTCCGTCGTTCATATCGCTTTCCTTTATTTAAGTCGTCGGGGTCACCAATTGTAGTGGCAATTCAATTAAAAATGCGTGTTGCTTCTAGAAAATCTTGTCAGCTACTGAATACATTTTTATTGAAAACTCGTATATATACTAAAATATTATTTTTCTAGAACATTCTATTTTACAATACATATCATGGCATATTACGATTTATAGAAATTAAAAATTATATAAAATTGTATATAAAGCATTGTTGCATTTTATCGTATTTTATAAAAAAGTTATCGATACTTAATATTTTAAAAAAGTATCTTATTAAATTTGTAAGTCTATTAAGGGCTGCCACAACGATGTACTCTGATTTATTCGTAATCACTACAACATCGATTTATAAGTACAGATTGCAATGAGTATGAGTACAACGTTGACATTAAACTCATAACATTCGAAATATGTTTGATTTATACGCCTGCCTACTCATTCAGATCTATAAATTTAGAAAAATATTTATAATACTCATAAATGATTGGAGTGATTCGAATCATTCATCAAAATAGTTGTTGAAAAAGACAAAGTCAGCAAGCAAAGTAAACACACAACCTTCTAGTGAGTATCGTAGTTTTCGTATGCGAATCATACTTATTTGGGGATTCTTGTAAATGCTAAGTAAAGTATGAGTTTTTTAAAGTATGAGTAGGATGACTACTTCAAACTTTGAATATGAGTAGTGAGTATGATATTAAAATAAATATGAATGCGCATAAGTATCAGAAATTATGAGTATGATTCAAATATACTCATCTTTTTGAGTGCTCATTGCTGACCTCTGGTCCAGACACTTAATCTTACAAAGCATGACTATTGCAGTATCAGCGCCACAAACAGTTTATACACTTTCACTCTGGTTTGCGTAGCCACTTTCGTCGAATAACAATCATGACGTACCTTCCCCTATGCTGGTATTCAATAATGAATCAAGCAACCCATGACGAATAGATACAAACGAATAAATTCAAAAACAACTTAATTTTAATTGGAATTATTAAATACTAATTCAGGTAAACAAACCTGATTTTTATTAAATTTAATTTATTAATTTGGCATTCGTTTTTGAAGCAACAAAAGTTAATTTCGATTTGTAGAAATTTAAAATTTCATCCAGAATAACTGAAGCAAAATTTTATACTGATTTCGCTTCACAGAACAATACACGATAATAATTTATTTAAAAGTAATTAAAATGAAAATGAAAAAAAAAAACGAAACGAAACGAAAAATATTTCTATTTATAATTCCATGAATATCCATGACCTTTTAAAGAATTAATGCAAAATATCGTATTCATATACATATGTATATATTGTACATATTTAAAAATTTCAAACTTTTCTAAATGGACACACAAAAAAAAAATAAATCAATATCAACCAAACAACCATTCTTAAAATAAAATAAAAGGAAAACAAATTTAACATTTTTCTGTCAACTGAAATCGAAATTGAAAATAATATTTTGAAAATCAATAGAGCACCGCAACGAAATGAACCTTAATTGAACATCATTAGCAATTGAAACTCATTATGTCAATAAAGAATCGAAAGAATTGTTAAAATTTATTGAAGTACGATATACCATGATGTTTACGTGCATACATACATAATGGGCCATTACAACCCTTCAGTCAGGCTACGGCTTACCTTCTCACACCACTCATGCTGTGTGCCTTAAGTTTATACTTTGAGTGGCGGGACCTACAGTTTAACGTCGACTCCGAACACAGATTTTGAGAAACTTTTTCATGGCAGGTTTATTTACTCTCAGAGTTTTTGCCAGAAATTTGCTGAGAGGAATATTTTCCCTTCCCAAGAAATATTTTTCCTTCATATTTCATTTTGATGTCTGGCCTGGGGCTCGAACTCGGGCGTTACGTCTAATAAGCGAACACATTACCTACTAGACTGCGACGACTTCTAAAACCTTTTTTTGTGATGACGTTAGCAACATAAAAATCCATCCATGGTTTGTTAATCACGTTTTTACCAATTCTTGGGTAGCTTTATACACCCATCTGTACATGGTTGTCGGGGTCATTAAGGGGCATTGCATTATGGATGCGCATGCAAGGCGTATAGGTCTTGGACGGCTTGCTAATCATTTCTGCAGAAGCCGCAGAGATAAAGAAGAGGAAGAGACTGTCCTTCAACTGCTGGGTAGTACATGCCCGTCTCAAAGGAGCTCCGAATGGTTCGGGGACTAGGAGATAGCGGAAAACTATTGTAACACAATGGGCCCTATGTGGCCTAAGTTTGTCCATCCAACTCTCTTAGATTGACAGCCACCTCTACCTACCTACCTATAACAGATTGCAATTCTATCATTCTCGAATAACCCGAAATGTTAACTTTTAGACACGTATTCGACACAGCGGACCTTACAATTTTAAAGAGATGACAAGCTTTGTATATCCGGGCGATAGGTTAAAAACAATATCAACGTAGAGAATTATATAAACGACTGCCTATATACAGCAAATACTGTTTCAAAAATGTTCAAATTAAAATATCACAAGACCTTAATTAAACAAACTGCTACGTGTGCATTAGTAACTTGGCCCATGACAGTGTCCGATCAACAGCATCTACGAATATTACATACATAATTGGCCATTACAACCCTTCAGTCAGGATTACGGCCTACCTTCTCTACGAATATTGAAGAGAAAAATTCTATTCTAGCTTCTTCCAAAGAAATAAAAGCGAAATGTTCGAGTTTTGTAATGGAAAAAGTGAAATTTTTAATATCACAACACCTAGTATGTGTAGAATACATTGCACGCATGGCCAATAGCAGATCCGATTGGAAAAATCATTACTTAAAACGCTAAGAACATTTGAAAACGATATGGCAAGAGGAAATAGAAAATAGCTTAAGAATAATAGATTGAAGGCAAAACGAATTTGAAAACAATTCAAATGGAATTGGCTAAGTTACAGAGACTGGCACGTCCTGATGTAACAAGGTTAAGTGCCACTGGACAGAATCAGAAAACATAAAAGATTCTTTATTAAGTATCGCGATCTGGTATATCAAGTGAATGACAGTTCCATCCTTAACGTATGCTCTAAACAGAAGCAACAGATTTTATGATGTTGGGAAATGCATGAGATTGAAATTTTCTGTGGAGTGGAAAGGAATGTTTGAAAGATGGAAAGAGAAGCCAAGTCTTCTCAACCCAGTTGGGTTTCTAACAAGCTAAAGATTTGTTTAGTAATTAGAATGAAAAGAGATATGAGTAATGCATCAGAGTATTCAGCAGGATAGATAGCATGATGATTGTGAGTAAACTTTTGAGCGTACTTATGGAATAATGTTGAAAAACAGACAACATCTGGACAGCAGGTTTGGAAGAGACGTTATGCAGTTACCCTACATAGATTGATGACAGTACAGTACATCTTATGGCCATTATGCATAGTCTTATACCTCTACACGACAATAGCAATGATGGGTGGAAAGTAAAAATCGACAAGAATGGAAAATAATATGTGATAAAACTAAAGATCACTGCCAGATCTAATGATGATTGATACATACCAGAGTTCAGCAATGAGTATTCAAAAAGATGAGTAGATTTGAATTACACTCATAATTTCTGATACTTATACGCATTCATATTTATTTTAATATCATACTCATACTACTCATATTCAAAGTTTGAAGTAGTCATCCTACTCATACTTTAAAAAACTCATACTTTACTTAGCATTTACAAGAATCCCCAAATAAGTATGATTCGCATACGAACACTACAATACTCAAGTTGTGTGTTTGCTTTGCTTGCTGTCTTTGCTTTTTCAACAACTATTTTGATGAATGATTCGAATCACTCGAATCATTTATGAGTATTATAAATATTTTTTTAAATTTATAGATCTGAATGAGTAGGCAGGCGTATGAATCAAACATATTTCGAATGTTATGAGTTTAATGCCAACGTTGTACTCATACCCATTGCAACCTGTACTTACAAATCAATGTTGTAGTGAGTACGAAGGAATCAGAGTAGTTGAATTTCTATACTGTTGACTCATTTATATTCAAAATTTAATGAGTACTTATGAGTAGCAAAAAAAACGATTGATTGCTGATCTATGATACATACGAATGATTAATCAACTTTTCGCAATAAAAAGAACTAGGGATTCTTTTTATGAAATTCAATATTAGCTTCAATTACACCATGCCTAGCTAATGTTATTTAAAAAATTATAATTTATTTGTAAAAGAATTCTTTAGAAAACTTTGTTTTTTTTTTATTAAAAACTTCATCTCCTTCCATTAGTCGCATTACTAAAGCTCGCATTTTATAATATTTTTCCTTTCCTTTAAAACATTCAACAAAAAAATCTTTTTTAATTAACTTACCTGTGGTATCATAATGAACCCCCTTGAATTCTTCAAAACATGGCAGTACGGCCCAAGAGCCAGCTGGGGTACGTGGCCAACACAGCACCGAATCAAATGATACAGGGCAGGATAAAAAATTCTGTGCATTTGTTAAAGTGTTGACAGTCTAGAAAACAAATTAAAAAAAAAGAAAAAATTAAAGAGGAATTCAAATTAAAAAAGAAATACTAAAGACGATAAAGGAAGAAATCAAACTGAAAATGAAATTGAAAATAAAAATAAAAATAATTTCTATTTAAAATTCTAAAGCAATGGAATGCTGCTGTTGATGCTGCTGCTGCTGCTGCTTCTATTGCTGTTTGTTGGTGCAGGTAATGATGATGAATATTTAAACAGCCAGCAATACAATAACAACAGCAATAACAACAATTAAAAAAAAATGAAAGAAACATGAAAACGAACAGCAATTGAACCCCATCACTACAGGGAGGAGGGTGGGTGGTGTAAAATACAATGAATAATGTAATGAATGAGAATACAACACAAGGGTTAATTGTTTAAGAATGGAAAACATAATGAAAAATTATGTTTTCTTTATTTCTCTTTTTTTCTTTTCATTACTTTCCTTTTCCCTTGTGCTCTCTCTGTCCCTCTCACTCTCTGGTGTCGCCAATTTGGTTTACTTTTCTTTGGTTTCTTAATGACATAATGAAATGCCAGTAAGGAAACGGAAGAGGAAAAAAAAAAAAAAGAAATTTTACATAACGGTTGCTTGCTGTATAGCAAGAGAGTGAAACAAGAGTTTCCTGTACAATGAACGTTTACTATATATGTATGTATAGTAACAGGAATATGTTTATGTATGAGTACAAGAGTAATTGTATGCAATAATGTTAACCTTCTCATATCGAATACAAGCATAGAAGAAGGAAATGTGATAATGATGTTACTGCTATTGCCTCCTCTTGCAGATAACAATCTTAGTAATGATGATGTTAATTATGTTTATTTGTATTTTTTTATTATTATTTATCATGACTTTTATTTTAAAAATTCTTTAAATATTCATATTTTTTCCTTTATGAAAGTAAATTCATACAATTATTTTAACATACTATTATCTTCCTCTTCCTTTGTTTAATGCTCCGAAATTTATTATTTTTTTTGTGTCTTAAAACAGAGCTTCTGAATTTGTACAACCTTTTTCAAGTTTTTTTTTTTTTTTTTTTTGTGTGTATTAAACATTTAAGGACACTCTAACAAGTGTTTCAGTTTTTAAAGGATTTTTAAGGATTAAACTAAAGAAACAAAAACATTGAAAAAGGATACACAATTTAAAAAGAAAAAGAAGAAGAAAAACTGCTGAGCACCGCATTTGACTTTACGGTGTAAAAAATGTTCGCCTAGGAGTCTGTTGAATAAGGAAAATAATAAACTGCACACTGAGACAGAAATATAACAAATGCCATGTTGTTCTCTCAGGTGTAGTAGAAAAGAAATCCTTGGTTTTAAAATTAAATAGGGAGAGTTTATGTAACATAATTTGAACAATGACATGCAGGTCGAATATGCAGCCTTTCATTCGATATACAATGAAAATAGTGTTTATAGTCCTATCACAATCTAAATCTTTTGTGGACAGAGTACCCTATGTACTTAAACAGGATAGAAATCCAGGGCCATGTTAGGTTAGATCAGGTACGGAAGGTATTCTATTGTGGTTACCTCAATTAGAGTCAACCCTCACGCTAATCAACAACTAGGTTAGGTTAGGTTAGGTTAGAGTACATGTACTTGTCAACTGTGACAAGTACTGTACCCGGAGGTCGAATTGACCCATTGTACAACGTCCTAGCTTCTCACACCACTCGTGTTTTGTGCGTTAATTTTATACATGAGTAGCAGAACCTACGGTTTATAGCCGACTCCGAACGACAGATTTTTTGAGAAGCTTTTCATGGCAGGTTTATTTACTCTCAGAGTTTTTGCCAGAAATCTGCTAAGAGGAAGTCGGCGAAGAAATATTTTTATTTTTCATATTTCGTTTTGATATCTGACCTGGGATACGAACCCGGGCTTTACGTCTAATAAGCCAACACACTACCTACTAGACTACGGCGACTTCGAACGGTCTATTGTGGTTACCTCAATTAGAGTCAAACCACACGCTAATCAACAACTTAAAAGAAAAATAAATCGAAAAACAGCAAGGATACAGAGACAAAAGAAAAGAGAAGACAGAGAGAGAGGGAAAACAGAGTCGTCTCACAATACAGAAAATTCTAGAAGAAAGGGTAAGAATTAAAAAAAAAACCAGAAAAAACCAGAAAAAACCAGAAAAAATTCTAAAAATCTTTCAACATTTTCTCTCCATTTTCAGAACTCATTCCATTCTATAACGAGTTCTATTTTTTTTTCATAAATTTAAAATGCATCTCCTCTAAACACAGGCCAGATTTCTCTGTCATTATTAAAAAGAAAAATTGTTCTTGACATGTTAATTGTGTAATTTAACATGCCACTAATGAGACTCTAATGCCTTATTTATCTTCATATCATACAGTAAATTAGCTGCCTAAACTTCGACAGGGTTATGCAGCTCTTCTGCCATGTTTTTGGGGTTTTACAGCGAAATGTATTTAAAAATAAACATCATTTTTAAATTACCCACTAAGAGCATACATACATACATGTTCAACAATAATAAAGACCCGTAAACATCCACAATAAATCCATGCTTATGTGGAAAAAGAAAAAAGAAGAAACCCCCTGTTGCCACTGCTCTGTGTGCCAGCACATATCTACATACGAGTATGTAGCCGCTGCATAGAAACGCTCAAATAATTTTCAATTATTTCACATGGAATCTTCTTCAAAAATCCATTTACAAATGAAATTTTGAAATAAAATATTGATGACAGGTTTGTCATCTGTAACTGTGGCAATTTTAAATTGAAAAAGTTTTTTTCTTCATCAACTTCTTTTAAGGAATTCTTTTTCGAACAAAAATTTTCCTAAAAATAATTGAAAAATAAGCGTAAAAACTTTTCTCATGTTCGTATTTTTGCCGTGGATTTAGCGTGCATTTAATAACAGTTAAGGAAAACATGTTTTAATAAAACTTGTTTTCCATTGACATAAAAAAGAAACACTTTTATTTCATGCCACAAACTCAAGAAAGTCATAAACATTTGAGCAGACTTCCATACTCCAAGTACACTCACGGCCACCATCACATAAAACAGACAATGAATGTGTGTGTGTGTGTTTAATAATGACATGATAAAAAATGTATGTGTATAAATAAAGAGACATAAACACACTAACACACATAAATCGATGAGCAGATAAGTTTGAAGATAGTAATGGAAACGTAAACTCTACTATCCTAGGATAACATTCGTATCCTTATAAAAACTATGCATTAGTTGAGTGTCATGGTTACATAGATACAGTAAGTGATAAAAGTAAGCTAACCCTAGTCAGTTGTTGAATTAAAAATAACAACACTGAGTTAAAATTAATTCAAATTATTTAAAAATTAATATTTTGAAATTTGTCGATTAATTTTTGTCAGCCACTCTATCCTTACAATTCACTTACCCGTTCATCCATTTGCTGTTGTCGCAAACACTGTATTTCCAATGTTCGATTAGCGAACATATCGTTGTGACTAAGTGCCAATGCTGCCGCCACTTCAATATCCTCGAAATTCGTTATTGCATCCGTATTAGTATTGCTGCTGCTGGTATCAGTGTCAAGGGAAGTCGCTGTCGCTGTTGCTGCCAATAGAGCATTTGCTTGTTGTAACATTTCCGTTGAAAAATTCGCAAAAGCATCAGAGAGATCTGTAGCGCGGCCTGATGTTAAACTATCGACCAATGCACGCAAATCTGGTGGTGATACATCCATTTTGTTGTAGTTGCTATTGCTGTTATTTGCTTTATTTTTGTTGTAATTTTAGTTGGCAGGCGAAAGTGCTATCGTTGCAACGTTGTCTATCAATCTTTTCTTTTTTTTCCAAATGCGTCTCTTTAAACCACGTAGTGTTTGTATTAGTGTCTGGGTGCTAAATGTTTTGTGGCATAAACGTTAGTTTTGGTAAATCAGACAGTCACTGCCACTGTTTTGTTGCATGCAACTACACTTGCTATAAACTCATATATATATACACACACACACACGTAACCACTTATCAAATAATTTAAAATTATATTGAATTTGAAATTATAACGGGAATTGATTTCAATTCTCACACACACACAGATTGATTGTTTTGGTGTGGTGTCTCTTGTAGCCTTTGAATGGTTGTTGCAGATGTTCCTGTTGTTGAGACAGATAAAGTTGCTGCTTCAGATTAGTTTCTCATCAATTCTGTTTGTGACAGCAATACTGAAATTGTATAAAATTAAGAAAAAAAAACAAAAATTATTCAAGGTCTTTAATAAGTTAACAGGTATTTTTAAAAGTCCTTTTAAGAGCGTCTTAGAAAGACCCTTTTTTAACATACTTTCTCAAATTTTTCAATCTTTCGAATGCCACACTAATGTTGCAACATTTAGAAACTAACATGCCCCCCGAAAATGTGTGAAAAAGTGGTTGAGGACTACCTCAATCTTGTGGTGGACTATATGCTATATCAGAGAGCAGCGTAGCCTCACAAATCGAATGGCTGTATATCCCTTAACTGTCTTCTAGACAGTACCAGTAAACATTATGAGCTTAGAACATGTACCATTATTTGGCACATAGATCAGTCAAGAACATTTTGTGGCATAGAAGTGAGGGTATTCGGATCCGGAGTGAGCTCTTGAAGAAGCTCGCTATGGTACATAGTTTAGTCAAGGACATTTCGTGGTATAGAAACGAGGGTATTCGAATCCGCAGTAAGCCCTTGAAGAAGCTCGCTAGTTACTGCCATGTACTATTCTATGGTACATATGTAGTTAAGTCAAGGACATTTAGTGGTATAGAAATGGATGTATTCGAATCAGGAGTGAGGCCATGTAGAAACTGGCGAGTTTCATCATTGGAAGATCAACTTGAAAAGATAATACAGAGCATGAGGCAAAGCAATACTAACTGACAATTAGGAGGCCATCGCAGCTTTCAGCTACTATGAGGTTGACCTCAGTTTAAAATTGCAAGTAAAATCAACAATACTGGACTGGATTGAAGGTTATCCTGTATTTCGCGGAATTGGTTATCCCTATTTCGCGGATTTGGACTGCCAAATCAGATTGCGAGAAGGATAGTTTTAATGTCACTGATGTAGCTAGAATCTTTCTATGGAGTAGTAAGAGGAGCCTGGGGGTATATTCGGTGAAATGAAAACTGAGAAGAAGCTGTAACTCTTCTCACAATCTAAACTTTGTCATGTAATTACAAGGAGATGTGGTTTGAGTTGAAGTCGTCGTAGTCTAGTTGGTAGTGTGTTCGCTTATTAGACGCAAAAGCCCGGCTTCGAGCCCCAGGCCAGACATCAAAACAAAATATGAAAAAAAAAATATTTCCTCGGCGACTTTCTCTCAGCAGATTTCTGGCAAAAAATCTGAGAGTAAATAAAATTGCCATGAAAAAGTTTCTCAAAAATCTGTCGTTCGGAGTCGACTTTAAACTTTAGGTCCCACCACTTAAGTATAAAATTAAGGCACACAACATGAGTGGTGTGAGAAGCTAGGCCGTAATCCTGAATGAAGGTTTGTAATGGCCAATTATGTATATATGTATGTGGTTTGAGGTAGCGAATCACCAGAACACGCAATTGGCACATGGGCGGCATTAATGCATCTCAACATCCTGAAGTTTGCAAAGACGACAGGATTCCGTTTCGAAGAAAAAACATTGATTTATTTCATTAATGTCCATTACTTCCTCAAGAGAATCAATAGCTGCAACTAATCCAGAGGTGGTCGGTCATATTTATTGTATTCCGTACATAATGGTAAGATCCAAGCATTGTAATGAAATCAAAGTTTCAAAGAAATCATTGCTTCAGATGTGTTTTATTTCACATACATGCATATACATGCATATACATACATAATTGACCATTACAACTCTTCAGTCAGGATTACGGCCTAGCTTCTCACACCACTCATGTTGTGTGTGTTAATTTTATACACGAGTGGCGGGACCTACAGTTTAACGTCGACTCCGAATGACAGATTCTTTTGAGAAACTTTTTCATGGCAGGTTTATTTACTTTCAGAGTTTTTGCCAGAAATCTGCTGAGAGGAAGTCGCCGAAGAAATATTTTTTTTTTCATATTTCGTTTTGATGTCTGATCCGGGGCTCGAACCCGGGCTTTACGTCTAATAAGCGAACATACTACCTACTAGACTACGGCGACTAGCTGCAACTAATCCAGAAGTGGTCATATTTATTGTATTCCGTACATAATGGTAAGATCCAAGCATTGTAATGAAATCAAAGTTTCAAAGGAATCATTGCTTCAGATGTGTTTTGTTTCACTTTTACTTTTAAAACCGCCAATTGGATAACCTTTTATTATGTATTCATGGTTGTTAAAGATTATCTGTTTATGGTTTACGATAATAGTAGTAAAAAAATGTTTGACACTTTCTAAAAACGAATGACATAAAAATTAATTTTATTCACACACGCCTCACCACACGCTTAGTATTTGGTAGCAATAATACCGAGCTACTTTTCTAATATAAACGACAAAAAGAAGAAGTTCGTCTGCCTTAATTTACAAAAAAAATGCAATTTTTTCAAATATTCTTTAAATTTTATGTTAAACTTCCATTGCAAGCATATCTTGGCCTTAAGAAATGTTTTAATTTTGTCACTTGATTGATGGTCATTTGCTTTCACTGGCAAGCATTTCACAAAACCGAGTCTGGCTGGTGGTGGTTAAGATGAATGAAAAATATGTAGAAAAACAGAAAAATCATTTTCAATGTCCAGAATTTAGTAGAATTCCATGTTTTTACTTCTATTCTATATCGTCAAACAATTGCAATGGTTTTATAAAACAGTGCTGGGGCTTTTCAATATTTTCCTTTCATTATGTTTCGTTTTTTTTTTATTTCAAAATGTGCAATTTTCACTTTTTTCCCCGTTAAACGGCCTTGAATACAATGAATACGTATATCATCACAGGGACTGGAAATTTTATTCACTACTCACTCACTGTATTTTATATTTTTTTTTCTTTTATCGGTTTTTTCTTTTTCCCTTTTTTTATTTATTTCCACGCATTGACGGTTTCGTTGTTTCAATTTAAAAGCGAATTCAATTGTATATCGTGTCTATAGCATCCGCATAAAAATGGCCTAAAAGCTTGCGTTTGAAATTCATTTGTATTGTTGCGACTCGAAAAATTTAAATAAAACTGCCGAAATCAGAAATTCATACAGGAGTAGCATTTTTTTTTTTTTTTTTGTTTAAATTGGGTTCTTTTCTTTTTTTTTTGGAGTGTTTGTTGTTAAAGTTACTGATAAAAACCAAAAAAAATGTTGGTTTATTCGTATGGCTGATGAAAATTTATATATATACTTTTTTTGTTTAAACAATGTTGACAATATTTCATAAAAGATTTAGTTCACTCTCGCAAAAGCAATCAGCACTTGAAAAAGCAGTTTAATTTACATGGAATTCTAAATGAAAGCAGGCTCTGATAGTCGTTTAGACCCCAGCTGGATTGGTTGCAAAAGTCAAACCCTTTTGTAGTAATTTTCGACCAGTTTTCAGACGATATCTTGACGATTTCTTAGCAACAGTCGGTTATTAAATACTCTAACGTTAGGGGATTATCCACATACATATGTATGGCATTGTGATCGGTGTCGTCATTTCACAAAAAAGTCTAACGGCATCAAATCTCATAATCTTGGTGGGAAATACGTCGACAAAACCCAAAATGTTGTTAAATACACATTCAATGAAACCAAAAACTGTCATGTTGTGTGGTTCGTGAATACCATTTTATTTACAATTTCCAATTAAGAGACATAAATATCGGGTATTATGTGGCCTTCCGAGAAAATATAGCGATATAGCCGTAGTCTATTAGATAGTCTGTTGTCTTATTCGACGTGAGGCCACGGTTTAAACCCCAGGTCAGAGATCTCTAACACAACAAAATATGAAAAAATATTTCTCCACACGACTTCCTCTCGGCAGATTTCTATTTCAAAAAATTTGAGCGTAAATAAAATTGCCATGAACTGTAGGTTACACCATCCATGTATAAAATTAACACACACAACCCGTGAGTGTTGTGAGAAATTAGGTCGTAATCTTGAATGAAGGGTTGTAATGACTAATGTAGTCGCCGTAGTCTAGTAGGTAGTGTGTTCGCTTATTAGACGTAAAGCCCGGGTTCGAGCCCCAGGCCAGACATCAAAACGAAATATGAAAAAAAAAATATTTCTTCGGCGACTTCCTCTCAGCAGATTTCTGGCAAAAACTCTGAGAGTAAATAAACCTGCCAAGAAAAAGTTTCTCAAAATCAGTCGTTCGGAGTCGGCGTTAAACTGCAGGTCCCGCCACTCAAGTAAAAAATTAACAAACACAACATGAGTGATGTGAGAAGCTAGGCCGTAATCCTGATTGAAGGGTTGTAATGGCCAATTATGTATGTATGTATGTAATGACTACTAACCTTGAGACTATTATGAGTAGCAAACAGTCACCTTTTTCGAATGCAATGGCTTTTCCATAAAAACACTTTTGGGTTCTTCGGGCGCCATTTAAGATACTGTAAACACCGTATGAAAAAGTTCTTTTAATATAAAATGTCTGATCCCCTTTAGAACGACGTACAATGGATCAACTGGACCTCCGGGTACTGTACTTGTCTCAATTGGCAAGTACACGTCCTCTAACCTAAACCTAAATGCTTGATACTCTGAAACTATTCACTGTGGCTTGCGGGAATCTTTACGCCAATATTTGAACAAGAAATGCTGCTGAGAAATGTATCTGAATGTTGAGTACATAAAAACCATCTACAATTGAAAATTTTAACGAAAATAAGATTGATCTGCCACACGTGGTTTCTATGCCTCACGTACTGCAGAAGTCTGATCTGTTATCTGTGTGAACTTGTATTGTAGTGTAGTACAATAGACCTTTTAAATCGCTGTTGGCGCCTTGGTTGGCAGAGTTTCTGCAGCAACTAATGAAAATAATAGCCAGTAGTGTATACGCAGTTTTAAATCTTATTTGAAAAAAAAAATTGCTAAATAGGCTTCACCAATCATTTTGCTTTTTGTATGTGCGACTAGCTGAGTTAAAATTTTGATTTAAATTGTTGTTGCTGTTGTTGTTGTTGTTCATATAAATACATATATATCATATCGTATCATATCATATCATAAATTGTATCTCTTTTTTAAGTTCTTTATCTACTTGTATCTGTGTTTTTGAAGTATTATGTTCTCTTTAAGATAAAAAAAAACCAAAAAAGACCCAAAAACAATTGCAATTTTATTATCATAAAATAATATGTTGTTGTTGTTGTTGCTGTGGGGTAAAGATTAGATCCGGTACTTCAAATTCGAGCCATTAATAGCCTCTCTTCAATTCAAGTCAACACAGTTTTATTTTATTTTTTTCAACGATTTTAAAGAAAATTTTGGCCACGTTCATCGCATAGACAAACAAAGACCGAAGACAGAAGACAGAAAAGCAGAAGGCAGAAAATAAACAAATTATTAACAAAGATTAGATTATTAAAATTAAGAAACAAAAAAAAACAAAAAAAATAAAAGAAGAAATTTGTTGAAACATTTCCATTCAGACCAAAAAATGTCAAATTAAGACCAATTCTGTAGATGAAAAGTTTAAAAGATTCAAGTGATTTCCAAAACAGATTTATTAATGAAATCATTCTCAACCTTTCTGTTGGTTTTAGTGTTTTTTTTTCTTAAAGCAACTGAAAATTTCCTTATAATGTGTTACAAATTTGTCTAGAAAATATAGAAATTCAAATTCATTTCATATTTTATGTGTCAAAAATATATAATTTATGCTCTGGCTCTGGCTCCCCTCTGTTTAAATATTTCGTACACAATTTTTGAATTCTTCATCTCGGTTTAGCTGTCACACACAATTTGCATTTGACTTGTGAATGCACAGAAAATTAAATAAAAAAAAAACCACAAAAGAAAACCAAAAAATAATGAAAGTAAAGTTTTCGAATTCCTTAATGGAAGATAGATAACCCGCATGGCTAGCTGATGCTGCACAAACTTTTATCTTTCATTCAAGATGATGAATGGGATGGATGCAAGAAAGAAAAATAAATAAATAAATTATCAGTAGTTTTTTTGGAAAGCAACACAAAAAAAACTTTAACAATTTTAAATGAATTAAAAAAGAAATTCCACAGCAGACAGCATAATTTGCTCATAAAGAATATAAAAGTGAATGCATACCGAGTCTAACCGAGTTCATATTGAATGAAATAACTTTGTGTGGTATTGTGGTTGCCATAGTCCACTGGGTAGTGGGTTTGTTCACTAGACGTGAGTTTAGAGTTCAAACCACAGCACAGAATTTTGAACTAAACAAATATAAGCAACTTCTTGCAAAAACTCGGAGACTAAATTATTGCAATGCAGCGTGGTGAATTAGATATAAGAGTATATGGTTAGAGGTGGCATAGCGACTACTAGATCCTTAGAAAGCGTATATACCACATCTTATGTAGCCCAAGAATTCAGGTAAAAGAAAGCGAGACACTCAAAGTTTACCCTCACATACGTTCCGGAGAGGATTTGGTTCGCTGTGGACATATGTATATACAGAACAACCCTTGAAATAAAACGAACCAGAGTCCATCTTAGGAAACGCATATCAGATATAATACGACGCTAACCTCGACTTCTGTAATGAAGAGGAAGCAAAGAACAACTTTTTTTCTATTCTCAGGCACTTGAGAACCTACGTAGAATGATTTTTGGGCACCCATCATTTATTGACAGTACCCGACCTCAACTTCTGTAATAACTGTAATAAAGAGAAACCTAGGAAGGCCACACAATAACTTTTTTGTCATTCTCAGGCACTTGAGAACCTACGGCGAAGGATTTTTGGCCACCTATCAGTTATTACTGTCTAGCAAAGGATGATTTAGATGCAATACACCAAGTAATGGCCAAATGTAATAAAGAGGAAGCAAAGAAGGCCACAGAACTACTTTTATGTCATTCTCAGGCACTTGAGAACCTACGGCGAAGGATTTTTGGGCATCCATCATTTATTGACAGTACCCGACCTCAACTTCTGCAATAACTGTAATAAAGAGAAAGCTAGGAAGGCCACACAATAACTTTTTTGTCATTCTCAGGCCCTTGAGAACCTACGGCGAAGGATTTTTGGGCACCCAGCAGTTATTACTGTCTAGCAAAGGATGATTTGAATAAAATACACCAAGTAGTAACGAAATAAGTACAACACACGTAATATGAGAATCTAATTCTTACATGTGAATTATATACAGGAAGGAATGAATTGTGAATAGCGGTCTAGTATATACATACATACTTACATAATTGGCCATTACAACTCTTCAGTGAGGATTACGGCCTAGCTTCTCACACCACTCATGTTTTGTGCCTTAATTTTATATTTGAGTCGCGGGACCTACAGTTTAACGTCGACTCCGAACGACAGATTTTGAGAAACTTTTTCATGGCAGGTTCATTTACTCTCAGAGATTTTGCCAGAAATCTGCTGAGAGGAAGTCGTCGAAGAAATATTTTTTTTTTCATATTTCGTTTTGATGTTTGCCCTGGGGCTCGAACCCGGGCTTTACGTCTAAAAAGCGAACACACTATCAACTAGACTACGGCGACCACCTGGCTAGTATAGCTAGTATAACTGGATAGCTGCCTGGTACAGCTGGCTAGAATAAATAGCTAGTATAGCTGACTAGCTGGCTAGAATAATTGCCTAGCTGGCTAGTATAGCTATTATAGCTGCCTAGCTGGCTAGTATAGCTGACTAGCTGGCTGGTATAGCTGACTAGCTGGCTATTATAGCTGCCTAGCTGGCTAGCATAGCTGCCTTGCTAGCTATTATAGTTACCTAGCTAGCTAGTATAGCTGCCTAGTTGGCTAGTATAGCTGACTAGCTGGCTTTTATATCTGACTAGCTGGCTTGTATAGCTGACTAGCTGGCTGGTATAGCTGACTAGCTGGCTGGTATAGTTGGCTATTATAGCTGTCTCGCAGACTAGTATAGCTGACTAGCAGGCTATTATAGCTGCCTAGCTGGCTAGCTCGCTAGTATAGCTGGAACGTGGAATATATTATCGGGTTCATACAGAATAGAATGTATTGTGAACCCGGTATATTTAAAAGCTGACAGCCTTACCAAATCGCCAGTTACGAAACAATTTAATGGCGCAACCAGTACTACAGACTATATTATAAACTGTGATCAAATGAAACACAGCTCATTCACCTTTCATTTAAAACCATAGGATTACCTTTCTTCCTTACATTAATTAAACAATTCATTAAAATAATGTCATATTTAATTAATTTGTGTACCAAACAGTTTTAGCATATTCAGCCGTTTTTAGCATTAAAATTAAATATGAATTATAAACAAATTGTAGGCTTATTAAAATAAATTAATAACCCATGTTAGCCGTATACTTCTGCTTCTGATTTACAGTTAGGAAAAAAAAACTTTTAAAAACATTTTAAACACAATTTTTGCCAGAACACTCCTTCGACAGTTGAAAAGTATTTGGTTTATTAAAGAACGAAAAAACAACAACAACTAACTCTAATTACGCATTCATATGTTTTTGTAATTTTACCAATTACAGGGTAAAAATCCATCGAAAAAACGGAAAATGAAACTTTTTTTCCTTTCTTGCGATTATCCCAAACAAACAACTGTTGCTTGCTGTCTTGACAGAAATGTTGACATTAAACACTCTAGGGATGGCGCTAGGGCATCATTGTTCAAAAAACTCAAAAAATAATACAGAGATTCAAAAGAGTTGAAACTTTAAATGAGAAACATAATCACAAATGTAATCAGTACGAAAAAGAATGCATTCTTTAACATAACTGCTTTCATAAAACAAAGCGAAAAAACAGACAGAAAGTAATGAAAAACGGATGTAGACAAGAGATAAATTCTCACAAATACATGCATACTGTCACGTGCACACGCACATTGACAATTACAATAGAGTAAAAGAAAGTGAAAGCGTGTAGAAAATATATGCTGGTTTAATTTCATTCTAAGCAGAATCTGACATTTTTATGACACAGGCAATAGGGATTAAAAGAAACAATAAAAAGACAGAGAAAAACTGGAAAATGAAATGCAAACACAAACAGTCAGTTCGCACACGAAAACCAGCATTAAATGTCAAAATTTGCAGTTGTTAAGGCGAATGTCAACATACATATGTATATTCAACGAAACTTAACTGAAAGCACAAAAATAAACAAAATATTCAAATAATTCTCAGAGATTTACCTTTGCTTGTTATTTGATTAAAAATTGTGAGACGATATTAACAGGTTCAGTTTTTTTTTAGGTTAAATCGGTTTGTTTACAAACCGGTTTATACTGGAGAGTATGTTTTTTAAGAACTGACAACGATTCACATTTACTTTCGATAATTGTGGAAAAACAAACTCTGCAGTCATCTTTTCCATCAGGACTATTTTATTACTTTTAGTTTTCTCTCTCTCCCTCTCTAATACCGTTTAATTAATAAAATAGGCCCCGAATATAAAAATTAATGCCAGTATTTAAAAAAAAAGTCATGAGCAAGAGCTTCGTAAAAAAGGGAAAAAAATCCAACAAGACAATTAAGCCACAGAGCAAAATGTTGTTTTGTTTATACAATATTGGCCATAACATTTAATGGCCAACAATTTGTGGTGAAATGGCCTAAAAAAAGATCATAAATTGAGTAATACTATGCGATATTTTTATTGAAATTTTGCTTTAAATTTAAAGGCAACCAGTGAGTAGCATCCATCCCTCTGTGATTGATGTTGTATGATAAATTAAATGATAAATTAAATCATAAAATATTTTTAAAAAACATGATTATTATTAATAACTCACTATAAAATAAATATTGAAAATAAATTGATTGTTTGTTGTTTTTAATGAAAAATCATATCCGAATATTTTTGTTTATATCCATCTATTTGACGTGATAATTTAACGCAAAAACAACAATTTTTTGCGTTTAATTGATATAAAATTTCTTAAAATTTTCTTTTTTTTTTTTCTTTTTATTTATTTTTAAAGTCACCCACATTTCACATCATTTCAGTAGAATTTCAGTTGCAAACGATCGCTGCGAATGAAGAATATCTTTTACAATATTTGCTTAACGATTGACTGACAGACACCTAAAATGAATAGCTGGTGGTATGATTTATTGTTTACCAGCACTGTATACCCTACATTGCACAGAAATAAATACGAATTCATTAATTATGTTCTGCAGAATATACAACAAGATTGTGAACTGCAAAGCAGAATATATAATTAAATCGGAATTAGTTTGTATTCCATTTAAAATAGCTAGAGAGTTAAGGTATAAACAAAGTATTGTACTTAAAACCCATGTTATTAGAATTACTAGGTCATTGACATGAATTTCCTAGTAATGATCATGGATAAAATTAACACACACTACATGGTGTTGTTTGACGCTAGGTTTTAGTCCTGACTAAAGGGTTGTAATAACCAAATTAAATAAGATTACTGTTCGATCTTTAGCAGGGAAAATAATCTTAAAATCGCCGTAGTCTAGTAGGTAGTGTGTTCGCTTATTAGACGAAAAGCACGGTTTCGAGCCCCAGGACAGACGTCAAAACGAAATATGAAAACAAAAAATGTTTCTTCGGCGACTTCCTCTCAGCAGATTTCTGGTAAAAATCTGGCTTTGGTTGATGAATTAAATAAGTAAGTATCCTAACCAAAAATTCTTCTCACACCAAGTGCATTTAAGGCAGAGCCCGGCATTTCCTATGCACCCGTGCTTTTCAGCCATTACTAAATTTACAATAACGTACTCTCACGTATCAAAAACACACTCAGCCTCGTTTGAGCATTCATTGAAAGAGGTTGTGTTGTCGCATGCTTCTTGCTTTTGTACATGAAGATCTGCTAATGCAGGGATGAACAGTATAAATATCCCAGAAAGTTTTCTATTAAATATGTATATTTCCAAAAACAAAAAACAAATTTTAATCTAAAATGCTTTCTGAAATCAATATAAGCAAACAAGTCTAAACGAATTTTTCAAATTTTAATTTAATAAACTAATATTTTTAATTAAAATACCACCATTTAAAAATTTAAATTTTCCATGCCTGCATTGTAGTGAATGTGAGAGTATACATTTTTCTCTTTTCTTATTTTTTGCTCTCGCAACAACTGACCAATAGCAAGTGTTGCCTGGCTCTGGTTTAAGGTAATCAAACACTTTGTTGGGAGAGGAGATCGAAGTCATGCTTCAGATTATCAAGAAATAATCTGAGATTGATAGCCGATTTTATTATAGGGCACTGAAGACTCAGAGTACACTTATGGGGGTGGTCTTGAGCCTAACAAGTGGATTCTGAGGCAATGACAATGAATAATTGGAACACTTTCTAGGAAGCTGGAGATCATTAATACATCCCAGAAGCAAACACCATATCATGCATATTAACTGCTAGGCAGGGAATTGTTATTGTTAACATCGAAAAGCATTCTGAGGTTTATCAGGGCAATAGAGGGCTCGATAGAGGCATTACAGGCATATCCTATAAAGTATGGTCACAATACTAAGGCACCTCTTCCTAACCAAAATCTACATTCTGTCTTATTTTTTTACTGTTGTTATCCTCTTGGTTAGCTAGTCTTAAAAATTCATTGTGTGGAATTCTCCTTGACCACCACATCCGAAAGATCTGTCCTAAGCACCAATTCATTTCTTCGCAGTGTTATCGAGCCTTGTTGCAGATCCATATCACAGCTCGGATTGTACACAAGTATTATGGACTGACATTTTTAGCGCCATACTTATATATTTCAAAGTCTTTCATATGTAATCTGTTCATATAGATTCTGCTTTCTACATTGTTGTCATCGCTTCCATTTGAAATAATTGCGTTTCCAAGTTAGCATATGTTTTTCATTATTTCTTAATCCTTCAGTTTTATATTTCAAGCGAGTCAATTCTCTTTAACGATAGAACTGCTTTAACACCGTATTCCATTAAGGAACATTAAACGTTTTCTAATAAAATTGAATAAAGAAAAATAAAAGCCTCCTCTTAAAAGAAATGATTTCAGCCAATTCTCTACTCAACCGTGAAACTCGGAAGTGTTTTTTAAAGGCATTCGTACCTTTCAACGCGAACGGTAAAATAATATCGTAACCACTTGACAGACAAATAAATCCCATCAGTTTAAATCTTAATTGATTTAATTGAGTTTAAGAGCTATTAGCTTAAGCTGAAACGAATTTCTACAGTGTGTTATATAAATATAAGTACACTAGAAGCAATTCCTTTAAATTAAAGAGATATCCTTCCCAACTATTAGAGAGGTGTTGTTTTTCTAGAGAATACACTTAAAAACTCTAAACAATTGGTGGAAAATTTAATTTTCCAAACTGTACCTATAATTATTAGCCGTATTACGAAAGAATTTATATGTATGTTACGACTACATATTCTATACCAAAAGCAAATAAAAATTGTTTACAACAAACAAACACTCTGAACATCAATTCATTCACGTCGTTGTCGTTGTCACTTTAGTGGAAAAAAATATCTTCTGTTCCATTGTATTGAAATGAAACTAATTGGAACAATAAGACGTGAAAGATATTGTTGCTGGCGACGAAGTGGTTCTTCAACGATTATTCAACTGTATTTTGAATTTTTTTTTTTAACTGTTTGCATTTTTTAGGAAGAGACATTTAAAAAAAAAACGTTCAAGTACACTTTTGTTTGACAGAAAAAGTAAAAAGGGGGACAAAAAACATTAAAAACTTATGGGCAAATCTGCACTACAGCCTAGATTTGCCAGTATGACTGTACGGGGCTGTAAAATTTGCGCTAAAAGTCTCATATAAACCACTCAGTAATACAGGCCATATTATGACAATTATATCGAAATACGTTTTCGAATCCCGTGAAGCATTTTAAAGTACAGGTTAAGGATAAAGTCTGGATTAAAACACAATATGATGCAGAGCACCTAAAGAGATTTTTTTTAAATTATACAGTGAATGCCATTGAAAATCGTACGAAAGTATATTATTTGTAATGACCATAGAAAAATTATAATACAAAGAATATTGTTTGTCACTCGATACTTATTCAATTGTGTCAAATGAAAACATGATATTTCGATAGCATTAGAGTTTGTATCTATTATGAATAGCTTCATAATTATAACATTATAATTTCTGAAAATTGATTTATATGGCTAGTAATGTTTTGATGAGTTCAACATACTACACAGCAGGCCTTGTATCTTGTGAGCTGACATGCAAACCTACTTATCATCTCTATTGGAAAGCTTTACGTAAGGGATAATATTTATTTCCAATGGGATCCTCATTTTCCTATCTTAAACTAATCTACTTCGATTAAAGATTTGTGGGATTTCTGCAAAAGACATTCCATTTTAATCTGTTCTATAAATGTCGTTTGCTTGTTATTTTAAAAAATCCACGAACTTCAGCCGAAAAATAACTCCTGCTTGATCTTTGCTGTACGATTTTAAATGACTGTATATTTGGATTCATTCATTCAATCATTTGGGCACACATAATAACCAGTTTTGATACCGCATAAGGCGATAACCAGAACCAAGTAAAAAGTCCCGATTATCGGTGTTGCCAATCACCATCATGGCTTCGCACTGTACTATTATTAACTCAATATCGAGTTAGAAACTAACCTGAGACTTAAAAGTGTTAAGTGATCGATGTGAGATGGATATTGCCAAATAAAGTGGACAATATTGTCTTCCTCCTTAATCAGTTTATAACCTCTTCAGAAAACATATGCCGATAAGCGAAATCTATGCGCATGCCTACCTATTACGCAATAATTTGTGAGAATAGATACAGTGGCAGAAATGTGCCTAGGATTCAATTTAAGTAGTTGATGATCCATCATCCATCCAATTTAGACCAATTTATCAGTGGCCAATAAATTCTTCTGCCTAATAGATAGGCAAACAGGGGTAATAGGTGTGCCTAGATTATTTGTTTGGATTGATATTCGATAAGAGTGTGCCTGCTGTAGCAAGTTCGTCATTGGCTACACAATTTCCAAGAATGCTCCTGTGACCACACATCCATATATATTGTTATACATATACATACATGCATACATAATTGGCCATTACGACCCTTCAGTCAGGATTACGGCCTAGCTTCTTACACCACTCATATTGTGTGCCTTAATTTTATACTTGAGGGGCGGGACCTACAGTTTAACGTCGACTCCGAACGACAGATTTTTTGAGAAACTTTTCACGGTAATTTTATTTACTCACAGTGTTTTTTCAAGAAATCTGCTGAGAGGAAGTCGCCGAAGAAATATTTTTTTTTCACAATTCGTTTTGATGTCTGGCCTGAGGCTCGACATTATGTCTAATAAGCGAACCCACTACCTACTAGACTACGGCAACTACAACTGTTATATGCATTATATTAAAACAAAACTACCGCAAGATTAAAAAATCGCTGCATATACCAATCCTTTTAAACCCAAAGTTAGCACCTGTAAGAAACCTGATTGCCGTTCGGCTGCCAGAGAGATATTAATAATTGGATGTTTACTCAAGATCGGTATTCCGAAAGCATTCAGAAAGACCACAACTTGACAATAATGATATAATTTGTACATCTTTAGACTATAGCTAAACTTTTGCCCTCCACTGTATTGATTTAATGTACATATGTATTCATTTTATTTATAACGTATTTGTTTATATACAAGCTAAATTATTAAGCAAATCATTGTGTTAATTATTTGCGTTATAAACATAGCGGTTTTATAGTTAAAAATATATGGGAGAAAAATTTATTAATTGATGAAAAGAGATAAAAATTCGAAAAGAAACTAATTTATAAAGAAAATTAGAAATTTTTGTTCGAAATACGAATGATTCGGAGTCTATTGTATTAAGAGTTTCGAAGTTTTCTGCCCTTTGCTCACTGCGTCAAAATTGTTATAAATAGAACAATAATTGAATCCAAAAACTCTCATTAGGAGAACTACAAAAGGTATGGAAATACCATTAGCTATCATAACCAAACTCTCTGCAACAACCTTCATAATTAAAATCCATTAACAAACGAAAGGTCATACGAAAATGTCATATGAAAGGTAAATTTCTATATTTTGTAACGAAATTTATTTCCCATGACCACAACAGTTGTATCATTTGTTATTGCAACAATTCCTTCCACTCGAATGCTGTTTGAAATCGGAAGGTAATAAAATAAATAAGAATTCTTGCCACAAAATAAGAAAATGATAGAAATGAATCAGTTGTTGGCCCTATTTTTAATCATTACGTATGTATCTATCTGTACATTAACGTGCCATAAAAGATAGAATGAAGAAGAGAAGCATAAAAATTGCCCAGAAGGGAAATATTGAAATGAATGTAAATGAATGAATGAATGAATCATTGCTTACATTATTATTGGAATATATTTTCATCTTCCTTTTTTTTTTATTATATTCATCTGTGGAAAATAAATATAAAAAAATAATAATGAGGCAATAATACGATACGATATGATAATATAATCAACCAATATCCACTTTCTTTTGTTAAATACATTTGGGAACAGGACATATATTCTAATATTAGAAAAGGATAATGAAACTATAAATTAATTTACGAGTATTAAAGGCTAGCTGTAGGCAATTAAAAGTTAATATCAACTAAAGAAATAAAAATAATTGCATTTCATCATCAGCAGCAGCAATATTTTATTATTACAGCACACGTATTGTAGTGTGGATTTTACTGGACTTCAAAAGACGAATTAATTTTATGAGATTTGCTAGAAAGTTTAGTAATTAAAAGGGGAAAGCAATTATGATATGATTTTGATCAAGCAAAATCACAACTTCTGGATTGGTTACAACAATGGAACCATCTGTGATAGTTTTCGCACATTTCGTGAGTGATCACACAGCGATAACTTGACGACTATTGGTTTAAAGATGCCCACACATTGGGGTACTTATGCGAGTAGACACAGTCTTTGATGTAGCCCCTCACAATTGTGTAATGGCTTCAAAACGCATAATCTTTTGATTGTCAATTTTCGCCGTCAAATGTGAGATTATTTTTACTGAAAGCTTAACTGTTTATAGTCTTCAATTGCTGACAAAACAGTAAATGAGGTCAAAACAAAGTACATATATATTATCGACAAGTAGAGACGAGCGACGATAACTATACTTTTGAAACAGTCAAGAAATTTATTTATCTTGGCTCCGCCCTTACCACCAAAAATGATGACACTCTGGAGATTCAAGCGCAGGATCGCTATTGCCAACGTGCTACTATGGTCTCAACAGGCAATTGAGTAGCAGAGACCTCTCTCGTGAGAGAAAACACTCTACAAGACACTCATCCTACCCGTGCTTCTTTATGGCGCAGAGGCATGGACCCTATTAAGTACTGATGCAGCGGCCTTGAGAGTGTTCGAGAGAAAAGTCCTACGTAAGATCTTCGGTCCAATACGTGTTGGCGAGGATTTCCGTATCCGATTCAACAGTGAGCTGCATGAACTCCTCAACGACATAGACTTTGTACAGCGTATTAATATTCAGAGGCTGCGCTGGCTCGGCCATGTCGTTCGAATCGAGGAGGATGCTCCGGCGAGACGTGTATTTGATGCGGGAATCTGCGAAAGTCATCGAAGAGGACGACCATGTATCCGTTGGAAGAACCAAATCGAGAAAGCCCTGTCATCGATTGGTATGACCAACTGTCGAAGGCGAGCAAGAAGCAGAGGCGCCTGGAAGGATGTGTGGCTGCAGGCCGAAATCCGTTAACGGGTTGTTATGGCCAATTAAGTAAGAAGTAAGTAAGTAATTGCTGACAAAAAGAATTCAGATATCATACAGCTATGGTGCTCTGAATTGACAGTGAATGTTACTCTAGGCCCAGTTAAAAAGAAAATACGTCCCAGCGATGTTTCCTGAACATATTTCGCACCCAATGCTTTTCCACCACATCCCGTATGCAATAATTTTCACTAAGTTCAGCCTGATTTTAGCTCTCCTTAGCAATCAAATTAAAAGGATTTGAAAGATAGGATTTCAAAGCACAAGGACTACAGTGCTTCGAGGATTGATGAAACGTGTCAAAGTTGTTACAAGCCATCCATGCAATATTTTTTGTCACTTTAAGGTGATTCCATTATGCCTGACTAATGAGATTATCATCTCATCGAATGGTGGATTATTCCCTATCAATTCCACAACAAGAACACACAGAAAAATTTTCGTACCCTTCTAACCAATGGGGCTAACACTTGTGACGATTTTACCGTGATCGTTATCAACCCTTTTTGTATCCATTAGTGTACTCAAACGGCATTTTTGTACAATGTTTAGCACTCTTCTTCAGGATCGTCTTTTTTTCGCAAAGACGACGACAAAATTGCAGACTTCATGCGTCTTTCGAACCAACCAAATTATTTCGTAGCGTATGAATTTCGAAATATTGTATAAGAAAGCTTCAATAGGTATTATTTTTTTTTTATATTCAAACAAAAAATCTCTAGAAAATTGAATTATAATAGAAGAATTCAAAAATATAATTTAACAAAAATTCATTCATTATGTCTGTCTATTAAGCCATTGCCGTGTCACGTTTCCATGTTTATTTTCTTTCAAATCCATGGAATATTTTTTTTTCTCTTTTGATATTTCGTCATATCATGTCTATTTAATTAATAGCTTTTAAAGTGAAAGAGATTAAATATCATTTTGACAATTTTGCAAATGATTCCGAATCAGTTGACCATAAGTATCACACTTAATTTATTATTATTGGCTGGTGGTAATTTAATTGATCTAAAAAGCAGTACAACGTTTGCCCTTCATCCCTTTATTTCCATTTTAATGAAGTCCAATTATTTAAATCAAAATAAAATACGAGGAAAAACAAGTGGTTTAAGCATTAATTTATCATTTATCAAAGTAAATAAAATGATTAAATACAATATTTACAAATTGAAATGCCCTACAATCGGTAACCTAGTGAAGGATGGAAAGGCAACAAATCAAAGAATTATTGAAACTAAGTATATGCTCCTTGAGGGAACGAAAAGAAATACAGTTTATTCAATTACAATTATTGTCAGTCAGAAGAAATCTATAATAAGGTCTTCCTATAATGTCTCCCCTAATGTTTTTGTTTTATTGAAACCTCAGAGTGATGTTAGATATCAGCAAGGACCCTTATGTCTTTCCACACTCCTCTACTCACTCAACAGAAAGCTTCTAGCCCCCCATCAGCGATGTAAAAGCTGCCCTCGTGGCAAACTGATCTGCAATCCAGTAGGCCTTAGCTATTTCAACTTGACTAGACAGTTCAAATAAATGTCAATCATAGCAGTTAGGTAGCTGCCTGATTAGGACCCGTCAACTGCACCATTTGCCCAAGCTGAATTGAGCATAGCAGAAGCTGTTCACGAGTTTCTCCATGAATTTCATTCTGAGCTCAAACACTTCCATTCCTGTACTACTACCAATTATAGACCACAATCCATATATGTACCACAGAATTGTTTTCCAAATTTACTTTTATTTCTTATACAAGTTCCCGGAACCATTGAGTCTACTAGTACTATCCAGGCTCTATGAAGGGACACAGCAGCCACTCCATCCATTAGTTCAAGAAAGGAAAAGTTGAAAATCTAATGTTGATTCAGACGTTCTAAATGAAATAGGTAGGCGCCCCTTATTGAAAGCAAGTGCCTATCATGAGCAAGTATGTAAGGTGATCACGTAAAGTGATGGAAATTTGTGCCCACATCTTTACTACTATTTTTTCCTAAAAATCTATCATCTAGAATTATGAAACAATTTTCAAACTTTATTGACAAATACAAGACAAATACTCATTTTCGTGAATGTTGTTTTTTTTTTTTTATCACGCCAGGTATAACTATGACAGTGGCACGGAAATATTTTTTCTGTTCGTAATAACTTTTAATTACTTTTTAATAAACCGGCAAGGTGTTAATGTTTTTTAAACATTTACTACACAAGTGTACATATACAAGTATGTACATAAATATTGTATAATAGGGGGGCATCTGAATAACGACAGTGACTTTCATGTATTATATGTATGTACACGAACAGAAGGTTTAATGTGAAATCGCATGATTTTGGTGCTCAACAAAGGTCGCCAAAATGAGAAATAACTCCTTGTAAAACTTCCTATGCGATAAAGTCATAATCGGACGTGATACACATAACGTCCATTTCATAATAGTCATTTAAGAAAATATACGACCCAATATCATGTCTAAACTATCATCCACACACTTTTTACAGATGCAATGACTTTTATGTACTTAAGTACTTCCACGGTCCTTGAACAAAAATCTTATTTCTTGACAAAAATCAACGAGTAAGAAATGATCCCTTGCCTACTTCCTCTCCTTTTTCCCTACCTCCCCTATTATCCTCTCCCCTTTAGAACGTTGGACAATGGGTCAACTGGACCCGCGGGTACTGTACTTGTCTCATTTGGCAAGTATGAGTCCTTTCACCTAAACCTAAGAAACGAGCTGTTGTTCTAATATCCAATCATATATGTAACTGGCGTTGTGAATGGTGAGACGGTTTTAAGTATTACGTGAGTTGGCCTTTTTGTAGATAGAGATGCATAATGAGCCCATAATGAACCCTAAAATATGACCAATTACTTAGAACACACAAAAACGCATTCAATAACAGAAAGAAGAATACATTGTCGTAAGGCTGAGATTTTCTGTAAGGCTGTCAACCTTTTTTATTTCTAAAAATTCTTTATAATCTTGCAAAGTAGGTCGCCCATAACCACTTTGGAGATACCACGGAAGGGGCACGTTTCAATCACAATTTTTTTGGTAAAAATTTTAACTATTTTTACACACTCCTCAGTTGTTCAACTATCCATAATCGCAAATGGTATGGTAAACCTTTTCTTAAATAAGAAAGAGACTTCAGAAGAAAATTATTTAACAGCTGACAGTCTTGCCATACCAGCGATTTTGAAACCAATAAATGGACAACCCCATACAATCTGAAATATAATATGTTTTTCATGTAATGTTGGTTTTTCAAGGCAGAATAGATTTTTAAAGCTATGAGCAAAAAATACATTTAATTTATTCCATGTCACCCTAATATATGTACATATGTACATGAAGTGAATAATGTTCAATACTAGCTGTACCCTGCGCACGTTGCCGCGCCACCAACTAAAATAAATTTGAAGGAAAGACATTACATAAATATCCAATTTATTTTTAATCGTTTTATTAATTTTGTTTCCCGTTGTCCAGATGATTCAGACGAACAGGTCTGAGTAGTACGCATTCGATCAGTTTCTAATCTCCCTTCTCGTTGTTCAAGTGATTCATGCGAATGGGTCGCAGAGGCATGTCCGCGAAGATTATCCAGTCTCAATGCTCGTTGCTCGTTTGATTCTGAGGCTCGTAATGCTCTTTTTTTCCGTGCTTGAGGTGTAGGTCGACCAATTGCTTATCAATCATTTTGAACAATTTTCAGTGGCGCCATCTATCGGAAATTAATCGCACCAACTTTGAAACCCCCGTCGACTCATGCGCAACAACTTTGCTAAAGATCATAGCATGATCAATTGCATAGTTTACGATTTAAATCATTTTTAGTAATTTTCAGTGGCGCCACCTGTAGGAAATAGGTCATACCAACTTAGAAACCTTCCCGGCTCATGCGCAACAACAAACACACATTCATTTTTATATTCACATTCTTTATACTTTTTTTCTTTGGTTTTATACATCAAGAATCACAGATAGCATACTTGTAGGGGTAACTACTATGCGTATGAGTAATATATTTCAAATGCAATTAAATATTAAGTATGTAGTATGTAGTATACATGGGCATGGCCCCTCGCTCATTTGGAATATCAACATAAAAAGTAGCCTATAACTCCTTCCAGACATACAGGAAGATACTGTGAAAATTTCAAGAAAATCGGTTCAGCCGTTTAGTCGTCTATAAACTTCAAACATACAAACATACAAACATACAATCAAACACACATTCATTTTTATATATAAGATAACGAATCTAATAGAATGTGTCAAATCATTTTCACAATGGAAACAAACAACAAAAACAAAATGAATTGAAATATTTGTAAACAATTTTCAAAACTAATCCCTTTTAATTACATATTCGATGGCATTACATCGACACTGTTGATGATAATCAAACGACAACAATGCATATGCAATGCATATGAAATGCATATGCAATGCAAAACAACCGCATAACATTTTTGTGAAAAGCAAAAACAAACAAAAATATTTCTAAGTGGTCTATAGAGAATCAATAGGTGAACAAGTAAAAATATATTTAATTAATTTAATTTAATCCAAAAGTTATTACATTTAACAAACGCTTTACAATTATATTCCATGTTTAATTAATTAAATTAAATTAAATTAAAAAAATTAAATACATTCGAATTCAATATGAAATTTCTGGTTTCCATACTCGAAACATTGTGCTGTGGTTAAAGTTCTTTTTCAATAATTTATTTAATTTTTTTTTATTTTTCAATTGCTCAGTGGGCTCCGACGACCATTTGTTTTACAGTGGAAAATTGATTATAATTTATTTGCTTTTAACACAAATTTATTTTCTTTGTTTAAACTTTTGAACAATTTTTATGGAAATTATATTCATCTACCAACCTGGTGAAATATCTGGTAACAAACAGTATGAGCTAAACCACATCTTCACTACATAGACCACATTCTACTAAAGATCTCTTGATCTGTCTTCTTGAACCTAGATCAGTAAAGGTTTTGTAGGAGTAAGGTTGTGACTTTAAGACATTTTGATTGCATTTAATAGATTTTAGCATCGCTAAGTTGATCGTCTCCATTGTATATGGGACATTCCAGAGTATCTTAGAAATTTTGCTTGCAGTGTCGTTGATTCATAAACCATGCAAAATTTTAAATCTCTTCTATATTTTCCATGTTTCGACATCTTACTTGGTGTATTAGGTACAGTGTTCATGGGTCGCCTACATTTACATTTTTCAGATGTCAAAAGAAAAGGCGTGGTGTAGTAATTAAAGTGAATGACTACGTGATTGATTACAGACTCAAGACTCACGCATATCCCCTTATAGCAACCAACATTTTTTTTTTATCGTAATTGTTTCGATTTTGCATAAAAAAATTTTTTCAGAGGCTTAATTGTCACCCTAAAAATAAATGAGCATGTATTGCCAACTCTAAATGTTTATTATGGCGCAGAGTGTAATTATGAACGATATTTTAATAGAATCTAATAAATTCTAGCTTTCACGGTTGCGTCATGTAGTGCTTATAGTGGTGCTTGACTACAAAACTGAGCAGATTCAAGCACTGAATTTTAAAAGCTAAAAAATATTTCAATCTCCTCTAATATATCCCAGAATTCCCTTGCTTCGTGCCTCCATAAGGAGATTAACATCAACAACGAACATGAAAAGAAGATGTGTGTGAAGATAGATTTTAAAATCTATCTCTCCATATTAGCTAACAGAGCTCTGTTATGTTATTAACAGAAGTAACAGAGCTGAAAAGGTACGTGTTCGTGAACTGAAGCAACTTATCAGTTCTTTGGTTAAAGCTGCTCGAAATTTAATAGAAGTCTCATTGATTGAGGAACTGTTAGCCAATATGAGTTTCTTATATATTATACTAGCTGTACCCTGCGCGCTTTGCTGCACTACAAACTAAAATAAATTTGAAGGAAAGACATTAGACAAATATCCAATTAAGTTTGAATCATTTTATTGATTTTGTTTCCCGTTGTCCAGATGATTCAGACGAACGGGCCTGAGCAGTACGCATTCGATCAAGTGATTCATTGTTCAAGTGATTCATGCGAACGGATCTGTGCGGCATGTACTCGAAGATTTTTCAGTCTCAATGCTGATTCTGAGGCTAGTAATGCTCTTTTCTTTTCTTTTCAACACAGGATCAAATGCACAGTTTACGATTTAATTAATTTCGAAGAATTTTCAGTGGCGCCACCTGTCGGAAATTGGTTATACCAACTTAGAAACCTTCGTCGGCTCATGCGCAACAACTTTGCTAAAGATTAAATGCATAGTTTACGATTCTATAAAGTACATTCATTTTTATATATATAGATAATTTAAACTTGAAAAAAAAAATAAATAAAACAAAAGTCTACGAATTTAATTTTGGTTATATTTTTTCTTATTTGGTGAATTTTTTCACAAATGTTGGTTACAAAATTTTTTTCTTTCCCTTCTATGTTTCCCCCCGCGTCGTTCTTTACACTTTATTTTCTTTGGTTTTATACATCAAGAATCACAGATAGCATACTTGTAGGGGTAACTACTATGCGTATGAGTAATCTATTTCAAATGCAATTAAATATTAAGTATGTAGTATGTAGCATACGTGGGCATGGCCCCTCGCTCATTTGGAATATCAACATAAAAAGTAGCCTATAACTCCTTCCAGAAATACAGGAAGATACTGTGAAAATTTCAAGAAAATCGGTTCAGCCGTTTAATCGTCTATAAACTTCAAACATACAAACATACAATCAAACACACATTCATTTTTATATATAAGATAACTATTATGAATACATAGTACAATCGTAAATAAAAACGCCAGTTACTCCTGCGATCGTACTCATAATAAACTTTCTTTTGATCCATTAGATCAACGCCTCCCATTCCTTTGCTATAGTGCCGTATAATCAGAGGGCAATTAATATCTCATGCAAATGATTAAGTAAACTTATGCAAATACTTAAGGAATGCTTAAGCAAACTTATGTAAAACCTTAGGCAAATACTTAAGCAAATGCTTAAGCAAACTTAAGCAAATGCTTAAGCAAACTTAAGCAAATGCTTAAGCAAACTTAAGCAAATACTTAAGCAAACTTAAGCAAATACTTAAGCAAACTTAAGCAAATGCTTAAGCAAATACTTAAGCAAATACTTAAGCAAACTTAAGCAAATGCTTAAGCAAATGCTTAAGCAAATACTTAAGCAAATGCTTAAGCAAATACTTAAGCAAACTTAAGCAAACGCTTAAGCAAATACTTAAGCATTTGCTTAAGCAAACTTAAGCAAATACTTAAGCAAACTTAAGCAAATGCTTAAGCAAACTTAAGCAAATGCTTAAGCAAACTTAAGCAAATGCTTAAGTAAAGTTAAGCAAATGCTTAAGCAAACTTAAGCAAATGCTTAAGCAAATACTTAAAATTGTGGAATAGTGGAATTGTGGAAGAGTGGAATTGTGGAATAGTGGAATTGTGGAATAGTGGAATTGTGGAATAGTGGAATTGTGGAATAGTGGAATTGTGGAATTGTGGAATTGTGGAATAGTGGAATTGTGGAATAGTGGAATTGTGGAATAGTGGAATTGTGGAATAGTGGAATTGTGGAATAGTGGAATTGTGGAATAGTGTAATTGTGGAATTGTGGAATAGTGGAATTGTGGAATAGTGGAATTGTGGAATAGTGGAATTGTGGAATAGTGGAATTGTGGAATAGTGGAATTGTGGAATAGTGGAATTGTGGAATTGTGGAATAGTGGAATTGTGGAATTGTGGAATAGTGGAATTGTGGAATAGTGGAATTGTGGAATTGTGGAATTGTGGAATAGTGGAATTGTGGAATAGTGGAATTGTGGAATAGTGGAATTGTGGAATAGTGGAATTGTGGAATAGTGGAATTGTGGAATAGTGGAATTGTGGAATTGTGGAATAGTGGAATTGTGGAATTGTGGAATAGTGGAATTGTGGAATAGTGGAATTGTGGAATTGTGGAATAGTGGAATTGTGGAATTGTGGAATTGTGGAATAGTGGAATTGTGGAATTGTGGAATTGCGGAATTGTGGAATAGTGGAATAGTGGAATAGTGGAATTGTGGAATTGTGGAATAGTGGAATTGTGGAATAGTGGAATTGTGGAATTGTGGAATAGTGGAATTGTGGAATTGTGGAATAGTGGAATTGTGGAATTGTGGAATAGTGGAATTGTGGAATTGTGGAATTATGGAATAGTGGAATTGTGGAATAGTGGAATAGTGGAATTGTGGAATAGTGGAATTGTGGAATTGTGGAATAGTGGAATTGTGGAATAGTGGAATTGTGGAATAGTGGAATTGTGGAATTGTGGAATAGTGGAATTGTGGAATTGTGGAATTGTGGAATAGTGGAATTGTGGAATAGTGGAATTGTGGAATAGTGGAATTGTGGAATTGTGGAATTGTGGAATAGTGGAATTGTGGAATAGTGGAATTGTGGAATAGTAGAATTGTGGAATTGTGGAATTGTGGAATAGTGGAATTGTGGAATAGTGGAATAGTGGAATTGTGGAATAGTGGAATTGTGGAATAGTGGAATTGTGGAATAGTGGAATAGTGGAATTGTGGAATAGTGGAATTGTGGAATAGTGGAATTGTGGAATAGTGGAATTGTGGAATAGTGGAATTGTGGAATTGTGGAATAGTGGAATTGTGGAATAGTGGAATTGTGGAATAGTGGAATTGTGGAATTGTGGAATAGTGGAATTGTGGAATAGTGGAATTGTTCAATTGTGGAATTGTGGAATAGTGGAATTGTGGAATTGTGGAATTGTGGAATAGTGGAATTGTGGAATTGTGGAATAGTGAAATTGTGGAATTGTGGAATAGTGGAATTGTGGAATAGTGGAATTGTGGAATTGTGGAAAAGTGGAATTGTGGAATTGTGGAATTGTGGAATAGTGGAATAGTGGAATAGTGGAATTGTGGAATAGTGGAATTGTGGAATAGTGGAATTGTGGAATAGTGGAATTGTGGAATTGTGGAATAGTAGAATTGTGGAATAGTGGAATTGTGGAATAGTGGAATTGTGGAATTGTGGAATTGTGGAATAGTGGAATTGTGGAATAGTGGAATAGTGGAATTGTGGAATTGTGGAATAGTGGATTTGTGGAATAGTGGAATTGTGGAATAGTGGAATTGTGGAATTGTGGAATAGTGGAATTGTGGAATTGTGGAATAGTGGAATTGTGGAATTGTGGAATTGTGGAATTGTGGAATAGTGGAATTGTGGAATATTGGAATTGTGGATTAGTGGAATTGTGGAATAGTGGAATTGTGGAATAGTGGAATTGTGGAATAGTGGAATTGTGGAATTGTGGAATAGTGGAATTGTGGAATTGTGGAATAGTGGAATTGTGGAATTGTGGAATAGTGGAATTGTGGAATAGTGGAATTGTGGAATAGTGGAATTGTGGAATAGTGGAATTGTGGAATAGTGGAATTGTGGAATTGTGGAATAGTGGAATTGTGGAATTGTGGAATAGTGGAATTGTGGAATAGTGGAATTGTGGAATAGTGGAATTGTGGAATAGTGGAATTGTGGAATAGTGGAATTGTGGAATTGTGGAATAGTGGAATTGTGGAATAGTGGAATTGTGGAATAGTGGAATAGTGGAATTGTGGAATTGTGGAATAGTGGAATAGTGGAATTGTGGAATAGTGGAATAGTGGAATTGTGGAATAGTGGAATTGTGGAATAGTGGAATTGTGGAATAGTGGAATTGTGGAATAGTGGAATTGTGGAATTGTGGAATAGTGGAATTGTGGAATTGTGGAATAGTGGAATAGTGGAATAGTGGAATTGTGGAATAGTGGAATTGTGGAATTGTGGAATAGTGGAATTGTGGAATAGTGGAATTGTGGAATTGTGGAATAGTGGAATTGTGGAATTGTGGAATTGTGGAATAGTGGAATTGTGGAATAGTGGAATTGTGGAATAGTGGAATTGTGGAATAGTGGAATTGTGGAATAGTGGAATTGTGGAATAGTGGAATTGTGGAATAGTGGAATTGTGGAATAGTGGAATTGTGGAATTGTGGAATAGTGGAATTGTGGAATAGTGGAATTGTGGAATAGTGGAATTGTGGAATAGTGGAATTGTGGAATTGTGGAATAGTGGAATTGTGGAATTGTGGAATTGTAGAATTGTGGAATTGTGGAATAGTGGAATTGTGGAATAGTGGAATTGTGGAATTGTGGAATAGTGGAATTGTGGAATTGTGGAATAGTGAAATAGTGGAATTGTGGAATAGTGGAATTGTGGAATAGTGGAATAGTGGAATTGTGGAATTGTGGAATAGTGGAATTGTGGAATTGTGGAATAGTGGAATTGGTGAATAGAGGAATTGTGGAATAGTGGAATTGTGGAATTGTGGAATAGTGGAATTGTGGAATTGTGGAATAGTGGAATTGTGGAATAGTGGAATTGTGGAATAGTGGAATTGTGGAATAGTGGAATTGTGGAATTGTGGAATAGTGGAATTGTGGAATTGTGGAATAGTGGAATTGTGGAATTGTGGAATAGCGGAATTGTGGAATAGTGGAATTGTGGAATTGTGGAATAGTGGAATTGTGGAATAGTGGAATTGTGGAATAGTGGAATCGTGGAATAGTGGAATTGTGGAATTGTGGAATTGTGGAATAGTGGAATTGTGGAATAGTGGAATTGTGGAATAGTGGAATTGTGGAATAGTGGAATTGTGGAATAGTGGAATTGTGGAATAGTGGAATTGTGGAATAGTGGAATTGTGGAATAGTGGAATTGTGGAATAGTGGAATAGTGGAATTGTGGAATTGTGGAATAGTGGAATAGTGGAATAGTGGAATTGTGGAATAGTGGAATTGTGGAATAGTGGAATTGTGGAATAGTGGAATTGTGGAATAGTGGAATTGTGGAATTGTGGAATTGTGGAATTGTGGAATAGTGGAATAGTGGAATTGTGGAATAGTGGAATTGTGGAATAGTGGAATTGTGGAATAGTGGAATTGTGGAATTGTGGAATAGTGGAATTGTGGAATAGTGGAATTGTGGAATAGTGGAATTGTGGAATTGTGGAATTGTGGAATTGTGGAATTGTGGAATTGTGGAATTGTGGAATAGTGGAATTGTGGAATTGTGGAATAGTGGAATTGTGGAATTGTGGAATAGTGGAATTGTGGAATTGTGGAATAGTGGAATTGTGGAATTGTGGAATAGTGGAATTGTGGAATTGTGGAATTGTGGAATAGTGGAATTGTGGAATAGTGTAATTGTGGAATAGTGGAATTGTGGAATAGTGGAATTGTGGAATAGTGGAATTATGGAATAGTGGAATAGTGGAATTGTGGAATTGTGGAATTGTGGAATAGTGGAATTGTGGAATAGTGGAATTGTGGAATTGTGGAATAGTGGAATTGTGGAATAGTGGAATTGTGGAATAGTGGAATTGTGGAATTGTGGAATTGTGGAATTGTGGAATAGTGGAATTGTGGAATAGTAGAATAGTGGAATTGTGGAATAGTGGAATTGTGGAATAGTGGAATTGTGGAATAGTGGAATTGTGGAATTGTGGAATAGTGGAATTGTGGAATAGTGGAATTGTGGAATAGTGGAATTGTGGAATTGTGGAATTGTGGAATAGTGGAATTGTGGAATTATGGAATAGTGGAATTGTGGAATAGTGGAATTGTGGAATAGTGGAATAGTGGAATTGTGGAATAGTGGAATAGTGGCATTGTGGAATTGTGGAATTGTGGAATTGTGGAATAGTGGAATAGTGGAATTGTGGAATTGTGGAATAGTGGAATTGTGGAATAGTGGAATAGTGGAATTGTGGAATAGTGAAATAGTGGAATTGTGGAATAGTGGAATTGTGGAATAGTGGAATTGTGGAATTGTGGAATAGTGGAATTGTGGAATTGTGGAATAGTGGAATTGTGGAATAGTGGAATAGTGGAATAGTAGAATTGTGGAATTGTGGAATAGTGGAATTGTGGAATTGTGGAATAGTGGAATTGTGGAATAGTGGAATAGTGGAATTGTGGAATTGTGGAATAGTGGAATTGTGGAATAGTGGAATTGTGGAATTGTGGAATTGTGGAATAGTGGAATTGTGGAATTGTGGAATTGTGGAATTGTGGAATTGTGGAATAGTGGAATTGTGGAATTGTGGAATAGTGGAATTGTGGAATTGTGGAATAGTGGAATTGTGGAATAGTGGAATTGTGGAATAGTGGAATTGTGGAATTGTGGAATAGTGGAATTGTGGAATTGTGGAATAGTGGAATTGTGGAATAGTGGAATTGTGGAATAGTGGAATTGTGGAATAGTGGTATAATGGAATAGTGGAATAAAACAATTTACTTTGTCCGCCCACTCAGTCCTGTTTTCCCACAAAAGGACTTACAGTGGATTTTAAAATATGAAATCTGGGAAAATTTCAAAATCTACTATGAAAACACGCTCTGTTAGAGATTCTGGCAATTGGATTAGTTAAAGGGACGTACAATGCTTTAAAAACAATTTACTTTGTCCGCCCACTCAGTCCTGTTTTCCCACAAAAGGACCTTCAGTGGATTTTAAAATCTGAAATCTGGGAAAATTTCAAAATCTACTATGAAAACAAGCTCTGTTAAAGATTCTGGCGATTGGATTAGTTAAAGGGACGTACAATGCTTTAAAAACAATTTACTTTGTCCGCCCACTCAGTCCTGTTTTCCCATAAAAGGACCTTCAGTGGATTTTAAAATCTGAAATCTGGGAAAATTTCAAAATCTACTATGAAAACACGCTCTGTTAAAGATTCTGGCGATTGGATTAGTTAAAGGGACGTACAATGCTTTAAAAACAATTTACTTTGTCCGCTCACTCAGTCCTGTTTTCCCACAAAAGGACCTTCAGTGGATTTTAAAATCTGAAATCTGGGAAAATTTCAAATCTACTGTGAAAACACGCTCTGTTAAAAATTCTGGCGATTGGATTAGTTAAAGGGAGACGTACAATGCTTTAAAAACAATTTACTTTGTCCGCCCATTCAGTCCTGTTTTCCCACAAAAGGACTTACAGTGGATTTTAAAATCTGAAATCTGGGAAAATTTCAAAATATACTATGAAAGCACGCTCTGTTAAAGATTCTGGCGATTGGATTAGTTAAAGGGACGTACAATGCTTTAAAACCAATTTACTTTGTCCGCCCACTCAGTCCTGTTTTCCCACAAAAGGACTTACAGTGGATTTTAAAATATGAAATCTGGGAAAATTTCAAAATCTACTATGAAAACACGCTCTGTTAAAGATTCTGGCGATTGGATTAGTTAAAGGGACGTACAATGCTTTAAAAACAATTTAATTTGTGCGCCCACTCAGTCCTGTTTTCCCACAAAAGGACCTTCAGTGGATTTTAAAATCTGAAATCTGGGAAAATTTCAAAATCTACTATGAAAACACGCTCTGTTAAAGATTCTGGCGATTGGATTAGTTAAAGGGACGTACAATGCTTTAAAAACAATTTACTTTGTCCGCCCACTCAGTCCTGTTTTCCCATAAAAGGACCTTCAGTGGATTTTAAAATCTGAAATCTAGGAAAATTTCAAATCTACTGTGAAAACACGCTCTGTTAAAGATTCTGGCGATTGGATTAGTTAAAGGGACGTACAATGCTTTAAAAACAATTTACTTTGTCCGCCCACTCAGTCCTGTTTTCCCACAAAAGGACATACAGTGGATTTTAAAATCTGAAATCTGGGAAAATTTCAAAATCTACTATGAAAACACGCTCTGTTAAAGATTCTGGCGATTGGATTAGTTAAAGGGACGTACAATGCTTTAAAAACAATTTACTTTGTCCGCCCACTCAGTCCTGTTTTCCCACAAAAGGACTTACAGTGGATTTTAAAATCTGAAATCTGGGAAAATTTCAAAATCTACTATGAAAACACGCTCTGTTAAAGATTCTGGCGATTGGATTAGTTAAAGGGACGTACAATGCTTTAAAAACAATTTACTTTGTCCGCCCACTCAGTCCTGTTTTCCCACAATATTGATTTATTTATCGGAGTACAATAGCTTTCGGAAATGTATAATTTTCTGTTTATTGTAGTTCTTATTTCGCAATATTTTGTAACTGTGATTAACTCTAGGACTTGTTTTTATCATTTCTTCCTCTTTTTCTTATTTTACAAAGGAATTTAATTAATTTTTCCTGTTTTTGTTGTTCCCAACCTTAAATTAACGGTTTAACAGAGTTCTGTGAGTAACATAACAGAGCTCTGTTAGTTATGTTAATAACATAACAGAGCTCTGTTAGCTAACATGGCGAGATAGATTTTAAAATCTATCTTCACACACATGAAAAGAAGACCAGTTCTGCTGAGAAAAAGTAGGCCTCAATCAACAATAGTTCCTCAAAAAAACTATACCCAATACGGGTTCACATTGTCAATGGTTTCTAGGCAACATACATACATATATAACACATACATACGTACATAATTGGCCATTACAACCCTTCAGTCAGGATTAAGGCCTAGCTTCTCACACTACTCATGTTGTGTGTCTTAATTTTATACTTGAGTGGCGGGACCTACAGTTTAACGTCGACTCCGAAAGACAGATTTTGAGAAACTTTTTCATGACAGGTTTATTTACTCTCAGAGTTTTTGACAGAAATCTGCAGAGAGGTAGTCACCGAAGAAATATTTTTTTATCATATTTCGTTTTGATGTCTGGCCTGGGGCGCGAACCCGGACTTTACGTCTAATAAGCGAACACACTACCTACTAGACTACGGCGACTACAACATACATAACATACATACATACATAATTGATTATTACAACCCGTCAGTCAGGATTACGACCTAGCTTCTCACGCCACTTATGTTGTGTATGCTAATTTCATACATAAGTAAGTGGCGGGACCTACAGTTTAAAGTCGGCGTTGAACGACAGACTATTCAATGCAATTTTTCCCCCAGCAGAGAGATCTGCTGAGTAGAAGTCAATTTTTTTTTTGTTAGTTTTTGTTAGAGATATCTGACCTGGGTTTTGAACTGTGGCCTCACGTCTAAGAAGCTAACACACTACCTACTAGACTACGACGACTTCAAGACAACAACAGATGATAAGTCGAGGACGTGCTACAGTAGACCAATCAACTGCTTAGTTGGAGAGCTAGACTAATGAAATTAAAACAGAAGCTGGAAAATGATTATGTTTCTTAATGGAACATATAAAAAACTAACCCTTAAGCTCTAACTTCGTTTGATTTTTAAAGTAGGGCTTAAAAACAATGGGAGCTTGTGGGGGTGAGCGGGGAAAGTATAAAATAAAATATTTGGCGAGATAAAATACAAAGTATTAGTTTTAAATATCAATTTATTTATTCAGTACAACAAACGTACCTTTCGGGTTAGGGTGGCCAGCGTGAACAGAGCTGCTTAATTGCTTATTTAAGCAAATAAGGATATACATACATACATACGTATGCATGAATGGATATTTTTATTTCCTACTAATTTTATTGTCAAAGCAAACACTATAAACAAATTAAATAAACTTTCCGACAGGATATTACTGTAATTTTAGAAACGGATACGCGCTGTCCAAAGCTTAAAATTTAAAACAGAAATCAAAAAAAAAAAAAAAAAAATTCGGCCATGCATAAAATTAAATAAATCGAGTTTCTTAATATGTATAATAAAATGGAAAATAAAGAAAAAGGGAAAATAAAATGAAATAGAAAATAAAATTTCTTTGTTATAAACAATTATTAATTGAATGAAACGCAATGAATTTTTCACATCCCTCGCCCCCCAAATAGGAATGCAAACAATTGGAAGACCCACAATTTTAATTAATATTCTGACAGTTACAATACAATATAATGTTGTTATTGTTATTGTTGCTATTTTTTTTTAAATAAATATTTAATTTTTATTAAAACACGCACACCACACAGTATATTGTTGTTATGCTTGTCAATGGTTTGTCAGTTCTAGTTGTTGTCGATGTTTGAATACAAACCCCCCCATAAGAAACAGAAAAACCAAACGAATACAACAAAAAATATAATTAGAAGAAAAACACAAAAATTTCAAATAAATAATAAATTTAAATGAATAAATACGAGATAAATAAACAATGTTGAGGCAGACAAAATTAACTGCCATAAATTTCTTCACTATTTATCTCGTATCTTTTTATTCTTCTTCTATCGCTTTTGTCAATTTAATTAAATTTATTTTTTCTTTATGCAAATTTCCCATTTTCAAGATTTCCAACATCATCATTTCAAGATAAACGAACCAATGAATTGCTTTGTAAAATGAAATTAAACGTGATATATTAATTATTTAAACAACCACGTGAATTCCCCTAAAACAATTAAACTTAAAGCCAAGACTGTCTTAGAAATGCAATCTAGCTACGCTTGCTGAGTTACAAGTGAGTGTTTAAGTGTTCAAGTGTCATGGAATGAATGCAAATCAATTTACTTCTGAGAATAAATGTTGCCCAAGTCAACAATAAGCTTTAGAATTGTAATACTTTGCACATCGGTGCTAATTGAGTTCTACTATAAGCAAAAACAAAAGTGCTCTGGACCTAGTACACCTAGTACCCATGGTATCAAGGATTCTAAAACAGGTTTCTTTACGATCGAGCCTTTCTTGGTACCAAAGATATAGGCGCCGAAGCTAACTGTTTTCTTCAAATGAGCAAAATAAGTGTCCCGTATAAATGGGGCCAAATTGGATAAAAAATGGACCTGCAGGGGAAATGGACCTAGTGCACTTAGTAGCCATGGTATCAAGGATTCCAAAACTGGTTTCCTTACGATCTTCAAATGATCAAAAAAGTTCTGTATAAATGGGGCTTAATCGGTTAAAAAATGGACTTGTGGGGGAAATGGACCAAGTGGGCTGAATAGTTATGGTATCAAGGATTCCAAAACTGGTTTTCATACGGTGCGGCCTTTCTTGGGACCTGAGATATAGATATAGAAAGTGCTCTCTATAAATCGGTCTAAATCGGTTAAAAATGGACCTGCAGGGGAAATGGACCTAGTGCAAAACCTAAACAAAACACAAAACAGGTTTCCTTAGGGTCGAGCTTTTCTTGGGATCGAAGATATAAAAAAATCGGTCAAAATATGACAAAAAAAAATGTAATTCTTCGTACATGAACTTAAAAATGTTAATAATTCTCATTGAGTTTATTTGCATTTATATATAAAGGATCAACAAAATGTTGTATTTTTTGCAAATTGCATGTTTTTGGTAGATGACTTGCATTTTTTTTCTGGTTGATGACTTGCATGTTTTAAGTGGATGACTTGCATATTTTTGGTTGGTGACTTGCATTTTTTGAGTCGAAGACTTGCATTTTTTTTTGGTTGATGACTTGCATTTTTTGGGTCGCTGACTTGCATATTTTTTGGGTTGATGAATTGCATTTTTTGGGTTGGTGAATTGCATTTTTTAGAGCGATGACTTGCATTTTTTTGTCGATGAGTTGCATATTTTGCACGATGACTTGCATTTTTTGCTTGGTGACTTGCATTTTTTTGATTGATTACTTGCATGTTCTCAGTAGATGACTTGCATTTTTTTGGTTGATGACTTGCATGTTTTTGCTAGTGACTTGCATTTTTTTAGATCGATGACTTGCATTTTTTAGTCGATGAGTTGCATATTTTGCCCTATGACTTGCATTTTTTGGTGGTTGGTGACTTGCATGTTTTAAGGGGATGACTTGCCTGTTTTAGAGCGATGACTTGCATTTTTTAGTCGATGAGTTGAATGTTTTGCCCGATGACTTGCATTTTTTGGGTCGATGACTTGCATATTTTTATTCCATTGCTTGCATGTTTTTGGGTGATGACTTGCATGTTTTTGGTTGGTGACTTGCATTTTTTAGGTCGATGACTTGCATTTTTTGGTCGATGAGTTGCATATTTTGCCCGATGACTTGCTTTTTTTTTCTTGTTAATGACTTGCATTTTTTGGTAGATTTGCATTATTTTTTTGTTGTATTTTGCGTTTTTTTGGACAATGATTTGCATGTTTTGGATGATTACTAGCATTTTTTTTAGCTATGGCTTGTATTTTTTGGTCCATGAGAAAGATATTAGCTTAGTCGCCTATATTAGTTTCGGAGCCTATATCTTTCGTTTTAAGCAACGCCCGAGCGTAAGGAAACCTGTTTTGGGTCCTTGATACCATGGCTGTCAGGCACACAAGGTCCATTTTCTCCACAAGGCTATTTTTATCCGATTTAGCCTCATTTATACAGAACACAATTTTTTTTTTTTTGCTCATTTGAAGAAAATAATAACCTTCGTCGCTTATACTTGATACCATGTACATACATATGTGCAGTGGGATAGCTGCAGCAAGTCGTACTTTTCCACAATAGCAATCATCCTCTCCAGACCATGTTAACATCGTGAATGTTTCTTTCCAATTTCTAAAATTGCAAAGCTATTTGTGATGTACTACTAATTGGGTTTTATTAGGGACACCTCATATTGTGCCCCTTACGCGTACAGTCCATGTGACCCTCGAAGTTAAGTTGGTAAACTGTTTACGCCCCTTAAGGTTTCACAACACCGAATTATCGTTGTTGTTGTTATGGATATTTGACCTTCCTTTAAGGGTTAAAAAGAACAAATTTTAGGGGTAATATGAATTCGATAACCTATTGTATAATCCGCAATTGCTTATAAAAAAATGTAGAACCACATGTTTGAGCTGTAGCTTCCTTGTTCTTCTTACTTGTCTTCTGTTTCTTGTTGCTTCACATGTGGCACGTGCAATAATGCTTTAATTAATGAATTTAGCTGGTGGGCAATTTCTTTATTTGATAATTTCAAGAGAACTTTTTTTGGCTTTTTTTTGTTTTTGGTTTCAATTTAACAAAAGTGAAAAAAAACGAAAACATCAAATAAATTTTAAAACAATCGATAAATAAATGTTTATGAATTAATGTTTATGTTCACAAACGAAAGAACAAAAAATATAATTTTTAAAAATTTTTAAATAAACTTTTTTTAAACAAAATATATAAGCGATAAAAATATTTAAATTTATTTATTAAAAATCTAGTCTAAGCTAATATTTTTAATGACGTAAAATACGTCATGGTGATACAACAATTCAGATTCTATTTTAAAATGAAAATAAATAAGAAAAATATTTTACCTTCTTATGTGGGATTAAAAGAATTTAGAACAGATGACCCTTCATACTGTGCGATGGAAATCGAAATAAGAATGGTCAGCGGTAGAAAGGGGTCATCAAACCCGATTAAGGTAGATTGTATTAGGTAACTTCATCATTAAAATCAAATATCTTTCCGCCGAGACAATTCTTCAGGGTCACGTAATGACAAGGCTAAATCCGAAGAATAAAATGGATGAGAAAGTAATTTATGGTCTGAATATGGATTCTATTCGATTCTGAGTAAACGCGGCACCCGTCTTTATGTAAACCTTTCTCACAACCAAGTATTATTTAAATCCACTGAGAAATGTGAGATACAATAAGCGTTAGATTTGGACCTGCAGACCGCCCGTTGAAGTCGCCGTGGTCTAGTAGGTAGTGTGTTGGCTTATTAGACGAAAGGCCCGAGTTCGAATCCCAGGTCAGACATCAAAACGAAAATATGAAAATATTTCTTCGGCGACTTCCTCTCAGCAGATTTCTGGCAAAAACTCTGAGAGTAAAAATTGCCATGAAATGTTTCTCAAAAAATCTGTCATTCGGAGTCGACGTTAAACTGTAGGTCCCGCCACTCAAGTATAAAATTAAGGCACACAACATGAGTGGTGTTGAGAAGCTAGGCCGTAATCCTGACGAAGGGTTGTAATGGCCAATTATGTATGTATGTATGACCGCCCGTGTGCTATACCAGTTAAAAGTTGGTTCACCCAAATCTAGTCTAGACCTCATCCCGGTTTAGGATTTAGAAAGAAACCACTCCTTTTGGCGTCAAATCCATATGTAGCCATATGATAGCCAAATTCTTATTTACGACCGATACTCACAACATTGAGTGCGAAAATGGGTTATGGGAGGGTGGAAAGAGGGAGTAGTGTAAATCGACGTTAGATTTGAATATATTCCATAAATAGCAGGAAAGATATCTGCAGGAAAAGAATTCCACAAGCGGATAGATAGTGCGGCGAAAGGACGAAAAGTCTATGGAAAGAATAGCACAGTTCACTGGCCAATGCAAAGCATGGCGAAGTCCAGTTGCCAATTGACCACTTACTCTATGCGACCGACATGTACGAGGGGAAAATATGCAATTTTTTGGAGCATAAGTACCTTTATCTACCACAAACGTATTTCGTTGAAGTGGCGATGAAACAGTCGAACACAAGCTACGTCGTCGCGGTGCTCAAATGTTGTCAATAATAAGTATATTCGCTCTTTCCTATACGTGGTCGAGAAGCCTCTATCATACTTAAGAGTTCTATTCATTTCACTTTCAGTCGGATTCAAGTGATGAAAACAGTAAGGAGGAGATCAATTGGAGTAAAATATTTCTTAAAACTTCTTAAGGAAACGAGACACTTGAATGCTTATTTCAACACTTGGAAGATGTGTTGATTTCAGAAAACAATGCATTGAGTTTTCTTGGTCGCAACATCAACAAATTTTGACTGTCCAATGACAGACATACTATGTATATACAGATTGGAAATACTTTGAATGAATTTTTAGTGTAGAAATGTTTCACAATAAATGCATCAAATATGCCAATAACAAGAACCTGGTGATGTAGAGTGCAAAAACTATAAACTTTTTTGTTTGTATTTCTATAGTTCTGTAGCAATAAAACCAATTATTTACTTTAATCGATTAATTTATCAAAAAGTTTTTAATTATTTATAAACATTATCCAAAAAACAATATAGGTCAAGCCTTTAAAATAACGTCATAAAAATATTGTTTTTTTTTTTTAAATTAAATAATTGGAAATGAAACATACCTTTTGTTTTAGTTATTATTGAAAATAAAATCCAATTTTAATTATTTTTTCCTTCCTTTTCAAACGAAATTGCTGTCTTTTGCCGGTTGAAGCCTTATTTTACACACATGTGTTGTACGGACATTGTATTATTTTTCTTTTAGACTTTTTAGACACTGTTTTTGTGGGCAGCATAAAGCATAATTTATTTTTCTTTTTTAATTTTTATTGTATTTTTTTATTGTATTTTTTCAGACATTTCAACTATTTAGCAGGTATTTACTACTACTACGTCATGGATTAGATAAATAATTTAAACTAAAACAAACAAAATAACACATACATAAATACATACATTATACATACATATATACACATATATGTATGTATATGTATGTAAAAAGTAAATATTATTATTTTTTTTTCTACTGTAAACAAATTTTATAGTCAATTTAGAACTCATTAACAACTTTAAGCACTTTTTTAAAAAATTTTAAATATTTTTATTAATTTTTTTTAATTATTTATTTATTTATTCATAGTTTGTAGTATAAACCACTACACAATATATTCACTATTATTATTTACAAAAACAAGTTGTAAATATTTATTGTTCTACCGCTTTGAATTTAATTTATTTATTTTGAAATTTAAATATTTAATTAGCATTACATTTAAACTAAAAAAGGCGCCAAACTCTAAACCTTTTTTTATATTTCATTCAATTTACCGTTATTTATACGACATTATAAACTTGTTGCTTTACACTTCACATATTTTTTGTTATTGTAATTACCGTAATATTATATTTTCTCACCCGTTAATCGACAACAAGAAAATAAAACCGAATAAACGCACTCAATTGGTTGTCCGCAAACACAATTATTCTCGGCGAGTCTTCAACACACATCTGAATTGTTTACTGAATAATGATACAATGAATTCGGTTGGTTATACGAAACACAAACAACAACAACTACAACACCAACTAAACTAAAAAAGTTTTTTACTTGCTTAGCTCTACACACATCCATACATATGTAGATACAAGGGCCGCATTCATTAAAAAAAGCTTTTTTTTTTGAGAAGTACAATGTGGAACAAGAATTATGCCGGTAAATTCTATGTTGTTGTTGTTTAAAAGGATAAAAGCTTTAATTCAGTGATGATAACTTAGCTTTTTAATTCTTTAGTTTTCGTGCAATCCAAACTCGAATGTTGAGGGTAAAGAGAATAGGCAGTGGCAGATAAATAAGAGAGAGAGAGAGAGAATGCGTTACCACATTTTTCCAAACCTCTGTTCTCAAGAAGTCATCGTGTGGTATTATGTCAATTATTGGATTAATTTTAATTATTCTACCAAGGGATGCCTATCTAGCAAAGATTTATAGGTCTGATCATTTTCGATTTTTTAAATGTTCTCTTGTATGCCAAGAGTTGGCATCACTGTAGAAGAGCGGTACAGTATTAAAGCTTAATATACCACACTGTGGAAGGTAAACACAGTATAAGAGTTATGCGAAAACATTGTGGGTTCTAGTCGATGTTTTATTGATAATCCATAAAAAGTTTTACATCCGGATAAAATATACGATTTTGTGGAAATTGTGTATTGTATGTCGTAATTTCTAATGGAATCTAAGCTTTTGAACTTAAACTATGACTGCCAAGACACAACTTTAACTGTGGAGGCACAAAATGGATTGTGAAATACCTTGTCAGCAGTAAGAATATGTTTACCTATCTTTTAAAAGAATCCCGAAACCGAATTTCACGGACTATATGGTCGGGGTATATGATGTCCACATACTACCCTCGGTGGTGTTTCCAAAGCAGCAGTATATTGTAGGTAATTTACTTGACTTTGATGCAATCTTTACAGATAGCTCAAAGGTAGATGCTAGCATTGGAGAGGAGGCGAGGGCGGGATTCTACTTTGGGGATGGAATAAGCTGTCCGATAAGTTCCCTGATAAGTGCAGTGTACTCAAGATTGAGGTGTTTGAACCACCAAGGCAGTGAAACGGGTACAGTTGCAATGGTTACCTATGTAGGTATTCACACTGCTTAAAAGGCAATAACTGGGCTCTCTATTAATTCGAGATTGGTCTCGATATACAGCAAGAACCGCTCGAATAGGTACATGGCAGTATTGCGTTCGGTTCTGTGGCATTATGATATTGGGATACTGAGGCTAGAGACCAGCTGCCAAGGGAAGGATGCGAACTAGTTGAATATCGGTCAGATGTCCCCTGGGACACCTCTTCCGTCTGATCGATTATTTAATCACATGGAACAGATGAGAATCTCTAGGTCAGTGAAGGATACGAACCAGTTGCAGCTCGATTAGATATCTTCTGGGAAACCTTTTCCGGCTGGCCGCTTATTTGATCTGATGGTACAGAGGAGAATAGAATAGAATAGATCGGGATCCACAGACTACTATGACCCATTAAGCCATTCTGAACGGAATAAATGTTGAAAATGAAGAGGGAATCATTCAGAATCTTCACACACACAGCATGTGGGACAGGAACACTCTCTTTTTCTGTAGAGTTTAAGTATTTTAAAATATCGAATGTTTTATAAATGGGATTTTAGCTAGCTTTTTATACCTAACATAAGATTTTAAGCTTGAGACGAGAGCCTAATCGTTTGTTGAATATAACAGTAGGCATACGGGCCTCCAAGTCTGTTCTACATAAGACGTGCCTTTGAAAACCCTTGTAAATTAGAGCAGAAGTACTAGGTGGCTTGGTGCTAGCCATAAAAAGAAGCAAGAACCGGAGTTCTTTTTAAGGAATCGCAATGGGCTTACTTATTAGTTTAGAAGCAAAACCCTTTCTTATTATGAATTATTTTTTCTTAGGCACTCCTTAAACTTAGCATTAGCGTTAAAAATAAAAAATAAAAGAAATACTTAAACAGCCCATATAAATTATGATAATATTTACCGCTTAACGCCATTAGGACGTCACAAATGTTGGGACTGGTTTTAAATTATGGATGATAATAATTTTAGAATGTATTTTAAAAAATTTTAATAATATATTCTGCGTTTAAAGAATATATTTCAGTGAGCGTGGCCTATGCATAATAAAAAATTATCAGTTGTTATACAAATTATGAGTCATAGAAGAAAGTATTTGACTTCTAACCTCTAAAATATTTAAATGGGAATAGGAAGCCCAGCTTAAATGTTTGCAAATTAAAAAGAATACTGCAATCAAATTTGTTCTGAGTATACTCGCATAGATATAGGGTATGTTGCCTAATGTGACTTTTAGAAATGCATACCGTGGGGCCATAGCTTGTACTTATCTGCCGCTATTGATTGTGAAAGAACAATGTATACATTATTCGTGTATGGAACGAATATTAAATATGATTATGGCGAAAAAATTCTGGTTTCCATACAAACAGTATTAAGTGATCTCTGGCAGGCAGAAGATTAATTAAACCCGCCAAAAATTGCAAAATGAAATCAAGAAAAATAGAATTTATTTTTATTTTTCAAATCATTTCTTTGCTGGCCCTCACGCAATGTGATCATGTAGCAATAATACGCTGTGCAGAATCTCCTCAGTGTTTGGATAATTTGGATTGGAATTTGCTGCAAGTGATTAAAGAAAATCTGGCGAATTACACGGAGCCATGTGAAAATTTCTGGGACTATGCATGTGGAGCTTGGACAGCAGCACCATATTATGATCATGTGGATAATTTCGGTGCAATGGCTAATTATTATGCGGATAATTTAATACAAAAACTAAAGGAATTACAGCAGCAGCAGCAGCAAAAGAAAATAGTGAAAGAAGATGACAATATAAGTGAATTAGTAAAGCGAATAATGATTTATTTCAAGTCATGCTTGAACAGTGGAAATTATTATTTCCACATGGCGGATTATTTAAATGAAATACCTTTTACTGATATATGGAATCAAAAGGAATTTAAATGGAATTATATTTTTGAAGACAATGCAACGGTATCGCAAAATTACAATTGGCTTAAGCTGTTTGCAGTGTTAAGAAGATATGGTTTAAAGGACATATTTCTAAAGGAAACTGTAGGCTTTGCTCGCCATAATTCTACACAATATGTGTTGCATTTAAAACTGCCCTCAGCTACGATACATTTTGAGAATAAATATCGTGTTTTAGAAATCATGGAGGAGTTCGATTTGTTATTTTCCTCAATAGATAAGCAAAATTACAGGCAATTGGCTCAAGACTTGCATGAACTTGATCAGGATCTAAGCAATCTTTATAAAAAATATGAACAAACAAGCCAATACTATGTAATGACACTAAAAGATTTGTCGATATTTGCCCACCAACTGGATTGGTCTGTGTATTTTGAAATGCTTTTAAATCAACAATTGGCCTTTGAAACTCCAATTGAATTTTCAGGAGATTTAAAATATTTCCAGGACTTACTAGCTTTAATCAAAAAAAAACCCAAAAGAATAATATTTTCATATTTAATATTAAGATTTGGCCAATATTTACTGGACATAAGACCCTTAATAACGCCAAGGGAATGTTTATTGAACACTAATGTCATGTTTCCTTTGGGCATAAATTTCATATACAATCACTTTCTCTATAAAAATCGCCAACAAGATGAATTGGTTTTACAAAATATGTTCTCGGATTTGAAACAAGAATTTTTTATAATTTTAAATCAAAATAAATTCTCTTTAAGCCAGTCAGAGATACAATATCTACAAAATAAATTACAGAAAATGCAACTACGTATAGGCAACTTACCTTTTAAAACGCCAGATATGAATCGTTATTACAGCTCAGTCCAGTTAAATGTAAACAATTTCCATCACAATCACTTGGAAATGTTGAAATTTCGCACTTTGCGACAGCATCAAGATCTTTTAAAGCCTTTTAACCGTGACACGTTTTACATTAACGATGACATCATTACGTTAAGAAATGCACCATATTTTGTATTTCAACGTAATATCTTGATAATACCCATGATGTTCTTGCAATTGCCATTCTATCACTATAAACAACATCCTTTATTTCAATACTCTCTAGTGGGTTGGATTATGGCCCATGAAATGTCACATGCCTTTGATGCTCATGGCTTGCAATTTGATTCGGATGGTAATGAAAACTTTAAGGGCCTTCAATTATCTCGAAAACCTTTATTTCTAGCCATGCTACAGTGTTTAACTAAACATTCCGAAACGGTTTCCCTTAACGAACGGCTGGCAGATGTTAATGGAATGCAATTAGTTTGGCAGGCTTTTAGAAAACAGTTGACATTTGTATCGAATGCCGATGATTTTCAGTTCTTTAATCAACTTTTCTTTATTAATTTTGCTCAACTTTTTTGTGGCTCCTTGCCTCATGCCATTGATCATGATCGAGATGATGTTCGGGTTAGACAGACGGTAGCAAATATGCAAGAATTTAGTGAAGCCTTCCAGTGTCCCAAGCAGGCAAAGGAGAGTCCTAAGGAAAAATGTAACATATGGAGAAAATGATTTTGTATTAAATTTTAATGTAAAACAAATAAAGTTTTTAACAAAAATATTACAAACAAATGCATTAAACATTTCATTTCTTATTGTCTTTTTATATCTTAAGTTATCTTTTATTCTAATTATTCTACTCGATTTATATGCATTTAAAGAACTTAATGCATAAGAAATTTACACATTAGCATTTATATTCATATGATTTTTTTTATAATTTCTTGGCTGTTTCTTTCTTTTATAATGTTCTTTAAGATTAAAGAAAAGCAAACTCTAATCAGTATAAAAAGAAAATGCGGTCGACAAGCATGTCTCTTTTGTCATTGCACTTGAAATGCCATAAAAATCCCGGAGAATGTTCAGCATTTATTAAAAACCTCAAACCAACAACGAAGCAAGCAACATGCACCCGCTTCCTACACACAAAATAAAAAGAAAGAATCAACAAACACACATCAATTTAACCCGCAGTTATGACACAATGTTTCAGATTACTTGTATGAGATTTAAAAGAATTATTCCTTTAGATACATTGCTAAAGTGATTTTAAAATAATAGAAGAAAGGAAAGATGACCATGGCCCCTCGGAATCGGTGAACCACCTTGTATGCGAGTGGCCTGCACTTTAAAGCAGACATCATCGGGTTTTGGCTGGAGAACGTTGATACTAAGAGAACTGTCCAGTTTCATACGGAGCTCAGAGGGTGATTCAAGTCCATGACTAGCGGATCATGGCACGGGTGCTTACCTCACACTTGGTGCCACAATGGGCTACATAGCCCACCGAATGAACATGCCTGTGAAGGGCAAGCTTCCCACGGTAGCCTAGCCTGACATTCTAGAGGCACTAAGTATAAACTCAGACATCAATGGGAGACACTGAATGCCCTAAATGCTGACTTACAACCATTAGATTTAATGAAGGAGACGCGTGCCACTCTAGACACGATGCTGCATTAAGGAACCTGCATGGAAACACACTGTGGTTGTGGTTTTTCTAGATGTGATGCGATCTTTTTTTATCACATGTGGAACTACAAGCCTTTGGATAACTTTTACTTCCGTAATTTTGCGTTTCAAGACTCCGCTGCTGGTAATGTTATAGGTATGGGAGAGAACCTTGTCCTGAACCTAAAGATATGATGTATACTGAAGTATGATCCTAGAGATGGTGGACTAGTCAGGTAAAACTCTTTCAAAACTAGGAAGACTTGCAAGCGAAATGAACGTGTAGGACTGTAGAATATGTATATTGAATTGAATCTTTGTGGTTTACAAACTAGAATTAAATTAAATCTAGCAAGGCTTTCACGCGGTGGCATTGGATACTGAAGTTACAATCAAAGGCATCAGCAATGTTGCGTGAAGTATAGAAACTACAAATTTCCAACATCTAAGAGGAAGTAGAATAAGGTAATTGCAACGCAGGATCTTAATAGAATTGTAAACAATGCTTCAACAGCTTCAGAAGGAAATATGCGTCATATTTCGATAGTATTAAATCATTTATGAGGGTCTATCCACCTAATACAATCACCCTAACGACGTTAATCAGTTTCCTAAGAGAATAAATGAACGTACGCCAAACTATGTTGACTAAACTATCTCCAAAAGCTTAGAAACTAACATAACTCAACAAATAAATTTAAAAATTAATTAACGTTTTAATTCTTTTGAAGATCTGCCAAGATTATGTTGTTTTGCTTAAACATTATATTGTATAATGGAAGATATGAACCCTGCAAAAATGTATGTACTTCAAATCCATAACATCTCTCGCACTCGACAACACCAGCAACAACGAACAAACTACACTACTAAAATTGTTTATAAGTATGCATGTATTTGAAAACAAGAACAAGCAAACGAACGAGCTAAGCAACCTAACCAACGACTTGTTGTTTAGCCCATTAACAGAAAGCATACACCCCAGCGAAGCATAAATCTGGAAATGTATAAAAATAAGGATACAAAAAAGGACACGGGCAATATTTTTGTATGCCGAATGCCTTACTGTATGTACATATATTCACTGACTCATAAACTTATAACAAATGCCCGTAATAAAGTATGGAAAATGAGTTGAATACAGTACAGATAAGAGATGATGATACTTTTGATTACCGGCAACCTTTTGAAGAGCTGTAAGCAGTTTTAAAGATCCATCCCACATCCTTTTTTTTTCTCAAACATGGTTCATACAGATTAACACACACGAACAATGAGTAGAAGAAAAGTTTTACAGATTATTAAACCTAAATTTGAAAGCATTGTTTGAGAAACAAGCATGTATGTATGTATTTCATTTAATTTTATAATTAAGAATTTCGTTCTGTTGTTTTTTCTTTGTTTTAATTTATTTGTTCTTTTTCAATACGGAAGTTCTTAATCTGAGCAGTAATTTATCAAGTTATTGTTTTTGGAATATTCGCTCAAGTGTATAATGATGGTTTTAAAAAGTTATTTAAGCTGTAAACAATCAGCAAAAATCAATTTGGAAAAAAACCAAACCAAAGGTTCTTAATTGATAATGTCCGGTATGTACAATAATTATGGTTGTAGGGGCCTGCAAATGGGGTGAACAATTATTTGAAATCTTCATCAGTTTAAGAACCAATTATTCCTAATCATTATATGAAAACGTTAGATTAGCTTAAATACTACTGGTACAGAACCAGAGTTCAAATAATAATTCCACTGTTATACCTGTACCAGTGGTATGAAACGATTGAACTGTTCAGAAATTCCAAGTGGGTCAGTAATCACATCTCTGTAAATGCTGGTCGCAATGTAAACAGATCTACTGCATCATAGCACAAACGAGAATATTGGATTGCCAATCGTGTTAGCGATGTCTGCAACAGATTGACTGACGTTTACCTTTGCTAGTACATCGACGACTATAGAAATGCCAATGCCCGCAGGTCAAAGCACTTAGATAAAAGATCACCACATTGTTTATTATTTTCCAATTAGGATAAATGCTCGGAAATCTATCTGCCCATCAGTAGATTCGAATTTCTCTGCCTGAACCTTACACTCTCTTTCTCTGATATAGCAGACAACTGAGTTTAAATTCATTCTTAGAGAACTCAATTCGTACCAATAGGCTTTGGGGTTAAGCTGTGAACGGGTATCAATACCGATCTAAAAGAAAAATTCTTTATCAGTATAGGTAGTACAGTCTACATGGCTGGAGCATGCATTTCAGTCTGCCAATTTGAAGGGATGATTACACAATGTACTAAACTACAAAATCTATCTTCAAATCTGGGAGGCAGCGAAAAAAAGACTTCAAATCCCCTCCAAGTAATCCATCCAGGAAGACTTCTGACAGTTGACTATCCAGAAAAAGCATAAGCAATAACGAACCTAACAGGGAGGTCAGCAACATCACCTCTTGATACAAAGTGGAACTGAAAGAGCAAATTATCCCACCAATACAGTCAATACTTCAATTGAATAAATTCACAAAGAACGCTGTTTGTAGGCAATCCAATCCTTCAGTAAAACAACCACCTACGTATCTGGAAAAACTAAGTAAACTAGGTATGCACCGTAAAGGAACGAAATGGTATGCAGAAGTATATAGAGATGTGGCCTTATGTTCCTCTGGTCCATATTTCATTATTTAAGCCATGGTTTTAACTTGTTTTTTTATAACTCTTCTAAAAAACACACCAGAACTGCTTTTGTAGCAGTTATCCAAAGAGTTTCTTTAAGATTCTGCAATTTTTGCTCTTCCCAAAAGAGGACCACTCTACTATCACCCTAAGCAAAAGAAAAAGCCCAAAGTCTACATCCAGCTTTCTTGGCAGATTATCCATAACTTCAAAGAAAGTTTTTAAATAAATAAATTTTAATAGAATGCACAAAACGGCTTCAAAACAGCACAATTCCATACAGTTTGGCATTAGATTTACAAAATCCGTTCGTATATAATTTTTATAACAATTAAATTTCTTTTATTGTACACCTTAGTTTTTAAAGAAAAGTAATCACGATCGATTCATTTAATTAAAAACGTTCAAAACTTAATACAAAAATAAGTAAATAAAATAAAATTACAATTTATAATAATTTTTTCATTACCTGGTGCCTTGAAAAATTTAGGCGCTTGAAATTATTATTTTTGCTTTTTGTTTTTATTGTGTTTCAATTTTCCAATTTGTTTCGATTTCTGTTTCAATTGATTTTGCTTTTTAATTGGTTTACCTTCCAACAGAGGCTGGATATCATCGACATCTTTTTGTTGTCCTTTAGGGAATTGTTTTTTATTGGGCTGACCATTGGCGGGCTGAGGCTTTTCTGTTTTCTTATCGAAATTCTTTTGTTGTTTATCTTTTTTTGGCGACAATGCACTTTCTTGCTGTTGTTGTTGTTTGCCTTGTTTGTTTTGCTTTTTGTTAGAGTTGTCAAGTTTTTCTGTTTGTAGTCGGTTTTCTAGTGTTTCTTTTGCCTTTTGTGGTTGATTTTCTTTCTTATTTGACTTGTTATCGGCGGCCTTGTTATTGTCTTCTGTTTGTGGTTCCTTTTTCTTCTTCTCCACCTTTACCGGTGCTTCGAATACCTTGGCTATATACTTCAATTTACTTTGTTCCATTTTCTTCTTTTTAGCTTCAAGTTCAAAATCACTTAATGTGGGTTTACCAGCACGTTTGCCCGATTTCTTGCGACCCTTTGGATCATCATCCTGATTTTCATCCTCTACACCGTCATTGTCAGCATTTAACAAAGTGACTTTATCTTCACTGGTTGCACTAATGCCTTCATCCAAATGTTTTTCATCTTCTTCCTGCTGTTCTTTGCTTACCGGTATGGTATTGGAGAACTTTTTCAATTTGGCCACAAAGAAACCATCCATGTTATGGGTATGGGGATAATAACGTTTTGTCAAATTCAAAGAGGGATGGAATCTATACTGGCGGTATTTAGTAAAACCTTCCACGCCAAAATCTAAGCCAGTGGGCACCAGTTTGACGTTTCTTTTCTTTAAAACATAATCAATAACCCATTCATTTTCCTCAGGCAAAACAGAGCAAGTGGAATAGACAATATAGCCGCCAGTGGCAGATTTAGCATCGGTACAATCAATGGCGGTGAGTAAAAGTTTACGCTGCAAATTGTAACATCTTTGTACATCTACGGCAGACTTAGAAGTCTTCACACTGGGGTCCTTAGAGACCACACCTGTACCCGTGCAAGGAGCATCCAAAAGAATTCTATCAAAGCCAGTCATAATTTGTCTAAATTTAGCACCATCTTCACAAGAGACAATGGAATTTACCACACCCAAACGGTGGAAATTGGCTACCACAGCCTTAATACGATCCTTATTGAAGTCATTAGCAAACAGCACACCAGTATTTTTCATAACAGCGGCTATATGGGAACCTTTACCGCCAGGAGCAGAACACATGTCCAAAATTCTTTCATTTTCATGGGGTGCCAAAGCCATAACTGGCAACATTGAAGAGGCTCCTTGGATCATATAATGACCAGCTAAATATTCAGGAGTAGCACCCAAAGGCACCTGGGAGTTATAGATAACCAAGCCTACTTTGGTCCACTTACCCAAGGGATCGAGATTAACGCCTCTATTAATTAAAGCTGCAGCCAAATCTCTTCTTCTAGTCTTTAAGGTATTTGTTCTAATGGTTAAAGGACGAGCAACTTCAGAAGCTTCTAGATATTCCATAAGCTCAGACAAGGGGAACATATCCATAAGTTTGCCCATCAAAAACTCATTATAACTGTAGTACAAGCACAAATCATGTTTTAACAATTCCATGTAGTCACTGCGAGGATGGTTGGGGTCACGGTATTTATTGAAATCCGACAATACCAAAGTGACATCTTTAATGCGTTGTTGTACTTCTTGCAAAGTTAATTCGGTTTCTTCGCCCTCTTCGGGAAATTGGAAGACCTCCTGTTGATCAACAGACATCATCATTTCATCGGCAGCCAATTTGGCTTCTTTGGCTTCACGTTTTTTCAATTTCTTATTTTGTTTTTCAATTGGAAGTAAATCTTCATCGTCATCATCATCTTCCTCGTCATCGTCGTCATCATCGTCGTCGTCTTCATTATTTTCATCGCCCGAGACATCAAAATCATCATCTGAATTGGCCTCTTCATCGTCCGATAGATCATCTAGCTTTCCTAATTTAACATTGGCTTCCTCGACTTCTTCCTCATCCTCGTCGTCTTCCTCATCCTCATCCTCGCCTTCTTCTTCCTCCTCCCCTTCATCCTCAATTTCATCTTCATCATCCTGTTCATCGTCATCGTCCTCGTCTTCAGCTTCCTCTTCTATTAATTGCTGTTTGCCTTTCTGCTTTTGTTTTGGCTTCAACCACTCCTGGTTATCATCAGTAAAGCCTTTAGCTTTTTTAGCATTCTTTTTAACTACTACCTGCTGCTCCTCCTCCATTTCACTTACTTCCTCTTCGGGACTTTCCTCCTCCTGCTCCACAACTTCACCTTTTTTACCATTTTTCAATAATTCGGCCTCTTCTTCACTGTCACTGTGATATTCCTTTTGTTTTTGTCTGTCCTTGTTCTTCTCTTTAGCCAATTTTTGTTTTTGCTTTATAATTACTTTACTTTGTTTTCTCTTAGCCAAACGTTGCTTTTGACGATGCGACAATTTTTTATCTTCATCCTCCAAGGGAGCTAAAAGAATTTTTATTTTACGGATCAAAACATCTCCCACACGTATAATGAAATTGAATTTGTTACTTACCAAACGAAGGTTTGTTGAATGTTGGCGGCCCTTGTTTACGCGCTTTTCGTCCTGGTCCCTTTTTGGGTTTCTCACTGTATTCAGCTTTACGTCCCATGCTTATTTGTAGTAGTTTTTTACAAAAGTTTTATTCACAAGTAAATAAATAAAAGAAAAACTATAGTTTTTTTAATATATCAGCTTTAAATATTTAAAAGCGTGTAAGAAAATGCACGTGGAACCGCAACAATCAAAGAGAGAATATTAAATAAAATTTGACATTTATTTTCACAGTTGTATGAAAAAGGCAGGCATAAGAATGCCATATTACTGCGTATAATCGCTTTTTATTAAGGCTAATTTGTATTAAGGACTTAAAAATGTAGTTCAGAATGTTATATATATAGGTTATCTTGCTCGAACTTTATCGCAATTTACATAACTGTTTACAGAATAGGTTTTTAATTATAAATTTTTTCGTTCCCTGTATTTGCATATAAAAAAGGCATTTCTAAAATCTCCTCTCTTTCTTACACTGGACCTTGGCAACTCTGTGTGATTTTCTTATTCTTCTTGGAACGAATTGTCATTATAAACAAAACAAAACATCACACGAGTGTTGTTATTGTAATTGCATTGCAGTTTTGAATAAATCCTATTGATTTTTATCATTTTAATTTGCTTACTTAAAACTTTAAGGCCAATATATCATTTTTAAAAATGTCTATGGAAAAGATGTAATAAAGGCCTAAACCAAAAAAGAAAATAAACTGGAGTATAACTTAAACTCAGGATAGCCAAAGACGTAGAAGGCTAAGGAAAGATTGTATGGAATGGAATTGGCCACATTTGAATTGAGTCCTGAAGCCTTAATTGGTTCCTTGTTTGCATTGGGTGCCTTATTTGTATTCTGTCGCAGCCTGTTGATTGAGGATGTTATTTGTATACCAGGCAGAAGTAAACATGGCTGGAAATCAATAAAAATATTAGATAGAGTAAGTCTACATGCCTAAAAAAAATCAAATCAAATGCGTAGTGCTGTGCTGCTTAAGGGAAGCAGACGCAGTAGCAGCAATAATAATAACAACAACAAATTAATGTGTTTTGTTTATATTAAAGAAAATGAAGTCATGACTAAATAATTTAATTTCTTTTTTTATTATTATTGCATTTTGCTTAATTTGTAACAGAATAAAATTATTATTGTCGTACATTTTATATTCCAGGCATGTTATTGCAATGTATGTGAAATTTTATTAACCCCATCGGCGGGCGTTTTCTGTGATTGTTGCGGCATTTGTTGCCATACATCGCGTGCCTGTACCCGCAAGGCGGACAAACTATTCAAGTGTAAGGAGAAATGGGTAAAGAATGAGAAATCAATGCGTCATTTATGGGTCAAGGGCAATCTGCCATTGAGTGCAGCCTGTGATGCATGCGGCGATGATGTGGAGGAAGTTGGTTTATATGGCTGGCGTTGTGCCTGGTGCCATCGCTGTTACCACAATAACTGCTTTAAACGTATAGATTTACGTGGCGAATGTGATTTTGGTGAATTTCGCGATATGATATTCCCACCATATTGTATAGTAGCGGCGAGAACGCGTGAATCAGTTCGTTTACATTTGGCCGGTATAAAACCACCGACTATTGAGAATTGGCAACCTTTGATTGTTATTGCCAATACAAAGTCCGGTAGCAATACGGGATCAGATGTTGTATCGCTATTGAGAGGATATTTGCATCCTCTACAAGTTATGGAATTGGGTTCACGCGGTCCCCAAGATGCTATGCAATGGGCTGCCAAAGCCAGTCCCAGGCCATGTCGTGTTTTAGTGGCTGGTGGCGATGGCACTGTTGGCTGGGTATTGAATACCATTTATTCGCTTAACATAAAGGTAATTAGAAGCTTATGCAGTTGGTTATTTAAAATTAAAAAATCAATAAAATCCTTTTACATTTTAGCCCATACCCTCTGTTGCCATAATGCCATTAGGTACAGGTAATGATCTCTCGCGTGTTTTAGGTTGGGGTGCAGAACCACCTTCCTGTTTAGATCCTGTACAAATCTTAAGAAATGTAAGAAATGGATGGATATCCTTTTGTGAAAAGAAAAATTGTTTTAAAATGATTTTTTACAGATTAAAAAAGCCCGTTCGATAAATCTTGATCGTTTTGATTTACAAATCGAGAAGCTACACTATCGTTTGCCCATACAGAGGCATCCTATTAAAACTGTACACGTTTATAATTACTTTAGTTTGGGTGTAGATGCATTGGTCACATATAACTTCCATAAAACAAGAGAGTCCAAATTTTACGTTTTAAGTAGTCGCATATTCAATAAGGTAAACAAAATAATAAGAAGTGATATTAAGGCTAATAGAAAAGGCATAACAGTTATTCCAATGTAATAATTTCAGTTGATCTATTTTGGTTTTGGCACTCAACAAATAGTGCAACGTGATTGTGAGGGCCTAAATGAAAAAATCGATTTGTATTTAGATAATGAATTAGTGGAGCTACCAGAGTTGCAGTCGATAGTCTTCCTTAACATAGACTCATGGGGTGCTGGATGTAAATTAGTTGGTATGTGGCTTTAATGAAAAATCATTTATTCCCTTGGATTTATTTAAATACATATTTATTTGTTTGTTTAGAATTAAGTAATAATTCCGATGAACCAACAAAATTGGTAAATTCCATTTCGGATGGTATTTTGGAGGTATTTGGCATTGTTTCCTCATTTCATATAGCCCAACTGCAAGTGGGCATTAGCAAACCGGTGCGAATTGGTCAAGCCAAACAGGTTAAGGTATTTATTGTTTTATGATCACAACCCGTGTGGTTTATTTCTAAAATCCCCTTTATCATTGAATAGTTGGTAGTAAAAAGCACTTGTCCCATGCAAGCTGATGGTGAACCTTGGATGCAAGTGCCCGCTGATATGCATATACAATCGAGAAGCCAAGTTCATATGTTAAAATTAGAATCTTAAGCATTTTATCGTTAAACGATTATCTTAAAAGATATTAAAAGAAAAAAACAAAATCACAGGTCCACTAACTTTTACAAAAAGTAACATTTTACTTAAACTTACTGACTTATCTCAACTTTTTCAAGTTTTTCAATTCAATCTATAAGTGATTTTGTTAAAGAAAGACATCATTTTGTACTCATTTTACTTAACTTTTTTTATATGTAGATTTAGTTTTAAGCAATAATTTAAAGTCTTATTGTTGTTCAATAATGATTTACTAGATGAATTTGTTTTTTTAAATTTTATTCTTATTACTAAAATAGATTTTTAGTTTTAATTAAGAATCTCTTGAGGCCCTTTGAATTTAAGAATATGGGTTGTTTTTTATTATTAATTTAATTTAACGTTTTTTTTTAATAACTTTCAATAGGCATTTGTTGTAGTTAGTTAATGAAATATCAATCAAATATTTACTTAATACATATGTATTTAAACGTATATTTAATAAATTTTAAACATTTAAGACATTTATTATCAAATTATTTATTAATAACATTTAATGTGTCCAAATCTTTTTGTATAACCTCTTAATAAAATTAATTTATATAACCAAACGATCATATTGAAAAAAAAGTAATTTATTTTGGAAGAAAAATGCTTACGAGTTTTGGATACAATGAGTAATATAATGTCCCGAATTGGTAATGTTTTTTCCTCTTTGGGTAGCCAATTTGCTATGGAATTGGTGGACCTGAACGACTGCAAGCTTGAAGATAGACTGGCTAGAATGATATCTTCAGGATATTTAAGTATAGGACATAATGTTTAGAGTATAAATCACTTTTCTCTTCATACGTCTTTATGAAGGCTCACAATTGTATCTTAACCATTGCGGCTTTAAATTCCTTGAAAGAGTGCTGTGCAACATTCATTTTATCCAAAACAGGTATCACAGTAGAACCGCTACTTGATCCGAACTACGGAAACTAGTGTTAATGTACCCCTTTCTTGTTATTGTACAAATAAATTAAAATAAAGAGCAACACATCAAAAGCTGCCGTGGTTAACAATCTGCTGGTCGTTATTAATTTAAATAACATTTGTGGCTGATTAAAAAGACCCCAGGAAATATTTAATAAAAAAAAAATTTAATTTAATTAAAACCACATTTCTCACGGGTATTCGTGCAGAATGATAACTAAATGAAGCATGTATATGAAATTATTTACAGGACGAATATGTTGGATATGAAATGCTAACTAACAATTTTTAGCTTTTAATTCCTATAAGAATATAACATAAAATACGTTTAACTTTTCCATAGTGAGTCACGTATGTCATAATCTAATCAGTTCTCTTTGCTGTCACCGAGTTCATTTCGCAAAATTTTTCTTCTAATCAAATCTATTTTAATAAGGGTTCAAGAAACTGTTGAAACTCGTCTCTTCCCCTCTGATTTTACCATGACTAATTGCAGCACGTGCTAACAAGCACTTTCCCTTTCTCATACATAAACTGTTTCACCCTGCTGCTTTATATTTACAAATCAATAAATAAAAGCCAGAAAGAAATTTTGGTATTCTATAGCTTTTGTTTCTTTTTGTATTTAATTTTAGGAATTCTCATGTGAATTAAAAATAGTTTGTTTTATTAATATTTAGAACTTTTTGTTTCATATATTTCTTAAATACCAAAATATTTAAATTTTTCTTTATAAAGTAAACAAGACAGAAGAAGTCTCGAAAGAAAGACTGCATATGTAAAATAATAAATACAGTTTTGAAAATTATAATAACGAAAGAAGAAAAATTATGTATGTATGTATTATGATTTATTTTGTTTTACCATTATCGTTATAATAAAAATGTGATTACGTTGTTGTAGTAGTTGTTGTTGTTATAGTTGTTTGCTGAGGCGGGTACTAAACTTAAAATGCAGGCCATTAATTTAAATTCTACTCTCTATCTTAACATCATGGAGGCGGCTTAGCGTAGGGCGTAAGTTAACGATGCGAAAATAGAATTTAAAGCATCGTCAGTTCCATAATGGCATTGACAATATCATTGTTATTGTTCTTGAGTGCCTTAATAGCCTTAGCGCGGGTAGTATTGGCCTGAGTAATGACCAGCTCAATGTCCTTCTCATCAACACCGGTCTCGTCGACTTCTTCTTCATCTTCTTCGGCAATGGGTGCAACAGAGGAGGTTGTGCCAATGGTATCGGCAGCACCAGCAGCCTCAGGAGTCTTGAATTTCTCGGCAGCAGCAACTTGAGCCTGTTGCGACAAGTCTTCAATCTTGGCTTCACCGAATACAATATAGGTATCACTGTGGGGGTTCTTGTAGACATCGGGGTTGTTGATGACGAACAAGATGTTCTTGGATTTGCGGATGGTGACGCGGTTGACACCTTGAATTGGTTTCAAGCCCAACTTGAGCATAATCTTGCGGGCTTTCTTTTCACCGCGAGATTGCTTGGCCTTGGAGACAAGGTCAATGGGCAAACCGGTGGCACCACCACCCAATTGGGTAGTACCAGCACCGGCATCTTCCAACTCGGGAATGGTGTCCTCAGAGTCACTATCACTGCCATCATCTTCTACGCGCACATACTCAGCAGGCTTAGCCTCAGCTGGAGCAGCAGAGGTAGTTGGGGCATCAGATTTAATTTCAACAAGATCTGGCATTATTCTTTAGTGATACTATAAACGGAAACAAAAGAAAATAACAAAAAAAAAGAAATTAATCAATAATTGCTTAAATACTTATAGCGTATATAAATGTTTTTAAAACTTGAAGAAAACAATAGATAACATAAAAATTTTTCACTTTCAATGACCCCCTACCCCCTATATACCAATAGTACCGGCTTCACTTAACCCTTTTGCAATTCTACAAGGGGGTCAAACTTCAAGCTGTTTGGTTTTCTTTCAGTTTTAAGCATTTTCCATAACTTTTGTTTGCAATTTTCATATACCACGTATTTGCCGTTCGTTAAGTTATTGGTTTTTATAATTTTTTTACATTTTTTATACGGATGTTTTAGGAATTTAACGATTATTTACCTTTGAAAAAAATTCACCCTGCACGAAGAAATTACAATTTTTGACAAAAAGAATTATTTCACCGCTAGGTTGGCAGACCTGTTTTATCTTATTGTTGTTTTCAGAAGTCAATTGTCATCCATGTTTGTTGTATGTGCGTCCTGTTAAGTAATGAATTGCCAACTGTTTGTGTATGCAGGGTTGTATTTACGGGAGAAGTATAATTAAAACGTTTTTTTTCTTATTAAATTTAAATTTGAACTAAAGAAATAAAAAAATAATTAAACTTGTAGAAACAACGTTAGTTGTTTGGCAATCAATTAAGTATGTAATTTGTAAATAATCAAGTAGCATATTGCCTAGTATTGTTTATAAATAAAATAAAAATATGTTTTTTTTTTAAATTTAATTTTTTTCGCGTTCTACTAGTTGTTTATGTTAATATTTGTTTGTAAAAATGTTTATTACATATATATCTACATATACATATAAAAAACATTCTTCTGTGTGTATCAGTATAAGTATGTATGTAATAATGTCGATCTAGACCATTTGGAATTTCCACTTACTTTACAAATAACATGATTATTTCAATGATTTAATTGGAAGTACATATTTCTGATAAGATCAGTCACTCAACTAGTGTCCTATTGATTAAGTGTAGTGTTATCTTATCGTGATAAGATAATTAAAAGTGATTTAATGGATAAACTGTATACAATTACAAGTCTATTAAATTACTAATATATATTATAAATTATTTGTATTATTTGGAATATTTCATAAGCACCCAAAAATATGTATATGCATGTACACCATTTCCAATTGAGTTGAAAAAATATCAAAGGATTATTTTTATACACTGCTTTAGGTAGGTAGATAGGTTTAATAATGAATACGCCCATAGTTCAAGGGATATACTGCGTTCTGTCAATCTATATCCTCTCCAATTCCTTTTCATTTTCACAAAGCCTGTAGAAATCCCTCAGAGATCTGTCTCCGATTCCCTTCAACATTTGACAATTCAATGTCCCGTATCAGTTTTACGTTGAACTTATTGAGGCTCAGCAAAGATTCTTAACTATGTAAACGTCTGATTCATTCTCCCTGTGTATCTGTCCTCTCTTCCGCACGCACATCCTGATAACTCTATAATGATCAAAACCAGATAGGGAGAATCCGAACCAACAAACATATCAACAATCGAGGGAGAATCAATTCAACCAAATCACGTTGGCCTTCTCATTCCGATGAATAACACCATGCTCCAGAATACCATTATGACCCCGGAATACCACTATGCCCCGGAATCCAACTGAGACTGACCTGATCTGGTCATAGCCGTGACCCACTCTTGTCTACACTTGACCGATTCTATTGTCTTCAGGGATGATTTATCAATTCAAGGAAAGCACGTTAACCTTCTCATTCCGATGAATAACACTATGCTCCAGAATACCATTATTACCCCGGAATACCACTATGCCCCGGAATCCAACTGAGACTGACCTGATCTGGTCATAGCCGTGACCCACTCTTGTCTACACAAGACCGATTCTATTGACTGTTAATAAAAATCGCATAAGAATTCGGATTAGAAGAATGCTAGGTTTCACTTTTCTAGTTCTTGTAATAGCGTTGTCCTTTGGTCATCTTCGGTTTTTCATTTTTTAAGGATTGTATTGTATTCTAAAGTGAAGGCGTTCGAACCTATTTGCCTCAAATAAACGAAATAAAATGTTTTAATTATTGATTCCAATTATTTTTTAAAAATCTTAACGAAATTGTTCCTTGTGGATACAGTTTTCGAAATATTTAACAATTTTCTCAGAATTCATTCAAAGTTTACCTGCTGAACTTCAAAAACAATTAGAAAATTTGAAAAAGTTAAATGAAATGTTTAATACAGATTTCCTACATCTTAGTTCAAACCCTTTTCAAAAATTGACCATCGTTGTCATTATTTGGTTTCCTTTTTTTTATTTTTTAATTAATTCTTAAAAACCTCTCCTACTAGTAAAAAAAGTAGATTTACCTCTTTTGTTATTTATAATTTTTATATGTCATACTTTAGTAAACTGTTTCCTTCCTGCCTATCAGCCAGCTCTATAACTTCCTTCCTTTCTTTCTTGCGTTTGAAATGAAAGAAAGAAATTATGATTGTTTTTCCATTCATTATTTAATTTAGCGCATCTAATTAAATTGCAGTCAATAGGAGTGAAACAAACAAATGCAGTAAATCTCACGCATACATATAAATAACTCAAATACATACATACATGTACTCGTATGTATGTATATGTGTCTTTGCTTGAGTAGGTATTGTTTAATTCATAAATAAAAAGAAAAACTTGTTTAATTATTGTTTATAAAAGTGTTGCCCACATCAACGTATTCCAGGATTGTTCGTTATAATTTTGTCATCTTTGCTAGTTTTGTAATAAAATACTCTCCCTCTTTCTCTCTCACACACACACACACTGACATTTACTCTCTAAGTTATTTTCATAATAATAAACTTGTTGAGTTACACAGGCAACACATTAAAGAAAAATCAAAGTTCAGTTAAATATGGCACTATACGTGTGTGTGTGTGTGTGTATTCGTTTGCAAGCATACAGTTTTGTAGTCATATGCTTTGTTGTTGTGTACAGTTGGCTTTGTTATTGTTTGCTTTTAAACAATAACAATATTTCTTTGAAAACAATCAACTAATACTGATGAAAGTATATTTCTAATCATGATATACTCGTACTCTTAGTCTTGCTCTTATTTGCAGATTTTTTTATGAGTTTTTAATTGTTTTCTATTAGAAAAAAAAAATAATAAAGAATAAAAAAAGTAATGAAACTTATATGAAAGAGAAACTAGAATTATTTAAAAGAAATTTTAATTTAATTATTCTTTATTTCTTTTTTCTGTATTCAAAAATTTTAAAAATTTTAAAAAGGAAATTTGATTATGAAATTTTCCATTTAGAACATATCACATGCGGCACTGCATGCTGCATTGTTGCGGCACTGAGATTGTGATTTTGTGTAAGACTATATGGACCTTTCTAAACTTAGGTGGGAATTTCTGTGTAATTTTCGGCAAAGGGCTTAGTCTTGGAAAATCTCCACATTAGACCGAGATAATGATCATAAATCATGCTGTAGACCTGGTGCTGGGTAAATGGTCACCAACTATTAATATCTCTATACTCTCCCACATCCAAGCAACAGACGTACCTCAATGGAGTACAATCTTCTGGTTCAAACTGGTTGGTATATGCCGCGACTGCCGTGATTGACTCATCAATGTGTAACTAGAGCAGTTCTAATTCTACCGAATGCCAAACAGGAACACTTCTTACCATCAAAAGGCTTTCCATTAAGTAAAGATATATATTATCCTAGACAGGGTAAGAATCCTGCCTAATTGCCATACTTACATGGCCTTAATAGGATAGGAAGCATTACCAATAAACCAATTAAATTAGAACATAGGACGATCTCTAGCACTGTATTTCTCATGAGTGATTATGTAATGGGTAGGCATGCGGAAATACTTCTTTCCAAACATTGCAGATCGGTAAAGGAGGAAGAGCGAATTAATTGCCTTATTTAGTAGCGTACAATATATGCTATTACTTCATTCTCGTCTACTTAAGATAGGAGAAAGTCATTAATCATGTCGCTATAGCACACAGTAGTCGTTTGGACCGCAGCGTGTTCAAAAAAAGTACAAATCGATGTCGCCTTCAGGGTAAACACCGTACCATAAAGCAATTATTAACGCCTGTACTGGCTGGTCAAATGTTATACGCAGATTTTCGATGTCACTTAAGAGATTCTGCATATTCACGTATTCACAGTGGTGGAATTTCACCATGTTTCTATGATGATTTTTAAGGAAGGATTGGCTTTCGGATGAAGGCTAAGCTTTGTAAAATTTTAAGTGTTAGTTGAAAATTGTCAAGTTCTTGTACCTACGCTCGACTAGTAACTGCATGCCAAACATTCTGAAAAATATTTTAATATTCCTTCAGTAGATTTTTAATAGATAGGCTGTTTGAAATCAATAAATACTGTATAATTTTTATTTTTTTAATTTCAGTAACCATCCAGAAATGTTTATTTTTTTATTTTTTAATTGTTGACACCATTTAAAATAATTAAAAATAAAATCAACATAATTGTTTGCTAAGCGATGCATTATCAACAAACCAAAGAGCATTCAAAAATCTCAATGATCTCTCTCTGTCACACTAAACGTATGAGCAATTTTTAATTCATATTTCACATGAGTTATACGTCACCGGCGCCCACGTAATGTGTAAAACCACACAAACACTTCAGTTTAAAAAATACCGTTTAATTTTCTGTTGTTTTTTTTTGTTTTCACAATTTGAAGCAAGATGTTGCAGCAACATTGTATACAATTCGTTTAAAATACTCATACCACCATAAAGACTTGATAAAGCAAACGCACAATTTATCAAATTTCTGGTAACACCTTTTTGTTTTTCTTTCAACACAAATATTCTCCCATACTCACACATTTACACTCACTTACGCACATGCATTTACACTTACCGTTGCTGTTGTACAACTTGTAATGATAGCTCTTGTTGCTTACCTTTTCTTCTTTTTTAGATGTTGATGTTTGTAGATGTTGTGTTGTGTTTTGTTTTTACGCTCAACATTTCTTGCTAAAAAAAAAAAACGAGCAATCAATGGTGTTTCGGCGTGTCTTTCATATTGAGGGTTGTTTGAATAAATGTTTGTAAGCTTGTGCATATGCGAGAGAGAGAGAGAGAGAGCGAGAGTATTGATATTTGTATGTTGCTTGCCAGCGTAATATCAGCAACTAACATTTGTGTGTTACATCTCACATGCCACACACACACACACTCTTTTTCATATACTAACACGCATACAGGTAATGACAAACGATACAATGAAACATTTTTTGTTGATGATATAAAAGGCAATACCACAAACAGGATATTCTTCATTCAGTTCTGTTCATTTCAAACGATTACAGTGTTTAACAGTGTATTTGGTAACGGTAAAACCGTCAATTTTGAAAATCAAAAGTGTCAAAAAAGATTTGTTCTAATAAAACTCGAGAAAACAAAAAAATTTGTCTCAAAACTGTTTGAAGTTTCTCCAATTACTGATAAAGCTACAGGTGTCAAGTGTGGTTAACAAGTTGTTGATTTAAACAAAGTGAGTTCTATTTCAGTCGATTTTTGTTTTAAATTAAAAAATTTAAATTTTATAAATCGTATATTAAATGCAGAGTTAAGAACTGAGTTAAGAACTTCTGTTTAAAAAAATTATAAAAATTTGATTAATTACTTGCCGTTTTAAAATTACAGGATTTTGCCAGTTTGATTTCCTTTTTAAAACTTGAATAGAATTTTTTTTTATGTTTATTAACACAGATTGATATTAAAGGGCCACTAAGATATAAATTTGTAACACTCTCTTCATCTCTTCAATTTTATGCCGAATGTTGTCTTTAAATTATTCAAAATTCTCGTGTATTTCGTTTTTAGGCGAGCCCATAGAAAAAACTCTATAGACGGGCTTTAAATCTGATCACTTATTGGTCAAATTACATCAAATTATTCTTTTCAGAGATTTCTATTGCAACGAAAGAAAAGTCTCGGCGACTATATGGCATATGACGCCGTTTTAATAAAACCAATTATAGTCGTCGTAGTCTAGTAGGTAGTGTGATCGCTTATTATACGTAAAGCCCGGGCTCGAACCCCAGGTCAGACATCAAAACGAAAATATGAAAAAAAAAATATTTCTTCGGCGACTGCCTCTCAGCAGATTTCTGGCAAAAACTCTGAGAGTAAATAAACTTGCCATGAAAAAGTTTCTCAAAAAATCTGTCGTTCGGAGTCGTCGTTAAACTGTAGGTCCCGCCACTCATGTATAAAATTAAGGCACACAACATGAGTGGTATGAGAAGCTAGGTCGTAATCCTGGCAGAAGGGTTGTAATGGCCAATTATGTATGTATGTATGTATGTAATTATAGGCTACATTACTATCATCAAGACTTATTGCACAAAAATTTCTCTAAACGTTACGATATTATATTCAATAGACTGCAAATATCCAGTATATCTGTGAAGACTGACGGATTTCAATCTTAAGCAATGCTTTTCCTTAGGATAGTATAGGAGTGAATGATAGTTATGTTCACTCAAAGTTCACTTGAGCTCACATAGCAACATGTTGCGATGTCACATTCAGATTAAGTAATTTTGACAATCAGCATCAATGTTTCACATTTAAAGCATGACTTCCTTAAAATCAAATTGAAAGCCAGCCTAAAAGTTTAATGAGTTCAATGGGCGATACAATATCTGGTAACGTTAGTCACGTCAGACTTTCGAGAAAGCGTGAAAACAGTCTTCTCTTTTTTTCCTCTTTTTTTTATATTCCCTTACATTTAGGTGGATTTTACAAAAGTAATGAGTTTTCTTTTTGTAATATTATTGTAATAACAGGTAATAAAAACAGTTATTTATTAGTAATTCTTAAATTTTACTAGAGACACTACAGTCATTATTTTCTGTTATTATTTTTCACATCACTGTATATGAACTGGAGTTCTTACAGCTTTCATCGTAAAGTTTGCTTCGAATAAATTGATATTCGATTCTTTTTGTCTAAATGGAACAATTATAATCACATAAATATCCATACGAAATATAGTTTCTAAAGATCACTGACTTTGGTACTGGATTTCCTTATTATATTGGCCTTATTATTATCCGTCGGTAACTTGTTTTTCTTATTAACTGCGAATAAGCTTTATGGAAGAAGGTAGGCCGTAATCCTGACTGAAGGGTTGTAATGGCCAATTATGTATGTATGTATGTATGTAAGCCCTTTGGAAATTAGTTAAAGTCATTTGTTGGATCTGCTTTAAGGATTCCCTTTCCTAAATGGTTTCATTTCTTTTGTTAAAAAAGAACTTTAAATTTAAAAAAATAAAACAATTTGCATTCCCTTATCTCTACAGCATGAATTCTAAAATTAAAGTAAAATTTTCATCGTGTGTATTTTTTTTATATATTTCGGAATTGATAAAATAATTATGGTTCCAAAAATTTTTCAAATTTTTCAAGCAGAAATTAAGCAATATATCGCACAATTGCAGAAGATCTGTAAGAAATTCTAGCAAATTTTTTATGTGTCTGTAACTCTCAGAAGAAATGTTCATATCTTGCATTATGTTGGAACTAGGAGAATAAAATAGAAGAATTGTGGGAGGTTTGAAAGAGGGAATTACTTCCTATTCTAAGGACAGGAGAAACTCTGAGAGAAAAGCATTTCACAAATGTAAAGTGCAGCTTAAGAACAAATTCCTTTTGTAATGCATTGTGCGATCGACTAGAGAGAGAAAGAGCACGACGTAAATATATGAAATTAACGGTAACTAGTCCCTTTATTTCAATCAAGCACATTCCGCTGAAGTTGCAATGATACAATCTTATATATAAAAATGAATGTGTGTTTGATTGTATGTTTGTATGTTTGAAGTTTATAGACGATTAAACGGCTGAACCGATTTTCTTGAAATTTTCACAGTATCTTCCTGTATGTCTGGAAGGAGTTATAGGCTACTTTTTATGTTGATATTCCAAATGAGCGAGGGGCCATGCCCACGTATGCTACATACTACATACTTAATATTTAATTGCATTTGAAATATATTACTCATACGCATAGTAGTTACCCCTACAAGTATGCTATCTGTGATTCTTGATGTATAAAACCAAAGAAAATAAAGTGTACAGAACGACGCGGGGGGAAAGATAGAAGGGAAAGAAAAAAATTTTGTAACCAACATTTGTGAAAAAATTCACCAAATAAGAAAAAATATAACCAAAATTAAATTCGTAGACTTTTGTTTTATTTATTTTTTTTTTCAAGTTTAAATTATCTATATATATAAAAATGAATGTACTTTATGGAATCGTAAACTATGCATTTAATCTTTAGCAAAGTTGTTGCGCATGAGCCGACGAAGGTTTCTAAGTTGGTATAACCAATTTCCGACAGGTGGCGCCACTGAAAATTCTTCGAAATTAATTAAATCGTAAACTGTGCATTTGATCCTGTGTTGAAAAGAAAAGAAAAGAGCATTACTAGCCTCAGAATCAGCATTGTGACTGAAAAATCTTCGAGTACATGCCGCACAGATCCGTTCGCATGAATCACTTGAACAATGAATCACTTGATCGAATGCGTACTACTCAGGCCCGTTCGTCTGAATCATCTGGACAACGGGAAACAAAATCAATAAAATGATTCAAAATTAATTGGATATTTGTCTAATGTCTTTCCTTCAAATTTATTTTAGTTTGTAGTGCAGCAAAGCGCGCAGGGTACAGCTAGTTAAATATAAGCAACATTGCTGCGATGATCAAATGAATCAAGAGGCTGGTATATTTTACTGTCTTTAATGAGCACTTTAACCTCTGTGCTGTACGCAGTCGTGAAGCTTCAGAATAGACTACAAAGCTCCTGCCGATGTATGAGTGTTTTCTTCCATTTTTGACGATGGGAACAGTACGAAGATCAGATATTTTTTAATACATACATATTTTAAAAATGATTACGACTATGAGAACAAAAATTAAAAGAAGGAAATCAAACTAAATATTCACAATTGTGAGGATGTTTTTGAAAAGTTTGTAATTAATTTATGATCACCACAGTAAAGCTCGCTTTGAAATGTATATTCACTAGAAAGTCTGTTGTTAATTACCAATTAACATTCTTTTCAATTCAAACTAAACAAAAAATATATAAATTGATATCAAAATTTCCTTAACTTCATATTATTGCGAATAAAAATTGTCTGGTCACTCTTCCAGTCTAATCCAAATTATTTAAAATTTATAAATAATGCTCTGCACTATTAAAACTCTATACTACTGCAATAATTTTTATTTGTATTTTTAAAAAATCTTAATACAAAATTTTTATATTGCATCTCTATGCTTATGTACATATGCACTTGTATCATGTAAATGTATGTATGTATGAGAGTGCATGTGCCTGGTTAAGTATAGTAAAAGATCAGAAACCCTTTTAAGGAGAACATTTGCTAATTTCCTTTTTAATATTAAATTAAAACGTTATGATATGCTGCTGCTGCTGCTGTTGTTGTTTTTACATGCATTAAAGCATGAAACAGAATATTGCTACTCCCCTGCATAGTTACACACTTATGGGAGCAGAGACTTTTTGCCAGTCATTAAAGGGGCTTGGTGAAAAGAGAAATAAAAAATAATAATGTAATTTGGATTAATTTAAACTGAATTTTAATGTTTAATTTTTGTTTATTTCAACAAAAGAATACATATTGCAAAATTTATAAAAAAAAATATTGTGATGGTTTTATTTTAATTATTTATTTTAATACATTTAAAAATTTACTCATAACAAATTAAAAAAAAAAAAACTATTGTCGATAATATCAAAAGAATTTCAAAATTTTCCTATCCATTGTTAGGTTAGGTACGAAGGCTTCCCTTCTGGTAGAAGCTTAAAAAGAAATTAACCAGTATTCATGGAGAACACTAGGCCACCGAACGTAATAGTTCACAAACGAAATTCAAATTTTCAGACGTTTCTAATCTAATTAGCAAAGACTCTATCTAGGTACCTCTCTCTTTTTCTGAAAACTCATGAAATTATCAAGAGAAGAGATATACCCAACCCTTTAGCAGATTATTATTGCAAGATTCAAAAGAAAATTATTATTGCACCTTCTCATAGAGTTTCACTTTTTGTGACTCACAGTACCATGGATATTCTCATAATCCTCACCTCATAGTTCTCATCCTCTCTAACTCAGAGGGGAACAAAAATGGAAAATTAAAAGCAGAAATAAGGAAAAAACTAGTCGACTAAAAATTAACACAATAAGAAAAGACCACCCAGACCAATGACAGAGATGAAAATCTTCAAGTCAGAAATTCGAATATACGCTAAACGCCTAAGACCACTGAAGAAGTCTCGACCTAATATCCAGAGTCTATGCCCCTTTATGCCCTTTACATCACTTTATAATATACAGAAGACGGTGTGGCCTGTGTCCTATAAAGTAATTCTCGATCTCGAAGCACAATGGAAGAGAATCAATACCCAGACTCAGAGCCCTTGTCAAGCTTTAGCGGTACAGCCTGAGTCATAACAGTCGGAAGATACGATAACGTTCTCTATATTGCTATCATTTGTGTTATCCTTAACATTCGGCTTGCATTCGGTTTTGCACCTCCACTCGCATTCAATAGCTACGTCAATAAACAAAATTATCGCTTATGGAACACGAAGAATACAAAATTTTTGTGGAAAAACCATTGCATTCGGTAAGAGAGACTGTTTAGTGTGTATTACATGCATACATACATAATTGGCCATTACAACCCTTCAGTCAGGATTACGGCCTGGCTTCTCACATCACTAATGTTGTGTGCGTTAATTTTATACATGAGTGACAGGACCTACAGTGTAAAGTCGACTCCAAATGGCAGGTTTTTTAAGAAGCTTTTCATGGCAATTTTATTGACTCTTAGAGTTTTTGCCAGAAATCTGCTGAGAAGAAGTCGCCGATGAAATACTTTTTTTTCATATTTTGTTTTGATGTCTGTCTCGAACCCGGGCTTTAAGTCTAATAAGCCAACACACTACCTAATAGACTACGGCGACTACAGTGTGTATTATGTGGTGGAAATGTCATTCGCTCTTATTTATTGGGAAATGGATTTGGAGGAACCTTTACCGTCAGGCTTTTTTTTTTTTTGGTTTGCAATTAAAAATTATGAACTGAATGGAATGTGATAAAAGAAGAGTTTCCAGAAAGAGAAGATGTGACATGGCGTTTTGGGGTAGTCAAATCATTACTAAAACGTGAGATTGTACGTCGTTAGACTTTTTAGCGAAGCCTACGTCAATAATCGTAGAGTATTTGGATACCAATATTTGTCAAGTTATCGCCGATATGACGTGCGATATGCACCAAAAAAAGTGGTCGACAACAACCTCGAAAGATACCAACTACTCCGAATGTGTCGAAAGTTACTACCACTCCATATGTGGTCATTTAAATGACATTGTATTTCATCATCGTGCTGTCAAAATCATACCTTTATGTAAAACGACCAATAAGTTATCTATTCTCCTTACAATAGATTTCTAGAAACAAATATTTTTACACATTTTCAAATGGAAAATTGTTTATAAATTTACTGTTAAGTATTGTATTTATATGTTGATTTATATTTGTGTCCTCAAAATATAATTTCTTTCCTTCTTGTCTTCAAACTCTTGCTGCAACACCACACTTCTGCAACATGCTATTTTTATCAGCCTATGACAAGAGGTGGGTGTGCATCAACGCATCAAAGCCATCATCATATTCTCTTACGAAAAAAATTAAAGGAAGAAAAAACTTCTTCCTTGACTGACTAGTTGACTGTTGTAATCGAAAACCTTTTGTATAACCTGTGGCTTTAAAAAATCTTACAACAAAAATAAAATAAAAAGCATAAGAAAAAAAATAGATAAGATGCAAAGAAAAAAAGAAAACAATTTCCAATGCAAACCAAAACCCAAAGGGAGTTTTAGTTGAGAAAATTGTATGGAAGAAGTCAAGATTTACTTGACAACTATTATTGTCGCTTTTATTTTCGATTTTCTATTTTCAATTTTCTATTTTCAATTTTCCTTTTCGCTTTTCAATTTTAGTTTTGTAGTTCTTGCATGAGATTTTATAGATTAAAACATTGCTAAAGTTGCAGAATATCATATGATTTGTCCATGAATAGTTTTTCACTTTTCCATTGACTTGATAATAGAGTTGGAATATTTGAATTCGTGAAAAACTTGTGGCTTATGTTATTGAAAAGGAAATTCGCTAAGGCTACTAAAGTTGTTGAAATGCAACTGAAAATTTTGAAATTTTTAAAATCCAGTCATATGTATGTTACGGACTTGGACAATCTCCATTATAATCAGTTAACATCACATACTGCATTTCCTTTTACTATATCAGCAACCATCTTTAGCAACTGTAAGTTAATGATGTAGGTTAGGGTTAGATTAGATGGCGAACTCTGCTTGAAGGGTGATATCACAAATCAATATTTAATACATGGATCGCACTTTCTCTATAGGAAATAAATCATGAGATTGCCTTTATCTTCATTTAAATATGAGAGAAAATGAGCATCAAGAACCTCCGAGGCTACATAAATCTGGCACCAGCAAAAGTCATTCCAGTGCTGGTCAATCGATTTGTTTTTCAATTGGGTAATGCTTTTAGACAAAACTAATATGCATAGCTATGCAATTTAAAGTATAAAATATAGTGTGTCTTCTTACCTATATTAGTCCTGTAGAGCCTAGAAATGTTGTATGTACCCTTCTGCTGCCAACAAAGCCGAATTTCCCTATAGAACGACCAGAGACCATACATACATATATAATTGGTCATATATCACCATTATTTATGCTGTCCTTAGCATTCGACTTGCATTCGGATTTTCACCTCCACTCGCATTCAATAGCTATGTCAATAAACAAAATTATCGCTTATGGAACACGAAGAACCCAAAATTTTCGTGGAAAAACCACTGCATTCGGTAAGAGAGACTGTTTAGTGTTTATTACATACATACGAATATAATTGGTCATTACAACCCTTCAGTATGGATTTCGACCTAGCTTCGCACACCACTTATGTTTTGTATGTTAATTGTATACATGAGTGGCTGGACAAACAGTTTAAAGTCGACTCTGAACGACAGATTTTTTACGAAACATTTCATGGCAATTTCATTTACTCTCAGAGTTTTTGCCAGAAATCTTCTGAGAGGCAGTCGTCGAAGAAATTTTGTTTTCAAATTTCGCTTTGATATCGGACCTGGGGTTTGAATCCGGGCCTTACGTCTAATAAGTCAACATACTACCTACTAGACTATGCCGACAACAAACAACCGGAGAATATCCAATATAACAAAGGTAGTTGAAACATCTAAACCCTGTAACATAGTGCAGATTGTGAGCTTTGTACCAGCCATGGTCAGCTCATTAGCAATGCAACTTCCGACTGTAAAACTATTTCATTGAACCCACATAAGTGTTGTCTTTGAATAGTCCGAAATATCGTTTAGGAATACCCTATATGGGCAAAGAAGGTAATGTGATTGATCATAACCTCGCTATTCGATGAATTTTAGAGAATTTCAGAGAAAATCCCATAACCGAGCAAGCATTGCTTTGGCTGGAAATCACTGCAGTCGTCAGGCAGCCACAACATACGCCGCCTAGCATTTCGGTGTATACATCGGTGTAACATCGTTTAAAAGGTTTTAGGTCGGAGTAGTAGCTCTGATATCACAAAGCTCACTTGAGCACGCATAGCGGCCTGTTGTGATGCCACGGGTGAACGCAGTCTCTGTACTGACCAAGTTCCACCAAAATCAGGGAAGAGGAAGAAGTTGGTCAGCGCAAGGGCTACACGTTTAAAAGATTAATCACACTAGAATTATTTTACTGCTCTTCGCAGTGCTTGGAGATATTTGTCAACAATAGATTTTAGTTTGCAATTTCCATTAATAATGATTCCAAACAGTAAAACCGAACAAATTCATGAGTGGCATATGATTGTATTCAGCTATAGTGCAAGACATATTATATTCTAGACTCATCCTGCTTGCAAGAGTCTCGATCAGAGAATGAGCAATACATCGCAATACATACATTCATAGATGCATGCAAACATATATAATAATATGGGCATGTATGGTTTGAGTCGATAATCTTGTTATCGAAACCAAATTGATGGCAAGGTGGACAAAATCACGTGTAGGTGAAAGGGTTATTTACTATCAAATGTATCGCTTTAAGAACTTCTTTTTGAAATCTTTATATCCTTTTCCAATAAATTCTTCCAAAATACAAATACTTTTGCCTTTTCCACATTAGAAGGTAAAGAAAACAAATTGTGTCCTAAACTGTTCAAAAGTTTTTCTCAAGTTCTTTACATACAATACAATAAAGAAACTTCCTTCATTATTTCCACACATTTTTTGTGAAACTTCCACTGTCTATGAACTTTTCTGCTGATATGTTTTTCGTTCTTCATAATTTCTAATTAAGGACTAATAAATTGTTGTTGCTGTTGTTGTTGTTGTTTATTCTATTTAAAAGCTATTATCCATTTTAGAGGATTGTGTGCGGTTTTTTTCCTCGCTCCATTTCGTTTTTTTCCACTTTTTTTTTTGTTTCTCTTTTACTGATTATAATAAACGATAATTTTTATTTCTATTACAAATACATCGTAGGCAAAATTATTGTGTCTGTATTTGTTTATGTACGAGGTGTCTGTAGTACAGGTTAAACGGTATAGTGAAAGAGTATGGAAAACGTATAATTTGCCACATTGCCAAACAAAGTTTCAAGTACTTTCATGCTTTCATTTCCCCTATACTTTTTTTTTTGTTAAAGAGAAGTTATGTTGTTGTTATTGTTCTTGTATTTAAAGTAGCGTTCAAAATTATTTGTTACTTTCAACACAATTAATGTTATTTAATGCTCATGTACTTTAAGCTAAAAACTTCTCTCTCCACTGTTAAGTATACAATACGCACATATCTGCACTTATTTTTTAAGCACTAAAAGAGAAGAGAAGTTAATCATAATACTGTCAGGTATTGAAATGCATCTTTAAGTCCATGAGAGTGTGTTAAAAGGTATTTGAATTCATAACTTACAATTTAATCCAACACAATAGTTTGGCAATAGTTTTTAACACATGATAACAAAAAAAGTTTTCAAAGTACTTATGATGCGTATGAGTAACGTGCAATTGTGCAGAAAACAATAAATATCACTCATACGCAATGGTGGGTGCAACTTATGATTGCAGTTGAAAGTAAAAAGTAAAAATTTGCATATTGTATTGGAAAAAAAGAATAAAAGTTTGTTTAAATGTGCTAAAATGCTTAAATTTTTTGTCTGATTTAGTTTTTTGAAACGTTACACCTGCCATAGCTGGGCATACCTCTATCGTATCTTTAGAAAATTTTACACTAGAATTCAATAGAGGAAGGACTGGTGCTCTAACATGCTCCACTCTGTAGATTCTGTACGGTCTACGCTGCTAGTTTGAGTACACTGTTAGCTGTACAAATTTCTTCTTAAATTTAGAATAGCCTTCCGTCTCGCTGACTGCAGTACTGTGGTTTAGGTTGAGGTGACAGACTTAAATCACGTCTCCAAACTGATCCAGTGTAAGGGATATCCAACTATTAGCCTAATTATACGGTGTTCAACCTTCAGATTGAAACTAGTTAGCGTAAGTCGTAACTCCTTTAATCAAATCTCGTGGAAATGTGAATCTAACATTGATTCCTGGTCATCCATGGTTTATCCCTAGATAGTGAACTTGCTAAAGCAAACGCAATCCTGCCGAAGAGCAAGCCACACCAAACTTCTTACATCTATTAGGCTATTACATGAGCTGAGGAAACTTTGGTTTATTTCGAGCTTCACCTGGCTTAAGATGAATAGAAAACGTATCAATCAATCATTTAAATTAGTAATAAATGGGCAGGCAGGCGAAGAGACTTTTCTTTACTGCAAATGACATTGTAGATTGGTAGAAGAAGAAAAAGAAAAAGAGGGTATCGTTCATTTTACTTGACAATGTCTTGCCCAGGTTCAACGCAGATTTGTGTCATTCCGATAGTCTAAAGAAGCTACCATTAATAGATATCGGATCGATCATTTAATTCATTAAACTTCCAGTTTAGTTCCCAGTGATGCATTATTACGAAGCCCTGATGCTGTTTGTCAAATCAGGATGGGTAATCGATACTTATCAGATAATGCTTGGACACCACCTCATGTGGTATCACAACGGGGCGAAATATGTGCTCAACTGTCGTGTAATTTAACAAATCTGCCACATCTTCTCAATTTCAACAAGTCTTTTTTTGGACAAGATGTGTGTCAGGAAAATGCTGCAATTCAAATACTATGGAGTATGATGAGATCTCTCAACGAGTGCAGTGCCTTCTTTTTTGTTTCAGGAAACGTTAATTTGTTTCCTATTGAAAACTATGAGCGCTGGTCCTAAATAATGAATTACAAAGGCTACACATATGTCATTATTGTAATAATAATGAAAATAAAATAAAAAAAAATTCATCTATTATACGTGGTATAACATTTAAAAGCTTTTATTTCCTTTCTTTCTTTCATTGCATGACAATATAATTTCACAATTTTCTGCATGAATCAGATTTTAATTTATAAATAATTCTCTAAATTGCTTCCTAATAAGAAAAACATGTACAACTCCCCCACAAAAAAAAAAGAAAGGAAAACATTTAGACTTTAATTTGTAATAAATCGCTTGTAATGCCATGCAACACAAATTATCCATTATCAACTCAATGCTGGTATTTCCAACCAATTTCCAAACCTCCAAAAATATACAACATATCACAGGTCAATTATTATTTGTTAATAAATACTGATTAACTGATGATATACTATAGATAACGCTAAACTGGGTAATTGTTATCAATTCAATGGAAATATGTATAACGGTTATCATTTATTAACTTAACGGTACATGATACGCATATGTTACAAATAAATAAATACTACTGCAGTAGTAAGTTGTTGTTAAAAAAAAACAACGGCAATGACAGCCAATAATTTATGAAAACGATCGAAAAAACAATTTCACAAAATGCTGTCACTAACAATTATTTAATATTGGAGGATACGGACTGCCTGCCTAACTCTCTACGAAGTAAGGGTACCTTGTAAGAGGGTGTTACAAGAGAAACGTGACTTTGTTACGGGCAAACAACCCAAATTATTGTTAATCATAGAGAAAGCAATATAAAGAAAAACAAAAAAAAAATCAGCTTGAGATGTATAAATATTTATAAAAATTTTGAGAAAAAAAAAATGTAAATCATAATTTACCTTGAATTAGAAAAAAAACAACAACAAGATTGGTTACCAAAACTGATTCATTTTCTGTTTTTGTTTTTGTTATTAAAATGAAAATGAGAAAAACAAACTGAGACAGATACAACAATACAAAAGAGAAATGAATGCATGAATATAAAATCAACATTTAAATCAAAGTTTTATTGGCTCACATGTGTCATAAATGGCAATTTTATAGGGGTTTTCTCTAAGCTGTGCTGTGCTGTGCTGTGCTCTTTTGCAACCAAATAACTCTTTGCACAATAAACTCATTTATGTTCGTGCATGTGGGTAACTTACTCTCTCAATTTTACTCACATTGGTGCACACACATTATTAAAACACCTATAGATGTTGTTTTTATACATTCTCGAGTAAACAAATCGTTTGTTTATACCAGCAACAAATAAAATGTTTGCTAAGTAAGCAATTATATACATACATATACCAGGTCGTCTTTAAAAGAATTCTTCGACTATAGAAAAGGATTATAAATAATTTAAAAGGATTATGATTTAATTCTGTAAATTTGAAAAATAGTTTTGCATACATAACGACGATACAATACCAACACATTTTAGCTTGAACTAGTATATCTCTTCCACGTAAACATGACATTTTACCATGTATTTAAGCGTAGATCGAGCTTTGTATCAAAAATTATACATTTCATTTTTTGATACATTTCATTTTTTTGAGACAATATAACTTTAATTCAGAAAAAGTTAGATGCCTGATATTTTTTGAATTCGTTGGTATTGTTATCGCCATTATTTTAAACCAAATAAACAAAGAAAATTTCAAACAGGACTTAACAAATTAAAAAACTTCATAACTCTGGCTTATGTATAATTTTTTCCTTTGCAATAAAGGAAAAATCGGAAAAATAATGGACCTAGTCGGGCAAATGGACCTAGTGGGCTGGATAGCCCTAGTCTTAAGACTTCTAAAACAGGTTTCCTTACGAATGAGCTTTACTTGGGACCTGAGATATACCCGTCGAAGCTAATTGTTATCTTCAAATAAGCAACAAAGGCAAAATCGGATAAAAAATGGACCTAGTGGTGAAACGGACCCAGTGGGCTGGATAGCCATAGTCTCCAGGATTCCAAAACAGGTTTCTTTATGGTCGTGCGTTACGTGTAACCGGATATATGATAAACTGCTCTATGTAAATACCGATAAATATTAAATTTTAGTTAAATGGACTTAAAAATTGTAATAATTCTCATTGAGTTCATATGCGTTTATATGTATATATACAACAAAATGTCGTATTTTTCGCCAGTTGTATTTTTTTCGGTAGATGACTTGCTCTTTTTTTCTTGTTGATGATTTGTGTTTTTTAGGTGGATGACTTGCATTTTTCTTGCACGATGACTTGCAGTTTTCTTGGACGATGACTTGCATTTCTTGGTCAATGACTTGCATTTTTCTTGGTCGATGACTTGCATTTTTCTTGTTGATGATTTGTATTTTTTAGGTCGATGACTTGCATTTTTCTTGGACGATGACTTGCATTTCTTGGTCAATGACTTGCAGTTCTCTTGGACGATGACTTGCATTTCTTGGTCAATGACTCGCATTTTTCTTGGTCGATGATTTGCATTTCTTGGTCGATGACTTGCATTTCTTGGTCGATGACTTGTATTTTTTTTTGGTTGATGATTTGCATTTCTTGGTCGATGACTTGCAGTTTTCTTGGTTGATGATTTGCATTTCTTGGTCGATGACTTGCATTTTTTTTGATCGATGATATGCATTTCTTGGTCGATGACTTGCATTTTTATTGGACAATGACTTGCATTCCTTAGTCAACGATTTGCATTTCTTGGTCGATGAATTGTATTTTTCTTGGTGATGACTTGCATTTTTTTTTGGTCGATGAAATAAATTTTTTAGTCGGTTGTCGTTGGAATGGAGGAGGAGGATGTTCTGGCGAGACCGGTATTTGTTGCAGGCGTCTGCGGGAGTCTGCGAAGAGGAAGAGCTTGTTTGCGTTGGAAGGGCCAGATCGAGGAAGCCCTGTCATCGATTGGTGTGACCAACTGGCGTAAGGGCGCAGAAGCATACATAAGCTAGGATTATGAAGTTTTTTAAGGCTCAATCTACGGTTAATTCTACAAGTGCTACGTGTATGTAAACAGTTTAAAAATTGTAAAAATTACACTGCAATAAGCAGACACCTAAAAAAATAACAACAATAAATTAAACCTTTGTCCGGTTTTCAAATTATTCAAATTATAATGAAAGAGAAGAAATTCAAATATCGCAGCACAGGCATCACTTTCATGAGAGAGGAGAGTGAATCAGTTTTTGTTATAAATTCATTACCGGTGTTATTTCTTCCTCTCTCTATCTCTTTGCCCTGAGGGACAATGACAGTGTTGTTGCAAATTTTGGTTTACACGTCCTTAAATGCTTTATTTAGGGATCAAATGCAAACATATATAAACTAAGGAACCTATACCAACAATCTGTATGTTTTTGATGTGAAATTTAAGGCAAACAAATAAATACTCATACATTACCGTACATATGTGTTCGTTCATGTGTGTGCGTGAGATCTTTTTCATTTTATTTAAATCTCTTTTGTTTTTTTTTTCGGTGTCAAACTAAACAAACTTATTGGAATTTTTACTCCCTTGATGTGCTGCCAATGAGTGAATAAAACCAGTGTTTAGTTTTGTTTTGCCAGTTTTTATGTAAATGTGGTCACGTAATTATTGTCATCAACATGTTGTAGCTATGTTTTGTTTGTATATGTAGTGGTATTTGTTTTAACAACAAATTTAAATTCCCTGTCCAATTTTTATTGCTAATTTTATGTGTAACAATTACCATGTTTTTCTTATTGTCCTTGTTGTTGTCGATGCTGATGATTTTAACAATTTGTAGATGTGTGTGTGCGCGTGTGTACAAGTTTCTATTTATAAATTCTTTTAATGTCGAGTTGATTTTATGCCTTTTAAAATTTATTACTTGAAGAAGAGAGTTTTTAATTTATTATTCTGTATCATCCTTCTCTTCTGCATACTTTCTGTCTGAGTTAATTGTATTGTGGTGTTGTGTATTGTAATGTAATTATTGAAAACTTTTCCCAAGACTTAGTTTAAATTGATTATTTTTGGCTTTAACCACGTGATCTGTTTGGGCCATAATCAAAATGTCAATGACAGTAACAATTAAGATTTTATATTTAAACTTCAACTTTTTTTTCTTTTGCTTTTCCTTCCTGCTTTTGTTTCCGATGTGGTTGTTGGTGGTAGTAAGAAGGAGGATATTCTGTTGAACACCTGTTTATTAGGGTTAATTTAAAGGATGTAAAAAAAGGTTTTAAACAACAATGTGAACTTTAACTTTTTCTAAAAGGACTTTTATAATTATTATTTAATATTTATAAAATGATTATATTGCATAAGGTATAATACATCCTTATAAAAAAGAAAACTGATTTTTATACAAATACTTTGATTTTTTTTTTAAGGTACCCAAATTCTGGTAAACCATTGCATTACAAACCTTTATAAAAACCCTTAAAACAGTTTAAATTTTTTTGAAAATAGTGTGCGTTTGACAGGAACGGTTTAGTGAAAAAATTGAAAAGAAAAAATTTGAAAAGTGAAGCAGAGTGGGTGCGTTGGTAGTCTACTTAGTCGCATGTAAATCTTTAAGCGTTGAAAATAGGAGCGTTCGATTCACAACAGTCTTTGGCTTATTACATTTTGTTAATATTTATGGATTATTTAAACAAGAATTATTAAAAAAAATAACAAAACTGATCGCAAAAAAAATACAAATTAACATTAATTGACCGCACACTACTGCCTCTTTACTACTCCTATATGCTATCATTACTAAGGAATATTACCTGAGAAAAAAAGTTTAGAAACCATTTAATTGAAACGATTTGAATGCGTATTTCATTCTACCAATTTAACTGGAAGGCGCCTTAAAGAGAGTATGGCTTATTTGGGTTCTATAGGGTTCCGTTATAATACCGATAGAACTGTTCCGTCATACGGCTAAAACTGTTGACTGGTATCTCTCAGTCTTCCTTCCAAAATGCATTTAATTACACACGTTTTATTTATTTTATTTAAAAGTTGCGGAAAAAACCATCGTTTCTGGTTCTATAGAGCCGAACAACGAACCCAAAATGTATATAAATAGGCTTATCTTATAAATATATCTCTATTAGAATTTCCATTACTGCTACTTCAAGGCGGATACTGCTTCTAGCTCAACGCCGTACCGAGTAAAGGCAGTTTTTCCGTTATCTATTCTTAATTTTTGTTTTCCCAGCATAATTTTTTCCGCGCCTACTAGCTGCGATTTAATTGCCAAGGAGATAGCCATGGCTTCTACTTAGAAGTTACTATTCTGCACTGAGTTCTTTATGTTCAGTTCCTCGCTATACAACTTACACACGTTTTCATATTCATCGGTGTACAAGTATATGTCCAGAGAATTTATATTTGATTCAGGCTCTGGGTTTCAGCATTCTTGGGATAGCTATGTCTAAACCCCTGTTCAGATATTCAGGTTCAACGGTTTATGACTTTAGCATACCCATGAAATTGAGTAGGCCAGCTGTGCACTGCGTTCAACATTATTGCAGCAAGAGTGGCTTACAGCTCCAGGAGAAACTCAGTAGGAACGGTATTTAGCGTGACATAAAGTGCATTGGTTGGTGTTTTCCTCAGGGCAGTTTTAATGATAGTGGCAGGCTGTTATAATGGTAGACTGGATGATCTGGTGAATAATAATGGCAATAAAGCACAATCAGTCGTTTATTTAAATCTTTATTTCAGTTTGGTTTTAAATTTTCAAGAAGTTTAATAAATTAAATAAATTTTCTAAGAATTTAAAAATACTTGAAAAAGAGTAAAAAATTAAATAAAATTTTGTGTAGTCACTAATGTTTTAATTTTATAAGTTTATCCATCATAATGACAACTCCCAGGGGAAAAACTTAAGAACAATGGCAGCCCACTATTATTATTCAATCTTTACATGTGAAAATAATACAAAAATAAAAAACAAACAAAAAAAAATCTAAAAATATTTGCTTAAATTTAATGCTACAGAAACGCTACAAAAAAGACAAATTGTTAGTGTTTAAATTAATTTAAAAAAAAATGTAAATTCATCCTACGTGTATATGTGTATGTATGCGTGTAAATTTAATTAATTGCATTACCTGCTTATAGTCATAAATAAATTTTAACGGAAAAATTCGGTGTAAAACACCTTCAAGTTGTTCGTGTTTCATCAATACACTGGAGATTTTTCAACTGACATGACTTTATTATAATGAAAAAACAACAACAGTAAAAAAAGAGAACAAAAACTAACGTTAAAGTATTTACATTGCAAATATGTTTGTGTGTGTGTCTATTATAGGTTTAGTAAAACTAAAAATTCATGCACACACACATAAATGCAAAATGTTAAATATTTACTGTTTTATGGGTAACCATACTCCTAATGTTCATTCTCTTGCGAACTACGAACATTCTTACAACTACAAACAAACCTGCATATTGAAATAAAAACAAATTTGGCCATAAGCATTTAACATATACGAACTTGTGTGTGTGTAAGAAATGTGTATGAAAATGAAATGTGTTTGCGATGGGAATATTATTAAGAGCGACAGAGCAGCAATTACAACAACTGTAATCTAAACTATAGGGAGAAAAAAAAAGTATTGTCACACATATTTAATGTTGTTGTTGTTTCTTTCTTTTGAAAAAAGGAGTGTCTGTGTTAAACGTTATAATTATAATATAACGGTTGGTTTTTTTTTCAAATTAAAAAAGCAAGTACATATTAATATGGGTTACATTCCGCTTGATGCAATAATTTAGTAAATATGGGGACAAAAAATTGAAATCAATTTATAATTTCCTGTTATTTCTTATGCCATTTTCTTTGACGTCTTTTTTATCTTAATAGCGCAATAAATTTAAATTTGTTTACAAATTAATTTCATTGAAATCAAGTGAAATTAAATTGAATATCGTTTATCATTTTGCTGAATTCAAGCATTAAAACATATTCCTGTTGATGTTTTTAATTTAATCTTAAACCGACAATCGTAAATTTTAATTACACACATTTACGTTGTGATTTCGTATACTTTTAATGGCTTTTTAATTGAATTGAATTGAGTTGCCCAAAATAACAACGTCAGTAAAATCACGTAAAAATCAGTTTTGATTTAGATTAAGTGATTTTTTTATATCGCCTAGACCATTATATTGATTTGGTGCAGATATTTTTTTATTGCTTAATTATAGAATCACTTGTTAAATTAAAGGTATAAATATTGTGCTATTCATACGTCTCCCTCAAATTAAATATTGTCATCAAAGGAAAGTTTATAATTACAAGGATAATTGATATTTATTAAAACTATAGCAGAGAATGTCAAGTGGCGTGGTTTTATATACATACAATCATACATAATTGGCCATTGCAACCCTTTAGTCAGGATTAGGAACTAATTTCTCACACCACTTATGTTGCGTGTGTGGCAGGACCTGCAGCTTAAAGTCTTTCATGATTTTCTTGAATTTTTCACAGTATCTTTCTGTATGTCTGGAAGGAGTTATAGGATACTTTTTACGTTAAAATAGACAAATAAAATAAAATAAAATAAAATAAAATAAATAAAAAAAAGTATGAGTGTTATTGTCTAACAAAATATTACGTATACGTCACCCATCAGCTCTGTGTAATATTTTATCCACGACAATAATTGAAATACGTCTATATATGTATATAAAATTGAATGTGTGTTTATTTGTTTGTGGAAATCTTTACAATGTTTTATAATAATTATTTCTTATTCTAATCTTGTTCTAATCTTATTCTAAGAAATAATTATTACAAAACATTGTAAATATCAGTAACAAAATAAATATTTTAAAATCCATTATTATATTACGTTGAGGTTATTGACTAAAAATAATAAAAATATACATAAGAAAAACGTATATCAATATATTTTGAATATTTATATTTCATATCGATAGGAGCAGCAAAGCACACCGGGGTTTAGCTAGTAAATAGTAAATAAAAATTAAATTTACAACAAGAATTTCCCACTAGATACTCTCTAGAATTTTTTACTGTTTCTACTTTTTTCAGTATTTAAGATAAGCATTAAAATCTCTACTATTGTGAAAACCAAAATCATTTTCATAATGATAAATATTTAAAGTATATGTAAAATAAATAAATATCTTGAGAATAATACGAAAATCTATTTTAAAAATTAAAATCTTATACAATATCAAATTCACTTTAAAAAGATAGACAAACAAATTTTTGTATGAAATCAATTTGAAACATATTTCTGATGAAAATAAAAATTTTTCTTTGCATTAAAGGAAAGAGGAAAAAAGTATGAAGAAAAACAATTTAAAACAAAAGAAAGAATTATAAGCACTAAAGGTCGCTTCCTGTTTACACCTGCTTACCAATACTTGCACACAATGAAGTATGTATTTTCGTTGCTTTCTTTACTTTCCACTGCACAGCACAGCACAGCTCTACTCAAACTCAACCACAAGCCATTTACCTGACGTTTGTTTGATGCTTTGCGGTTCCAAGTATTATCATCGTCATACATTTTATATTCTTTTTAACATTTTAATGTAACAAAAAAAATCAACAGAACACAGAATAAAAATTTACTTTGACTCATAATTACTAGTAGTAATTACATTACCGTTTTATATGCTTTCCCTTCATTTCGTCTGCCATCTGTGCTCCTCCTCTGTCCTGTGTCTTGCTTTTTAAAATGTAAATGCAACAATTGCTTATCAGAACAATTCCAATGAAGCACACAATCCACTTAACCTTCAGTCCAGTGGAGACCAGACCAAACCAGACCATTTTGGTTATTATGCGTGTGAGTATTGCTTTACACAACATTTTTCCAGAGGAATTGTTAATTGTTGGCAGTGAATTTAAAGTCGGTTTGTTAACCACATTGTATGTACAAAAAAAAAAAAACGTGGCCACCAAATGGCACATTAAAGTTTCAACTTTAACTTTCCATCTTAATGGTGGGGAGGAGGATTTTTAGCATGAGTTTTTAATTTTTCATTCAATAAAACAGAAGCATTAATGATTGTGGCTTAATGAGTTCAAATTGGTTCTGGATTTGATGTGAAATAATCATTAAAGAGGAGCAAAAACAAAAACAAAAATTATTTAAATTGTTGCATGACATGAACATAATAAGCCTTTAGCAATTTTTTAAATTGAATTAAAAGAATTTTTATGGGAAATTAATTTTATTTTTACAGGCGAAGAAAATCAAGAGAGCTAAGTGAATAGGTTAATGACCAACAATAAAAGAGGGTTTAAACGCTGAAAATATTTTCTGATGTTTTTATAAATGTTGTATTTGCTTTGATTTAAGCTGCTGTTGTGTTATCAACAAGTGGTTTAATTTATCGATAATTAAATGCATCTGCTGTGTATAAATGGTTATCCAGTTTTGGCTGATATCAAAAATGAAATACTCACACAAAAGCCAAGAATTTAATAAGACTTTTATTTCCCTAAATTACTTAAATTACAATGTAAATGATCGCGTTTGTCTTGCCTGCTGCAGTCCATCCTTTTGTGGTTATTATCGATAATTTTTTGCATAAATTTCACGGCGGTCTTTTAGCGATACCTAGACTAATGTTGATTTTAAAATTCTCCTACATTAGTAGAGTAATTGACTTAGGCCTACAGAAAAGTTCTAAGGCATCAAATCACATGATCTTAATAGCCAAAATCGGTTATATCGTGTAGCATGCGCATTCGTCTTGATGAAACTCCATTTCGTTCAGTTCATAATCTTTAAGTACAGGCTAAAAAGGGCAATTATCGTACACTCACTGAATGAATGAATTACCAATAATGGTATTTCCAGGGAGATTTTCAAAGGACTACGTCTCAGTGATAGAAGGAATAAATATAAGCTTCAGTTGAAACAAATTTTATTCGAAAAATAGGCACTAAAGTCCGTGACTTTGATTTTTATGATTAGAGGTGCTAATTTATACGCAAAATAACTCATAACGGGTTACTAGATAAGCGCCATCTTTTTCAGATATTTTTAGGGCACTTAACTTACGATGATGCTCAAACGTAATGCTTAAAAAGTGGCCACTTTTCAGGTAATTTTTAACTTTTTTACGAGTCCTTAGGTTTTTAAACGAACCATATCTATGGCATACAGCTGACAGCCTAGCTAGACAGTAGGTTTTGAAACCACTACATGGTTAAGAAGATATTTTAAAACTCTACATTTTAAGTCTTTAGATGGTCCTCATTTAAAACTTAATAACCATTTTATGTTACTTTTATTGTTGTTTTATTGCAGCTTTTTCTCTTTTCTCGAAATCCGCATTTTATCATACAATCTTCGCCAAAATGGTTGATATGAAATCCTTGTGTCACGTGACAATTTTATTGCTGACATTCTGTTTAATGATGGTTAAATGCAGTTTAGAGCCCACAGATCAATTTATTGATAATCCTACAGATACAAAACAAGGTAAGTACTGACACACAACAATCATTTTATGGTGAAAGGAGTTATTAAAATAAAAATAAAAATAAAAAAATTTTAAATATTTAAATATCATTGTAAGAAACATTTTATTTTGATGGACATACAATGCAACAATTTGTCTGATTGTATGTTTTAATAATAGAACATGACAGGACAGTGTCGCATTACAGTGCTTAAACAAATTTTTCTTCAATTTAATCCGTTTTTGTATTATGTTTCTAATTTTTTCTTTTCTCACTTCTTTCTTTTTTTTTGTCATCCGAAACTTAAGGAGATGCATTAACGTTGCACAAACGACCATCATTCTTTGTTGGCAGTCGTTATGGCAGATCTGGTTCATCATCGGCGTCCGGCTCATCTTTGTTTGCCACCTCAAAGACACGTCGCTTAAATGTTGTGCCACGTAATGATAGATTCTTTTTGAGTTCACGTTACGGCAAAAGAGCGGGTATGGATTTTTTACAAAATACTATCAATAGCAATAGCAATAGCAATAACAATAACAATAGAAAAGCATATGAAAATCAAAATAAATACGATTACGATTATTATGATAATTCTATTACCATACCATTGTTATCGACACCATATGAACAAGCTTTGATTTCAGAAATTTCCACCGGTACTCAATTGAGCAGTAAGCCTATACCATCCACACAACAGCAACAATTCAACGATGGCCTACCATCTTCGTTATCATCATCATTGTCATCGTCATCGTCATCGCTACAACCCTATGCTTATATGTCATGCGTTTATACCGGATTACAAAATTATTACCGTTGTAACAGCATGTAAGTGAAAAGGTTAGAAATGAAATGAAAAGAAAATATTTTTTTGTTTTGTTGTTTTTACTTTAAAATTCATTTGTTGTACAGTGAATATGAAAAAAAAAGTTAATTTTCCATATTGCTTGCGTACAACTGATGAAATAAGGGCAATTCAGTTCTTCAACATAGGCTATAGAAACTGTATATTTAAAACTGTGACTTTTGCCACGTAAAATCTCTTTTTATTCGAAAGAAAAAATAGAATACTCTTGTAAAGTCAAACCGCATGATATTATCGTTCAATGGACTTCTCTCAAAACTTAAGATTAATTGATGACCGAAATCGTCTTTCAATATGTACAGGATATCGCATGTCGTGTTAAGCTAGATGTCCATTTTGGGCAAACATAAAAGTCAAAAATCATCACACGATTCCTTGCCCCATAGGCGGTAACAATGCGACTTTCTTCGCTCTGCCGTGGACCCGATGGAAATGTATCTGACATGGCATATTGGACTCTAGCAACCGGTATATCGACTAAACACCCTACTTGTATTCTCACTGGAAAAGTATTCTACCTCGGAATCACATTACATCGAGGTGGACAACTTCTTAGCCTATGTTTTACACGCGCCTAAGCTCCGCTTTTCACTTATGCCACTGTATCTTCTGCTTACGAAGGATATGTTAAACAAACTTTTTTATTGCATCCCTGCTATCCTCACTATTTGTCGTGCAGAAAGATTTTTGAGCCTCAAACCACATCACTCTCTTCCTCAGGCTCCTGTGTCCGGCGTTGTGTACTCTTATTTCTTCCTGTAAATGCAGAATGGTATGAAAGGCTTCCCAATGCGATATAGTTACTTTCTGGGATACATATATGCTAGCCTAAATAGCTATTTCTTTTATTTTCCATAGAATAAGCAAATATGTCCACTTGCCATGATGTTCATTTCCCTAACGAGATCAGCACTTTAGAGTGACTTCTATATGGTTCTTATATTCTGTACCTAAGCCGTGTTTTATTAAACAAAAATACTGAAAATTTAAAATCATTAGGTACTCAGCTATCTGGAGCCACTATAACCTTTTCTAGGTGTAGAATCACCTATACAGCTGTTGTCCCCGGCACAGATAATAGTTTTCCCTCTCTGATTTGGATAGGTAAAATAGAAGCCCGGGTTCAAGTCCTTGGGGGAGTACATTATTAATCGTATATCGCCTAATTGACACAAAAATAATTGCTCACTACAACTCTTTAGTCAGGATTACGACCTAGCTTCTCACACCATTAATGTTGCGTGTGTGTTAATTTTATACATGAGAGGTGGGACCTACGGTTTAAAATCGATTCCGAACGACAGCTTTTTGATAAACTTTTCATGGCAATTTTATTTACTCTCAGAGTTTTTGTCAGAAATCTGCTGAAAGAAAGTAGCCGAAGAAAACTTTTTTTTTATATTTCGTTTTTGATGTCTGACCTTGGGATTTGAGTGAATGTCTAATAAGCCAACACACTTCCTACTAAACTACGGCAACTTATCGCCTCTTTAATATAAACCACAAACTTTCGTTAGTGTTGAGGTTAGAACACTGAAAGTATTTCTATTACATGTTGGAGAATGAGTTTTCAATTAAAAAAAAAAAACTTTAAAATTAGATAAATTTATACTGTGTCTCTTCTTTTTCCCTTCGTTTTCTCTCGTTTAAAATATATTTACAGTAATTCCATGTACTATTCAAAAAACGCTGCAATTAATGATGATGACAAAGAAAGAATCTTAAACGATGTAACCAAAGCTGCTTTCCTCAATGGCGACAATGATAATAATCTGAATGCTAATAATGATATGGATAATGAAGATGATAGTAGTAGTGATGATAGAAAATAAATTGTATATTAATTATTATAATTTAAAACAAAAACAAAAAAACACACACACATATAAAGGATTAAAATTCCATAACTTACTACAACATTTTGAAAAATATTAAAAAAAAAAAAGAAAAGAAAATAATGAAAAGAAAAAGATTAAATAGACTTCTTCTAAATAGAACATAAAATACAATATGCATATAAAAACATATATACTTAATACATATTATGAAAAGTAATGTCACACATACATACATAAAAAAATATTGTATTATTAAAAACTGTTGTTTTATGTTTAAATGTAAAATAAACTAGAATTAAAATTTAATTTAATTTTAGAAAACAAAAACAAAACAAAAAATAATATGAAATACATAATAAAAGAAAGAAAATTCTTTAATTAATAATACACAATAATAATAAAATAACAACACACACACAGGGCTGGATAAATTTTAATTCTAGTAAATTTGTATATGTATGTGTTTTAGTTCAAAACAAAAATTATTATCGTTTTGCATGATTATCTCTGTAAATAGTTAAATGCCAAATATTAACAACAAATTGTATCCATTGTTATGAAATAACAAAAAAAAAAACAAAAAAATAAAAAACTATTTAATTATACATACTATATACATATATACATACATATATTTATTAGAAAAGAAAAAAAAATAAATAAAATATTCTAATTATAACTATTTATTGAATGTATAAATTAAAAATAAATATTAAATAAATAAAAAAAAATGAAAACATAAAAACAACAGGCATGACACATGAATTTTCACCAGATTTTATTTTTGTGTGTCTTTGTTGAAAAATAATTGAAAAAACACAAACAACAAACAAACAAAACCATCATTCTTTTTATTGTTATAAACTAAATATTAATAAACAATTAACAACAACAACAAAAAAATAATATTATCATGTATTGTATTATATAGAAAATGTTAAACATGCAAAAAAAAAGAAAAACAAAAACAAAATACAAAAACAATATTAAATAAATTAAATTTAAACAGAAGAGTATAGCACAAATGCTAAAATAAAAAGCAGACTAAATGAAAATAAAGATGATGTTTTATTTAATAGAAAAATACCAGGTGGCTTAAAAGGAGTATCATAAGTTTTAATAAATAATGATAAAAAGACTTTATACCCCACATACATACATACATAATTGGCCATTACAACCCCTCAGTCAGGATTACGGTCTAGCTTCTCAACACCACTCAAGTTGTGTGCGTTAATTTTATACATGATTGGCGGGACCTACAGTTTAAAGTCGACTCCGAACGACAGATTTTTGATTTTTTTTTTGCCAGAAATCTGCTGAGAGGAAGGCGTCGAAGAAATATTTTTTCATATTTCGTTTTGAGATCTGACCGTGGAACTTTATACTGTGATACTTAATCCTTTCTCATGAAGAGATACTCGGTAGCCAAAAACCGTCTTAATAATCGTCATGTTAAAACCCATGTTAAAGAAGTCTGGGTTTCTAGATATATTTTCATCCTTAATAATCTTGCAATGATCCTGCAAAAAGAGGCGTTAGATTGTCTCCAGCGCCAACGTAGATGAATTATGTGTAAAGCACGGCTAATAGCGATAAACGCAGATCTTTGTATCTGTCGTTTCAATTTCAGAGTAGTTGCCCTGCCATGGGATTCAGACTATACCAGGCAACAGAATTACTGACCCTGAATAAAAACGCGGATGTCTCATTCGTATACAGATTACACAAGGGCCTCCTAACCAAGCTCCTTAAGCATAGAAAGTAGCTTGGCTTTGTCTTGATGAAACAGAATTGCAATCCTATTAGCCAAGCTGACTGCTTGTGACCGATTGCTAAGAAATTAGCCTTAAAATTATTTCCTGTTAATTCTGTCTTTGTCATAATGGTGTGCCATTTTCTATTACTAGTGAGTAAATGCTTTAAAAATTTCGGGACGTCAAAAGAACCTACTGGATAAACTACAACGATTAGTCGCTTTGTGCTTGTCGCTTGGCAATAGAAGTACTCCCCCGGGTTAGTTCGGAGTATGTGGTGAAGGGTCAAATGGTAAGAAATTATTGAAGAGAGTTTGGACATAACGGTATGTACCTTAAGTTAGTTTTTCACGGAATTTGTAGACAAGGTGGGGTACTTCGACTAGCTGCCGTAAGAGGTTTTTCAGACGGGGAGCAGTGGTGTGGTATAGGTAATCTCCTTGCGAACTTTAGAGAAGACACTTACTATAGTCGGCGGTCTAAATGCCTAAGGGCATGGCATAAAACTGTCCTATAAGCTCACTTATGAGAGTAGTGTATTCGGCAAACGGATTGCGTTTCCTAACGCATAGTCAAGCTGCTTTGAAGTTACTAACACAACTTCAGAGTGAATCTTTGTTGAGTTCCGAGGAACTGATAATGCAGGATGTGACGTAATAAGGATACTGATTAACTAACAAAAGAGAGGGAATGGTTCTTGAAACTGAGGAGGAAATGCATTAGAATCGTGATAAGTTTTTGACGAGCCTTTGCCTCTTGATCACAAGAATTAGTATGTGCTATACAGAAGCACCCCTTTCTTTACAATGTTTACAGTAAAACATTATTTTGCTTTACATTTGTAGCATTATGCCAAGTAAATATCCTTCAATTACTTTCAATTGCATGTAAGAAAACTGTGAGTAAGTAGCAGTTTACTGTAATTGCCTTAATTAATGTGAATTAATTTAACACACTCGCTTAAATTTAAAATCAAATTACTTCTGCAATAATATGTATTAACGCTACAGCGGTATAACTTTTAAAATGGAGGGAGGGAGTGTGATAAACGTTTTCAAAGTTTAATTTTGTTTTTATTTATTTTAATTTGTAAAAAGAAAGTTTAATTAATATGAAGAATGTTGAGTTTTGTTTGTCATTTGTAGGGAAGGCCAAGAAGCAACCCGCATTATAATTTTTCTGCAATTAAAACATAACAGCGTGGAGACAATTCCTCATCCATGATCTTTTCATAACGCACTTTAATGTTTAAATTCAAATTTAAAGCTGTCTCGTCCATATAACACAAGCGGTCATAGAGGACAAGATTTTCACACAGTTTCTGAAATATAAGTGGAAGTTGAGTGAAAATCATTAAAATATTCATAATTATTACCTGCATAGATGTCTGTAAACAGGTCAAACCTTCTGCCAATTTACAGCCATTTGCATGCTTTTCCATTATATCGTCAAACATCTTTCGATGACTCTCTGTCCATGCTATGAAATCATTTGTTTCCTTCGATTTCAGTGCATATAGGCGTTTAAACGTTTCGAATGCATTTCTCTGCTCCATAGTCAAAGAATTAAAATCAATTTTCTCCTCTTTACGTTTGACAATCATCAAGTCCGTGTCCCTTTGCTCTGGCTTTAATGATTCTGCCACCGCTCTTAAGAACATTTCACAACCATGAGCACAGTGTGCGTGTGGGGAACATCGACTCCAACGTTTCAATGTTTGTTGGCAGGCCAAACGTAGAAAAGGACGATTTAAATATGTAGCATAATTGGATTTGTCACTTTCGTTTGCCAAGAGAACTTTCTTAAGACTTTCGCTTATGGGAAAATTTCTAAACTTTAAATCAGACGCAGCAGTAGCAGCACCAGCAGCAGAGTCATCTATTATTTGTAACTTGTGATAGCAGCAGGGCATAATAATTAGATATTGTACTTGAGGCAATTGAAAGAAGAGTTTCATGGAGGTTATAGTTAAATCAGCACATGCGTGTAAACCAATAATAGCCATCTTTGTGGTTACTTGTTGCTGTTGTTGTTGTTGCGTTAAGGTATGATGATAATTTAATTTTAAAAGTTCTTCTACAGCAACAACAACAAATTCTTTGGAATTTTCTGTTATGAATTGTTGACGATATTGTATTGCATTACAGCCGGTAGGCATATAAGCTTTTATACGTTTTTCAGCCGCTTGCACACGATATGTATCAGCTTCTAAACCCAAGATGAGTAGATTTTCATTAAGCTTAAACAACAATTCACTTAAGTAACCCAAACCACAACCAAAATCTATTAAAACATATTTCTCTTCATGCATATTATCCTTGTCATATTGCTTTAGCTTAAGCACATCCTCTACCCTTGTTGCTAATCTTTGTATTTCATGTTGTTTTTTAATGTTCATCTTTTTAAAATTAACAGGTTTTTCTTTTTGTTCCACTATACGCTTGGGTTCATGGTAGGCTTCCTCTGGTATAAGTTTGGCTAACTTTTGTCGAAATCTTATGATTGTTGCGGCGGGTGTTGTAAGTGCATCTAATGGTTGATGCACATATGGAAATTGATGTAATTCTTCATGTTGTATCTTGGAAAAGTAATCTTTATACTCTTGAGGCATTTCATTTAGTATTCCATTTTTGAGAAACATGGTATTTGCTTCTCTATAAATCCATGACTTTTGTTTTAAAAAATCCACAGCTTCACGGAAGTATTCATGCGAGTTGTTGAAACCATTTGGCAGAGACATCACGAAAAGAAAATTAAAGCTTAAATGGTTAAATAAAAAAAGAGAACGTTGATAAATAAAATATTTTCCTTTTTTTAAATAGAGGCCTATTTATGTATTATTTGGATATTTCTTCAAAAGAATCCAGCTTTTAATCGCCCCAAAACCACAAATCAAGTATTTCGTTATGAGATAGTCCAGAGCAGTGTACTCTTCCTCAAACGTCCGCCTGAGCAAAATGTTCTTGTAACTCTAATTGTTGCACTGTCCTGTATTCACTCTCGATTGTCTGCGAAAAACTGTATGTTAACTGTCTTCCTCAAACGTCCCCCTGAGCAAAATGTCCTTGTAACTCCAATTGTTGCACTGTCCTGTATTCACTCTCGATTCACGATTGTCTGAGCAAAACTCATGAGGCAAATAGTTGACCATCATGCACTTTGTCAGTATCTTGCCACATCTAGATAATTTGATTATCACTTGTGCCTGAATCAGTTGGTCTATTAGCAGCACACTTAACAAACAGAGAGGTCAACGACATAATGTCCTTACAAAAGCAGCTGGAAGTATTGAATCAGCAGATTCTACAACCTCTTATTTGCCAAGAGACACTGTCTAATCACCACGTTTTAATAATTTATTAAATTTTGGCCCCAAACATTTTTTAATTTTTTTTTCCTATGAATAAAAATTTGTATACGAGTATATTGTGTTTTATTTTATGTTTTAACGTTTCGTTTATTTCTAATTCTTTTTATGCATATAGATTAACATTAAAAAAAATGTTGAATTAATTAACATTTTTCCTTTTATTTTATATTCTTTTTTTTATTCGCTCATTTGCGAGTGTCATTTAAAAAATAACTTAACAATTAACAAATTTTATTACCGAGTTTCTTAATATGTTATCCGAGAAATAATTTTGAAATTTTTGCGAACTTTTGCGAATTTTTTTTCTTTTTGCAATTGCAACAAGTGGTGTGGTTAGTAGAGAAATGTTTCTCGTTAGTTTTTTTTACAAAATGTTTAAATGAAATAAAAAAAGGAAAACAAATTATAAAAAAAACCAATATACAGAATTAGTGAAATAGAAATGTAATAAAAAAAAAGAATGTGAAAATGTATTAAATTAAACATTAATTAAGAAATATATTTATGCATATAAATTTATATGTATATTAAACGCATATTATTATTATTATTATTATATACTAAAGTTTAATGGATTTTCGTTTTGTTTTCATATAGAAAATACATTAAATAACGTGTACGTTTCTAAAATAATAAGCATAACGACACAGTCAATGAAAATTCTAATTTAAAAGAAAGGACTGCTAAATTAATTTACACCGAATCGAAATCATTATAAGTATACATACATACATAGATTAAATAATAACGAAATTACAATGTAGTATTAGTATTTATCATCGTTGAATTTATTGTATAGTCTTCCATTTAAGATTGGTTACTTTTTCAAGATCTTTATTTTCCGGTCCTAATATACACTTTCCACAATAGGCGGGTGGAGTTTTGAAATATTTATCAACAACTTGTTGCAATTCGTTCATTGTTACGGCCAGCATACGAGAACGATATTTCAAAAACATTTCCTGTGACACGCCATACAAAAAGAAATCTATGCCCATATTGCCGGGAGCAATGGGAGCATCCAGTTGCTGTAAGACGCCCAGTTTGGCTTCAAATAGTGTTTGTTCGTTAATTTGCGAATTACTCTCTTGCAACCACTGATAAGTGTTATCAAAGGCTTCGAGAGTTTTCGTTGAATTGGGATCACGATAACTGAAAAAGCTAAATATGCCATCCGAACCCAATTTAGCACCAGCACCATAAGCACCATTTTGTTCTCTAACTACTGGCAAAAGATACTTGGCCGATATGAGCTTAGCTAAAACTCTAAGCGTAGGATGATCCCTATGCGAATAGGGCACCGTAAACATGGCCTTGGCACAATAGTTGACTGGAATATTCATAACGAAATGCTGACAGCTTGGCTCTAAAAGTTGCACCTTAGTTTCTACCTTTTCGACTGGCTGCTCTGGTAAATCTTTAAGGAACTGTTCGTAATGCTTTATAAAACTGGGATAGAATTCATCGGATACATTAACAGCTGAGCGCATAGAGTTCTTATTAAATAATTTCTTGCCTAATGCTTTCAAATTTGCCATAATCTGTTTAGTACTATTGTCCTTAACATAACTTTTCATATATTCTATGTGCTCAACACCAGCCAACATTGATTTCAATTTAGCCGAATCCGTTACTAATCCAGCACATGATTGCATAGCATAAAGATGACCAGAATTGGCTATACCCACCGATATGCTAGACATGTAATTATCAATTAACATTTTCACTCTTTCTTCATCATCCATTTTGTAATTCATTAACAATTCCTTGCTTAAGTCGAACATATCGGGTACATTTTTGTCTAAAGCATGAGTGGTCATTAGAATGCCCAAGTTGTAGGTTTTGCTGTCGTAAATATTTTCAGCAAAATGAAGTTTAAAATTAATGCCAGCAGTCTTAGATAATACTAGTTTATCGAATTCTCTATAATCGTAATTTGTAGTGCCCATATCGTTGATAATGTTGCAGAAGAGAGGTATTAAAAGTATTTCATTTTGTGTTAATGCGGTGCCATCAAAGTAAGTTTTGTAGTAAGAAATTTCGTTTGTGTGCACATTGCAAACTTGGGTAGGCACCTGGTTTATTTTCACCACATCTAGAGGCTGTAATTTGGCTGCCTCTTGTACGTCAGATAACTTCAGACATGGCAGAATATCAACATTGGGTATGGCCTTTTGGGCTTCTTCCAATTTCAAACCATTCTCATAGATTTGATTTCTCTTCTCATGATCCAAAGAAATGATTTTTTGTTTAATCAACTCCAATTCGGCTGCTTTGAAATTATCCTCATAAGTATCATCGGGAGACATGGTCAACGTTAATCTGTGGGAATTATTTGCAAAATATTGTGCAGTTTTCTTTTGCAAATATTGAGGATCTTGTTGCAATTTTGTGCGGAATTGAGAAATCATATTTGAAACTCTTAAATTCTCAACTACGTCGCCTTCATGATTCCACAATGGTGTTGAATTAAACAGTAGGCCCAAACCAAATTGCGGTGATTGATGTTTCAGTGACAACTCAATGTTATGCAGAACACTTTCAACATGCTTCAAATCAAATCCTTTCTCAATAACCTCCTTTATGGTGGAATCATATAATTCTTGCACGCGACCAAAATCTTCCACTCTCAAATCTTGCAAACCCACACAGAAGAAAGTATCCTTAATTTGAGGATCGAAACCGGTTGTTTGATTATAACCGCCAGAGAAATTAGGCTCTATTAAATTGCGATAGAAAGGCGAATTGGGTCCTCTTACTAATAGTTCCGATAAGACATACAATACGAATGTCTCTTGAATATCGGTGACATCAGACATAAGCAAGGCAATTGCTATTTGATTTTGTCTTTCAAATGGCGCACCCATATTATCGAAACGACTTGATATGTGTACATTACGAGGTTTATCCCATCTGGGCTGATTTGGTATGCGACTATACGAGTTATCAATGTGTTCATATTTACTTAAATATTCCGCGTTGACATAATTCAAAGTTTTAAGCAGATCAAAAGAACCATATGTATAGATGCGAGCATTGCTGGGATGATAGTATTTACGATGGAAATCGACTAGATTAGCGTGTGTTAACTTGGGTATCTCCAAAGGATTACCACCCGATACATAACTATACGTGTGATCAGGCAAAAGATTATTCAATAGATTTTGGCCAAATACAGAGGCGTTTTCCGAAAAGGCACCCTTCATTTCATTGTACACAACGCCCTTAATCACATACTCAGATTCTCTGTCCTTTAAATTGGAATGTTCAAGGCGCCAGCCTTCTTGAAGAAAATCAAGATATTCTAAATTTGGTCTGAAAATAAAGAAAAGAAAAACATTTTAAGTATAAAGTTATTAATTTAAAAATAAATTCAAATAACTAAACTAAACGTATTTGAAATATATCTGCTGGTGTTTAATTAATATTGCTTGCTTTAGAAAATGTGCATTGTTAGTATGTACAGTAAATATTAATTTAAAAAGTGTATAATTAATATTCTAAATACAAACGTTAAGTGTTTTAAAATGCTACTAAATAATATGTCTGCCACAAACATCAAAAACAACATTGTCAGCAAATTAATTTTGTTTTATAGAACAAATGAAACCTGGTATGTATAGCAATAATGGGAATGGAAATTTGTTTTTCTTGTATTTGTTAAAGAAACAATCTACATGTGACAAACATCAAAAGCAACATTGTCAGCAAATTAATTTTATTTTTGAGAATAAATGGAACCTAATATAGAAATAATGAAATTTTCTTTATAATGGACAACTAGAGAATGTCTTTAATTAATTGTGCTGAATTGTATTATGTATGTTTGTGTATATGTATATGACTCATTCTCATACTTATATATCAGACAATACCGATGATGATGATAATTATCAAACTGAAGACAAAATTTAATTTTTTTAGGACAAGTTTACAAAAATATTCAAACGGATTTAACAAACTACAGGGCAGAGATGTTTAAGATATGATTTCTTAGATATCAAGTATGAGAAGATATTTTCTAGCTAAAATGCATCTGATTTGGAAGTTGCTTACAATTATTAACCCAATGAATATTATAGTAAATAATAGATTTTTTTTGTAAAACTATACTAGACGTACATTTTCTATCTTCTCTTCACATAACAAAGCCTATAGTGGTAATCTTTATCAAGAAAATTATTATGTATTTAGTTTCCCTAACAGAGTTTAAAGTCTATTTATAGTACATTGAGTTTAACATGCATGCATATATGGAATTAAACATGAACTTGCATTTCATTAACTGATAAAAATTAAGTGCACGTACATATGTATATGCATACATATTATATTGTATGCGAAGAAATATTTAAACATCTAAAAGAAATCTTTAAATAAAATCTATACAGATAAAGTAAAATATGTAGGAAAAAAATCTTCGAACGAAATGTTTATTAAATTATCAAACTTATGTCGTTAATCATCTCCTTATTTCGAAAAGAGAAGCGTTTTCACACGATCGAAAATTTATATCAAAAACATTCACACTAACAGGACGCATATTATCTATCGAGCCAACATAAGACCTGTTTTTATAGGACAAATGATTTCAGGTAAACGTCTGTTTGTATGGAAAACAAAAATAAAAGCACTAAATTTTGTTTTTGTGTTTTTCCTGCAATTTGATTTACTTATTATACTCGGATAGGTTGTAAATAAAGCAAATAATTAATATCTAATAATTATTTAAACAATTCAAAGCTTACCTAAATACAGCATCCAAGTAGATTTTTTGCAAATTCCTGAAATCAGTTTCGTTCATTGATGAAAACGGATACATTGTATAATCGGGTCCAGTCATAGCATTCATAAATGTTGCCACTGAACGGTTGAGCATTTTAAAGAATGGGTCCCTCACAGGATACTTTTTCGATCCACATAGAACACTATGTTCTAATATATGTGGCAAGCCGCTCGAGTCGAATGGTGTTGTACGGAAGTTCACCGAAAATACATTATTGGCATCATTGCGATCCAAGTACCACAGTTCAGTGCCTGTTACCAAATGGCGAAAAGTATAGGACATTATACCAAACTCCGGCACTTGTTCGGTGCGTACACATTCAAATCCTTCATACTTTTGTCCCTCTTTATATTTAGGATCCAATTGCGTTATGATTGCAGGTGTTTCCAAATTTTGCATACCCTTAGCTGCTGGCCGCATATCCACACCGCTGCCCACATGTTTTGATCTGTTAAATTTTTGCCGGATATTCTGATTAAGAACCGGCTTTATAAACTGCAATCCTCTCAACATGTTTTCTCTGGTGTCTTTTCACAATTTGTATTTTCTTTCTTTATGAATTTCCTTTTTCAGTTTTTTTGTTTCTATAAAATGGAAACAATTTAAATTCCTTTTTTTGTCATATATTGCAAATATTAATTATAGTTTTTATTAACTTTTTTGTAATAATTTAATTTCAATTGATTTCACCAAATACACACACTGTTACATCAGCGAGACGACATGTTCAGCATAAATTTCAATTGAAATCTTTATACTGACTGTATGACTTTGTATGCGTTTCCCGAATAAACTTTGAATAAACAATGAATTTTGCGATCAATATTGTTGGGACTTACCTTTTCCTGTTGAATTTTTATTAAATTATTTATAGTTTTGCTCTAAAAATAAATCAGAAAATTCTAATCGCAACATGGAAAAATCGTGAAAACAAAAAATCTGACTGACAGTTTTTTTTCTTCAGGTCTCATGGAAATGTCATATGGTATGTGGTGTTGCCAGACCGTTAGACCGTAGATAACTGCAATTGCAAATAGGGCGACCAGACCATATATTTAAAACTAGATATAGATTTGATTACATATAAAATAAAAATTTAAGAAAAAACAAGTTCAAAGCCCAAATGCTAAACAGAATTGATTGATATTTGATAGGGTATACTTAATCGGTGTAAATGCAAACTAATATTTGTGTTTTAATATAATAATAAAATTTAACCCTTATGATCATTAAATTTTAGCATAACTCTGATTTTATTTGATCATCTGGCAATATATACTCTTTTCAATTATTGGAACAGTGGCATCTCTCGCATTGTTTATTTTTGTTTACGCTTGCCGTTTTAGAAATTTTACATAAACAAATGTTAAATACTAAAATAATTTCTTAAATTATATTTAGTTAATTATTTACAAACCAACTATGGATGACTCTGAACAAAATGAAGGCACCGGTTTGCGCATGTCGCTGCGTGAAAGACCACGGAAATTACATGCCGAACGAAGGCTTCGTGAACGATGCGATGAGCTGAAGTTCCTGGATGATTTCGATCCTGATAAATCGAATCGAGAAAAACGTAAATTAAAACGGAAACCACCAGCTAATGCCCGTAGTGTCTACGATGAATATGGTCACATACGTCATAATGGTTTAGATGTATGTGATTGTATGGATGACGACTGTCCAGGATGTTGGTATGAATGCGAGAATTGCGGTTCCACTAAGTGTGGAGTGCAGTGCCGGATTAATCGAAAATTCTTTTATGAATCCATAACATTTGATGGTAAAGATGCTACTATAAGAAACAAACATTTTCCTCCCACTAAGTAAAAATAAATGAACTATGGTATAGGAAATTATCATTGTGTAAAATGACTGTCATTCTATTTTTAAGACTTTTTAAATATTTGCAAAAAATTATCCTTTTTAATTATACAATAAAATATGTAACTTAGAAAATATAATGGAAGTGCAGTGGTTTTATTTTATTGTACTTACTTAAATTTACTTTGTATAGTGGAAGTATATGTACATGTCTAGTATAGATGTCCAAGAATAATAATTTAAATTTTGTATTATTTTATTTTGTAGTTTACTCTTCTTATAAAATTAAAATTCCTATTAAAGGAAAACGAAAATGTAAATTTTTCATTTTACAATGATTCACTGTACGCCTTTCATCGTGGTTATAATCTTTGAACTCTAAACTGTTCTATGCTAATTTGTATATTTGCAATTAAATACTTGTTTGTATCCAATTAAAAAGAAGAAACGGTTATGGACTAGATAAAAGTATTGTATATTGCACGTTCTTTTATTAAAATTTATAATATTCTTAATCGTATGGAATAATGATCGCATAGAAAAATCATTTAAAAAGTATCTTAATACGTTAAAATCAATAATTGCTACAATTGCCTTAGAAAGTTCGAAAATAAATTTCCATATTTAACTGAAATTCTACTTAAGCACTTATTCTTTCCCGGAAATTATTTGTCTATATATCAAATCAAACGAACAAGTCTCTATTGCTGTTTAAACAGAGCAGTTATTTACATACATATTTATAAATAGTTTAACTAACAAAAGTGGGGGGTAAATTCTTAACTGTTATATATTTCAATAATTGTGATGCGGTTACCGCTGCTTGATATGTTTTAGAACTGCCAAGTCTGCTGTAAAGAACCATGTTTATGGATTATAAAGAAGTGCCAATAACTACAATAACGAAACATAAATTGCACCATAAGGTCGTCAATAATAAGAATTACTTCTTCTGAAATAATGTTAGAGATTACATTCTGAGGCACGCCTCTTTTAGACTGCTGTGTTTTCTCTAAATCGTGCAGGAAGATCAAAGGCTTCCTTAAAGTCTATGAAAACTAAACATTAAGTAAGTTTTAAGTTTACTTTACAGATCGGTTTACGATAACGATAACTTTGTGTATTAACTATATTGGCAATCTAACTGAGCTGATGTGAATTTAAGTTTTTAAAACTGAAATGTACATCAAGATTTCTGTTTGATTATAGGGAGATATGGGTGTTTTACAGTAATGTATTGTTCGAATACAATACAAATCAATTTTATTTCATATACCAATCGGAAACAGATATAATCTTTAGTATTATGTGGCTCTTCGAAAAAGTCTTAGAATATATTTATTTTCATTATAAAGTAATTCTGCCTTTACAATTTATTATACAGGTTATAGCGATAACCCTTAATCATTTCTATTTTAAATCTATTATACATTTGTACACAACGACTATACATACTTGTATGCAAACACTTTAAGCTTTAGTTTAAAATCAGCAATCAACAAATAAATAGCCCTTCATTAAATGCAAAATACAATAGTTTACAAGTATAAAGCGTATACTCAATTTCCGTAGTATATTGTCATATAATAATAATAATTATAATGTTTCTATTTGCAACCGCAATATTTATAACATTTTTAATACTTTGGCTTAAACATTTAAACCGGGATTATAATTTAACATCTTTGGCGCGACGAATTAAAACCATTGATGGTTCACCTTTAGAAAAATCGGTACCAATTGCTTGTGGTTTTTGGGGAAATAGTTTTGATTTGTTATCCTATAGTTTAGGTATTTAGATATTTTAAAACAATTATTTGCATTCCTCTTAATTAATTACTTTGTTGTCGTCGTATAAACAGAGCAAATATTTGATTATCTTCGCCAATTTGCCAAGAAATATGAACGCAACTATATATTATACTTTTTCCTATGTCCAGTTTATAATATAATTGATGCCGAAAATGCTGAATTGGTTTTAAGTGATAATCGTATATTGAAGAAGGGTATTGTCTATACGCTTTTGCAACCTTTTCTTAGGACAGGTCTATTAACAAGTACTGGTAAGTTATAAGAACAGTGACAATCTTAAGTTATGATATTACCTTGCATTGATCTTGTAGATAAAAAGTGGCATAACCGACGTCGTTTATTAACTCCTGCCTTTCATTTCAATATATTGACACAATTTATTGAAATATTTAAGTAAGTTATTTAAAAAAAGAATAAATAAATAAGGTGGAGCAAAAATTTAAATTTTACATTTTAAATGTGGAATATTTTAGACGAGAATCTGTAAAATTCATTAACATTTTAAATGGAAAACTATCGGATGGTGTTTTAGAAGCGGAAATATCATTAAGTGAGCTGATACCGCGTTTTACACTTAATAGTATATGTGGTAAGTATAAGGCTTTTAATGCATTTTTAATATGTCTTTATTAAAATAAGCCGATTAGCCAAAAACTTAATTATTAGCATTTTTCAAAGTCGAAAAAGTGAATTATTAATGGAAACTATGTAGAGAAATAAAAAAAAAATTTTCCCATATTTTTTATGTTATCTTTGTTAAGTCGGCTAATTTGAGGACCGCCCTTGTATGTATGTATATCACTGAAAAATATCTAATTACGCTATAATTTCATAATCATTTTCAGAAACGGCTTTAGGAGTAAGTTTAGATGAAAGTTTAGATGGCGATAACTATCGCCAACATATAACCGAAGTTGAGGAAATGCTAGTGAAACGTATACAGTATCCTTTTATGGCTGGTTTCGATATGCTCTACAGTACTTTGAGTGGCGGTAAAAGTTATTTGAAGTTTATAGATAAATTACATAAATTCTCTTCGGATATTATTGAAAAGCGACGTCACTTAATGGAAAAGGAATTACAAGATAAGAACTATGAAAATAACACAGAAGAAAATGATTTGTTAGTTTGTACTTCGGCAATTTATAATTTTATTTTTAGAAATTATATTTAATTGTTCTTTATTTTTTCTATATAACACCTTTTAAGCATATATCGTAAGCAACGCTATTTCATGTTGGACCACATGTTAAGAGCCGAAAAAGAGGGTTTAATTGATCATATTGGTATTTGTGAAGAAGTTGATACCTTTATGTTTGAGGGCTTCGATACGGTGTCTATGAACTTAATATTCACTTTAATGAATTTGGCACTATTTCCGGCTATGCAAGAGAAATGTGTGGAAGAAATCCAACAATACATTTCCTGTGATTTAGATCATTTGGACTTGCAGCAATTGAACAGTTTAAAGTATTTGGATTGTTTTATTAAGGAAAGCCAACGTTTATATCCTTCAGTGCCTATTATAGCACGCGAATGTACTGCCGATTTAGCCTTACCCAATAATCTTCTGTTACCAAAAGGTACACAAATTAATATACATATTTTCGATATACATAGAAATCCAAAATACTATACAAATCCTGAAGAATTTCGTCCTGAACGTTTTATGTTAACGGAATCCGAAAAACGTCATCCATTTGCGTTTATACCTTTTAGTGCTGGCCAAAGAAATTGTATTGGTAAGAATATGGCATTGAAATAGTAATTAAATACATTTTAATATACATATGTACTTTCTTAATACATATGTATACATATGTATGTATCTTTTATCAGGTCAAAAGTTTGCAATGCTCGAAATAAAAACTGTTTTAGTATACATCTTAAGGCACTTCAAATTAGAAGCTGTTACCCAACCCGATTCTTTTAAATTTTCTGCCGGCTTATTAATACGTACTAAAACAAATATTAAAATTAAAATAATGAAACGTTAAAAATATAACATTAGATTGCAGTAAATGTATGTATTAAACACACTCTATTGTAAAATTGTCTTTTTAAATATTTGTATACATATATTCGTCGTATATTGGTTTGTATATAAATATTGTATTATAACAATAAATTATTTATCTTTTTAAACATGGTTCAATGGATAGGCCCTACTAATGAATCAGACTACATAAGATTTCTATTGCTAGATTGCGCATTGGAGCAATTGGTTATACTACAATTGATAGAAGTAGTATAACGATCGTAATCGACGTTAAACTGTAGGTCCCGCCACTCAAGTATAAAAAAATTAAGGACACAACATGAGTGGTGTGAGAAGCTAGGCCGTAATCCTGACTGAAGGGTTGCAATGGCCAATTATGTATGTATGTATGTATGTGATGAAATATTTTATTATATAATAATTATAATTGATAACAAAATGGTTATCGATTAACGATCGTAGAATCAATATAAATAGAAACCTAGTAAGCTCGAACAAGTTTATACTTTTTAAAACATTATGGAATAATTGATTGATTAATTTGTGAGTCATTCAAACAATGCAGTACAAAAAAAAAATTAAAAAATAAATAATTATACAGTATGCACGTAGTTTTGTACAACTACGATTGTTACGAGAACAATAATATCTTGGTAGATATGATTACTATTATAGCAAAGTCCACATATACATATTTGCCTTTGTCCACTGGAGTGATTAACTGGACAGAGATAAAGGTTAGCTTCAATAATTCAAAATTTTTTTATAAATACAGGTTGTCTTTTCGTATTATGTTTATATCATATATTTGATAAGAGTGTTCTCTTATGTATAATATAGAAATGTATATATAGAAATAGATGGGACTGACCACCACCACTTCCTACAGAAATCCAAATCCTTATAGTGTGACCAAAGGCGCATTTATTTAAATACATCAACAGGTTGTAGCTTGATTAATGGGCAAAGAGTATAAACTAATGTCCTTGGAATGGTGCCTGAATGGTTCAGAATGGTGCCTGATATCCTATTGAAATTAATAAGAGTTCAACAATTATCTTCTGTGTAATCTATTAATACTTTAGCAAACAATTATTCTACGCAGATTCATGATTAGATATTAGTTTCAGCAAAAAAAAAAAAGTTAATTGTTTAAACATAAAAAAAAATAAAACAAAAAAGCTGTGGGAATGTTATCAGAAATATAATACAAAAGAAACTTTGCTTGCTGTTCTGTGATAAGCAGCTAGCAAATACTATATATGTTTATACACTCGAATACTTTTGTTAGTAGTTCTTGCAATGAAATTGCTCATCTATCTGGAAGAACAAAAGTCTTAAAAGGTTTTTAACCTTTTGAATTATGTACATACGATGGCTGCAATATGTATAAATAAATGTAAAGCAGTTTGTACTGCCAGGATTACCTACCTTAACGCAATCAAAGCTGTGATTACTTCTGTTATTGTCCTTTCCGCCTTAAAGTCGTGTAACCACTATAAGTGTATTATCAATGACAATTATCTTACAAAAGAACTATTTTACAATGAAAGCCATGCTTTAGTGGTCCTATCATTCCTCTGACTCGTAACTCTGATCAATTAGGGATTTAGAAACTATTTTATCAGCATATTCGCCGTTGTCTAGTAGGTAGTGTGTTCGCTTATTAGACGTAAAGCCCGGGTTGGAGCCCCAGGCCAGACATATAAACGAAATTTGAAGAAAGAAAAAATATTTCTTCGGCGACTTCCTCTCAGCAGATTTCTGGCAAAAACTCTGAGAGTAAATGAAACTGCCATAAAAAAGTTTCTAAAAATCTGTCATTGGGGTCGACGTTAAACTGCAGGTCCCGCCACTCAAGTATAAAATTAAGGCACACAACACGTGGTGGTGTGAGAAGCTAGGCCGTAATCCTGACTGAAGGATTGTAATGGGCAATTATATATGTACGTATGTTTATCAGCATACTTTTGTTAAGTTTTGTGTATTTCAAAACAAAATTAAGCAACCCCACTGCAGTTGAAAATGATTTACTAACATATTTTTCGAGTGTATTTTCATAGCGAGATAAAAATTAATTTAATATATTTAAAGTAAACTGTTAAACGTACATATGTATGTTAGAAGGGTCTAGTCATTTAGTTGTTAACGAGTGTTCTTAGCCATTGAAGCGGAAAATCTATTGCAGTGTAAAGAAAATATTAAAAATAAATATACAATAAATAAATATTTCGATATTGTTTACAAGCCATTGGAATTCAAAATGTTATTGTTATGGACTTTGGCAGTGGGTCTTATACTTATTATATGGCTTTATAAATTAAGTAAATCCTATTATATTATGGCATTTTTTGCACCACGTCTAAGAACCGCAGATGGTTCGCCGGTAAGTAAAATTGCCGCTGATCTGCCTTCAAAAACAATATTTGGTAATACTTTCGATGTAGCCGGCTTAGATTATGGTAAATTTAAAACTGAAACAATTTCTATTTAACAAAAAAAAAAAGTAAGTGAATTTAATTTCCCTTTCTCTATAAGTTGGCACCTTTAAATATGCTCGTGAGTGTGCTGCTAAAATGAAAGGCAATTTCATACAATATGTTTTGGGTAAAACTATTTTAAATGTAATTGAAGCTGACTTAATGGAACTGATAGCTACCGATACCCGGCTTATAACGAAAGGTTTCGTCTATAACTTCTTAAAACCAGCACTAGGTGAGGGATTATTAATATCGACCGATCAAAAGTGGCATACCAGACGTAAATTGTTAACACCAGCATTTCATTTTAACATATTGAATCAATTTGAGGAAATATTCAAGTAAAAAAAATGAAAGTCATTCATTAATATTGATTGTTTTATTAATAATTTTTTGTTTTTTTTTTTGTTGCTATTTTACAGAGAAGAAAGTCAAAAGTTTATCAAGGATTTAGAAAGCTTGGATACCGATGTACTATCATTAGATGAAATTATACCTAAGCTAACTTTAAATGTTGTCTGCGGTAAGTTGTGAAAAATTAATTGGTCTCTCTTTGAACTTTGTAGTCAATGAGAGATAGGTTCTTGCAGTAGTGATAAGGAAAAGTGAAAATATTTAAAATATTTATTTCATACTCAATTTGACAATTCAATGCGAGAAGTAGATAATACATACATACATACATTGGCCATTACAACCCTTCAGTCAGGATTACGGCCTAGCTTCTCACGCCACTCATGTTGTGTGTCTTAATTTTATACGTGAGTGGCGGGACCTACAGTTTAACATCGTCTCCGAACGACAGATTTTTGAGAAACTTTTTCATGGCAGGTTTCATTTACTCTCAGAGTTTTTGCCAGAAATCTGCTGAGAGGAAGTTGCCGAAGAAATACGTTTTTGTATTTCGTTTTGATGTCTAACCTGCTGGGTTTGAACCGGGCTTTACGTCTAATAAGCGAACACACTACCCACTAGACTACGGCGACTTCAAGTAGATAATATTCCTAGCTATTCTATGTTTGCTAACGAATAGAGTAAGAAGCTTTAAGCATTCACTTTCTTCTTCGGATTCATAAAACACAGATCAGCTTAGCAACAATTAACGTTAGAATTTTTAATATTTCAACGCCCTAAGGTTGGTCTACTTCCCTTCAATCTACCTACCTACCAAAATGTTTCTGTGAGCAATGCAAAGTCGTATAATTACTGCTTGCATTGTCAGTTAGCGTTCATGTTATTCGGGCATTACGGTGGCATTAAGGAAATATCTGGCTGCGCCCATCTTTTGCTAAGATTTTAATTTTCGCATTTTCTGTCCTAAACTATAATATAAGAAAAATAATTATTTTTTTAGAAACTGCTTTGGGTGTCAAATTGGATAAATGTTTAAATGGCGATGAATATCGTGGAAGTTTCAAGGTTTACGAAGAAAGTTTCAATAAACGTACAAGCAAGGCACATTTATTAGTGGACCCCATTTATAAACTATTGGAGGAACATAAATATTTACCAGCAATTAAAACAGCTCACGACTTTTCCAGCGATATAATTGTGAAGAGAAGGCAATTATTCGAAAAGGAAATGCAAGGAAATAATAATGCGGCGAAAACTGAAGACAATGACGAATTTGGGTAAGACTACTAATCGATTAACTGTTGAATTATTAGAAATTATTTTTTTTGTTTTTTTTCAGCTTAAAAAAGAAACGCTATGCTATGCTGGATACTCTTTTAAAGGCGGAAAAAGAAGGTCTTATTGATCATGCCGGCATATGTGAAGAAGTTGATACATTTATGTTCGAGGGTTTCGATACAACCTCTATGGGTTTAATATTTAGTCTAATGAACTTATCCCTAAATCCGGAGATGCAAGAACGTTGCTATCAGGAAATAATGGATAACATTGATGATTTGGAAAACTTAAATATCTCACAGCTGAATAATTTAAAATACATGGAATGTTTTCTAAAAGAAACAATGCGCCTCTATCCCTCTGTACCTGTTATAATGCGCGAATCAGTAAATGAAACACAACTACCGAATGGTTTAATCTTACCACCGAAAACATTTATAACCTTGTCCATTTTCGATATACATCGTAATCCGAAATATTTTGAAAATCCTAATACATTTGATCCTGAAAGATTTACGCCAGAAAGATCTGTTGGTAGACATCCATATGCATATTTGCCATTTAGTGCTGGTCAAAGGAATTGTATAGGTTGGTATACATACATATGTCCACCTAAGGAATATCATATCATATCATCATATCTAATCCATATCTTTTGCTTACAGGTCAAAAATTTGCCATGTTAGAGATGAAAACTGTCTTGATTCATGTTTTAAAACACTTTAAACTATTGCCCCTAGTGGATCCCGATAAATTTGAGTTTAAAACAGGCATTATTATACGCACCAAAGATGAGGTCAAAGTGAAATTAGTCCGAAGGCAGTGATGTGGATTAAATTTATTACAAAAATTAAGTGTTTTTAATTAATTAATTTTTAAAACTTTGGAAAACAAATCCAAAACTGATAAGTCACAGTCATATGATAAACAGGAATCACCAGATAAACCCAATTTTTCAGCTTGCCTGTAATCCTGGGCTTTGGCGGTATTCAAATCACTAGAGGTTGAAGGGCTATAAATGTATATAAAATATAAAATTAATAAATGAAATTTAAATAATATAAAGTAAGGAATAAATACCTAAAGAATATGTGCATTAATTCACCAAAAACATCAAAATGCCTCATAAACTGCAAAGCATTGGCTTCACAGATGGCCTTTAAAACACATTCTTGACCTTTGTAACCATAACTATAATTTCAAAATTGATCATTCATATTAATTAACATTTAAAAAACAATTACATTTCCATAGCAGCTTACCTATCTAAACGATTTACCAATAGCTCATAAATATCCCAACGAAATGTTGATTTTTTCGGCAATTTTGCTCCAGATCTTGCGTTAATATAATTCGGTGTTGGCTCTAAACCATTATAAAGCTTGTCATTCTTATATTCCGGAAAGTAAGGATTCTGTCGAAAAACTGTCTCATTAAAAGGCAGCCAATATTCGGCCTTTAAAACATAACCAATAGTTAACGATTCATAAGTTAAATCTGCTGGTATACCAATGCCTCCAATAAACTATGCAATAATGAAAATATAAAAAAATTCCTCGTAAAAATATCATTTACTTACTAACCTGATATCTTGTTGGTGCTTGTTTAGGAAAAATTAAAAACCTTTTATTTCTCAATAATTTCGCTTCACAAATGCCATGATGATTCAGTAAAATGTAAAAGACAGGTAACACAATGGCACTTAATAACTTCTGCATGTTGAGTGTTTGAAAGCAAATAGAATACTATTCTTTAACATTAAAGTAAAAGAGCATTAAAGTAAAAAAGAATTAAAGTAAAATCATTGTATTGCAATTAACACTTTCTATTAAGGCCATCGCATACTGCAAAATAATTTCAGTTAATTTACATCGACTCAATGGAAAGCAATTTGTTGAGTGCATTGTTTTCCATAATTAGTAATGATAGTGCATTTGACTGGCTTTCCAGTTCATATATGTAAATATGAGTTATCCTAATCAGTCTTAGCCATGCCTATTACAACTACATATATTTATTGATCACATCCAACCGAGGGCATTATATGCCTGTTGTCGTTAACGTATGTAGAAAAGGTGTTGGTCGTAGGTAACCAAGGAGCTAACGTCTCTTGTCTTTACATCAGTTAAGTATAAGGTATAATGGCCCTTGTAGTAGATATACCACGAGGAGGGACTACTGGAAGTTTCGCAACATATAGATTGAAAAACAAACCCCCTGAGACACACCCATTCTGAGTTAAACTCCACAAATGCTTGTTACAAAATTTACTTCTGACACCTTATCTATTAGTAACAAGAGGAAAATGTGGCAGATTTACCATATCTTAAAATGGAAATTATCCAAGAGACATGCCAAGTACTCCAGTAACATTGTAGCAAGCTCCTTTAGGATTAGCATGAATAGGCCAAGAGTATTATTATATTATTAAAACGAATTGATATCTTCCCTTTCCCAACAAATTCTTTCGAGGCAACATACCTAAGCAGCAAATGGTGTAATTAAAATCAATATATGTATTAAATTCGAATTTTATTTTTTCGATTAGTCACGATATTGCCAAGAATTTAATTAAATTTTGTTTTACATTTCATCTATTTTCTTTATAAAAATTTAATTTTTTTTTGGTCAATAACTAAAATTCTCCATGGATAAACAACAAATTTCTTGTAATAAAATGGCTCCCAGCACTAGTAAATCGAGTGGTAGACTTAGTTCGAAATCAACGCACTCGAAATTACATAAATGTGTGAAATTCGAAAATAAGGTTGAAATATTTAGAGTAACCGATGCTTGGAAAATCCAAATCCAAAAGTGTAATCTCAAATCTGAAGAAGAGCAAGTAAATGATAATAATTATAATCTTTTAAAAGTTTGTCTTGTTTTTTTTCATAATTTTTGAATTATCAAGGCCAAGAGACGTTTAAAGCAAAGAAATTTTTGAAGAGAATTCAATCACCTCACAATGGAAGCCTATATTTTTAAATCATGTTTATTATTATTATTATTATTTTTTTGTTTAATAATACGATATTTTAGCTGTTTATTACTATATAGAATAGAAATTACAAGTATATTTTCTTAATTAGAAATTTTGCTTAATTTGAAATTATAAAAATAGCTTAAAAACAAAGAAAGTGTAGAATTTAACTTTAAATACACACAACTAACTTATTATACTTGACATTTGTAAAATGATTGATAAAAAAAAGAAATAAATTAATAAAAACACATTAGTATAAGAGAAAAGTAAATAATACAATAAGAAAATACTATTTTTCTATAAAGTATGAGAGAAACGAAAACAAGGAAATTGGGAATAGTCATTGCTTAAATATAATTTGTATACTTTAACAAGCTGCCTTGGAATTCTGTATAAAAATAAACACAAAATCATATGCACTCATGACTTATTACATAATACAACATACTGGTACGCCCTGTAAGACTTATTACAACTTAAAGTAAAGTGTACGAAAGAAATCATAATTATATTATTGTAAATAAAAAATGAATATCATTTCATAATTTAATCATTTTCTGTTTTTTTTTTCGTTTTCAGTTTTGCTTTAGTAAACTAATTGTTATCACCCTTGTGAAATTCTTCCAAACACAATTTACAGCTCCAAGAACCTTCAGGTGGCGTGACCAATGGTGGGGATAGACAATACATGTGATAACCACGATCGCAATCATCACAGAACAAAAGCTGATCATCATTATCGGAAGTACCACAAATGGAGCAATATTTGCATTCAATGCATTGCCAGCGATAACGTTTAACAGATATTATCATATTCGGAGTAAATTGTAAACACGAAGGATGACCAGAACGGCCACAGTCGGAGCAAGATACCAATATTTCGGGTAAATTAGTTTTTTTATTCTCACGCTGATCTCCCAAACAGAAATCACAATATGGTGATGGTTGGGCGACTTCGCGGTCATTGGAACGAACTTTTGTTTTGGCACCAGTCTTGTGTGGACTTGCAGTGCTAGCCGGCATAGTCGAGGAGGTGGCAGTAGCAGCAGCTGCAGCTACAACAGCAGCCGCAGCGGCTGCGGCGGCGGGTGGTGCAGACACGGCACCTGATGAGTTACTATCAGTTGGCAAGCCCATTGAGGCATCCGTTGCATGACTTGATGAAGAATTATCAATTTGTGATGGTATTGATGATGTAGTGGCCGCTGTAATTGGAGGATTATTACTGGATGGTAGTGTTAAACCCGGTTGGGACGAATCATCTGTATTCGTAATGGGTGAGGCTGAATTGGAATGGTTCATATTTACTGTCGCAGCACTCGCAGCAGCTGCAACTGCGGCAGCAGCAGCGGCTGCTGCAGCCGTTGTATTACCTACAATAGCGGTGGAACCACCTCCACGTCGCCGGCGTGTATGTTCTCCACTTCCATCACCCTCCGCATTAGATCCACCACGACGACGAGTGCCTAAAATAATTATAATTATTAAAAACATTTTCACTTAAACTTGTAGATTTAATATAAGCTTGAAACGTAATTTTATCATTTCTAATATGTTTATAGTTTAAGTTTATTCAACTTTTAAAATTTAAAAAGTTTTTAAAACTTTTAAATATTTTTTGATTGTTATTTTATGTTTTTTTATTAGTATACATAATAGTAGGATATATTGTTAAAAAACTTACCACCACCTTTCCGTCCACGTTTTGGTGTGCCATCAACCGAAGTGTTTCCTTTACGCCAACGTGTTCCACCAGCACCACGTTTACGTTTTCCCCTTGTACTGTACGATTCATCGAAATCATTATCGGATTCAAAATCATCTTCAAAATCATCAACATGATGGTGATAAGACATTTCCATATCCTCATGGAACCAGCCATCTTTTTCAGCATTAGCATGAGAATCCTTGCTATCATTATCACCTGAGGCGCTCATCGAATTGCCATCGACAGTTAAAGCTAATTAAAGAATTAGAAAAACTAATCAGCACATTTAAAACAAAATTACGATACAAAGTGATGATGAAAAGGGAGGGGATTAGTGACCTGTATGTTGTTTATATTTTATCATATTTACAATTGTCTATCAAGTAAACACTAAAAGGGAATCCAAACAAAAAGTCAAATGTAAACCCAACTACATTTGTACATACAATGTGTGTCTAGTGTACGTACTTAGTGTGTGCAATTATATTCTACAAGATGGTGAATTAAAAGATACAGAACTTTTTATTACAACAATAAATAAATCGTATAGGAAAATACGAAATAAAAACTGCAGCAATAAGTACATAAATAAATAAAACAACAAATACAATAGTAATAGCAGAAGAAATCAAAATAAAATTGCAAAAGAAGGCAATCAAAGTACCAACTAAAGCTCAAACAACATACAACCGCAACACGCACTCACACTGTTACGCCTACAAGGGGTGGCTGCTATAAATTATATAAAAAAAAAACGAATATAAAACAAAACCACCCAGAAGCACATAAAGAAAATTAAAATAAAGGTCCAGGGTAGTTAATGAACTAAATTCATGTTGATTTTGAGAAGAAAAAGACAATCTCCTTCATTATCGATTTTATTTTTCACTTTTTCTGAAGTTCCCTTCCTACCTGCATTTTCACTATGATCCCGACCAGAGGCACCTGCTCCTGCCGAGGCATTGTAGTGATGATGATGGTGATTATTTGACTCCCGGTACTGATAGTGCCGGTAGCTATGATGATGATTCAATAGATATTGTCGTTTCGGTTTACGCCAACGATTTGAAGGATACGTATAGATTTGACCCTCTCTAAAACCGGGCATACGCTGCTTTTGCTTAACGAATAGGGCACAATGTGTCTGTGCTACACCTGTCTGTGGGTCCAAGAAAGGCATTCGCAGACGCCTCTCAATGCAAAGGCGTGTGTTATAGTTTTCACTGTTCTCTAGTATTTCTTTGTAGGCTGAATCATTAAGAAAATTTTGTATTTTCTCAAAATTGTTTATATTGACTATTTCAATTTCCGGAGCAGACATCTTTGCTTGTCTCTCGTTTGGCTGTTGGTCCTTTTCGCTTTCGCAATGTAATGCTGCTTCCCAACAACTTTACACTTTACACGTCTTTGTCTTTACGTTCTCAACAGCACTTTTTTATAGAAATACTCTACTTCGGTCTTAACTATAAATGTTTTATTATTTATTGCATTTCTTTGTAACTTATTGTTTCATTTATACTTTTTAGATTTTATTTTAATTTAATTACGGATTTATTTTAAAAAATTCTTTAATAAATGTACGTTTGATTTGCATTTTTTGCAGCCAAACAAGTTTTTTCCACAATTTCTTTTTACGTTTCATTCGTTTTTTATGCATGTACTCCACTTCACTGAACAGTAACTTTGCTGCTGCTACTCACAGGCATTTGATAACATATAAAATTTAAAAGTTTAAATTACTATAAAAACTGTAAGAAAAATTATTAATTAAAATAAAATTCATAAATAATAAAATAATTTACGTCGGAATTTAATAAATTGTACTCGAAATCTTTTCAAAACTCCAAATCGTTCATATTTTATTTTTGTTTTTGTATTTACTAACTGAAAAATAAATCAAAAACATTAATATTCATACAGTTTTCTATGCCTAACAATCGTAGAAAAGATATGATAGTTCCTTTATTAGTATTTGTTGTTTAATTTTCAATATAATTTTGTTAAATTTCTTATTAGTTTCTAATTTCAAATTCATCATGGTTGTACATTTTAGGCCTAAAATTTGTCATTATTACAAATAAAAGCAACACATCTCTGTGTTTGTGGAATCTATTATCATTTAATAAAATATTTTTGTGATTTGTTGTTTTTGGGCGTGGGGCTGCGCTAATAATTTATTAAATACAAAAAATAAATATTTAAAAGCTTATTACAAATAAAGAAAAGTGCAATGGGAGCCAGCAATCGCAATACACGAATAGCAGTTGGAATTTCTGCTTTTGCTTTTTTGTTGTTTGTTATTGCATTTGCCACACCATATTGGCTGGTTACCGATGGTCGGCTGCCAAATCCTCGATTTACCAATTTAGGTTTATGGGAGGTGTGTTTTAATGGCTTTCAGGATATACATCGCTTTTACGACACTATATTCTATGGTTGCATGTGGGTATTTGAAGAAGAATACTATATAATACACGATTTTCTATTGCCTGGGTTCTACATAGCTGTGCAAGTATTTGCTACACTGTGCTTTGTTATGTGCCTAATTGCTCTTCCTTTGACGCTGTCATTTTTGCGTACATCGAGAGACGATGATCGCTATGTATTTTTACTTTTAACCATTGGTTCCTGTCAAGTATTGGCTTCATTTTTCGGTTTCATAGCGGTGGTTATATTTGGAGCAAAAGGAGACTCGCGTGATTGGATGCCTCATTGGCAGAATAATGATATGGGTTGGTCATTCGCTTTAGGTGTTGTGGGTGCCGTATTGTTAATGCCAGGCGGTGTTTTATATATGATTGAAGCTAGACGTGAACGTTATAAACGTCTTAATGAAATCAGCAATCGCGAAGCTATTAGTGAGTATGGAGGAGATGTGGACTACTATCAAGCAGTAGCTCAGCAACAAATGCAACAGCAGCAACAACAACAAATGCAACAGCAGCAACAACAACAATATGAACGACAGCAAGAAGCCTATCTTGCACCACAAACTAGTAGACCAAGACGTCCCCAACCTGGACATCGTACACCAACTGCTCCACCTTCTGTAGCTGTAGTTAGTGGCGGTATTCAAACAGACATTTAAACAACAAAAAAACAGTAGTCCTTGTATGTACGTAATCAAAACGTATTAGTCTCGAAGCATATCCGTCCAATATTCCATATATACAAACAATTTGTATTAAATAGTATTTAATTAATTGTACCTATAAGTTTTTTTTCTTCTCTAAACAAAAAATTATGACCTTAACTCGAATATTTTATTTTTAACAAATAATTGTGGCCTTTAAAGTAAAATTGTTATATAAAATACACGCAACTAACTGCCTGTAATTAATACGAATCATCACAAATTATATTAATTATACAAAACATTACACTTTGTCCAAATTTTATTAATTAAGTTTAAATATTTGCGAATAAATAAAATATTTTTTATATTATATATATAAAAAATTTACGATTTTTAATAAAATCGTGTTATCGAATACGGAAAAATTTCGGTCTTTGGATTTGCTTTTTAGATCGGAAATTTTTCAAATAGAATATAAAGTCTAAGCAATCGTTTTTCTACCGACTAGTTTCATTACGTTCCCCTAAGTTTTTGTGAATAATGGAATATAAATATAAGGGTTATTGAATAAGTTATTATCACAAAATATCAAATCGAAATTCAGATCACGTCTTTGTTTCAAACATTGTGTCTTATAACCGTATAAATCTGACTTGTATTAGACAATAAAGTATAAATAGTGCTACCAAATTCTATTTGAAATAAATTTTGTTTCAATTTTCAATCCAAGCAGTTTTTGTACATATTTATTTTCATTTTTTTTTAATTCCTAACATTTTTTTAAGTGCTTATATGTATAAAAGAAACTTAAAACTAATTACCAACAACATAAAAATCCCGATTTTTATAACTTCAACTTTATAAGTCTGATATTTAATTTTTTTTCTTAGCACATATTCGAATTCTTGCCTAGTTCTTTATATTACTCAGACTAGTCTTTGTTTCTTTTATAACAATAAAAAACTTGATATTACAACCTAAAAATATATACTTAAGTTAATTTTAGCACCATTACTTATTGTGTTGTTCATGACACATGGCCATTTGTTGAAGAGGACGGCAAGTCAGAGGTTGGTGATTTATTATTTGTATCCTTTAACCATTTCTTTGGTGCATCTGCTTCATTGGCACTTGATTCAATTATCACGAATAACTCGCGATTATTAGCCTGTAGTTGCTGTCGCAAATAGGCAAACAATTGCTCTTCAGAGCCTATACATTCTGGGGCATGTAATTTTGAATCTAAATTATAATATTTGCCATCGATGGCACGTACAGCTATCCAATGTCGTTTATGCAAAGGCAGTGTTATAAAGCCAAACTTATAATCAGAAGGTACATTTAAAATGAAACCAACAATCGCATTTAAGTCTATGCACTCGGGATCTCTGAAAATTGAAGTAGTTAAAGTTAAAAAGGTGGTTTAAATTCCTTGTATCGATAGATATAATAACCTACTTGCGTTTATCAAACCAGGCAGCCTCGCAATTGCGAAACTGCAAAGCCTGCATAATCACATTGATGTCATAGTTACCCAACCCTAGTATTGAACGATGTGGATTCAACCAAACATTTGGATTTAAGTTGGTGCAGATCTGATCCAATTGCTCTTTGGTAAATGCGTTGCGTGCTGAAAAAATGCATTTCAAAGATGACTAACACTATTACCACGAAGTGTGTGCGTTAAAACACTAACTTACATTGAAATAAATTGTTTAATGTGTGTAGGGCACAAAGCTGACGTGTTTGTCTCTCATGATATACCTTAGGAGTTAGGGGTGGCATCTTGTGTAGACTCCTAACCATTTATATAAATAAGCCAAATAAATATTGCAAAATAAACAAATAATTTTGTTTTAATTCCAATTCAATATACAATTTTTGACAAAGTATAACAAGTAATGCTACCTTTGACAGTTGAAAAACGTTCATAACATATAAACGCAGGACGGCTTAGAGGGAGAAAAAAAATCTTACAATGTATTGCAAAGCAAATGTGTTAGAAGCAACAGAAATACAGAGTGAAAACTGGCGGATAAAGCAGAAAAATTAAATGTAAACAAACATTTATTTTGTGTTAAAAAAGGGAAAATTTGGAATATTTTTTAATTTCTTCAATGAAAATTTTAAAGATTCTTAAATATTTAAATATTAATCGAAATGTGGTTGATTTTCGGTCACAATGAATATAGTTTCATGTGCAAAAGGTTATTAACAAGCTAAATATTGCAAGATCAAAATAAGACGTACTGCTCATAAAAAAGTTTCCTTGTTGAAAGTTGCCAATATTTTTTAATTTCTTGAGAGAAAAAGTTAAAAATTATTAATGTTATTAGTTGTTTTTGTTATTTATTAATAGTTTTAGACAAAAATTAAATTTTTTATTAACTCTCGCCAATAATAAAAATCCACCCCGAAAATAAAACATAAACAAAACAAAGTTGCAATCAGAGAGAGACAGAAAACCTTTTTGGTAATATTTGCTGTCTCTTTCACGACTGGTCTATGAACTGTCAAACCGTTGCGTTACTGGTTAGCTGTGATTTTTGACAGTAACAAAACAAGTGCTGAAATGTCCAGCGATTTTTTTTTATGTTGTGTATGTCATAATAACAGCGTTATTTTAACAAATAAATGGTTGGCAATACTAACCAAAATTGGTTATTTTTGTTCAATGTGTAGATTTTTCTATATATAATTATGTTCATTCGAAAAAAAACACAGATAAAAACTAACGTTTGTAATTAATTAGAATTAAAACCGTTGTCAATTAACTAAACTTCAGATGGATGGGATGATGACTGAAGGACTAGACCTAGACAAAAAAATTACTTATTTGTCGTGGTAGCTTTGGCGTAGTGAGTTCTGGGAATGGTGAGTTTCAGATGTGGTGAGTTTCTCCGTACTGATGAATAAAAATTGGAATTTACTACTACATACCGTTATGACGAACAGTACGCCGCACTACCAGCATACGTGCTAAAATTGTCACTGCATTACCAACTGTGTGATTTGTGCCTGAACTAAGAATAATTGATCACAACTAGTGAAGTCACAAACACTAAATAAAAGAAGTACATTTAACGAACGTAATATTGCCATTGTGTCAGTGAATTCTTTTTATATTCTACGAATCTAAAAAAACTTATTCAAAGACAACGTTTATTTGTAATTCCCTTAACACATTACTACAACAAAAATTCATTGTGTTACATCTGAAATCTGATTTTAAAGTTTTTAAAAATCCGTTGCAATTTTAGTGTATCTTTTCGTTAGCTTGTTCAAAACATTTGAATAAACTCAATTAAATCTATTAGTGGTAGCACTGATTTGATTTATGTTAAATTAGTGTTAGTAAACGTAAAAATATATAAATTCCACAAAACAACTGAGTTGTATTGAAGTAAATTTATAAAATTTAATTTTTCATAAATATTTTTGCTCACAATTAATGAAATTTTGTTAAATCTATAAATTTTTATATTATAGAACATTAATTTGTGATATTTTCTTTATTATTTTTTAAATAAACACTACTTTCAAACATACATTCCACAACCAACTTCGTTTGGTTTTTAGTTAGAGAACATCTGTCACATGATTTTCACCTGACTGACATTTTTCTTCACGAATTTCTTCAATAAGTTAAACGACGACAATTGTGCAAAAAAATAATAAATTTTCCTTAGGAAAATTAAAGAAATTCAAACGAAATTTGTTAGTTTAATTTTACAACAACATCAAAATGAAAATCTGTGGTCCTAAACTATCCCTCTGCGGTTTGATAATCTCCGTTTGGGGCATTATTCAATTGGTAAGTGATTACAAATAAAGAATAAATTTTGTTGGTGACTAAAACAATGGCGTATGTGAGAAGAATTTCTCTATGCATAATACAATGAAGAGACACTGTCTCCACCCCTTTACTTATCACCAGCAATGAGGAATGCAATGCATTTTGATAACAAGAAAACATAGAAAAATGCAATAATAATCATACTTGTGGGTTTTTTATTTTTAGGTCTTGATGGGTCTGTTTTTCTACATTCACAGTGTAGCATTGATTGAAGATTTGCCTCTTAAGGAAGAATATCACAGTTTGGAGGAATTCTATACTGATACCAATAATGCCTACACTCAGGTAACTATAATGAAAAATACATAGAGAATAACAATTTGGAAAATACCTACTGTTTTAACGAAAATGACTTAAGCTTTGCAAATAGTTTAGTTGGCCTTCAATTATAGGTTTATAACTCGTGATAAATGCATAAAATGTGTTTGCTTATCTGGCTAAAACGCAGTGCTAAATATTAGTTCGAAATAGTGATGTAGTCGATGGACAAATTTGGTATTTGCTGTCTAAAACAGCCGATACAGTTAAACGTTCGTGACTTTATAAATACTGTAACACACATTAAATAGATGTTTTATTGGTCCGACAGAATAATCGTCAATAGCTGTAAGCACATCTTCAGTTCAAAAATTTATCGTTTTAACTTTACAAGCGAGAGGAGAATCTTGTAGATAAGTCGACGGCTGGTTTTGAAACGCCTTGATAGGCAACTGCCTATGTTTGGCTTCATGTTCGCAGAAATCTAAGTCAGTGACCCCATCATAAGAAACAAAGGCATTGGGTTATTGATTTAAGATCTTTGGTGACTTGCGGCATTTGAACTGCACATTGATGGTCCGACCAGTGACGGGTTTTAATATCTCCAGACTTATGCATCGGTAGACGTGTGTTTTTTGATTCCTTGAATCAGCATTAAAACTGTTAAATACAAGAAACATTGGGACGGTTCGCTAATGTATTAATAAGCCGTTTCGCCTCTATCTTGTACGTGTTCGAAAAGTCACCAAGGTACGGGTTCGTACATGAGAGTTTTATTCCATTTTTGAACGAATGCAAGTTTTCGGATATACTTGCATACGTATAATAACTCCCTAGACCTTGCAGAAGAAACCTTGGCGTTTAAGGAAAAAATAATCTCAAATCTTGGTCATCAATAGTTACTCTTATAGAGTAATTATAGTGTCAGAACTATGGCAAATACGCTGTGAATTTATTAACTATAAATCAGTGACAGCTTTACTTTTAACTTAATTGTAATTGATGGAAATCGGTTTGCACAAGTTCTTATTTTTAGCTAAAAAATAATACATTTTAATAAATTAATTTTATCAGTAGTTTAGAGTGGACTATATCATACAGTTAACCATTTTTCTTATAAATAATTATGTTTTTCTTGATTATAAATAAATATTTAAAGTATTTTTAAACTTTTAATTTTTTCAGAATGCCTACAACTGTTGGATTGCTGCTTGTATTTACGTTTTGACTCTGTTGCTTTCTGCACAACAATTCTATGTGAACAGCAGAGTAACTGCCAACTAAATTTTAATTTAAATTAAATTTAAAGTGCACACTTCCTTTTCTTCATACCAAAAATGCAGTGTTGCCTATTTCGTAGAGAGGAAAACTTAATTCTACTGAACATCATAAATAGTTTAAAAATATAGTTGTCGTTTAACAAACCGCTGCATACGTTGGGAAAGAGTTTAAAAGGAAAGAATATGTTAAATATACTATTTAGTTGCAATTACCTCTTCATCAGACCCAAAAAGTATAATCTTGATCTAACAGCAAGGAAACAATGACGATCATCATTAATTTAACTTTAACTTTTTATCTTATTTCTTTAAATTGTGTCAATAAAGGCATGAATATGAATACCTTTGTATGAGAGTTAATTGTTGAAATGCTTCTCTTGTTCTATTATTGGCCTTATCATCTTTTATTTTTCAATGTAATTTATTTGCTTTCAGTTGTAAGATATTAAAAACTATCAACATTCCTTAAGATCGTCATTGGTTTATGTTCTGTAAAGAATATCCTGTGTATTCATTAATTGTCTAGTTTTTCTTGAAAGTATTTTTTTTCCTTTTAAGTTTATTTGTTTTATTTTTCATAATTTCATTGTTTAATTAATTTTAGTAATTGTTGTTAAAATTTCAAAACAAAAAAACAAAAAAAAAAAACAATCAATCAATCAGTAAATAGAAAGAACATTTTATTGACCTAAAGATCATGCATCTATATACACAACCTTTTTTTTTGTTTGTTTAAATTTACTGTGTAGCGAAAGCAGAGAAACGTTTATGAAATTTAACTCTTATTCGATAGAGAAATGTTATTGCAGAATATAATAATTTTTAGTCAAATTATTTGTGTGTGTGTGTCTCGTTCAAAATTTTGCAATAAGATTTTTCTTTTCGATCATTGAATAAATTGTTAAATATTTACTTGTTTTTCTATTTTTTTTTATTTTTTTTTGTACAAGAACAAAATTTCAACATTTTTTCGTCCCTTTTTTCAGAAATTAATAATGTATATGGACATTATTTTATTTACGCGTTAAAATTGTATAATTACTGGTGTATATTCAATAAAAATAAGTAACTTTAATAAAGCTATATTATATATACAAATAACTGAACTAAACAAATATACTCTCCTGTATGAAAAGAATTCTTTCTGTTTTGTAAGTGTATTAGAAAAATGGAAATATGACGACTTTACTCTACAAACAGTTAAAGAGGATTGAGGTTGTATTTTATTTATAAAAATATGAAGAAGAAAAAGAAAGGGGGTGTCAAACAATATAAAAAATAATAGTCCGGGTTCTAAGCTTCTATTCGTTACCAAATTTATAACAATTGATGCTGTATGGGAAAAGTTTTAAGCATTTAAAACTCTACTTACAAAGTTATGAGAAGTTAAAGAAAATACTTTACACATCCAACGCAAAAAATTTTTGCGAAAATTTCATCTCAAAAATTTTGTGTATTCTACCAGGCGAACAGAATTGTCTAGCAAGGAGTAGTTTGGCAAATTATTTTCTTTATCTTCTTATAACTTTATAACGCAAGCATCAATTTTTATAAAATTGGTATCAAATGAAAGCTACAAACGTTAACTTTCATTCTCACTGTAAATTTTACAATTTTTTGCCACGCCCACTTTAAGATATTTAAGCAAATAAAATGTAAACTCTTATAACTTTGCCTGTTTAGCATCAATTTTAATAAATTTGGTACCAAACGAAAGCTAAGAACCTAAACTTATATTTTCTCCTAACACCCAGTAGTGCCACGCCCACTGAATCATGTTTAGATAGATTAAATGTAATAGCTTATAACTTTGCACTTTTCGAAGAAAAAGGGAGAAGTAAAAGAAAGGGAGTGTCAAATAATATAAGAAAATGAAAGTCCGAGTTCTTAGCTTCTATTTGCTACTAAATTTTTGACAATTGATGCTGTATGGGACAAGTTTTAAGCATTTAAATTAAATATTTTTAAATATCTATAAGTGGGCGTGTCAAATATAATAATATTTACACATAGAATGAAAGAACACGTCTCTACCTTTTATTTGATACCAACTTTATAAGAATTGGTGCTCTACTTACAAAGTTATGAGAAGTTAAAGAAAATACTTTACACATCCAACGCAAAAAATTTTTGCGAAAATTTCATTTCAAAAATTTTGTGTATTCTACCAGGCGAACAGAATTGTCTAGCAAGGAGTAGTTTGGCAAATTATTTTCTTTATCTTCTTATAACTTTATAACGCAAGCATCAATTTTTATAAAATTGGTATCAAATGAAAGCTACAAACGTTAACTTTCATTCTCACTGTAAATTTTACAATTTTTGCCACGCCCACTTTAAGATATTTAAGCAAATAAAATGTAAACTCTTATAACTTTGCCTGTTTAGCATCAATTTTAATAAATTTGGTACCAAACGAAAGCTAAGAACCTAAACTTATATTTTCTCCTAACACCCAGTAGTGCCACGCCCACTGAATCATGTTTAGATAGATTAAATGTAATAGCTTATAACTTTGCACTTTTCGAAGAAAAAGGGAGAAGTAAAAGAAAGGGAGTGTCAAATAATATAAGAAAATGAAAGTCCGAGTTCTTAGCTTCTATTTGCTACTAAATTTTTGACAATTGATGCTGTATGGGACAAGTTTTAAGCATTTAAATTAAATATTTTTAAATATCTATAAGTGGGCGTGTCAAATATAATAATATTTACACATAGAATGAAAGAACACGTCTCTACCTTTTATTTGATACCAACTTTATAAGAATTGGTGCTCTACTTACAAAGTTATGAGAAGTTAAAGAAAATACTTTACACATCCAACGCAAAAAATTTTTGCGAAAATTTCATTTCAAAAATTTTGTGTATTCTACCAGGCGAACAGAATTGTCTAGCAAGGAGTAGTTTGGCAAATTATTTTCTTTATCTTCTTATAACTTTATAACGCAAGCATCAATTTTTATAAAATTGGTATCAAATGAAAGCTACAAACGTTAACTTTCATTCTCACTGTAAATTTTACAATTTTTTGCCACGCCCACTTTAAGATATTTAAGTAAATTAAATATAAACTCTTATAACTTTGGCTGTTCAGCATCAATTTTAATCAATTTGGTAGCAAATGAAAGCTAAGAACCTAAACTTATATTTTCTCCTAACACCCAGTAGTGCCACGCCCACTGAATCATGTTTAGATAGATTAAATGTAATAGCTTATAACTTTGCACTTTTCGAAGAAAAAGAGAGAAGTAAGGGAAAGGGAGTGCCAAATAATATATGAAAATTAAAGTCCGAGTTCTAAGCTTCTATTTGCTACCAAATTTATGACAATTGATGCTGTATGGGAAGAGATTTAAGCATTTAAATTTAATTTTCTTAAATATCTATAAGTGGGCGTATCAGATATAAAATATTTACAGCCTAGAATGAAAGAACACGTTTCTACCTTTTATTTGACACCAAATTTATAAAAATTGGTGCTCTACTTACAAAGTTATAAGAATTTAAACAAAATACTTTTTACACATCCAACAAAAAATTTTTGCGAAAATTTCATTTCAAAAATTTTGTGTATTCTACCAGGCGAACAGAATTGTCTAGCAAGGGAGTGTTTGGAAAAGTATTTTCTTTATCTTCTTATAACTTTGTAACGCAAGCATCAATTTTTATAAAATTTGTATCAAATGAAAGCTGCAAACGTTAATTTTCATTTTCACTGTAAATTTTACAATTTTTGCCACGCCCACTTTAAGATATTTAAGCAAATTAAATGTAATCTCTTATAACTTTGTCTGTTTAGCATCAATTTTCACCAATTTGGTAGCAAATGAAAGCTAAGGACCTAAACTTACATTTTCTTTCAACACCCAGTAGTGCCAAGCCCTCGACTCTTCGTTTTTTTTTGTAATTTTTCAAAAACCATCACACTTCATTAGATGGGCGATGCATTTTCATGTAAACAAAAACTTATACAGAAAAATAACTGTTTTCTCTTTACTTTGTTTTGAGTTTTTTTTTACCCACCGTATAAGCACAAAAAATCGAACTTTTTTCCTCATATTTAAAAAACGAATGGACTTCTATATTTTATCTCTGGCATTATATACGGAAAATCCTTGGCGTGTCTCTTTCAAGACCAATTTAGATTTTTGCTAAAGTTTTTCATAGTAGTCATTTAGCAAGTGTATAAATGCGTTCAATTGAACTAGGGATCTATCATTCGTAGAAAATGCATCAAATTCAGTGCTAAATCTGAGTAGTGGTATGTATGCTGATTGTTAATCGTATTCGTTACAACGATGGATAAATTAGGTATTAGTTTTTTGTATGAGGGTGGAGTCAAAATTCTTAAGCGGAGATAGTTACTAAGCTTATCTTTGATTACTTCATGTTGTATTATAATCAGATTTTGTCTCTTAAGCCTTACAAGACGATATAGTAATTCATGTCTAACATATAAGAACAAAGAATTATACCTGGAGTCAAAGCTGATGGTGGAATTTATAAAAATCTGGAGAGCAATGAATTGATATAAGAGGACTAATAGTTAAATTGCATGACAACATACATAAGCGAATGAATAAAACAGATAAGTAATCAATTTAATTTTTTTTTTATAAATAAAACAACATTAAGGGGAATTTGTTTAATTAATTTATTTATAATTCTTTGTTTTGATTTATTATAATATGTATCATGATTTCATAAATACTTTAATGATATTGCTGCTGCTGTTCGTTTTCGTATTATTATCTTTAAATAACTTATTTGTATATATTTTGTAAAACAAATTGTTTATTTGTTTCTTTGTTTATTTTTGTATAAATTAACCTACTACTGCAAAATATGTTATAAATAAATTACAAAATACAGGGTGATAATACATACATACATACATACATATGAACAAAAACAAAATAATCAAGATTTAAAGGCTTTAAAAAAAAAAGCTTTAAAAAATTGTAAATCAATCTTAAAATTACTATAACAACTATGATATAATCTACAACAAACAGAAAAAATTAAAAAAAAAAACATATGAAAGCCCCATTATTGAAAATATTTATTTGTATACACTGTACTCCTATTTCTTTCTTTTTGATAACTGGCCCGCGTTTTGTATTACAATATTGTTTGGATTATAAAAACTTAAAATTGTTTGCAATTATTTCTTATAAAGCTAAAACTATAAAAATTCTTATACGATAATTTTAGCAAAATTATTAAGAGTTGCTTGCAAAATTCAACTAAATTTTCTATTCAAATGATTACGTATAGCAAAATTTTGATTTTATGTTTTGTTTTCTGTTTTCATTTGCTCTTAAATAATAAAATTTATAATTTTTATACAGACTAGACGAAATTTAAATTAAAATTAATTACTTCTGTGCTTTGCTTATATACGATAAACTTAATTTAATTGTTTTTAATTTATTTTTCTTTCGTTTATTTTTGTTTTATTTATAAAACGCTTCAATTTTGATTAGAGTTTAAGTTTATTTGTAAAAGGTTTTGTTTTTCTTTATATAGAATCTTAAACGTTAATTAGAAAATTTTTCGCTTAAGGATAAAGATCATACGAATAAATATGAATAGTTTAATTAGGGATAAGGCCTTAAAATATGTTGAGGAAATAAAAAAAAAACATCACTCATATAAGTTGGTGTCCAACTGAACAGTGTAATAAACGTAATTTCACTTTTTTGCAATAATTTTTATCAAATGAAATGAAAATAATCGTTACTTCGTAAAAAATCCTGTTTAAATCAATTTCATTGTATTCGAACACTGTGTTTTCATACTTTCCTTAGTTTCAAGCTTATATTCCAACGCCTGCATGTTTCCCAGTTTGTTTGGAGTCCGTATAGATTAGATTGTATTTTTTTATTATCGAAATAGTTTTTTCCCTTCAAATACTTTATGGATTTGTAATAATATGGAACAGATAAACTAAATAACTGATGAGTAGCTTGAATTTTTAATGAACATTTTAAAACCGAGTAAAACTTTGTTGCGAAGCAAAAAATTAAGTTTAATAACGCGATTTGATTTGCTGAAAGGAAATTCTAGATCGGTTAATTTCTGATCCCACTAATATGCTTGCGTTAAATGAAGTTGACAGTAGGTTAGAGAATATTAAAACTTTGTTGAATATTAAAAATAAGTTCAATTCAATCGAAAGCGTATAGTCGAGGGAAATTCAAAGAATTATTTGCAGTTACATTTTTTCTATTGAATAAAAAAAAATTGGCCTCTGAAGTGGTATTCTAAGTTTTCATAAGAGAAGCAATCAAAAAAATATTGGAAACATTTTTTTATTTTTGTAGAAGATGTGAACTCCTGTTTTGAACCGATAACAGGACGATATTTCGATATCGATTAAAATGGATTGCGATTCAAATTCAACAATAAATATTGAACGCGCAGCAGAGGCCTTATGAACATATGTACCTGCAACTTTGTTTACAGTGCAATAAATTTGTAATTTTTTTTTCCTTTTTTTTAATTTCCTCAACCATAAATTATGGCCTAATTGTTGTTGGTCTGGTTGTTGTTGTTCTATTTATAGAGTAAAAACTTTAAGCTTCTTTAAGGGATTTCAAGAAAGGCAAATATTAGTGTTAATTTTTGGGGTGTGTATCAGTGATTTACAATTTTAAATTCTAGTGTGATCCCAACATTAAGAACAAGGATCATCATTTTAAAGCGTGCATTATACGAGTACATACAATAATCTACACATTTAATAATTTAAGATTATTATAAATTATATTGTTATACGTATGTGTATATTATTTGTTTAAATATTTCCTTTTATAAACAATTAATTATGTTTTAGAAAAAGATTGTGATTTGTTGTTTTGTGTTTAGTAGGATAGATAACAAAGAGATTAGGAGATTTGAGATTTAATCATTTTTATTTAAATTTAAGCGTTCTTGATTGCGGCTTGATGATCGAGAAGATTTTCGATTGATCGATTCCAAATAGGCGGCAGGGGTCCAACCTTCTGCATTGGTATCTAAATTTAGGGTAAAAAACAATATAAGAATTATTAAAACTTGTTAAATAAAATTAATTTGAAATAATAAGAAATAAATAAAAAAAAACTAAAAATAAAATATTCATATACATACATACATACAATAATATAGATATAGACAGTTTAAAATTACCTAATATACGCACATACCACCAGCCCGCACAGCCCACCTTAAGCAATTCAATATTGTCGCCTTCGCGCATAGAGACCTCCGAGTGTCCCACAGCCATATAATCGGCTAGGGCTACAAATTTACTACCCTATACGATGTTTTATAGATATGGTATGTATACATATGTAGATAATATGGTTGGTAGATAGAGTAGTAAGTAGTAGTAGTAGTAGTATATAGTGGTTGATGATGATTCATGTATTGATTGTATGATGTTCGTTAGGCATTTTCAAATGTTTTATATTCGATTTTCGAGTTTTAATTTTTTTTTTTTGGATACCAATTAAAAATATGAAGTAAAAAAAGTATAAATAATAATAATAAATGGCCATTAATTAGTAAAAGCTTTAAGCATTAAAAATTAATATTTATATTTATATATGGATATGGATATTGTATTCGTAAACATATAGTAAGTATAAGTATATCATTAACAAGCTATGTATTAATAATTATATAAGCTTTTTAAAGCTGTTATTGCATTTTTTCTTAAGTAAGTGTTTTTTAAAATTATCATACGTAAAATAAAAAATAATAACAATAATAATAATATTTACTTAATAATTAATTAAAACTCAAGCAAAAATTAACGAAATTTTTTTTAATTTCAAAATCATATCGAAAAACAAGCATGAGGTTTAATAATGAAACTAATCAAAGAAATAATAACGACATTAGAAATGTGTGGAATGAAACAATATGGTATAACGAGCCTAATTTGCTTGGTAATAAACTGACTGGGGTCAATAGTGATCAATAGTTATTGGTGAGAGTGTTGTTATCTCAACTAGGTTGTGATGGGAATGGTAGTAGTGATGGGGTAGTGATATTCCTTTATTAAACGTTTACTAAAGTGCTTTTAGGTGATATTCTTTTTAGATGTTTAGTTATTAACACTTCCACATTATAACTGTTTAACTTATTTGTATTAATTATTAAAAGTTCTTAAAAATATTCTTATTTTATTATACAACCAGTATTTATTTAAGTTTTATTTTTTCTTTGGTATTTAAAAAAATAGTGGAATTGGCAGTGGTTGTGGTAGTGGTAGTGGTGGTGAGAAGTGAGTTATTATAACAGTTAATAGAGAGATTAGTGATTGATTAATTATTTAATTGAACGATTGATTGATTGTTTAGTGTCACAAGTAACAGAAACTATTGTTTTAGAATTAGAACATATAACAGGATTTAAATTTTAGTTTTTAACTAAATATTTACGTAATTGCTTTGCTAAATACTAAGACTAAGACTTACGTAGAAGAGAGATAAATTGTGTTTAATAGACTGGACTCCATGAAATCATACACAAAATACAATAACAACAAGATTTATTTTTTTTTTACGATGAATTGATATAATTTTTTTATTTTCTTTTTTCTGAAGATTGATGTTTTATTAATCATTGTTTAATGTTTTCTTTTCACTTCATTCTTAGTTTTTTTATTGTCTTTTTTATATCTTTTTTTAATTACTTTTTTAAATTAGTTGAGCAAGTGAACAAGTGATATTTAATTTAATTTTATTGATGATAAAAGTGAAGTTGAAGTTGAAGTAGTAGTAGTAGTAGTAGAACAAATAGTAGTAGTAGTAGTGGTGGTGGTAATAGTTGAATTATGCAGTATGACGTAATTTAATTTTTTAAATTTTTTATAGAAAATTATAGAGAAAAAAGCAGTGATTTTTAGTATTCTTTTCCTTCGTACATATTTTGTTAAAAAAATTAATCGAAATTAATTCAAACTAGCAGGTGAAGTTTGACAAAAAAAAAAATAAATACATTCAGCATTGAATTGTGTTAATTTAACATTGTCAAATTGTTATAAAATTAATTAAAACATAAGGAGTTACGTATGTAATTAATTTCGAAAGTGAGGCTTTCAATTCAGGGAAGTGTGTGTTGTAGTCGAATTTTAAATTTATCCAGTAAGCGAAATTATTATTTTGTTGCAAGTCTGCAAGTCCCTAAGATAGGTTCGAAATATTTAGATGAGATATTGTACATACATACATACATACATAGTTGGTCATTACAATCCTTCAGTCAGGATTACGACCAAGATATTGTAAGGTTATAAAAAATTGGAGCTTAAAAGTAACATTGGGTAACAAAAAAAGAAAACGTTTGAGGATTCTATAATAGCCACTACACTTTATTATAATAGCACACACAAAATAGATTGAATGTAGAATATATCCAAGGCAAAGGTTTCAGAATTCGCCTTGCTTTAACAAGTTTTCAGGGAGAGACGTGATATAACGCCAGCAACATTTCATTTCATCAATAGCTTTACGCTGATACGTGATATCTTAAACTCATCTCTTGCTCATAACACCAAATGGACTGTTATTAGCTACAGGGGAGTAATGAGAGCAACTCCTAGGCCAGTTTGCTTTCTTCAGAAGCCTTAATATTTATCTCCTGTTGTTCATGTAGGGAGTAGATATTAAAATTGGCGACACTAGTGGCAGAATTACCTAATACATACGAAAGTCATTAAATTTGTGACTTGTTGTATGAAATAAAAGTTTTTCCTCCTTTTGTGGTGTTTTAAATTTTTGGAAACAAAACATTTGGCTTCATATTGGCGATTTAAGAGAGGACTAATAAGCCTCAGAAGCTTTAAGTAAAAGAAAATAAGAAAATCCTTCCCCTGCAATAAGAGAAGGCATATGGTTACAGTCAGCAAGACCTTTTTCAATGATGAGTGCTATTGACTCAATGATATATCATCTGCGATATAATTTTAATCAATGATTTATCCCTAGTATCTAAGCCTGTGATAAAGTATAGCGGGTTCGCAGATTGAATATGATTTTATTGTAGACCATACAGTGGATTTGAAATTATTTTCGAGAGTGCTATTCATATCTCATCTCTTAAAATAAGGGTAATTAATATTGAAAATATTAAAATAATTGCCTTCTAACTAATAAAATTTTAATTTAATTAAAAATTATCGCTTTGGTTTTAAATTCAATTTTTCTTTTCGTTTTTAAACTTATTTATTTGAATAAAATGATATTGTATTTACAAATATTAATTAATTGATTGAGTATTTCTTTTTATTTTTAGGCTTGACTTGACTAAAATTAAACACTTTTCTAAATATTATTAAAATTAATAATTAATAAATACTGCTAAAAGTAATTTAACAATTATTATTAGAATTCTTTTTAACTACGTTTTCGTGCTTTAAAGATTTCCAATCGTTTTGGAATTTAATTTCTTTTGATTTACACATTTTTCTTACGTAAAATTGTACTTGTTTTCTTGTTCTCTTTTTTTTTTTTTAATTATTTTTATATACATTTCAGTGTAATTATTATTCTTAGTTTTTAAATAATTATTGCACTGTATTAGAATTTGGTTTGTTTGTAGACAGATAGAGAGAGAGAGGAGATAGAAAGAATCAAAGACTCGTGATATTTATTATGGTTTTTTAACGATGGATTAATATTTTTAGTGCTCAACCGAAACATAGAATTTAGAATTGGATTTGCTGTTGCGTGGATATGAGCCACTGTCGTGATGTTGATGATTATGATGATGACTGCTAGTTGTAGTAGTAGTAGTAGAAGTGGTGGTAGACCAGGGTGCTAGGAAGTTTATGAAACGCTATGATTGCAACATTTCACATTTACCCCGAGTCATAAGTCACACACACACCCATACACACACGACACCAGATAATTTTTTTTTTCATTTTAACGACATTAATAACAAAAATAGGACAGTTTTGCATTGTAGTTATACATTGATGTGATAATTATTGGTTTTTTTTCAAATTTTTATTCATTAAAGGAGTATGAATTTGAATTATTTTGAGATGAAGTGGTTTTATTATTTTTTGTTTTTGTTTTTTAATATTTTATTGATTTGGTGCATGGAAATAAAAGAGAAACCCAAAAAAAATATGGAAAAATAAGACAAATGAATTAAAAAACATTTAAAAATAAATAAGTAAACATAATAAGAGAAAAAACAAAACAAAACAAAACAAAAAGGAGAAATGAATTTAGACAAAAAAAAAAAACAAAACAAAAACTAAAGGAAACCAATACCAATTAAATTTTAAATTTAAAGAAAAAAACTTTTAAGTAATACATTAAAAAAATAAAGAAATATTATTTAACTAATCTACGAAAATATTTACGAAACTTACCGGTGTACTATTGTCTTCAATCACGGACATTTCGTCTTCACTATTCGAATAATCCGAACTCCAGCCACAGGCCTCATTATTATGTTCTTTATCTGTTGTACTTGTGGCTGAAGTCATGGACATGTTACTACTTATGGGCAAGCCAGATGTTATGCAATTATCATCACTACTACTACAATTCGAGTTACGATTTGATGATTCGGATGAGGCATCACAACTAATTGTACGTTGTGCTGTTATTATATTGGGCGTATCCCATGAGGTGGTTTGTCGTAGACCCCTGTGATTTAAACCATATTGTTTGATTTTTTCACCTTTTAACTCTTCCAGTTGATTGAGCAGTACTCTTTTGATTTCGGCTACCCATTTATTTTTGATTTCGATGGTGGGCGCTTGCAGTGTATGTACTTCTTGGCGTCCCTGTAACCAAACTTCAAAACGTTTTGTATCACCGCGTACAGATTCGGTTAAACCAATTTGTGACATCTAGAAAACGTAACATAAGAAATATTGTTTTTTATTAAATAAATTTTAATGAATTTTTAAATCCAAAACATTCAAATTTGTGAATGTATAACTAATTTCAAATTATGGAAGCAACATTTATAGGAAAGCATATAAAAATTAGGCGAACAGAAGTTCCGAGAACATTAACATGAACGTCAAGGAAGTCGTATTTTGTATTTTGTTGATGACTTGCATTTTCTATAGCAAATTAATCGATAACTTGACATTTTTTTTTATAGAATAGGATTCGCTAACTTGCATTTTCTGTAGTAAATTTGTTGATTACTTGCATTTTCTACAATAAATTTGTAAACTAATTGTATTTTCTATAGCAAATTAGTCTAAGACCTGCATTTTCTACAGACAAAATTTTCGAAGACATTTTTTTCTATAAAAAAAGTTTCGATAACTTACATTTTCTGTAGTAAATTTGTCGATGACTTGCATTTTCGATAATAAATTTGTAGGTGAATTATATTTTCCATTGCAACTTAATCGATAACTTGCATTTTCTACAGAAAACTTTTCGATGACATTTTTTTCTATAAAAAAGTTTCGATAACTTAAATTTTCTGTAGTAAATTTGTCGATGACTTGCATTTTCGACAATAAATTTGTAGTTGAATTACATTTTCTATAGGAACTATATCGATAACTTTTCCATGACATTTTTTTCTATAGAAAACTATTCGATAACTTGCATTTTTGTATGAACATTTGTCAATGACTTGCACTTTTTTCATTAAATTTGTTTACTTATTGGTGCATATTTCGATCTAATGGAGTTCATTAAACAATTTTTCTTTAAAAATACTAAAATGGTGTTTTTGTCAATCGATTACGATATTGTGGCATGTTTTGATAACTTTTTATTTAAAGCGACTTTCCAAACACGAAACGAATTTAGTGGGAAAGAAATTTCTGCAATTGGATATTATTTATAATTCATAAATTTTAGACCCTGAATTTGAGTAAAAAAAATTTGCTTAATCATCTTCATTAATACTCACTTTTAGATAATTCTTGAACTGATAGGTGCTCTTATTGTGGCCCGGTTTCGAAGTTTGTTTACAAAACAACATAGATTTTTGATATAAAAATATATGTCTTTGTTGGGGTTTTATACGCAGACGTATGTCTTTTTTCGATTCAGACCAAACCTGAAATGAATCTTGCAACAATAGCTCGCCTTGTTGAGATAAATCGGTCTGTTGGAAAAGAGAAAAACAAAAACGAATACAAAATTAGTTTTTAAAATATTAAAATGCCATGAGTGAACACTTACCGGAAATCCCGTTATAGCCACTTGATGCATAGAATCATTGACGCATTTCAATACAATCAACATACAGTCCAAAGCTTTTTGTAATTCTTTGGTACAACTGCCACTATCACTAAAACGTAAAAGATCTTTAAGTAACAATTGATATTTGGTAATACGCTGCACAGGTTTTAATAAATAGGCCGCCAATGGTAATTTGTGGCCTAAACGTTTTTGGCATTCTTGTAAAAACAGATGAGTATCAACTAAGGTTTCACGCAGACGATCTGAACGTGGTATATTTTGGCAGTAAAATGAATATAAACGATAAAAAGTATCACGCTGGAAATAGGAAATAAAAGAGTAAAGAAACGTATTTTTATTAATAAAAATTAGTAATAATAATATATTACGTAACGTAATTGTTTACGTGACGTAAGACACATAATTACGTGATGTATGCAAAATTTTTAAACGCTATTGATAGTGTTAGCTTTCATTTTGCATAACGTGCAACTTATCGAACATCTTAAATTTTAATATCGGTGCAATATATTAGTATATATAGAAGTACTTACCCTTTGTACAAAACATAACGCCACCAATTCAGTGGTTGATATACAATTTTCCAAATCCTTGAGGAATATATCATTGTGAAATGTATAGAGTTCACGTAAATTGCCAAATAGAATATCTTCTTTACCTTGAAGACTGGGCGGTACCAAGTGGATCATTTCCTCTGAATGCATTTGATCACAGTAACCCTTTAAAAAGAAACAAAGAAAGAGAAAAAATAAATTAGAAAATACAAAAGAAAAACTCTCTTAGAAATTCTTAAAATCTTTACACATTCTGAGCAATTTTCATCGCACGATTCATCGGCTGAATGGTGGGCGGATGATTTCAAATCTTTGCAAAAGGCCGATAACTCATGTTCGATAAATTTGCCAAATTTATCCTCAACATAATCTTGCACACGTTCATAGCCCTGTTGCATGACGAAATCTTTTAAAATCTGCTCATATTTCTGTTCTTTAAACTTATTGAAGGTGAATTTAGGCATTTCCAGATTATTTTGCTTGAAACTTTCCTCAAAGAATTCATGACAGAATTTTAATATGTCACGATATGATGAGGAAAATATATTGGTTTTGGGTTTATCCTCTAAGCTGTCAACCCGATGGCGTGGAGCTTTTAGTGTGGCATTCTGACTAAAGGGCGTAAATGATTTAATAGTCGAACGGCAACTGTGACAAACGTGAGATTCCACTTCGGGTGTTTTTTTGGGTTCTTTTAAAGATTTTGGTATCGAGAGTACTTTTAAACTATTCAGCGATGTTTTGCCCAAAGCGGATTGGGCCCGTGCTATTGAGGAGGAGATTGATGTTAAACTTTTTGGTTCGTGACAGTCATTGAGGTAAGACAGTATGTCGGTATAGTTTTTTCTTTGCAAATAGTCCTTAAACTCGGTATCATTTTCAATTTCCGAATAGGAATTACACTCCAGATAATCTTTTACCAAACGATACTCCAAAGACTCATCACAACTTGACAGTTCCAAGAGTTCTTTGAATATGGTTTTCCTTTCATCTTTCAAACGCTGTAAACTATTCTTGGCCGACTTTATGGACTCCAATGAGTTACTCTCTTCGATCTCTTTAAAGGTATTCAAGATCTTAATGGTCGATTTGCCATTTAAAATGTTGCGGGCCGAAAAGTTGTAAACATTTGTGCCGAATATATAATTGTGATGATCTTTACACTCGTTCATATCGAAATGAGGCCGGAAATCATTTTCATCGTAACGCAACGAACCGATACGTTTTATGTGACCCGAAGAATTTTCCGAATCAAATAGAGAGCCGCGAAACGATAGAGGAGAATTGCGAGAGGCCTCTAACGAGGCGTTTGCCTTATTCAAATATAATTTCTTAAGGGAACAGTGTAGTTTCGTATTGAATTTGCCCATTATTTGACAGGCGGTATTCTGAACTTTCTTCAACTGAAACGTTCCTTGGTGGTGGGTTGGTGCTGAAGCTTTAGAAGCTTTCTGTAAATCATAGCCTCCATAACGCATATTGCTGGTGAGCTGGTGAACAAAACCCCGTCCGTTTGCAACGACTAAAGATACACGAATGCTAAGACTTTCTTCACGAAACCGCTAACAGCGCTCTCTCAACAACAAAAGAAATGTCCGTCTTAATTTCTTTTTTCATAAATCATGATCACTTAATAAATCATCAGAGTATTTTTTATTATTTTTGCTTTAAATTTTTAATAGTTTTCCAACCAAATGCAACAAAAACAAAAACGAAAATATAATACAATATTCTCTATTGTTTTTGTATTTCTATATATTTGTTGTTTTGTTTGTTTTAAATTATTATTAAAAGTACTTTTAATGCACTAATTAATATTGGTAAGCAAGCATCTGCATTCAAGTGCAGAGTATTTCTCTAAAATATATACATATACGAACAGCTTTGGCTGATGGGAGAGAAGGCTATCGAACAAAAATAAGTGAATTTTTAATTTTCAAATTGTAATTAGGAATTATTGTATATGAATTTGAATGACACAGCGGAGATTTAATAGTTAAAAAGATGTTCTCAGTTGAACTTGGATAGGAGGTACAAAAGACGGTACATAGCAACACCATCTGACAGTCAGACCACCCTTCGAGCACTCGACTCTTATGAGATTAAATCGAAGATAGTAAGGGACTGTTTGGAGAAGCTGAACCGGCAAGTCATGTGGGAATTCCCGACAATAGGCAAGCAGACGAACTTATGAATAGGGAAGCTTCCACGCCCCTAATGTGACTTAAACCCTTCTGTGGAAGCGGATGTTCGGAAAAGTGTGTTCAAGGAGAGAGAAGATAAAGAGAGGCTAGAATATCCAGGAATACCCCGTGATTAGTAATCGAACTTTTAACAGGGCACTGTAAACTCAGGGGAACACTTATTCTGAATGGAGGTCGTGTCGAGCACAACATGTTGATGCTATGAAGATGCACCCCAGCAAAAAACACCTGGGGACATATCAAGTACTAGGCAGGGGATTGTCTCTGTTGACATTGAGCAGCATTTTAAAATTTGACAGGACAATAGGTTTAAAAATACATATTAAGTTAGGTTAGCTTGGAGTGGTCGAGAGAAGTCGCCGTGGTGAAGTAGGTAGTGTGTTGGCTTATTAGACGAAAAGCCCGAGTTCGAATCCCAGGTCAGACATCAAAACGAAAATATGTAAATATATATTTCGGCGGCTTCCTCTCAGCAGATTTCTGGCAAAAACTCTGAGAGTAAAACTTGCCATGAAGAGCTTCTCAAAAAATCTGTCGTTCGGAGTCGACTTTAAACTGTAGGTCCCGCCACTCATGTATAAAATTAACGCACACAACACGAGTGGTGTTGAGGAGCTAGGCCGTAATCCAGACTGAAGAGTTGTAATGGCCAATTATGTATGTATGTAGGTTGGAGTGGTAGCTTTGATACCAAAGCTCCCTTGAGCACGCATAGCGGCCCATTGTAACGCCACGGGAAAAAGAGACATTATATAGCTGGAAAAATTTGATGTTTTGATTTTTGGAAACCTACATACATACATACATAATTGGCCATTACAACCCTTCAGTCAGGGAGTTAGTTCCAAAATTAACTCCCAGGACATTTCTATACGTGATTTCAAACAAAGTCGCAAGAGGCCTAATTCCATACAAAAGTAAGATACGCCATTAATTCTTTCATTACATGTTATTTAGAGATTTATGCGATGCTAAGTGGGGTTAACAACTCATACGCTTAGCTTTAAAAATATGGAGTAAGTATTACGAAACTGAACAAGTGCTTTGGGTTTTTCAAACAAGGCGAAGAACAATTTACTTGATATCCTTACCGTATAAGCTATCCGTATCGAAGTCTAGAAACGGAATAAAACTCTTATGTATTCTTATGCTGATTCCTTTAATCACCATTGCAATATTCTATGAGTGTCATTGCTTTATCGGTGTTATTTATCGATAGTTTATCGATAATTGCTTTATCCTCGTGGAAAAACCAGTAGAGCATAAATTTAGTTTTGATTCAATCGCCAATTTAGGTAAAGTGAGTACGACTATACGACGAGCAATAAACCCAAATCCGAAAATTTTTACCGAAAGTCTGGGCCAGTACTTCTTGTACTGCAACTATGCAAAACCTCTATCAAAACTACAAGCTACTTTCTGGAGTATTACAGTTATCAGCCTATTCCAGAATGTTTTTATTTACATTACTTTCGCAGTAATGCTAGTAACTTTGGCGAATAACTTCCTTAGGCATACTTCCCTTTCGTATATGGTGGATTTTCTTTTGTTTGTTTTTTCCTTTTCATTGAAATATTATTGTTCATTTAACTTGCAATTTTTACCGTTTAGAATTTTATTTAAACTCCCCTCCTCTACTCATATACACAGTGCATATGAGTATATGTTTGTGTTTGTGTTAAAAATAATAATTGTATTATGCAGTAAGTAGTTCACTGACCAATGTAATAGTCCATTCCATTCCACATATTTCTCTTTTTGTTGTTGTTGTTTATTTTTTCTTTTTGTTTCATTTACTATTTCACTATTAAGACAATAGGATGAAGCTGCCTGCCTAGGCTTCTCTTTTGGCTTTTTATGCAACTGTGTTTTGTTTTTGTTTCACCAAAAATCAAATATCGTATTTCATGGTTTGATGATTTGTTTAAAAACTTTTCATTATAATTTTCATAATTAATTTACAGGTTCTTTGCTTAGAAGCAATATTAGAAATTTTATTTTTAATTACATTGTAATTAAAATTTTTACAAATTTATTCATACGAACAGAAATACGAAGAAGAAGGAGAAGAAGTGTTTTAATGTGTTCATATTCATACTCGTACATATCATAGTTGTAGGCATTGCACACTTACCTTTAGTATTGAACTCATTTCGCTAACGTAGATTCGTTCCGTCTCTAACAGCTCACTTAGAACGTGACCACGTTTTAAACGTCTCGCCTCAGAATCCTTGAAACAAAGACAAAAAAAAAAAAGAGAAAACATATTGAATAGTTAACGAGTAGCACAGGCAATGATTCATTAAAAGTGATATGCATTATAAAAAGCCTGAATAAACCTCTCTCTCTCTCTCTCTGCTAATAAGACCTAGGCTGTCTTTCATTAAAAAAAATATTCTTTCAGTGAACCGCAATATTTGTAACGTATTGCAGAACTAATACGATTAAGTATGGGTCAGAATATTTTGTATATAGAACTCTAGATCAGTGTCCAAGATCTTGGTCCTGGCATTATTTCCGGTATAGTTCCATTAGGAGAAGATGAAAAGATTTGACCTTGAAATCTTTGGTGAAATGAATCGTAGCTCATGCTATGCAAAAGTTGTTTACAGTCTTTTCGAATAGGCATCATCAGCATCGTTTTCCATAATTTACTGATTAGTTTGAGTTCCACAAAACTTTCTTAAGAAACCGTTTTTCCTTGTAACAGGCCTCCTGCTGCTGTCGAGAGTTAGGACAGACCTCTGTCGTAAGCAAGCAAGTAAAATCATTTGATCAATATTGAATTGTGTGTGTGTGTGAGTGCCATTAGTTGGTAGCTAGTGTCTGCAATAGTAGAAACTGTGTGATCTCTAGTGACCCTAGCCACAGATCGATTGGGAAACAAACCGTATGTTTATTAGGATAACAAAGAGGTTTTTTGTGTCGTGAAAACTTTACTGGCAGATTAGGCAACGATTCTGAGCTCTGTGTACCATCTTCTCACGATAGGAATTGAAGACAGAGAACAAACGGCGTCACAGCTGAGCCAAAGTGGACCTGCTCTGCAAAGCCTCCTCGAGAGCTTTTCAGGACCCTGTTATACCCATATTCGTGCATTGAGCCTAACGTTGCCCAGTTGTTTGTGGACATCTGAGAGGGATGTCCAATCAGTAATTATATCCATGAAATCATGGCTGATGTGCCGAGGAAGTGGTTCATCAGTCAGTTCTCATCTGGTGATTAGGGTTGTAAGGTAGTTTACATGTCGTCAGGACAGTAGTATGTATGTAATATTGTCTGACCTAAAGCATTTCGGTTTCCATATGTAGATGATCGATGTTGGTCGTTTTAACACCAAACTCAGAAGCTGTTCTGAGTGCATTGTTCCGTGCGGTTAGTTGGAAAATAACTCCAATATCGGGGCAGTGTAATTCAGGATCGAACGACAAATTGCGCTGTAGGTAGCCAGTATGATCGCTTTTGTCATACTCCAAGAGAAATCAGAGAGTGACTTCAGAGTTTCCTTAGGGTTTGTTGTTCTGAAAATTTGCAGAATTCATGTTTCGAAACTCCTGAAGTACGAACTTTAAAGTTCGCATCTGCTTTCAAGTGACCAATTGGTACCAGAAAGATTCGCAGCAGTATTGTGCTTTCTATTAGAATATCAGTATCATATTAAAATTTGCATTATTTGAAGAAAAAACTGCTCATTAGAGTTATCGTCGCCATCAAATTTGCTAGTATTTCCACAAAACTGTGTTAAGTAAGCAATGAAGTGCAAAATCATGCAACACCACACCAACATCTCACTTTTCTTTTTACTAAACCTTATACTTGAATGAACAGAAGCGAAGGAAGGGTGATGTAAAGAACCAGAATTCTAATACACCGTATTAAACAAATTGTTTGATTGAGGTTTTCAGCTTGTTTTACCAATTTAAACGAAAATTACTTTAAATTCCTTAAAACAAGTTTAAAGTCTTAGGTCAATTGCTAGTTATCGTTACAAGTCTTTGTAGATTTACAAAATATTTCATCTAATTTTAGACAGTGACTTAAATTAACAAGTTTTAAAAACAAAACAAAAACAAAAGAAAATAAGAACATACCTGTTGATTTTGTAGATGATCACCGGAATCTGGGCCACAGCTACTGTCACCATTCAATGATACACCCGAATCCACAACACCATCCATAGATCGTGGACGTAGTTCGTGTATAACATCAGTCTACAAATGAAAAAGACAGAATGAAAAATATTTTTATTAAAAAAAAAAAATATATCAAATGTTTCGTAAAAATACTCAGAGTATCGTGTATAAAATGTTCGTTCGCTCGCATTAACGTATAAAAATATTTGAATAAATAATTTGCACATGAATAGTTTTGTTAATATTTTAAATAAACAATATTGATCGCATAAAATACAATAACAAAAATAAACAAAAAAGATATTTAATTCATTTTTATTAAAATCATCTTATGTTATACTAAGATACTGTGAAAACCTTCAAAAAGTTTTTAACATTGAAGATGGATGGTTGATAATACACTGAAAAAAAAAAATATTGAGCGATAGGCCTACTGTAGCAGGTCCCAGTGTTATCGTTCTCTAGTCATACACTGTGAAAATGTATGGGATTGTGTAGTGTAGGGTGTAGTGGTATTATTATTATTGATGTCAAGAGGTTTACTAGGTTGGCTTAGTGCTGACGCCATACGATCCATTATACTTCCCCCAAACCTTGTGCCTATAAGGTCTCCCTTAAGCCTATTGCGATGTGAACAAAGACAATTTCCTGCCTAGTACTTGAAATATACCCAGGCGTTTCTACCTGGGACGCATTAATACACTGAAGTTGCATTTTCATCGTCATGGAATCTACATGTTATGCTTGAGACAACCCCCATCCTGACTAAGTGTTCCCCTGAGTTTACAGTGCCCTGTCAAAAGTCCGATTACCAACCTCGGGGTATTCCTGGGTAGTCTAATTTTAGAAGACTCTAAGCCTCTCTTTATATTTGCTTTCGTTAAGCACACTTTTCCAAACACCCGCACTCACTACACAAAAGGGTTTAAGTCACATCAGGGGCGTGGCAGCTCCCGCCCCGTTTCGTAAGTTCATTTGCTTGCGCATAGTCGAGATATTCTTCACAATTCAGCATCTCCAAACAGTCGTATACTATCTTCGATTTAATCTCTTAAGAGCCCAGTGAGTCTAGTTGAGAAGCCGCTACGTCTCTTCCCTTTCCTTGAGCATACTTTTCCAAACATCCGCTGCCACTCTACAGAAGGATTCAAGTCACATTAGGGGTGTGGAAGCTTTCCTCCTAGTAAATTCGTCTGCTTGCCCATAGTCGAGAATTCCCACATGACTAGCCTATTCAGTTTCTCCAAACAGTCCATACTATCTTCAATTTAATCTCATAAGAATCGAGTGCACGAATGACAATCTGACTGTCAAATAGTATTATTATGTGCTGTCTTTTGTAAAAAGTCGACTCGGAACGTTAGATTCTTGAGAAACCCTTTCATGGCAATTTTATTTACTCTTAGAGTTATTGCCAGAAATCTGCTGGGAGGAAATCATCGAAGAAATATATTTTTTCATATTTCGGTGGTTTGACCGTGGCCTCACTTCAATAAGCTAACACACTACCTACTAGACTACGGTGGCTTCAATCCAAGTTCTCCTCCTCCTATCCAATTTCAATTGAGAACATCTTGTGATGATTTATACTTCTGCTTAGAAGATAGCCCTGAGTTTCCCCATGGATTCGACAAATTTCACTGTGGGACCAAAAACTCCTACTCTTGCCTCCAAGATACATTATTGACCCATTTGTATACCATAAAATAGAGCCTCTTTTAATATTGCAGTTTCCAGATTACACAATTCGTTTATGTTACTAAGTCTCCCATGGTCCTAAAACTTTAATTTCATTGGATATATTTTTTCCAACTGGGGATGGAATATGCACTGGGAAAATTGTTACACAAAATAAAACTTGTTGAGATAAATCAGACTGTTTTTGTAGAGTGTATTACAATTCTATTGAATGGTGGCATTAACGTCAAAAAGAATATTTTGATTATTTGACTTGGCTTTATATAAATTCTTTTATGAAAGAAAGAAAAAAATATTAAGATTTCCAAAAAAATTCATCTTTTATTTGAAACAATTTAAATTTAAATCAGCACAACGGTTCTTTTCTTTAGTTTAAGTCAAGAAACAAAATAAAATCAAATAGAAACACAAACTATTATCTACAGCAACAATAGTTTGATATTATCATGCCACAGACAAATACAATACATACTCGTATAACGATCATTATCTATGATGGAGAGATTGATGGCCCCTCTAATATTTGTTTTTTTATTCTCTTTTCTTTTCAGCCAGCTTGTTTGGCTATGAACTCTAAGGAACAGGGGGGTGGGTAAATTTATTTGTTTGTTTCTTTTGTTTTGACCAAGCTTTTGGTATTATTAGTATTGGTGTAGATATGTATGTATGTTTTAAGCTGGTTTAATTGTTTTGTTGTGGCTTAAACACTTTCGCTTAAATGTAACCAAATCTAACGCACTCACACTCTTACTACTAGTCAAGCCAAAAAGTTTCAACCGAAATAATAGAGACGCTCAAAGCTAGTCAGAGAGTGATTTAAAAGGTTTCTAGGTATTGTATACTGGGAGTTGTATGTGATACAAAGATAATAAAATTTGTTTAGAAATAATAAAAAAAAAACAATAAAAGAAAACTTAGAAATAAAATAAAAAGAGCAAGAGGTGTCACCAAGACAACTGGTTAATATAGACTATTGCCTTTCAATCTCATTTTTAGGAAATAAATTCTCCGTGGAGATCAATAACAATCCGGTCAATCTGTAACCGGCTCACTCAAAAACCAAGGGAATAAAATTGAAATCTTTACCGTTGGATCAATTTAGGAGGTGGAGATGGTTCATATGTGGACAAAAGAACTAGTTTCTAGTGCAGCTAAGGTATTATCGAGTAAACGACAGAAATATTCGAATTCCTTCAGATAGGTAGCCAAGCAGCCGTACAAGCCTTGGATGGTGTTCACACGATATCCATACTGCTTAGAAAATAGCCGGTTTTTCTCTCAATAACCTGGCGAGACATTAAATATTACTTACGCCTAAAAAGAGTCTAATTGGTAAAAGGCTAGCTAAGGCAGATACAAAGAAGTCCCATTCCTGTGAGACAATTCGCATGTTACGGACGATAATGCTGGCTAGAATCTAGGCGGTAAAAGCCTAGCTAAGACAAATACAAAATAGTCTCATTGCTCTGAGATAATTCGCGTGCCAGGGATGATAATGCTGACAAGGTTCTAGCCGGTATAAGGCTAGCTAAGACAGATACAAAGAAGTCTCATTCCTTTGAGATAATTCGCTTGGCACGGTCGACAATGCTGGCAAGAATCTAGTCAGTAAAATGATAGCTAAGACAGATACAAAGACGTCCAATTCTTCTGAGATAATTCGCGTTCCATGGACGATAGTGCTGGCAATGTGGTCTTGAGCACTTAACTTTGCAAAAGTGCACATTTCAGCAAGTCCTTTGATCTTAAGAGAGCATCCGATTTGACGTCTTTGAGTTTCATTGGCGCTTTCGGTTCAACGCTTTTGTAGAGGTAGCAATGACGTGGAGGAGGATAAGACTTTTATTCGCTACTATAGAGCCTGAGGATTTTGTGTCTCTGTGAATCTCACTGCACGAGCTGAGTAACTTCGACCATACGCTCGGTGTGGCGTAACAGACCAGAGTCTCTGGTGGGAATGGAACCCACGGCCCTCACGCTAATAGCCTAGCACTAGACTACTACGGCAATCATTTATACCCACTTTACTTTATTAAATTTTTAAAAAATGAAGCCAACCATCGCCTTCTCAATATCCCGAATAACAACTGTGTATGGAATAGGGGCTTTAGTCATTGTAGGCTTTAATTCGTTTTCAATTTATTCAAGAAGTTTTAGAAAACGATGCGCAAACGTTTGAAAAGCGCTGGAATGTGACATTGAAAACATAACCTAAATGTCGGTTGCATTTGTTGATTTGTAGCCATCATTCGTTAACGCCTTAGAAGAAGAAATTTAATTTCAACAAGATTTTGTAGATTTCAAGTCAATGTTATGAACCATTTAACTTGAACTTTAAGGTTTAATTGTTGAAAAATAAATTTTTTTATTACTGCTACCGGTATACATAAATAAAGAGCGTAGAGTTGAAACAAGTTCAAGAGAAATTCTTAAGAATTGAAAATAAAAAAACAAATAAAAAACTCACTAATGGGTGCGTAATTTTATAAACATGTTCTTTACTATTAAATAAATAAAAATACATCGACAATATAATCGACCATAATTATTACAAGTTTTAATTAAATTAAATTAAATTAAAATTTTTTTTTTTATAATTTATTTTTTTTAAATTTAATTTTAAATTATAAAAAAATAAATATTTTTAAATTAAAAAATTATTTATTAATTAATTTAATTAAAAAAATCTAATTTAATTTAAATACGTACATATGTAAACGAAGTTAAAAATTTAAGATTTTTATAGAAACAAAGTAGAAAACAAAAGATTAAAAAAAAAACACGCGATTAATTGCATAAAAGCAGTTTCAAATCCCAAACAGAGGCTAAGTCGTCAGCTTTAGTGAACATAACGCAAGAATCTTAAAACCTTTAAATCAATAAAAGAAGATATTGTATGCTGTCACTCATTTAGCTGCCATTCTTTAATGTCATTAAGCGACATTGAAGTTGCTGTATCCTAGTAGTGTGTTGGTTTATTATACGAGCGCTTGTGGTTCAAGTTCTGGTTAAGACATCTCGAACAAAACGAAATATGAAAAATATTTCTTACGGCGACTTCCTCTCAGAGCATTTGCCAGCAGTTTTCTGGCAAAATTACCGTGAAAAAGTTTCTTAAAATAATCTGTTGCTCGTAGGAGACATTAAACAGTAGGTTCCGCAACCAGAGATCAGCAATGAATCGTTTTTTCGCTACTAATAAGTATGTACTCATGACATTGTGAGTATGAGTGAGTCAACAGTATTGAAATTCAACTACTCTGATTCATTTGTACTCACTACATCATTGATTTATAAATATATAGGTTGCAATGAGTGTGAGTACAACGTTGATATTGAACTCATAACATTCGAAATATGTTTGATTCATACGCCTACTCATTTAGATTCATAAATTTAGAAAAATACTTATAATACTCATAAATGTTTCGAGTGATTCGAATCATTCACCAAAATTTACAGACTTAGTTGTTGTTGTTGCATTTAGAAAAAAGAAGAAGAAAGTAAAAGACAAAGACAGCAAGCAAAGCAAACAAACAACCTTCTAGTGAGTATTGTAGTGTTCGTACGCGAATCATACTTATTTTGTGATTGTTGTAAATGTTGAGTAAAGAATAGTCGAAATCAACAACAACTTCATGCGCTTTGTTAAGTATGAGTACGATGAGTACATCAAAATTTTGAATAAGAGTAGTATGAGTATGATATTAAATAAGTATGATATAAGTAGTATATTTTTGAATACTCATTGCTGATCTCTGTCCGCCATTTGCGAATAAAATGAACATATACAACATGGATGATGTGAGAAGCTGGGTTGTAATCCCGACTAAAAGTATTAATATGACGTATTGCCTTTAAAGCTGGCGATTTTCATTTTCTGTTAATGTCAACTAATTTCTGTTTGGCGGTCGGTTGTCGTATTAAGCAAATAAATTTAATTGCGAAAAATAAAAGCAAAAAAAAAATTCATTTAAAATCAACGTAACATTACAATTTAGACAGTCATTAGAGTAGTATGACCAAAAAACAAACAAAAAAAATTCAAAACCAAAATTAGGAAAATTTTAACGAATTTTTAATTACAACAACTACAAACTCTAAAAATAGCTGTGGCAGTAGTAATTTCACTTAAGGTTTTTTTTTTTTGTTTGTTTTTTCTCCATCACTAAATAGTTTGCATTACAAATTTTTTTTTTAGGAAATACAACATTATTAGGTGACTCCCAAAAAAAGAGAGGGGCGCATGGGAGGGAGAAAAATGAGAAATTTGTCATTTTCTTTATTTTTTCGTTGTTAATGGATAAAACCCCCAGTTTTTCCCAGCGTTACTACAGCTATTGTGACCAGTAGTAGTGGTGTTACCACTGCCATTAGTTAGTAATTGTGTGGCCAAATTTAACCAACCATGAACGAGATGACCAAATATGATTACATTTAAGCATTAATTGTATGTTTTTTTCTTGTTTTTTTTTGGCAAATGGTGACTAGGCAGTCTGGCAGGTAATTAATAAAAATAAACAAAAAAAATTTTAAAATGTTTAAAAAAAAAGAGAAGAGAAGTAATAATGATATGACATCTGTATTTATATTTAAAGTAATTCATCAACATTATTTTTGTTTTGTTTTGCTTTGTTTTTTTCAATTTTATTTTCTTTTCGGTCTATTTTTCTTAATTTTATTCCTCAAAAAATAATGACCTGCTGAGTGGTGTCCCCTCTATGATTTTTTATGCTTTATGGCTGGTGGTCCATGTCAAAACTTTATTTATTTTTTGAAAAAAATTCACACTAATAATCGTTAAAAACGCAAAAGAGACTCCAAATTAATGAAAATGAAAAACATTTTGAAAATGTTTAAAAATTTTACCATCATTTCCCTTTCGTGTGAAATTCACTTTTCTTTGTCTAAAAAATTAAATCAAAATTTTAAAGATATGTTTGTTTTTAGTTTTAATAATTAATTTATAATAGAAAAAGATAATTTAATTAAAATTGAATCAATTTTAATTACATTTTCCCACTGTGTTTAATTTTGAGAAATGACTGTGTTGTTAATTTATTCATTTAATTTGTTTGGTATACGCATTAATTTCTATCTTTTTTTTTATTGTACTAACTAAAGTTAGGTTGGGTTAGACAGTGTCCCCTCCTCACAAAAAATCAAGTGAGGTTCTTCCCACTTGAACCAATACATTAGGCTTATTGTGGCACCTTATTATATTCAATTTTTAATGCGTGAAGTTTTGCGTTTAAAGTTTTGCATCTGGTCTCTATTTACAGTCACAGAAAAAGTTTACACACACCCGCTGATTTTTATCAAATTGAAAAATATGTTATAGAGCTGTTGAAGGCTTTTACAATCAAGAATATTTAAAGAACAAAAAGAATATGAAAAAAATATAACAAAGAAATTATTGGAAAAACAAGTCAAAATTATTTACCGGTGTATGTAGACTTTTTTCTTTAACTGTAAATGAAACCAAATGCTAACCGAAGACAGCCTTTCCTTTATGAGCACTATCGTCGGTAATGTCTCGTGGCCCATAGTATTCTTACATGAATGAAGTGGCATACGGTTTCTTTCTCCCCTTTCGTCTCGCAACTTCAGCAGAAATCAAATAAAAGCAGTCGATTCGTGAACAGGGCTTGTATCATGACATTGAACTGTAGAAAGCTAACTCTAGTGCTGCAGAAAACTTTTGGAAGTATTAAAAACACTTGCTAACAAGTGGTTGATCATGGCAGAAGGACCTCTGCAATGTAGTAATCAACTTCAGGCGTGTCATCTGTTGGCGATTCTTGAATACCGCTTGTATTAAGACATCGAACTATAGAAAGTCAACTCTGGTACTGTAGAAGGATCCTGAAAGAATTGAACATGTTTGACTACAAAAGGTTGATCACGTCACAAGGATCTTTGCGATCTAGCAATCAGCTTTTGGCGGATCATCTGTTGGCCCCATCTCTTGATTGTTTTGGTAAATTGCAGAAGATAACAGATACATACATAATTGGCCATTACAACCCTTCAGTTGGGATTACGGCCTAGCTTCTCAACACCACTCATGCTGTGTGTGTTAATTTTTATACATGAGTGGCGGGACCTACAGTTTAAAGTCGACTCCGAAAGACAGATTATTGAGAAACTCCAGAGTTTTTGCCAGACGACGAAGAAATATTATTTCATATTTCGTTTTGATGTCTGATCGGGGATAACAGATAACGGTTTTTAATTTCCTGCCTGTTATCAATCCTGGATTCAAATTCGTTTGTAAAGGTTCGCCGTTTGTTTTCATCATCATTGCTATTCGAACTTAACGTGTTGATTTAATGAGGAAAAAAACGAATGTGGTTTGCACGGAAAAAATACTTTCACACTAAGGCAATGCAAGGGTGCCTACACATACATATGTATATGCAGTGTTCATGGCAAAAATCTCTAAATTAAGCAACGTATTGTTTCCTCATCTAGCCTGTTTTGGAGAATAGATTGCAACTAAGAGAAGGAAGGTAAGAAAAAATGTGGAAGGTAAGGAAAAATTGAAGTTGCCTATTAGATGTAAGGCCACGGTTCAAATGAAATATGAAAAAATATTTCTGCGGCGACTTGCTCTCAGTAGATTTCTGGCAAAAACTCTGACAGTAAAATGGAATTGCCATAAAAAGTTTCTCAAAAAACTGTCATTCGGAGTCGACGTTAAACTGTAGGTCCCGCCACTAAAGTATAAAATTAAGGCACACAACATGAGTGGTGTGAGAAGCTAGGCCGTAATTCTGACAGAATTCTGAAGGGTTGTAATGGCCAATTACACATGTATGTATGTACGTTGCGGGATCTACAGCTTAGTTCAACGTCGATTCCATATGACAAATTTAAGAAACTTTGATAACTTTATATGACGATATTACGTATCCGTCGCTTTGTATGAAATAATTCGTGTTAATCGCCCCAATGAAAAAAAACCTAGTGTGGTATTAATGCTTATTACAATTATTATTAATTATTTTATAATTGTTTATATAAACATTATAGTTCGTACATACATATATACATACATATATGTTGCATTAATGGAATATTCCAAAGCAAAAAGCAAAGAAAAAATTCAAAAAGTAATGTTTATTCATTAAGTTTACTAATGCAACATTACCTGTTGAAACATTTTGCAACATTATTTGCGTTTTTAAATAAAATTCCGTAATTTTTTTCTTTTTTTTTAATTCATTTAATTTTTGAATAAAGAAATGATAACAAGCAAACAAATAAGCCAAGTTTATTAATAATCAAAACTATTAATTTGTTTTTATTTCGATGAATATGAAGAAGAAAACAGTTCCTCTTTAATGTTAACGAATTCGTATTTCAACGAATAACAAACGAAAGACATTGACTGCTGCATTGACTTAACAATCCCGGTTAAGTACTACCGAGCAACGGGTAGAGGTAGAGGTGGAGGTCTGGTTTTGATAACAATTCATAATTTGCGGATCAATAGAAATTTATATGACGCTTATACGAGCATGTATGTACATATATGCGTTTTTTATTCACCAATTATTTTTGTTTTTTTGTGTGTGTTTTGTTTGCTTTCGTCTGAATAAATTATAATTTGATTATGAAATTATCTACATTGGTATGGTTGGTGTTAACAAGAAAACAACAAAAGCAAAAATATGTTAAAAAAAAGTAAAAAAAAAAACATTTCATTTATTAACCAATGATAAATGGCATTACGGGTATTATATGGGCCAACAATATTGCACATATAAACTTTTATTTTTTATTTTTTATAGGCCTTAGGCCTAGTACGCATAACATTGCATATGAATGAAAATTATTATTGTTTTTAATTTAAAAGGAAATGTGAAATTTAAAATAATTTTAAAATTTTTTTTACTCAACTTTGATGAGCTGCCTTAAATATTATGCACATAAGTGGTGAGAGACCTTGATCTGTTATCTCCAGGGATAAGAAAAATTAGGACTCAATGTGCTAAGCTTCTCACCATAACATCCAATGCAAAAATTTAATCTACTTTTACATTTTTTTCGGCAACGATAAATGGCAATCCTATCATTCTAGAAATAGAGCAAAAAAAGGCAATAAGAAGCCGCAAGAGATGATTTGTGGCACAAAGCATGTTGCAAGATTAGTTACAAAATTTTGCCAGATCTTGTTCTAGCCGACGATATTTATTAAGAGCGTGCTAGTGCACTCAAATTTCATTAATTAATGCCAAATGGTTGTTGCTAATATAATTGTAAGCATGTATGAATGAGGGAGCAATTAGTAGTCCAATTTGCTACTTTTTAATGAAATTTACTATCAATATACTATTTATCTATCTGCTGTCTACTGTAGTTTTGTACTTTCATTCAATCAGATACATACTTATTGATCCACCCTCGTATGTAAAAAATCAAAGTTTATCATTTAAATATTATTCTTCGGTTGTTGTCGGTAAAGACTTTTGCTAAATTAAAAATATTGCTATTGACTGGTAAATGCCGGGCCGCTATGCGTGTTCAAGCGAGCCCTTTGATATCAGACCTATCACTTCGACCTAACCTAACCTAACTGTAAATGTCTATCGACACTCTGAACCTTTTTCTTTGCTGATCAGGAAAAGATGGACATGGTTTCCGAGTCTATTTGGCTTGAGGATTTTGCTTATAGACTGGGTCTGAACTACAATTCCCTATAATTATCCCGACAAGTATACTGAGTGTGCTTCTTTGGTGTTTAAGCAAACTTGTCGTGTGCCATACTGCACGTGTCCGAAGACGCCCATCTGTTGCTGGTGGAATGTATGACAAATATAAGCTCGCGGGTCTTTAGTGGAATTTCCAAAGCAGAGAATTTATCGGTGAATTCTATGGTTGTGCCCCTATGGATTCATTACAAGACGTGGACGGGAGAACGGTCAGAAGAGCTGAAAGAAGTTTCGAATTATTTCAACGTAAAACTGATAACTGGTTTCATTACGGGATATTATTATGTTAAGCAGCTGACGGGGATTTGACGTTGGATTTCTACAAAATTTGTGGAGTTGAGGAGAAGTAGAGTACCACCTCTGTGATTGTTCCTTAACTTTAAGGATTAAACCCTGATGTCAACCGGCTGACGGGAATTCTAGAAGAGATTTTAATCGGATTTCTAGAAGTTATGTGGAGTTGAGGAGGAGTAAAACACATCTTCTGCGACTGTTCCTTAACTTTGAGGGTTAAGCCCTGATGTCAAGCAGCTGACGGGAATTCTAGAACAAATTTTAGTCGGATTTATACAAGTTATGGGGAGTTGAGGTACTCTACTCCCCTGCGACAGTTTCTTAACTTTGAGGATTAAACCTTGACGTCAACCAGCTGACTCGAATTCTAGAAGAGATTTTAGTTGGATTTCTAGAAATTACGTGGAGTTGAAGAAGAGTTCCTGCGTCTGTTCCTTAACTTTGAGGGTTGAACCCTGATGTCAAGCAGCTGAGGGGAATTCTAAAACAGATTTTAGTCGGATTTCTACAAGTTATGTGGAAAGGAGGAGTAGAGAACCTCGTCTTCCTGAACTTTGAGGATTCAACCCTCTGTCTGGAGATGACTAAGCGGGTTAAGGGGAGTGCGTCTCCCTTTGCGTAGCCTATACCACTTTTTGTTTACTGATCATTTTCTTTCGCTCTCTCTATCCCATTCTCTTTTCTCTCTGCTCTATTCTAAGAGGAACACACATGACGACCGAGTGTTGTTTACTGATTCTTTTCTTTCACTTCCTTCGTCACATATACATATGTACATATATGACCTCCGGGTGTTTCTGTGTTTGTCACCATGACTATGTAAGTCTCCTAACCTACTTGCCTTCTAACCTAGTTGTTTTAACCAACTTCTGTAAGTAAACCAAAGCAACCAATAAATAAATTTTCAACTTTCCAATCTTACAAGGATAGTTATGTACGGAATAATAATCCAAAATAATTTCGAAAAAGATTACAATTGTTTTGCATTCGATATCTTACACTTTCCGCAAAAATACTAAAAATAATCGCAAATTTCCTTAATTTTTTTACAACAATGACTGGAACTGGAAAATATATGACAAGGAGATTAGTTGTCTTCCCCATACATGTGATGAATGATAATAAGAAATAATAAAAAATAAAAACTAACGAAAGTATTTATTTAAATCCATTGTGTATCTCCACTTAACACACAAAACAGTCACCATAAACAAGTAAAAGTATAATAGGGGAGATTATTTTTAGTTGAAAAACAATTAAAATTTAAATAAAAAAAATAAACACAACAACAACAACCGCAACAACAGTTCAAAATCTGTGCAAAATAAAGAGGAAACAATTTTCGGATTTATTTCTACTCGTTTTATTTTTTATGTTGCAAACACTGTGAAGCGTATTAATTAGATGCTCAATTTAAGTTGAGTGTGAGTATGTGTGTGTATGTGTGTAGATTGAATATAAAAATTCCTGTTTAAATTTCTATTGTGGTGTGAATACGAAAACAAGATCTCTTTTGTATTTTTAGATCAGGCCTCCTCACTATTATTCAAAGTGGAGACAAATTTCCGTATGATTTCCTGTATAATTTTCTTACAAAAAAAAAACATACAAACAAACAAAAACATGTGAGTGTTTTGTGATACAGTAACATAGATTTTTGTCTCAAGCAGGGCAGGGAAAACTAAAGGCACTTGATTTTAAAAATACAGAGAAGAGGAAAGCAATTGATAATCTGGACAGATAAGATACATTCAACTTCCCATCTGTTTTATTACGAGGTATCGTTAGGATTAAACAAGGGTGAAAGGAGGGAATATAATCCCAATAAGGACACCCTGAATTATAAATTCCGATATTGAGCCGCCTGTATACCACTACATTCGATTCGCTTCATTATGTGATGTGTCCTGCCTTCAGGTATCGTTATGGATGAAAGAAAGATGAAAAGAAGTGAATAGTTTCAGTATATCTGCATAGCCGTGTGGCTTTTCATTTTAGTTATCCTTTTTGCCATCAGTTTTAATACACGATTCATATAGCTTAAGATATACTACCTGACGACGAGAGAGCAGAACAGAGAAACGGAATGTAATGATTTTCAGTCTGTCAGTTTAGTAAAGTAAACGTATCATCCCCATGATACTCAGACTCAAAACCGCTATTTGAACTGTGCTACCATAAGTACTTTTGTAGCAGCTGTACTTAGCATACTGGTGACAAGAAAAGCACTTTCTGCAGGACTCTGTTAAGCAAAGGAGAGAAATGGGTGGCATGTTATGGCTAGTAGGTACTGTGTTGGCTTATTAGACGAAAGGCCCGAGTACGAATCCCAGGTCAGACATCAAAACGAAAATATGAAAATATTTCTTCGGCGACTTCCTCTCAGCAGATTTCTGGCAAAAACTTTGAGAGTAAAAATTGCCATGAAAAGCTTTCCAAAAAATCTGTCGTTCGGAGTCACTCATGTATAAAATTAAAGCACACAACATGAATGGTGTTGAGAAGCTAGGCCGTAATCCTGACTGAAGGGTTGTAATGGCCAAATATGTAATATGTATGTATCCCAAAAAGGTTTTAGCCAGTTTACGGTTCCAAAAACATCCTATCCTTAAAACTGGAAAATCACTCAGCAATTTCTAGCTCAATCCTCTGTGGCAAAAGGTACGTTCAACTCCTACCTACGATTAAGAGCCGTCTGTAAACCACTGCTTCCCACCCGTCTCATTGCGAGTTATCGATAGGATTACAAAAAAGGGAGAAAGGAAGGAATTGACATCCATAAAGGCATCCATAAATTTCCAGGATCAATTTGAAGATTTAAGTTATCCTTTTTGCCAATCTAAAATTACCACAAGTGTTTTCATAGGAGTCAGTATAATCAGTACATCAGTATAATCCATACATCAGTTACAAGAATAGCTGACAGTTTCTCGAACTTCTACAACATTCAGCGATTTACTCGACTATCAGGTGATGGCCACCGTGACATTGTAAGCGGGTCCACTATATCAAAAACAGCATTAAGTACATCTAAGATTGAGAGCCCAGGGTGTGCTAATTAACCTCTTCAGATTGCTATTGAGAATCAAAGCTGTTTACATTATTAAACTATACTTTGTTGAACCTGGAAACTGGGATATTAGGAAACAATCTAATGAAGAGTAAAATTTAAATTTTAGCGGGATTTGCACTAAAAGGCGCTCCACTTAAACAAGAAGCTTAATTTTCTTCAAGTAGCTTGTTGCATCTGCAACTATTGTATAAAAAACAGAAAATTTTTTTATGGGCCCCTTAGCAAAAAGAGGTTGCACGCCTACCATATCAAATACAAAATTCCTGTGAATATGTTTATGCACTTAACATACAATAATTAGAGAGTAGTAATTTGCAGTCTGTAAACAACTTGTGCGGCTTAATTTAAATCAGAGTAACACAAATCGATAAATAAAATAATAAAATTTTAAATGTTTTTTTTAAACGATTTTAATCAATTCCCTCAAATTATCCAAGACGGTAATACATATTAACAAGTATTTGGTTTGGTTGTTGGTTTTCATAAGCATCATATGGATGTTTTTGAAATATGTTTTGCATTTTGATTTGTATTTTTACTTTTTTTTTGTATATGGAACACCGGATGAATTTAAATGAGAAGAAACGAAAGAAAAAAATTTTTATTGTTTAAAATTTTTGTTGTTGCTGTTGATATTATTTTATTATGATTAAAGAAAAAAAAAATAAGAGAAAAAAGTAAAAAGTGAAGTGAAAAACAAACAATCACATTCAATAGATAGATGGCTGATAAATAATCCGAAAAAGAAAAAAAAAACTGAGGCAAAAAAAGATTTCATAACTTCAAAATTATCATCAACAATGTTAGCGTCGTAATGATCATTAAGACCGGGAGAGTTTTGCTGTCATGATTCAAAAAAATGTGTTAACGATGATCACGTTTGTTTGATACGACAATTTTTCTCTTTTTTTTAATAAAAATTGTTTTCTATTTTAGTTCCTACTTTTTTTGTGGAGAAGGTAATATTGTTAAATTTTATTATCATCAATTAAAAGATGATCCCACTGCAATAAGCTTAGCTTTTAACTTAGCTTAGCTTAAGTCATGACATTTTTTTACTTTAATGTTAATTGGGTTTGTGAGTTAATATATGCGGGCTTTTGAAAAGGGTTTCAACTTAATTCCGTGTTTGATTTTTATATCAACGTTGTCATAGCTGTCACCAATCACCTTCTGTTTCAATTGCCTAATAATAAACTAAACATTATTTAAATATTTATTTATTTTGACAGTGTTGCTAATTATCGTATTTAAATGTCGTGCTATTTATTTTATTTTTAGTTCGCCAAAGTATTTCAGTTGAATATACATATTTGTCAAAGAAATTTCACATTAAAAACATTTGTAGGAAATAGACTTCGTTAAGTAATATTTAACATTTCGTTTGTCAACTTAAAAAATTATACATATAATTTATTTATTTAAAATAATTTTAAAACATCAGTGAAGAAATTATCTATCAATCTACGAGTTATCAGTGCTAGTATCGATAGATGGCTTGTGGGAAAAGAACAAAAAGTCAATGTTGGCTTGCGTGGCCAGTTTTCTGAAAATTGCCGTGGCAGTCAATGTGTTAATTGAACAAGAATTACTTAATTTTTATTCAAAATTAATTAATTTAAGGATGATAACTTTTAAACTTAAGCTGTCCATGATTAAGTTATCATGTAGATTTTTTTCTGTCTCAACAAGAATGTATTCATAACATACCACCCATTTTTCTCCTTTGCTTAACAGAATCCTACAGAAAGTGTGCTTAGTACAGCTGTTACAAATGTATATACTTATGGTAGCATAGTTCAAATAGCGGTTTAGAGCCTGAGTATCATGGGGATGATACGTCTAAACTGACAGACTGAAAATCATTACATTCCGTTCCTCTGTTTTATTCGCTCGTCGTCAGGTATATCTCAAGCTATATGTGAATCGTGTAGGATGGAGACGATAAACTTCACACTGAGGAATTACAACAGTTTCCTTTAAGATGAAGAACATCCCACTTATATGGAAAAACTAATTTATGTATTATAGAGTACATAGTAGGATAGGAGGGAGTGATATAAATCACAGCTAATGGGCTAGCATAGATAGGCACCAAATTGAATGTCGTTTATATCTGTTCTGTGATAGAGTAGGCCAGATAGCTCAGATAATCTGTGTGTGTCATTACAATTTTGATCATTTCCACTGACCAGCATTCATGGAACACACAATACACATGCTAATGGGGGTGATTACTGGTTATTATCTAATAGAGGTAGATGAGAGAATACTGTCATCACATTGCTAATGACGATGGTGTCACTATTCTGGTTTAAATCTATGGTTACCTAAGAACGATAGCTTAGGTGAGATGGTATAGAGACCTTTACGCACATTATGATCACAGGAAATTTGCATTGACCAATACTTATATAGAAGCCAGCAACGCATGGTAATTCTGGTGATTATTGTTCATTGCTTAATAGGAATGTATAAGAGATAATAATTCAGTGAATAATTCAGATCTTGTGTCTTTATGATCAGAAAAATTATTTATACAGACTAACATTCGCTGGAGTCACTGTGATGAGTATGAATGGATAAAACAGTCTCCTTTTAGAGTCTGTTTCTCTTTTCTTTCTGAGGACTTTCTTGATATAGTGATCGAAGATGGATAGTCAGCATAATTAACTCTTCAAGATTTGATTTATTAAAGTTAAAGAAATGTAGACTTGAATGCCTAATCGATATTGCTGTCGTAGAAAGTTTAAACATTATACAATGATTGTCCTGAGAGTAAAACTAAAGTCTAAGGACGATAGCATATTTTCAGACGATTAAAACTAGAAGCAATTTATTCTGTAGACAGGGTTCGATAAAACATTAGACAATCAGCTTTCGTACAGTCATTCTTGATACTAAAGGCAAGTGTTCTGATTTGAAAAAATCTGGGGAATCTTATTGAACTCATATGGCTTCAGAAAACCTACCTAAGCGATTGATGCTATTCCATCTGTTAGAAGCTGTATTGGTGTCTAAAGTCTGGAAGAAGTTTCTGGCAATAATTATTCCCTTAACGGCCTGATTTGCTTTCAGACGTCTGATATTGTAAGAATATTGTGTCACAAAACCTATTGAACATTTTACAAAACCACGTATACAAAATTCTTGTCTATACTGAGTGATTTTTTATTTAAGTTGGTTTTTTTTTTAATAACAATGTTTGGTGAAAACGAATTCTGATTTTAAGAACACTGGCATGCTATTATGACGCTAATTGGGTGCATGTTTTGAAGTATTTTTTTTTGAATTTGAATTTGAATTTTTATATACAAATTCTCGCCATTTAATGACTTTTAAAGTGAAAGGGGTATTTCGTGTTCTAAACAAATAAAAAATTAAAAATTATAAAAAAAAACAATTTGAAACAATTTCCGTTTGTATGGTATTATTAGCCATAACAACCATTCAATTAATTAATTAATTAATTCAATGAAATACGTACATATGTACATACATATGTATGTATGCATGATATTTGCATATTGCTTAAGTTATTTGTTTAACTTAAACAACAAATTTAATAATTTTTTTCATGTTTTTATTCTTTCTTGTTTTTGTTTTACACATAAGAATGTTAATTTGTTAAAGTTGACAGTTTCGCTGGACATGATAAAATATGCAGCGTTTTCCAATGGATGAATGGACCCCCATTTAGGCATGTAAACAGCCACATCAATAATAATAATATAAAGTAACGGCATTCTAAATATTTTAAAACATAATAATCGAATAGAATAGAATGGAATGGAATGAGAAAACAATAGCTTTTGTATAGCCAGCCACTCTCATTGACCCACAATAATTTATAATTTTACGCTGACTGCCGGGCCTGCTACGCAGACATACATACAGAGACACTGACTAACTGACTGTTTGATTTCTTAATAAAGCCACTCGTAAATTAGCGTGTGGTTATTCTTTTGTGCCTTCAAACTAAGAGGAATGTGTATGACAAAAACAATTACAGAAACGTTTGAAGAGGGAAACAAACAATAAATAGAGACAGGAGACAGGCAAGCAAAGCAATTTTGAATTACAAATTATATGACACTTGAAAATTAGTGCATTGCTCTCGCAGAGACTGAGACAGAGACCGAGTTGTAACCATTAAATGACAGTCACCGCCAATTGTTGATGGACTGAGTGGTACCAGAAGAAATATTTTTTTTACCGCTTATGAACGGAAGTATTAAAGCGAATTGTGTGTGTGTGTGTGTGTGTGAATGTGTCTTAATATTAATATAAGCCAATGACTGCAATAATTCAAGCTAATGAGTTACACAGAGAGAAAAAAAGAGACTTTGAACAGTCGCAATGGGGAAAGAAAAAGTGGGATTTAGATTTCTTTTTAACTAAAGTGTGGTGGTATTTTTGATACGGTATGGTGACGTTTTCATTTTCTTGAATACATATGTATATACGTGATGTGTTTTTAAGATTTTGAGTTCTCCGTCCTTCAGTAAAATACTCGCAATGGTACACGGAGGAACATTAATTAATAAGAAGACCTATGTCCAAGTTATATAACTTGTGACGCTTCTTTCAGCCCTTATCATGAACAGATTAAGAGCAGTTCACTTTATTTCCGTTTTCAAAACTATAGAGATCCATGATATGTCTTAAATTCTTAACCATTGATTGAGATATCGATTCTGTCACTGAAAGACTCTGTGGTTATAACAAAAAGTATCAGAAGCATTAACCAGAACTACTCGATCATTTCAAATAAATCTCATATTTACTGAAGGAAAAGGTCAAGGTAAGCAAATATAAAATCAAACCAAGTTACAGCAGCAGCAAAGGGTATCAGTTGCAATTGGGATTGCATAACAGAGATTATGTCGTCCACAATTATTTCGTACGATTTGTTTGGAACTCAAGGCACTCATAGTGTTGCCATTCACTTTATTTCACTCCAACGAAATTCTGATGTTCTTATTTCGTATATGGTCTGCCAACTAGTGTCAGGCCTATAGAGCCTGTCATTCCGGTATTACCCTCCTGGAGTTGACTGATTGCGGTCGTAACCCAGCACCACTTTTTCATTCGAATATCTATCTGAATTGAAATTTCTTAAGTGGTGTCTCTGGAAACATTATCCCTGATTCGTTAAGGCTAAAATTATGGCGAATATTACGAAGGCGGCTATTCACAAAAACGTAAACAATGCTGGTGCGAATTCTATGATTTGCTACCATAAAATAACATCATCTTCGCATTGGGAGGAGCACGAAACATAACATCAAATGCCAAATACCCGTCTTACATACATACATAATTGGCCATTACAACCCTTCAGTCAGGATTACGGCCTAGCTTCTCACAATATCCGTCTTACTTTGCCTTTTTTCAGTCATTTTTCTATTGTAGCAAGAGGAAGAGTTGAAGAACCCTTTGAACGCTCTTAGACTCCAGGGAGAGATTTGTGACATGGTTGTAAAAATAAGAAATTGTAAAAATATTGCACCATATTCAGAATTGTTCTAGAAGTTTACAAAAACAAAACTTATCTGATCTAAATAATCTCTTAAATTTATTTAAACAGGCTTACTTAGATAGCCGATTATCACAATTTGATTGGATCACAGGCCTAGCGTAAGTTAGACTTCCATAGGCGTCGGTTTTCTACGTATCATCTCTAAATACCTACAAATAGAGGTTATCTTCAACACCTCATCTTTCCTTTGAAGTTTTGTAGATATTATTCTGCAAAATCCCGCGGTATTCATGCTAACGTATGTATATCCGCTCATCTGTAAGACATATCTTAGCGAACTAAGCCTCCATTGCGCTTTACTATACCAATATCGGAGATACAACTCAACTAACCAGCTGCCTTATCTTAAGTATTAAATTTAAGTTAGATTTGAAATGATTCTCTCTAGTACTTATGTTAAATATATTTAATGCTTTTTTAAATATATTTAACGGATGTTACTTTTGCCCCCAACCAATAAATTTCTTCATAAACATAATGTCCATCTCTCGTGTACATCTCTGTCTGCATGTAGTAATGAGCAGACCGATAAAAAAATAAATTGAATTGAGCAATATTTCGATAACAAAAAAAGATTTGATTATGGTTTACGTTTTTATTTCCAAATCTTCTTCTTTTTCTTGTGCGGAGACATTAGGAACAAGTGAAACGGAAACAACAACAACTCCCTCTTATTTGATTGTCTGTCTGTGTCTGTCTGTCTGCAATTGCATTGAATCAGGGCCACTGTTTGCGGCTCGCATGAAATATTATGGAAGGCTTACGCTTCACTAGCCTCGATAATTATACGATATAAGACAACTAAAAATATCGTATAAAAATGGAATTTCATTGTTGCCATAAGCTTACCTTTCTTAACAAATGATTACGTATTAAAATCTCTTCAGCACTGCTATTGCGTGTATTACGTTTGCCTGGCTGTTGAGAACGTTCCGATTGATAGCTTAAGTGTCTCATTTGTAGCTCTTCGGTTTTCGTCAGTTGGGGATATGAGAACTTGTTTGCCTTGTCATTAATGCTGGCCTTCAGTCTATTCGTTTTTTCTTCCAATGCCGAGGTTTCCTTGACACTATTTTGATGAGTTTCTCTTTCATAGTAAGAGCAATTATCCTCATCACAGGACGAGACACTACAACAGCAGGGCGGTAAATTACTATCGTCTTGGGCATCTGCTGGTATGTACGCATTATTCCAAAATATGCCATTTTCACCACCAGTACAACATGGTGGTGAGTTTTGCAAAGCCAAAGTAGTAATAACGGTGCTAGGATTGGTGGAACAGGTAACACAGCTGCTTATGTCACTAATTGCATCCGTAGAGGATACAGGCGATCCAGCACATAGTCTGGGATGTTCTTGACTTAAGGCAGAGCAGGGCCGATTAAAGAACATGCCCGCTGTAGTGGAAAGCTGACAACAGCACTCCCTTTCCGAATCACAAAGTGACTGATTGTCAGCATTTGAACTGCCGCCACAGCCGGAAGAAGAGTCCGAAGTAGATGATGATGATGCCGAGCTGGTTAAAGATCCCGCCGATGTAGAGTTCTGTGTACATATGGAGGTTTGTGACACAAAGGAATTGGCTGAAGTGCAAGAAGAACGACACAAATCTTGTGTTTGTTGTGAGCTGCGCACAAAGATTTTTACGGCATTATCATTACAATTAATGGGTTTTCTTAAGGGTTTCTCCGCCATCATAAGCGAATCACATTCAATATAATCGTCTTGTGATTCCACGGTTTCCTCCTTCACCCAGTCATCGTCGATTTTGATGTGTGTCGTGCTCGTATTCGAGCAGCGTAAATTGTTTTTGATCTTCAAACGCTGCTCATTTTCAATATTACACTGCTTCGTTAGGGATGCGGTGGTATTGTTTAAGGCCTCATTCGTTGTGGCCTTGGTAAGATTCTTCTTGTTAAAGTTGCTGACATCATTAAGATCGGCCGTGTTATAGTGACTGTTAAAGGTGCCCTGTTGCACGATTTTAACCTGTGCCGATGATATTGTTTTACTGTCAGCAATTTCTTTGGGAAGTTTCATTTTATTGAAGGCATATTCCTGAAAGTGCTCGGATTTATTTGAAGTCGCCTGTTGATTATTTTTAACATCCGAACACTTATCAAGGTTTTTTAACTGTGTACACGAAATTCGCTTTTTCTCCTCCTTAAAGTCATGCGAGGAGGAGACGCCCGAATCGGAGTTACTCTCCAAAGATAAACGCTTCAATTTATTGCAATCCTCCTGTTCATAGGGCTTAAGGCTACGTTCATGTTCCGTTACGGACATGGGACAGTTGTCGAAGTTACAGTTTTTATAGCCACAAGTTGATTTGCGAGAGTTTTCCTCTGGTTTATGCCGTTCCAAATCGTTCAATTGATTGATAATCAACAGAGGCTGTCGTTTCTTGCGTATGTGTATGCGTTCCACTTTGGCCTTTTGATAATTACCCACCGAAATGCGCGTATTTCTTAGCAATTGTTCATCTATAACCAGAGAAGATTTTTCTGTTTCCAAATCCTTGAGATGCTCTATCGATTTAGATTTCTGTATGTTTTCCTGTGTTTTTGCCGCTCGTTCCGTTAGCTGTTGTGACTTTGGAACAAGCACTTTAGAAGTTTGTTTATCTGTTATGGGTATGGGTTTTGGTATACGCGACACTGTTCGACTTTCTTTAGGCTCATTACGTCGATATTGAACTGTTTCTTGACTCAAAACCGAACAGTTATCCGAACATTCTTGTGAGCACTCCGAACACTCTGTGCATGTGGAGATTACACTAACCGAACTCCTATTTTGTGAGTGTTCAGTAAATTGTGGGTTGGTTGGTTTAAGCCTACGATTGGGTTCTTTATGGGGCACTGGGGCCGGCCGTTTAGGTTGCGGTGGTATATTTTTCAATTGCTTTTGTGCCTCAAACATTTTATTGATTTTAGCCACCGCTTCTTTAGGATTAACATTGCTATCGCTATTCCGTTCGATTTTCTCGGTGGCTTTATTCTGTTTATTGTTGCTATGCTCACATTCCGTATGCTTTATGCGAGCTATGCGCTCAGCTCTTGACTTAATGCCCGCTCGTACCATATCTCGCCGTATATCACAAGTGGACATTTTATTGCGATAATTCCAGCTGTTGGATTTGACACCATCCTCATTTGTAGAATGATCCGATTCATTGGCCGTATCGTATAACGATGGGCAACACTTTGAGGAGCACTCAGTTTTATCGGAACTCGCTAGGGAGGCGGGAGCCGCTGGTGTTTTAATGAATTTGGGCGGTGAGTTTGTGGTACGTTTAGAATTCTGTATAAATTGCCAAGATTCTACTGTGGGCGGTGGAGGAGGCAATGGCTTATTGGGAGCCTCTTGGCGATTTATCGATATGCGATTGACATGTTTACGTGGCGGCGCATTTGCATTATAGCTGGGTGAGGGTGTTTTCTTGAAATCCATAAAATTATACTGAGGCACTGAACCTGTTTTGGTCATAAAAGCCTCTTTGCACTGATGCACATAGTTCACTTTCAGCAATTCCATTTGTGGTACTTCGGCACTGGACATGCGTGAATCCAATGTGCTATCCATGCCGACACTTGTTAAAGTTTCACTTGAAGGTTTACGTTGTATGCGATGCATTTTGCTTTAAAGGGCAGAGTTTTTTTTTGTGACAATTTTTAGTAGAGAATAGAAGGCATCGTTTTATTTTTAGTTTCGTTAGGCAATCGTTTAGGTTCGTTTTTATAAAAACAAAAAATTTGTACTTTTATGTGTTTTTGATTTATATGGCTGGTTATCGTTTTGTAATTCGCGTTTAGTTCATAACTCTTTTTTGTATGAAATTTTATTTATTTTGGGCATATAAAGGTGTATGTAATGCCCTTTCTTTTGTAAGTTTTTTTCTATGGGATTATCGTTATAATTCTCGTTAGGTTAATATAAAATTTAATTACGGTCTTAAAAAAAATTTCTTATAATTCTCATTTAGTTAACAATTTTTTTCGTTGGTTTTTAATAAATTTTGTACATATAATTTTTTTTAAAATCCGAATTTATTTTGATTCGTTTCATAGGATTTTGGATTCAAATTTTTTTTAATTGCCTTCGAGAATTTTTCATAAAAATCAATTTTTTTATATTAAATTCCGCTGAATATCAAACTTTAAGAGAATTTGTTGGTCGGTGAATTAATTTTTAAAAATATTGGCTTGATTTTAATTTCTTTATTGCTTTTTTGTAAGTAATTTCGTTTAAGTGCTTCAAAATTAAAAATTCTCATTAAGTTGATACAATTTTGTTGGATTTTTTTTTTAATTTTTCGAAATTTTCTTTAAATTTTTAATAAATACGACACGTGGTGTTCTTATCTTTAAAAGCAGTTTTCTGTACCCGTACCACTGTATTTCTTTATTTCATTTCAATAATTTTTGTTAATAATTCTCATTAAGTTGATAACTTTTATAAGAAATTTCTACTGCCAGCACAGTCCATAAATTCCAAGTAATTTTTTATAAAAATTCTGCTTAAGTTTACAAAGAATTGCGAATAATTTTCTTAAGCTTCTCCTGATACTTTTACAATATCTTGGTTTTAAAATGTACACTTTTTACACAATTTTTTTCTGTTAAATTTTTATATTTTAAATTCCTCTTTCTGGTTTTAATTATGCCCGCAGAAATTTATTTATTTTTCTGTTAAATTTTTATATTTTAATTTCCACTTTTTGGTTTTAATTATGCCCGCAGAAATTTTTTTCAAAAATCTTATTTAGTGCAGCACCGTTTCTTGTAACTTTTATATGTGATTTGTGGGAATTTATATTTAAAATTCTCATTCAGTTGACCGCTTTTCATATAAATTCTCATAATATTGACAATTTCAATTTCTTTCTTAATAGTTTAAGCACAATTTTGTCGTTTTATTTTGTATTTTGTTGTTGTTGTTGTTAAACCATTTAACTTTTATTTCTTCTGTTTTATTTTGTATTAACCTTGGCTTTTTACATGCTTTCATTTGTTGCACTTATTTTTATTTTTATATTTTTGTAAGCCTGGTTTATATTTAAAAATTTCTTTTTTTTCCTCTTTTGTTGTTGTTGCTGCCATATATATAATCCATACAAACATAAATATGTTATTATAAATAATTTTTATTTCTTTCTTTCTTTCATTAATAAAATGTGACACTTTTAAACTTAATCTTTAACATGGTTTTAATGTGTGTGTATATTTTTGTTTTGTTTCTCTTCTTTTCGTGACTTTCAAATCTCTAGAAATTCAACTCGTTTTATATAAAAAAAATTTTTGTTTTCAAACCGTACGCGCTCGTTTATAATTCTCATCCGTTAAGCATGATGTTTAGACATCAAAAGTTCGTTTTAAACTATTTTGTTTAAGCCTCATAAACATAATAAAAACATAAAAGCCACTAAGAAAACAATTTTCAAGCCGCACTTAATGTTCGTTCGAACATGTTGTAAGCAGTTGGTATGGAAGAGATTTAAATTGAGAAGATACTGTGGTTCAACAACTTATTTTCCCAGCATTAAAGCTGAACTATAGTGAGTTCATGTTCATTATTGATTTTATGCCAGTTTAATGAACATTTTGTTGGATTTATTCTAGAGCCATAAAAAAGGTATTTTTGTGAGTTTAAATTTAGGTTAATTTCCATAAAATCCATATACTAATTGCGCTATAATTTAACCCTTTAGTTCCTATGTTATTGATCGATGTCTGAGGTCTTGGATGTCAGTGGCCCTGATGTTCTGGTTTAACATTCAACAGTTTAAAAATTAACCTGCCGGTTTTATGGATGTTGTATTTCGAACCTTATCAATCGATAATTTGAATAATTCAACGAATTACTACGTCCCATGCACGCAACGCAATTGGACCCAAATAGGTTTTTGGAAATTCTCTCCTTACCTACAGTATCTAATCTACTAACAAAATTCAGTTTATAAATTTAATGGTTGAGATGACTTAATGTGATCTCAAAGGTACTAAAGTACTTTTTTTTAAATTTTGTTTGTCTTGAATTTGACCCAAATAGGTTTTTGTGAATTCCCTCCTACCTACCCCCATCCAACCTTCTACCAAAACTTAGTTAAGAAGACATAATGTGATCTAGTGATCTAAATGGTACAAAAGTACTTTTTATTAAAATTTTGTTTGCCTTGGAATTGTATCCAAATAGGTTTTTGGGAATACTCTCCTACCTACCATAACTAACCTACTAACAAAACTTAGTTTATAAATTTTCGGGATGAGAAGACATAATATTATCTAAAAGGTACTCGAGTACTTTTTTTTAAAAAATTTTGTTTGCCTTGGAATTGGACCCAAATAGGTTTTTGGGCATTCTCCTCCTACCTACCCCCATCCAACCTTCTACCAAAACTTAGTTAATAAATAGTTAACAAGACATAATGTGATCTAGTGATTTAAAGGGTACAAAAGTACTTTTTATTGAAATTTTGTTTGCCTTGGAATTGTATCCAAATAGGTTTTTGGGAACAACCTTCTACCAAACTCAGTTTAATAAATAAAAATAGTTGAGAAGACATAATGTGATCTAAAAGGTACCAAAGGGTACTTTTTTAAATTTTGTTTGCCACTCCATAATATTGTATATTCCTTTTTCAATCCCTTAACTAACTAAGGAATTAAAGCTGTCTTCTTTTTACCAATTTTCTCTCCTGTGTTTCAGATCCTTTAATCAAGTTTATTCCAGCTAAGATGTAATCGATGATGTAGAAGGTACCAAAAGGTACTTTTTTAAAATATGTGTGCCTCTCCATAATATTATACATTCCTTTTTCAATCCCTTAACTAACAAAGTAACTAAAGCTGTCTTCTTTTTACCAATTTTCTCAGCTGAGTTTCAGATCCTTTAATCAAGTAATCGATTTTCCCAGGGAAAACTGGAAATGACTAAAAATGTTCCCTTTTTCGGATTTATAATCAATGAAAAGAAGAAAGGTTTCAACCTTTGCTCTGCGATCACTGAGATCGCTGGTGCATTATTCAACCAGCCAGTCAGTCAGTCAATTCGCCTGTCTATTGACTATCTAATGCAGGTTTTTTTTATGTTGGTGTGATATACACAGGAGATTGGTTCTCTTACACTTATTCTATTCCATTCATCAATCAATTGACTTTTTTTGGTTTTCTTGCTTCTTCCTTAAATGAATGAATGTTTGTTTTTTTTAATTTAAATTAAAAAAAACAAAATTGTATACAAGCCCCAGTTAAAAACGTGTTGGTATGCCCCAGAAAACGACGCGTTCATTGGAATTTACATTATTTTCGTGTGGTAATTTATTACAATTCATGTTTTTGAACATGTTACGATCATTTTCTCTTAACATTTGTTTAATATTTTTAAATGATTTTTATCGTTTATCGTTTTCTATTAATTCCTAATATTTCGTTTTATCTGTTTTTTAATTCAAAATTCAAAATCGAACACAAACAAGAAGTCATATAAAAAGAAAAATAGAAATGAATGAAGCTGTTCTATGGCGTGGCTATTCAATACGATGCAACTGTCAATCAAATAAATTAGATAACGGTAAACAGATTCAATACTAATGCATTAGGTCACAAAAAAATCAAAATTTCAGATTGAATTTTAGATAACTTACAACCTTATTTGTAACAAATTCCACAAGAGTGTGCCGCCGAATGATTCAGAATGCAGCACCATGTCCGTCTTGTCGTTCATGTAAACTTTACCAACAAAAGGTTGGCCACCAATTAAACAAGAAAAAAAAAGGTTGAAATAAAAAAGAAATTACTATTCGTGACTACTACAATTCGCTCCACCTAACAGATGTCACTGCATCTATAATATGCGGAAAGCAATTCATTATTATTCTTGTATGAAATTTAAGTTTAAACTTCGGGTCAGATATGCAAAGTTGGGCAAACATAGAAACTGGTCTCCCATGCATCTACAACAAAAAAAAAAAAATATATTGCCAAGGCTTTAATCAATGGCAGTCAATCCTAACTACATGGGTACCGTTTTAAGTTGTTGTTGTCAATTGTTTTTGATGTTATATCAGCGATTCGCAGATGGAAATTTGATTCAAAAAGTTTTTTTTCTTAGCTAGTAAGAGGGGTCTTCGTTATATGATCAATATCATCTAAGTCACCGTAATCTAGAAGATATGTAGTGTGTTGGCCTACTAAATATGAGCAAAGACTATAAATATATGAGATATATGAGAATAAATTGCTTAGAGAAGAGAACAATACGTTCTCTGAGTATAATAAGTTCTCTGAATACAATAAGTGGCAGTAGCCGTACTGCCATCGATAAATTTTGTACTGTCAGTACAAGGTATGGGAGTGCAACATGTATAGGGTGTTTTTTATAGAGGTATAGAACTTTAAGTTGCAATAAAACAACGATGGATTATTCGATTGACATGAATTTTATTTATCCGAAAGATAATCTTGTGGCATTACATTTTAAATATGATTTCTGGCATATGACCGCCACGGCTGGCGCGGATGTTGTCCAATCTGGACGTCCAATTTTCGATGACTTTTTCCAACATTTGTGGCCGTATATCGGCAATAAGACGGCGAATGTTGTCTTCCAAATGGTCAAGCGTTTGTGATAGCCCCACAGAAAGTAGTCTAGCGGTGTTAAATCACAAGATCTTGGAGGCCAATTCACAGGTCCTAAACGTGAAATTAGGCGGTCATCAAACGTGTCTTTCAATAACTCTATTGTGGCACGAGCTGTGTGACATGTTGCGCCGTCTTGTTGAAACCACATCTCCTGGACATCATAGTTATTCAATTCAGGAATGAAAAAGTTAGTAATCATGGCTCTATACCGATCACCAATGACTGTAACGTTCTGGCCACATCGTTTTTGAAAAAGTACGGACCAATGATTCCACCAGCCCATAAAGCGCACCAAACAGTCAGTTTTTCTGGATGTAACGTGAGGATTACCTTCACTCCAAATGCGGCAGTTTTGTTTGTTGACGTAGCCATTCAACCAGAAGTGCGCTTCATCGCTAAACAAAATTCGCTTATGAAAATCGGGAACACAGAACCATTATTTTCGAAATAAAATTGCACTATTTGCAAGCGTTGTTCAGGCGTGAGTCTATTCATGATGAATTGCCAAACCAAACTGAGAATAAATCACTTGACAGCTGTTAAATCGGTCGCCATCTTGAAAAGTAATGCCAACTTAAAGTTCTATACCTCTATAAAAAACACCCTTTATATTTATACATATATATTTATAGTCTTTGATATGAGGTTCAAACCTCAATCCAAACATCAGAGAGAAACGAAATATGAAACAAATATTTCTTCGGCAACTTCGATAGAGATATTCTGATGACTATTTCTGATAACAAAACGGTGATAACAACCCTAGAAGATATTTTTATCACTTCCGGAAGAAAAAACAAAATTTTTTCCTAAATATCTAGCTGTTTGGAGAGTTGTAGTCGCCGTAGTCTAGTAGATAGTGTGTTCGCTTATTAGATGTAAAGCCCGGGTTCGAGCCCAAGGTCAGACATCAAAACGAAATATGAAAAAATATTTCTTCGGCGACTTCCTCTCAGCAGATTTCTGGCAAAAACTCGAAGAGTAAATAAAGCTACCATGAAAAAAGTTTCTCAAAAATCTGTCGTTCGCAGTCGATGTTAAACTGTAAGTCCCGCCGCTCAAGTATAAAATTAAGGCACACAACATGTGGTGGTGTGAGAAGCTAGGCCGTAATCCTGACTGAAGGGTTGTAATGGCCAATTATGTATGCGGACATAGTTTCTTTGAAGCCCAAACCCAATCACCCTGAAAAAGTGTGAGCATAAGTAGGATAGAAGAGAAGGTAGAGTTTTAATGAATTGATAAGAATTTGCCTCAGACTTAATATAAAGAGAAGGAGAGTGAAAATTAGATTCTAATGGACACAATATTTTAGGGAAAAGTGTTGAATGATATGGGTTGAAATTGATTAAAAAAATTCAAAATCTTTCACGAGATTTAAAAATTATTGCTCAAATCCGTAGAGGCCCTACATAGACAGAAATGAATGCAAAGGTTTGTAATATAAATCTCAGGCATATACATTTAAGGATCATTTTGAGCTAGGAATCTGGCCTTCATTTAAAACTTATTGTAAAACAATGTTGCTAGAAAATTTCAATTTTAAAAATTCAAAGCTAAAGGTCCAGTATATGTTAATAAACAAACTATATAAACTGTATATGTATATGTATGCATATAAATACATAGAAAAACTAAAACAAACTGTTGGCAAATTTTCAAAAATTTTACAACTAAAATTACGATATTTTTTCTTCTAATTTTTATTTATTTGTTCACAAAGGTTGCAGCTTCTCTTGAACCCAATGTCAAATCTAATTTTAATTTCATGGTTATTTTCTATAAACTTTACGCATTTATCACATTATAATTATTTACACATGATGCTACAACATTAGTATCTTTTTTAATTTGGGTTATTCAAATTAAATACACACATAATGTATTAAATAGCATCGTTTCAATTATAATCTTAACGGAATTTATTCAAAATCTTACCTCCAATCGATAATGGCATAAAATCTTTTTACAATTTGATTTACTACGTACCTGTAATCAAATAAAGAAGAAGACAAAAAAAATAAAGTTTTTATCGTAAATCAAAAAAATTTATAAAAATAATTTTAAAAATCGAAATTTTTTCAAATCCAAAATTTTCAAATAAAATTAAACGAAATGCATGCTCGACCTTAAAAAAGAAGAGGGGCAATGGAAAATGAAAATCATAAATTAACTTAAAAAAAAGCCCCGTCTTCAGATATCAAAACGTAGCTTTAGAGAAGATTTTATAATGTGCTCAAAGGTGCTGTTGAGTCATCTGAATCTAAACAATCAGAAGCAATAAAAAAAAAACCATGACGCTACAAACGATTGCAGTTGCAGCATGTAATTTGCATATGAATGACATGGTGATAATGACAATGGAATGACCCAACGGTTGAGTGACAGTTACAGATATTGTTTAGATATTATTTATGTCAGCATTAACATACATATTTCCTTAAAAATATTTCCAAATTTTATATAAATGCATAGGAAACTTAAATTCAAAAATAAATTAGAAGGGAACCGTTGTCAAATTTGTTTTTGTTAAATGAATGCATTTGGGGTCACGCTTAGTTATTAATATGCGCTCATAAGATATAAGAGAGAGATAGCATGTGAAATACAATAAATAAAGAAACTAATCGTTTTATACTGAATTTTCGATAACCATAATTTTCTATAAAAATTATTTTTTGTATCATTACATCATTTCGTATTTTCTGTATTAATTTTTTAATAATAAGCATCTATCACAGAAAAGGTAGTCAAGAAAACATATTGATGATAAAAACATTCGAAAGAAAATATTAGATACATAACAATAACACCTGGAAAATGTTTCAATAATAATCTTTTCCTAAATCAATTTCTTAATGATATTATACCACGTACAAATTTTCGATAACTATATGTAATTTTTTATTAAAAATTTTTCAATAACTATAATTTTCTATAGAAAGTTACTCTATGCATAACTTTCTATATATAATTTTTCGATAACTATTATTTTCCATTGAAAATTTTGATAACTATAATTTTGTAAAGAAAACTACTCGATGATTATAATTTTATGTAGAAAATTTATAATATTTTATAGAAAAATTTTCGATAATTATGAGCCTCAACAATCTTACAATCGATAACTATTATTTTCCATTGGAAATTTTTTGATAGCTATAATTTTGTAAGGAAAATTGCTCGATGATTATAATTTTCTATAGAAAGTTACTCTATGCATAAGTTTCTATAGATAATTTTTCGATACCTATTATTTTCCATTGAAAATTTTTTGATAGCTATAATTTTCTATAGAAAACTACTCGATGATTATAATTTTATGTAGAAAATTTATAATATCTCATAGACAAATATTAGATAATTATGAGTTTCTGCAATCTTACAACCGATAACTAAAATTTTCGATTGGAAATTTTTTAATAACTATATTTTTTTGCAGAAAATTACTCGATAACTATAATTTTATATAGAAAGTTTCGATGTACAATAAACAATATTTGGATATAAGTAATTTTCTATAGAAATTATACCGATAAATGTAATTTTATACAGAACATTTCTCAATAACTTTGGTTTGTTTAATTTTTTGTTATCGATAATAAAATATATTTGAGGAAAAAGTTTACTTGGTACATCGATATATAAAAAATTTTTCCATATATTTAATTTTCTATAGAAATTACTTCGATAAATGTAATTTTATACAGAACATTTCTCGATAAGTTTGGTACGATTAATTTTTTGCTATCGATAACAAATTATATTTGAGGAAAAACAAATCTCTTGGGACTTTCTCTTGTTAAATTACAATTAGTCATCTTGGCACACGTAAATAAATTCTACCTTTAAAGATCTCTCCCCTAGTCCGTCAGTTCTGTTAATGAACCCTATTAGAAGAAGCCTGAATTCTTTCAAATCTACCGGTTCATCAACTGCCATATCTGCCTAGACACCTGCACAAAAGGACAGTGGCATAGAAAATGATCCACTGTTTTCTCTGCTTCTTCACACTACATACATACATAATTGGCCATTACATCCCTTCAGTCAGGATTACGGCTTAGCTTCTCATAGCCTATAAAAATTTGAGATATCCCCATTCTATCTACTGATCCTGTGTCTAAAGATGACACACCCCATTAGTACTTCTATAATAGCAATCATCTCCCGATTTTTCACGCTTATGATAAGCTTAGTTCCTTTAGAATTGAAATTTGGAAATAAGGCACGCGCGAACCTACAATCCGTTATACATCTCCATACAAGGTTTACGAGTGAATCAAACTTTCCCTCAATAATCCCAAAAAAAAAACGCCCATTGTTATAGTTTTCAAAACAGAACCTGATCTTGTCAATTCACCCGTTTCCAATAATGCCGCAATGACTGGATTCTCAGAGAAAATCCAATCTGATAGTCTCACCTAATACGGTTTAGTAGCCTTTTACATTAATAGTCCGGTTGTAATCTACGGTAAAAACACGTCCCCTCAAAGTCTTTAATGTTGGCTGATTATCCATATAAGTTGTAATTCTTGGGCACATCGCAAATGTGTCATATATTGATAGGCTCCTGCTAAGCAAATATAAAATCATTATTCAGTTGAGTGTTTATGGCATAAAAATTGTTTTTAATTGAATTATTAAGTCTTTAATTTATTATCCAGATTGTTTTTTATATTATTTTATTAAAGATATTTAATATTTACGATTGTATTGTATTTCTTAATAAATATTTATAAGTTAGTTAACCAGTCATACTCTCAGTTTCAATGAAATTTGCAAAAACGTTGAAGAATAAACTCCACAGTCATTAAAACTGTTACTTTGACTCTTCAACGTCTGGCGTTTTTTTTTTCTTTACTTTACTACACAGCATTTCAACGAATGAAAATGAAATTAAAGTTAGCAAAACCGTTATAGAATATAATTAGTTATCATACGAATGATTATCATTAACGACTTAACCAGCCAAACTGCCAGCCAAGTTAACACCAACAACACTGGCTTAGAAAAAAATAAAACACGCACGAAGCTAAAGTTGAATAAAGAGGAGAGAGGGAGAGAGAGCAAAACAAATAGAAAAAAGACAGAATTTTTTCTGCTTTAAACAAGAAAGTCGAGAGTCATGATGTTAAGCTCACCTATACAAGCAAGCCTAACGAAAGAAAAGTTCACAGACGAAACTCACTTCAAAAGACATAATCATACTGAAGGTGGAGATGAAGATGGTGATGATGATGATGACGGTGACGGTGATAAACAAACAACAGCATGTTGCTAGTCACTTAGAAATGTGTCGTATTAGTAACAAGTGTTAGTAACACTTTCGTTACTGCCACTCACTTGCTTAGTCACTAATTTCAGTCACTTATTCCATAAATTCACTTGTTATAATTACTCGACTCGTCGTGCTATTGTTATTGTTTTTGGTTTTCAATTTCATCTTTTGCGGTTAAAATTTAGATTTCATTTTCGTGTTGGAATTGAAATCTTGAAGAAGTAAAAAAAAAAAATCAAAAAAAAGTTGTGCATCATTTTCAGTTTAACACTCTAGTTGTCTAATGAAATTACCAGCAAACAACAACAACAACTATAAGTACAACAATAGCTGAAAATAGTAAAAATCTTGTAAAGAAAAAAATATGCTTGAGTGCATTCGTAGTAAAACAGTCAAAAAATCTGCTGTGTCTGCTATGGATAGATGTACGAATGAATGAATGAGTGAATGAATTCCCTGATTTTTTGTTTACGTCTTAAACATCAGCTTTAAACATTAACACGTAAAAATAAAAAAATTAAATTTTTTTTATATTTTTTTCACTTTTCCTTATAGCATTGCAATTATCGAAACTATGCTCGTGTTAAAAGAAAGCGAAATTATTTCGAAAGTGTCACCGAATAGAGTTTTAGAATTCGAAAATTTAAAAACAAATTAAACTTTGACCGTATTTACATATATATATTCTATTAGCCGTTGTTGTAATTAAAACTCATTTGTATTTATTGCATTGATTTTCATGATCTCATGACCTCATCACTTCGTATTTGTGCTGCCACTTCAACTGCATATCAACACATTTATGTAGGTAGTAACAAACATACTGCGTTCTCATGGTACAGATTATAAATTTCATTATGATATTATGAAACCATAAATAACCGTAATTTTCTATAGAAAATTTATCGATTACTTTGTTTATGGAAATCATTTTTCGCTAACTAATTTTCTATTGAAAACTTTTTGATGAATATAATTTTATGAAAAAGTTTTTGGTTAACTAGAAATTGCAATACAAAGTTTTTCGATAATTATAATATCACATAATCTACTACGTAAAATTTATCGATAATTATAATTTACAAAAGAAAATTTGTTGATAACTATATATTTTTTTTTAATTTTTCGATAACTATAATATTTTATAGAACATATTTCGATAACTATAATCTTTTATAGAACATATTTCAATAAGATTTTTCGATAACTATAATTTTCTATAATTTTTTTTCGATAACTATATTTTCTATACGCAATGTTTCGATAACTATAATTTTCTATAAAAAATTTTTCGATAACTATAATTTTCTATAATTTTTTTTTCGATAACTATAGTTTTCTATAAACAATTTTTCGATAACTATAATTTTATTGGAAATTTTTCGATAACTATAATATTTCATGGAACAAATTTCGATAACTATAATCTTTTATAGAACATATTTCAATAAAATTTTGCGATAACTATAATTTTCTACAAAACTTTTGCGATAACTAGTTTTCTACAAACAATTTTTCGATAACTACTATTTTCTATAAACAATTTTTCGATAACTATAATTTTCTATAAAAAATTTTTCGATAACTATAATATTCTATAAAAAAATTTTCTATAACTGTAGTTGTCTATAAACAATTTTTCGATGACTATAATTTTCTATAACAATTTTTCGATAACTATAAATTTCTATGAAAAGCTTTTTCGATAACTACAATTTTCTGTCGAGTAAAAGATCGCACTGTGTTATCCATATAGCCTTAGGAAGGAACCCGACTTTAGAAATCGGTATTCTATCCAATCCTACTGTTAGAAACATCAGTATCTGGGGAGCATTTCAAGAATGTCAAACAGAAGCAAGTGAACCTTTCCCACATTCCGATTCTAGCCATAACATAATGGGAAGTTATGGCATAATATGGAAGTTATGAAATTACCATTCTCATGTTCCAATGAGCCCGTAGGCCCTGTTAACATTCATAAACAGCAGGTGGGCTATGCTATCTACAGATTACTTGTCTAATAATCTTAATCTGGTAATAGTCCTATCCACCTACAGGTTATTTCGTGGCCTTATGTGGAAACCCCTGAAACATCACTGAAGCAGTGACCAGAAATCGCAGGCCGGAGATTCTTCTCTCACTTCTCAGAAAGAAGAAAGGAATTTTGAAGAAAGAAAGCTTACATTGAAGAAGGTATCACCTATTCAAAACTCCTATGTACTTCAGACTGAGAGCTAGTTATTTGACTGGTACCACAGCAAATTTACATTACGACTGTACTTTCGATACTTGACTACAGCAACTGTAGCGTACAGTGCGGCCATGTGTACCGATTAATTTCTTTCATAGGGTAATAAATGCTCAGTTTGACAGACTATAATTAACTATACTTGTTAGAAAGCCTCTAAATTTTACAACTCTTTATTTATGGCAGGCAACAGCAGTTTTCATTTACAAGTGGCGGTTAAAAGTCAAACGCAGTGTTGGTTTTTACAGCAGGGGCACGTAGAAAATCAATTAAAAAAGAAAACAATTTTTATGAATGATTTTCTAAAGCAAAACAATAAAAAAATGGGTTTAAAACAAACCAAATTTTTTTATTTCGTTTATTAAATATTCGTATACGAATATAAATAATTTATAATTGCCAGCAATTAAAATTGAATCGTATTGACCATTAAGAAGAAAGGGCCTTTGAACTGTGGCTAAATTAAGATGAAAATATGTTGCGTTTTTAAGGCAAAAGAAATCATCATTAAAATTAATTTAAAAAAAAACGAGAAAAAAAACAGAAAAGTTAACATAGACAGATAGATGTATGCCACAAACATACATACATACATTCATAAATATTTAAATAATTATTTCAGAAATTAAGAGAACTACTAACTTTCTTTGGAAAGAAAGAAATTTCAATACAATTTCTAAATTTACAAGTGAATGATTTTTTACCTACTTCCACCGAATTCAAAACAAACAGAAAAAAAGCTGTCAAAAGTACTTTTTTTTTTGATATTCAATCGTACTTAGAAATTTACGCTTTATTACGCTCTGTTTAACAAAATCATCTTCAAGACACACAGAGAGAGAGAGAGACACTTGTAACTTTAATGTTTGTTATTATTCTTTTTGTTTTTGTTGTTATTGTTTTTTTTTTTTAATTGTATCGTACAATAATTAGCCAGTGATTAATTATTTTAGAAAATTCAAAATATTTTTCCACCTTTTTTTTTTTTTTTAATTGGCAAGTAAAAAAATTCTGTAAACTGTAAATAAGAAATATGCGTGCGGCCAGGCAATTTTTAAATAGAATTACAAAAAAATGTGAAAGAATTTTACATTTTCACAGGCTAATTCATGTGGGTATTGTGAGAAGTATTTGAAAATATGTATTAAAACCTTAAACCTGACTTACAGGCACAATCTTGCAATCTTACGCTGTCAAATATGCTACCAAAACTCAAACGACTGGCCTATTTATGCAGTGAATTGTGTTGTTTTACTGGCACATAGTGTCGTATAATACTCCATTAATTTACTTCGATCTTTAGCTAACTTTTTATTTACGACCACTTTAGATCTCCATAAACAGACATGTCCGTCTTGACCGACCAAAGCTTTTCGTTTCACGCGGATTCTAGTCGCGATTTCTGCGATCAGAATGTTCTGTTAAGCTCTGTATTGGAAATTGAGTTATGCATCCACCATGTGTATGAAAATTTTTCTGAAACAGTGGTTAATGTTAGGTTAGGTTAGTTCGGAGTGGTAGCTCTGATATCAAAAAATATCACTCGAGCACACATAGCGGCCCGTTGTAATGCCACGGGTTAACGCAGACTCTATACTGACCAAGTTCCACCAAAATCAAGGAAGAGAAATAAGTTGGTCACCGCAAGGGCTGCACAGTGGTTAATGAAACCTTGAAATTTATTCATTGCGTCTACTTTCACATTCACTTTGGTAAAGAATTCTACACTTCATATTCACTTCGAGAATCCATATTTCGATTGCAGATAATAGTTGCCAGCATCGTTATAATTATCGAAAGCTACTAAAAGCACCTTAAGACCTCGCAACATACATACATAATTGGCCATTACAACCCTTCAGTCAGGATTACGGGCTAGCTTCTCACACAACTCATGTTGTGTGTCTTAATTTTGTACTCGAGTGGCGGGACCTACTGTTTAAAGTCGACTCCGAACGACAGATTTTGAGAAACTTTTGCATGGCAGTTCTATTTACTCTCAGAGTTTTTTTTGCCAGAAATCTGCTGCTTTTCCCCCCGTTTCGTTTTGATGTCTGGCCTGGGGCTCGAACCCGGGCTTTACGTCTAATAAGCGAACACACTACTTACAAGACTACGGCGACTACAAGTCGAACCTTAATAATCTTTTGAGGTTATTTGTCTGCCTAGGCTAGCAAAACTTTGCACGTCTTCAGCAGGCTTATTATCCAGAAGGCGTGAACTATTTACTCGCATGTCTTTTTCCCCTCATTCGCATTAATAATTGGCATTTTTCAGCATACTTTTGTTAGCTTATCAGCTCATCCTGCTAGATTTTAATATTTCTATATAATCGATTTTCTTTGTAAGGCATTGCGTCAATCAACCACGAAGGGATGTGCCCCACATGACCGTGGATATTATACTATCGTTAATAAGTATCTTTCGCCTTGCAGTCTAGCACGTCCTTAAGCCTGTAAAGAGGTTTCAAGACATCGTCCTTTTTGCGTTCTATACAAAAGACCCCAAAGGACTTGATAGGAGTACTTGTAGACTTTTAACGTATACCCATGAGAAGGGCATATATTGAGATGGATTAGGAAGATATAATTTTTGTGGCATCACAATGAGCCATAGGACCTCAGAGTGAACTTGCAAGCACACGTATAACTCATCCAAAAGTTTGTTTTCTCTTGTTTACATATCAAATCTATATATGATTTCTAGAATCGAGTCACTAGTTGAGAGAATTAAAGGGTGTATGTGCATAGTTTTATGAATTTAAAACATACATACATATACATAATTGGCCATTACAACCCTTCAGTCGGAATTGCTGCCTAGCTTCTCACACCACACATGTTGTGTGCCTTGAGTGGCGGGACCTACAGTTTAACGTCGACTCCGAACGACAGATTTTGAGAAACTTTTTCATGGCAGGTTTATTTACTCTTAGAGTTTTTTGATAGAAATCTGCTGAGAGGAAGTCGTCGAAGAAATATTTTTTTGATATTTCGTTTTGATGTCAGGCCTGGGGCTCGAACCCGGGCTTTACGTCTAATAAGTGAACACACTACCTACTAGACTACGGCGACTATTAAATTTAAAACATTTAAAATTATTATGGAAATAATGATTTTTTTTAATTCATACTACTTCTAATTATAAAAATCTGTATTTCCCACGCAGCTCATGTAACCGCGAAAACTATTTAAATAGCGCACCTCTTATTAAGCGATTAATGACAATAAATTGTGAATAATTTAAAAAAACAATTTTTAAAGTCTTCTTCCCTTCCTACTATAATTTATGACATTGAAGGAAATAATTTAATAAAAATATTTAAAGAAAATATTTTGTCAGCAAAACCATGGGAAATTGTAAGAAAATTGTTGTTTAAATGTTTCTTCTTTTCAATTGTCTCACATTGTTATGTTAATTTTTTCCCGTGATGAGTGCTGACATAATACGACTGTTTAAATTCAATTTCAAAAACAAAATTTTCTTAAAAAAAAAAAAAAAACAAATTAAAGTCTTTTGTAATGAACATTTAATTGCTTAATTAAAGTTCTAAGAATTATTATTGAAAAAAAAAATTCAAGTACAATTTGAAATATTTTAGTTTTTGAAATACAACGTATTTTAATCCAATAGTTTATCGTCGTTTGTTATCGTTGTTTACTAGGTATGTACATATTTTTCCTACACAATGTACAGAGACTCATATAATTTTTTATTTCGTATTGTTTTTCTGAATCGGGTCTGTTTTTGAGATCCCTCTAATGTAACAGTTAATCATATTTTAGTGGAACTGAAAGAAAGAACTCGAATGTGAACAAGACATGAGTTAAGGTCCTCTCATATAGAGGTAGCGATGTACAATATTCTAGTGAAAGTTATTGTGTGTGTTATCTGCTTATTACACTGTATTGATAATCTTCTTATCATGTTAATTGGAACACTACGATACAAAGTTGCTGATAGATAACTAGGTACATGAGGCTGTCAGCCCAGGAGAATTATGCCACTTATACTCACTGTGAAATCACAATTTTTCATTCTTGGAACCTATAAGCTTATGATGAAGCAATTTAGACCCCCAATACACGATTGATCAGTAGATCACATAGGAGTCTTTTACTACGTGATAATGCTGGGCATGTACTCCTCTTCCACATCTCTGCCACTGTTGCAGAAGTCAGTGGCCTTGCGGCCAATACCAATACATTTTGTATGAGATATCTAGGATATAAAATCCAGTAAAAATTCCAAGAATTACTCTAAGCGTGCTTCTTTGGAGTTGAGCAGACTTTCTTTATTTAGACTTGGAGCTTCTATCTGAAGTTGCCCATGTGGTACTAAGAGAATATATTACTGCACTGGCAATCCAGTTCGATACCTAATGTAGAGAGAAAAAAGACCAGCGAAGCAGCCAAAAATTATAATGAATTGCAGGCATAATTCCAAGAAGATTGCTGGTCAAATTTGAGAAGAAGTTGCAAACACTAAAACGTTTTCAAGCAAAAAAGTTGGACTGTACGTGTGTTGAATCCGCGAGACAACTTTGTTTAGCCGAAATGCTGCTTGAAATTCATATAAAAAAGTACTATTTACCTAGCCACTGGAACTAGCTAAATTGGTTATAAAAGCGAGAAAATTGGGATTGGTGTTTACAAATACTTGATCTGCATCTGTTTATATAGTGACAGTAAAAATTTCTCTATGAAGGAGGTATCATATATAGGTAGGACAGTTACACAATGAATTCTTTCTTTAATTCATTGTGTGACTCGCTGGCCAATGGAGCACCAACAAATGAGCTCTACGAAAAGACCAGTACTACACATAAAACTATAGGATTTTGGGAAAGCAAGTCCATCGTTTTCACTACAGCTGCTACAGTCCGTTGTAGTAGTGATAGAACAGTTAAACACAATTCACACTGTCCTACTGCACAATGGTCTTGTTGTTGCGCTTCTTTAACTACTTCGACTACATTTTAATTCTATTTTTTTTAACAAATAAATGAGATATAATTTAATTTTATTCACATACACTGATTATACTTTTCCTTTTTAAATTCGACCTTTGCAGTTGTAAAATAAATAAAGTCACATGAAACATATTTTTTTCCAACACTTTTTAAGGATAAAATTTCAATTTTTTTTATATACAAATTACTTCAAGATTTAATTTACAATCGCCGATTCACGTTTTTCGATATTTTTTTATTATGGCGTATTAAAACAATAAAAATATTTTTAAAAATTAGACAAATATTTTGATAAGAAGAGTTCTTTTCTGGTGTAAAAATTCAAGGTTCCGTTTTAAGATGAACGATTTTGTTCTATTAATGATTTTGCTTTATAATGATAAAAAATAAATAAAAAAATGTATCACGATTTCTTATCTTAAAATTGGCTAAACAGAAACGCAAAAAAGAGAAATTATAAAGAAAATAATAATAATACTAGAACTGATAACGGATGTGAAACGTCATGGATAAAGTTAAGAGCAATCATACATACTAGTGGGCATATATTTACTACTTTTAATTTTAACTTTTTTATGTCATGAGATATTTTAAATATTAAAAGCAGTACAAATGAATTTAAAACTTTCAAGTCTTAACTTGCACAGATTAACTTAAATTTGAGCATAAATTTTAGAAATAAATCTGGACTCTAGCCTAGTCCAGATAAAGAGCATACGGAAAGTCTGCGGAAACTCTTATGGCGCATGCTTATCGTACATGTCGGAGTCATTATTAGGCATTGCATTCTGGGTACTCATGCAGGCGGCATTAGCCCATATGACTACTGACTTTTGCAAAAGTTATAAAGACAAATAAAGTCGAGGAATTTGTTCTTCACATGTTGAGTATATCCCCAGGCTTATGTCGTAGAAATGAATCTGTCAAAGGCTGATGTTGAGAGACTAAATGACTTTTTAACATAAAGAAGCCCAAGATTTTCGATTCGATTTAGATTATACAGCGTACTTTAAAAGTCTTTTGGCTCCTTCAAATAAGCAGTCTCGACTTGTTGTCCATGTCTAATACAGAGCAGAGCAAATGAAAATGGATTGGGCGCTATGAATACTATGCGGAAAGACAACGGAGAGAAAACCTGAGAGAGGCAGAAGCTGACTTGGGAGAGTGAACATGAAAGTAATGATGGAGGATCGAAGACCGGAACAGTTACAGGAATTTCATTCTGTGTGTTAAATTGTTTAACACGTTGACAGCCGACTACGAGATAATTCGGGGATTGCATTCCCTTCTAGGGAGCCAACCACGAGTTATCTCGTACTCACTAAACCCGCCATTTTTGTGTACCTACGAATAAAATCGTATTACATCAGTGCTAGTATCGATAAATGGATTCTGGTAAAAGAACAAAAAGTCAATGTTGGCTTACGTGGCCTGTTTTCTGAAAATTGGTGCGGAAGTCAACGTGCTAATGGAGTCACGCTTCTTGATTTGTAATTTGTTTAACCATTAACTTGAATTCAAGAAATAGGTTGTACAACATCATTACATTACATAGCGTATAGTTCTTAAAGATTTATGGCTTTGTAAAAATTTTATCGCATGCGATAATTATTTAAATTCTTAAAACTAACTACTGTTGGGTTTAATATTAAAATCTTTTTCTTTGCATTAAAAATGCATCTCTCAGGAGATACTTATGTCATGCAACAAATATTATTAATCTCATTCAAAATACAATTAAATATCTCATGATATATTTATTTAACGTTAAAAACAATTCTGAAATCCTGTAGCTATTTTCATTATAGAGACACTATGTCAAACATAAACTCTTTGATCAATTGCAAAAACTATAAATTAAATTCCTTTAAGGCATTACCACCCTAAAGACTGCTACACTCCTTAAATAAATATCCTTAAAAAATGACTTAATTTCGTTTAAAACAATAAATAAATTGCTTACAGATAATTGTTTAACAAATATGAGTTTAAAACAAATTATTTAAAAGCATTCACATGTTCGAACATACATACATAGTCAAAATAAATTGATGGCAATAAACCATATAAATTGACATACAATAATGAAATTCCTAATCAGATACCTTTTTGAAATTCCACAGAAAATAAAACAATTTTAACTAGGAGTTAAAGTTAAAGAAAATGCTATTCAATCAAGTGGATTATTGGACGCAAATTATTAGTCTCATAAGTAAAGAAGATTCTTGTGAAATTCTGATTAAATTAAAAATTTTATTTTAAATCTTATTTTACAGTTGAATTATATCTCAAGGAAATGACCATTTGCTTGCTATGGCATCCAGCTATGGAATTTAATGCGAGAACTAGCAATTGGTTGGCTTACTATCCGGTTATAAATATTCATTTGAATGGTTTACAAAATTCCTTTGCAAAGGATGTGGCGGATTTCAAGAAATTGGAACAGACCTTAACAGCTTATGGAGTCAGCTACAATGAATTGACTTTAAAACTAACCATGGCCATAGAGAAAAACCATTGTGAGGTAAGATTTTCTTCTATCACAAGAACAAATTCTTTGTAACTTTAACTTTATAGAGCTTTTTAGCCTTCCAAGATGATATACTACCCTTTATCGATAGTTTCACAAATGCTAGCCAGTATTCTGTATGGCGTTCTAATAGAAATCGTTTTGTATTCTTATATCTGGACTCACAATTTGAGAAGAACTTGGTGGAGCATGCATTTTTTGAGGGTACTTCTTGGATAACAATTTAGTCTAGAAATTCCTTAACCTTTACCTTACATTACAGAACAGGACAATATTTTATTGGTAACCCCCTCAGCTGCTTCATCACCCGATATTTTGCATTTGAAAACGAATAAATTTTCATCACGAAAATCGGAAAAACAATATTCCCTCCGACTACTGGATCAATATTTTGCCTTGAATGGTACATTTTTATACAATAACTGTTTGTTTCCCGATAAAACTGTAAATTTACAAGGTCGCGAAGTGATTATGGCTGGTTTTGATTACAGACCCTATTTTGTTATCAATTATGGCACAACAGATAACAATTCATATGATATAGCCTATGGTGGTGCTGCGTTGGGTGCTGCCCAAATAGATGGTACAGAGGCGCGTGTGGTAACAACATTTTGCGAAGTCTACAATTGCACAGTGTGGATTGATAGTTGTAAGTGGGAACGGAAGAGTTCGATTGTTATAAATATTTGATCTCATATTTTTCTTAAATTGTCTTTAGCCGAAGCTAACGACTGGGGTGAAGTTTATCCCAATTTAACCGGTTATGGCAGTTTGGGTATGGTGGCTAAAGGTATGGCAGAAATTGCCGTTGGAGCGATGTATTCTTGGTAAAAATAACCTTAAATAAAATTCTATTTTAGGTATTATAACTCTTTCTAGGGGAAAGGCTCTTAAGAGAACACAAATATCTCGAGCAAAAGTCTCATAAGATATTTTCTTGGTGCAAGTGTTACTATCTCTTGCGATACGTGTTTCGTGCTTTTATAAACTATTGCTTCCTAGAAAATATGCACACGTATTCATATAAAGGTTTAAATTCCATAGCACATCCTTGTGTATTGAAGCTAATGTTTAATCCTGGATAGTAAATATAATCTCATGATAGCAATTTTCCATAGAGAAGACTAATTTCTAATGGGAAAGAAAGAACAGTATTTTGATATTATTTTTCTTGTGTGATTTATTTTCTCTCACAGAAAAATTTCAGAGAGAGAATAAAATTTATTTTTATTTTAAATCTCATGCGATAATTTTTTCATGTCTTTAAAAAACTTTTTTATTTCATGAGATATTTTTTCTTACACACATATTTTTCCGTAAACTCTTTTAGAGGGATGTTGACTTGTGTGATTTATTTTCTCTCACAAAAAAATTTTAGAAAGAGTAATTAGAGAATAAAATTTATTTTTAATTTAAATCTCATGTGATAATTTATTCATGTCTTTAAAAAACTTTTTTATTTCATGAGACATTTTTTCTTACATACATATTTGCCCGTAAACTCTTTTATAGGGATGTTGACTATCTACGCCTGGATATGTCCATGTATTTGGTACGCTCTGGCATAACATGTTTGGTGCCGGCTCCCAAGTAGGTTGCTTAATAATTTATTAAAAATTCATATTTAATTTGTTATCCTAAACAAAGGCGCCTAGCAAGTTGGTTGCTGCCTTTGGAACCATTTCAATTTACCCTATGGCTAGCTGTGGTAGCCTATTTGATAATTGAAATCATAAGTCTATGCTGTACACACAAGTTTGAGTCGTATGTTAGCTTAAAACCTTCGAGCTGGAAGGATAGTTTTAAGTTTGCTTATGTAACGGCTCTTAAATTGTTTCTCTCACAATCGGGCAATGCTTATGTGCGTTCATTTACGGTGAGAGTGCTGCTATTCACTTGCTTTATGAATGATATTATAATAACCAGTATATATGGAGGAGGCTTGGCTAGTATTTTAACAATACCTAGGTAAGGGAAATTAATTGAACGAAAGAAAAAAGTGTATTTCATTATATGCTTTCCAACTATTTTAGCTATGATAAGGCCGCCGATACGGTAGATGGTATGCTGAGTCAAAAATTGCAATGGGCTGGCAATTCGGAAGCTTGGGTTACAGCCATACGTAATACGGACGATGTAAGCATTTCAAATCTTCAGAAAATTTCAAACTAAAAAGTTTCCATTCTTTCTTTCATTTAGCCACGTATGGAGGGTATACTTTACAATTTCTATATCTACACGGACGATGAGTTGGAAGTATTGGCTATGGAACGACCGGATATGGGTTTCACTTTGGAACGCTTGCCTTTTGGTAGGTAGAGGAAACACTTTAGCAAACCTTTCAATTAATTTGTGAATTTAAAATTACAGGCCACTATGCCATTGGCGACTATTTGACGCCCCAATCCATTGAGCATTTGAAAATCATGCAGGAGGATTTATATTTCCAGTATACCGTGGCCTTTGTTAAACGTTGCTGGCCCTTGTTGGATCGTTTCAATCAGCTGATCTATTGGTGGCATTCTGCCGGTTTAGATAAGTATTGGGAATGGCGTGTGGTTGCCATGAATTTAAATGTGCAAAAGCAAAAACAAGTCGAAGCTACCATGTTTACGAATTTGGAAGATATTGGCCCTGTCAAGCTGGGCATGTCAAACTTTGTTGGCATACTACTAATCTGGGTCTTGGGCATAATAATATCAATTGTTGTTTTCTTATATGAAATCTTAGAGCGTTATTGGAAAACGTAATTGAATCGGATGTGTTACGTAATAACTATTAGACACAGACACAGACATAGACAACAGTGTATCTCATTTAGATTTGTTGTTGTTTTAATCAATCACTTTATTTTGAATTTCTCACGATAACTTTAAAGAAATTAATCATGTAATCATGTAGTTTGTTTGTTTGTTTTTTCTTTTTCTTTCTTTTTAGTCGGTTTTTAGATGTTTTAATAATGTTATCCGGACATGACCATTTTATGTTAATAAATGTTAACGTGGTATTTATGTTTCTTTATATTGTATTTTTGTTGGTTTGACTTGGTTGTATGTATGTGACACACTTTATTGTTTAATAATTACCGGTAGCGTAAGTTTAAACAAAACGCGTACTTTTTCTAACTCAATTGTTTTCGTAATTTGCATTAGAAATTGTTGTAGAATTAACCCATTGGTGAATGCAGAAATCTTGCTAGATATAGGTTGGGTTAGGTCGAAGTCAGAGGTCGGCAATGAGTATTCAAAAAGAATACTGATACTTATACGCATTCATACTTATTTTAATATCATACTCATACTACTCATTATATTCAAAGTTTGAAGAACTCATCATACTCATACTTAAAAATACGCATGATGTTGTTGATTTCGACTCTTCTTTACTCAACATTCACAAGAATCATAAAATAAGTATGATTAGCGTACGAACTGTACAATACTCACTAGAAGGTTGTGTGTTTGCTTTGCTTGCTATCTTTGTCTTTTCCTTTCTTCTTTTTTTGTAAATGCAACAACAACTAAGATTGTAAATTATGATTAATAATACGAATCACTCAAAGCATTTATGAGTATTACAAGTATTTTTCTAAATTTATGAATCTAAATGAGTAGGCGTACGAATCAGACCTATTTCGAATGTTATGAGTCAACCTGTACTTATAAATCAATGTTGTAGTGAGTACGAATCAATCAGAGTAGTTGAATTTCAATACTGCTGACTCACTCATACTAAAAATTTCATGAGTACTTATGAGTAGCGAAAAAAAACGACTCATTACTGATCTCTGGTCGAAGTGGTAGCTCTGATTACCAAAACTCACTTGAGCACGTATGACGGCCCGCTGTGATGACACAGGAAAGCGCAGTCCCTGTACTGACCGGAATTCACCAACCTAGCGAGGAAGTTGAACAGCGCATGATTTTTTATTTTCAAAATTGAAGAAAAGGAAATGACTTGACAATAATTTCCGGAAAATGTTTTTTTATAACGTGCTAGACAGTTCATTCTATAAACCGGGTACCAAGGCTATTGTGTACCGTTGAGAAAATTGTGCAGGACTAGGATGGTATTTATCTTGGTCAGGCTGCCTAAATTTTTGTTTACCCTGACATAGAAATCGTAATGAATATGACAATGTAATAAGAATTAAAGTTGCCGTAGTCTAGTAGGTAGTGTGTTGGCTTATTAGACGTGAGGCCACGGTTCAAGCCCCGCGTCAGACATCAAAATAAAGTAAAAAAATATTTCTTCAGCGACTTTCTCTCAGCAGATTTCTGGCAAAAACTCTGAGAGTAAATAAAATTGCCATAAGTTTCTCAAAAATCTGTAGTTCGGAGTCGACTTTAAACTGTATGTCCCGCCACTCATGTATGAAATTAACGCACACAACATAAGTGATGTGAGAAGCTAGGTCGTAAACCTGGCAAAAACTCTGAGAGCAAATAAAATTGTCATGAAAAGTTTCTCAGAAATCTATCGTTTGGAGTCGACTTTAAACTGTAGGTCACACCAGTAGAGCCCTTTAGTGGAGTGACTGTTTAGTGTTGAACACAAGCGAGTTCAAACATTTAGACGGCGTTGTCTCCGTTTTCCTCTTAAAGGTTTAAAAAAATTTCTTTGCTTAACATAAATGCAATTTAAAATTAAATTTTAAATGTTTTTTTTTTCTCTCTTCAACAAAATGTTTTCTAATTAATTAAAAGAAAAAAAACAGAAACAAAAACACAATAGACTTTGGAAAAAAGTACGAAATTGTTTTAAATTGTGAGACAATAAAACTCGGCAGCAAACAAATGGAAGTTCATACTGTCACTTAAACAAAAGTACAAGCGGTAGTAATAATTGTCGTTTATTTTTCAAAGAAATAATTGTTGTTTTTTTTTAAATGTATATATTTAAATATTTTATTTTTTTATTTTGATTGATATATTATGTAAATGAAGAAAGTCAGCATGTCGCATTTGATAGGGGGTAATAAAATATAAAAAGTACGTACTTATGTTTGTTTTTTCTTAAACAAAATGGACAAACAATGAAAACAAACGTACATAAGTACATACATAATTATGATTATGATTTCTAATTAAACAATTATTATTATTAGTCAAATGCGATATACATATATAGCAAGAGTAATACCCTACTTTAGGTACTGAAATAAGTACGAAGTTGTTTAGCTAGTATGTGAAGCAATTTGATGTAAAAGTTCGTAAACAATTTTAATCAAAATAAAAGTCATCAGTTTATAAAGATCATAATTATGGAGATCGAGTTCGTGACTGTGTGCCAATTCTCAGAAGAATTAAAGAATCTAATCGCTCTATATCACTTTCGTCTGCAATTAGTTAAATATAATTAAATTTTATTATACAAGTTTTATGATATAAAGCGTTAATCTTGCACACCTATTTGAGAAATAGTTGATCCCCAATACTAAATGGTAGAGTCCGACCGAACGTTCGGGTACGGGTTCGCACGGTAAAAAGTGACGTTCGGCCAAAGTTCGGTGTTCGGCAAAATTTTAAACTTTTTATTTAATTTATTTTAAATCAGCAAAAAATCGAACTATGATTAATGTGATTACAAAACAAATATACATATATGAATATTGGAACTCCTGTTCATTTGCAAACCTTAAGGCTGCAGGCAGGAAATATCTATCAGCACCGCCAACAAGCGTTTCTAGTGAGCAGCTATTTAGTGCTGCTGGTCAACTTTATTCAGATAGACGAAGTAACCTTAAAGGCATTAATGTAGAAAAGTTACTATTTTGCCATTATAATATAGGGTCCGCCAAATAACTTTTTTTTTGAAAATGCTGTAAAAAAAAGAAACTACTGAATATTTTCTCAAATGTATTTTTTTATTTGAAAATACAATCCTTCCGATTAATAATGGAAAATAATTTCATTCAAATGGCTGCCTAGGCTGGCCATGCAGTAGCCTACATGAGTAGCCTACAGAAGTTGCCGATTTTGGCTAAAAAATCATCTTTTCAGATGAAGCTCATTTTGATTAAAAAGTTCGGGTTCGCCGAACTTTGAAACCCGAACTAAGTACGGGTTCGGCCGAACTTCAAAATTGGCCGAAGTTCGGGTTCGGTGTTCGGTACCGAACGAAATTTTGAGTTCGGTCGGACTGTACTAAATGGGATGCAAATATATTCTGAACCATCAATTGGAGCCCAAGACAGAGCCCAAGACAGAGAACACACACAGATAACAAATGTCTTAAGGAAAACTTAATTGAATCAATTAAAACTTAATTGACTCAACTACTCAGGAAGTAAAATAAATAAAATTGCCATGAAAAGTTTCTCAAAAATCTATCGTTCGGAATCGACTTTAAACTGTAGCTACCGCTGCTCATGTATAAAATTAACACACACAACATACTAAGTGTTGTGAAAGGCTAGGTTGTAGTCCTAACTGAAGGGTTGTAATGATCAATTATGTAAGTATGTTCGTATGTAATACAATATTTATGATATAAAGTGCCAGTGATTAATATGGTTGCAATAACTCTGTTGCCTAATCTTTCAAAACTATTTTAGAAATAGTTGGTATCTAAGTTATCCCCAATACTAAATGAGATGCGAATATATTCTTAACCATCAAATCGAGCCCAAGACAGAGCGCTACTAAACACATACACACAGATTAGCAAATATCTTAAGGAAAACATAAAGGAATTTGCTCAATTAAAACTTAATTGACTCAATTAAATCAATTAAAACTTTATTGACTCAATTAAAGCTTAATAGACTCAATTAATTCTTTTGTGAACAACTAATACTCAGGAAATTGCCCGTAATTTTGCAGTGCATTGTGTTGGATGTAGTAGTGAGGGCGGAGACGGGAGTAGTGTTTGTGGGCAATAGATTTAAATATATTTATATCGTCACAGAAAAGACCGGTAGAATGTTCCACATAGGAATAGTGTGGCTAAAGAATGGATTTTCCCTGTAATGTATAGTGCGTTCTATTGGCCAATCTACCAAAAACAGATGTGCTCTGGGAGAGAAACAAGTACCATGTATAAATGTATGATTTTCGCAATCAAGTCTCTTTATTTCGCTAGAACACAAATCTTTAGCGATAGCTATTGCCAATAGACTAGTGCGTGTTTTGAGGAGAAAATAAATATTGAATTCCAAATAGTAATCCTCTGTGAAAAGACAATGTGCAGAACAACGAAGCAGGCCGGTTTTAAGTTGAAATAAATACTAGTTCTCTCGCATGTGATTGCCTCTGAAGTAATCAAAATTTATCTTCTTTGAAATTTCCCTTAAACTGTGTAGGGCTAATCTAAAGTTCGTCTATTACCTAGAGTACATTTTTATTTGAATATTTTTTTATGTTTGTTCATAGTGAAACAAGAATTTCTAGTTTTTTGTACATTAAAAATACATTAAAATAATGATTATTATTATTATTGTTGTTGTTGTTGTTTTATGTAACTGTTACGATTATGTAATGAAAATGATTCAAAAAAAGTAGAAAAAAAAATAAATAAAAGAAAATTGCAACTTACAAGAAATATTTCTTACAACTGTACTCGTCGCATTCATACATCACATAAGATAACATTACACGAGTAACGAAGAATCGAAGAAAGAAGTAAAAAGTACCATCACCATTACCATCACCACCAGCATCCGCAGTTCATTATAAGCGCTTTATCGATAATAAAAAGGTACACTATTGATGGTGTTATTGAAAACATGTATTTGATATTACAGCTCATCATATAGCACAGAGAGGACTAGACCATAAATGTAATAACAACAACAATAATAATATTGTTTATCAGTAAATGTATGAGTAAATGATGCTGATGATATTTACTAAGAAGACATCATCATCATCTCACGATAATAAATCTTCCTCATCACGTTGGCTATTGTCTCACTCACTAATTGAACTATAAATTTACAGAAATAGTTTATAAAGGTATTGAACATTAACGTTAGCGGAGGTTAACAGTGAAGAAGAATACTGTCAAAGACTTCATATAGTTGAGATCGTAGATAACACTTCATGATAATAATGTGACAAAAGACTTTCATGGCCATCTCGGACAGTCTAAACATCTACACTTCAAATTGCTCGCTCGAAAAACGTATTCTAGTATGTAGTATGTTGGCTTATTAGACTTAGGGTCAGGGTTCAAATCCCAGGGCAGACATCTCCAACAAAAGGAAATTTGTATAATTCTTCGGCGAGTTATTGTCAACAGATTTTTGGCAAAAACTCTGAATTGCCATGAAAAGTTTCTTAAGAAAGTCGCCTTTAAGCTGTAGGTGGTCCCGCCTCTCATGTATAAAAATAACACACACAACATAAGTGAGGTGAGAAGCTGGGGCGTAATCCTGACTGAAGAGTTGTAAAGACCACTTACGTACGTATGTATGATACCTTAATACCATCGGTATTTGTGTACGGCGCCGAGGAGTGGACTACATTTGAAAATGACGAGTTGAAGCCGAATACGTTAGCGTGGAAGGACCTGAGAGTAGTATATGTATATTGCTAAGAATATAAAGATGCAAAGATACCGGGTGGCCTCGCACGAGAATAGTGAGATGTGCAAAATTATATTTCTCATTCAATTGAATTACAGTCAGATAAACTTAGCAGAAGAGATTCAATGTCTAGAATGATTGTAGCATGGAGGTCGCTTGCTATGGATGGGGAGTGCCTGGGGGAAGGATATTTTCGAGGCCAGGGCTTGTAACAGCCTGTAGCTGTAATTCAAATAAAGTAAGTTTATGAAGACATTGACGACCAGTGTTAGCGGAGTGAAACAGTGAAGACCAAAGCAGTTGGATAATAGTTTTGTGTCTACCATTAGGAACAAATATAGAAGAGACGTGGTTTAATTTAGATTCAAACTCTGGAGATGGGCAAAAATATATTTGGCAGCAATCATCTACTAGTTCCAGATTCATACTGATCAGAGCTGGCAATACTTTGACCATTTAAGGGAAGTAATTGCACACAAGTCCCCGTAGTCTGGTAGTTAATTAGACGTGAGGCCACGGTTCAAGCCCTAGGTCAGACATCAAAACGAAATATGAAAAAAAATATTTCTTCGGCGACTTCCTCTCAGCAGATTTCTGGCAAAAACTCGAGAGTAAATAAAACTGCCATGAAAAGTTTCTCAAAAAAATCTGTCGTTCGGAGTCGACTTTAAACTGTAGGTCGTGCCACTCATGGATAAGATTAACACACACAATATGGGTGGTGAAAAAAGCTAGGTTGTAATCCTGACTGAAGGGTTGTAGTGGCCAATTATGTATGTATGTATGTATGTATGTAATTGCACACAAGTTGCCGTAGTCTGGTAGCTAGTGTGTTGGCTTATTAGACGTGAGGCCATGGTTCAAACCCCATGTCAGACGTCTCTAAGAAAACGAAAAATGAAAAAATTAAATGGAAGTGAAAGTTTCTCCAAAATCTGTCGTTCGAAGTCGACTTTAAACTGTAGGTCGTGCCACTCACGGATAAGATTAACACTTACAACATGGGTGGTGTGAGAAGCTAGGTTGTAATCCTCACTAAAGGGTTGTAATGACTAATTATGTATATATAGAAGAGGCGAGGTGTAGTTTTGGTTCAAACTCTGGAGATAACCATAAATTTAATGGGCAGAAATCATCAACTAGTTCTAGAGTCAAACTGGACAGAGTTGTCAATACTTTGATCATTTAACGGAAGTAATCATGCACAAACGTTCAGTTTTAATGAATACGAAGAGACAATTCCTTTTCATTAGTACAATACTAGGCTACATATGTACCTCAGTAGTAATTCGCTTGAAGATCCAAGCTTGATAGTCTAAGGCCTGATAATAACTTTAAAAAATATTCTTATACAATTTCAGTTTTATTACACACTGTATCCTATATTGTAGTACTTTTACCGGCCACAGTTTATGTATTTTTTTTCTGTTTAAATTTGTTTTTATAAAATTACGAAATAGTGAAAATATTAAATACAAATAAAATAAAAAATAAATAAAAAATATTAACAATAAAAAAATGCATTATAAATCTAAAACAGTTGTGTTTGTCTTTTCCGGCTTAGAAATTTTACCAAAGAAAAAAGAAAAAGAAAAATACGAAGTTAAAAAAGTGTGTAGAAAATGTGTAAAATTATTATTACAACATACTATACTACAGTAAACAAACAAACAAACAAACAGTGAATTACACTGCGTCATAATGTTCTGCTTACATTAAAACATAATAAACGTAAGGAAAAAAAGCAACAAGAAAAAAGCAATAAGAAAGAAAGAAATGGAAACAGAAGCAGCTTAAAAAGAAATTAAACGCAACGGCTTAAAGGGCAAATGAAAAGAAATTTTTTTCCTTACGGTAACGAGAGCAGTATTACCAATAATGACCAGGCATATGAAATGAAAGAAAAAAACGCATTTAAAATGGTGCAGAAAGGCAGAAGAAAGTTCAAAGTAGATAAAGATCGACTTGATCAAGCGCTCTACAAGACAATACATTTTTTGCAATAATTTATTGGTCAGTGGAAAAGGCCACAGGCAAACGAAGGATCGTATTGAGTGTCTTAATATTGGAAATGAACGCTTATTATTGGCTAATGGAACATCTGAGTTATGTCTGGAATGTCTGAGTTACCATGCCTTATCAGGCCACTCTTACCAGAATAAACATTGCAAATGTTATCAAAACATTGCTTACTGCCTCTCGAGTAATGTAATTAACATTCTCAGGAATGATTCAGTCGGTATGGTGTGGCAAATATTAGTCTTTACCATACATATGTACATACATGACACGTGTAGGGTATGAAAAAGAAATTTAAAATTTTTCATTTTTTTTTTTTTGTTGTTATTCAGTGTTACAAATATGCATTGCGAAACAAAAACAATAACTTCCGTATAAACAATTGTATTGAACTACAAAATAACAGCGTTAATAACTAATGCATGCTTTTCTTGTGTTGGATTGGGTTGGGAGGTAATGCAGAGAAATAGCACTGCAACTGCAACTGCAACTGCATATGGAACTGTTTCATAGTGAATGTAACAGCATACAGATGATGATAATACTTTTACGACTACAGCAGCACAGTTTGTTGTTTCAACAGTTTATTGTTGTAATTTGTATAGTAAATGAATCGCCATCATTATTGACTCTTATTCGTAAGCGTTCATTCATTCTTTTGTCATTTGTAAATAAAATGTAAAAAAAATGATAAAAAAGTTATGCCCGTTTTAAATATCGTATTTCAAAATATGAGATTTTGCAAGCCTCTTCTTTGTCTTAAAGTTGCTGTAAATCACAAACATTTGAATGGTCTTTAGCTGTCTTAAAAACCCTCCATTTACAGTTGCTGTAACTGCTGTTTTTATGACCACCATTTTCCAACAGTTTTTAGTCGACCATCTGAATAATTTCCATTGTTTGTCGTTTATTTGTCATTTAAGTTTTAAATGTTTTTCGGTTTTTTTTTTGCAAATATTTCTGGGAATTTTTTTTTAAACCTACACTAGAAAAATTGTTGCAGTCTTGAAAAGAGTTTTTCATCTAGATGAGGTATTTCTTCCATTGTGTACTGAAAACTAGTGCAGAGGAGTCCTTTTCTTTAAATAATCCTGGAGCTTTTTAAAAATAAAACTCTTTCAAAGAGTTTTTGTGCAGAATAAAACTTTTTTAAGGAGTTTTTCAACAAAATAAAACTCTTACAAGGAGTTTTTGCACAAAATGAAACTCTTTCAAGGAGTTTTGCACAAAATAAAACTCTTTCAAGGAGCTTTTGTACAAAATACAACTCTTTCAAGGAGTTTTTGTACAAAATTAAACTCTTGCAAGGAGCTTTTGTACAAAATAAAACTCTTGCACGGAGTTTTTGCACAAAATGAAACTCTTTCAAGGAGCTTTGTACAAAATAAAACTCTTTTAAGGAGTTTTTGTACAAAATAAAACTCTTGCAAGGAGTTTTTATACAATATAAAACTCTTACAAGGAGTTTTTGTACAGAATAAAACTCTTACAAGGAGTTTTTGTACAAAATGAAACTCTTGCAAGGAGTTATTGGTATAAAATAAAACTCTTTCAAGCAGTTTTTGTGCAAAATAAAATTCCTACAAAGAGTTTTTCGACAAAATACAACTCTTTCAAGGAGTTTTTCGACAAAATAAAACTCTTTCAAGAAGTTTTTGTACAAAATGAAACTCTTTCAAGGAGTTTTTGCACAAAATGAAACTCTTTCAAGGAGCTTTGTACAAAATAAAACTCTTTCAAGGAGCTTTTGTACAAACTGAAACTATTTCAAGGAACTTTTGTACAAAATAAAACTCTTGCAAGGAGTTTTTGTACAGAATAGAACTCTTTCAAGGAGTTTTTGTACGTGATAAAACTCCTTCTAGGAGTTTTTCTACAAAATAAAGCTCTTTTAAGTAGTTTTCTACAATATAAAACTCTTACAAGGAGTTTTTGTACAAAATAAAACTCTTTCAAGCAGTTTTTGTACAAAATAAAATTCCTACAAAGAACAACTCTTTTAAGGAGTTTTTCGACATAATAAAACTCTTTCAAGAACTTTTTGGAAAAAATAAAACTATTTCAAGGAGTTTTTCTACAATATAAAACTCTTTAAAAGAGCTTTTCTGGAGAACAAATATTTTTATGCCATATTTGACCAACATTTAATCCATGGCTGTAAAATTTACAATACTTAACATATTTTTCCCATTAAAAGTCATTTGAAATAATACTTTTGTGTTTCAATTGCTAAACTTTTTCTGCGAGTTGTTTTTTTATTTAAATTTCCCACAGAAATATTTTGATTTTTTGCAATACGATGTGTAAAGGCAATGTGTTGCATCAATAGGATGAATTGATGCTAAGATTTGCTATAAAAAAAAGTATTGTATGTGTAAATGGTTATCTTAAGTATTTTATTAGTTAAAGCCTATTTACCGAGTTATAGGCCAAATTAAAATCTTTTTTTTTCTCCGAAACAATTAATTTCAGTTCACAAGATCATCACCCTCAATAGCGAAATGAAAAAGAGAAAAACAATCAGGGTTTTATTAACACACATTGAAGGAAAATTATGATAATTTGATGGGAAAATATTTCCAATTGATTTAAAAATTTCTGAAAAATACCAAACACAGGCATGCAGTAGAGTGATTTGCACATAGTATATGCAAGATTTTCTTTCTTAAATGCAATTGTGAAAACAAATGAATACATTGTTTAAAAGAAAATCAACAAGATAATCTTAATAAAAATGCTTACGAGATCATTGAACGCCGGCTTTTTAAATGAAAACGATATGCAGATGGAGGACAGATTTCTATTTTTGCTAAAAGTTTTCATTCGAAACAAAACTAGGATTAAATAATGAGTGTGGTCATGAGAAATAACCTCGATATTGCAGCATCTACGCGAGCAATTTAACACCGTACGCAATCATTTAATAATAAATACCTCACCGCCCGAAAAAAGCGAGTGAGCGAATGCTTAGTGATTCAATATTGAAAGTTCCTATTGTCTATCATGTATTATCTATTGTAAGATTACTCCTATACGCAGTTATCTGTAGTTTCAGATAGGAAAGGTTAAAATTTATATGTACATTCATTGATCAGCATGACCATTAAATACAAATTTAAGCTTAAACCTGACTTGCACAGTCTAGAATTGTATGAAACTATGGTATTTTATAAATTGCTCTGTATGACAGAAAATAATCCACTTGTTCATTTAAGGAAACAATCTTTCTCAGCACAGTCTATATTCCAAAGAGTTTTAGTAACACTGCCTAGTATATCGTATAATGTTTGCTATGGAACGTTATATACATAGATAATTTTACTGAACCCGTAGCGATCCTCGACACTAAAAAATGATGAGACTATAAACAGTGGAAAATACTACGAAAAAGCTTTATGAAGTATACACTCTATGAATGGAGCTGACTCTGATGATGACATATTAACACTTCTTTCTATTGCAACCCTTTATAGTCAAGATTATGACGTAGTTTCTCACACTACCCAATATGTGCTTGTCTATTTTTACCCTAAAGGTTACAAGGCTACTTCGAATGACTAATTTAAGAAGCATTTCATGGCAATTTTATTTACTCTCAGAACTTTTGCCAGAAAATTGAAGAGATGAATATGCCGAAAGAATTATTGTTTTCATATTTCATTTTGTTCGAGATGTCTGAGCTGAGGTTTGAACTACATGCTTTCGCTTAATAAGCTAACACACTACCTATTAGACTTCGGCGGGTTCTAGCTAGTTAACTACCCTGTAGGAGAATGAGTAGCTAACTACAAAAAAACCAACTTTAAGTTAGCTTTTATTTACTAACTTTAAGCTAACTACTACTCAATGCAGAGTTTTCATTAACTGAAGTGTATATTCTGAGCAGTTGTCAATCACAAATTTGAAAATTTTAATTTAGGAAAATTTTTAAAAATGATGTTGGGTTCAATTGGATTGGGTACATTGTGATATTCTAATAAATTTGAACGCATTTTTCACGTCGTTACCGTGTAATCATACCTCCAAAGCGACAAGCAATTGGTCGACCTACACCTCAAGCGTGGAAGAAAAGAGCATTACGAGCCTCAGAATCAGACTGGCAACAAGCAATGAGACAGGAAAATCTTGGAGTACATGCCGTTGAGACCCGTTGGCATGAATCACTTGAACAACGAGAAGTGAGATTAGAAACTGATCGAATGCGTACTACTCAGGCCCGTTCTTCTGAATCATCTGGACAACGGGAAACAAAATCAATAAAGTGATTCAAAATTAATTGGATATTTGTGTAATGTCTTTCCTTCAAATTTATTTTAGTTGGTGGCGAAACAACGCGCGCAGTTTACAGCTAGTTTAACTATAAAAATAAAAGACGCAGAGGTTAAATTACAGCTACAAAAAGTCAACTGAAACCTAGATACAAAAAGCCAATTAAAATCTAACTACAAAAAGTCAACTAAGAGCTAACTTATAACTAGTCGACTTAAAGCTAACTTATAAGTAGTTAACTTTAAGTTAGTTGAAAAGTAATGTATAGAACAACTGACTACTGCCTAGGACATCACAATGTTAAAATAGTTAGTTGCTGCCATTGAAAAGTAATCCAAGTGGTAGTCAGCACTAGTTGAGAAATAGTTAGCTTAAAGTTAGTTTAAAGTTAACTATTTTTCCGACAGGGTAACTTCATACTGAAATTCATCACTACAAGTCGAAGAGTTTGTTTGTCAACCATTTGCGAATATATGTATGTACATACACACATACATAATTGGTCATAACCACCCTTCAGTGAGGATTACGACCTAGCTTCTCACACCACTTATGCTGTGGGTGTTATATATGAGTGTAGGGAATACAGTTTAAAGTCGACTCCAAACGACAGATTTTGGAGAAATTTTTCATGGAAATTTTATTTATTCTGCTGGAGTTTGAACCGAGGCCTCACAACTAATAAGCCAACACACTACCTACTAGACTATGGCTTATTCAATTAATTCATCAAGTGATTTAAAATCTATTGGCTTTATTTGTCCAAAGGCTTTAAGGTACTATAAACACCAGCACAAATAGGATAAACAATAATATGCTTTAAAAATATGCGTTATAAAAACATATGCTTTTTAAAGTGGAAGCAAGATTATGTATATATATATATATATGAATATATACCTGCTAAACATATGTAGTCCAATGTTTGAATATTATAAAAAGCTTACCTGGAAATAGAAGAAAGAAAAATATTTGAAATGTTAGCAAGAATTGTCAATAAATTCGAAAACAAGCCCCACTGGCAAAAACTAATAGGAAAATTTAAAGGAAATGAGAAATAATAATAAAAATAATTGAGGGACTGTTTATGAATATAACTTTTGCTACTTGCAGTGCGAATTCCCTACGAATTGGGAAACTTTTTGCGTCATTAAAGAATTTAATATGAGCGTTACTGGGTACAAAGAAAGTTTTAAAATGAAACTTGAGTTCTTCATTACATGTTACTTCATTACGATTTCTAAGTATAGATCATTAACTATAATTATAACGACATACTTATACCAATGAAGGTAATTAAAAAGTTTTATTTTTCTTTATATGTTTGGCAAAACCTATAAGCAAAACAGAGAAAGATTAAAATGCCTAAAAAATAATTGGCCCTTTGGCGTTAAAATTAAGACTAAAAGACCAAAAAAAAAACAAACAAAAAAAAACGAAAGTTCAATACCAAAAACAAAATTTGAATTGCGTTTAAATACGTTCGCAGTCAAACAATTGCCGGGGATTTGTTGTCAACACTTACAGCCTATGGTCGAAACGACTTTTCATGTCCAAAAACAAACAAAAAAAATATTCGATTTGCTAATTAAGAAATTCATCGTCAAAACAGAAAATAATAAAAATTTTAATCCCAAAATAGTAGCGAAATGACATACACATTGTATTACAAACAAAAAAAAAAACAGCAGACGGTATCCAATGACACCATATTTGCCATCAACCGATAGAAGAAATAAAAATTTAAAAACAAAGAAAAAATTTATACAAAAACTGCCTCAATTTCAACTTTCACACCTGAGTATGAGTCTATGAACCTCTGTCCCCGTCCTGCTGTTAAAGAAAAACAAAAAAATCACACCGTAGAGTAAAAAAAACACTTTTGAAAAAAGTTGAAGAAGTTGCAGTGACACAGAGACGTAATTTTGATTGTGGCTAAAAGACAGACAGACAACCAAGCTATGTATTTGAAAGATGAAAAGAAAAAAAAAGTTGTTTTTTTAAACATTTATTGTTGTGGCAGGTGGTGTTAGAAAACAATAATAAAGAAAAAATATGAATAATAGGGATAGTCACAGATTCAAAGATTATAAGAAAGTTATCTTAAGTAAGATTCCTTTGTAGTCGCCGTAGTCTAGTAGGTAGTTTGTTCGCTTATTAGACGTAGAGCCGGGTTCGAATCCCAAGTCAGACATCAAAACGAAATATGAAAAAAAAAATATTTCTTGGGCGACTTCCTCTCATCAGATTTCTGGCAAAAACTCTGCGAGTAAATAAAAACCTGCCATGAAAAAGTTTCTCAAAAATCTGTCGTTCAGAGTCGACGTTAAACTGTAGGTCCCTCCACTCAAGTATAAAATTAAGGCACACAACATAAGTGATGTTAAGAAGCTAGGCCGTAACCCTAACTGAAGGGTTGTAAATACCAATTATGTATGTATGTATGTAAGATTCCTTTAATTACTTCTGTAGCTTGTGATTTATTCGTTTATGACATCCCACAAGCAAAGGTCTAACGTGGTCAAATCGCACGATCTCGGTGGCCAGCTTACAGCATATCCACGTGAGATAATAATAATGCCTTTAATTCGTACAGAATATCCCATGTGACATGAGATATGTGGCAAGTAGCGCCGTCCTGTCATTTGTGTTCTGATCATTCAGTTCAAGCCAAAAGATGATGGTAATCATCGACCTATAATGCTTGCCAGTTACGGCCTGGTCAACGTCGTTCTCGGAAAAAATATGGACCAATGACGCTGTCAGCCCAAAATCAATACCAAAAACTCACTTTTTCGAATGAACTCATGTGGATCTCATTTGGATTGATATTCTTCTAAATTTTACAAATTTGATTGTTTAGGTACCCATTCATCCGGATAAAGGACTCATTGCAGAAGATGACTTTTCGATGAAAATTAGGCACGAACAGAACACCAATTTCATTGTTATAGCACGTTCACATATAAGAAGGTTATGGTTATCTAAAATTAACCTTGGAGATAACCTTGCGGCGTTCACATATGACAAGTATAACCTAAACATATGCGAGAATGACAGAAATTGACAGCTGTATGCATTTGTAATGTATTGTATGTATGTATCTTTGTGTGTATCTTCTCCATAGCAAATTTTAGTCAATATACTATTCACAATAGATATAAAGCGTTGCATTTTTGAGTATTTTATTGAATACTTTTCAATGCAACAATGCGTATTTTACTAGGTTATGAGGTAACCTACAGCTGAACTTGGTTATCTTTTCATACAAATTGTATGGCTAACCTCATACATTTGTGGCTTGGTTACGAGATAACCTCGATAACCACGATAACCTAGCTAACCTGCTTATATGTGAACATGGTATTACGTTTCGTAGAATGTTGCAGTTCAAATAGACTGAATAAATAATAAAATGCATGATGCATGAAGTCGCCGTCGTCTATTAGGTAGTGTGTTGCCTTATTAAACGTGAGGCCCCAGGTCAGACAAACAACATGAAATATGAAAAAATATTTCTTCACCGACTTCCTCTCAGCTGATTTCTGTGTTGGCTCCTTAAACGTGATGCCTCGGTTCAAACCCCAGGTCAGACAAACAACATGACATATGAAAAAATATTTCTTCACCGACTTCCTCTCAGCAGATTTCTGACAAATACTCTGAGAGTAAAAAAAATTGCTATGAAAAGTTTTTCGGAAATCTGTATGCCGGAGCCGTCATTAAACTGTAGGTGCCACTACTACTCATGTAAAAATATTTTATCGGCGACTTCCTCTCAGCAGATTTGTGACAAAAACTCTGAGAGCAAATAAAATTGCCATGAAAAGTTTCTCAGAAATCTGTCGTTCGGAGTTGTCTTTAAACTGTAGGTGTCGCTACTCATGTATAAAATTAACGCACACAACATAAGTGGTGCAAGAAGCTAGGTCGTAATCCTGATGGAAAAATTGTAATGACCACTTATGTATGTATGTGTGTATGCAAATTTTTCTAGACGTTTATTTCTTCCAGACTGTAAATATCCGTAATGTTTTAATGCTAAGTTATGTTTTCATATGGCGTATGGCATAATTTCCCCCTGCCTTTTAAAACTATCTTCGAAAAAATAAACAACCGCCCGGTTTTGCATTTCTTTCATGTCCAAAATGAAACAAAATAAGATTTCTAGTGTTCGAAAACGAAATAAATTCATTATTTACGAATTCGAGAGGGAGGCGGGGGGTATATTGTTTATTTTCTTTATTGCTTTCAGACACGAAAAATTAGCAATTGAACCGAGAGACGAAGAATAAAGAAAGAAAACAAAAAAAAAATTGGAATTAAATAATACAAGTAAATAATTATGGAATAATTTGTTAACCGACAAACCGCTGAGAGATGGGCGTACGTACAGACCGAACTTGAAGCTTGTGCCTACAAAAACTTACATACATACGTACATACATATGTACACATGACTCTGGCTTTATGCTGCATTTGTTTAAAAAAATAAATACAAACAATAAAAATTATGAAAATAAATTTTAAAAATAAAAAGAAAGAGAGAGAGAGAGAGAGAGATATATAACAATACAAGCACGCACGACTGCGCAATGCAACTTAATTTTCGAAACAAAAATAAAGAAATGAAATAAAAATAAAAAAAACGAATAATAATATGATTAATAAATCAAATAAACAATTGCTCTTCGATTCGTAATAAGTTGTTGTTGTTGTTCATTATTGTTGTTGATATGGCTTATCTCTTTTATGTTGTTGTTGCATTGACTTCTTTTATAATACAACATTTGATTTTCTTCAACAACAAAATCAAAAAATACTTTCATTTTTCGTTTGTTTGAATGAATTAATGCAACATTTAATTGAATTGATTAAAAAAGTGCGTTAAAATTTTAGGAAATATTCGCACTGGAATATAAATAAATCAGGTTTATGCAGAGAAATTGAAATTTTGAAAACGAATGGGAAGAAAAGGCTGTGATAAGATCGTTATTTCGTAATTAAGTTCCTTTATTTTTAGTGAACACACGTTCGAGTCCTATATTAGAAATAAAAAATTAAAAAGTTTTAGCCCCTTCCGAAAATATTCTCTTCAGAAAGCATCCGATAACGAACATCATAGAAAAGTTAAGCAATAAAACCTGTTTGATGCTACTTTGGTATCAAGAGGCAATTGAGTAGCAGAGACCTCTCTTTTACTACAAAACTAATACTGTACAAGATGCCCATCCTACCCGTGCTTCTTAATGGCGCAGAGTGTTGGACCCTTCTAAGCACCGATGCAGCAGCCTTGAGAGCATTCGATAGAAAAGTCCTATGTAAGATGTTCGGTCCAGTGCGAGTTAGCGATGATTTCCGTCTCCGATCCAACAGTGAGCTGTATGAGCTCCTCAACGACATAAACGTTATGCAACGTATTAATATCCAGCGGCTGCGCTGGCTTGGCCATGTCGTTCGAATAGAGGAGGATGCTCCGGCGAGACGGGTATTTGATGCGCGGATCTGCGGCGAAGAGGACGACCTTGTATGCGTTGGAAGGACCAAATCGAGGAAGCCCTGTCATCGATTGGTGTGACCAACTGTCGTAGGCGTGCAAGAAGCAGAGGAGCCTGGAAGGATATGTTGCGGCAGGCCGAAATCCGTTAATCGGGTTGTAAATGGCCAATTAAGTAAGTAATAAAACATGTTCATTAAAAGAATGCATTTGAAATTGTTATGGAGTGTTAATATTCAAACGAGAATGTCTACGCCTGGAGAAGAGTGATAGATACACACCTTGTGGCTTTAGGTCTAGATGTGGTCTGTGTTACTTAAGAGAAATATTTGCTCAATTTAATGGTGAAAAATTGATAATATTATAGTCTTTCGTTAAAGTTTTATTGAGATGAGAAGCAACAGAGAGAGTACTATTATGTGCTCTATATTGCCAGACGGAGATTTTTGTCATCAGAATCTCCAACTAGATTTACAAAAACTCATAGTGGCAGAGCATAACTTACATATAAACAGATGGAACAGGTTAATATAGTTGGATATTAATCGAATGTTGGGGGTAATTTTTATCATAGGAAAGTTTTTGGTTCCTTTTTTGGGCGTTAAGAATCCTCTTAATACAGAGGCGACCATGCCTTTTTCGCAAAGTATTTCGAAATATATTTGGACATTCTAGTGACAATGTGGATTATGAATTCTATGGCCTTAAAAACGAATTTGTACTCACGGGTCGACTTGTAACACGGAGTACTGTCAGTGTTCCTTTCATTAAACTGTTGCAGACGAATCATACGTGATAGTTATCTAGTAATTAAAGGCTTTGAGGACCGTGATTAGTTCAAGTAGATAGCTAGACGTTCCATTGAGTTATTACTGTAGGCTGTAGAACAGTTTGTAGAATAATTAGGACCTAAAAACAATATCGTGTGTACACTTTTAAACTTGTTCAACATTGTGGTTTACTTAAAAAGCCTTGTCAATTTTCTATGGAATATTTTTGTTCAATTTTCTTGTCTCTAGAATATGGCAGACATTGAAATAAACTCTATGATAGTATTCTTCTCACTGAGAAAGAAAATCCACTACGTTTGCTAAGTGAAATAATTCCTCCATCTGATCTGAATCAAAAGTAGAAAATCGTCATTGATGAGCGAGTAGAAGACGGAGAAGAAAGAGTGTGTCATCCACAATAATAGTCCCAAAAGAAATTCAATTAATTGATGTTTCTGAATAAATAAAATATTCTAAAAAATCTTTGAAACTTCCAGTTTAACCGGACATACACGTCAGTCGCCGTAAGTAGTGTGTTGCCTTATTGGATGTAAGGCTACGGTTCAAGCCCCAGGTCAGGCATCTTCGACAAAACGACTGTCTCTCAGCAGATTTCAGGCAAAAACTCAGAGAGTAAATAAAATTGCCATGAAAAGTTTCTCAAAATTCTGTCCTACGGAGTCGACTTTAAACTATAGATAAGTGGTCGGAATATTGACTGTAGTGACCAATTATGTATGTATGTATACACGTGTGAAGGATCAAAATCGGAAGACATACATATATTTCCACCTGTCACACGCTTCTAGTGGAAGAGAATCGGGATAACAGCTCATATACCAATACACTACAGATTAGATTTATGTACATATGCATGTATGTATGGTATGTATGGTAGTTTTAAGCATATGATAATACAGCATTTAAATTCTGGGCCTAATGTCTATGTACATCATAGACATTTGTCCATTGATGTTGTTTTTTCAAGCGTGTCTGCCATCTACTTCAAATACATTTTGAACTTCAAATCACGTATGATTTGAAAGTGAAATTAATTAAAAGTGAAATAAATAAATTAAAAAAAAAATAAAAATAATATTAGACAACAATAACAAACAAACGTTTGAAGAGCAAAAAAAAAAAATAAAAAGGAAAAAACTGTCATAAATATTTAAAACAAATAAAATGCCAACCAAAGGCAATAGAGTGTTAAAATACTTCTGTCTTTAACAACGTCTTTCTTTTGCTCTTTTTGCACTGTTTAATGGTTCAGTGCACTTAATTTTTTTTCATATGAAAAATAAGCGAAATATTGCGACAACAATGAAGATTTTTATTTGAAATTTTGTTTTTTTTTAACAATTTTACCAACAACATGATTTATTATGCGAAAATGGTCGCAACAATAATGAAAACTGAATTGAGATGTTCAAAGATATGAAATAATGTCGCACAGCACACAATACTCGTCGTTTGTATAAGCACGTTTGGCAGAAAGTTCAATCTGAAAGCCTTTCGAAATTCAAACAGAACTTTATTGCGAATGTAACGCATGATGATGTTAATGGTCAACAATTTCATCATTTCATCATTATTTCAGTTTAATAATAAAAAATTTAATTAAAATTAAAAAATGTTTTTTATTATCAATACCTGCAGATCTATCTATCTGCCTTTAATGTCAAAGTAAACACAACAAAACAAAACAAAACTTTCTTTTGTCAATAGCCCACAGCAAAGCATAGCATATCATATTTGCTTTTATTTTATGCCTGAGATTAAATTTTTATAATCATTTTAAGTGTTTCAAAATATTGTTTCATTTCCATACTACCATACTACCTACCGTTTGTAATTCGTCAGTGTTTTGTCACACTTTTATTCTGCCGCAGCAGCAACTGTTCAAATGAGATTTATTACACGAGCATTTTATGCTTAAACTTCCAGGCGGAAACAATTCTTTCTTTGTTGGCTTTCTGCTGATCAAACATCAAGCAACTTTTAAATTGTAATTTTCGTTTATTAGTGTACCCTACGTAACGACTGGAGGGAGGTTTAGTTTTCTATACACTTCGCTCTAAATAGGTTCACGTCCAGGTACCCTACTGAGAATATTCTGTAAAAACTTTTAAGATCACTGATGATGCATTTGCAACTAAGACTCTTTAGAGCTGGAAAATCAAATCTTTCTAGTGTTATAACTTAGTAATATTTTTAACTGCTAGTGTTATAACTTAGGGTAAAGTCTTAGATATTTCCAAGTAGGTGGGCCACTTCTAAGCCCTCTTCCTAATGGTATTCTATAGATTTATTAGTACAATACTCTGTGTTTCAATAATATGCCAATCAAGTCGACTTTCGTACTTGTTTTTTATACAAGCTATAGATTGTACTTCTAAGCCATAAGCCTAACATAACAGGGAGTAGGTAATGGCATATAGCAGAGATCAACAATGAATCGTTTTTTCGCTACTAATAAGTACTCATGACAGTGTGAGTATGAGTGAGTCAACAGTATTGAAATTCAACTAATCTGATTCATTCGTACTCACTACAATATTGATTTATAAGTACAGGTTGCAATAAGTGTGAGTACAACGTTGACATCAAACTCATAACATTCGAAATATATTTGATTCATACGCATACTCATTCAGATTCATAACTTTAGAAAAATACTTATAATACTCATAAATGATTCGAGTGATTCGAATCATTCATCAAAATATACAGTTTTAGTTGTTGTTGCATTTACAAAAAAAGAAGAAAGAAAAAGACAAAGACAGTAAGCAAAGCAAACACACAACCTTCTAGTGAGTATTGTAGTGTTCGTACGGGAATCATATTTTTTTTATAATTCTTGCAAATGTTGAGTAAAGAAGAAGTCGAAATCAACAACATCATGCGTATTGTTAAGCATGAATACGACGAGGTACTTTAAACTTTGAGCATGAGTAGTATGAGTATGATAATTAAAATAAATATGAATGCGTGTAAGTATCAGAAATTATGAGTATGATTCGAATCTACTCGTCTTTTTTGAATATTCATTGCAGATCTCTGGTATATAGTACTAGACAAACCGATTTCTGTTTCGATAACTGTCCGTTCATTAAATTATATTCGACATTTGATTACACTTCTAAAGAAATGTAGCAAAGGTTTGACAGCTCTATGAAACAAATTATGGTATACTTGAAATGCCTCTTTTAAAGCGGCTAGTCGTTCTAGTTAAGTAAGTAATTGAACTGTATTTTTAACTAGTAAGTCTGTAAACCTAAGTTTCAATTTTCCTAGAAATTATTCTGAATATTCCAGAGGACAACATTGAAAGTTTAGGGCAACTCTTGAAAAAGAGCAGAACACAATGAGCAAAGGTCCTCACGACTACAACCTATTTATTATCATAGGGGCATTTGTTCTGAGACAATGACAGGTGGCAACCTTATTATTCTAAAACCTGGTATATTAGTTGATTAATGAAACTGAAACAAGGTAAAAAAAATTGAATGAAAGGGAGGAAAAAAATGAACAAATTTCTACCCAGGAATTGAGGCAGATAAATCAACTCTTGACTTAATTTTTTCAATTTCATAGTGGGTGTATTATTTTGTTCGACTGCTACCATGCAAGAGAAACTGTCTTTCAAAATGAACTTAAAAGAAAGGAAGTTTTTATTAATATAAAATGCCCATAATGAGCCTAGATTTTGTCGTATAGCTTCGTAGTTTCATGTGCACTATAATATCCAAAAAGGCCTGTAGTAGACGTGAGATCACGATTCAAACACCAGGTCAGACATCTCCAATAAAACGAAATATGAACAAATATTTCTTTGACGACTTCTTCTCCACAGATTTCTGGCAAAAACTTTGAGAGTAAATAAAATTGCTATGAAGAGTTTCTCAAACATCTGTCATTCGGACTCGACTTTAAACTGTAGGTCCCGCCATTCATGTATAAAATTAACAAACACATAAGTGATGTGAGAGGTTAGTTTGTAATCCTGACTGAAGGGTTGTATTGGCCAATTATGTTATGTATCTAACATAAGTGGTGTGAGAGACTAGATTGTAATCCTGACTGAAGGGTTGTAATGACCAAGTACGCATAGACTCTATTGTTTCTCATAAAAATACTTGTTTATTGCACTCCATTGCACTCAAATCAAAAATAAAATAAAAACTGACCAACAAATTATTGTTTGTATGCAAAAAAAAAGGTTTCAAGTTCAAAAGGTACTTCAGCTGAAGCTGGAAAATTCATTTTTCTCATCTGCTATTCAGAGAGACGAAAAAGAAGTTTTCAACAACAAAATCATGATTTTGTTTTCAATTTCTAAAGGCATTTTTAACTTTCTGCTCTTATGAAATGTCAAGTACGGTGTACGAGTACATGAAAACATAAGCAAAAAGGTACGAGGGTTGGTCTCTCTTTTACAATTCAATTACTTATTATAATACAAGCATGTACATATTTTTCTAAATAAATTTCAATTTTTTTAAACTTTTTCATATTTTCTATAATTCTACAGAACAGAAGATTTTATCACACAGCCCTCGTTATAGTATTAACAACAATTCATAACCAACAATAAACGAAATATTCCACGCCACTTTTAAACTTTTATTTACGTTGAACTCTATAATGATCCCCTAGATCCCTTAGAGAGAGTACTAAGGCAAAGTCACAGTGATTTGTAACCAGCAGCATCATAGCTAAGGGCATCAGTACCTTTACACACTGTTTACTCCATAGCCATGACTTTTTTCATGTGAATTTTTCTAAACGAACAGCAGCTAAAGGGAGTAGGGGGGCGGGAGTTTTAAGTATCAACACAATTGTCAAGTGTTTTAGTTTTAGTTTCAGTTTGTGTAGTTTTATTTGCAAAAACAAAAAAAAAGAAGAAAAATGAAAAAGCCAATGAAACAAAAAAATTTTCAAAACAAAGTTTCACTTTTACTTGAAACGAATTGCAATAAAAAAAAAATACAAGACACTGTAGACGACACTGGTATAAACTAATTTACGATTACAAGAGTACCAGTGATGATACAGGCAACAATTACGACCCTTTTTTCTTATGCTTATGCTGGTAGTGGTAGTGCTGTTTGAAATAAATCACCTGAAATTTTTCCATATGAATATTAAGACGTTACTGCATTGATGTCTATATGTGGATAACTACCCGTATAAATTATGTACATATGTATAGAGGACCCCATGCAGTAATAAATAGTACGACGTACCCCCACTGTTATTTATGAATTCATATCGCATAAGAAAAAAACTTAAAAACATATAAATTTGATTTGTTTATTGTTTTTGACATTTTCATCATCTGTGAAATGTCATTGAAACATTTTTGCATTTTAAAAACAATATTTTTGTTCATTTGTTTGTTTGTTTACAACAAAAAAAAATCACTTCACATAATTTATTTCAAAAAATACAAGTACACACTTGTAATTATTATTTGAATGGATTTTTTGTTGTTTTTTTAATTTTTAATTTTTCATTACATTACATGTCACTGACCGCATCAGTGTTTGCCTATTTGGGTCACAGTTTTATTGCCATCCATTATTCATTTTTACAAGATTTTTGTTTGAACAAAATATGCCATCCACGGCATATCAAAGATATGGTAAAAGAAAAAAGATCAGCAGCTCAGAGCAACTAAGTATGAAAAATAGTTCATTATGTGGTAGCCAAACGTTAGTGCGTAGTAAAGCTTTACAGTATGGCAGTTGAGATGATGAACAATATTTTCTATTTCAAATAATTTAATAATTCTCATAAGGTGATTCAATTTAATTTTTAATAGAATGGCTTAGCTCATTTGAATCCCTGAGCTGGTCCAGTTGTATTCTCTTTGGCTGTCATACCTCTTAAATATGCCTTGATTGACCAAATAGTCTCTATCTGAGAATTGAAAATGCTGTCCTCTACCCTATAGTAAGATAGGATAGGAGGCAGTGACAGCTTTGTTAAATAAAATCTCACTTGAGCACACTTAGCGCCTAGATGTGATATCATACGAAGCAAAGCTCTCGAATAAACACAATAGCCCTGATTAGTTGCCTTTGGCAAATTACACTGAAATTCTGCCTTAATGTGATCTCAGTAACACATCCAATACATCTCCATGACAGTAACTTCGGTAGGCTATTGAAAAGAAAAAACTGAGGAAAATCTGAGCCGAAACAAAGACGGCCTGTGTTAAATAAAGTGGGCAATACTCTTTTCCTGCTTAACCGAACTGCATATCTGCCCAGAACGCAATGACCTTTGAGAATACATACATACATACATAATTGTCCATTACAACCCTTCAGTCAGGATTACGGCCTAGTTTCTCTCATGTTGTGTGCCTTAATTTTATACTTGAGTGGCGGGACCTACAGTTTAACGTCGGCTACGAACGACAGATTATTGAGAAACTTTTTCAATGGCAGGTTTATTTTCACTCAGAGTTTTTGCCAGAAATCTGTTGAGAGGAAGTCGCCGAAGAAATATTTTTTTCATATTTCGTCTTGATGTCTGGCGTGGGGCTCGAACCTGGGCTTTACTAATATGCTAATAAGCAAACACACTACCTACTAGACTACGGCGACTACTTTTTCTCTACAAACGAAAATTTCATAACATTGAGGATTAAAGGAAGGAATAAGGGCTGTTTAAGGATACTCAGGGATGGATTAATGAAATGTCCGACTAATGCCTTAGACTTGGAGCTAGGTATTGCAGAGTTACGAAACTCACAAGTCGATGCAAAATGATCGAAACCGGAGACTGTTTACCTCCAAGAAGACAACTTTGGTCACCATATGAATAGACGTACGTGTGTCAAAATGATACACATACATACATGACATAATTGGTCATTAAAACCCTTCAGTCAGGATTACGACCTAGCTTCTCAAACCACTTATGTTGTGTGTGTTTATTTCATACATGAACGGCTGGACGCACAGTTTTAAGTTGACTCGGAACGACAGATTTTTGAGAAACCTTTCATGGCAATTTTTATTTTCGCTCAGAGTTTTTGCCAGAAATCTACTGAGAGAAAGTCGACGAAGAAAATTTTTTTTCCATGTTTCGTTTTGTTGAAGATGTCCGACCTGGAGGTTTGAAACGTGGTCTCACGTCTAATAAGCCAACACACTATCTACTAGACTACGGAGTGTAAATGATATTTTCAGGAGATTCCTTAACCCTAGACGTACATTAAGGTAAATGAGCTTTGTCGATTTGACGAAGAGTAACCGTCTAGGGTTAAGTAAGAAGAGTATGCTACACATCGTCTTCAGCATATAAAATTTACTGCACGGCCATTAATCGATTCTACTATGACAATCGATGGAACAAAAACTTTCCGTATTGCCATCACTGCATACTAAACAGTGCTTAAAATATGTGTAAAGACAGTGCTATTTGAAGACCTTCCATTTAAAACGAATCTGTTCAATTGAATAGAAAGGACTGTGATATGGACAGAAATTCAGTTACAAGAAGACAATACCAAAATAAAAAATTTCTCTTCAAATTTCATTTGTAGCTTTTATTTTCTGACACACTGTATGCTTATAGTATGTATGACTACATTCAATAAAATGTTTTCATGTCTTTTTTTTTCTTCTTATCAAATTACATACTTTAGAACAGAGTTTTTTCTTTTCTTTATTGTTATGATTTCTTATTATTTTTTCTTCTTTTTATCATCAGAATCTTAATTCTTCAAAAAAAGAAAAAAAAAACAAAGAGAAACACGAACGAATTTATTTGTTATTTCCATACAATTTGTTTAAAAATTATTTTGTTTGTACAAATTTAATAGAACAATTGCTTTTTTCTTTAACCCACAAAAACAAACCGCGTCTCTAAATGCCTTGTTAGTGAATTTAATAACTTTTTTGTTTCTTCTTCTTCTTCTTATTGTTGTTGACCGCAATTAATGTTGACCTAAACTTAATACACTTCAAGTGTTGATTAAAAAACGAGCAAACGAGCAAACATACATATGATGAACTTTAAAAATGAGAACAAATGTTTCTCTATGTAATTGGGATTGTTGGTAAACAACTGGAGAAGATAAATTGCTGGAATTGTTAATTAAATTTACATGTTTTATATGCAAGAATTTGAGAAGATAAACATCTAGAAACCTAAATACATACATACATTAAAATGCGGAAATTGTAATGGGAAGAGGCTTTTGTGTGTATCATCTTAGGTTACATGTTTGTTACAGATTAAAAATAACTGCCTTTACCCATTTCATTACCCCGCCTTTTTAATAATAGCGAAGGACTATCGACAGTTTTAGCGATTTTCCTTCCATGAAGAAAAATCCTATTCAATATCTTACTTCCTCTTCATTGCTCGGTACTGTGATTAACATACAATGCGCTCTGAGCAAGACTCTGTAATACGCGAACAGTCTCCCTGAGCCTTAGTTCATCTTGTATCTTCTAGATCGAGACGAATGATCTCCATGTTAGACCACGGTGGAGGTCTTTCTGTGATAACACATGTGTCATACTGTGAAACCTGGTCGCAGTAGAGTCAGAGTCTAATAACTACATGCGGAATCACTGCCAGATTCTTAGCCTCATTGCAGGACAGCTGTGGTTTTCAATTTTCAGTCGCAGTTAAAAAGACCGTCAGGAACGTCAAGAATGGGGCAAAAAGAAAGTCAGCAAAATTATTGGGTAGGGGCATATTAGGTGCCAGAAAGCCTCAGCCTGCTGCTCACTGTCGCAACTTCTGAAGAAATCACTCGAAAGGGGGTACCTTTCTATTAGACAGTGAAAGAGTAGGAGGACAGAGACCACTTCGTAAATGTTAATTTAGGAGAGAAAAATGAGCTATTTCCTCCTTCCTGGGGTAAAGTACGATCAACTTAATGTAGTAGTTCTAGGTCCTCCTTTCGATCCATGATGCATTAAACAATTTTCCACTTTAATCGTATCAAAGGATTCTCTTTCATAAATGGTTTGGCCAGTGTGGTACCCGTTCCGGTCGGTATGTCTGGCACACAGCTTACAGGTATGTTCCTAAGCCGAGGAACTCAAATAAGGACATTCATGGACTTCAATGTAGTTGCCGTAGTCTAGTAGGTAGTGTGTTCGCTTATTAGACGTAAAGCCCAGGTTCGAGCCACAGGCCAGACATCAAAACGAAAATATGAAAAAATATTTCTTCGGCTCCGACTTCCACTCCGGAGATTTCTGGCAAAAACTCTGAGAGTAAATAAACCTGCCATGAAAAAGTTTCTCAAAATCTGTCGTTAAACTGTAGGTCCCGCCACTCAAGTATAAATTTAAGGCACACAACATGAGTGGTGTGAGAAGCTAGGCCGTAATCCTGCCTGAAGGGTTGTAATGGCCAATTATGTATGTATGTATGTATGGACGTCGATATGAAGTTCGAAAGGGCAGCCTGGTTTATCGAATATTATCAGAGTTCTGGTAAAATTCCTCTACTAAGCATAGATTTATTCGCCTTAAGGATATCACTCAGCCTAGAAGATACTGTAGTGATTCTAGATCCCGTAATGAGCTCCTGATATCCAAGTCTTCTATATGCACACTACGCTTCTTTATGCTACTTTACTTTCATGTGAAATTTTATACCCGTAACAATCAGACAAGGGGGGAATTCTTTTCACTACCAGGTTTTAAAATCGTAAAAAAAAGTACAAAGTACTATTTGGAGAGACTGAGAGATCAGCCCTCTTTTTAGCATGCTCGCCATTCAGCCTACTATAGTTTGATACAATCTGATTTTCCTAAGGCACAAAAAATCTATTTTTCACAACAGTATTTTAACGGAACATTATACGAATTAAATTGCAGTTTAAACTTGGAGTCCAGAAAAATAAGTTAGCTTAAGTGAGTCTTAAGTGAAATGTAAAGATTTTACGCTTAATGCTTGAAGCCTTAAATAACTAAACTGAGCTACATATAAGGGTACATACATATAAACATCGACTTACCTTATGTTTTCTTCTTAAGAGATGGGGTGCCCCGCCGGGCGGTTGTAATGGCACTGCCGGTTCTGGTGTAACAGTTTGTATGGGACGCGGTGGTTTCAATGCCAATTTCTTTAAACTGGCAATACGTTTATCACACATCAATGAGACATCATCGATTCTTTGGAGAACCTTGAAAGACAACAAAAAAAAACAATAATAGGCATCAAATAAAAAAACCAAAATTTTAAAATTTTTTTTTTTTTTTTTTTTAATTTCTTTTAATAAAAACAGAGAATCAACTGAAAATCATTCACATGAAATGGACAAAAAAGAGAAATATTCTTAAGAATTTAGAGAAAGTGTTCGAATGACAATAAAATACAATCCAAAAAAAAAAAAATATTTGAGTCAAGAAGCACCGATAGTGGTGATGCTTTAAGCAGATTAAAAATTTGGAACCAAAACAAGAAAAGGGTGGGCACAACACACTTTTTCAAAAGAAGAATAAGAATTCAAATACTTTTCTTTGCTCAATTGAGATCATATGGGTATGTAGGTTGGTTTCTTTTTAAAAAAAAATTACATAAAAAAGAATAATAAACACGTTGTAATCAAATAATATATAATTATTGTTAAAATATAATTACAAAAACAAAGTAAAATAAAATAAAAAAATAATACACTTCGACAAGTTTTAATAAAAAACTTTCCACAAAAAAAATTTGTTGAAATTAAATTTCTTTTAATAAAAAAACGCATCTTCAATTTTAAATGCTGCGCAAGTATTTATTCAGACTCATTATAAAAATAATTATAATTGCAGTGATGCTAATCTGTTATTTAAACACAATAAATTGATAGATAAGTAGTGGTCTCATTATGAGCTTCCTATTTGAGATCTTTTTGAATATTCAAAGGCATGTCCATAAATAAATTTAAATATTATAGGATAGGTTAGGCAGGTTTTTCGAGTTCACTAGGAAGCCGTATGTAATATTGTGAGACTCAGAAATCTCCAATATCCTAATCCAGTCTTATGAATGTTTCAAGCGATCCTTTTGAAAACCAGCAAGTACTTCTGACAAATCCTGTTAGTAAACTTCAACTACTTCTACTCAGAGCAGCTCATTATTAGGAACCACAGAATTTATCGCAAAGAGATTAATGTGGTTTGCAGACAATAACTGTAATCATCGGGTTATTCATATAGTGGTTTTAATACCACAAGTTTGGCAAGGTTGTTAGCTGTTAAATATCTTTCAACTGATGAACGTTCATTCAAATAGTTAAAACTTACTACAATGATTCAAACGTTATTGCCACGCCTACAAAGTTATTTAAAGAGACTGCAAGCGTCTGCAGATTTCTGGCAAAAACTCTAAGGGTAAATAAGCCTGCCATGAGAAAGTTGTCGTTCGGAGTCGACGCCACTGCAGGTCCCGCCACTCAAGAATAAAATTAAGGCACACAATATGAGTGGTGTGAGGAGCTAGGCCGTAATCCTGACTGAGGGACTGTAATGGCCAATTATGCATTATGCAAGCGTCACGAAATCAAAATCTCAAAAAATCTGTCTTTCGGAGTCGACTTTAAACTGTAGGTCCCGCCATTTATGTATACAATTAACGCACACAACATGAGTGGTGTGAGAAGCTAGGCCGTAATCCTGACTGAAGGGTTGTAATGGACAATTATGTATGGAAGCGTTACAAATGTGATCAGGCCTATGCATCATTTCGAAGTACTAAGTGGCGAAAATATCATTTTAGTTAGAGATGTATGGTTGGTTGTATGGCGGAGTACAGTGCTCTCTTCAATTGGCCTTTGAATTTACTCCCCCATATATATAAAGGCCAACTCGCGTAAAAGTTAAAGCCGGCTGATCATTCACAACGCCGTAACTATACCAATTGAGTGCTAGATTAACACACATACATAGATAATTGGTCATTACAACCAATTTTCTCACACCAATTATGTTGTGTGTAACAATTTTATATATTTTAAAGTCGACTGCGAACGACAGATTTTTGAGAAACTTTTTCATGGCAGGGTTATTTACTCTCAGAGTTTTTGCCAGAACACTGATGAGAGGCTGGCGCCGAAGAAATGTTTTTCATATTTAGTTTTGATGTCTGACGTGGGGCTTGAACCGTGGCCTCACGTCTAATAAGCCAACACGCTATCTACTAGACTACGGTGACAGGCTTTCAATTTAGCTTTTTCAAATAAAATTGTCTTCAACGAGGAATTTTTTCCTCACTGGGTGGTTAAGCTAACAGGCAAAATTGTTGCAGAAGAAGCTCGAAGGACCAAGGAGTGATTATTATTAAATCCTTTGCATGACTGTTTGGTGCATTTTATGGTCTGGATATGTCATTGGGCGTATCTTAGCGTCAATTCAAAACGATACAGTCTTATGAGGACTGATTTTTCTGTTTTGCAATTGAAGATCATGAACTGGATGGAATGTGGTTAAGACAAGACAGTACCTAGAGCTCCTTAATACGAGCTTTATTGCACGATAAGCTTCCAGAAAGAATAATTTTAAGTTTCAGCAGCGTTAATTGGTCATCAGAATCTTAGGTGATTGGGTGTGTTAGAGCAGGATTTCTAGACCAGATTGGAAGTGTACAAACTTAATATATAATCGACAATACCACACTTATTTGTTCAAAACCAAAAACAAAATGTAACAATGAGAACGCATTGTGCGTTTCAATGCAATTTGTTCATGCCAGCGATTGAAGAAAGTGAATAAAAAAAAATTATTTTTTAAATAAAAAAAAGATGTTACAATTATTATTAGTTTGGTTTATGGTTTTATGGATTCATTTCAATTTTTTTTATTTATTTTACTTTTCGTTTCTCATTCTCTATTTCTATGGATTTAAGCCATCGAAATGCCGCAGATGCAGATGCATTTGATGGAAACAATCACAAGCGTTTGTTTCTATGAAATTCAAATAAAAAAAATTGAAAAAAGAAAAAAACTGCGCATCAAAGCAATTAATCAAGACAATAATTGTTGAACGTACAAAACGTACGGCAAGTTGTCTGATTTACATTGCAGATACAGACACATTAACAGCGACTCTGGTGCCACATTAGCGGCTGCAAGTTAATAAGCCGCCACTGCATGCAGTGCTGATGCTGCTGTTGCTTCTATTGCCTTTGTCTTCGATTAAATCTTTGGCAGGCAAATAGTGATAAAAAGAAAAGAAAAACAGAAATAAAACAAAAACCAAATTAATGTTTCTACTATTTGTTGTTCGTTTTTGTTGTTTAATTTAATCATTTTAAAATGCCATAAAATGTATGCAACTGGTCATGCGTTGTGGCAAGTAAATCAGCATCGTCATCACCAGCACTATTTGCAGCACGTAAATGTTGACAATAATGGTTTTGAATACATTTTTCCATTTTTCCTTTTTTCGTTTTTGTTTAACTTGACAACAAAATTTGATTGACATACCTATTACAAGCGATAAAGATTATATTTTATTGAAGGAGAGAAGAAGTACGAAACATTGAGTTTTGATTTGGAGAAAATTTCCATTTCATTTGATGATACACTATACAGTAAAAACAATGTTTTTAATTGAATTTCTTTAAGAGGAATCACTGAAAAGCTGAAAACATTCACTATCAATCATATGCATGATGTGAAAATGCATCATGCTGCAGTATATTGTATTTGCCAAGTATGTAGAATCTAACCACCATGGTTCGAAGGACCATTTTATTTCTTTTTCGTACCTTTAAGGAACATAGCAATTACATCATCTTATTATTTCTCTGGTTTGGTTCATTTTCATCAATCAATTTTATCTAGTCAAGCACATCACTGTCTTACCTATGTTTTAACCATTTAAACAGAAGTAAACACAATTGAAGTAACATTTGTTGGTTCTTCAAAGACCGGGAGTGGGAGCGGTTGTTTAGAAAAGTAATGTCAACCATAGATAAAGCTAAACAAAGACTCTTTCCATTTGTCAATCAAAAATTACAGTAAAAACGGATCTGAGTCATGCATCAAACAATCCAGGAATAACCTAAGTTTAGTAACCGATCTTTTGACAGGACACTGTAGAAAAAGGGCTGTCTCAAGCCCTACATGTAGATGCTGTGACGATAAGAATGAATAATGGAAACACATTTTTAAAACCTATGAGACAACTGGCCGATTATTAAGTGCTATGAAGAAAATTGTCATTATTGACGCCGAAATGTGATCTTGGTCGTGATGTCATCTCGACTACAGTGGCGATGCTTACAGGCCATTGCGTCATGGGTAGACACGCGGAAAGAATGAGGCTCCCTTTCAACGACTTTTGCCGTGGATGCAGGTCCACTGAGGAAGAGGAGACTGTTGTTCACTTTCTCTGCCAGTGCCGGTCTCTTGCTAGGTGTAGATATAGGTTATTTGGCTCCCCATTCCTGGTTAGCTTAACGGAGCTATCATCTATTGACATCAAGAATATAGCTTCGTTCATCAAACTTTCTGGCTGGTTTTCCAGTGCGGGGTAGGCGTGCTTTTGTTGTGCAGACCTTGCGCTGACCAACTTCCTCCTTTTCTCTGATTTTGGGGGAACTTGGTTAGTACAGGGCCTGCGTTCATCCGTGGCATCACAACGGGCCGCTATGCGTGCTCAAGTGAGCTTTGTGATATCAGAGCTACCACTCCGACCTAACCTGACACCGAAATGAAATTTGTCAGGGCAATAGCGATAGTATGGTCGCATTACTGCAGTACCCCTTCACGGCAATAATAATAATTAGGTTGCGATATACCACAGAGTGTTAGTCCAAGAAAGTGCGGATGCATAGTTAAAAGGATCCCGTGATACACTATATAGATCCAGCATCTTACTATGCAGTACCGCTTACAATATAATCAAATTGAGAAATACTATTGTTGGAACACTGAACCGCTTAAAGCTGCATTAAGTAAAGCCTGCAATTAGTCTATATATTCCTGGGTGGTACACATCTGTTCTCTAGCGATGACTAGAGCAGGTATAATGTCGTCTTCTGTTTCTGTTTTCACGAATAGCCTGAAGATGAAGATAAGATCTGGTGCAGGTATCTGCTTTGAGCACCATCGTATTTCTAAGTTAACCAGGCTATTCAACGATTATTCTGTTCTTCCGAGGACCATCTACGCCTTTATAAGGTAGGAAGCTGTGATATGCAATCAGACTTTGGACAAAACGAATCCTTTAATTATAAATGCAAAGTCTAACGAATGGCAGCGTAGAAACAGAGGTAAACAAGAGATCGATTTATCCATTTAACCTAGCTAAACTATCCTGGGATCTGGAAAAGTAGTTGATCCGTAGTCCAATTATACGTTCATGGATGCGTTACAATGCTGCAAATGCTACTACCCAACACTGATTTGTAAGGGATCTATTGCGTACTTCACTTGAATGCCTTGTTCCTCAGAATGCAAATTATGTTTATTAATCGATCACTTTGAAGTTGCCTTAGGCCAGTAGGTAGTGTGTTCGCTTATTAGACGTAAAGCCCGCGTTCGAGCCCCAGGTCAGACATCAAAGACGAAATATGAAAAAAAATATTTCTTCGGCGACTTCCTCTCAGCAAATTTTTGGCAAAAACTCTGCGAGTAAATAAAAACCTGCCATGAAAAAGTTTCTCAAAAATCTGTCGTTCGAAGTCGTTTTTAAACTGTAGGTCCCGCCACTCATGTATAAAATTAAGGCACACAACATGAGTGGTGTGAGAAGCTAGGACGCAATCCTGACTGAAGGGTTGTAATGGCCAATTATGTATGTATGTATGTAATAAAGCACTTAAGTGGTTAATTTAACCCAGTTAAGAACAGGGCATGGAAGTGAGTGAGATTTAAAATTTAAATGCTTGGAAAAGACAATACTTTCGCTATCATTAAACAAAATAACGACCAACTAACTCATCATTAACTCACATTTAAAAAGAAATTAGTTGACCAACAATGCTAGCAGCCATAATAAAAGGTTCTTTAAATCATAATCATAATGATTGGCTATTCTTTTCTGTCACTTTCCAATTTTATAGCCCATTAACATGGTATTTGAATTTAAGTTTGGCATGTCATAAAAAGAAAACATCGATCACTGTCGTCTACTCTTTAGCGCTTGTAAATGTCAAATCATTTCGTTTTTATAGCATTTTCACTGGAGTTTTTCCTGTTCAGAAAAACTTTGAAAATTTAAAAAGATTTTCAGTAAAATTTATTTACAATTAACACCTTCGTTTTAAAGACTTTACTTGGTTTTATTATGAGCATTACAACAACACCACGCACTAAACCGGCATTAAAATATACATAATTCGCTCGTAAACATTGGTTTGAATTGGAAGAAGTGCTTCATCATCTAAGTCTGCATCATCATCACCACCACTATCATCATCAACATCATCATGAAAAACAATTAAAACCCATTTGAATAGACAGTCCCAGCCTACAGTTTCACTTGATAATTACTTGAAGAAGAAATCATTTGAAATGCTGAAAAACTCATGTGTATGTTTAAACTTGACCAAGACACACTCGCTATTGGCAATGAAATAAAGAAATAAAAACAAAAAACTTTAATGATTGACTATACTCTGAGAAAGAAAAACAAAAAAACAAGCAAAGGGAAGATGCATCTTCAGTTGGCATAAGAAAAGCCAATGAGCAAGATCATCATCATTACTATGTATCATCATCGTCAGCAGCAACTTCAGTTACCACTTCCAACAGTCTTAACAACCGGTGTTTGGTGCAGTTCGGTTCGCACGTTTTTTTTCTCATACAGACAAACAGTGGCGGTGTTAAGCATTTCCTTGATTTATGACCATATGTTGCATTTTCATTGTTGTTGTTTCTTTCCAATAAATTTTGACCATAAGTTTCTGAAAATCTTTGATAAAGCCTGGTTGCCTGGCTCATGTTGCACATCACATCTTGTATACAGATTAGCAGGCATGTTTGTTTCTTTTTGTTTTTAAATGGAAAAGGTCATCAGAGTTGGTGCATGTTTTTTTTTTGTGTGGTTTCAACGGAAGTATTAGAAGAAGATGCTCCTTTGCTTAAATGAATTTGTGGAAAACACTGAGAGAAATCATAACTACATACTTCAACAATTAACTCCCAAATCCGGAAGAAGATAGCATTCATTGTGGCTTTAGACTTAAAAATATTAAGGGACTTTTATGCGTCCGCCAAATAAGTCCTATAATATCTGAAACCCCATTAAGGATAACATCAGCAACAAACATCCTAGCAAGGTTAAGTAGTAGCAACCCTAGCGAAACACCAACACTCTATGAACATAGTCTCCCACCTTTACACCCAAAAAGTTTGCAACCCTATTGTTCTAGAACTTGCTTAATAGCTGGAAAACTTGATTAACGAAACTGATAACGTAAAAAAATATGATAAGCAGATGGGGGAAATGCTTTATTACAAGTCTATGTTCCTTAGGAGAATAAGAAAGGGAAAATGAAAAACTGAACTTAGTTTTTGGCAGCCTTGGCAGCCAAAATCACACAAAGCATGGAGTATTTTCTGTGTGGCTTGGTAGTAATAAAAGTGCTTGATAGTCAAGCAAAGCATTCCAAGTTTACGTTATGGATTTTACAGACTTTTTTAAGGAGGTTCATGCTCGTTTCTAATAGTCCATTCAGAAGCTTCCTAACTCTACAGATAGAGAGAGAGACTAACGTCAACAATGAGCATCATAGTTAGATAAGGTATTTTGGAAAATAGTAGAACACTATAAACAATATTCCTTACCACTTTATCTAATACAACAGCTCAACACATTTTCACAGACATATGGTAACCCTGTCACACTAGAACTTGTTACAATAGCTTGAAAAACATGATGATAACATAAAAAATAAATCAGAAACGGAATAAAATACTTTGCCCTGTGCCACATAAAGGATTTAAAGGGCCAAGTAAATATTTCTAGTGCAGAAAGAAGCATTCAGGTGCCTGGGTTTCTTAAGATAGAGCATGAAATACTTCATTGGATCTCATTACTATTTACAACTCTTATGCATGTAAACATACATACATACATAATTGGGCATTACAACTCTTCAGTCAGGATTACGGTCTAGCTTCCCACACCACTCATGTTGTGTGCCTTAATTTTTATACTGGCGTGGCGGGACATACAATTTAACGTCGACTTCGAAAGACAGATTTTTGAGAAACTTTTTCATGGTATGTTTATTTACTCTCAGAGTTTTTTCCAGAAATCTGCTGAGAGGAAGTCGCCGAAGAAATATTTCTTTCATATTTCGTTTTAATGTCTGGCCTGTGGCTCGAACCCGGGCTTTACGTCTAATAAGGGAATACACTACCTACTAGACTACGGCGACTACATGCATGTATATCGGATTGAAAATAGAAGACAACTCTAACGTAAGGACCTTTGGCTCGCAGTCTGTTTTAAAGTTTCTTGAGAAAAAATGTGTAATTAACACGTTGACTGCCGCGGCAATTTTCAGAAAACTGGCCACGCAAGCCAACATTGACTTTTTGTTCTTTTCCCAGAAGCCATTTATCGATTTTAGTACTGATATAATACGATTTGATTCGTAGCTACACAAAAATGGCAGGTTTAGTGAGTACGAGATAACTCATAGTTGTCAGCCTAGAAGCGAATACAATCTACGAGTTATCTCGTAGTCGGCAGTCAACGTATGAATGACGATAGAATATTCAACTCTATTGAATTATTTAAGCACCATTTCAATGGGGCTTATATTTCTATGTCTTGCCGCTAGTTTAATGAAAACCAAAGGAGGGAAATCAAGGGAATGTCATATTTTTTAAGCAGAACACGCCGTAAACATTAACTACAGAGCAACTTCAGTGGAACTCTCTTAAAAAATAATTCTCCATATTACTGCAAAATTTCTTTGAGTGTATATTTAGCCAACCATTAATGCTGGCATTTAACAAAATGTCTGTTTTAATAGCGATGACAATGTTTTTACTTTCTTCCGATAAAAAAATAAATTCATGACTTGATTTGAGATGATGCTGACTGTTGCCTGTGCTTGGTGGTTTAGGCAGGCTTTGCCGTTTTATGTAATAAAGAAACATTACAGTTACAACACAAACTGAGGAGACAACAGAAGAAGGAAGGACGTTTAAATAATATTTTTTGTTTTTTTTTTGTGGGGGGGAAATTAAACAATAATTTTTTATATAAACATGAATACAATGTTTGCTGCCAGAAAACATGAAAAGATTTCCTTGTTATCAGTCAGCATTAGAGTCATCAACAACCTACACATGGGATATAAAAAAAGCAAGCGAACAACAAGAAAAATTTGCTTGACATTGTGGGAAATCTTATAAAAGAAAAATTCAAGTTTATGCTGCCTAGGGCTGGCGAAGAACAAGGAGTGTCTTCATTACAAAGTCTTCATAGTTTAAGCGCACGAGCTGGAAGGTTATTATTCAGTCACCAAGCTGTTGCATAAGGATGGCATGGAATTTTTTTTTTTGCAAACGATTGTCTTCTATCGTCCACCATTCCACCAACGTCATACAGGTTGCCAAAGCACAAAATAAAAAAAAAAAAAACAAAAAATCGAAAAATAGTGAAAGTTTTTGAAGATGCCACAGCCACCAGCCACCAGCCACATTTGGCAGCTGCCAAACATTACTAATGCAATCAGCATAGTTGGGGTGTCTACCACAGCAAGTTGAAGAGGTTAAAATAAATGTTACACTGCTGCGTTGCATAAACCATTATTTTATACGATTATTGATAATGAAAGTTATTGAACTGTTAAAACCACATAATAATTGTGTATGGTGATGACTCTAATGGGGGCCTCTACCGAATTATTCAATTATTATTCAAAAAAATAAAATTTTAATATTACAAGCAGCGCCTGGCAAATGATTTAATAACCATACGATGACAACAGGCTAATAAATGACGTTACAAACTTGTAAATGTAAATGTAATGTAAATAATTAATAAGAGAGAATGAATGTTCATATAATTCATTGGAAATTGCAATAAAAAATCAACAGAGTTTAATGAGCCAATATTAAAAGTTAAGTGTGGACATCAACCAATGTTAAGAAGACCTTTGGCGATACAGCTCATAATTGTAAAATACAAAATACGATATTTAAAGCAGGCCTGCTATAAAATACTCTAAAGGACTATTATTTTCTGTCATAGCAATTAAACAATGTTTTTCAAATGCAGCCAGCATTAAAAGATTGCTTTAGTTTGAACAGCATATGTTATCTTTATGTCTAGGAAATAGGTTGTGAGATTGGATCAAAGGAATGTAAAGTTTACATATAAATTAGAATTATTTGTGAAATCACTATCTACTAGACTATGGCGACTTTAATACGTCCTCCAAATAAGTCCTCTAACATTCCAAAAAAGAATAACATCAGCAACAAACATCATAGGAAAGTTAAGTTAGTAGCAACTCTAGCGAAACAACGAGACTTAATGAGCGAAGTTTCCCACCTTTAAACTTTAACAAATTCTGCAATGCACCCGATTATAAGTAACAATAATTACATTGGAAGTTATTGCGAAAGAATCAGCCAGAGACGGATACTCTCCTCAACTGATCTACAACTTCTTCCAAATTTATTTGCAGAGAGGCGAACTTATTCCGTCTGTTAACCAATTAAGCAATGAATTCATACATAATTGGTTACTACAATCCTTTAGTCAGGATTACGATCTAGTTTCTCACACCACTTATGTTGTGTGTGTTAATTTTATACATGAATGGCGGGACCTACAGTTTAAAGTCGACTCCGAACTACAGATTATTGAGAAGCTTTTCAGGGCAATTTTATTTACTCTCTACTGAGAGGCAGTCGCCGAAGAAATAGTTTTTCATATTTCGTTTTGTTGCAGGTGTATGACCAGAGGTTTGAACCAAGGCCTCTCGTCTAATAAGCCAACACACTACCTACTAACATACGCCGACTATTACTTCTTTGTCAAAACGCTAACTCCTAGTCTGAAGTGACTTTAACACGTCTTACAAATAAGTTGTATTACATCTGACACCCTAAAATTAATAATATCAGCAGAAAACATCATAGAAAGGTTAAATAGCAGCAACTCTAGCGAAGAAGTCTGGGGTAAGTTTTTTCGTTTGCCAACCAACCAGAGAATCACTCGTGAAACTAGAGATACTGTCAGAGAGGTCCATACTATCCAATTAAAGAAGTCTTTGGCATGCTAACTACTTTAGGACAGATGAGTTTGTCAAGCAGTATACTTTGTCAGTTCAAGATATGTTGGCTAAAAGTAAATATCTTTACCTAATGACCTATTTTTATATGTGAACTGATATTTGGTAGGAGAATATTCAGCCTTCAGTTCCCCTATGTATGATTTTTAATGGCATCTCCTTCAAGTATTTGTTTGGTTTTCGTTTTTTCCTTTGCATTTATTTTTCTAGCAGAGCAGGTAAAAGTTCTAGAATGGTAGGGTTGCCACCACTATTGTCTAAAAATAACCCTCACTGTAGAAAGGTATTGGGTAGTTGTATTGAATATTGTGATGAAGAATTAAGTTTCACTATTTCGCAAAAGGTGGCTCTCCGTTTACTGCTCTATAATGTTCTTCTCTCCTCCTCGTCCTCTGTAAGTGGCTTCCCGAATGGCTTATTTGGGAGGAGGATTATAGTGAATATATATATATGTATATAGTGAATATATATATGTGTATATAGTGAATATATATTATAATGAAAAATTGTTTGCCATTTGCTGTGTTTAAAATCTCGCTGCTTAGATGCTTAACTACACAACACAGTCTATTGAATGGAAGGGGGGGGGGGGATAATATATATCGCGGTCAAAATAATTATGCCATGATAGTGACCACCTCACGGTTTACATACGAAACAAGAATTATGTGGAGCATGTTAATTTTTTAATTAATTTATAGTCAATAATTGATGGAAAATCAAACATCTTCACTAAAACTTGTTAAACGAATATCGGTTCTTGGCTGACACACTAGCCAACTGCTTGCTATTCTCTTACTCAACTACTCTTACGTGTACTAATTATGATGAAAGAGTTTCTTTTTCAAATCTTTTTTGTTGTTGTTTTTGTTTTTCTAATGATTCTAAAAACAAACGTAACATTCAATTTCATCATCATTAGCACCATGGTCATCAATAGCTTTCAAGATTTTAACCTAAAAATTTTAAACAACAACAACAATAGCAACAGCCTGTTATAAAACAAAAAAAATTCTAAAAAAAGAAAGAAAATTTCATAAGCAATTGGTCTTTATGAGTACGTGTAGAGAGAAAGAGAGAGAGAGAGAGCAAGAGGGAGACTCTGATTCTTATTACAGTTGCTTAGATGTTCACGTTTTCCGTGCAACGTTAAATTCGTAAACACTCTCCTGGCTTTATTCATTAATAAATCACTCTCCTCCTCTATACTCCACCGCCACTCCTGCCGCCTTCTGCATACATCAGCTAAATTTTCCAACACTGTTAATACAACAACAACAAAACCAAACCAAGTTGGTCTCCTTCACATAGTTGTGCAAAATCTAATCATCGAACAGGAATATAAGCCACAGAATATCTTTTCGATTTGAACATGAAATTGGCAAACCAGTTTAAATTCTCATTCCACCATGACCTATTTTATGAAAAATTAAGAGAAATTCTTTTTTTTTGTGTTTGTTTAAAAATAGACCTCAAACGCAAGGCATTGTTAAGATATTCCAGAATGAAACTGTTAGTCTGTAGTGTGGTAAAGAAGCGAGGAAAAAATGGAAAGGTTTTGCTTTTAATTTGGTTAGTTGGACAAAAGAGTCATTACGGTTGTTGAAAAGAAGCAGGCCAATTGAAATTTATCTTGGGGAGAATAAAACACATTTTATTTATTATGCAGGTTATTGTTGAGAAATAAAAAAAGTTTGTGAAAATTCTCAACGGGTTTAAATATTGCTGGATAAATGTATAGCAGGCTAGGGCAAAGGTTAACTAGCAATAAGAACCATCACTTTTCTGTTACAGTTTTTAGTTCCTTTTCAAACCTCTAGGAAATATAGGAGGCTATCAGAAAGCATGTCTCCCACTCTTTTAATAAAGCGAGTTCTAGGACAATAGGATTGCCATCGTTACTTTGTTGTTGTGTTAGGCATAGTGGTAAGACATTTTTTTTCGCTGAGAGTACTCATTCAGGGTGTAATATTGCCTGATCTTACTATGGCGCTCGTTGTTGTTATTATGTTCATTCGTGGGGGAAGTCCCCCTTTTTGATGTATTATTTTGAAGAGGCTTTTTCAAATAAAGGGGGCTATCGGAAAGCACATCTCCCACTCTTTTAATAAAACAGATTCATAAAACAGGACAATAGAGTTGCCATCGTTACTTCGTTGTTGTGATAGGCGTAGTGGTGAGACATTTTTTCGCTGAGAGTACTCATTTCAGGGTGTGATATTGCCTGATCTTGCTATGGCGTTTGTTATTGTTATTATGTTCATTCGTGGGGGAAGTCCCCCTTTTTGATGTATTATTTTGAAGAGGCTTTTTAGTTTTCATATTTATGATTGCCGTAGTCCCGTAAGTGAAGTCGCTGTAGTCTAACAGGTAGTATGTTGACTTATTAGACGTAAAGCCCAGGTTTGTATCCCAGGTCAGACATCAAAACGAAATACATATGAAAAAATATTTCTTCGGCGATTTCCCCTCAGCAGATTTCTGGCAAAAACTCTGAGAGTAAAAAAAACCTGCCATGTAAAAGTTTCTCAAAAATCTGTCGTTCGGAGTCGACGTTAAACTGTAGTTCCCGCCACTCACGTATAAAATTAACACACACAACATGAGTGGTGTGAGAAGCTAGGCCGTAATCCTGCCTGAAGGGTTGTAATGGCCAATTATGTATGTTATGTACATATGTATTTATGATTGCCGTAGTCTAGTAAGTAGTGTGTTGGCATATAAGACTCGAGCTCGTGGTTCAAACCTCAGCTTAGACATTTCGTACAAAACGAAGTATTAAAAGAAATATTTCTATTGGGGACTTCTACTGTAAAGTTTCTCGAAAATCTGTTGTTCAGAATCGAATTTTCTACCGTAGGTCCTACCACTCATGGATAAAAATTAACACACAAAACATGGGTGATGTAAGAAGCTACGTTGTATTCCTTTCTATGGGTTGGTTCTTTTAATTTTCAAAAATGCAAAAACCCTGATTAAAATTTGTTTGTCTTCTCCCGGATTCGTATGCGTATAATTCACTTTGAATGTTTTGCAGCTGCAACTTTTAGCATAGAATTCCTTTGGCACTTGTTGCCTCCCAAGATTTGTTGCCATATATACGACATTCACTCAAAAATGTAAAAGATTCTGATTCAAAACTGGGTACATTTTACTTTACGTTATTTCTGCTTAGATCGTACTATCTTAAGCATCTTACTGATTGAAATTTTATGCCTAGTTGAGTACATATGAACTTTGAAGTTTAGACGATCATTAATCAGCTAGAAGCTAGGCCGTAATCCTGACTGAAGGGTGGTAATGGCCAATTATGTATGTGTTTAATCATTATTCCTAAGTATTTAATTCCCTTCAAAAATTTAATATTGTTTCGACGTATAATTCACAGAGTGCCCTTCGAACATAATCTTGGGAACATGTCCTGTAATCGTGTATATCTTATTATTTTAGTTGGAACTGTTCACAGAATTATATTTGAGATGTAGTTTCCAAACTTATTGGCTTTGTTTTTTGGGCAACAAAAGGTGGCAACCCTATCGCTCTAGAACCAGCTACAGTAGACTAAACCTGTATAGTGGCAAAAACAAAAAATTTTTAAATTAAACTGATTAAATTAAAATAACGAACACTGAAGAATAAGTGACCGGCCCGCATGCTATGATTTTAAGTTCCAAATACTTTCCCGAATACTATTTCTCCGCAAGCCTTTACGAAGAAAAATGCTGAAAGATTTCTATGATTTTTCCTCAATCATCTCTAACAGTGTTTAATGGCTTTAAACAAACTCAGACAAAAATGGAACACTGAAAATAATCATCCAAATGTGCTAGACATGTTAATGGAATCCTAAGAAGAAGCTTCAGAGCCTGGAAACTTTATAAAGAAAGTGCTTGAAATGAAATAAAAACATAGGGACGAAGAAATTCGAATAAAGGGAGCTTCTTAAAGTCCTATATTGATAGGAATATTTATTCCGTGGAGCTATATGAGTCTCCAACCTCAAACAAATCGTAACTAACATGTTGCATTATACAACTATTCAACAATATGTTGCATCATACAATGCATTAAATCCATCTCCACATTTAAATGCAATTTCCTCTACGAATTCCAAAGAGTTTCCATGGAGCAACAACAAAAAGATCTCAAAATCAATATCATCAACATATTTTAACTCGTCATGAGTTTGAATGGAAACCTACAATTATAATCATTAAAAAATAAAGAAAATAAAGAAGAATACAAAGCCAAAGCAAATGTGAGAACATAAGAAAATCCATAAACAATAAATAAGAAAAAGAAATGAAATGAAAGAAAAGAAAATACGAAACAAATGTTGTAATGTAACCCCATAAAAATCATAATGAAGACCAATAATGACGATTGTCAGCCAATGCAACAATACAACAAAACAAGTCTTTCTTTCATTTCCACACTCTGATTTAGATTTGTAGTGGAAAAACAGGATTCAATTAGGTTTTCTTGAGTCAAGACAACACGACATATGTAACCAGAGTCATGTCTCATTGCCATGAATAGAGAACAATTCCATAAAAGAAGATCAACGTACAACGTGCAACAACTTGAAATGTTGCAATATTTGTGGTGATCATTGATCACCACTGGTTATGGTTTGGGTTTTGTATATATGTGTGTGTGTGTATGCCACCAACATAAAGTTGCACAATCTCTATTCGATATTTATGGCGTCAGAATGTGGTCAACAGCAATAGCAACAACAACAACAGCGAACGTAATCTCTTACTCAGTTTCTATTTTAATTTCTTGTGCGTCTTTGAAAGCTGCTTTGCCTAGCCATAGTTTGGAAATGATGTTTGTAAAGGAGAGAAATCTTAGCTTCAATGGATTTCTTCTGTTTTCGTATTTATTTCATAATTACGGTGATTATTTTGAAAATTATTTGAGAAATGATTTTTTTCTTCTTCTCTTGTCTTTCATTTTATTTGTGCAGACAATACAAATTGTGGAGGCTTAATGATGCCAGAAGTCAAATTTCTTTGGTGTGGTGTGGTTAGCAATAAAAATATTATGTACAGCAGAACAAACAGGAATAATGAGTTTTTAAATGGAAATTCAAAACAGAAAATTGATTATTTTAGAATCGTACAAAATTATGTATTGGAAAGCCACATTGAACATGTAAACGATACGATAATGGTGTCATTTATTTCATCTCTCTCGCTAAAGGTCAAGAGCCGATTTTTCTTTTGTGGGTGCTCTAATGATTCTGCGTATAAAAACAAGGAAATGAAAGTAAATACAAAAGTGTTTGGGCCAGCGGAACAATTCCCGGATTTTTATTTTATGAGATCAACACTCAGAGTATAATGGATCGTACTCATGTAGGGCATACCATTGAAATTAAAAAATACTTTGTAGGAGGTGGTAAAGGCCAGAGGTCAGCAATGAGTATTCAAAAAGATGAGTAAATTCGAATCATACTCACAATATCTAATACTTATACGCATTCAGACTTATTTTAATTTCAAACTCATACTACTCATATTCACTGTTTGAAGTACTCATCGTACTCATACTTAACAATACGTATGATTTTGTTGATATCGACACTCCTTTACTCAACATTTACAAGAATCACAAAATAAGTATGATTTGCGTACGAACTCTACAATACTCACTAGAAGATTGTGTGTTTGCTTTGCTTGTTGTCTTTGTCTTTCTTCTTTTTTTTTGTAAAGGCAACAACAACTAAGACTATAAATTTTGATGAATGATTCGAATCACTCGAATCATTTATGAGTATTGTAAGTATTTTTCTGAATTTATGAATCTGAATGTGTAGGCGTATGAATCAAACATTTTACGAATGTTATTAGTTTGATGTCAACGTTGTACTCATAGTCATTGCAACCTGTACTTATAAATCAATGTTGTAGTGAGTACGAATGAATCAGAATAGTTGAATTTCAATACTGTTGACTCACACATACTCAAAATTTCATGAGTAATTATGAGTAGCGAACAAGCGATTCATTGCTAATCTCTTGTAAAGACAGAGTAGAGTATGTGGACCAAGTGACAAATAGATGCTGGATTTTTGTAAGGACCAGAACCACTGATCTGATGATGAATTGATTGGCTAGAAGCAAACATTGGCTTAAAAAATGTTGCACAATATGACAGGACGTGAACTGAAATTCTACATTAAAATAGTATTCTGCTTATAGTCCAGACCTGGTGCTGCCTGTCTACCATTTGTGTCGATTACTGTGGAATGCTTCACAACGACAGTTAAAGAGAGTGCTGTCAGCCACTTGATTTAGCAGGTCACATTACTTTGTTGTCTCTTGACTTGTCTCCCAGACCTGGTTATGTCTGTCTACCATTTGTGCCAATTACTGCAGAATGCTTTACAAAGACAGTTAAAGAGAGAGCTGTCAGCCACTCGATTTAGCAGGTCGTATTGCTTTGTTGTCTCTAGACTTGTCTCCCAGACATGGTCTTGTCTGACTACCATTTGTGTCGATTACTGTAGATTGCTTCACAACGGTAGTTAAAGGGAGAGCTGTCAGCCTCTAGACTTGCCGTCCATAATCAAAACATCGGGCCCTTACTACTAAATGCAACGGGCTTAAAAGCAACAGAATTTCTAGTGCCATCTGTAGGATAGATTATCATTTCTCCGGCTGTAGCAACACATGTTGATTTCGGTATATTGTTCAGATGATTTCAAATACGTTTTGACTACCTAAACAATGGCCCCATGAGTCGCAATTGGCCTGACCATCACTATATACGGTCTGAACCAAATCGTTGGGTTTCCCCGGAAGCCTTCTGCATATCATTATGTCAAGAGGGCCTTCCCTAAAATGCTCTAAGATTACCTCATCCAGGAGTCGAACATTTCTCCACTTAGGAGGGCTCCTCCTTTTTGGCCGGGTATATTCTTAATCCCACTGACATGATCCAAATCTCAAGATTACCTCATCGAGGAATCAGATATTTCTCCACTTAGGAATCGAACATTTCTCCTGCTTCTTGTCCGGGCATACCCTTAATGCCAGGAACCAATGAATTCAAATCTCAAGACCTCTATTAGTGACGTCACAAAACATCTCTGCAAAATTGCCTCGAGTTAGCAAAACTATGTCCTTTGCCCCTTTTAGAAGTTCATGCACTATCAAGCTAAATATGAGCGGTGAAAGAACTCAACATTTTGGGCAACTTCCGGCGCTTATAATTTCGTCCCCTACATTTGCTACCGAAGATCGGGTGTATAGGATTTCTGTTGTATATCTGATATTAGCCATTTATGACCCCGGAAGAAGTATTATTGAATTCAAATTTTAACGCCTTGCTGTTTAAGGATGCCTGAATGGCTTCCTGCAAATCTAGACGAGCTGTTTCACTCGCTTTTTTCCTATGATAATGTGGTACCCTTTTGAAAACACCACATGCTATACAGTTGGTCACAGTATCACGCGAAATAATAAAAGTTACGCGGAGTCAGTAGTGGAATTGTAGGTCGGTAAGGCTAAATCATATATCATATACCCTATCACTCCTCTCTACTCTGTTTCACGTTCTGCTATAGTAATTGAAATTCGTTTTTAATTTGCGTTTTTATTACAAAATTATTACAATTTTAATCTGCCAAACAAATGAAAGAACAACAACAACTATTGGCTGTCAAACAAGTATTGCCTCTTTGTAATGCTTCTCCGTTTTTCTTTGGAAAAATTGCTTTTAACGATTAATTTACAGCGCGGCATGCGAATTAGAAAAAAATCTTGATTTCTTTTTCTAATGAAATCAAGAGAAAAAAAAGGAGCAGTCAGTCATCATTACAGCAGCACTCTGGCCATAATCTCTCTACCAAGAACAGTAATTAATAAGAGACAGACAGTCCAGTGTTTAATAAAATGCGTTGCATTGCAAGCAGCAAGTGTATGTTGCAAGTGAGAAGTGAATAAATATTTTTATTGGCAATCAGGTTCATATACTTATAAATATTATCGGTTATATAACTGTTTAATTAAATGTCATTAGCGGGAAAAGAAATACAATATTAACGAAACGACACTTGGAAAGACAGACATCAGGTTTGATCTCTCAATCGTTGTCAAATTCTTTCGACAAATAACTGTGTGGACATGTCTTATGTAATTGTGCCGCTGATGTTCTTCGAAACATTGTAGGAAAATCTGTAGGATTGCCAGGTAATGGCAATAATTAATGAAAAGCTTTCAGTAGCAAAATATAATGACATCTTTAAGGAAATGTAGAGTAATGCTAGGCGATGAGTGTGGAAGAGTGGGCTCATAAAATAAAATTAAATACTTTAATTGCACTTTAATAACGTTTTGTATTAATATGAAGTACATATTTATAGCTGTACAATTGTTTAGAAGATATACAGTCAGAGAAAAAAGTCTACATACACCACTGTACATCACTGTGTGTAGACTTTTTCCTATCTTTTTCCTATTTTCCAATAATTTCTACGTAATATTTTTCTTAAATTCGCTTATTCTTCACATATAACATCTTTTTCAATTTAAAAAAAACCAGTGGTGTACGTAGATTTTTTTCTTTGACTGTATGACACTAAAATCGTACTTTACGACAATGGCTAGTGCAATAGTTTGCTTAAATTTTTAGTCGCTCTAAAAAACCTTGCTCACTTGGGTCCCCTACGGTCCTACTGTAACGCAATGGGAAAACTCATAGAGATCTACCAATCGAATCTCTACGCCATCGTATGATGTGCTTAACGCAATCTGGAGAGAAGGCACAAGGGCGCTTCTCTAGCAGTGTTGCAAAATTTAAATTTTGAAATGGTACTGAACTCTAACTGAAAGAGTACTTTTTTGCATCAAATGGTACTTTTGTAAAAAAATATTTATTTATAATTAATACACAGAATATGGAAGAGAAAAACTAACGTACGTTCCGTGGACGTTTGGCTAACCGGGGGTAAAGACTAATTCCACCTTTAGCATTGCGTTGAACATGTTGCGAACGCATTAACAGTAGAAAAGATCAAAACATAAAATATATAATAAAAAAGTACTGAAGGCGCCGCGGGGGTACTACAGTATTTTTGAAATTAAAAAGTACTGAAAAAAAGTACTAAAGTACTGAATTTTTCAACGCTGTTTCTAGCCAAATGAATTCGAATTACTCGACATAGAAGATGGAGAGAGACGAAAAGGAATTTGAATCAATCGAAACTTTCGTTAAATCATTTCACAGTGAAGAGGATTAAAGTGGTTATGCACCAGACTATTCAGAATTAGCCTGAGGATAGTAAAGGGGCACTAAAGACTCACAGATCAGTTGTTCAGTCTAGGCTCAACCCCAATATATAGATTCTGTGGTGAGAAAAATGGATCATCAGAACACATATACGAACTGCAAGTGGGATTAATACATCTCAGAGAGAAACGTTTAATTATTAGACAGGGAGTTGGACTAACATCGAACAACATCCAACAGGTTGTGAGAACTACACGATTACATATTATGAATGGGCTGTATGGTTGCACTACCATGGATCCCAAACACCCTTACCCCTAGAGTAACTAACTAGGTTTATAGAGAAAGCTTACAGTGACGAGTTTGGGATTACGAATGTCTATAAGGATACCGGAGAAGGAAAATTAAAACAAACACAAGTATGAAAACAAATGGCAGTGCTCTTTGAAGTATTAGATGTTGAGTATGCAAAATTTTCTCAAACATATTCTTATCAAGTTCTATGCGTAACTACAAATTATTTTTACTCAAAAGAAAAGAAAAAAAATACTTTTTAACAAATCCCCAAACACAACACACAAAACTATTAAACTGTTATTCGAACTACACGAAAATGTTGTCCGTCTCAATTGCCGTTTATAATTTATTGGACGGTTTCTTATCTTTTTGTGTGTCTCATAAGTGTAGCGATTTGATACACATTTGATACGATAGCAATAAAACAAGACTCTGTTAAGCTTGATTGCAACGTATTAATTTTATTTTTAACTGCACAAATAGAGGGAGAAAGAAACAGGAGAAAAAAAACTTGAAAACCACTGAAACGTTTTCTTCATCTGCAAATACCACAACGAAGTATTATTACATCAACGAACGAACATGTAATCCAATGCGGTGAGTGTCAGAGTGATAAATGCACCTGATAGAGGCTATAAAAAATGGTCCATTTCAGGTATTTTTTTTTTTGTGGATTCGTTTAAATATTTATGAATTGTTGCAATAATAGGTGGTGAATTGTTAAAGCCTTTACTAAAAATGAGTGTTAAACGAAATGCGGCTGACTTCATGTCAAGAAGATTACTTCGAAAAAGGACATCACTGACGCTAGGAGAAAAATGTAGTCGGTCTCTTCTATACACTGAAAGTGGTTCATTGTCCACCTTATCAAAATGTTTGGGTATTATGGAGACCACTTTAAGAGAATGACAAATTTTCAAATACAAGAGTTGATATGGTGCTTTGGTTAAAGTACTTTACTACATACACATGAAATCTTGTTCCAAATCAGATATAAGATGAAAAGAAAAAAATGTTAATCATGGTTTTCTAATTACAATAATCCATTCAGAAAGTCTACTGATCCGTGTCCCTCATGGAAAATAAAATTAACAGAGAAATATCAATCAAGCTGCTTAACCTCAAGACTAAGAGCACAGTTCCTCACCACCATATCCGATACAACAACCCAATACATATCCACATAGGACGTGAAATCACGCAGCAGCATATGGTTACCCTATCATCCTAGAACCAGCTAAAATTGACTAAACTCCAGCTTAACTGGGTAAATTTCTTTTAAAGAAAAATGTATATAATGATGTGCGAGAGCTCTCCCTATCTATGTTCCTTAACACGTTCACCCCGGCGCGTACCACCGGTGGCCCGCACTAGACTGCCTCATCGGGCGGCGTGTACCACCGGTGACCCGCACTTAATCATGCTATTGGAACACACGTAATACCAAATATTTAGATCTTTAACAGATCGACTGTCGAAAAAAATACCTGAGAGTCACACTGTTCTATTTCACCGTAAAAATTAAAAAGATTTAATGAGGATGGGACGAATTCCCGAAAAAATACACGAAACTTTAAACTTTCCATTGTATTGTTACTAAACAGCTGCCCTCCGATAGAGCGAACCATGAATTTAAGCGCTGGCGTGAACGTGTTAATGGAACGAAGATAGAAAACCATACTTTTTGTAAGTGGTCCAGGTGTTATGACCTAGAGGCAGCCGTAAGTATGTAGGTCACTAAGTTTTCACGTTAGAACTTATTGTCCTAAACTAAGAGACTGAAGGCAAATTCCTGATCAAATTTTCTCAGGTTTATTACTTGAAGGAAGCGGCCCGGCCCACCCGTCATGTAAGACCTAAAGTTATTATAATTGTTAGATGCAGTATTCTTAGAGGTATGCCTAGTTTCTTATATATAAAGTCTAAGAGATATTCACTTCATTCCTTCATTCTGGTGTTCGTAATAAACATGATACAAAGACATCATAAAAGGCGTGCATATATCCAAAAGCGGCTGTACAAGAGAGAAGTTTCTAAGGCAAGAAACAGCTAGCTAGGCTAAACGGGAGGTCATATATCACGGCCCAATGCTGTTTATAGAATCAACTGTAAATATATACATATATGTATGTATGTATGTATGTATATACGCCTCTATATGGTATACCCAGACTTAAAATTCCCTACAAATACTTGTAAGTTCCCTAAAAATTCTTTCATATTGCCTTTCATAAAATTCATTATTTCCACCACTTTTCGTAGCACCCTGTACAGCATTTTTTCCGCTGCAATTAAAGTGATACAATTTGAAAATTAAAACATGATTTAGCAACTACTTCCACTGTTCGAAATCTTAGTGCGCGCATAGAAACTATTGCCGATTGTCAGTTACCATGCAGCAGCCAGCATATATGTACGAGTGTGACTGCAATAACTGCTTTTGCAATTGCATGTTCAAATATTTGACTTTTCTATGGTTGACCACCATTACCATTAAGTAAGATGACGATGATGACAAATATGGGTTAAACTGTAATACATGAGAGCAAAAAGAAAAAAAAAAGACAAAAATGCCTCACACACAGATAATATATGGAGTGACACAGTTGGGGCACAACGACAACATCGTGTTGTAGTAATTCGTTGCTACAACATGTAGTAAAACAAAAAAGATCACATTTTTCATGTTGTTGTCTTTTTTCGGTATTATACCAACAAAGATTGTGTGAAGCACCGGAAATGCGTAGAAATCGTTTTGAAAAATTGAAGTGTCACTTAAACTATGATTCTTTTAATTTGTTGAATGGAGGGGGAGTGACAGGGTGGTGTCTAAAGTAATTTATGCCCTTGAAGGGAGATGATCAAAAAAGGGGCGTAAGTGGTATCGACTCAAATTAACAGCGTATAGGGCTAGTAGGTGATTGAACGTGAAGAAAAAAAAAACCTAATTCAAGTATTTATTGAAGGACCCAGATTTCGTATGTGTCGCATGTGGAATCTTTTCGAAACGATTGAAGCAAAGATTGTGCCTTGCACTACTTATTTCGGTCTGATATAATGGCTATAAAGACTGCCAATGTACGAATGCGATAGCAGAGTATATAAAGATAGAGAAATCCGCATATTTAGTGAAAGCAAAACGGCCAGTGTATGTCACAGATAAGATTAATCAAAACAAGTCTATCGCGCTATAGATACCACAGAACAAAATTTTGCTTAAATAGAACCAGAGTTCACCTTATGAATCCTACAGCAGATAATATAAACCGGCCCCCGGTTTTACTCGCCCAGAGGCTGAGAGTACTTTACAATGACATCTGCAGATATTATAATAATTAAGAAGAGGAGACAATAGAATCACATCCGGCACTTGGGATTATTTGGCATTCAGAGTTAATGACAGAACGTGTCTTGCCAAAGGTATAGGCTAAGTCATTCGGTAAAGGAGAGAATATCGCAGAAGTCTTAGCTCAAGGAACTACCAATAATTCTTGAACGAACGATGAGGGTAATTCGTATTATTCAATAACAAATCTAGTGACTAATCTACGTATAATAAACTGACTGAAAGCTTCAATCACAAGGTTATTCTTCTCATTATAGAACTAAAACAAAAGAAAATACAAAATGATACACAATTTTCTGCGGTCCTTTACTACCATTCAGTGAATCGAATAGAAATTTAATTTTGATTTGATGCTCAATATGTTTATAATCCAACAAGCTTTTATTTCACTACAAATATAGAATAGGCTGCAGATATTTATTTATAGAACTCATTATCACAGGCCGTCTCGTATTGTTTGATAACAATTTTTTTTTCTTTTTTTATAAAGACTTTTATAAAGGCCGATAAAAAAATATGTATTACAAACAGTTCTTTGTTGTAAATTTGTTGAAAACAGATTTTTAAAACGTTTCTCTTACTAACACTCACATCAAATTCAATACTGCTGTGGCGTATATTTCTGCTGACTGGTATGGGACAAGACCAGCGTTTTTGTCTCGTATCCTCTTCGATATACGAAATGAACATTTCAAATACGAATACCGAAATAACATTTAATTGAAATGATATGAAAAATTGTTAATTTTATTCTTCTTAAATATTTGTATGTATTTCAATATTATTTTTATACATACAAATATGTTTGTTTTCTATATTGTAAACGTTTTAAAGGTTATCCGTCAACTAAACTGAGCAAAGAATCAAATGTAATAATTCACCCAGCATCGTTGGCTTTTAAAAACCAATAAAACAAATACCCTCCTCACTAAATGTACTATAATATAAATAATATTTTATAAAAATATATTCCTTTTATTATAAATTACAGCTCGCATATGTACTCGTATATTTTAAACCAGCAAAGATCATCTCCCATAGTCGTTTATATTCAGAGAGAGAGGAAATCAAATGTAAAATAAAAACCATTTAAATGATTCTTAAAAAAGAAAAAAACAAAACAAATGTATGAACGAACCATATTTAATGGAATTGAATTATTTTTTATTGCTCTCTGACTTTTTTTTCCAGCGTTTTAAATTGGCGCTGAAACAAAATATTAAAAATACAGAATTGATATGACCAAAGCTACTCGTTACTGTTTAAGTTTGTTTACTTTTTTGTTTTTAAATTGGCTTATCACTGTGTATATACAAAAAGAGAGTGAGGGGCACAGAGAGAAAGAACGAGAGTGAAAAAAACACATAAATAAATTGTGATGGTTTAAAAATAATGGGACTTAAACTTTTAGTAGTGGTAGGGTACTACATAGGGAAGACATAGGATTAAACAAAATCTGGAGTCATCATAGTCTAGGAGATAATGTGTTGGCTTATTAGACGTGAGGCCTCGTTTCACACTCCAGGTCAGTTATCTCCAACAAAACGAAATTTGAATATTTCTGCTGCGACTTCCTCTCAGCAGATTTCTGGCAAAAACTCTGATTTGAAATAAATTTGCCATGAAAAGTTTCTCAAAAATCTGTCGTTCGGAGTCAACTTTAAACTGTAGGTCCTGCCACTCATGTATACAAATTAACACACACAACATAAGTGGATTCAGAAGCTAAGTTGCAATCCTGGCTGAAGGCTTGCAATGACCAATTATGTATGCATGCATGTATTCTCAATTAAGCTCTGAAGGTTGCAATGAGGTTCTATTGCCGGCACATTTTTTGATTAGTTTTCACAAAGAAAGGAAAAGCAATAAGAGACCCAAAAATATAAAATTTCAGTCAATTTGCCTTTTTAACAGCTGCCAACAACAGTTGAAGAAGCCGAGGAAATCTGTTGCAATCACTTCTTAATGCAATTTGATTTTAGATGCAGTCTGTTAGGAAAATATGTATGTAGTTAGTGAAGGTAGGATGCAATCTCAGAAAATATTGTGTCGCTTTTGTCCTAGACTTTTAATCCTGTAAAATGAAAGCGCAATCTAGAATTACAGCGTTGGTTTAATGAAACTGAGTATCTGATCTGAATAGACAGGAAGTTTCTGTCAAGAAAGTTTCTTTGTACAATCCGTCAATGACAGTGACTCATTTCTCTAGGAGTTCTAATGGATTTCATCCTAAGACTACTATTGTTTGTCGAAATTAAAGGAACTACCTATTCCAGGGATGACTAAATGCTGACTGGAGCCTGTGAATCTGGCATACCGAAAGACGGAGCTGTTCTTATAGATCGAGAGCAGAGGAGAAAAATTGAAAAGAGGTAAGTTATTGGAAGCTACAGAAACTCTACGAAGACTATTAATTATTCCGAGCTTTTTTTTTTACAAACAAAACGACATAGCTCATCCAGAAACAGAGTGGTTATGTTCAATTCGCTGTCGCTTAAAGCACTGCTCACTTTGTGCTTATTTAATTGCTTGTTTATAATACCTGACTGGCAGTTCTTAGACTTGCTGTAAATTTTGTGAAGTTATGGATTTTATTCAAATAATCTCGGGATGGATAAGCCTTGTTGAAAATTTCTGAGTGACTAAAATTCCTTTGCCTCTGGATGCCCACGTGTCGGACTTTCAAAGAGAAAAATTTTAGCAGTCTTCTACTATTTTTCACATTTATCCCTTGTGGAAGTTGTTGTAACGTATTTTCAGAATTTAGATACCATCGTCCCACTACGACGGCTTTAAGGTTCCTAAGATGGATTTTTGGCCAGTTTTAAAGCAAATTGTATGCTCCGCTTACTCAAAAAGAGCCACACTTATCTGGTCTCTGCAAAAATGAGTACATTTTCCCTTTTTTATTTACGAGTTCTATGTGTGGCAACAATTTAATTTCTGAATATGTTCGAATTAGTTGTTGCACCAGTTTTCGAAAGTTTGTTAGCTATGTGTTCCGGGAGCCCAGAATAAATTTTGAATGTCTTTTTATCTCCTTAAAGATACAACCGACATTGTGGAATAATTATAGAGTATATGCAGACATTATGTAGGACTCGAACAGATCCGTTTAGTATACAAAGGATTGTTAGTAGAAATCTTTCGAAATCTACTTTGTTCGAAAAAGTTAAATAGTATTTATGGAATAAATTTATCAACAAAATAATCTTAAATATAAAATAATTTTAAATGTAATCTATTGTAATAATCCACTTACTTGTGATACTAAAGCTTTGGTTTCTGGTGTGGTACTTTCTAAGAAAATCTTTTTAAATTCACTGGGACTAGACAACTTAAAATCGGAGGCAGAGGCAATAAATGCCTGAATTTCTTGTAGACTCTGTTCGGCCAATTCATGCGATGTAGAACATTTCTCAATACGTTGTGAGGTAAGCAATTCAACGCCATTGGCACACCATTCATTAGCCTACAATATAAAGAGAAGGAAAAAAACGGGTTAATCAGTATAATGGAATGTGGAAAACATATTTTAATTTTAACCTTTTCAACTCTCTCCATAAGTTCACGATTCTTGTTTAAGATATCCAAACGTTTTTGTAAACGTTCTGTGATAATATCACAAACACGTTGTAGTTCATCGCACTTGGGCTGTACGATTTCCCAAGGATAAACGCCACGCGAACCGATAAGCTGTTGACCGGCTGCTATAGCCTCAGCGGCCTTATCAATGTCGTTGGCACACACTGTTTGGAATTCTTTGGTTTCGTTAATTAAACTATCAACACGTTCAACACTTTCGCCAATTTCGGTCATTTCAGAAACAGTTTTTAGGCGGTCATCAAAGGAAATCTGTAAGGAAATGTAAATTAGTAAGAATCTATTCGAAAAACATTTCCAGTTGAACGGGTTATTATTACCTGCAGTTCACGAAAACTTTGTTCGAACTTTCGCAATTCTAAGCATTGCTGTAAACGATTGCGATGTGTACGCCAGAATTCATCGAAACGTCGTTCTGTTTCCTCCAGCTGCACTAAGAGTCTACGATAGTCCCGACAATCATCATAATGTTGAGGTTTTTTCAATTTGTATTGTTGGTGATAAATAATTTGATGACGTTTTATAAATTGTTGTTGTGGTAGTTGATGTTGTTGTTGTGTATGTAATATGGTTGATTGCCCTGCACTGGATCTGCATTATTACTCATTCAATTTAAAAAAAAAATAATTGTATATATTTTTTTTTAATACAAAAACAAACAACAAAACAAAAATTGTTTTCAATAATAACGCGTTACAATTTAGGTTTTTTCGAAAAATTTTTTTTATCACAAGTCGCGAATTTTTTTTTTTAAATTTTCAGTCATTTTTCATATAATTTATGGTGTGTGTGATATTTTTAATTATAGAATTTAAATTATTTTAAATTATTGTTTACATTTTTCGTTTTTATCACACGTGAACAAATGTATTTGAGAGCGCATATGTATTTTTGAAAAGAGAGAAAGAGAGAAGGAGAGAAAGAAAAAGACACACAATATTGTTCCTTTGATGAGCCATGAAATGTAAAACATTTAAATGATCATTCAAGAGATTGTTATGTATGTAAGTGGGTGGAAAGTGGTGAGCGTGTATAAGAGAGAGTGAGAGTGATAGTGAGGGTTTGTGTGGACGGTCTAGTCTTATTTCGTGTAAGTATAGGGTTGAGAGTAAATGGTTTTTAGAGTGCATTAGTAAAATTCTATTGAATCTATAAAATTTTTGACATGAAAGGTGCCTTTGACAGATAACATTAGCTACTGTATGCTGAGGACTTACAAGTGTCCATTCTTCTAGAGGAGTAAATGCACCTTACGGCAAGGATGAACTATTTGGAGTTCTTTACATACATATGTATGAGGTAAAAATACTTTTAAGGCTCATGTTTGTGCTAAAGATAATACATAGACTGAACCATATACGGGAAATGAATAAGATACAGTCAACCCTCCTATAACGGGATGAGTGCGTACCGCGTTCTATGGAACCGCGCTATAAGAAACTCGGATTTCACCGCACAAACTAGGCTAATTCGTAACGCGTTATATGGAAACCGCATTCTGAGAGTAGCGCGTTATAGGAGGGTTGACTGTATTTTGATTTATGGAACGTTGGAATGGTTTTAAAGAAAAAGTTTCTACACGTAACGGTGTACACTGCAAGAATAAATGTAAACAAAAATACACAAACAACAAAAATGAAACAACAATGTTTATATTTATGGAGATCTAGAGAAGGCGAAGCTACGAACATTCGACTTCAAGATCATTCATCAGACTGTTTACGTTGACATTTAAAAGGCAGGACAAAGAAGGCAAATTAGTAAGTACAAATTCAGTCAGTACCTAAAATTCTTCCCTTTGGAATTGAATAAGAGTACAGCATCGCAAGGCCTTTGAAGTCGAACAGTTAATATAGTGCCTGACATGGTCCCCTCCTGGTAGCTGTTTATAATATTGGACCATCCAGGAGGCCTCTGACTGTTCGAAATCATAGGAGATTGTTCGTTGAAAACCTTACTGCATCTATTGGGGCAATGTAGGGCTTGCACTTAATATTGTCAGTCATTCAATGTCAGATGGAATGATGGATGCTGTACTAATTGTTTGGGGGAGTATCTTTCATGACTATTTGGTAATTAGGGTGTAGTAGGCAAATGACATGTCATGAAGTACGCTCAAAAATATGTTATGTTGCCTCACAGGCAACATCGTGGTCTCCTCATGCCAGTAGTCCAAGTTTGTTATTCCGATACGATCGTAGTGCAGCCGAGAAGGGTGCGCCCAATAGCCTTGTACGATATTAACAAGATTTCCTCATCCATTGGCTATGAGGTTTTAAAGGAGCCTAGTTCGTATTTTGATTTCCAGGTCGATGTGCGTGGCGAGTGACTGAGTGATGAAGGATGTTGTCGAACCCTAACCCAAGAATGTTAAGGTTCCAAGCCCTATGAAATACGGATTTTTGTTCTATAATGACCTGACTCTCCGTCGGCAAAGAATTTTGTGCCATGACCATTAAGCATTCGTTAGAAAACTTTCAGTCATTAGGCATGAGAATATCACTGATGTAAGGAAAAACTCTGAAAACTAACGAGATTCAGTTGATGCAGGACTTAAATCATCGGATTAACTACAGATTAACTACAAAAACATACTTTTTTTCTCATTGAGCGGTCGTTGGGGTAAAGTAACAACGCACTTCTTAACGAAGAGCTAAATTGAGAATAATGTATGTATGTTTCTTCTACATAAAGTTTCGTAGTTTGTTTAAATAAAATGAAAAGCATAGTTTAAGGCATGAGTTTAGTTTAAAAACTAAACAGTAAATGGTGAATTAAAATGTTATGCTAAATGTGTGGTGAGGTGAATGAATTGAGTGTGCAAGTGTGGCTTTGTGGAATGGTGAGTATACGGTGTTAAAGTCTTTTGGTTTCGTTTTGACAACATTTACTAATTTGAACACGACAATGTAACAGCAACGAACTGAATACGAGATTATAATGAATCTAGTCGAAATACAAAAAGCAACAACCAACATGCAAAACATCGACAGAGGCATATAAAACGCAAAATTAAAGGAAATAAAACATTTTAAATGAAAAAAGAAAAATTAACTTAGGACCCAAGTTAGCTTATGAAGGTATAAAATAATATGATTTTATTTGAATACAAATAACAATTAAGGATCCGATAGTGTAACCTACTTACTTAATTGATCACTAAAAACTAGCTTTTTACACCACCTATGATGTGTGTATTAATTTTATTTATGAGTGGTCGGACCTACAGTTTAAAGTCGACTCTAAACGGCAGATTTGAGAAGCTTTTCAGGGAATTTTTATTTTACTTCAGAGTTTTTGCTAGAATACTGCTGAGAGGAAGATGACAAAGAAATATTTCATGTCTATTAAACCGATGCAATACCTACTAAACTACGGCGAAGTTTAATTTCAGAGATGCATAATCGCCTGAATATGCATTATATCATAGCAAGCCTTGATAAAGTAATGAAAATCCGTCCTCCACTGCATTGAAAACCTTTCGAAATGGTTTCGAAGCGTTATGAATCGCAACAAAGTCATGTGAGGTGAATACAGAATACCTAAGGAAGCTAGCTAGCGATGATCAAACTAGGATTGTCGATAAAGAAAATATCTGTAGGTTATGATCTCCCATAAACTTCACTACTGCGATAAAGGGATCTTAGGTTAGGTTAGGTTAGAGGACGTGTACTTGTAAACTGTGACAAGTACAGTACTCGGAGGTCGAATTGACCCATTGTACAACGTCCTAGGGACCTTAATAAAGAAAGAGCTAGGTCGTGTTGAGAAGCTAAGCTGGAATCCTGACTAAAAGGTTGTAATGGCCAATTAAGTAAGTAATCAAGAAAAAACTTTGCACAACCGGTCAGCTTTGATCAAGTCTCGAGGTAGTTATATTCTTAAGCATTCCCCTTATGGTTCGGACATGATATCAGAGACTTATCGCCATGTATAACGAATAATTTTCATGTCATTTAATTCTACTGCATAACAGCTAATAGGAAGCGATTGCTTCAGTTAATAAACCAATAGCGACAAAGATTTTTTTTATTGGCATAAAGGAATTCCCCTTAAAATGGCAACTAGTTATCGAATGGAAATACGTGCCTGCAGAAATAATGCTTTTCTTTACACCTACGTACCTAGAATCGTAGCAGTATGCGTTTACAATAACTAGGATATCTTTAAAGTTAACAAAGTTCTACGCCAATTTTATTTAATGATAAGAAAGAAGAAGCATTAAAAATATTTTAAAAATTAAAAATTTAACAAGAAAACACAATCAAATGAACTAAAAATCATGAAGTAATGAACCACGTAGCATGCTAACATTTAATATTTATAAAACGACAACAGCAAAAATATATAATAATGAAAAACAAAGTAAACCGTTTTTAACCGAAAGTCGAGAATTTCAATATAATTATTTGGAATAAAATTTCAATTCAAATTAACGAACCTAAAAGAAAAGAGTATTTCGTATACGACATATTTTTTTATCATTTTTTTTTAATCTTTTACAAAACCAGTGCAGAGCTAGAAATTAATAATGAACATTTAAGAGTTAATTTTAAAGAAAAAAAAGGTTTGAAGGCGGTAATAGATTAAAGGAAAATTACATAAGGAAGAGGAGGATCTAATAGATGTATTTTTTTCAGAGTAACAGTTTATAGATTTATTAAGGATTCGATTTCTTTAGTTTGTTATGAAATTAAAAGTAAATTTTCTTAATTTGAATAGATAAAGAGTTTTTTAAAAAGCCTTTAGTTTAGTATTTAATAAAGAAGTCTTTAATAAGCTTAAGAAAAAGAGGAGTTTACTTTAAGCAAAAAGAAAACAAAACAAAACGAAAACTTACCGTTCTATAGAGCTGACATTGCCGGTGCGCTCGGAAAACTCTTTAATTTCATCATTTGATTTGATATTATTCAACAGAGTCTCACCATGTTTGGCAGCGGCCAGTATTTCTTCTTTAAGCCTGCCATAGTCTGTACCCTGATCGTCTAAGAGTTTTTGTGTAGCTTCAACAGAATTCGGAAATTCTGTATCGTGTATGGCTTGTATGAAAATATCCAATTCAGCGGATACTTGATGTGTTAAACTTGAAAACTTTTCTAAGGACTAGATAACAAAAAAAAAAAATAAATTATTATACATATACATTTTAAAAAGTCATCGTTTAATTACTATTCTTTGTTGTATCCATTCGTGGTGGGAATATATTAATGTACCGCCCATGTCAGCCGTTAATTGTGCGGGTATTATGTACTCATGTAAATCCGTTAATGAGGAACATATGATTAAACGAAAACGGTATTCGTCTTTTGAAAATTTCGAACTGACTTCTGAAATGGCTTTCTGAAACAGACCTGAGGGTCTTAGTACATAAACAACATGTATAATGCCAGGAAAATAAATCTGAAAAAGAAAGAAGAATTTTAAAATTAAAGACTAGAAATTAATCTGAAATTGTGATTATAAACAAAGATTTAATTATGATCGATACTTTTTATCAAAGCTGGGACTAGAACTACTAATACACGGAAATTTTTTTGATACTATTTTGTTAGGTTAGGTTAGGTTAGAGGACGTGTACTTGTCAATTAAGACAAGTACAGTACCCGGAGGTCGAATTGACCCATTGTACAACGTCCTTAAAGAGGGAAGGATAGTAGAGGGAATAGGATAAAAGGAGAGAATGTAGGAAAGGGAGAATGGGAAGCGGAGGAATTACACAGACCAGATATAACAAAAAGGGAAGAGCGCGAAGACCTAGCGCCTCTCAACCGACCTAACCCACTACATTTCTATTTTGTTAATAATCAAAAGTTTAGAAACAATTTTGACATTCGGAATCAATGCCAGTGGAATATAGACAAGATCCCCGATCTATAATACAATAAGATGAGAAGTGCCAGGTTATTCACTTTACCAATGCTACAGGGTTATGTACATTTCGCAATGGAATTGAATTGAATCCGTGAATTCATATCGAATGTTCGAACTGGTGGCATATTTTGCATTTTTTTTTTTCTTGACACAGCAAGACTGGGGACTAATATCTCTCTGGCCGCTCGGAACGTATTCTGGTTGATATATTGCAAAATATTTAGAATCTTACTGGAGGGGAATCGACGGTATACTGATCGTATTGGCTGATGATTAATGGCGCGTTTGTCTTCTGTCCTGTAATTTACGTGGATCATTTGGGCATGACACGTGAGGAAGGTTACTTAATTCTCCTCATTTGCTTACGACTCAGAACAAGGTTTTAATCTATTCGGCCATGATTCGTTCGATTCATAACACTCAGTTGGGGTTCCATTTATCTCGTTTTTAACGACGGCATACCATAAGCTGAGAAAAATGGTTCAATGAACATTCAGAGAGATCTTAACCCCTTTTCGGAGGTAGGACAGATTATTTGTCGTCTTTGATTAATTTCAGCTCATGCGAAAATAATGTGATAAAAGAAACGGACCAACTTAGATAGGCCGATTTAGAGTCCGGTAAAGTACGGAGTACGGACTCTGAGCGGCCTTTTAAGTACGAACAGTGAGGAACGGACCAGCTTAGATAGACCAATCTAGAGTCCTGTAAAGTACGGAGTACGGACTCTGAGCGCGAGCTTAGTCAGAGTCAGTCATTAGTTAGTGGCCTTTTGAGTACCAACAGTGAGGAATTGTAATGGCATTCATCCTTTCCGTCAGATCTTACACATCCAAACCATTTATTTCGATAAAACTCTTCTTCTTACTTTTATAATAAGGCCGGCTAATGGGAAACTTTCTCCAGAAACACTCAACTTTTATTATGAGTTCCTATTACCATCCCCCGGAGATCATAGGGCCACAACAAATAGTCCTCAATTATATCTGTTCAAAGTCTTAAAACCTTGGCTTAAGACAAGACCCCAGATCATGCTCAAGGAAGCAACAACTTTCCACAAATTAGTCATTGGGATTTCACAGAGCGCGTCCAATTTTCGTTTGAAGTTTGGGCGGAGATTATAATTTGCCGGAATTTGTTTTTTTGTATTTATTGGAAAAGAACTAAGAACATCGATAACGAGTCGCTTAAAGATCCGAGAGCTTGGTGGAGTAGTGATTTAGAACTCGCCTTACATTTATAGTTGAGGCTATCTTTTGCTGAAGAAAAAAATCATTTCAAGAGCAACTTGCAAAAGTCGATTGTGCTAATTTTTGTTATCCCTAGGGACGAGGGTTTCTTTGAAGGAATTACACTCAAAACTGCAGCAAATTATTAAACAAAACCTTGTATATTTGAACTGAATGACTTTATTCCAACTAGACTCTATTAAATCTTCAATGTTATGTAAAAATAATTCAAAATACTTACCGAAATTCGTTGTAATACTGTCTTCACCGATGTCCATTTATCCTTACGACGATCAATTATTAAATGGAAACCCAAATCAGCATCTTGTAGCCTGTATAAAACAAAAGAAGAATTCAAAATCAAATGAGTACAGAATAGAAAAAAAAAAGAGACAAACAAACGGAAATACTTACGATGGTACTGATGTTAAATACAAAATCAATTTCTGATAATCCACTTCCTCCAATGTATTAAAATTATTATTATCGGGAAATATTATAAGGGGACAACCCTCTTGTGATCTGCCGCCCGTTATAATGGCATGCTGGGGATGTAGCAAATCTGCTACATCGCCAATATTTAAAACGCCCTCACTGCTCATTGTAGCCGGGGCTATGTATTCCAAAAGGGAATTAACACTGCCCGAAACGTGTCGCAAACAGCCGGGCAATGCTTCAATGGCATATGAAATGTTCTGTTGGGAGTTTATCGATGAATTTGAGTTCGTACTAATGAAAGATTGTTGTTGTAGCATTGATATGCTACCGTTATGTTTGGGGGAACTATTACCAATGATGACTGACGATGTGTTTGATGATGACTGCTGTTGTTGTGGTTGTTGCTGTTGTTGAAAGATAACCGTTTGTATGGAAGTTGTACTATTAATGGAACATTGCGATTCTAACATTTGATGATGATAATTGTTGATTACTTGTTGATGTTGTGGTGTTTGTCGATGTTGTTGTTGTTGTTGTTGCTGTGAATTTGTCATAACATTTGTTTGGGATTCAGGCAATACCGACGAGGCTTCAACATCATCTGGAAATGATAGAAAGAGAGAGAGAGAGAGAATGATTAGATAATTACAAAACCAAGAATGAGAAAATGTTGTAAAGCTATAGATTAGTGCTATTGTTGTTGGTAGTTTCACTGACCAATGGCTAGACCATACATACATATATACAGACATAAATAAATAGGAAATACAATGAATTGTTTGCAGTTTATGGGTCAATAAAATTAAAAGAACGAAGCAAAACAAGTTGAACAAATTTATAGCGCCGATCAAAACGTACTATTTGATGCACTTTACAGATTACATTCTTCCATTCTTTTGTAAGGCAGATGTGTATTAAAATATAAGACAAGCTTGCAGTTCTTTCCAAATTTCTTTGTATTGAAAAGTATTACAAAGCAATTGAAACTGATTTTAAAAAACACCTGATTCTCTTAAGGTAGACCAATTTAATTCACTCTATTTATTACATTCAAACGTGTATCACCTCTTCCGTACATCCACTTACTCACTCACTCACTGAAACATACCTAATCGTCGTCACGGTAATTGTTAAACCATAAAAACGCCTTTCATTTGATTTTCATTTAAGCCACAATCATTTGATACTCTTTAAAGACACGCGTTTAAATAGCAAAAACATCTCAATTGCATACTTTGGACTTAAAGCATCAGCAGAAAATTTGAATGTGAATGAGTGAATGCTTAAGTGCCCAACAGCTTGCCAAGCCAAATAAACAAATTTACCACCGCACTTCAATTTATTGTCTGTCTGCATGTTCGGCGTACTCTTCTTCTATTGTGGTTGGTAGCCTATTAAGAAGGCATGCATTCAGTCAGTCTGTTACAGACAGTCAGTCATTCATTTAGATATGCAAACAACAGCAACAATAAATAATAAAAAGAAACCAAAAAAAGAAAGAAAAAAATACAGAATGAATATGAAGAAAAACTCATTCACGTAAATGAAAATACAAGTCACTTTGGAAATTCAAGAGAAAAAGAAAACTTTTTTCGTTTTCATCATGCAATACAGAAACGTGACCAACACTAGTTGGTAGCTAGTCCTGCCGTTTTGAATGAATAGCAAGAGTTTTGGAAAGTTCAAACTATTTACTCATGATTTCATACATACATACATAATTGGCCATTAGAACCCTTCAGTCGGGATTGCGGCCTAGCTTCTCATACCACTTATGTTGTGTGCGTTAATTTCATTCATGAGTGGCGGGACCTACAGTTTAAAGTCGACTCCGAACGACAGATTTTTGAGAAACTTTTCGTGGCAATTTTAGTTACTCTCGAAGTTTTCGCCAGAAATCTGCTAAGAGGAAGACGCCGAAGAAATATTTTTTCATATTTCGTTTTGATGTCTGACCTGAGGTTTGAACCGTGGCCTTACGTCTAATAAGAAAACACACTACCTACTAGACTACGGCGGCTTCATACGATTTCATGATTTCATTCTGTTTTATTGATGGTGTTGTGGATTTTGGCCTAAGGACTGGAAAGTGTGGTCTTCAAGTGAACCCAACTCTTACGACTTACTCTCATCTAAGTTTCCTTAAACAGAAAAATACATCATGAAGTTTAATTTCTCACAAATTCATGACGACATTTGTCACAACTTATGACGTCATTTGTCCCATTTTAATTTAGTTTTTCCCTGACTCTAGAACTTATGTTGTTGAACTTGTATGAACAATTTAAAATGACTTTCAGAAACATGAAGCAGTACAAAAGGCTCATGCTTCTTTTTTCAATCGCCCAGTATCGTACAGTACCAGCCCATTTAGTTTTTGCAGTTGGCTACACTATTCCAGTGTTTGAAAACCAATTGACGTTGTTCTTCGTGCTTGCAATACAATATGCACAGCAGCAGCATGTGCAATTATTACGAGTAGTAAGTCGCGTAGTAAGTAGAGTATGTGCCACTAGAGCTGTGGCACAACTTAATTCAGTTGTTGTGATAATGGTATTACCTCTCTCTCTACGTATCTTCCTTACGTTTTATTTACTTCACTTGGTTTTTGTTTGTTTGTTTGTATATTTGGGTCTACAGAATGGTTAAGTAACAGATTTTGGGTGGTAGTAATCGGGAATCGTATTTGTTTTTATTTGTATGTGCAACAAAGTGCAACAAAATACCATGTAAACCTAAACAACAACTGTGAGATACATTTGCACACACACACACACACAATGTTTTCTATTGCTGTTCTACGATTTCTTATTTTTTAATTAAAAACTTTACAACCATTCTATGGCTGCACACTGCTGCCGTGGTTGCTGCTGGTGACCCATATTTACGATAATCGGACAGACAGGAAGACGGACAGACTCCCTTTGCATAAAGTAACACACACCCATACATACATATACATATGTACGTGCAGATAAAAATAAAAATAAAAGAGCTACAGATACTCAACGTAAATCATGTTTGTTTGGTTAGACGGAAGCAATAGATGTGAAATAAAAGAACACTTAGAGAAGATAATCAAAAGAATCGTTTTTTTCTGTTTTCTCTTTGCCTCTCTCTGCATCTGTTTATGATAAATAAAGTAAAAAAACTATCATAATAAAAATAAATTTAAACAATTTGTTTATGGCTTAATAACAACAAGAACAACAACGAAAGAAAAAACTAAAAATATTCTTTTAAAGTGTTGTGTTAATATTTTCGACGATTCTTTTATTTGCCACTTAAAAAAAAGTATTTTTTTTTTGTTTTTTGAATTTATTTTTGTGGTTTTAATAGAGTCTTTATCGCTCACCACTGTTCAATGAAAATTAAAAAAGTGGCTAAAAGAACATAAAAAAAGAAAAGAAACAATTTCTAAAAGTTTTTGACTTGAAAGCACTTTTGTTTGAGAAATTTTGGCCTTTTTTGCGATGCACTTGTGTTCTGTTCCGGTGTTTGATGCCACCATTCCCCATTGATTTTTAAGCAATGTTCTATTGAATCGCTTATAAACCGATAATACGGCAAGAGGACTTCTTATCTACAATTACAAATTATCTGTATTTTACTTCAACTTTTTATTTTCCTAAAGACTGGTATGAATCAGAGCTACACAGACTACATAAACGCTAACAAGAGCTCATCAATTTCAGATTTCGAATTGATGATAACAAAGCCTGTAATATTATTGATATACTGAACAAAGCTGTTTAAAATGCACTTATGACAGGATAGGACTGTCCAACTACCTAATGCAATGTGTATTTTATTCCATATGGTACACATTTTGAATTTAATTTTGATAAAAAAGACAACTCCAATCTATTTTCCTGCTGGCCATTATAAGCAGCCATCTTGAGATAGTAAGAACTTTGCCTGTTGTGAAGGAAGCTGGGAAAATGTTGCCTAACTAGTTTGTCATCCTCTGAATATTGATTGTAAATAAACAAAAAATTAATACATGAAGAGCTGCAGATCAGCTTCAGTAATTTTGCAAAAAGACGTATATATACGTCACAATTTAAGCAGCAGATCAAATGTACGATTCTGGACATAATTGAGATTAAAATGTTTGAGGATACCTTCGCAGCGGATAGAGCCTTGTTTTATCTTATCATGAGATTAATGTTTGCAGATTACTGTGTTCAATTACCGAACCGATTAAGTAAGGCTACGGAACATACCTTTGATGAATGCTGTTGAAAATTAGTACTGCCCTAATACAATTCAAATGCGTACAAACACAGTATTCTATGTTATTGGAATACTTTATTTCTTTCATTAAAATATAGTAGACATTGTTCATTCCGTTTTCAATTTTCATTACACATAGAACCACGGCAAATTCATATAAGGTAGCCGCAACTCTACAACAAGTGCAACAATGCAAAAACAACAGGCATTTTGTTTTTGTAAAACACTCCTTCGGCTGTCAAAATAGGAAGAAAAAAAATGGAAAAGAAAAAAAAATTAACAACAAAACACACACGCACAACAAACACACACAAATTTTGACAATCGTAGAAGTATCAGCTGTTTAGATAATCCCACCGGTTACATGAATTCGCCTTGCATAGAACCTTCTGTTCAAAGACTTCATAATTTTTCCGTAGTATACATACATAAGCTGTTGTATTAATAAAACTTATATATTATAAAAACGACTTCGAGTTTTCACTTTTGGAAGATCATAGATACTGAATTTCACGCTGTATCTATTGCAACACAGATCGTAACAAATACTACGGTGGTTCCTACCGAAATTTTTTTCTTGTTCATACACATTACAGGTCATTACAACCCTTCAGTCAGGATTACGACCTAGCTTTTCACGTCTTTTATGTTGTGTGTGTTAATTTTATACATGACTGGCGGGACCACCTAAAGTTTAAAGTTAACTCCGAACGACAGATTTTTGAGCAACTTTTCTTGGCAATTTTATTTACTCTCAGATCTTTAGCTAGAAATCTACAGAAGAAATATTTTTTTTTATATTTCATTTTGATGTCTGACCTGAGGTTTGAACCGTAGTGTGCCGTGTAATAAGTCAACACACTACCTACTAGACTACAACGAAAATAATTGAAACGTGAGCATAAGAAGGATTGAAACAGCGGTGGTTGGCAACACCACCCGCATAATCTATGAATAGTTGTAGTCTAAACAATAAACATACATATGTTCATACATAATTGGTCATTACAACCCTTCAGTCAGGATTACGACCTAGCTTCTCACACCACTTATGTTGTGTGTGTTAATTTTAATGGCGGGAACTACAGTTTAAAGTCGACTCCAGAGACTCCAGACTCAAAGTTTTTGCCAGAAATCTGCAGAGAGGAAGCCGCAGAAGAAATATTTTTTATACTTCGTTTTGATGTCTGACCTGAGGTTAGAACCGTAGTGTGCCGTGTAATAAGTCAACACACTACCTACTAGACTACGACGACTTCATATAAATTATGAAAATGATTGCAAAGTGAGCATATGAAGGATTGAAACCGCGGTGGTTGGTAACACCACCCGCATAATCTATGAATAGTTGTAGTCTAAACAATATAAATGCCATTATTTCTAAACTAATTTGACTTTAGCCCAATAACACAGAAGCTGCTTAGTCAGCGTATTATATTGCTTACATAGACTTTTTGAAAGGCCCACAGACTAAAATACTTGGGAGAATATTCCTTTCGATAAACAGATTGTGCCTTTGCTAAACGTAACTTTGCGAAATAGAATAAATAGAGCAGGGTATTGTAGTTTAACATCTGTAACACTTTGCATGAGTTTTACATTTTTTTTAATTCGTTTTTATTGATATTTTTATTTCGATATATTTTACCACATAAACCATGTCAGAGTAATAGAAAAAATATCGAAAATATATTATATTTTTTCTATAAAATTAGATAACCGATAAATATTTGCATGATTAATGCATGGTGGTGGGAAATAAATGGTGATAGCATTTTAAAAATCTATTGATAGATAAATGGCGTTAGTTATGGTAGCCACAAAAACAACAAAGAAAGAAGATTTTAATAGAAATTTATTTAAAATGATTAATAAATGAATCGGAAATACATTAACATTCTATAACAAATTAAAAAAAAAAAACAAATTAAAACATTAAAACTGATCATCTTTTTCATTGAACAAATTTGCTAGAAAATCGTGTCTTTAGCAAAGGCATACAATATAATATGTGTGTATATACAGTGAGTGCCATAAGTGAGTCAACACTCACTATAATTTTAAATTTTCTATTATGTTCTTAAGTATAAAAAAAGTTCCTTTATCATGAATTGTTGTTTTTGTTGTAACATTTTACAGGTAATAAATAAACGTTTTTATTTTTGGAAATTTATTCGACTATTCTCATTTATTTTTCTCGCTATCCTAAGAAAATGAATTATTTCAGTGGTGTTTACTCACTTTTGGCGCTCACTGTATGTATAAAAAAAATAATTTTCAAATTCAAACCTTCAAAGGTAAGCAACTATATCAATGTTCTCTTGAGACTCAAATCTCGTTAAATCGATTTTAATAACGATTTTATATTTAACCAGGCGATAAAATCAGAAGTATTTTATGCTACGCTGCAAGAAAAGTGTTAAACGTACATATAAAGCATTATATTAGCACGTCTATCACCTTTACCTTCAGTTCCAACAGATAAAACAAAAATGACGATATTAAATACAATTATTTGATGATGATGATAATGATGATGATGATGATGTCAAAAATAGCAATAATTATTATTTCATTTTATATTGTTTAATAGACAACAAAAAAATAATAAATAAAAACTAACAATTGTAGTACAACAAGCTTGAAATGAATGCGATTTTAATAATGGAAGTCAATAGCAAATTTATTATTTGACATTATTTACATAGTTTCAAACAACAATAACAATAATAATAATGACATACTGACATGCTGCAATAATTATAAACAAATAAGAAAAAAATAAAAATCACATTCCAACTCCCATTTATAATTGAGAGGAGACTAGACTACACACAGTCATTATTTTGTTTTGTTTTTTTTGTTAATTTGTTGTCGTATTTAAAATCTGTTTTCATTTCACAAGGTCATACTCATATTATAAACAAAATGAGGGGAAATTTTGATTTTAAAACCATAAATTAAAATTAATTTTCTTATCTCACTTACTTAATTGAATATTACAATAGTCAGGTTTAGTCAGGTTTAGAACCTAAAAGATAACACCACTCATGTTAAGTGAATTAATTTTATTCATGAGTACTCCGAACAATAGATTTTTGAGATATTTTTCATGGTAATTATATTTAAATCTCAGAGTTTTTACCAGAAGTCTGATGAGAGAAAATCTCGCCGAAAGAAATAATTATTCGTTTTGTTCGAGATGTCTGAGCTATGAATGAAATTCACACACACAAAATGGTTAGTGTGAGAAGCTAGGTTATAATGTTGACCGAAGGTTTATAATGAAGTAAGTGTGAAGCTTTCTCTGTTTTATAACAATGTAAATTCGTAAAGAATTTGAGAGAGTCTAGCGGGTAGTGTGTTGGCTGCTTAGACATGAGGCCACGGTTCAATCCTTCAGGCCAGGCATCTCCAACAAAACGAAAAATATTTCTTCGGCGACTTACTCTCAGCAGATTTCTGGCAAAAACTCTAAGAGTAAATAAAATTGCCATGGAAAAGGTTATCTCAAATCTGCCGTTCAAAGTCGACATTAAACTGTAGGTCCAGTCACCCATGTATAAGATTAACACACAGAGCTTAAGTGATGTTGAGAAGCTAGGTCGTAGTCCTAACTGAAGTGCTGTAATGCTCAATTATGCAAGTATGCATGTGCATTTATGAGAGAATTTGAAATGGCAGAAGCATACATTAAAGAAGGTTTGAACAGAATTTTCGTTGCTTTAACTGAACAAAATCATGCTGAATAATATATAAGTCGAACAAAATGAATGCGTTTTCAAATACAATCACTTCACAAAATGCTGAGGCTAACTATTCACTGAAGTCGCCGTAGTTTAGTAGGTAGTGTGTTGGCTTATTAGACGTAAAGCCCGGGTTCGTATCCCAGGTCTGACATCAAAACGTAATATAAAAAAAAAAATATTTCTTCGGCGACTTCCTCTCAGCAGATTTCTGGCAAAAACTCTGAGAGTAAATAAACCTGCCAGGAAAAAGTTTCTCAAAAATTTGTCGTTCGGAGTCGACGTTAAACTGTAGGTCCCGCCACTCACGTATAAAAGTAACGCACACAACATGAGTGGTGTGAGAAGCTAGGCCGTAATCCTGACTGAAGGGTTGTAATGGTTGTAATTATGTGAGTATGAACTATCCACTCTATCCACATATGATCTATCATGTTTTAGGAGACTGTAGCTTGTAGACATTTGACTACATCAGGGACTAGATATGGATTTGATCTCAGTAAACCGATGATTGCTTCCGTTTAGAATTTTTGTGAAATCTTGCAAATAACAAGAAATATTTCTATTCGCCTGAAAGCAATTGCAGTCTTCCTAATATAACAACCCCTATATAACTACAGAGGGAGGTTATTCTAGCCAAGTACAGATGCTCATAATACAGATGAAATTTGACCCCATCGCGTACTAGTTGCTGATTTGAACTCAGGAAGCATGCGATTGCTGTTTGCATTTTTGTAAAATCTTTCCGATCTAATGGTCTCACATTTCATTGCATACTCAAGTCCCCTTAAGAATACTATATATAACCTGCTTAAAGAATTGATGTAGTATTGTACTTTGAAATGAATACCCTATTGAGACACCCTATTATTTACACAATTTCCTTACATGGGCGCCGTTCGTTATCACTGGTTTTATTTGTCTTTGTAAGAAACCAAAAATAGCTTTTAAGAAATACAAAACAAATGCACGTCATTCATTCACTTTGTTTCACTTTTCACTGTTTACGTTTATAATCAACGAGATAATATGAAGAGAAAAATGCCCACAACAACGAATACAACAACAATGAATTATCTCAGCGACAATTGTATAACAAACGCAACAACATTTTGGTTTTTTTTATTTTATTTATCGTATTTAAATTTAAATTAAATTTTCAGTTTTCATTTGAAAATAAATTAATTGGGTGTTCAAAAGTGAAAAATTACTATTTAAAGTCCAACGCTACAAATGACAAAATGGGTCACACATTATAATTGGCAGGTTATGTAGGTTTAAGGTTTTAATTTGGAAAAAAAGAAAGAAAATTTATGAATGCATAGACTATTAAGTATATGCATAAGTTTCTATCGTATTATATTACAGTTTTATTTTCAAATGGGTAACTTTTTTCCTTCTGAACCAAAGTTAATTAATATTGGAATAACATCTAGTCAATAGGCCGAATATGCTGTATTTTAAAATTGTAGGGTTACCATATATCGTTGACTGAAAACAACTAGCTCTTGGGAAATTAATTGGGTTGTTGGATTAGGATTATTGTAGCATCTTTCAAGCGGAAGTGTCGGAACCACGTTACATAGCGGAATTTAAGGAAACCGCAGAGCGAGTGAGTTAGCCAGATATCGTACCAACCAGAGATTAGAAAGGAGTATTCAAAAATATGAGTAGATTCGAATCGTACTCATCTGATACTTTTCTGATACTTATACGCATTCATACTTATTTTAATATCATACTCATTCTACTCATATTCAAAGTTTGAAATACTCATCATCATACTTAACAACACGCACGATGTTGTTGATTTTCGACTCACAAAATAAGTATGTTTCTACAATACTCACTTGAAGGTTGTGTGTTTGCTTTGCTTGTTGTCTTTGTCTTTTTCTTTCTTCTTTTCTTTTGTAAATACAACAACAACTAAGACTGTAAATTTTGATGGATGACTCGAATCACTCGAATGATTTATGAGTATTATAAGTATTTTTCTAAATTTATGAATCTGAATGAGTAGGCGTATGAATCAAATATATTTCGAATTTTATGAGTTTGTAGTCAACATTGTACTCATACTCATTGCAATCTGTATTTATAAATCAATGTTGTAGTGAGTACGAATGAAGTTGAATTTCAATACTGTTGACTCACTCATACTCAAAATTTCATGAGTACTTATGAGTAGCGAAAAAACGACTCATTGCTGATGTATGGTACCAACATCAAACTTTCGGTGAGTTCACTACATTGAACCCCCATGAAAGTTCGGATTTTATTCCGTTAACGCTGCATGGTGGCTTCAGATACGGGCAAGACAGCGCCGCAAATCTAGCCAAGGCTAAGTGTATGGCTAACGTAAAGTGTGTTCAAATTTTTAAGGATCAAGTTGGGCCTAGATGTGCGAGTTATTACTGGACTTCGCATTTTGGGTAATCGTAAGAGACTCCTTTAGGGCTAACGACTTCTGCAGGATCTGAAGAGACTGATAAGAAAAAGAAGCTGTTGTTCACCTTTTGAGGATATGCTGCGCGTTGCGCCTTAGGAGGAAGAATCACTTGGGCTTCTCCTACGCAGATGATCTCACTACTTCCTCATTGGGTGAGTAAGTGAAGTCGCCGTAGTCTAGTAGTTAGTGTGTTAGCTTATTAGACGTAAGGCCCGGATTCAAACCTCAGGTCCGACATCAAAACGAAAATATGAAAGAAATATTTCTTCGGCAACTTCCTCTCAACAGATTTCTGGCAAAAACTCTTAGAGTAAATAAACATGCCATGAAAAGTTATGTCCTACGGAGTCGACGTTAAACTATAGGTTGCTCCACTCATGCATAAAATAAACACACACAACATGAGTGATGTGAGAAGCCAGGCCGTAATCCTGACCGAAGGGTTGTAATGGCCAATTATGTATGTATGTATTGCACTAGCCATTGTCTTAAAGTACGATTTTAGTGTCATACAGTCAAAGAAAAAAATTTTTATGTACATATGTATGCATGTGAGTAAGTGGCTTCAGCAGTAACTGTAGCGGGTGGTTCCAGAATTGGAGCAAATGAAATACTGTGACCTAAGTCGTCCAATAATAAGTATCAATGAATCCATGAGGTTAACAAACATCAATGGGCCCTACTTTTAACAGCTTACCAATACAAAAACTATGGTATCCCATGACCGAAGTCGGCTAAATATCACATGAACCAATAGTAGTAGGTTTTAATAGTTCCATATAGCTAACTAAAATGAATGGACTTTCATCAATACAGTCTATCAATACAGAAAATTTTGAGCAATTGTGGAGGGGTCTATATGAGGCCTAAATAATCAAATTTACCATAACATTCGAGAGCCAATTTAAATCGGAATGATGCTTTGAGGTCTGAAAAGTCAAAAACCTTTTCCGTAACCTCTATTCGAAATTGTTTTAAAAAATTATGAAAACATTTGAAATTTTTCCAGCCCACTGTGCTTAATGTTACATTTTTACGCACATATTTTATACGTCAATCAAATTTTGTAAAAAGAAAAGAGAATAAAAAAAACGAAAGTATAGAAAAAAGAAGAATTAATGAATAAAACAAACAAAAACAAACAAAAAAAATTCATTCCAAACTAAAATAGAAAAGAATATCAAGATGATGAAAAACTTAACAATTCATTCTACTTTTGAATGAATTGTGAAACAAAATGAGAAACCCGCCAACGAACCGACCGACCGATTGTTTTCAAGTTCAGCATCAAATGTTTGGCTTTCTTATATTTATAGAAACATTGTAGAATAGTTAATGTCACTATAATGATAATAATAATAATAAAATTTAATAATAAATTATAAAGATGACACCTTCAGTAATAATAATAATAATAAGACTGACTAATAATGATAATGACGTCCGTTGTCATGACAACAACAATCATAAAGTGAAAGTTTTTATTACTTTAAAATTTGATCAAAACATGATTTTGAGTCATTATTTCAATCAAATTTATACATCCGCTCTTGGATTCAATTTCTTTGACAAGAATTACTAGTTATTGTATTATAAGCGCTTTTAAGCCTCAACTAATTTATGTAAATAAAATTAAAAATGAATTTGGAAATGAAACATCTACCAGAGATACACCTTAAACAGATATTTGGATTGAGGAAGAGCGGGTGACTACCTTTTACCTCATGTGTCAGAGCCCTGCTTTTGTCACTTTCTGACAGATTTTTTATTTATTCTCAGAGTTTTTGCCAGAAAACTGATGAGGGGAAGTCGCCGAAAAAATATTTTTTTATATTTCATTTTATTGGTTGGATATGTTTGACCTGGGGTTTGAACCTTGGCCTCACGTCTAAGAAGCCAACACACTACCTACTAGACCACGGCGATTTGAAGCACTTTAATCGATATTAAAATTATATAAGAAAAGGTAATGGTGTAGTGAGTACCGCCATGCAATCTGACAAGGACTTACATGACAGCGAAATTCTTAAGTGAGATCAGGGCGACAGAGAATTTGAGCATTATGATGAAGATTTACAAATTAATTTATCCTACGTGGATGCATGAGCTGGCCTTAGGGTAAAATAGCGGAAGCGAAAGCTCACATAAGCAACCATAGCTACCCGTTGTGATGCCACATGAAGCGATGACACAGAACTAACTGACAAGTCGGCAATAGACGGTCTTGTCATGCAATACTAGGGCTTTTCATTTAAAGCATTACTTGCTTATAATTAAGCTGAAACCACTCTAAAACTTAAATGAAACTAACGATCGATGCTATGTCAAGTAGCGATAGCTTCCTAAGACTACCGATAACAAAGAAAAAATAAGAGAAGTCTGAATTGAGCCAGTGATGGATATTGATGAATAAAGCGAGCAACACTCTTTTCCCCCTCTCACCCAATCTACAGCCACTTTAGAAGTTACGTGCGGGTAAGAGAATTCTCTCCGCTGGCTTCTCCATTACGCAATGACCCGTAACCTTAAACATCGGCATCTAAGTCTTCTCTTTTCCTCCTCAACCAATCTACAACCACTTCAGAAGTTATTTGCAGGTAAGCAAATTCTCTCCGCTTGCCTGGCCATTACGCAATGACCCATGACCTTAAACATTGGCATCTAAGTCTTCTCTTTTCCTCCTCTACCAATCTACAACCACTTCAGAATTTATTTCCAAGTAAGCAAATTCTCTCCGCTTGCCTGCCCATTACGCAATGACCCGTGACCTTAAATACGTAACAAATTTCAGCATATAAAGCGTACAAGCATTTACAATTTCTTTACGCGGAACATTTGATCATTTTTAATTGATCATGAAGCCTACAAACAGACATCCTACACAATATTCTGATTGTGACATCTGCTCTACGAATCTAGACCACAATGGATTGTAGTGACAACTTAAAGCTGCACAACGCATTAATAACTTAACAAATGGGTTCGCATTGGCTTTCCTTCCCTCGAATCTTCTTCAAAAGTCATCAGTTTGAAGGAAAAAATCATAAACCTGCATTAATCTTTTGCTAATGACAGGCACAAGACACAGAGTAGATGGCGTGTGTGGTGGCACGCACCACCACAAAAAAGTTTCAACCGTAAACTGTGAATGTGTGATGTTCACTGAACTCTCCATTTATTTATTTATATTGGTTTGTGTGTGAGAATGTATAATTTATTTACCATACGATCCTCTAAAAAAACAAAAAGAATGAAATTTATGTTGCAACATAATCGGATATATTTTCCAGGTAAAATAAACATTGAGAACACCAGTCACTCTCTGGCAAAGTTGACATTTTATTGGTTTTAATGAATAATAAAGGATTTGGTGGTGGTTTGATAAAAAAAAATCCAATGATATAAACGGAAGATTTTAGGCTGTTACACGTTGAAATAACTGTATGACTCACTAATGTCAGATGAAATCGGGAACGCCTTTCTCACAACTTTACTATCATTGGACGGGACATTGAAGTTTGCAGCACAGATTAGAGACAAGCTATGGTCAACGCAAGTAAAAATGGAGAGAGGCAAAGACTCTACTCAAACTAAGTGGAGAAAATTTAAGAAGAGACCTGATGCATGCACCAGACTATCCAGGAATAACCTAATATTGGTAAGCGGTTTTTTGATAGGACACTGTAACTCAGAGTACATTTATTCAAAACGCAGGTTGTTTAGAGCCCTTTATGTAGATTCTGTGATGATGAGAATGAATCGCCGAAACACGTTCTTGGAAGCTGTGGGACCTTAATGCACAACAGATAGTCGGTGATAGATAGAACGGCGTTTTTTTTTTTTTTTGACACTGAGCAGCATTCTGAAGTTTGTCAGGGCATTAGGCTTGGAGGAGTCTTTGTAGGTTAGGTTAGGTCGGAGTGGCGGCCCGTTGTGATGGTACGAGTGAACGCAGTCCCTGTACTGACCAAGTTCCATCAAAATCAGGGAAAAGGAAGAAGTTGCTCAGCGCAAGGGCTGCACAAGTCTTTGTAGGGATCCCCTATAAAGTTGAAGGGGCGTACAATAGATCGTATGGTCGCATCACCTCTTCACGATAATAATAATGATAATAGAGACAAGGTAGAGCCCTACTATTTGATTCTCCTATACATTCCTCTATTGACCCTGCAAATAATGACTACAGCCGCATACATACAACATATGTATATAATTGGTAATTTTACTTATGATTACGAACTAGCTTCTCCCACCACTAATGCGGGACATAAGTGGCGGGACCTACTGTTTAAAGTCAACCACGAACGACTGATATGTGAGAAACTTTTCATTGCTATTTTATTAACGCTCAGCGAGAAATCTGATGAGAGGAAGTCGCCGAAAAAATATTTTTTTAAATATCTGACCTGGAGTTTGAACCCCGGCCTCACGTCTAATAAGCCAACACTCTACCTACTAGACTACGCCGACTTTCTCACGACAATATTGCCTTTGCAAATAGTGACTACAGCCACACGTTTAGGAAATCAGGCTATGGTATCATAATGCTAACACAGAGAGATAAATGAGTAATGAGATCATAGTGGCCATCATTCCATAATATTCGCATTATGCGGAGGAGGCGTTTTTTTTTAATAAATTGCCATTCTTGTCACTCATATAAAGTACTCAATACTTCATTATCACAACAACATATTTATTGCCTATCACTGTAGATAAGAAAAGATAAGATAAGATAGGAAAAATGTATCTTTTGAAATTTATCGGAAAATATGTTTTTATCACCACTTTTAGCATCTGCTATTTCCCTCCAACAAGTTGAATGAATGCAAAAGTAGATAATGAATTGGAAGTAAGTAAAATAAATGAAACACCCACCACCAAAAATAAATACATACATAAAAAGACTCCTGTCATAAAGGGGGGAAGGAAAGAAAACACCACGAACAACGTGGAATAATTGATATCCACCCCTTGTTTTTAGCAATGCCGCTGCTGATGATTCAATTGCAAACGTAAATATTATTGGAAAAAGAGTAAACAACTTACTGTGGGTGAAGCACAACTTTATGATACCCTACTGAGTAATAAAAAGAAACCCTTGTCATAATAACGACTTTTTCAACGTAATAATTTAAGGCATTAGAGGTAGAAGGCCAAATAACGAACATAAGGGACCATTTTTAAAAATTCCATAAAAAGGAAAGGTTAGACGTGCTGAACTATACATACATAATTGGCCATTCCAACCCTTCGTCAGGATTACGGCCTAGCTTCTCAACACCACTCATGTTGTGTGCGTTAATTTTATACATGAGTGGCGGGACCTACAGTTTAAAGTCGACTCCGAACGACAGATTTTTTGAGAAGCTTTTCATGACAATTTTTTTTTTACTCTCAGAGTTTTTGCCAGAAATCTGCTGAGAGGAAGTCGCCGAAGAAATACTTTTTGTATTTTGTTTTTGATGTCTGGCCTGGGATACGAACTCGGGCCTTTCGTCTAATAAGCCAACACACTACCTACTAGACCACGGCGACGTGCTGAACTATATAACATAAAGTGCAGACAGAACTGTAGGGTGTACAAAACAAATAAAGGAAAAGCCCACAGAGTCAAACATAATAATTGAATTATTAAATACAGAAAAGTAACACTTGGATTAAATGAAGTGTATCTCTACTGTTTAAAAGTGGTACGTACGGATTGCAATCTAACAAATATGAAAAAATATAGGAGAGTATGTATTTACACAAACATTAAATTATGGTGTGTTCATATTTACATTATTCAAGTATGCATTTGGAAATATTTCCTAAGAAAAACGTAGTGCTTTCTAGGCGGAGATCATGGCCAATTTGAAAGCAGCATTATGCTTGTTGAGTGTTTTTGAGAATTTCTTAATTTACTCGGACAACCAGGCTGCGATCAAGTGCCCAACGAACGTTCACTTGACATTCGCCCACGTTCATCAATGCTGGAGATTTCTTATGAAAACTTGGGAGCATTCACAGGTCATTTCTATATGGGTTCCAGGACAAAGCGATATCGTTAGAAATTGCATCGCTCATGAATTGACTAGGGCCGGTACCGAAGTCGCAATTTCCGAAATATTTCAGGGGATAAATATTACGATTGCCACAGTTACACTAAGTACTCTTACTCGCTTTACAGGGAAGGGAGGTGCAACTTCATTGGTAGTAGAATGCTACTGATGCGATAAAAAGATCACTGATTGCCTTTTGTCCTCACATCGCATGGCCATCCGTCTCTCTATTCAAGTTCTCTAGGGCTCTACCTATTTGAAGATAAACCAGTAGACTTGACATTCCAGCAAATAACTTCTGCAGAAGCTGTGGCTCAAAAAAGGTAGACGAGACTACTTTCAGTTCATGTGTCACCGTTCTGCTGTTATCATGAATTTCTTCAACTGATTTACTGTCGTCCTTGACTGAACTATTCAATATAAAGAAATATCACGATTGAAAGATTCATTTTGAAGTTGAGTTGAGGCTTGGATATTAATTGTGGTATTATAATTGGCCTAATTAGGCCATCGAAAAACTATTTGACCACTTCACAATAAAAAAAAAAAACTTAGCACCCCAAAAAAAGTTTGGTGTACAATTTGCAGTATCCTCTGTTCTATAGTGAAAAAGGAAGAAGTCATGATGTTCTTCTGTGTAAGGAAAGGACCACTCTGAACTTTTTGATACCTTACGAGTTTGCAGACAAGGTGGCCATGTATCCCGCGACCTCTTCCATTTTGTCACGGGAGAGAGTTCTGCATTAGATGGCAGAGAGTTCTGCATTAGATGGCAGTTCATCACAATTGCATTATTTTCTAGATAAGTGTTCAATTGTTTTCGTATACCGATAATATAGGTAGCATTAGGTGCACCGAATGAAATGATGCCTGATGCCGTTAAATGAAAGCAAAGAGCCAGTAAATTAGAGCAAAAAGAAATTTACGTTTTCAAAAATTGGGTTTCGAGATGCACGTGGGGTGTCGAGATACACGTGACGGAAGAAACATTTGAAAGACACCAAAAGCACTGTCAATTGGAAGGTAGAGAAATGCCAGCAAAATTGTAATGAATAACAGAGCAAAGGATCCAATGGAAAGACTTCTAGATAAAAAATCTTAGAACTTCTGAAAGAATATTTTCTTTAAATTAAGTAAAGATGATCACTAAGTTTAGCTTTTAAAAAGAAAAAGTAAAACATTCAAATTTTTTAGTGCAGTCACATTAAGTACCACAAAAGTGTAATTATTATAGGAATAAAAAGGGCGATTTAATAGTTGGTCCTGACCTCCCAATTTGCCACCTCTACGGACTCATCAATGGATGGGTCAGGGGGGAAGAGCAGAGGCGCTTGGGGAATTGATCGGGTTGTCATGTCTCTCGATGTCTATGGTCTGCTATAGGCAGTGTAAGAACAGCTTGGCTGCTGGGCTTGGATAAGCACAGTTTAAGGTTGATTATCGGGTTTATCACAGGGCACTGCAAGATTAGGTTCCTGACGGGGATCTGGAACAGATCCCAGCCGGACTACTTCAGGGTATGTTGCAATGAAGAGGAGTTAGAGACTGTCGAGTACCTCCTCTGTAACTGCCCAGCCCTTGGTAGGTTAAGATTAAAGGTTTGAATTCTATATCGAGAGCCGACATCTGGGCTCCCCACAGATTCATTTATAACTTGAGCTGGTTGAGAAGTGCTAGGGCTTCATCAGTGTAGTCGCGCTCTCCCTTTTTGTTGTGTCTGGTCTGTGTGATCCCTCCGCTTCCCATTCTCCCTTTCCTACATCCTCTCCTTTTTATCCTATTCCCTCTATTATCCTTCCCTCTTTAAGGACGTTGTGCAATGGGTTAAATCGACCTCCGGGTACTGTACTTGTCTTAGGTGACAGGTACACGTCCTCTAACCTAAACTTACCATAGGAATAAAAAACTGAATTTTTTCTGCTCATCAAATGCTATTTCAACTAAAGTAAGAAATATTTTGTTAAGCAATGTATAATTTTCGTAAGTAACTATTATTTATACAACATACATATGTGCTATAAGTACGTATGTATCGTCATTTATTTGTATATGTTTTTTTTCTGGTTTTTTGAATGGCAAATATAACAACAATCATGTGAATATTTGTTTATGATTTTTTTTTTTTGTTTTTCGAAATTCTTTATCGAATAAAGAAGAAGGAACAACAAAATAAAAACTATGTAGTAATTTTAAAAAATTTATAGAAAAAAGCTCCCAAATAATTAAAATAAAAAAAGAATAATAAAAACAAAAACTTACATGTTATTAAGCAAGAAGAAGGGTAACTAGAGACGTCTTAAGAGTCGTATATACAGGTTAATCCATACTTTTGTAGGAAAATTCAAAATGTAAGACGCGAAAATGGTTTTATTTTGATTAACTGTTTAGAAAATTAAAATAAAAAATAGAATTTCACAAGAAGCTTTAGTCGAATGAAAAGTAGAGCACAATTTTCTATTTCACTTTGTAATTTTTCTTTTTTTTCGTCTTAGGCATGTATCTTCTTTTAGCTTAGGGCGTTAATTACTTAAGATAAACACAAATTGAATTTTTATTTAAATTTAATTTTTTTTTTTTTATTATTATTTTAATTATACACACACCATAAATTACCAGACGGCACGTGAGCTATTTCGTACTGTATGGTAATACGGCTGCTAAACTGTTGATTTTGTTGCAATTAAAAAAGAAAATCAGCCTCATTTTTCCACTTTCGTTTTTCTTTTATTTTTTCGTATTTCTTTTAATTTTTCATTTAAACACACGGAATTTGCAAATTTTTTTTTTATTTTTAAAAAATCTTTAGAAAATAAGAAAAAAATTCTTTAGAAAACAAAGTGAAAAATTCAAATACACACACGACACACACATACACAACTTAAATGAATTTCCCTCTTTTTTTTGTTACAATTCTTTGCGGAAAAACTAAAATAAACATTTGAACGTAATAAATAAATAAATTAAACTTTTGGCAAAATGTCACAGCCTTATCGACCCCCTCCTCACTGATTGCTGTTTTCTTTGCTCAAATGAACCGCAACAAATTTATCTGTCTCGGCTACAAAATTGAAAATTTAAAGACAAATACACACACTCACACACACTAGGCAACTACAGGTGCTGTGAAGGTATATTAAAAATGTGCTAACATTTGCAGCACCTCCATCTTTATTTATACAACGGACTGTAATGAACTTTTTGGTACAACCCCTATGGTTCATTCATGTAATCTAGGAATGAAGCTTGTTGTTAAAAAATATGTACGATAGCCGAGACTAAATGCTACGAAAGCATTGCAGCACTGAAGCTATAGTCATGCCAAAACCTTGGTAACTAATGGACTTCCCTATTCAATTCACCTTCGACTGTATAAAGAATCAAGATTCTAAGCATTGTTGATAGACAGTCAAAGGCCTTTGGATGCACAACAATCCCGACAACATATTTTCAGGACACTGGAACCCAACAGAGACAGATTCGATCAGATGCTAGGACTCTTAGGGAATCCGGCCACCATGCCGGTCCTAATACTCTAAAGAAGAAAATGACGTAAAAATTCGCCGTTGAAAAAGCGTGACCAAGAGCATCATCTTCTTAGTACCCTGGAACCCAACAGAGACAGATTCGCTAGCATTCCTTATAATCACAAAGACTCTCAGACCGGTCATAATTCACTAAAGGAAGACTGATTATTTAAGAAAATAACGTAAAAATTAGCCTTTGAAGAAGTATGAGATATCCAGAGCCTACAAAGATGCGAAAGTTGTCATCTAATAGTTAATGGAGCTCCAGTTCCTTACAAAAGACCTTAGCACTAGTACCACCTACTTGCAATGCATACATTAAAATTGGGCTACCAGTATACCATCCAACGGAAAAATAATTCTCAATCCAGAAAGAAAAATCACCACGGGTACCATGCAGTCATAAGTTTGATCAAAAAGTCCGTTCCTCCGTATAGGAGAAAAGACGTTGAGCACACCTTAGTGAGCGTTTGATTGCTGTTTACAGTGTTTGCCCCGATTCCGTCAGGCATATGATACTATAGGCTACTTGACATATGTACAAGTCAAATAGAGTCAGGCCGAGAATAATGTCCCATGCCGATGATATTTAAGAAGCCAATCAGCAAAATCTTATACAAGATTTCCCACTCTCTGAGACATATTTTACCAGACAATATATCCATACGTAATAACCGGTATGACTAGATGCAACAAAAGACCTTAGGCGGTGGTCCCAATTTTTATGTATGACGTTACGACATTGGCACAAATTTTTAATTTTTTTTTTTTCTTATTTATCTTTTTCTTGTCATATCTCTATCAGAATTAGCTTTATTTGAATATTTCGAACAAAGTATCTAATTGAGTCGCATTGTGGTACGGGGGTGTCATTAGGGCGTATTTTTTCGAAAATGTTTCTGGAAGCACCGTTACCGTGAATTAAGAGCGCTATGGCCGTAAGATAATCGACTTTTTTTCGCATGCAATTGAAGATTACCAACTGAATGGTGTGTGGTTGCAACATTGCCTTCAGTCAGGATTACGAACTAGCTTCTCACACCACTTATGTATGTATGTTGTGTGTGTTAATTTTTATACATGACTGGCGGGACCTACAGTAGAACGTCGACTCCGAACAACAGATTTTTGAGAAACTTTTCATGGCAATTTTATTTCCTCTCAGAGTTTTTGTCAGAAATCTGCTGAGAGGATGTCGCTGAAGAAAATTTTTCCATATTTTTTTTTATTGGAGATCTCTGACCTGGGGTTTTAGCCGAGGAACTAGACGGTTTATGGTTTCAACAAGACGTCGGGTTTTAGCTTTATTGCATGAGAAGTTTCCAGAAACAATAATTTTACGTTTTATCGAAATCAATTCATCGATTTCACTTTGTTAGAGACTTTTTCTTGTGGGGTCACGTTAAAAGCCATATCTATGATGATTATTCCCTGCCGTTGGGACAAAACCTATATGCATGAAGTTAATGCCCGAAGTGTGTGAAGAAATAATAGAAAACTATTTCAAAAGAATCGAATCCAGCCAGAGGCAAACATTTAGCAAGAAATTATATTGTGCAGCACGTAATGGCAAGAAATCATAGATTAATATGGGATGTATGGGTGTACTTATTTTAATTGTCCGATGTAGGTATATATTTTATTGTTGTTATACTAATTAAAAACAATACACGATTGTATGTTTTTTTACAGACAATTTAATAAATATGAACAATTTTCCTTGAACTTGACTTTTAGCAGTCAACAGCCGGCTAAAATATTTATAAAAATTTTTAAGAATAAAATTGTTTTGAAGTAGCAATTATTTATTCATTTTATTTTCTTTTTTTCAACACTTGGATTTTATTTAATTTTCCTTTAAATTTTATCACCTTTTTTTTTAATAAGAATAATAATTTGCGCCGTTTTTTCTCAAAGCAAAAATATGAATTTTATTGTCATCATTCTTTACTTTTTGGTGTAATTACTTTTTCTTTTCTTATAAGCTTTTGTTGTTGTTGTATTATGTTGTATTTGATTTTTTGTTTTTTAATTTTCCTGTTAACAAAACAGTAAATTTTGTTTTATTTTATTTTATTTTTTTGTTGTTGCTTTTTTCTTTTAATTTTTTTTTTGTTAAACAATAATTAAATTTAGATTTTCTGTGAGTAATTTTTTTTTTAGCACATTTCTGATTTTCGTTTTTCTTTCTATTTTAATTTTCTATTCACTACGTTTCAAAGACTCTTGTTCTTTATGAATTTTTCTTTCTTTCTTTTCATATAAAAAAAAATTTTATACAAGATTTCTTGCGTAAAACAAAAAAGTAGAATCTTCTGCACAACACCACAAATATGGAACGGAATCGTATAAAACCACTCACTCTTGTATTAAATAAGACGAAATGCCCGTTTTGTTTTATATTTTATTTAATTTTATTATTTATTCTATGTTTCTTTCTTTTGTAGAATTTTTAGCCCAAACGTACATATGTAACTTTAACGCGACTCGTCTCGTTTAATAAAACAACAAACTAAAAAACAAACCAAAAATATTCACTCGTATAAAAACCGCGTGTTGCTTCACCGGCAAAGATCAGCAAACTCCCATATGTAGACAGTTGGCAGTGTGATTAAAGTGCACAAAACAGAAAGATAAATGGCAGGCAGTCAAGCAGTTAGAGGAGACATACATACATATATACACAGAATTTTTACATAGAATGATTAAAAATAAAATCCCAAAAGAGAAGAGAGTCAGCAAGCAAGCAATCAACCACCAAACATGTGATTAAAATGCTCTTTTAACTATGCTTTCATACAAAAACACACTACGTAAACAAACAAGGTACTTTTTAAAGTACTTATTAGTGAAAATAAAGTAATTTAAATAAATATTTAAAATCAAATTTATCATTTCTAGTAAAATTTTTTCTTGTACCTATCAAAATGCCTTTAAATTTCGTTACTAATGGGATGCTTATAGTTGATTAGTTGATATCGTGATTTTACAGGATCCAACTTTAGGTACTTTATGGAAAAAAATTATTTAAAAAAGTACTTTTAGAAGACCACTAAAGAAAAATATCATAAAAATGTATTAAAATGTTAATCAAAATCACACAAATTATTATTTTCAAAAAGTAAAGTGAGGCAGTCAGGAGCGAAGCGTGAAGAGACCTAAAATCCCTTTTTAAAATATGCCCTTCTTAAGAATATTAGAGTAAAAAGAAGTTGATCACGGCCATCATAAAATAACAGAAACAAACAAACCGCACAGCAATCCTAATCCTGTTGAAGCCATATTATAACTTGCCAACGTCCACAGACTAATGTCAGCTAAGGGCTTCACAGAGTACCAGTATCGAGGGGATTTTTCTCTTGTAAAGAATAGCTAATAATGACAGACGCAATTGGTGATAATCTTATCTTCCTCCACCAGGAATTTTGATTAAGCAAATGGTATCTTATGATTATATAACAGCTAAATCTACCGCGCTATTAGCAGAAGTATCTGTCCGATCAAGCCTGCTCCAGCATCTCTAAAGCGTGCCGGCCTTAGCTAGCCTATAAGCCTCTACTTTTGCCTTATTTCTCGTGTAACCATTCAACGAAAAGTTCAAAAGTTAACATTAACACGACTCGCCATCTTATTAACAGATTTCCAGCATCTTCTAATCACGTATATACCTGATTATGTATTGTTACAGGTAGCCAGTTTTAGATTGCCATTAAAGTCTTGGTCGGAATAATCCGAACCACAACGCTCACCAGTAAAGTGGATAAGTTGAGCATTCGAATCGTATAAGGTTAACTGGAGAATATTACTAGACAGTCTAGGTAAACTGAATCATATGGAAATTTACGGCAATCAGTAGGCAGATGATCTTTCGAGGAAGGTACGCTTCTTGCAGCTAATAGGGATCGAAACTTTATGGGAAGTAGAAAAGTACTCGATCAAAGGGAAAATGGAAAGAGGCGAGGACTGCTCCAAGCTCTGGTTTGCGGCAATCTAAAATGCTTTTGTGTAATTACAACGGCAGGAGATTTCAAGATAGTAATCGGACTTCTGGCCGGGAACTGTGGACTCAAAAAAAATATTAACTTAAAAAAATACCTCATAACGATTGCTGCAGAAGAAAGAAGAGTATATCACTGAATATATTCTTTTCTGCCATTGTCATTGTGGATGGCACTTGGAAAACTGAGACACAATAATTTTTAGGTTTCTTTTGAGTACTGAAAAAGTACCATGTTTCAAATCTCTACGTATCAACACAATTACATATTGCTCTCCTTATCTCTTATGCTCTTAAATTCATTTGTTAGTTTGTTATCAAATGTTGTTTTTTTATTTCTCTGCCTAAGTTTTTATCTAATGGTGGTATTTACACTCTAAAATTTATCTGCGGCCCACTCAGGCACTGTTTATCTCTAACTGGGTATCTGAGAACAGAAGTAAAAAAAAGAAATAAAACTAAACAAACGATGCCGATTAGAAGTGGTTGTTTTTATGATGAAAACAAAGCAGAATGTGAAAGAGTGAGAGTGTTTAAGCAGAGGAAAAAAAAATAATAAACTGTAAGCAACAACAACAATACCAAAATGTATATTTTGTTTACAATAAAACAGCTGTCGTAAGAGTTTTTTCCCTTTAATTTTTGACAACGTTTTCTGTTTGGGGAAGTCGACGGAAAAAAAGGTGCGATAAATTACGTCCGTTTGTAGAGGTGAAGGCCACAAATAAAAACGTTATTAATTGCGCATAATAGATGGCAAAAACAACAATAATAATAACTCATAATATACAATAAATATTTATAACGATACGATAATTTTATTCAGTATTTCGATAACTGAATATTAACTCGATATTCCATAGGAAGTATCCGATAATAGCAAATATTTTTTCAAGGAAATGCATTTTCCATATATGTATGTAGGTATTTGGTATTTAAAGGCTAACGTATTTTTAATAAACAGAAGTAAAGAATTTTTATAATGTTTGATTATGGTATTGTATATAAAATGTATGAATGTATCTATCAGTACTATGAAATCACGATAGATGGTTACAAAGACTGTTAATATGAATAGATGCACATGGCTGTGAGAGATAAATTCCCCGATTCATTCCTTGACAGTTCATTTGCAATCTCGTTACCCTTTATAGCTTTCTAAGAGCCTTGTGAGAGCCAACCTCGAACTGACATTGCTGCCCGGTCAATGTCTCTAAGGCAACCTGACTATCCACATAGCTAGCTACCCTATCACTCCACTCATTCCTTTCCTAGACTAACTCCGTTGTCTTAGATAAACTCTTAAAAAGTGTTGAAAAGTCTTAAAAAAAGCAATCAGCCAGAATGTCTATGCAATGGTAGAATAAAATAGGGTTCCAACACAACAACCCCAGGCCAACCAATTTGGTGTTCTGTAAGCTTAGATTCTTAAGTATTCCGCTTATATTACGTTAGTAGAGCCAAATTTAGAGCACACGTTTCACTCCAGCGGCTTAAACGAAGCGATGATTTAAATGTATACCGATAAGTAGTGGCGCAATCCACTTGGATGATAGTATGCTATCTTCGAACTTACTACTTACAACCCAAGAACAACAGATTCACTAGGATATTGGAATTTACCTAACCTAACCTACAAAATTACATCAAATAATTAAGCAAAGCTGGCATTTCGAATTAAAAAGATATTTCTAAGGCTTCTGAAGATATGACCAGCTACAAATACATGCAAATGCATTGGCCGAACCACCACATTGAAAAGAAAAATCTGCAAATAGATAGTACATACTTCTCTGTAGAATCGATACATACAGAGTAATACTTTCCACATTACATTACACCAGAACTGGCAATCCGTAACAAGCATTTTATTGGTCGAAGCCTTATCAGCTCTCTAACCTCGCCAAGAGTCATGTACCTACAATTCAAATATTTTTAAATTAAATTTCACAAATCTTTATTAAATTGCTTATCGATAAACCAAAGAATAATTTCATAAATTAAAAAATCAATTTAAATAAGAATTTTATAGATCAAATGGAACTTTTAATTCTGCAGCATCAGTAATTGTGCGCACTCTCTTCTCACAAGCGCCGTAAGCGAAGCCCAAACCAAATCCAAAACCCACCCACAAAGGCCATATACGGCGTTTTAAGAATAAAATGGATGTTAAACCACCAAGAACTACACCAGTGGAAGATTTGACAAAGGCATCCGAGAAACACCGATCTATAGAAAGGTCAACTTCTTCTTCAGAAAAAGTGATCACACGTCTAGGCGATTCGGACATTTTAAGCGACGGTATGCCCCAAAATGTTTTGCTTAAATTTATATTTGAAATAAAATCCAAGTTTCAAAATTCCGTCAATTATATTCGTATCTTATTAGTTATGGTATATTATCGATAACACATCATCCTTATCGATATTTTATATACTACTAGCAGCTGTTTCCAAATAGTTGATCATATTTTTCGTTATTGCATTACACTTCTCCTTATCCTTTGCTATATTAAACATATAGCCGCGTATAAATTCCCAAAAACATTCTGATGCTTGAGGATCTTTCACATGGAATAATGTAAATAGCTGTACACATACAGCCAAACAGTTTTCGTAACTTAATTTATAACGCAAATCCGCAAAGACCACAAAACACTCTTTAAGTTCCAACATACTATCACCCACAACGTATATGCAGGGTTCAGTATTCATATATAAATCCACATCCATATAATCATCTATTAAACGTGTCATTGAGTGTTGAGAATCGGTAATGGCATAACGTACAGTACATACAGTTTTGTCAGTTTTATAATGGCGCAATGGTTTTGTAATGGCATGAACCAAATAGATTAAAATACAAGAACTGGAATCTAAAATTGGAATTTGAGATTTCAATTTCGAAAAGGATTGCAATTAAATGTTGACAATTTTACCTTCATTTGTAGTGGCCTTTTGCAATTGATATTTTTCCAAAAGCTTTATACAATTAACATCTTTTAGCTCAGCTTCCAGGAAAGCTTCAATGTTTTGTTTATACACCAGCCAACGTGTACGAAAAGTTTCCATAGCTTTGGGATATAAATATTCAAAGTCCATGGTCAACTAGAAAGTGCAGAAATATTTTTATTTTCTTTCATCAAAAAGTTTTATAATAAAAAAGTTTAAGGCTTTCTATGGGGCCTTTAAGGCATTATGATCGTTAATTCATAACGTTATGAATTTTTAAGATAAGTTTGCCGAATAGCCCCTGAAGTTCGCTTTGTGAGATTATTTACAGCGCGATAGGAGAAACTGATTTCACTGAGTTTCCTCCTATGGCCACATAATGACAAAGTCATGATAAGAGCTGCACTGGGCACTAATAGGTGGATGGAGTGAAAGCAACGGCGTTGATCTAAATTTATCCTTTAACACTCACCAATACATGGCCTGTTTCTAATTTATATGATGGCCAATTATTTAGAAATTCTAGTATGCTTTTGAGATCTTTTAAATTTTTCGTTTGCCAGCAACGATATTTCATAGTATCTTCCCATAAATCGATAATTTCTGAAAAATTTTCACAATTATTTGCTTTTAGCCATGCTTGTATGGACTTGCTTTCATCATAAGCCTCCTCACAAGACTCAGGCTCATTTAAGGTAGAGTTTGTCGTTGATGTAGAGGAATTGACTTGTTTGGCCATGAGACTAATGTTTTTGTTCAACTGTTGGACTTCATTGCTACGCGTGCTACGGTGACGTAAATACAGACGGCCACGCCCGCCATCACCACCACGATTAAACCAGGAATTCTATAGGAGAGTAACACAAAAAAAAAATACTTTAAAAATATTATGTCCTTCAAGTGTTTCTTTTTGATTTTTGGCAGGATACCTTGCCTTCTGTGGGAAAATGTTCGACTATTTGTTTTGCCAAGCTATCCATTGTATTCATAGTAAATTTTAATTTTCTGCTTTCGAAATAATCCACTATGGAATTAGTCAAGAGACGACGATCTCTCGCCGATAAAATTTTATTTTTATTGTAAATTTCTTTGCATTTATTTAATACCCCAGGTATAGTATTTTCCAAAGTCTAAAATAGAAAGTAAAGTTAAGTCTAAAATATAGTTCTAGTGTTAAATAACTTACAAGTTTCCCCTCCTTAACTTGCTTACTATTTGCATCATCATCAGAATCAAGTATAGTTAATGAATCTTCAGGTTTGGCTGTTTGATTGTTACTCAGAATTTGAGGTTTGCCTTGAGCAATAATTAAGTTCCTGCTTTCGTTTGCTCTATTCCGCTGTATTTTAGTATCGAATGAAGCAAAGCCTTTTGAAATTTGCCATTGGTTTAGTAAATATTCAAATTCTGCTAAGATACCCAACTCATTTTTGGGTATTAATTTGCGTATGTGGTCCTTTTTTAAGAAACGTAATTGGCGGGCATTAACTTTGCTGTCTGTGGTATAGATTTACAGAATTTTATACATATTTTTTAACTTCTTTGGAGAATTAGGGACTTGAAGTTAAACTTACTTTTGCAGAGTTGGAATAAGTACGAATAATTGTGTGGATCGATTTCACGTAGTGTGCATACAAGTTGGAAATCTAAATCTGCTGTAGAGTTAGCTACGAAACAATGAACATGATAATAAAATTAACAAATTTACAACAATTTAAGTGAATGTATTCTTTGTAGTCGCTCATCTTACAAACAAAAAATACCAACCAGGAGGCTGAAGTTCCTTAAACTCATTTAAGTTTCACCAAATAGAGGTCTACACGTCATTACCGTAATTTAGAAATTGTTAATCCTTTCGTTACCGCACTACATTCCGCCGAATTGGTGCAACTGAACCGGGCAGCACGCCGCGAAGTGTGATGGCATATTGATGTTCGAATTTTCTCATTTAAGTGATACATATTTAAAGATTTTGCTGGTATATTAAATAAAACGGAAAATGAATGCCAGCTAAGCCGGCGCTGGTACACACGGGTCATCCAGTGGCTGCCGGCTAAATCCGGCGCTGGTAACGAAAGGATTAATAAACTTTAGGCTGAGTTACTGTTACAATGCACAGCAAACCAATTTATTGTATAAAGTTTATAACACTTTAGTATTGGACAGTATATGCCTGTTGATGAGTGTTTCATCTGGAGGATTTATTTTTAAGGTTAGCATTTGGAAAACAGCAGACAAGAAATTCTCTGCATTTTTGCTTTCTCTACACTTGCGTACTCCATCACATTAGCAAAGAATACATTTCTTATGTGTGTTTGAACAACAGATACTTACCAGCACTGGCAGCTATCGCCATTGCTTTGTTTTCCTTTTTAATTGAATAAAAATGTTATTGGTTTTCCTTAATTTTAATCATTTTTTTCCAATGCACTACTCAAAGATATTACAATTTGATATACAAATTTTTTACAATCAATTGCTATTTTTACCTCAGTTCAGTAGAATTGTATTCTTTTCACAACATTTTTCTACTGTCACTTTAACAAAATTGCACCATACAATGCAAGGCAAATTCAATATTGAATTTGCCTTGATACAATCTGAGAAGCCCTGTTAACTTTTACAAACAAATGTTAAATAACAGAATACTGCAGAATAAAAGTTGAAAAAAGTGAAATAAATTTGTAATCAAAACAAAACAACAAATAATTGTAAGTGCAATAAGTATTGCCCGACTAAATGAAAAATTTGTTAAAAAAAAACGGCTGTAAAACATTAAACAAAGTATTGTCCTAAAATCGGATTAATTCAGTTCAGTTCTGCATTATTGAATTTAATTATTAAAAATGTCTAAAATATTTCATTTATACAAAACCTTCGAAGGCTGGGTCTGATGGGTCCAAAATGGAAGACAAGTACGTGTGCAGGATTTTTCATTATTGGGACAGATGTCAGAGATTCATATAGACTACCAGCGAAATGTAGTGCTTTTCAAACTGTTATTTTGAGGGTCATTAAAGCAGTGGTCAGAAAACACTTACTGAAGAGCTCGAGAGGATTGCAATTTGTGTGGAAAATCAGTTAACATTAAAGGGTTTGGGGGATGTGTTTTTGCCAAAGGAAACAGTGGATCATATTTTATGTAACTCTCCTCGTTTACAGCACGTAGACTCAGACATTTTAAGAGATAGTATTCACAAAATGTTTTGCTTAAATTTATTTTTAAAGTAAAACACGAGTTTCAAAATTCTGACAATTAAATTTATATCTTATTAGTTGCGGCAGGCATATTATCGATAACACATCATCCTTATCGGTATTTTATAAACTACTCCCTATTGTCTCCAAATAGTTAACAATGTTATCCGTTGCTTCATTGGATTTCTCTCTATCCTTGGCTATATTAAACAAATACCCGCGTATAAATTCCCAAAAACATTGTGATGCTGGAGGATCTTCCACATTCAACACCGTAATTATCTGCACACATGCAGCTAAACAGTTTTCGTAGCTTAATTTAAAGCGCAAATCCATAAAGACCACATAACACTCTTGAACCTCCAACATACTATCACCCACAATAAATATGCAGGGATATGGTTCAGTATATTCGTCGATTTCCGCTTTATGTCGTATTAAACGCGTCATTGAGTGTTGAGAGTCGCTAGTGGCATAGCACACGTTGCCACTAACACCTTCAAAATGGCGTAATGGCTTTGCAATGGCATGAACCAAATATATTAGAATACAAGAACTAGAATCTGGTAATTAATTTGAGATTTTAGTTTCGAAAAGAATTGTAATTAAATGTTGAAACACAAACCTTCATCTATAGTGGCCTTTTCTAATTGATATTTTTCAAAAAGCTTTATATAATTAACATCTTTTAGTTCAACTTTCAGGAATTGTTCTATGTTTTGTTTATATACCAGCCAACGTTTACGAAAAGTTTCCATAGCTTCAGGATATAAATATTGAAAGTCCATAGTCAACTAAAAGGTGAAGAAAACATTTTTTTATTGTTTTCTTGAAAGAATTCACTCCTTTCACACTATCACAACCAGAAATAAATGGAAATTTCTGCTCTAACACTCACCAATTCATGGCCGGTCTGTAATTTATATGACGGCCAATCATTTAGGAATTCTCGTATGCTATCAACATCCTTTAATTGTTTCGATTGCCAGCAACGATATTTAATTGTATCTTCCCATAAATCGATAATTTCCGAAAAATTTTCACATTTATGAGATTTAAGCCAAGCTTGAACAGACTTGTTATCTTCGTCATGAACCTCCTCGCGAGATTCAGGCTCACTTGAGGTAGAGTTTATGACAGCTTTTAAATTGCATGTGTCGTTGGTTTCTTCGGCCATTTTATAACGTGATGACATGACGTAACGAAGACGGTAAAAAAGTCTACCGCGTGGGATACTCCCATTACCATTATACCAGGATTTCTACTTGAGTTGGAGAATAAATCTTTAAAAAATGTAAGTCCTTTAAGAATTTCATTGCTGTTAGAGAATACCTTGTCTTCTGTGGGAAAATGTTCGACTATTTGCTCCGCCAACTCAGCCTTTGTATCCGAACTGAATTTAATTTTTCTGCTTTCGAAATAATCCACAATAGCACCACACAAGAGACTTCGTTCATTTCTCGATAAAGAGTCTTTTGATTCGTAACTGTCTTTCAACTCCTTTAATAATTCTGGTATAATTGTTTCCAACGTCTAAACCAGAAGTAGAAATTAAATGTAAAGTGGCTTTTTCAATATTTCTGGTATTATTTAAATAACTTACAACTTTTGAAGTGGGTGTGTTTTTGGTTTGCTTGGGTAAGTCTCTACGTAAGTAGTGAAGACGGAAATAAAAGCGATTACACCAGGATTTCTACGTGAGTTGGAGAATAAATCTTTAAAAAATTTACGTCCTTTAAGAATTTCTTTGTTTTTAGTGAATACCTTATCTTCTGTGGGAAAATGTTCGACTATTTGTTCTGCCAATTCATCCTTTGTATCCGAACTAAATTTAATTTTTCTACTCACGAAATAATCCACAATAGAACTACACAAGAGATAACGTTCATTTCTAGATAAAGAGTTTTTCGATTCGTAACTGTCTTTCAACTCCTTTAATAATTCTGGTATAATTGTTTCCAACGTCTAAAACAGAAGTTGAAATTAAATGTGAAGCGGCTCTCTAAATGTTTCTGGTATTGCTTAAATCACTTACAACTTTTGAAGTGGATGTGTTGCTGGTTTGTTTGGCCATATTGCTACTACGGGACCTATAAAGACGGAAATGAAGGCTACCGCATGTTCTGGGACCATCACGATTACACCAGGATTTCTACGTGAGTTGGAGAGTAAATCTTAAATAAAATGTAAGTCCTTTAAGAATTTCATTGTTTTTAGAGAATACCTTGTCTTCTGTGGGAAAATGTTCGACTATTTGTTCTGCCAATTCATCCATAGTATACGTACTAAATTTAATTTTACTGCTTTCGAAATAATCCACAATAGAACTACACAAGAGACGACGTTCGTTTTTCGATAAAGAGTTTTTCGATTCGTAACTGTCTTTTAACTCTTTTAATAATTCTGGTATAATTGTTTCCAACGTCTAAAACAGAAGTAGAAATTAAATGTAAAGCGGCTTTTTAAATGTTTCTGGTATTATTGAAATAACTTACAACTTCTGAAGTGGGTGTGTTTTTGGTTTGCTTGGGTAAGTCTCTACGTAAGTAGTGAAGACGGAAATAAAAGCGATTACACCAGGATTTCTACGTGAGTTGGATAACAAATCTTAAATAAAAAATTTGTTCTTTAAGAATGTCTTTGTTTTTAGAGAATACCTTATCTTCTGTGGGAAAATGTTCGACTATTTGTTCTGCCAACACATCCATTGTATCCGAAGTAAATTTAATTTTTCTACTCACGAAATAATCCACAATAGGACTACACAAGAGATAACGTTCATTTCTCGATAAAGAGTTTTTCGATTCGTAACTGTCTTTTAACTCTTTTAATAATTCTGGTATAATTGTTTCCAACGTCTAAAACAGAAGTAGAAATTAAATGTAAAGCGTCTCTCTAAATGTTTCTGGTATTATTGAAATTACTTACAATTTTTTCTTCATCATCTTCATCCTCACTTGAGGCAGAGTTAGTGACAACTTTTGAAGTGGATGTGTTGTTGGTTTGTTTGGCCATGTTTCTACGTGAGTTATGAACACGGAAATAAAAGCGACCGCATTTTCTGCGACCATCACGACTACACCAGGATTTCTACGTGAGTTGGATAACAAATCTTTAATAAAATATATGTCCTTTAAGAATTTCTTTGTTTTTAGAGAATACCTTGTCTTCTGTGGGAAAATGTTCGACTATTTGTTCTGCCAATTCATCCATTGTATGCGTACTAAATTTAATTTTACTGCTTTCAAAATAATCCACAATAGCACCACACAAGAGACTACGTTCATTTCTCGATAAAGAGTCTTTCGATTCGTAACTGTCTTTCAACTCCTTTAATAATTCTGGTATAATTGTTTCCAACGTCTAAAACAGAAGTAGAAATTAAATTCAGAAGCTCTCTAAATGTTTCTGGTATTATTTAAATAACTTACAAATTTCTCTTCATCATCTTCATCCTCACTTGAGGCAGAGTTAGTGACAACTTTTGAAGTGGATGGGTTGTTGGTTTGCTTGGCCATTTTTTCACGTAAGTAACGAAGACGGAAACAAAAGCGACCACGTGTTCTGGGACCATCACGATTACACCAGGATTTCTATGTGAGTTTGAGAATAAATCTTTAAAAAACGTATGTTCTCTAAGAATTTCTTTGTTTTTAGAGAATACCTTATCTTCTGTGGGAAAATGTTCGACTATTTGTTCTGCCAAGTCATCCATTGTATACGTACTAAATTTAATTTTACTGCTTTCGAAATAATCCACAATAGAACTACACAAGAGACGACGTTCTATCATCGACAGCGAGTTTTTCGATTCGTAACTGTCTTTCAACTCCTTTAATATTTCTGGTATAATTGTTTCCAACGTCTAAAACACAAGTAGAAATTAAATATAAAGCAGATTTCTATATGTTTTTGGTATTATTTAAATAACTTACAAATTCCTCTTCATCATCATCTTCATCAAATTTCATACGTTTTGCGTTAGAAATCTTGGAGTTTTCATCCGAATCTAGTACAGTTAGTAATTCGTCAGGTTCATCTGCAACCAAAGCTGGTGATCTGATTTGGGGTCCTTGTAAATTTATGGAAATGGGTTCGATGTCAATTGCTTGTTTTGCAACCACAACCGTTTGATTGTTACACAGCACATGAGGTGTTTCTTTAGCAATAATTGTGTTACTCTGTGCTTGAGGTTTGCCTTTAGAACTCAATAAGTTGTCGCTATCGTTATTGGGATTCAAATGTATTTTAGTATCGAACGAAGTACAGCCTTTTGAAATTTGCCATAGGTTTAGTAAATATTCAAATTCGGCTAAGATACCCAACTCACTTTTGGGTATTAATTCGTGTATTTGATCTTTTTTAAAAAATCGTAAATGACCAGCATTAACATTGCAAACTGTGGCATAGAGTTAAAGAAATTTCGTAATAGTTCTTGTGTTTTTTTGGAAAACTAGGCAGTCGTAGTTATACTTACGTTTGCAACGTTCAAATAAGTACGCATAATTGTGTGGATCGATTTCACATAATGTGCTTACAAGTTGAGCATCTAATTCCTCTGTAGACTTAGCTAAGAACCATGGTGGATAGTTTTAATAAAATTAACAAATTTGCAGCAATTTAAATGAATGTATTCTTTGTAGTCGGAGGAATGTAATTCTAATACCAATTCTAAACAATACCAAGAAGGAAACTGAAGTTCCTTAAACTCAGTTTAGTTTTGCCAAATGAGTAGACACCACCCATGCAGTATTATTGGACGTACATATTTTAAAAAATTATTTGCAACTGTTGAGGAGTAAATATATGGCTAAAATTGATATTGTTGAATAAATAAAAACTTTATTGTTAAAGTTAGTGTTTGGAAAACAACAAACAATAAATTGTTTAACACGGAACACGCAACAAACTTTTTTACATTTTCTCCACTACTATACTCCAACTCTTCAGCAAAGAATACATTTTTAATGTTGTTGTTTAAACAACAGACACTTACCAGCAGTGGTATCCATCGTCATTATTTTATTATCAATTTTTGATGTTAACTTGAATGCAAATGTTGTTGTTTTAACTTTTTTCCAATGCACTACTATTAAAATTTATGGAACATTTCAATTAGTACAACAATGCAGGAACACTTTTCATGTATGATTTTAAACTCATTTGGTATTTTTGATTAACCTGCTCGTCTATTTTACTTCAGTTTAGTAGAATGTTTTTCTTTTGAATACATTATATTTCGGCTGTTTCCACTCTGTTAAATTTAATAGACTACAAGACAGTAGCAAGGCAAATTCGTAGATGGTAGCCGCAGGTCTACAACAAATACAACAATGCAAAAACAACAGGCATTTTGTTAAAGACCCTTAATGTTGTCAAAATAGGAAGAAAAAAAATGGAAAAGGAAAAAAATGAACAACAACAGGCACACGCACAACAAACACACACAAAAACAACAAAATTTTGACATAAACAAAGTGCTCAGCTGTTTAGATGACCCCACCGGTTACATGAATTCGCTTTTGCGAGAGATTTTAAAAGTAAAGCAAGGGTTACCATTTTTTCGCAAATGCAATTTAGAAGCTAGAACCATCTCACATCTTATCGCTAGACACCGATTTTTCGTATATGTTTTTCGAGCCTACATACGGCTAGGATTCAGCTTCTTCTAAACTGGTACAATACACACGTTTTTATTGCCATTGGAAATTGTGTTTTTAATTTTATTTATTTATTTCTTTTGTAAAATGGCAATCTACTATTATGATACAAGATGATACATATACAACCACGGCAAATTCATGAATATCAAATATTCTGTTTGCGTATAAGTGTACACATTTTTTTTGCTCACTGTATATACATTACTTTGTTTATTTATTTTTTATTTCCTTTTATATTTGTATTCTACACAATTTATAATTTATTTAAATATATGTACTTCATGTTCTGGCACAACTTTTATTGTAGAATCCGCTCTTATGCTTCCCAGTATCACCCTGAAGCATGACGACCTTAGTGGTAGCGCAAATCAGCCCATATTTAAAAAAAAAATTGATTTTTAAAATTTTTTTATAAACAAAATAACAACTTTGTCATTATATGGATTCGCCTTTGTCATTTCTGGCCCTGTCCCAGATTAAACGAAAAATGTACTTAAAAATCAAAACGGCTAAACAAAGTATTGTCCTAACTTCAGTTGATTTCGATTCGGATTGAAATCGAAATTTCTTAAAATCTTCTTTGACTGGACTTTTTTCTCTGACGGGTCCAAGACCGGCACGTGTGTGGGGGTCTTCATTCTTGGAACAAATGCCAGGAATTCATAGATTCCCGGTCGACTATTGTGCTTTTCAGACAGGAGATTCCGTGAGTTGTTGAGGTATTGGTCAGAAAACACATTCCGAAGAGCTCGAGAGTTACAATTTAGGTGGATAATCAGGCAACATTAAAAGCATCGAGGAGGTCTGTTTTTACCACAGGAAACTGTGGACCATATTTCATATTACTGTCCTTGTTTATAGATGCGTAGACCCAGACATTTTAAGCGAGTATACCCAAAAATGTTTTATTTGTATATGAAACTTAAATTTAAATTTGTATATGAAATAAAACACGAGTTTCAAAATTATGATAGGTATATTATCGATAACACACGATCCTTATCGATATTTTATATACCACTGGCAGCTGTTTGCAAATAGTTCACCATATTTTCCGTTGCTCCATTGAACTTCTCTTTATTATTCGTTATATTAAACATATAGCCGCGTATAAATTCCCAAAAACATTGTGATGCTGGAGGATCTTCCACATTCAATACCGTAAATATCTGCACACATACAGCCAAACAGTTTTCGTAACTTAATTTATAGCGCAAACCAATAAAGACCACATAGCACTCTTGAACCTCCAACATACTATCACCCACAACAAATATGCAGGGATATGGTTCTGTATATTCATCCATTTCCGCTTTATGTCGTATTAAACGCGTCATTGAGAGTTGGGAGTCAATAAAGGCATAGTTCACGTAGCCATTGACAATTTTAAAATGGCGTAACGGTTTTGTAATCGCATGAACCAAATAAATTAGAATACAAGAACCAGAATCTGGTAATGTATAAGAGAGAGTTTAGCTTCGAAAAGAATTGCAATTATATGTTGAAACACAAACCTTCATTTGTAGTGGTCTTTTGTAATTGATATTTTTCCAGAAGCTTTATACAATTCACATCTTTTAGTTCAACTTTCAGGAATTGTTCTATGTTTTCTTTATACACCGGCCAACGTGTACGAAAAGTTTCCATAGCTTCAGGATATAAATATTTAAAGTCCATATTCAACTAGAAGACGAAGAAAACATTTTTTTATTGTTCACCAAGTCTATCACAACCAGAAATAAATGGAAATTTCTGCTCTAACACTCACCAATTCATGGCCGGTCTGTAATTTATATGACGGCCAATCATTTAGGAATTCTCGTAAGCTTTCACGATCCTTTAAATGCTTTGTTTGCAACCAACGATATTTCATAGTATCTTCCCACAAATCGATAATTTCCGAAAAATCTTCGCAATTATTCGATTTTAGCCAAGCTTGAATGCACTTGCTGTCTTCGTCAGAGTTTGTAACAACCTTTGAATTGGATTTATTTGCTTGTTTAGCTTTTCTTTGACATGTGGTATTATAACGCCAGAAAAAACGACCACGCCCGCTGCTACCACCAGGATTACTCCAGGATTTCTAAAGGAAGGATACAATAAAACTTTAATAAAATGAAGTCCTTCAAGGCTTTCTTTTCTTTTGAGGAATACCTTGTCTTCGGTGGGAAAATGTTCGACAATTTGTTCTGCCACATAATCCATTATATCCGTATTGAATTTAATTTTTTTGCTTACAAAATAATCCACTACAGATCCACACAAGAGACGACGGTCTCTCGGCGACAAAAGTTTATTCCTTTTGTAAATTTCTTTGCATCTCTTTAAAACCTTAGGTATGAGATTCTCCAAAGTCTAAAATGAAAAGTGAAGTTGAATCTAAAGTGCAGCTCTCTCGTTAAATAACTTACAAACTCCTCAACTTCATCAAATTTCTCAATATTTGATTTAGACATCTTGGTGTCTTCTTCATCAGAAACTAGTCCTGTTAATGAATCTTCAGGTTTGGATGTTTGATTGTTACTCAGAATTTGGCGTTTGCCTTGGCCAATAATTAAGTTCTTGCTTTCGTTTGCTCTATTCAGCTGTATTTCAGTATCGTATGAAGCATAGCCTTTTGAAATTTGCCATTGGTTTAGTAAATATTCAAATTCTGCTAAGATACCCAACTCATTTTCGGGTATTAATTCGCGTATGTGGTCCTTTTTTAAGAAACGTAATTGGCGGGCATTAACTTTGCTGTCTGTGGTATAGATTTACAGAATTTTATACATATTTTTTAACTTCTTTGGAGAATTAGGGACTTGAAGTTAAACTTACTTTTTGCAGAGTTGAAATAAGTACGAATAATTGTGTGGATCGATTTCACGTAGTGTGCATACAAGTTGGAAATCTAAATCTGCTGTAGAGTTAGCTACGAAACCATGAACATGATAATAAAATTAACAAATTTACAACAATTTAAGTGAATGTATTCTTTGCAGTCGGGGGTATGTAAATATATATATATATATATATATATATATATATGATATACTGTCTGAACAGACTGAAATTTGATATCCATAGACAGCACTGCCCTATCCTTTGTTTCTTCCACGCACTTCCCAAAATGTACTTTATGGGTGAACACCATCCATTCAGTATTATCGACCGTATATTGAAAAATTGCTTGAGGATGCCAAAATCTATATAGCATTTAAAAAACAACAAACAATAAATTCTTTATGGGCGCCCTGGTCGCGTGAGGGTCGTGGGTTCGATTCCCACCAGAGGCTCTGGTCTGTTACACTACACCGAGCATATGGTCAAGTTACTCCGCTCGTATATAATTAGAATATAATTTGTAATTGTATTGTAATTAATAAATAAATAAATTCTTTAACCACGGAACATATACAAACATTTTCTGAATTTTCTATTCTCCTGTGATCCAACTCTTCAGCAAAGAATACATTTTTTATGTTATTGTTTATACAACGAATACTTACCACTACCGGTATCCATCGCCATTCTTTGTTTTTAACCTTAATGTAAATGTTATTGTTTTTCCTTGATTTTAATCACTATTTTACAACAAACTACTCAAAAATATTGTAATTTATAAGAAATTTCAATTAATGCAAAACTTCCATGCAGGAACACTTTCGCTGTAGGCTTTTGCAATGAGTTGATATTTTTGTTTGTCTGTTACCAGAGTAGTATTGTTTTCCTTTTGAAAACATTTTTACATTTCGGCTGTTCTCTCTTTCACTTCAACATAATTACTCTGTTCATTTTAACAGAATAAATTCCAATTGTTTGGTATGGACTGTTAGTGATTGATAACAAAAAAAAAAAAAAAAAAAAAAAAAAAGAGAGGTAAACAAATAGTCTCCACAAAAGATGGGATAATAAACACACTTGTATAGAGGGTATATAATTACTTCTATAGGACATTATAGCAGCTAAAATATAATGCTGACAAGAAGAGATCACAACATTTTATTGATTATTGTCCGACATTTGGGAACAAAGGATTCTTGGACCCACAAAATTAATTGACAGAACGTAACTAGGCCAAGGTGATTTGGGAAGAATCCACACCTATATCAAACTATAATCCAAATAGAAATGGACTCACCTCACCATCCTACTGAAATTCTAGCTGAGGTCAGAAATAAAACGTGATAACTTTTTTTCAGCAAACGTAATCACACGTCTAGGCGATTTGGACATTTTAAGCGACGGTATGCCCCAAAATGTTTTGCTTAAATTTATATTTGAAATAAAATACAAGTTTCAAAATTCTGTCAATTATATTCGTATCTTATTAGTTACGGTATATTATCGATAACACACGATCCTTATCGACATTTTATATACCACTAGCAGCTGTTTGCAAATAGTTCACCATATTTTCCGTTGCTCCATTGAATTTCTCTTTATTCTTCGTTATATTAAACATATAGCCGCGTATAAATTCCCAAAAACATTGTGATGCTGGAGGACCTTCCACATTCAACACCGTAATTATCTGCACACATGCAGCTAAACAGTTTTCGTAGCTTAATTTAAAGCGCAAATCCATAAAGACCACATAACACTCTTGAACCTCCAACATACTATCACCCACAATAAATATGCAGGGATATGGTTCAGTATATTCGTCGATTTCCACTTTATGTCGTATTAAACGCATCATTGAGTGTTGAGAGTCGCTAGTAGCATAGCTCACGTTCCCACTGACAGCTTCAAAATGGCGTAATGGCTTTGTAATGGCATGTACCAAATAGATTAAAATGCAAGCACTAGAATCTGGTAATGAATTTGAAATTTAAGTTTCGAAAAGAATTGCAATTAAATGTTGAAACACTAACCTTCATCTATAGTGGCCTTTTGTAATTGATATTTTTCCAGAAGCTTTATACAATTCACATCTTTTAGTTCAACTTTCAGGAATTGTTCTATGTTTTGTTTATATACCAGCCAACGTTTACGAAAAGTTTCCATAGCTTGGGGATATAAATATTGAAAGTCCATAGTCAACTAAAAGGTGAAGAAAACTTTTTTTTATTGTTTTCTTGAAAGAATTCACTCCTTTCACACTATCACAACCAGAAATAAATGGAAATTTCTGCTCTAACACTCACCAATTCATGGCCGGTCTGTAATTTATATGACGGCCAATCATTTAGGAATTCTCGTATGCTATCAAGATCCTTTAATTGTTTCGATTGCCAGCAACGATATTTAATTGTATCTTTCCATAAATCGATAATTTCCGAAAAATTTTCGCATTTATGAGACTTAAGCCAAGCTTGAATGGACTTACTATCTTCATCATGAACCTCTACGCGAGGCTCAGGCTCACTTGAGGTAGAGTTTATAACAGCTTTTAAATTGCATGTGTCGTTGGTTTCTTTGGCCATTTTATAACGTGATGACATGACGTAACGAAGACGGTAAAAAAGTTGACCGCGTGGGATACTCCCATTACCATTATACCAGGATTTCTACGTGAGTTGGACAATAAATCTTTAAAAAATGTAAGTCCTTTAAGAATTTCATTGTTGTTAGAGAATACCTTGTCTTCTGTGGGAAAATGTTCGACTATTTGCTCCGCCAACTCATCCATTGTATCAGAACTAAATTTAAGTTCTCTGCTTTCGAAATAATCGACAATAGAACTACACAAGAGGCGACGTTCAATTGTCGATAGCGAGTATTTCGATTCGTAACTGTCTTTTAACTCCTTTAATAATTCTGGTATAATTGTTTCTAAAGTCTAAAACAGAAGTAGAAATTAAATGTAAAGTGGATCTCTAAATGTTTCTGGTATTATTGAAATAACTTACAACTTTTGAAGTGGGTGTGTTTTTGGTTTGCTTGGGTAAGTCTCTGCGTAAGTAGTGAAGACGGAAATAAAAGCGACTGTGTGTTCTGACACCATCACGATTACACCAGGATTTCTACATGAGTTGGAGAATAAATCTTAAATAAAATATATGTCCTTTAAGAATTTCTTTGTTTTTAGTGAATACCTTATCCTCTGTGGGAAAATGTTCGACTATTTGTTCTGCCAACACATCCATTGTATCCGAAGTAAATTTAATTTTTCTACTCACGAAATAATCCACAATAGAACTACACAAGAGACTGCGTTCATTTCTCGATAAAGAGTTTTTCGATTCGTAACTGTCTTTCAACTCCTTTAATAATTCTGGTATAATTGTTTCCAACGTCTAAAACAGAAGTAGAAATTAAATGTAAAGCGGCTCTCTAAATATTTCTGGAATTATTGAAATTACTTACAATTTTTTCTTCATCATCAAATTTCATCATATGCTTCGCGTTAGATACCTTGGAATTTTCATCCTCACTTGAGGCAAAGTTTGTCACAACTTTTGAAGTGGATGTGTTGTTGGTTTGTTTGGCCATGTTTCTACGTGAGTTATGAACGCGGGAATAAAGGCGACCGCATGTTCTGTAACCATCACGATTACACCAGGATTTCTACGTGAGTTGGAGAATATTTATAAAATTAAATAAAATATATGTCCTTTAAGAATTTCATTGTTTTTAGAGAATACCTTATCCTCTGTGGGAAAATATTCGACTATTTGTTCTGCCAACTCAGACATTGTATCAGAACTAAATTTAAGTTCTCTACTTTCAAAATAATCCACAATAGCACCACACAAGAGACTACGTTCATTTCTCGATAAAGAGTCTTTCGATTCGTAACTGTCCTTCAACTCCTTTAATAATTCTGGTATAATTGTTTCCAACGTCTAAAACAGAAGTAGATATTAAATGTAAAGTGGCTCTCTAAATGTTTCTGGTATTATTTAAATAACTTACAACTTTTGAAGTGGATGTGTTGTTGGTTTGCTTATGTGCGTTTTTACGTACGTACATAAGACGGAAATAAAAGCGACCGCATGTTCTGGGACCATAACGACTACACCAGGATTTCTACGTGAGTTGGAGAATAAATCTTTAAAAAATGTATGTCTTTTAAGAATTTCTTTGTGTTTAAGAGAATACCTTATCTTCTGTGGGAAAATGTTCGACTATTTGTTCTGCCAACACATCCATTGTATCCGAAATAAATTTAATTTTTCTGCTTTCGAAATAATCCACAATCGAATTACACAAGAAACGACGTTCGTTTGCTGATAAAAAGTCTTTCGATTCGTAACTGTCTTTCAACTCCTTTAATAATTCTGGTATAATTGTTTCCAACGTCTAAAACAGAAGTAGAAATTAAATGTAAAGCGGTTTTTTAAATTTTTCTGGTATTATTGAAATTACTTACAAAATCCTCTTCATCATATTCATCAAATTTCATACGCTTCGCTTTAGACATCTTGGAATATTCATCTTCATTTGAGATAGAGTTAGTAGAGGTTTGTTTGGCCATTTTGTTGCGTGAATAACGAAGGCGGAAAAAAAGGCGACCGCGTGTGTAAAGACCATCACTATTATACCAGGATTTCTACGTGAGTTTGTGAATAAATCTTTAAAAAATGTACGTCCTTTTAGAATTTCATTGTTTTTAGAGAATACCTTGTCTTCTTTGGGAAAATGTTCGACTATTTGTTCTGCCAACTCATCCATTGTATACGAACTAAATTCAATTTTTCTGCTTTCGAAATAATCCACAATCGAACTACACAAGAAACGACGTTCGTTTGTCGATAAAGAGTTTTTCGATTCGTAACTGTCTTTCAACTCCTTTAGTAATTCTGGTATAATTGTTTCCAACGTCTAAAACAGAAATATAAATTAAATGTAAAGTGGCTCTCTAAATGCTTTGGTATTATTGAAATAACTTACAAACTTCTCTTGATCATCTTCATCCTCACTTGAGGCAGAGTTAATCAGAACTTTTGAAGTGGATGTGTTGTTGGTTTGATTGGCCATGTTTGTACGTGAGTTAGGAACACCGGAATAAAAGCTACCGCATGTTCTGGGACCATCACGATTACACCAGGATTTCTACGTGAGTTGGAGAATAAATCTTAAATAAAATATATGTCCTTTAAGAATTTCTTTGTTTTTAGAGAATACCTCATCTTCTGTGGGAAAATGTTCGACTATTTGTTCTGCCAATTCATCCTTTGTATCCGAACTAAATTCAATTTTTCTACTCACGAAATAATCCTCAATAGCACGACACAAGAGACTACGTTCGCTTGTCGATAGCGAGTTTTTCGATTCGTAACTGTCTTTTAACTCCTTTAATAATTCTGGTATAATTGTTTCCAACGTCTAAAACAGAAGTAGAAATTAAATGTAAAGCGGCTCTCTAAATGTTTCTGGTATTACTGAAATAACTTACAACTTTTAAAGTGGGTGTGTTTTTGGTTTGCTTGCGTAAGTCTCTACGTAAGTAGTGAACGCGGGAATAAAAGCGACCGCATGTTCTGTAACCATCACGATTACACCAGGATTTCTACGTGAGTTGGAGAATAAATCTTTAAAAAATGTAAGTCCTTTAAGAATTTCTTTGTTTTCAGTGAATACCTTATCCTCTGTGGGAAAATGTTCGACTATTTGTTCTGCCAATTCATCCATTGTATCCGAAGTAAATTTAATTTTTCTACTCACGAAATAATCCACAATAGCACCACACAAGAGACTTCGTTCATTTCTCGAGAAAGAGTTTTTCGATTCGTAACTGTCTTTTAACTCCTTTAATAATTCTGGTATAATTGTTTCCAACGTCTAAAACAGAAGTAGAAATTAAATGTAAAGCGGCTCTCTAAATATTTCTGGTATTATTGAAATTACTTACAATTTTTTCTTCATCATCAAATTTCATATGCTTTGCATTAGATACCTTGGAATTTTCATCCTCACTTAAGGCAGAGTTAGTCACAACTTTTGAAGTTGATGTGTTGTTGGTTTGTTTGGTCATATTTCCAAAACGGGATCTATAAAGACGGCAAGGAAGGCTACCGCTTGTTCTAGGACCATCACGACTATACCAGGATTTCTATGTGAGTTGGAGAATAAATCTTTAAAAAATGTAAGTCCTTTAAGAATTTCATTGTTGTTAGAGAATACCTTATCTTCTGTGGGAAAATGTTCGGATATTTGTTCTGCTAACACAGCCATTGTATCCGAACTAAATTTAAGTTCTCTGCTTTCGAAATAATCGACAATAGAACTACACAAGAGACGACGTTCGTTTTTCGATAAAGAGTCTTTCGATTCGTAACTGTCTTTCAACTCCTTTAATAATTCTGGTATAATTGTTTCCAACGTCTAAAGCAGAAGTAGAAATTAAATGTAAAGAGGCTCTCTAAATGTTTCTCGTATTGCTTAAATCACTTACAACTTTTGAAGTGGATGTATTGCTGGTTTGTTTGGTCATATTGCTACTACGGGATCTATAAAGACGGCAAGGAAGGCTACCGCATATTCTGGGACCATCACGATTACACCAGGATTTCTACGTGAGTTGGAGAATAAATCTTTAAAAATGTAAGTCCTTTAAGAATTTCATACCTTATCTTCTGTGGGAAAATGTTCGGATATTTGTTCTGCCAACTCATCCATTGTATTCGAACTCAATTTAAGTTCTCTGCTTTCGAAATAATCCACAATAGAACTACACAAGAGACGACGTTCTTTTCTCGATAAAAAATATTTCGATTCGTAACTGTCTTTCAACTCCTTTAATAATTCTGGTATAATTGTTTCCAACGTCTAAAACATAAATATAAATTAAATGTAAAGCGTCTCTCTAAATGTTTCTGGTATTATTTAAATACAGTACAACTTCGACAGTCCGGTCACTCCAATAATTCGGACGCTCCTACATTTCAGACAACTCAAAATTTTTACCTATAAAATCCGGACAAATTTCTTTAGGCAAGAAAAAAAAACGGATGAAATTAATTTTGGCCCAAGTTTCAAAGTTCTTTTTTACGACGTCGACATGGTTATAGCATTAAAAATGTTTACCCTTAAAGATACTGTTTATTTCTTAGACTAAGCATGGCAAAGTATTAGTGAAAAAAATATTCAGAACTGCTTCGATGAAGATATGATACCGCTTCAGGTTCTGCGTCATGAACTGCAGTCTGATAGCATCTATGATGGCATAAAATCCATCCAAAATATGATTGAAGCTATGAACATCAGTAATGACATAACTGAAGAAGATATCAATGATTGGGCAACTGGTGCAAATGAATTTTATAATTGTTTCGGAAACACATGTAACTGATGAAATTGATGAAAATGAAATAAGACTACAGGGATATCAACAATATGTTACATTTTCTAACTGCTCAAGAACCGGTGGCGTAGTTATATATTTCAATAAGAATTGGCAAGTAAGTTTAATATGTGAAAAGGTGCGAATTTTTAAATACTGGATGGGTGCGTATAGTTTAACTCTATACAGGAATATGTCAATGATAATAGCAGGAGTGTACAGATCCCCGAAGAAAATGAATTTTATGAAGTTTTTGAAGACATAATTGAAGAACTCAGTGAGTGCAATACAGAAATAATTGGAAAAGAGAAAGTATGTATAAAAATAAATTAAAACAAATAATACATGATAATGGTCTAAAACAAGTTGTTACCGAGTATGCTAGAGTCACGCAGGAAACCAAAACGTTAATAGATTATATTCTAACGAACAAAGTTAATATAAATGTTAATAATAGTAGAGTGCACAAAATATCGGACCATGAGATAATACAGATTAATGTTGAAGATAATTACGAAAATACTGATAATGAAAACAAAAGACAAGTTGAGGTTTTTAAATACGATAAGTTTAAGTTCCAAAGAGAGATAAGTGCCATATTAAAATTTGATGAAAACCGGGAGTTAAATGATAACGTAGAAATATTTGATCAATCTATTGAAAATACAATTAGAATGCAAACTGTCAAAAAACAACTAGTGATAAAAGAATTGAAAACAAGTGGTTTAATAGAACATTACAAAACATGAAAAGAGACAAGATTTTAAAATATAATACGGCGAAAATTGAAAACACAAGTGTTGCATGGAAAAATTACAAGGAAGCAAGAAATGTATACAAAACAAAATTAGAATATGAAAAAAATGCATATATTAATAAGAAAATAATTAATGCGAATGATCAAAAACAAATGTGGAGTAACATTAAAAACTTAGTGCTAAAAAAAAACCAAGGCCTGTGATTAAAAATGTGTTATTTAATATGATAGAATATACAAATAGCTGTGATATAGCAAATCAATTTTATGATTATTTCGTGAAAATGTGCAATATATTAATCAAATATGTGGTGTTAACAGTAGATTTAATTTCAGACCAATATCAATTTTTGAACTTAAAATCATATGTAAAAAAAGCGTGAAAAGGAAGCCAGATTATAATAAAGTTACAAATTTCTCTTATCCTGGATAATTGGCATTTAATTGTAAACACTTTATTAAAAATAGTGAATACATCTTTGGAAACGGGCTTATTTCCTGAAAATTGGAAAACGTCAATGGTAACTCCCATAGAAAAAATTCTAAGGACAAATAAATGAGAAGAATTTCGTCCAATAAACTCATTGAAATTATGTGAAAAGATTCTGGAAAAAGTTGTCAAAGAACAGTTGGAGGACTATTTAGAAAAAAATAACATTCTATCAAAATATTAATCGGGTTTTCGGAAACAATTTTCTTGTGAAACGGCGGTTAATTACGTTATAAATAAGTGGAAAAATATAAGTAATAGTAAGAAGATAATAGCAATCTTTCTTGATTTAAAAAGAGCATTTGAAACGATAGACCGAGAAATATGTATTATTAAAAAAGTTATATATGTATGGTATACAGAATAAAGAATTAAATTGGTTTAAATCTTACCTAACAAACAGAAAACAAATTACAAAAGTCAATAGTGTTGTATCGTGTCCGATAAATAATGAATTTGGAGTTCCCCAGGGATCTATTCTGGGTGCTCTTTTTTTTATAATTTATATAAACGATTTGCCAAATGTACTACAAAGGTGTGAAATAGTGATGTACGCGGATGACACTCTTATATATAATGAAGCGGAAAGTGATGAACTGTGCCAAAGATATTTAATGGAAGATATGAATAGTGTAAATAAATGGTTAAAAATGAATAAACTTAAACTTAACGAAAACAAAACAAAAATAATGGAAATAAATATGAACAGCAACTCCGCTTTCAATATCAATAATAAAGTAATAGAAAAAGCTGATAACATAAAATATTTAGGTTTTATAATAGACAAAAAGTTGAACTTTAAAAATCATGTAGAATATATATGCAAAAAAATAGGGGAAAAAATTGGTTTTTTTTAAAAGAATTAGAAATAAAATATCCACAATAACTGCCATAAATATATATATAACACGCTCATCAAACTCCATTTCGAGTATGGGTTTACAATTTTATACACATGCTGCACAAATACACAGATAGAAAGGCTACAGAAGCTACAAAACAAGGCAATGAGAGTAATAATTATATATTGCAATAGATATACTTCGATAGAACATATGCTGAACACATTGAAATGGCTAAATATTAGGCAGAGACTTCAACTTAACACAATTACATTTATACATATATAAAATGAAAATGGGTAATGCGCCGGAGTATCTAACAGAACAATTGAATTACGTTAGCGAAAGTCAGCCATATAATCTTCGAAATGCTGAAGACTTCAGAATAAATAGACCGACGAACAATGCTATGAAAAGATGCTTGTTTTACAAAGGATTGCAATTATTTAATTTACTACAAAATGATGTTAAGAATGAATGAAAGTTTCAATGTTTTTAAGAAGAAATGTGTAATTTTTGTTAAAAGTGTTATTTATCAGGGCATTTGAAATACTTTTTATTTTTTATTTAAGCACTGAGCACTTATGTATATATTTTAAACTGTCATTATAAAGTATACTTTTGATACTACTAAATAAATAAATAATAATAATAAAAAATTTTGATTGGATTTTTCCGATGAAGAAATAATACAACACGATAAACGAAAAGAAGCGCCAGTGCTGCTCATAGACTCTGAAGACGACTTTGTAGAAATTGATGCAAAAACAAATATATCTAATGCCGATGCAAAGAAATCATTCTCAGTTTGTATTCAGTGGGCTGAGAAGAATAATATAGATAAGCAGGATATTCTATTGTTGAAGAGGCTAGGCAAAAAGCACAAATCAACCACCTTAACAAAGTTATTCAGCACAAAATAACTTCATTTTTTATTAACTCATAGTATGTATGTATGTATTTAATTCACTTGGATTATTTTAATAATTTTCACTACTATAGTCCGGACAACTCGATAATCCAAACGTGCCTAAAACTATATGTGTCCGGATTGTCGAAGTTGCCCTGTAACTTACAAATTTTTCTTCATCATCTTCCTTCTCTCTTGAGTTAAAGTTAGTAGCAGTTTGTTTGGCGATTTTGTTGCGCAAATAACGAAGACGCGAAATAATGCGACCACTTACGTCGGAACCTTCACGATTACACCAGGATTTCTACGTGAATTGGAGAATAAATCTTTAAAAAATGTACGTCCTTTAAGAATTTCTTTGTTTTTAGAGAATACCTTGTCTTCTGTGGGAAAATGTTCGACTATTTGTTCTGCCAAGTCATCCATTGTATACGTACTAAATTTAATTTTTCTGCTTTCGAAATAATCCACAATAGAACTACACAAGAGACGACGTTCTATCATCGACAGCGAGTTTTTCGATTCGTAACTGTCTTTCAACTCCTTTAATAATCCTGGTATAATTATTTCCAACGTCTAAAACAGAAGTAGAAATTAAATGTAAAGCGGCTTTTTAAATTTTTCTGGTAGTGTTTAAATGACTTACAAATTGCTCTTCATCATATTCATCCTCACTTGAGGTAGAGTTTGTGACAACTATTGAAGTGGATGTGTTGTTGGTTTGCTTGGTCATATTTCTACGTGAATTGCGAAGACGGGAACAAAAGCGACCACGTGTTCTGGGACCATCACGATTACACCAGGATTTCTACGTGAATTGGAGAATAAATCTTTAAAAAAATGTATGTTCTTTAATAATTTCTTTGTTTTTAGAGAATACCCTATCTTCTGTGGGAAAATGTTCGACTATTTGTTCTGCCAACTCAGCCTTTGTATCCGAAGTAAATTTAATTTTTCTACTCACGAAATAATCCACAACAGAACCACACAAGAGACTACGTTCATTTCTCGATAAAGAGTCTTTCGATTCGTAACTGTCTTTCAACTCCTTTAATAATTCTGGTATAATTGTTTCCAACGTCTAAAACAGAAGTAGAAATTAAATGTAAAGCGGCTTTCTAATGGTTTTTGGCATTATTTAAATAACTTACAAATTTCTCTTCATCATTTTCATCAAATTGCATACGTTTTGCATTAGAAATCTTGGAAATTTCATTCTCACTTGAGATAGAGTTCGTGACAACTTTTGAAGTGGATGTATTGTTGGTTTGCTTGGCCATGGTTTTACATGAGTTACGAAGACGAAAAATAAGGCGACCACTTGTTCTGAAACCATTACGATTGCACCAGGATTTCTACGTGAGTTGGAGAATAAATCATTAACAAATTTACGTCCTTTAAGAATTTCATTGTTTTTAGAGAATACCTTGTCTTCTGTGGGAAAATGTTCGACAATTTGTTCTGCCAACTCAGACATTGTATCCGAACTAAATTTAATTTTTCTGCTTTCGAAATAATCCACAATCGAACTACACAAGAAACGACGTTCGTTTGTCGATAAAGAGTTTTTCGATTCGTAACTGTCTTTCAACTCCTTTAGTAATTCTGGTATAATTGTTTCCAACGTCTAAAACAGAAGTAGAAGTTAAATGTAAAGCGGCTCTCTAAATGTTTTTGGTATTATTTAAATAACTTACAACTTTTGAAGTGGGTGTGTTGCTGGTTTGCTTGGTTTTGTCTCTACGTAAGTAACGAAGACGGAAATAAAAGCGACCGCATATTCTGGGACCACCACGATTAAACCAGGATTTCTACGTGAGTTGGAGAATAAGTCTTAAAAAATGTATGTCCTTAAAGAATTATTTGTTTTTTTTATTTGAGAGAATACCTTGTCTTCTGTGGGAAAATGTTCGACTATTTGTTCTGCCAACTCATCCATTGTATACGAACTAAATTCAATTTTTCTGCTTTCGAAATAATCCACAATAGAACTACACAAGAGGCGACGTTCGTTTGTCGATAAAGAGTTTTTCGATTCGTAACTGTCTTTCAACTCCTTTAATATTTCTGGTATAATTGTTTCCAACGTCTAAAACACAAGTAGAAATTAAATGTAAAGCGGCTTTCTAAATGTTTATGGTATTATTTAAATAACTTACAAATTCCTCTTCATCATCATCTTCATCAAATTTCATACGTTTTGCGTTAGAAATCTTGGAGTTTTCATCCGAATCTAGTACAGTTAGTAATTCGTCAGGTTCATCTGCAACCATAGCTGGTGATGAAATTTGGGGTCCTTGTAAATTTATGGAAATGGGTTTGATGTCAATTGCTTGTTTTGCAACCACAACCGTTTGATTGTTACACAGCACATGAGGTGTTTCTTTAGCAATAATTGTGTTACTCTGTGCTTGAGGTGTGCCTTTAGAACTCAATAAGTTGTCGCTATCGTTATCGGGATTCAACTGTATTTTAGTATCGAACGAAGTATAGCCTTTTGAAATTTGCCATAGGTTTAGTAAATATTCAAATTCCGCTAAGATACCCAACTCACTTTTGGGTATTAATTCGTGTATTTGATCTTTTTTAAAAAATCGTAAATGACCAGCATTAACATTGCAAACTGTGGCATAGAGTTAAAGAAATTTCGTAATAGTTCTTGTGTTTTTTTTGGAAAACTAGGAAGTTGTAGTTATACTTACGTTTGCAACGTTCAAATAAGTACGCATAATTGTGTGAATCGATTTCACGTAATGTGCTGACAAGTTGAGCATCTAATTCCTCTGTAGACTTAGCTAAGAACCATGGTGGATAGTTTTAATAAAATTAACAAATTTGCAACAATTTAAATTAATGTATTCTTTGTAGTCGGAGCAATGTAATTCTAAATAATAACGCTCGATTGACGAAACAATACCAAGAAGGAAACTCAGTTTAATTTTGCCAAATGAATAGACACCATCCATGCAGTATTATTGGACGTACATATTTTAAAAAATTATTTGCAACTGTTGAGGAGTAAATATATGGCTAAAATTGATATTGTTGAATAAATAAAAACTTTATTTTTATAGGTATTGTTTGGAAAATAGCAAACAATAAATTCTTTAACACGGAACACGCAACAAACTTTTCTACATTTTCTCCACTACTATACTCCAACTCTTCAGCAAAGAATACATTTTTAATGTTGTTGTTTAAACAACAGACACTTACCAGCAGTGGTATCCATCGCCATTATTTTATTATCAATTTTTGATGTTAACTTGAATGCAAATGTTGTTGTTTTAACTTTTTTCCAATGCACTACTAAATAGTATTAAAATTTATGAAACATTTCAATTAGTATCACTTTGCAGGAACACTTTTCATGTATGATTTTAAACTCATTTGGTATTTTTGATTAACCTGCTCGTCTATTTTACTTCAGTTTAGTAGAATGTTTTCCTTTTGAATACATTATTATATTTCGGCTGTTTCCACTCTGTTAAATTTAATAGACTACAAGAGCACAGAATACACAGAATAATTTCTTGAGAGAAAAAGTTAAAAATTATTAATGTTATTAGTTGTTTTTATTATTTATTGATAGTTTTAGACAAAAATTACATTTTTTTATTAACTCTCGCCAATATAAAAAACCCACCCCGAAAACTAAAAAAAAACGTAAATAAACAAAAAAGAGTTGTATTTAGAGAGGGACTGAAATACTTTTTGGTAATATTTTCTGTCCCTTTCGCAATGCTAGATTAACTATCAAAATCTCGTTTCGATTCTGTGTGTATTCTGTGTACAAGAGAGTAGTTTGTTATGGACTGTTATGGATTGATAACAAAACAGAGAGATTTTAAAAGTAAAGCAAGGGTTACCATTTTTTTCGCAAATGCAATTTAGAAGCTAGAACCATCTGACATCTTATCGCTAGACACCGATTTTTCGAGCCTACATACAGCTAGACTTCAGCGTCTTCTAAACTGGTACAATATACACGTTTTTATTGCCATGGGAAATTGTATTTTTAATTTTATTTATTTTTTTTTTTGTAAAATGGCAATCCACTATTATGATACAAGATGATACATATACAACCATATGTTATATAACAGAACACGGTAGAATGAAAGTTAAAAAAAAGAGAATAAATTTGTAACACAAAACAAAATATCAAATAATTTAGAATTTAAGTATTGCCAGATCAAGGCGAATTAATATAAGGTGGTGTTATCAGCCCATGCAAGGCAAATTCAATATTGATTTCGCCATGAGCCCATGTGAGTGATTTTTTCAGTACACACGAATATCAAATATTCTGTTTGCGTATAAGTGTACACATTTTTTTTGCTCACTGTATATACATTACTTTGTTTATTTATTTTTTATTTCCTTTTATATTTGTATTCTACACAATTTATAATTTATTTAAATATATGTACTTCATGTTCTGGCACAACTTTTATTGTAGAATCCGCTCTTATGCTTCCCAGTATCACCCTGAAGCATGACGACCTTAGTGGTAGCGCAAATTAGCCCATATTTAAAAAAATTTGAATTTTAAAATTTTTTTATAAACAAAATAACAACTTTGTCAATACATATATGGATTCGGCTTTGTCATTTCTGGGTCTGTCCAGATTAACCGAAAAATGTACTTAAAAATCAAAACGGCTAAGCAAAGTATTGACCTAACTTCAGTTGATTTCGATTCGGATTGAAATCGAATCTTTTCAATTCCTCATTATTGAATTGAATTACTAAAATTTGAATTCAATTCCTAAAATATTTTATTTATAAAATTTACTAAACTTCTTAAAATCTTCTTTGACTGGACTTTTTTCTCTGACGGGTCCAAGACCGGCACGTGTGTGGGTGTCTTCATTCTTGGAACAAATGCCAGGAATTCATAGATTCCCGGTCGACTATTGTGCTTTTCAGACAGGAGAATCCGTGAGTTGTTGAGTTATTGGTCAGAAAACACATTCCGAAGAGCTGGAGAGTTACAATTTAGGTGGATAATCAGGCAACATTAAAAGCATCGAGGAGGCCTGTTTTTACCACAGGAAACAGTGGACCTTATTTCATATTACTGTCCTTGTTTATAGATGCGTAGACCCAGACATTTTAAGCGAGAGTATACCCAAAAATGTTTTTCTTAAATTTGTATATGAAATAAAACACCAGTTTCAAAATTATGATAGGTATATTATCGATAACACACGATCCTTATCGATATTTTATATACCACTGGCAGCTGTTTGCAAATAGTTAGCCATATTTTCCGTTGCTCCATTCAACTTCTCTTTATTCTTCGTTATATTAAACATATAGCCGCGTATAAATTCCCAAAAACATTGTGATGCTGGAGGATCTTCCACTTTCAACACCGTAATTATCTGCACACATACAGCTAAACAGTTTTCGTAGCTTAATTTATAGCGCAAATCCATAAAGACCACATAACACTCCTGAACTTCCAACATACTATCACCCACCACAAATATGCAGGGATATGGTTCTGTATATTCATCCATTTCCGCTTTATGTCGTATTAAACGCATCATTGAGTGTTGAGAGTCGCTAGTGGCATAGCTCACATTGCCACTAACACCTTCAAAATGGCGTAATGGCTTTGTAATGGCATGAACCAAATAGATTAGAATACAAGAACTAGAATCTGGTAATGGATAAGAGAATTTAGCTTCGAAAAGGATTGCAATTAAATGTTGAAACACTAACCTTCATCTATAGTGGCCTTTTGTAATTGATATTTTTCCAAAAGCTTTATACAATTCACATCTTTTAGTTCAACTTTCAGGAATGGTTCTATGTTTTCTTTATATACCAGCCAACGTGTACGAAAGGTTTCCATAGCTTCAGGATATAAATATTGAAAGTCCATAGACAACTAGAAATTGATGAGAATTCTTAATAAATAAAGTTCAAGGTTGAGATAGAAATACGAATCCCTTCTTGGGGTATCGCGATTATGGATTCATAACTTTTTAAATTGCTAAGAGTGAATAGCTTCTTTGGAAGATTATTTACGGTTTAAAGGAAAGAATTCCCTCCTTTCATAAGAATAATACATACATACATAATTACATAATTGGCCATTACAACCCTTCAGTCAGGATTACGGCCTAGCTTCTCACAAGAATAATATCGTTATTTATTCTTCAACACTCACCAATTCATGGCCCATTTCTAATTTATATGATGGCCAATTAGTTAGAAATTCTCGTATGCTTTTAAGATCTTTCAAATGTTCCGTTTGCAAACAACGATATTTCATAGTATCTTCCCATAAATCGATAATTTCTGAAACATTTTCAAATATATGTGATTTTAGCCAAACTTGAATGGACTTGCTATCTTCATCACAATTGTCTTCGTGAGACTCCGACTCATTTAAGGTGGGGTTAGTAAGTACTTTTGAAGTGGATGTATTGACCTGTTTTGCTACGAGACTACGGTTCCACCTACTTGCGCTAAAATAACGCTTAGAAAGATAACCACGGGCGTTATTACTACCGGGATTACACCAGAATTTCTAGAGGAAGGACACAATAAAACTTTAATAAAATTAAGTATTTCGTGTCTTTTTGATTTTTTGAAGAATACCTTGTCCTCTGTGGGAAAATGTTCGACAATTTGTTCTGCCACGTAATCCATTATATCCGTATTGAATTTAATTTTTTTGCTTACAAAATAATCCACTATAGATCCACACAAGAGACGACGGTCTCTCAGAGGCAAAAGTTTATTCTTTTGGTAAATTTCCTTGCACCTTTTTAAAACCTTAGGTATGAGATTCTCCAAAGTCTAAAATGAAAAGTGAAGTTGAATCTAAAGTGCAGCTCTCTCGTTATATAACTTACAAACTCCTCAACTTCATCACATTTCTCAATATTTGCTTTAGGTATCTCGGTGTCTTCTTCATCAGAATCTAATACAGTTAATAATTCGTCAGGTTCACAATTGTTGTTTAAGGGTTTAATGGCAATTGATTGTTTTGCAACCACAACTGATTGATTGTTACTCAGTATTTGAGGTTGTATTTTAGTATCAAACGAAACATAGCCTTTTGAAATTTGCCATTGGTTTAATAAATATTCAAATTCTGCTAAGATACCCAACTCACTTTTGGGTATTAATGGGCGTATGTGATCTGGTCTTAAGAAACGTAATTGGCGAGCATTAATATTGCAACCTGTGGCATAGCGTTACAGAAATTTATATTTTTTTCTTTCTTCTTTGGAGGATTACACACAGTTGTAGTAATACTTACTTTTGCAGCGTTCAAATAAATACGAATAATTCTGTGGATCGATTTCACGTAATGTACATACTAGTTCGTAGTCCAGGTCCACTGTAGATTTAACAAAAAAAAAATTGTTTGAAAAGTATCGAAGAATTAACAAATTTGCAACAATTTAAGTTGGAGAACTGTTATTCTAATGCCTTATGAAACTTTATTTATTAAATACGGATCGGGATTGTGAAACTCTTTGCTTAGAATGTGAACTGATTGAAATTTGATATCCATAGACAGTACTGCTGTAGTCTTCATTTCTTCCACACACACTTTTCAATGCACTTTATGGGTGGACACCATCCAAACAGTATTATTGCTCGTATATTTAACCCTTATCCTGTATTAATGGGTCAAAATTGCCCAAACGCTTTTTATTGCTCATTAATTCCTTAAATACTCAGCGGATTTTTTTGAAACTTTTGTACAATTATTTTTTTAGTGAATACTATTAAAATTTAAAATATAACTTTGGTAGATCGGTTCACAAAGCGTGTGTAAAAAAACTTACGGAAATGGTACTTTTGGGTCAAAATTGCCCAATGCAACAAAATCAATTAACTCATGTGATACGATCTTAGTGTGCCTTGACAAAATCATAACTAGCAGCAAGACAAGTGTTTTTGTTGTTTTTGGTTTGTAAAACGGTATTCCAAACTGCAACAAAACCAAAAAAGAGAATAAGTAGTTTAAAAATTTCATCCGTTTATGTGTTTTTGAATTGAATACAAGTGATAAAATCTTTACTTATTTTGGAACAATGAAGCCAGAAGAGATAAAAACATTTCTTATGCAATCAGACTCAGGCGATGAAAGCCCCCAGGACACATCAAGTGAAGATGAAAACGATCTCGTTTCTGAACCTGTATCTGACTATAACCCCAACTCCTCGTCAGGCACTAGCATGGACATTTCCGAAATTCTCGAGCAAACTATGGATGAAGTTTCAATGCATCCATCCAAAAATGGGAAATATTTATGGTCAGAAACATCAACAATAAACAAAATTGGAAGATTTTCTAAACAGGACATAATAAATTTGACTCCTGGCCCAACGCGTTATGCTATTTCAAGAGCTGATAGTATAAAATCTTTTTTTCTGTTATTTATGCCCAGTGATAATATGAAATTAATTGTTGAAATGACTAATTTACAAGGTGACTATAAGTGGTAATGTATTTCTAAGAGCAAAAGTCATTCAATTGGTTCATTTAGGTCAATCTGTATTTGGATATAACTGGATTGCTGTAGACAACATAACAATTGAAGCATATTCCGGGCTTCTTTTGTTGGCGGGTGTATTTAGATCTCATGGTGAAGCTTTAGAATCTCTATGGGACGACCGTAAACGCAGGCCACTATTTAAATCCACCATGAGTTTGCGCCGATTTCAAAATATATCTCGAGTGATACGGTTTGATAAAAAGTCAGACAGGAACGAAAGACGATTCCGTGACAAACTTGCTCCCATAAGAGATTTTTGGAACCGTTGGGAAACGAATCTACGAAATATGTTTAATCCTGGCGAATGTGTGACAGTGGATGAGCAGCTCGTAACCTATCGTGGACGATGCCCATTTAAGCAATACATACCATCAAAACCAGGAAATAATGGTATACAAATTTGGGCGTTGTGTGATATGCATGGTCCTTACAGGTGTATACTGGAAAAGACAGAAACTGTAAGCCAGAGAAAGATCAAGGACGCCGCGTTGTCTTGGACCTAATAAAAGATTTGAAAGGACATAATGTAACGTGTGATAATTTGTTTACTTCCCATGAACTGGGTATTGACTTGTTAAAACGAAATATTACAATGGTTGGTACTGTCCGAAAAAATAAAACTTTTTTGCCAGAAAAAATTTTGTAATTAAAAACCAAACCTGAAAACTATGCTCACTTCCTCTTCGACAATGAGAACAAAGCAACTTTAGTGTGATATGTACCTAAAAAAAATCGGTCAGTGTTTTTGCTTAGCACGTTACATCACGTTACATCATTACGTTAAAATAAGAGCAAGCTCCAAAAAGCCAGAAATAATTCATTTCTATAATGAAACGAAGTCAGGGGTCGATACATTAGATCAACTTATAAGAACTTACACATGTAAAAGGAGAACTAATCGATGGCCTCAAGCACTGTTTTACAATATGTTGGATATATCCGCCTATAATGCCTATGTTGTGTTTCTAAAAATTAATTCACACTGGAATGAAAATAAGAAATATAAGCGCCGCATATTCTTGGAAGACTTAGGCATGGAGCTTATAAGTGGAGAAATATCTCGCAGACCGAACATGCCACAAACTAGTCCTGCTAAAGCAGTCGTAAAAAGCTTTCAAAAGGATTCTGCTGAGGTTCTGCAAGCAAAAAATTTTAAAAGGGAACGTTGTTACTTTTGTCCAAATCGTTCCAACAGCACCAAATATGTTCCGAATGTCAAAAATTTATTTGCAAAAAGCATTCTGAGACCAATATTGCATGTAATGAATGTAAAAAAAATAAAAAAACTGAATAAATATTATAATTTTTTCTATTGGGCAAATTTGACCCACTAATGTCATATGCATTTTATTTTTGAAGTACAGGATAAGGGTTAAAGAATTATTTGCAAATATTGAGGAGTGTTTTATCCATGGCGAAATCAATAAGGTGATGGCAAGAATACAACAACTCAATTCGCAGTGTTTTTTAACAAAAACAACATGTATTTTCTGTTGTTTTTGGGTGACCACTAATGTCAAATTAAATTCGCCGTAAGCCAGAAATGACAAAGGCGAATCCATATAATGACATAAAGTTGTTATTTTGTGTCATTATTTTTCTTTTGTTTATTTTCATTTATAAAAAAATTTTTAAGAAACAAATTTTAAAAAAAATTTTTTTTAAATACGAGCTGATTTGCGCTACCACTAAGGTATGACGACCTTCAGAGGAATACCGGGAAGCATAAAAGCAGATTTTACAAGAAAAGTTGTGCCCAAACATCCAGAATATTTAAATAAATTATAAATTGTGTAGAATAGAATTGTAAAAAGAAATAAAAAATAAATAAACAAAAGAATGTATATACAGTGAGCAAAAAAAATTTGTACACTTATTAAAAAAACTAACAAATAAATTATTCCATAGGATTTTGTTTAACATGACTTTCTAGGAAACCCGTTAGCCATAGTCAAAAAGTCACCACTTTTTTGCCTAAAAATGTGGGAATTTTTTAGTTTCGACAATTATTTTCTTTATACTTAACCAATAGAGAAATGTTTATAATCAGAATATAGTTTTAAAGCTTTTTTTTAGTCTTAAGAACAACAAAATTTCTTTTTATAGATAATTTTTTGTTCAAAAGTTATTTCGAGATAGTGGGTGTAAGTTTTTTTTGCTCACTGTACTCAAACAATATGTTTGACATTTGTGTGGACTGAAAAAAGCAATCAGCTGGGCTTTTAACACTACCTTATTGAATTTGCCTTGGTTTTATCCGAAAATCCGTAATGTTGAGTAAACAAAATATTTATTTATAAGTTATACACAAAGTATAACAAGTAGTGCAACCTTTGACAGTTGAAAAACGTTCATAACATATAAACGCAGGACGACTTAGAGGGAGAAAAAAAATCTTACAATGTATTGCAAAGCAAATGTGTTAGAAGCAACAGATATACAGAGTGAAAACTGGCGGATAAAGTAGAAAAATTAAATGTAAACAAACATTTATTTTGTGTTAAAAAAGGGAAAATTTGGAATATTTTTTAATATCTTCAATGAAAATTTTAAAGATTCTTAAATATTTAAATATTAATCGAAATGTGGTTGATTTTCGGTCACAATGAATATAGTTTCATGTGAAAAAGGTTATTAACAAGCTAAATATTACAAGGTCAAAATAAGACGTACGGCTCATAAAAAAGTTTTCTTGTTGAAAGTTGCCAATATTTTTTAATTTCTTGAGAGAAAAAGTTAAAAATTATTAATGTTATTAGTTGTTTTTATTATTTATTAATAGTTTTAGACAAAAATTAAATTTTTTATTAACTCTCGCCAATAATAAAAATCCACCCCGAAAATAAAACATAAACAAAACAAAGTTGCAATCAGAGAGAGACAGAAATACTTTTTGGTAATATTTGCTGTCTCTTTCACGACTGGTCTATGAACTGTCAAACCGTTGCGTTACTGGTTAGCTGTGGTTATACATATACGAAATATATGCAGCAATACCGTTCTCCAAATTTTTAGCAAAGAATTAATTTTTTGTGTTGTTTAAACAACAGATACTTACTAGCAGTGGTACCCATCGCCATTAATTTGTCTTTGATTTTAACTTGAATGTACTAAATCTTATTATTTTTCCTTTTTTTTCAATACAGAAATTTATTATAATTTACAGTGCACTTCACTTAGTAACATCATACAGGAATTAGTAACATCATACAGTTGATATTTCTCTCTTTCATTTTAACACAACTGCTCTGTTAACACTACAATATAGCAGTTTGTTGTCAGCTGTTATAGATTGACAAGAGACAAGGCAAATTCATATATTATGAATTCGCCTAGAACAGAGCGAATGTTAAACATAGCGGCAGAGGGATTTAAATGTAAACAAATGGCGACTGCAGTGTTAAGTACTTTACACCTGACAAGCAAATGTTAAACAACAGAACATATTAATGGAATATGAAAAACAAAGAAATAAACTTGTAATCAAGACAAAACGAAAATTCAAGAAAGCGTTGCCAGGTTAAATAAAGATAAAAAACGTTAAATATTAAAAATTGGTAATAAAATCCATACATTTAATTTTTCTGAGGAAGTGTTTAAATATTTTTCGTCTAAAACCCAGCAGAATTGTCAAAAACTCAAAATCTTCTATTTTTAGAAGATCGATCTTAAGTTCTCAATTATTTTGGAGTTGTATTAATACAAATATTCCATAATGTAAATATATATTCAAAATATTAAATTTTTTCAAACTAAAAATTTTTTTTTTCATTACATGCAATTTAAATTATTTTAAGGTTGCATTATACTGTGTAAATTTCCTGCTACTGTCATCTATTAAAAATATTCCAATCAGTTTTTATCGTTTATACTCCAAGAGTTATACGCATTCAAACTTATTTCAATATTATTTTTATTTAGCAATTAAAGTTCATGGAGTTCACAATTACATGAATTGAATTCAATTTTTAATAATGAAGTGCTGAATAGATCCAAATTTAATCTGCCATCTGGAAATACTTGCACCTACGATTGTTTGCTTTTGTTTTGATTACAAATCTTTCTTTTATCTTTACCGCTTTCTTTTTACTTTTATTACATGTTATTTTTTGTCATCAATCGATGACAGTGTTGCAAAACAGAAACTTTTTAATGGTACTGCACTCATAAGTGATACTTTTTTGCGACAAAATGGTACTTTTATATAAAATATTTTCTTATACTCAATACATGTACGGAATGTAATAGAAAAACTAAGGGGTTTTACATGTTTCTCATATACAAAACAAAAACAATTGATTCGAAATGTAAAAGCACCGTTTAGTCAAATGTAGACGGAACATAACGGAATATACGTTAATTTTAGCATATGTACAGCAAATTAAATACTTACCGAAATTATATTACGGTTCGGCAGCGTACTCATTGCTTTTCGTATTTTAAAAACGAATGTAGTTCGCATGGGGTTTAAGACTAATTTTACCTTTAGCATTATGGTGAATATGTTGCTAACCCATTAATAGTTGAGAAGCGCATACGATAAGAATCTAATAATAAAAAGTGCTGAAAGTATAGCTGGGGTACTGTTGAACTTTTGAAATGGAATAGTACTGAAATAATTACTAAAGTACTCAATTTTCCAACACTGGTCCATAACAAACTACATCTGTTAAATATAACAAAGCAGAAATATAAAAATGTATTCGATATGAAAATGTTCTACTAAACTGAATGAAAAGAGTTCCTGCATAGTGATACTAATTGAAATGTTTCATAAATTTTAATACTATTTAGTAGTGCATTGGAAAAAAGTTAAAACAACAACATTTGCATTCAAGTTAACATCAAAAATTGATAATAAAATAATGGCGATGGATACCACTGCTGGTAAGTGTCTGTTGTTTAAACAACAACATTAAAAATGTTTTCTTTGCTGAAGAGTTGGAGTATAGTAGTGGAGAAAATGTAGAAAAGTTTGTTGCGTGTTCCGTGTTAAAGAATTTATTGTTTGTTGTTTTCCAAACACTAACTTTAACAATAAAGTTTTTATTTATTCAACAATATCAATTTTAGCCATATATTTACTCCCCAATAGTTGCAAATAATTTTTTAAAATATGTACGTCCAATAATACTGCATGGGTGGTGTCTACTCATTTGGCAAAACTAAACTGAGTTTAAGGAACTTCAGTTTCCTTCTTGGTATTGTTTAGAATTGGTATTAGAATTCCATTCCTCCGACTACAAAGAATACATTCATTTAAATTGTTGCAAATTTGTTAATTTTATTAAAACTATCCACCATGGTTCTTAGCTAAGTCTACAGAGGAATTAGATGCTCAACTTGTCAGCACATTACGTGAAATCGATCCACACAATTATGCGTACTTATTTGAACGTTGCAAACGTAAGTAAAACTACGACTGCCTAGTTTTCCAAAAAAACACAAGAACTATTACGAAATTTCTTTAATTCTATGCCACAGTTTGCAATGTTAATGCTGGTCATTTACGATTTTTTAAAAAAGATCAAATACACGAATTAATACCCAAAAGTGAGTTGGGTATCTTAGCGGAATTTGAATATTTACTAAACCTATGGCAATTTTCAAAAGGCTATACTTCGTTCGATACTAAAATACAGTTGAATCCCGATAACGATAGAGACAACTTATTTAGTTCTAAAGGCAAACCTCAAGCACAGAGTAACTTAATTATTGTTAAAGAAAAACTTCATGTACCGAGTAACAATCAACCAGTTGTGGTTACAAAACAAGTAATTGACATTAAACCTATCTCCATAAATTTGCAAGGACCCCAAATTCCATCACCAGCTATGGTTGCAGATGAACCTGACGAATTACTAACTGTACTAGATTCGGATGAAAACTCCAAGATTTCTAACGCAAAACGTATGAAATTTGATGAAGATGATGATGAAGAGGAATTTGTAAGTTATTTAAATAATATCACAAACATTTAGAGAGCCGCTTTACATTTAATTTCTACTTCTGTTTTAGACGTTGGAAACAATTATACCAGAATTATTAAAGGAGTTGAAAGACAGTTACGAATCGAAGGACTTTTTATCCAGAAAAGAACGTAGTCTGTTGTGTGGTTCTATTGTGGATTATTTCGAAAGCAGAAAAATTAAATTTAGTTCGTATACAATGGATGAGTTGGCAGAACAAATAGTCGAACATTTTCCCACAGAAGACAAGGTATTCTCTGAAAACAAAAAAAATTCTTAAAGGGCATACATTTTTAAGACTTATTCTCCAACTCACGTAGAAATCCTGGTTTAATCGTGATGGTCCCAGAATAAGCGGTCGCTTTTATTTCCGTCTTCGTTACTTACGTGAAAAAATGGACAAGCAAACCAACCACAAATCCACTTCAAAAGTTGTCACTAACTCTGCCTCAAGTGAGGATGAAAATTCCAATATATCTAAAGCGAAGCGTATGAAATTTGATGAATATGATGAAGAGGAATTTGTAAGTCATTTAAACACTACCAGAAAAATTTTAAAAGCCGCTTTACACTTAATTTCTACTTCTGTTTTAGACGTTGGAAACAATTATACCAGAATTATTAAAGAATTTCAAAGACAGTTACGAATCGAAAAACTCTTTATCGATAAACGAACGTAATTTCTTGTGTAGTTCTATTGTAGATTATTTCGTGAGTAGAAAAATTAAATTTAGTGCGGATACAATGGATAAGTTGGCAGAACAAATAGTCGAACATTTTCCCACAGAAGATAAGGTACAGTTGAACTTCTATTACTTGAATTTTCTATAAGTTGAAGCACATCTCGTGGCAACAGCATTTTGGAGAGAAATTCTATTAGGTTTTGCCTCCTTAACTTGAACTTCCATAACAAGAACTCTTCTATAACTTGAAGAGAAACAGTAGTAAAAAGTTTCTATAATATGATTTTTTCGAAAAAAAAAATTTCTGCCAAAAATTATCAAATTAGCCGGTAATAGTGAATATACACTGCTGTTCAATAAAATAGATCCACCATGATCAACATCTTGCAATTAATTAACGAAGAGTCACGCTTCAAATTTTTGAAATGTATCGGGATTATATTCATAAGAGGCGAGTAAACAAAGTGCAGTTACTTTTTTACATATACTCCTTTGCATAAGAGATGTCTAGTAAACTTTTCGGAGAGCAGGTGAATCTATTTTTTTTTTTTTTTTAAATAGCACTGTACTTTCCTTTCAACTTAATTTGCTATAAAAATCGCAACATTTTATGCAAACTTACATTAAACTGCTAACAGTGAAATTTCTACATATGTACATAATGCAGTACAGTAGTTTTCGCTTATAGTCCATACCAATAGTTGCAAAACATTTGTGGACAATAAGCCAAATTCGACATTTAAACGAATTTTTGTATATGCCATTTTATGGCATATATCTGTTTTCAGTTATTTTCAGTAATATGGTTATAAATTGAAAAGAAATATATAAATAAAAAACGTTTTTATTTAAAAATAAGAGTATTTGCTTTAATTATAGATTTGAAAAAGTTTTCTAGTTTATTGACTATGTAATGAGTGAGATACAATAAAAAGTAAGTTCATTTTAATATTATTATAGACATAACTACTTAAAAACCTCCATAATTTTTTACTGTTTTTTTTTTAAGAGGACCATAATTTTGTCAACGACAAAACTGCTCTCAGTTTCATTCTCAGAGCAGTATTTCCTTAAAATATCAATATCTATATAACTTGTGCTTACAAATAAGTACATATGTACATACATAAACATATATTACAAATCATACGGGGATTTCCGTTTTTAACACTAATGGCGCCAACTACATTTACACAAGCAGTGTAAACAATATTTGTTTTCCATAAAATTTTGCGTTTATTACGTTTCATTTTACTTAATGTTTTTTATGATTTTGGCGATTAATTATACAGTGTGAACTATATCAAGAATACTTTATATACATTGATATTTATTAATGTGACAAAAAAGTGGAATATATGCCAAATCCGACTATATAAGAAATGGACTATACAATGAACTAAATGTATGAAATTCTTTTTATTGCGAAATTAGAAGCATATTTTCTGGACTGTATCTAAAATTCTCCTATATGTGCGATGGACTATAAGCGAAAACTGCTTTACTATTGTGTTTATATATCGGTAAAGTCCCTGAATAAAATTCATGTGTTTGCGTACAAATTTCTTTGAGTTAATTAAAACGAAAGAACACACGATATTATAATATAATAGAATGGCACCTAAACGTAATTTAACAGTTGAAGAAAAGTTTAAATTAATAAAATAGTACCTTTTCAAAATTACAAATATCTTAAAATAATTTGGTGATAAATAAAAATTAATTGGTATTAAAAGTAGTTGTTGTTTATTCAATTTGGATCATTTTTAAATTTAATTCCCAAAGTTGAAGTCTCTATAAGTTGAAGTTTTTTTTTTTTGATAATGGTGATTCAATTCATAGAAGTTCGACCGTATTCCCTAAAAACAATGAAATTCTTAAAGGACATACATTTTTTAAAGATTTATTCTCCAACTCACGTAGAAATCCTGGTGTAATCGTGATGGTTACAGAACATGCGGTCGCTTTTACTTTCGTTTTCATAACTCACGTAGAAACAACAACACACCCACTTCAAAAGTTGTCACTAACTCTGCCTCAAGTGACGATCTAAATTCAAAGATATCTAAAGCGAAGTGTATGAAATTTGATGATGATATAAAATTTGTAAGTTATTTCAATAATACCAAAAGCATTTAGAGAGCCGCTTTACATTTCTACTTCTGTTTTAGACGTTGGAAACAATTATACCAGAATTATTAAAGAATTTGAAAGACAGTTACGAATCGAAAAACTCTTTATCAACATACGAACGTCGTTTCTTGTGTAGTTCTATTGTGGATTATTTCGTAAGTAGAAAAATTAAATTTAGGCCGGACACAATGGCTGAGTTGGCAGAACAAATAGTCGAACATTTTCCCACAGAAGATAAGGTATTCTCTAAAAACAATTAAGTTCTTAAAAAACATACATTTTTTAAAGATTCATTCTCCAACTCACGTAGAAATCCTGGTGTAATCGTAATGGTCACGACACACTTGGTCGTCTTGTTTTCCGTCTTCGTAACTCACGTAGAAACATGGCTAAACAAATCAACAACGCATCCACTTCAAAAGTTGTGACAAACTCTGTCTCTAGTGATGATGAAGGGAAGTTTGTAAGTTATTTAAATAATACCATAAACATTTAGAAAGCCGCTTTACATTTAATTTCTACTTCTGTTTTAGACGTTGGAAACAATTATACCAGAATTATTAAAGGAGTTGAAAGACAGTTACGAATCGAAAGACTTTTTATCGGCAAACGAACGTCGTCTCTTGTGTCATGCTATTGTTGATTATTTCAAAAGTAGAAATATTAAATTGAGTTCGAATACAATGGCTGAGTTGGCAGAACAAATAGTCGAACATTTTCCCACAGAAGACAAGGTATTCTCTGAAAACAAAAAAAATTCTTAAAGGACTTAAATTTTTTAAGACTTATTCTCCAACTCACGTAGAAATCGTGGTGTAATCGTGATGGCCCCAGAACACGTGGTCGCTTTTATTTCCGCCTTCGTTACTTACGTGAAAAAATTGACAAGCAAACCAACCACAAATCCACTTCAAAAGTTGCCACTAACTCTGCCTCAAGTGAGGATGAAAATTCCAAGGTATCTAATGCAAAGCATATGAAATTTGATGATGAAAAAAAATTTGTAAGTAATTTCAATAATTCCTGAAATATTTACATTTAATTTCTACTTCTGTTTTAGACGTTGGAAACAATTATACCAGAATTATTAAAGGAGTTGAAAGACAGTTACGAATCGAAAAACTCTTTATCGAGAAATGAACGTAGTCTCTTTTGTGGTGCTATTGTGGATTATTTCGAAAGCAGAAAAATTAAATTGAGTTCGAATACAATGAATAAGTTGGCAGAACAAATAGTCGTACATTTTCCCACAGAAGACAAGGTATTCTCTAACAACAATGAAATTCTTAAAGGACTTACATTTTTTAAAGATTTATTCTCAAATTCACATAGAAATCCTGGTATAATCGTGATGGTCTTTACACACGCGGTCGCCTTTTTTTCCGTCTTCGTAACTCACGTAGAAACATACCCAAACAAACCAACAACACATCCACTTCAAAAGTTGTGACTAACTCTGTCTCTAGTGATGATGAAGATGATGAAGAGAAGTTTGTAAGTTATTTGAATAATACCAGAAACATTTAGAGAGCTGCTTTACATTTAATTTCTACTTCTGTTTTAGACGTTGGAAACAATTATACCAGAATTATTAAAGGAGTTGAAAGACAGTTACGAATCGAAAGACTCTTTATCGAGAAATGAACGTAGTCTCTTGTGTAGTTCTATTGTGGATTATTTCGTGAGTAGAAACATTAAATTTAGTTTGGATACAAAGGACGAATTGGCAGAACAAATATCCGAACATTTTCCCACAGAAGACAAGGTATTCTCTAAAAAGGAAGAAATTCTTAAAAAAGATACGTTTTTTAAAGATTCATTCTCCAACTCACGTAGAAATCCTGGTGTAATCGTGATGGTCGCAGCGCATGCGGTAGTTTTGTTTACCGTCTTGATAACTTACGTAGAAACATGGCTAAACAAACCAAAAACACATCCACTTCAAAAGTTGTAAGTCATTTAAATAATACCAGAAAAATTTAAGGAACCCCTGTACATACAATTTCTACTTTTGTTTTAGATGTTGGAAACAATTATACCAGAATTACTAAAGGAGTTGAAAGACAGTTACGAATCGAAAGACTTTTTATCGGGAAAAGAACGTCATTTCTTATGTAGTTCTATTGTCGATTATTTCGAAAGCAGAAAAATAAAATTTAGTTCAGATACAATGGATGACTTGGCAGAACAAATAGTCGAACATTTTCCCACAGAAGATAAGGTATTCTCTAAAAACAATGAAATTCTTAAAGGACTTACATTTTATTTAAGATTTATTCTCCAACTCACGTAGATATCCTGGTGTAATCGTGATGGTCCCAGAACATGCGGTCGCTTTTATTCCCGTGTTCATAACTCACGTAGAAACATGGCCAAACAAGCCAACAACACAGCCACTTCAAAGGTTGGCACTAACTCTACCTCAAGTGTGGATGAAGAACAATTTGTAAGTCATTTAAACACTACCAGAAACATTTAGAGAGCCACTTTACATTTAATTCTTACTTCTGTTTAGACATTGGAAACAATTATACCAGAATTATTAAAGGAGTTGAGAGATAGTTACGAATCGAAAGACTCTTTATCGAAAAACGAACGTAGTCTTTTTTGTGGTGCTATTGTGGATTATTTCGAAAGCAGGAAAATTAAATTGAGTTCGAATACAATGAATAAGTTGGCAGAACAAATAGTCGCACATTTTCCCACAGAAGACAAGGTATTCTCTAACAACAATTCTTAAAGGACTTACATTTTTTAAAGATTTATTCTCAAATTCACATAGAAATCCTGGTATAATCGTGATGGTCTTTACACACGCGGTCGCCTATTTTTCCGTCTTCGTAACTCACGTAGAAACATACCCAAACAAACCAACAACACATCCACTTCAAAAGTTGTGACTAACTCTGTCTCTAGTGATGATGAAGATGATGAAGAGAAGTTTGTAAGTTATTTCAATAATACCAGAAACATTTAGAGAGCTGCTTTACATTTAATTTCTACTTCTGTTTTAGACGTTGGAAACAATTATACCAGAATTATTAAAAGAGTTGAAAGACAGTTACGAATTGAAAAACTCTTTATCAACAAACGAACGTCGTCTCTTGTGTAGTTCTATTGTGGATTATTTCGAAAGCAGAAAAATTAAATTGAGTTCGGATACAATGGCTGTGTTAGCAGAACAAATATCCGAACATTTTCCCACAGAAGATAAGGTATTCTCTAAAAAGGAAGAAATTCTTAAAGGGCTTACATTTTTTAAAGATTTATTATCCAACTCATGTAGAAATCCTGGTATAATCGTGATGGTCCTTACACACGCGGTAGCCTTTCTTTCCGTCTTCGCAACTCACGTAGAAGCATGGGCAAGCAAACCAACGACACATGCAATTTAAAAGCTGACATAAACTCTACCTCAAGTGAGCCTGAATCTCGCGAGGAGGTTCATGACGAAGATAACAAGTCTGTTCAAGCTTGGCTTAAATCTCATAAATGTGAAAATTTTTCGGAAATTATCGATTTGTGGGAAGATACAATTAAATATCGTTGCTGGCAATCGAAACAATTAAAGGATGTTGATAGCATACGAGAATTTCTAAATAATTGGCCCTCATATAAATTAGAGACAGCCCATGAATTGGTGAGTTTTAGAAAATTTTAGAGAATATGCTTTTCTAAGGACCAAAGCTTCGCTTGATACAATTAAAACTTTGTTATTAAAATTGAAACTTTCAGGTTGCCGAGGTTAGCTCGTAGGGAGCTTCCGTTGTCTTCTGAGGTCAAGTACTTGGATGTTGTTCTGGACAGCAAGCTGAACTGGAAACGAAACACCGAGGAAAGAATGAAGAAGGGACTGAATGTAGGAACTCCGTAGGTAAGAGCTGGGGTCTTCCGCCGCTTAGGGCCATTCGCTGGATATATCTTAGATAAGAGTTTTCAACGGAAAATCTTAGATAAGGTTCAGCAGATTGTCTCCTTGAGTATCACTGGAGTGAGGAAGAGTTGCCCTCAGCCTGCTCTTGACACTATGCTCTGCTTAACTCCGTTTGATTTGTATGTCAAGCGGTGTGCAGCGCTCAGTGCTATTCGTCTGACGGAATCGGGCTGCTGGAAACAGCGCTCGATAGGTCACTCAAGAGTTCTAAATGTCGTCTTTCCTGACAGGAGCTATGTACTTTCGGAAAAAGCCACCGACTATATTGTGTTTGAGGCTATGTTCCTGCCTGGTTTAAGGATAAGAAAGTGCACAATGGAATGGTGGGGTACTTCAGGGGTAGAGAGGTATACCCATCTTCACAGATGGGTCTACGTTAGGTGGATGTGCAGGTGCTGGGGTTTTCTGTAGGGAACTCGGTCTTGAACTCCACTTCAGGTTGAATGATGACAGCAGCGTTTTTCGGGCGGAGATTTTCGCAATCTTAAAGGCTATTGAGGCTATAGCTGGTGGCCCAGCTTCGGATTCGGAATCTTATGTGATCTTCGTTGACAGTCAGGCTGCCCTTGCGTCGGTCTAGTGCAAATCACGGCTTGTTCGCGAGTGCAAAGAGTCGTTGAGGACTTTTGGACTAGACCGCATCCGTCTATGCTACGTTCTGGATCATAGCGGAATACTGGGCAATGAGACGGCGGATGCCCTCGCTAGGTTAGGTTCGCTTTCTGGAGGCGATTTAATAGTTGGCCCTGACCCCAGCCTGCCACCTCTACGGCCTCATCAATGGATTGGTTGGGGAGGAAGAGCAGAGACGTTGGGGGAACGGTTTGGGTTGTTTTGTTTTTAGATGCCTATGGCCTGCTGTGGACAGTAAGAGAACAGGTTGGCTGCTGGGCTTGGATAAGGCCAGCTTAAGGTTGGTTGTCGGTTTTATCACGGGGCACTGCGAGATTAGGTCGCTGAAGGGGATCTGGAACAGATCCCAGCCGGACTATTGCAGGGCATGTTGCGATGAGGAGGAATTGGAGACTATCGAACACCTCCTCAGTAACTGCCCAGCCCTTGGTAGGCTGAGAATGAGGACCCTTGGCAGGGCCTTCTTTGAGAGTTTGAACTCTGTGTCGAGAGCCAACATCAAAGCTCTCCACAGATTCATTAGTGGCTTAGGCTGGTTGAGAGGAGCTAGGGCTTCATCAGTGTAGTCGCGCTCTCCCTTTTTGTTGTGTCTGGTCTGTGTGATCCCTCCGCTTCCCATTCTCCCTTTTCTACATCCTCTCCTTTTTATTATATTCCCTCTATTATCCTTCCCTCTTTAAGGACGTTGTACAAAGGGCCAATTCGACCTCCGGGTACTGTACTTGTCTTTATTGACAAGTACACGTCCTCTAACCTAACCTAACCTAACAATCTTTAACCAAGTGTGAATGAGAATATAGAGTGATTAAGATTGTTACCTTAAGCATTACATTTCTTATTAAACCTTTTAAAACGAAAATTCTCTTCACTTTCTAGTTGACTATGGATTTTAGATATTTATATCCCCAAGCAATGGAAACTTTTCGTACACGTTGGCTGGTATATAAACAAAACATAGAACAATTCCTGAAAGTTGAACTAAAAGATGTTAATTATATAAAGCTTTTTGAAAAATATCAATTAGAAAAGGCCACTATAGATGAAGGTTAGTATTTCAACATTTAATTACAATTCTTTTCGAAACTAAAATCTCAAATTCATTACCAGATTCTAGTTCTTGTATTCTAATCTATTTGGTACATGCCGTTATAAAACCATTACGCCATTTTGAAGCTGTCAGTGGGAACGTGAGCTATGCCATTAGCGACTCTCAACACTCAATGATGCGTTTAATACGACATAAAGCGGAAATCGATGAATATACTGAACCATATCCCTGCATATTTGTTGTGGGTGATAGTATGTTTGAGGTTCAAGAGTGTTATGTGGTCTTTATGGATTTACATTACAAGTTAACTTACGAAAACTGTTTAGCTGTATGTGTACAGATATTTACGGTGTTGAAAGTGACAGATCCTCCAGCATCACAATGTTTCTGGGAATTTATACGCGGCTACATGTTTAACATATCCAAGGATAAGAAGAAGTTCAATTTAGCGACGGAAAATATGGTTAACTATTTGGAGACAGCTGCTAGTAGTGTATAAAATAACGATAATGTGGGTGGTGTGTTATCGATAATATGACTGCAGTAACTCATAAGATATAAATACAACTGTCAGAATTTGGAAACTCGTGTTTTATTTCAAATATCAATTTAAGTTTGGGGTAAACTGTCGCTTAAAATGTCTGAAACGGATACACATGCGCTCACTTTTATTGAAGGAGAAGTTGACACTTCTACAGAGCAGTGTTTCCGGTATGTTCTTGTTAAATATTCCACTGGTGAGATTCTTGATTGACATAATTATGCTTTTCTGCTCTCCGTACACTGTGTTGCAATTATGTTGCGGTATTCAGGAACTCACAAGAGTTTAGCTAAGCTTTTAGCAATTAAATTTCATGGAGTTCACAATTACATAAATTGAATTCAATTTTTAATAATGAAGTGCTGAATAGATCCAATTTTAATCTGGATCAAAAGCACTTAAAATTAGGACAATACTTTCAATATTTTACAGCCGTTTTATTTTTTAACAAATTTTTCGTTTCCTGTGGCAATACTTGACCCTGCGGTTGTTTGCTTTTGTTTTGATTGCAATTTTACCATTTTACAAAAAAAAAAATGCAGTAAACGTATGAAATTTCCCGTGGCAATAAGTAATGTGTATATTGTACTATTGTAGTTGAAGCTGAATCGAAAAATCGACTATACATATGTATCTAACGGTAAAAAAGTTACATAGTTTAATTACGAAGCCTTTTAAAAGGGCTTTAGTTCCCATCTAAATTTCATATACAAAAGAAATGGCAGCTCTACATTTACGTTTACTCACTGTCTCATGGCGAATTCATAAATTCATTCATGAATTCGCCTTGTCTACATGTTATTTTTTGTCACCAATCGATAACAGTGTTGCAAAACAGAAACTTTTTAATGGTACTAAACTCATAACTGAAAGAGTACTTTTTTGCATCAAAATGGTACTTTTATACAAAATATTTACTTATACTTAATACATGTATCGAATATAATAGAAAAACTAAGGGGTTTTACATGTTTCTCTTATACAAAACAAAAACAGTTGATTCGAAATGTAAAAGCTCCGTTTAGTCAAATGTAGACGGAATGTACGTTAATTTTAACATATGTAGAGCAAATTAAATCCTTACCGAAATTATATTATGCTTCGGCAGCGTTCTCATTGCTTTTCGTATTTTAAACACGAACGTACTTTGCATGGACGTTGGGTTAACCGGGGTTTAAGACTAATTTTACCTTTAGCATTATGGTGAACATGTTGCTAACCCATTAATAGTTGAAAAGCGCATACGATAAGAATATAATAATAAAAAAGTGCTGTTGTATTTTTGAAATGGAATAGAACTGAAATAAGTACTATAGTACTCAATTTTCCAACACTGGTTCATAACAAACTACAGTCTGTAATAGAGGTGTCAAACTATCGATAGTAGCACTATCGATAGTTTTTGATAGTTCATAAAAATATATCGATATATCGAATCTAAACTATCAGTTCTTATAAAAAATATCGATATATCGGCGATACTATCGTAACACTATCGGAGTCTCTCCAATAATACATTTATATACATATTTGAATTTAATAGGTTAAAATACTAAATAACGTATTTTGTATAAACAAAAATAAACAAAACCGAACTTTATTTCTTAGTTCAAAAATCAAAAAATTAAACATGAAGTATTTAAGATGAAGGGTCAGTCAACCAATTGGTTTTGTTTGTAAAAAGAAGCATATCACCGACATTTTCTTTTAATTCTGTACGCCTATCCGAAACTATTTGACCAGCTTTACTAAACATTCTTTTCGACTCAGTCGAGGTAGCTGGGATACACAAATACAAATACACAAAAGCAAGTATTTGCATCTCATTCATATCACTTGAACGTGTCTGGAAATAAAATAATTGTTTTAGTGATAAATAAATACATCTAAGTAGCACATGTTAGTCAGTTAATGTCTTTACTTCACTCTCCATTTTATAATAATACTGTGGGAATAACCAGTTTATAAATGCAAACAAAAAGTTAGTGGAGGAACATTTGAGGGGTGTGGAAACAAAGGCAGCAATCTCCACTTTGTTGCAACAAACTCAATCTCCAAACTTCAGTTCGCATATTCGCAAAAACTTCAGTGAGAATATGGATCAAACTTGGTCGGCATATTTATCTTTTTCTTCTATACTAATTAAAAAAAAATTACTTATAAAATACAATTGTCTTTAAAAATACAAGTTTTTCTTATTAATTTCGAAAACTTCAAAAGTGGAGATTGCTGCCTTTGTTTCCACACCCCTCAATTTACTATCGATAGTGGAAAAAAACTATCGGTAATAGTTAAATGTTTATATTTTGTAAAAAAAAAACATCGATAGTAACGAAAAATATAAACTATCGATACTATCGATAGTGCCATCGATATTTTGACACCCCTAGTCTGTAAGTCTGTAATCTGCTAAATATAAACAAAGCAGTATGTTAAAATGAAATAGAGGACAGCCGAAATATAAAAATGTATTCGATATGAAAATGTTCTACTAAACTGAATGATTGGAAAATCTTAAAGGAAATTGTTCCTGCATAGTGATACTAATTGAAATGTTCCATAAATTTTAATAGTAGTTGCATTGGAAAAAAGTTAAAACAACAACATTTGCATTCAAGTTAACATCAAAAATTAATAATAAAATAATGACGATGGATACCACTGCTGGTAAGTGTCTGTTGTTTAAACAACAACATTAAAAATGTATTCTTTGCTGAAGAGTTGGAGTATAGTAGTGGAGAAAATGTAGAAAAGTTTGTTGCGTGTTCCGTGTTAAAGAATTTATTGTTTGTTGTTTTCCAAACAATAACTATAACAATAAAGTTTTTATTTATTCAACAATATCAATTTTAGCCATATATTTACTCCCCAATATTTGCAAATAATTTTTTAAAATATGTACGTCCAATAATACTGCATGGGTGGTGTCTACTCATTTGGCAAAACTAAACTGAGTTTAAGGAACTTCAGTTTCCTTCTTGGTATTGTTTAGAATTGGTATTAGAATTCCATTCCTCCGACTACAAAGAATACATTCATTTAAATTGTTGCAAATTTGTTAATTTTATTAAAACTATCCACCATGGTTTTTAGCTAAGTCTACAGAGGAATTAGATGCTCAACTTGTAACCACATTACGTGAAATCGATCCGCACAATTATGCGTACTTATTTGAACGTTGCAAACGTAAGTAAAACTACAGCTATGGACATTAAATTAGCACAAAACTTCGTCATAAAAACAATCATATTTTTTATAGTATTTTAGGTCTACTCATAAAAAAATTTAAACATAGGAACTTAAAATACATATTCTTCTTTAAAAAGAAACAAAAATTTTGACGATATTGCCAGTCGTCTGCTTATTAAGACCTTCAACATATCAAATGCCAGATTTTAGCTGGACAGTAAAATAGCACAAATTAAAATTTCTGGAATAAAAATGATGTGCTTTAATAAATAGTAAAAATATTAATGTTTTCAGCTTATTTGATTAATATTTAGTAGAGTAGCTCCTATTTTCAAGCGCCGCGTGGCATCTACGGGACAATGTTCTTCGGGAAAGTTCTTTGGGAATCGAGTACCAAGCGTCCCTTATTCCAATGCTCAAATCGTCCAAATTTTTGTACTTTTGTTGAGCAATTGTACATTTCACATCGTTCTAGGGGGTTTTCAATCGAGTTTAAGTCAGAACTTTGCGACGGCCAGTCTAAAACGGGAATGTGCTCTTCATAAAATCAATCCTTTGCCAGCTTAGATGTGTGTTTGGGGTCACTATCTTGCATAAATTTGAATAAAACTGACATGTATTTAAAAGCTTATGGTTTCATTTTGTTCTTTATATTGTCCAAATACTGATAACAGTCCATTTTTTCATTAATTTTTACAATGGGGCTTACACCGTGCCTTGAAAACGCTTCCCGCACCATTGAGTTTCCTCGAACATGCGTTATGGTCCTTTGAGCATAGCGTGGATTAAATGTCTGACATTTTGGCCAATGAACAACCACTCTACCATCCGGTCCCATACGATTTACCTTTGTTTCATCATTCCAAAATATTTTTTTCCAGAATGGGAGGTCTTTAGAATTGTAGGTGCAAGCAAACGTTAAACGCTTGAGTATATTTTTCTTTTGGTAGAAGTGGCTTCTTTCGGCAAGAGCGTCCAAAGCGTTTTTTGTGATTAAGACGTCGTTATAGGAGCCTGTCCGATAAATTTAATCTGAATTGGGAGTTAATTTCGTTCAAAATATCGCGTGACGACATGAAAAGCTCCTTCTTTGACTTCCGGACAATAGCACGGTCAACGATTTCGGTTTGTTTTCTTGACACGTGGCCTTCAATTTTTGTTTTCTGCGACATTATTTTGTTTGGTTTGAAGGAAATGATGACGTTATAAATCATTTTTCGCTAACAATTCGAAATTTCGGGAATTTCAGCCAGCTTTTTCCCATCATGCCACAAGTTAACGATAATGCGCTTCTCCTCTGGTGAGCAATCTTTTCCACTTACCGTTTTTTTCAAAAATTACTTTAAATGGCACAAAATTAAAAGAATATACCGTAAAAATAAAAATACTTGAACAGAACTTGTACCTAAAATACTTTTAGGCACGTTGTGCTAATTTACTGTCCAGCTCGAATTTAGGTACCGATACAAATTAGCAGTCAAAACAAAAAATATATACGATAATGGTAATATTTTTTGTTAAACAACAGCTAGATATCATCGTGCAACATTGCAGACCAAAACAATTGGCCTAATTACGATACAAATGAGAAAAAAAATCACAATCAAGGTATATATGGATTTTGTGCTAATCTAATGTCCATGGCTGTATGTACAACAGTCTAGTTTTCCAGAAATAAAAAAGTACACAAGAACTATTACGAAATTTCTTTAACTCTATGCCACAGTTTGCAATGTTAATGCTGGTCATTTACGATTTTTTAAAAAAGATCAAATACACGAATTAATACCCAAAAGTGAGTTGGGTATCTTAGCGGAATTTGAATATTTACTAAACCTATGGCAAATTTCAAAAGGCTATAGTTCGTTCGATACTAAAATACAGTTAAATCCCGATAACGATAGCGACAACTTATTGAGTTCTAAAGGCAAACCTCAAGCACAGAGTAACACAATTATTGCTAAAGAAAAACCTCATGTGCCGTGTAACAATCAAACGGTTGTGGTTGCAAAACAAGCAATTGACATCGAACCCATTTCCATAAATTTACAAGGACCCCAAATCACATCACCAGCTTTGGTTGCAGATGAACCTAACGAATTATTAACTGCACTAGATTCGGATGAAAACTCCAAGATTTCTAACGCAAAACGTATGAAATTTGATGAAGATGATGATGAAGAGGAATTTGTAAGTTATTTAAATAATACCAGAAAAAAATCCGCCTTACATTTAATTTCTACTTCTGTTTTAGACGTTGGAAACAATTATACCAGAATTATTAAAGGAGTTGAAAGACAGTTACGAATCGAAAAACTTTTTATCGGGAAAAGAACGTCATTTCTTGTGTAGTGCTATTGTGGATTATTTCGAAAACAGAGAAATTAAATTTACTTCGAATACAATGGATGAATTGGCAGAACAAATAGTTGAACATTTTCCCACAGAAGACAAGGTATTCTCTAAAAACAATGAAATTATTAAAGGACATACATTTTATTTAAGATTTATTCTCCAACTCACGTAGAAAACCTGGTATAATCGTGGTCCCTTCACACGCGGTAGCCTTTTTTTCTGTCTTTACAACTCACGTAGAAACATGGCCAAACAAACCAACAACACATCCACTTCAAAAGTTCCGACTAACTCTGCCTCAAGTGATGATGAAGAGAAGTTTGTAAGTTATTTAAATAATACCATAAACATTTAGAAAGCCGCTTTACATTTAATTTCTACTTCTGTTTTAGACGTTGGAAACAATTATACCAGAATTATTAAAGGAGTTGAAAGACAGTTACGAATTGAAAAACTCTTTATCAACAAACGAACGTCGTCTCTTGTGTAGTTCTATTGTGGATTATTTCGAAAGCAGAAAAATTAAATTGAGTTCGGATACAATGGATGACTTGGCAGAACAAATAGTTGAACATTTTCCCACAGAAGACAAGGTATTCTCTAAAAACAATGAAATTATTAAAGGATATAAATTTTATTTAAGATTTATTCTCCAACTCACGTAGAAAACCTGGTATAATCGTGATGGCCCCTTAACACGCGGTAGCCTTTTTTTCTGTCTTTACAACTCACGTAGAAACATGACCAAACAAGCCAACAACACATCCACTTCAAATGTTGTGACTAACTCTGCCTCAAGTGATGATGTAAATTCCAAGATATCTAAAGTGAAGAGTATTAAAGTTGATGATGATGATGATGAAGAGAAATTTGTAAGTTATTTCAATAATGCCAAAAACCATTAGAAAGCCGCTTTACATTTAATTTCTACTTCTGTTTTAGACATTGGAAACAATTATACCAGAATTATTAAAGGAGTTGAAAGACAGCTACGAACCGAAAAACTTTTTATCGGGAAAAGAACGTCATTTCTTGTGTGGTTCTATTGTGGATTATTTCGAAAACAGAGAAATTAAATTTACTTCGAATACAATGGATGAATTGGCAGAACAAATAGTTGAACATTTTCCCACAGAAGACAAGGTATTCTCTAAAAACAATGAAATTATTAAAGGACATACATTTTATTTAAGATTTATTCTCCAACTCACGTAGAAAACCTGGTATAATCGTGGTCCCTTCACACGCGGTAGCCTTTTTTTCTGTCTTTACAACTCACGTAGAAACATGGCCAAACAAACCAACAACACATCCACTTCAAAAGTTCCGACTAACTCTGCCTCAAGTGATGATGAAGAGAAGTTTGTAAGTTATTTAAATAATACCATAAACATTTAGAAAGCCGCTTTACATTTAATTTCTACTTCTGTTTTAGACGTTGGAAACAATTATACCAGAATTATTAAAGGAGTTGAAAGACAGTGTCGAATCGAAAAACTCTTTATCGACAAGCGAACGTCGTCTCTTGTGTGGTTCTATTGTGGATTATTTCGAAAGCAGAAAAATTAAATTTAGTACGTATACAATGGATGACTTGGCAGAACAAATAGTTGAACATTTTCCCACAGAAGACAAGGTATTCTCTAAAAACAAAGAAATTCTTAAAGGACATACGTTTTTTAAAGATTTATTCTCCAACTCACGTAGAAATCCTGGTTTAATCGTGATGGTTCCAGAATATGCGGTCGCTTTTATTTTCGTCTTCGTTACTTACGTGAAAAAATGGCCAAACAAACCAACAACACATCCACTTCAAAAGTAGTCACTAACTCTGCCTCACGTGAGGATGAAAATTCCAAGATATCTAAAGCGAAGCGTATGAAATTTGATGAATATGATGAAGAGGAATTCGTAAGTCACTTAAACACTACCAGAAAAATTTAAAAAGCCGCTTTACATTTAATTTCTACTTCTGTTTTAGACGTTGGAAACAATTATACCAGAATTATTAAAGAAATTCAAAGACAGTTACGAATTGGAAAACTCTTTATCGATAAACGAACGTAATTTCTTGTGTAGTTCTATTGTGGATTATTTCGTGAGTAGAAAAATTAAATTTAGTGCGGATACAATGGATAAGTTGGCAGAACAAATAGTCGAACATTTTCCGACTGAAGATAAGGTACAGTTGAACTTCTATTACTTGAATTTTCTATAAGTTGAAGCACATCTCGTGGCAACAGCATTTTGGAGAGAAATTCTATTAGGTTTTGCCTCCTTAACTTGAACTTCCATAACATGAACTCCTCTATAACTTGAAGAGAAACAGTAGTACAACGTTTCTATATAATATATATATCTCTATTCTATATATAATAATACCCAAAGTTGAAGTCTCTATAAGTTGAAGTTTTTTTTTTTGGATTCAATTTATAGAAGTTCGACTGTATTCCCTAAAAACAATTAAATTCTTAAAGGACATACATTTTATTTAAGATTTATTCTCCAACTCACGTAGAAATCCTGGTGTAATCGTGATGGTTACAGAACACGCGGTCGCTTTTATTTTCGTTTTCATAACTCACGTAGAAACATGGCCAAACAAACCAACAACACACCCACTTCAAAAGTTGTAAGTTATTTCGATAATACCAGAAACATTTAGAGATACACTTTACATTTAATTTCTACTTCTGTTTTAGACGTTGGAAACAATTATACCAGAATTATTAAAGGAGTTAAAAGACAGTTACGAATCGAAAAACTCGCTATCGACAATTGAACGTCGTCTCTTGTGTAGTTCTATTGTCGATTATTTCGAAAGCAGAGAACTTAAATTTAGTTCTGATACAATGGATGAGTTGGCGGAGCAAATAGTCGAACATTTTCCCACAGAAGACAAGGTATTCTCTAACAACAATGAAATTCTTAAAGGACTTACATTTTTTAAAGATTTATTCTCCAACTCAAGTAGAAATCCTGGTATAATGGTAATGCGTGTATCCCACGCGGTCAACTTTTTTACCGTCTTCGTTACGTCATGTCATCACGTTATAAAATGGGCAAAGAAACCAACGACACATGCAATTTAAAAGCTGTCATAAACTCTACCTCAAGTGAGCCTGAGCCTCGCGTAGAGGTTCATGATGAAGATAGTAAGTCCATTCAAGCTTGGCTTAAATCTCATAAATGTGAAAATTTGTCGGGAATTATCGATTTATGGGAAGATACAATTAAATATCGTTGCTGGCAATCGAAACAATTAAAGGATGTTGATAGCATACGAAAATTCCTAAATGATTGGCCCTCATATAAATTAGAGACAGGCCATGAATTGGTGAGTTTTGGAGAATTTTAGAGAATTTGCTTTTCTAAGGACTAAACCGTCGCTTTATACAACCAAAACTTTGTTAACAATCTTTAACCAAGTGTGAATGAGAATATAGAGTGATTAAGATTGTTACCTTAAGCATTACATTTCTTATTAAACCTTTTAAAACGAAAATTCTCTTCACTTTCTAGTTGACTATGGATTTTAGATATTTATATCCCCAAGCTATGGAAACTTTTCGTAAACATTGGCTGGTATATAAACAAAACATAGAACAATTCCTGAAAGTTGAACTAAAAGATGTGAATTGTATAAAGCTTCTGGAAAAATATCAATTACAAAAGACCACTACAAATGAAGGTTTGTGTTTCAACATTTAATTGCAATTCTTTTCGAAGCTAAACTCTCTCTTATACATTACCAGATTCTGGTTCTTGTATTCTAATTTATTTGGTTCATGCGATTACAAAACCGTTACGCCATTTTAAAATTGTCAATGGCTACGTGAACTATGCCTTTATTGACTCCCAACTCTCAATGACGCGTTTAATACGACATAAAGCGGAAATGGATGAATATACTGAACCATATCCCTGCATATTTGTTGTGGGTGATAGTATGTTGGAGGTTCAAGAGTGCTATGTGGTCTTTATGGATTTGCGCTATAAATTAAGTTACGAAAACTGTTTGGCTGTATGTGTGCAGATATTTACGGTGTTGAATGTGGAAGATCCTCCAGCATCACAATGTTTTTGGGAATTTATACGCGGCTATATGTTTAATATAACGAAGAATAAAGAGAAATTCAATGGAGCAACGGAAAATATGGTGAACTATTTGCAAACAGCTGCCAGTGGTATATAAAATATCGATAAGGATCGTGTGTTATCGATAATATACCTATCATAATTTTGAAACTGTTGTTTTATTTCATATACAAATTTAAATTTAAGTTTCATATACAAATCAAACATTTTTGGGTATACTCGCTTAAAATGTCTGGGTCTACGCATCTATAAACAAGGACAGTAATATGAAATATGGTCCACAGTTTCCTGTGGTAAAAACAGACCTCCTCGATGCTTTTAATGTTGCCTGATTATCCAACTAAATTGTAACTCTCCAGCTCTTCGGAATGTGTTTTCTGACCAATACCTCAACAACTCACGGATTCTCCTGTCTGAAAAGCACAATAGTCGACCGGGAATCTATGAATTCCTGGCATTTGTTCCAAGAATGAAGACACCCACACACGTGCCGGTCTTGGACCCGTCAGAGAAAAAAGTCCAGACAAAGAAGATTTTAAGAAGTTTCGATTTCAATCCGAATCGAAATCAACTGAAGTTAGGACAATACTTTGTTTAGCCGTTTTGATTTTTAAGTACATTTTTCGTTTAATCTGGGACAGGGCCAGAAATGACAAAGGCGAATCCATATAATGACAAAGTTGTTATTTTGTTTATAAAAAAATTTTAAAAATCAATTTTTTTTAAATATGGTCTGATTTGCGCTACCACTAAGGTCGTCATGCCTCAGGGTGATACTGGGAAGCATAAGAGCGGATTCTGCAATAAAAGTTGTGCCAGAACATGAAGTACATATATTTAAATAAATTATAAATTGTGTAGAATACAAATATAAAAGGAAATAAAAAATAAATAAACAAACTAATGTATATACAGTGAGCAAAAAAAATGTGTACACTTATACGCAAACAGAATATTTGATATTCATGAATTTGCCGTGGTTGTATATGTATCCTCTTGTATCATAATAGTGGATTGCCATTTTACAAAAGAAATAAATAAATAAATTTAAAAATACAATTTCCCATGACAATAAAAACGTGTGTATTGTACCAGTTTAGAAGAAGCTGAAGCCTAGCCGTATGTAGGCTCGAAAAACATACGAAAAATCGGTGTCTAGCGGTAAGATGTGAGATGGTTCTAGCTTCTAAATTGCATTTGCGAAAAAAATGGTAACCCTTGCTTTACTTTTAAAATCTCTCTCAAAGCGAATTCATGTAACCGGTGGGATCATCTAAACAGCTGAGCACTTTGTTAATGTCAAAATTTTGTTGTTTTTGTGTGTGTTTGTTGTGCGTGTGCCTGTTGTTGTTCACTTTTTTTCCTTTTCCATTTTTTCTTCCTATTTTAACATCCAAATGGAGGTTTAACAAAAACAAAATGCGTGTTCTTTTTCATTGTTGTACTTGTTGTAGACCTGCGGCTACCATCTATGAATTTGCCTTATCAATCCATAACAGGTCATAACAAACTACTGTCTTGTAGTCTATTAAATTTAACAGAGTGGAAACAGCCGAAATATAATAATGTATTCAAAAGAAAAACGATCTACTAAACTGAAGTAAAATAGACGAGCAGGTTAATCAAAAATATCAAATGAGTTTAAAATCATACATGAAAAGTGTTCCTGCATAGTGATACTAATTGAAATGTTCCATAAATTTTAATAGTAGTGCATTGGAAAAAAGTTAAAACAACAACATTTGCATTCAAGTTAACATCAAAAATTAATAATAAAATAATGACGATGGATACCACTGCTGGTAAGTGTCTGTTGTTTAAACAACAACATTAAAAATGTATTCTTTGCTGAAGAGTTGGAGTATAGTAGTGGAGAAAATGTAGAAAAGTTTGTTGCGTGTTCCGTGTTAAAGAATTTATTGTTTGTTGTTTTCCAAACACTAACTTTGACAATAAAGCTTTTATTTATTCAACAATATCAATTTTAGCCATATATTTACTCCCCAACAGTTGCAAATAATTTTTTAAAATATGTACGTCCAATAATACTGCATGGGTGGTGTCTACTCATTTGGCAAAACTAAACTGAGTTTAAGGAACTTCAGTTTCCTTCTTGGTATTGTTTAGAATTGGTATTAGAATTCCATTCCTCCGACTACAAAGAATACATTCATTTAAATTGTTGCAAATTTGTTAATTTTATTAAAACTATCCACCATGGTTTTTAGCTAAGTCTACAGAGGAATTAGATGCTCAACTTGTAACCACATTACGTGAAATCGATCCACACAATTATGCGTACTTATTTGAACGTTGCAAACGTAAGTAAAACTACGACTGCCTAGTTTTCCAAAAAAACACAAGAACTATTACGAAATTTCTTTAACTCTATGCCACAGTTTGCAATGTTAATGCTGGTCATTTACGATTTTTTAAAAAAGATCAAATACACGAATTAATACCCAAAAGTGAGTTGGGTATCTTAGCCGAATTTGAATATTTACTAAACCTATGGCAAATTTCAAAAGGCTGTACTTCGTTCGATACTAAAATACATTTGAATCCCAATAACGATAGCGACAACTTATTGAGTTCTAAAGGCAAACCTCAAGCACAGAGTAACACAATTATTGCTAAAGAAACACCTCATGTGCCGTGTAACAATCAAATGGTTGTGGTTGCAAAACAAGCAATTGACATCGAACCCATTTCCATAAATTTACAAGGACCCCAAATCACATCACCAGCTTTGGTTGCAGATGAACCTAACGAATTATTAACTGCACTAGATTCGGATGAAAACTCCAAGATTTCTAACGCAAAACGTATGAAATTTGATGAAGATGATGATGAAGAGGAATTTGTAAGTTATTTAAATAATAACAGAAAAAAATCCGCCTTACATTTAATTTCTACTTCTGTTTTAGACGTTGGAAACAATTATACCAGAATTATTAAAGGAGTTGAAAGACAGTTACGAATCAAAAAACTCTTTATCGAGAAATGAACGAAGTCTCTTGTGTAGTTCTATTGTGGATTATTTCGAAAGCACAAAAATTAAATTTAGTACGTATACAATGTCTGAGTTGGCAGAACAAATAGTCGAACATTTTCCCACAGAAGACAAGGTATTCTCTAGAAACAATGAAATTCTTAAAGGACTTAAATTTTTTAAAGATTTATTCTCCAACTCACGTAGAAATCCTGGTGTAATCGTGATGGTCCCAGAACATGCGGTCGCTTTTATTCCCGTGTTCATAACTCACGTAGAAACATGGCCAAACAAAGCAACAACACATCCACTTCAAAAGTTGTGACAAACTTTGCCTCAAGTGAGGATAAAAACTCCAAGGTATCTAATGCGAAGTATATGAAATTTGATGATGAAGAAAAAATTGTAAGTAATTTCAATAATTCCAGAAATATTTAGAGAGCCGCTTTACATTTAATTTCTACTTCTGTTTTAGACGTTGGAAACAATTATACCAGAATTATTAAAGGAATTGAAAGACAGTTACGAATCGAAAAACTTTTTATCGGGAAAAGAACGTCATTTCTTGTGTGGTTCTATTGTGGATTATTTCGAAAGCAGAGAAATTAAATTTGCTTCGAATACAATGGATGAATTGGCAGAACAAATAGTTGAACATTTTCCCACAGAAGACAAGGTATTTTCTAAAAACAATGAAATTATTAAAGGATATAAATTTTATTTAAGATTTATTCTCCAACTCACGTAGAAAACCTGGTATAATCGTGATGGCCCCTTAACACGCGGTAGCCTTTTTTTCTGTCTTTACAACTCACGTAGAAACATGACCAAACAAGCCAACAACACATCCACTTCAAATGTTGTGACTAACTCTGCCTCAAGTGATGATGTAAATTCCAAGATATCTAAAGTGAAGAGTATTAAAGTTGATGATGATGATGATGAAGAGAAATTTGTAAGTTATTTCAATAATGCCAAAAACCATTAGAAAACCGCTTTACATTTAATTTCTACTTCTGTTTTAGACGTTGGAAACAATTATACCAGAATTATTAAAGCAGTTGAAAAACAGATACGAATCGAAAAACTTTTTATCGGGAAAAGAACGTCATTTCTTGTGTAGTTATATTGTGGATTATTTCGAAAGCAGAGAAATTAAATTTACTTCGAATACAATGGATGAATTGGCAGAACAAATAGTAGAACATTTTCCCACAGAAGACAAGGTATTCTTTAAAAACAAAGAAATTCTTAAAGGACATACATTTTATTTAAGATTTATTCTCCAACTCACATAGAAAACCTGGCATAATCGTGATGGTCCCTTCACACGCGGTAGCCTTTTTTTCTGTCTTTACAACTCACGTAGAAACATGACCAACCAAGCCAACAACACATCCACTTCAAATGTTGCCGCTAACTCTACCTCAAGTGAGGATGAAAATTCAAAGGCATCTACTGCAAAACATATGAAATTTGATGATGATGCTGAAGAGCACTTTGTAAGTTATTTAAATAATACCAAAAGCATTTAGAGAGCCTCTTCACATTTAATTTCTACTTCTGTTTTAGACGTTGGAAACAATTATACCAAAATTATTAAAAAATTTGAAAGACAGTTACGAATCGAAAAACTCTTTATCGACATACGAACGTTGTTTCTTGTGTCGTGCTATTGTGGATTATTTCGAAAGCAGAAAAATTAAACTTACTTCTGATACAATGGATGAGTTGGCAGAACAAATAGTCGAACATTTTCCCACAGAAGATAAGGTATTCTCTAAAAACAAAGACATTCTTAAAGAACAAATTTTTTACAGATTTATTCTCCAACTCACGTAGAAATCCTGGTGTAATCGTGATGGTCGCAGAACATGCGGTAGCTTTTATGCCCGTGTTTATAACTCACGTAGAAACATGGCCAAACAAACCAACAATACATCCACTTCAAATGTTGCCGCCAACTCTACCTCAAGTGAGGATGAAAATTCAAAGGCATCTACTGCAAAACATATGAAATTTGATGATGATGATGAAGAGCACTTTGTAAGTTATTTAGATAATACCAGAAATATTTAAAGAGCGTCTTAACATTTAATTTCTACTTCTGGTTTAGACGTTGGAAACAATTATACCCGAATTATTAAAGGAGTTGAAAGACAGTTACGAATCGAAGGACTTTTTATCGAGAAATGAACGTCGTTTCTTGTGTAGTTCTATTGTGGATTATTTCGAAAGCAGAGAAATTAAACTTACTTCTGATACAATGGATAAGTTGGCAGAACAAATAGTCGAACATTTTCCCACAGAAGACAAGGTATTCTCTAAAAACAAAGACATTCTTAAAGAACAAATTTTTTACAGATTTATTCTCCAACTCACGTAGAAATCCTGGTGTAATCGTAAAGGTTCCGACATACGTGGTCGCATTAATTCCCGTCTTCGTTACTTGCGCAACAAACAAACCTCTATTAATTTTACCTCAAGAAATGATGAAGAGAAGTTTGTAAGTTATTTGAATAATACCAGAAACATTTAGAGAGCTGCTTTACATTTAACTTCTACTTCTGTTTTAGACGTTGGAAACAATTATACCAGAATTATTAAAGGAGTTGAAAGACAGTTACGAATTGAAAAACTCTTTATCAACAAACGAACGTCGTCTCTTGTGTAGTTCTATTGTGGATTATTTCGAAAGCAGAAAAATTAAATTGAGTTCGGATACAATGGCTGTGTTAGCAGAACAAATATCCGAACATTTTCCCACAGAAGATAAGGTATTCTCTAAAAAGGAAGAAATTCTTAAAGGGCTTACATTTTTTAAAGATTTATTATCCAACTCATGTAGAAATCCTGGTATAATCGTGATGGTCCTTACACACGCGGTAGCCTTTCTTTCCGTCTTCGCAACTCACGTAGAAGCATGGGCAAGCAAACCAACGACACATGCAATTTAAAAGCTGACATAAACTCTACCTCAAGTGAGCCTGAATCTCGCGAGGAGGTTCATGACGAAGATAACAAGTCTGTTCAAGCTTGGCTTAAATCTCATAAATGTGAAAATTTTTCGGAAATTATCGATTTGTGGGAAGATACAATTAAATATCGTTGCTGGCAATCGAAACAATTAAAGGATGTTGATAGCATACGAGAATTTCTAAATAATTGGCCCTCATATAAATTAGAGACAGCCCATGAATTGGTGAGTTTTAGAAAATTTTAGAGAATATGCTTTTCTAAGGACCAAAGCTTCGCTTGATACAATTAAAACTTTGTTATTAAAATTGAAACTTTCAGGTTGCCGAGGTTAGCTGGTAGGGAGCTTCTGTTGTCTTCTGAGGTCAAGTACTTGGATGTTGTTCTGGATAGCAAGCTGAACTCGAAACGAAACACCGAGTAAAGAATGAAGAAGGGACTGAATGCTTTCTACCAATGTAGGAACTCTATAGGTAAGAGTTGGGGTCTTCCGCCTAGGGCCATTTGCTGGATATACCCGGCGATTGTTAGACCGGTTATTACTTATGGTGGCGTTGTTTGGTGGTGTGCCTTAGATAAGAGTTTTCAACGGAAAATCTTAGATAAGGTTCAGCGGATTGTCTCCTTGAGTATCACTGGAGTGAGGAAGAGTTGCCCTCAGCCTGCTCTTGACACTATGCTCTGCTTGACTCCGCTTGATTTGTATGTCAAGCGGTGTGCAGCGCTCAGTGCTATTCGTCTGACGGAATCGGGCTGCTGGAAACAGCGCTCGAATGTTTTTTCCTGACGGGAGGTATGGACTTTCGGAAAAAGCCACCGACTATATTGTGCCTGAGGCTATGTTCCTGCCTGGTTTAAGGATACTTATACCGGAAAGTGCACAACGGAATTGTGGGGTACTTTAGGGCCAGAGAGGTATACCCATCTTCACAGATGGGTCTAAGTTAGGTGGGTGTGCAGGTGCTGGGGTTTTCTATAGTAAACTCGGTTTTGAACTTCGCTTCAGGTTGAATGATGACTGCAGCGTTTTTCAGGCGGAGATTTTCGCAATCTTAAAGGCTATTGAGGCCATAGCTGGTGGCCCAGCTTCGGAATCTTAGGTGATCTTCGTTGGCAGTTAGGCTGCCCTTAGGGCCATTATGTTGGTCTGGTACAAATCACGGCTTGTTCGCGAGTGCAAAGAGTCGTTGAGGACTTTTGGACTAGACCGTATCCGTCTATGCTATACTGGGCAATGAGACGGCGGATGCCCTCGCTAACTTAGGTTCGCTCTCTGGGGGCGATCTAATAGTTGGTTCTGACCCCCCGGTCTGCCACCTCTACGGCCTCGTCAATGGATTGGTCGGGGAGGAAGAGCAGAGACGTTGGGCGAACGGATCGGATTGTTTTGTTTCTAGATGTCTATGGCCTGCTGTGAACAGTAAGAAAACAGGTTGGCTGCTGGGCTTGGATACGGCCAGCTTAAGGTAGGTTGTCGGTTTTAATAACAGGGCACTGCTAGATTAGGTCGCTGACACGGATCTGGAACAGATCCCAGCCGGACCATTGCAGGACATGTTGCGATGAGGAGGAGTATGGAGACTATAGAACACTTCCTCTGTAACTGCCCAGCTCTTGGAAGGTTGAGGATCCTTGGCAGGGCCTCCTTTGAGAGTTTGAACTTTGTGTCGAGAGCCGACATTAAGGCTCTCCACAGATTCATTAGTGGCCTAGGCTGGTTGAGAGGTGCTAGGGCTTCATCAGTGTAGTCGCACTCTCCCATTTTGTTGTGTCTGGTCTGTGTGATCCCTCCGCTTCCCATTCTCCCTTTTCTACATCCTCTCCCTATTCCCTCTTTAAGGACGTTGTACAATGGGCCAATTCGACCTCCGGGTACTGTACTTGTCTTTATTGACAAGTACACGTCCTCTAACCTAACCTAACCTAACAATCTTTAACCAAGTGTGAATGAGAATATAGAGTGATTAAGATTGTTACCTTAAGCATTACATTTCTTATTAAACCTTTTAAAACGAAAATTCTCTTCACTTTCTAGTTGACTATGGATTTTAGATATTTATATCCCCAAGCAATGGAAACTTTTCGTACACGTTGGCTGGTATATAAACAAAACATAGAACAATTCCTGAAAGTTGAACTAAAAGATGTTAATTATATAAAGCTTTTTGAAAAATATCAATTAGAAAAGGCCACTATAGATGAAGGTTAGTATTTCAACATTTAATTACAATTCTTTTCGAAACTAAAATCTCAAATTCATTACCAGATTCTAGTTCTTGTATTCTAATCTATTTGGTACATGCCGTTATAAAACCATTACGCCATTTTGAAGCTGTCAGTGGGAACGTGAGCTATGCCATTAGCGACTCTCAACACTCAATGATGCGTTTAATACGACATAAAGCGGAAATCGATGAATATACTGAACCATATCCCTGCATATTTGTTGTGGGTGATAGTATGTTTGAGGTTCAAGAGTGTTATGTGGTCTTTATGGATTTACATTACAAGTTAACTTACGAAAACTGTTTAGCTGTATGTGTACAGATATTTACGGTGTTGAAAGTGACAGATCCTCCAGCATCACAATGTTTCTGGGAATTTATACGCGGCTACATGTTTAACATATCCAAGGATAAGAAGAAGTTCAATTTAGCGACGGAAAATATGGTTAACTATTTGGAGACAGCTGCTAGTAGTGTATAAAATAACGATAATGTGGGTGGTGTGTTATCGATAATATGACTGCAGTAACTCATAAGATATAAATACAACTGTCAGAATTTGGAAACTCGTGTTTTATTTCAAATATCAATTTAAGTTTGGGGTAAACTGTCGCTTAAAATGTCTGAAACGGATACACATGCGCTCACTTTTATTGAAGGAGAAGTTGACACTTCTACAGAGCAGTGTTTCCGGTATGTTCTTGTTAAATATTCCACTGGTGAGATTCTTGATTGACATAATTATGCTTTTCTGCTCTCCGTACACTGTGTTGCAATTATGTTGCGGTATTCAGGAACTCACAAGAGTTTAGCTAAGCTTTTAAGCCCCCTTCACACTATCACACAAGTAATATGATCTGTCAAAATTTTATGTAGAAGAGCACGGATGGGATCGTCTAAACATAATATGTAATGAAACTATCACACATTGAGAGAAAATACGGATGAAAATTTGACAGTCGTATGGCTCTCTCCATTTTTTGAAATGTTTCAAAAAACAAGAAGATTTCATTAGATCAGGGATGTATTTTTATGTAAACAAAACAAAAATATGTAAAACACATGTGCAAAAAAAAAACAAAAACAAAAAACATTTTTGGCACAAACAATTATTCCTATTTTGTGAAAATATTTTTAGAATTGTATTCAATATTTAATTAATAATTTAATGGATTTAGAAAAATTTGTTGATTTGTCTCCAATTTTACGCCGTAGTAGGTATTCCCGGCATTTTAATTTCAATAGAAACTTTAAGCAAATTTTTTCACTTTGTTTATGTTTTTTAACAGCTGTTTTCGTCTTACTTTATTATTGTCTTATACCAATCGTGTAAACACAAAAAAAATAATCATACGACTATTATTCTCTTTTTTGAAATACGGATGGAATTTCATTTTACTTTTTCATCAGACTTTACATATTACTTGTGTGATAGTGTGAAGGGGGCTTTAGCAATTAAATTTCATGGAGTTCACAATTACATAAATTGAATTCAATTTTTAATAATGAAGTGCTGAATAGATCCAATTTTAATCTGGATCAAAAGCACTTAAAATTAGGACAATACTTTCAATATTTTACAGCCGTTTTATTTTTTAACAAATTTTTCGTTTCCTGTGGCAATACTTGACCCTGCGGTTGTTTGCTTTTGTTTTGATTGCAATTTTACCATTTTACAAAAAAAAAAATGCAGTAAACGTATGAAATTTCCCGTGGCAATAAGTAATGTGTATATTGTACTATTGTAGTTGAAGCTGAATCGAAAAATCGACTATACATATGTATCTAACGGTAAAAAAGTTACATAGTTTAATTACGAAGCCTTTTAAAAGGGCTTTAGTTCCCATCTAAATTTCATATACAAAAAAAATGGCAGCTCTACATTTACGTTTACTCACTGTCTCATGGCGAATTCATAAATTTATTCTTGAATTCGCCTTGTCTACATGTTATTTTTTGTCACCAATCGATAACAGTGTTGCAAAACAAAAACCTTTTAATGGCATGTACTGAACTCATAACTGAAAGAGTACGTTTTTGCGTCTGTAATCTGTTAAATACAACAAAACAATTTTTCAACACTGGTCCATAACAAACTACAGTCTGTAAGTCTGTAATCTGTTAAATATAAACAAAGCAGTATGTTAAAATGAAATTGAGGACAGCCGAAATATAAAAATGTATTCGATATGAAAATGTTCTACTAAACTGAATGATTGGAAAATCGTAAAGGAAATTGTTCCTGCATAGTGATACTAATTGAAATGTTCCATAAATTTTAATAGTAGTTGCATTGGAAAAAAGTTAAAACAACAACATTTGCATTCAAGTTAACATCAAAAATTGATAATAAAATAATGACGATGGATACCACTGCTGGTAAGTGTCTGTTGTTTAAACAACAACATTAAAAATGTATTCTTTGCTGAAGAGTTGGAGTATAGTAGTGGAGAAAATGTAGAAAAGTTTGTTGCGTGTTCCGTGTTAAAGAATTTATTGTTTGTTGTTTTCCAAACACTAACTTTAACAATAAAGTTTTTATTTATTCGACAATATCAATTTTAGCCATATATTTACTCCTCAACAGTTGCAAATAATTTTTTAAAATATGTACGTCCAATAATACTGCATGGATGGTGTCTGCTCATTTGGCAAAACTAAACTGAGTTTCAGGAACTTCAGTTTCCTTCTTGGTATTGTTTCGTCAATCGAGCGATATTAATTAGAATTACATTCCTCCGACTACAAAGAATACATTCATTTAAATTGTTGCAAATTTGTCAATTTTATTAAAACTATCCACCATGGCTCTTAGCTAAGTCTACAGAGGAATTAGATGCTCAACTTGTCAGCACATTACGTGAAATCGATCCACACAATTATGCGTACTTATTTGAACGTTGCAAACGTAAGTAAAACTACAACTGTCTAGTTTTCCAAAAAAAACACAAGAACTATTACGAAATTTCTTTAACTCTATGCCACAGTTTGCAATGTTAATGCTGGTCATTTACGATTTTTTAAAAAAGATCACATACGCGAATTAATACCCAAAAGTGAGTTGGGTATCTTAGCGGAATTTGAATATTTACTAAACCTATGGCAAATTTCAAAAGGCTATACTTCGTTCGATACTAAAATACAGTTGAATCCCAATAACGATGGCGACAACTTATTGAGTTCTAAAGGCAAACCTCAAGCACAGAGTAACACAATTATTGCTAAAGAAAAACCTCATGTACCGAGTAACAGTCAACCGGTTGTGGTTGCAAAACAAGCAATTGACATCGAACCCATTTCCATAAATTTACAAGGACCCCAAATCACATCACCAGCTTTGGTTGCAGATGAACCTGACGAATTATTAACTGCACTAGATTCGGATGAAAACTCCAAGATTCCTAATGCAAAGCGTATGAAATTTGATGATGATGATGATGAAGAGCACTTTGTAAGTTATTTAAATAATACCAAAAGCATTTAGAAATCCGCCTTACATTTAGTTTCTACTTCTGTTTTAGACGTTGGAAACAATTATACCAGAATTATTAAAGGAGTTGAAAGACAGTTACGAATTAAAAAACTCCTTATCAACAAACGAACGTCGTTTCTTGTGTAGTGCTATTGTGGATTATTTCGAAAGCAGAAAAATTAAATTTAGTTCTGATACAATGGATGACTTGGCAGAACAAATAATCGAACATTTTCCCAAAGAAGACAAAGTATTCTCTAAAAACAAAAACATTCTTAAAGAACAAATTTTTTACAGATTTATTCTCCAACTCACGTAGAAATCCTGGTGCAATCGTGATGGTCCCGACACACGCGGTCGCTTATACTTCCGTCTTTATAACTCACGTAGGGACATAGCCAAACAAACCTCTACTAACTTTACCTCAAGCATGGATGAAGAACAATTTGTAAGTTATTTTAACGATACCAGAAACATTTAGAAAACCGCTTTACATTTAATATCTACTTCTGTTTTAGACGTTGGAAACAATTATACCAGAATTATTAAAGGAGTTGAAAGACAGTTACGAATCGAAAAACTCTTTATCGACAAACGAACGTCGTCTCTTGTGTAGTTCTATTGTGGATTATTTCGAAAGCAGAAAAATTAAATTTAGTTCGAATACAATGGATGACTTGGCAGAACAAATAGTCGAACATTTTCCCACAGAAGACAAGGTATTTTCTAAAAACAATGAAATTCTTAAAGAACTTAAATTTTTTAAAGATGTATTCTCCAACTCACATAGAATTCCTGGTGTAATCGTGATGGTCTCAGCACGCGCGGTCGGCTTTATTTCCATCTTCGTTACTTACGTAAAAACATGGCCAAGCAAACCAACAACCCATCCACTTCAAAAGTTGTCACTAACTCCGCCTCAAGTGAGGATGAAGATGATAAAGAGAAATTTGTAAGTTATTTAAATAATACCAAAAGCATTTAGAGAGCCTCTTTACATTTAATTTCTACTTCTGTTTTAGACGTTGGAAACAATTATACCAGAATTATTAAAGGAGTTGAAAGACAGTTACGAATCGAAAGACTCTTTATCGAGAAATGAACGTAGTCTCTTGTGTGGTGCTATTGTGGATTATTTTGAAAGTAGAGAACTTAAATTTAGTTCGGATACAATGTCTGAGTTGGCGGAACAAATAGTCGAACATTTTCCCACAGAAAACAAGGTATTCTCTAAAAACAAATCAAAAAAAAAATCTTAAAGGACATACATTTTTTAAGACTTATCCTCCAACTCACTTAGAAATCCTGGTGTAATCGTGATGGTCGCAGCGCATGCGGTCGCTTTGTTTACCGTCTTTATAACTTACGTAGAAATATGGCCAAACAAACCAACAACACATCCACTTCAAAAGTTGTCGCTAACTCTATCTCAAGTGAGGATGAATATGATGAAGAGCAGTTTGTAAGTCAGTTAAATTATGTGTGTGAAGATAAATTAAAATTAAAAAGCAAAGACAAAAACCAAAAAATTTAACAGAGCTAATGTTAAAGTTAACAGAGCAAAGTTAAGTGGTTAACTGCGAATAGTCAAGGAACAAATCAACCAAATATAGGATATCAGAGAATGGAACACCTATTCCACTCCTTTAAAATTTTGCTCCACACATTCTTGCAGCTCTGGTAATTTGGTAGTTCTCTTGAAAATTGAAAAACCGACAAAAAAAATGTATCAGAATGTCTGGGTAGGATGATCGATATTGTGGGAAAATGGGACTTGCTGCAGATATCCCACTATATTGATAAAATTTAATCTAGCTCTAATTAAAAAAGGTGTTGCAAGACTAATGTATATTTATTTACGTAGGACTGAGTGTAACTTTTTCTGGTGAAAATAATTAGGTTTAATTTGGGACACCTTAGGCTACAATTTGTATATAGTCATCCTACCCAGACATTCTGATACATATTTTGTCGAAGTTTTTCAATTTTCAAAAGAATTACCTAATTACCAGAGCAGCTGTTCCACTCAGGAATGTGTGTTCCAATCTCTGATATCGTATATTTGGGTGATTTCTTCCTTGACTATTAGCAGTTAACCACTTAACTTTGCTTTGTTAACTTTAACATTAGCTCTGTTAAATTTTTTGGTTTTTGTCTTTGCTAGTTAAATTTTAATTTATCTTCACACACATTTAAATAATGCCAGAAAATTTAGAAATCCGCTTTATATTTAATTTCTACTTCTGTTTTAGACGTTGGAAACAATTATACCAAAATTATTACAGAATTTGAAAGACAGTTATGTATCGAAAGACTTTTTATCGACAAAACAACGTCGTCTCTTGTGTAGTTCTATTGTCGATTATTTCGAAAGCAGAAAAATGAAATTTAGTTTGGATACAATGGATGACTTGGCAGAACAAATAGCCGAACATTTTCCCAAAGAAGACAAGGTATTCTCTAAAACCAAAAAAAATCTTAATGGACATAGGTTTTTTTTACAGATTTATTCTCCAACTCACGTAGAAATCCTGGTGTAATCGTGATGGTCGCAACCCAAGCGGGCGCTTTTATTTCCGCTTTCATAACTCACGTAGAAACATGGCCAAACAAACAAACAACACATCCACTTCAAACGTTGTCACAAACTCTGTCTTTAGTGAGGATGAAAACTCCAAGGTATCAAATGCGAAGTATATGAAATTTGATGATGATGAAAAATTTGTAAGTTATTTCAATAATACCTAAAACCATTAGAAAGCCGCTTTACATTTACTTTCTACTTCTGTTTTAGACGTTGGAAACAATTATACCAGAATTATTAAAGGAGTTGAAAGACAGTTACGAATCGAAAAACTCGCTATCGGCAAACGAACGTCGTTTCTTGTGTCGTGCTATTGTTGATTATTTCGAAAGCAGAAATATTAAATTTAGTTTAGATGCAATGGCTGAGTTGGCAGAACAAATAGTCGAACGTTTTCCCACAGAAGACAAGGTATTCTCTAAAAACAATGAAATTCTTAAAGGACATACATTTTTTAAAGATTTATTCTCCAACTCACGTAGAAAACCTGGTATAATCGTGATGGTCCCTTCACACGCGGTAGCCTCTTTTTCCGTCTTTACAACTCACGTAGAAACATGTCCAAACAAACCAACAACACATCCACTACAAATGTTGCCACTAACTCTACCTCAAGTGAGGATGAAAATTCAAAGGCATCTACTGCAAAACATATGCAATTTAATGATGATGATGAAGAGAAATTTGTAAGTTATTTAAATAATGCCAAAAACCATTAGAAAGCCGCTTTACATTTAATTTCTACTTCTGTTTTAGACGTTGGAAATAATTATACCAGAATTATTAAAGGAGTTGAAAGACAGCTACGAATCGAAGAATTCTTTATCGACAAATGAACGTCGTTTCTTGTGTCGTGCTATTGTTGATTATTTCGAAAGCAGAAAAATTAAACTTACTTCTGATACTATGGATGAGTTGGCAGAACAAATAGTCGAACATTTTCCCACAGAAGACAAGGTATTCTCTAAAAACAAAGACATTTTTAAAGGACATACATTTTTAAACATTTATTCGCCAACTCATGTAGAAATCCTGGTGCAATCGTAATGGTTCCGCAACAAGCGGTCGCCTTATTTTTCGTCTTCGCAACTCATGTAAAAACCTGGCCAAGCAAACCAACAACACATCTACTTCAAAAGTCGTCACGAACTCTATCTTAAGTGAGGATGAGAATTCCAAGATTTCTAATGCAAAACGTATGAAATTTGTAAGTTATTTAAATAATACCAGAAGCATTTAGAGAGCCGCTTTACATTTAATTTCTACTTCTGTTTTAGACGTTAGAAATAATTATACCAGAATTACTAAAGGAGTTAAAAGACAGTTACGAATCGAAAAACTCTTTATCGACAAGCGAACGACGTTTCTTGTGTCGTGCTATTGTTGATTATTTCGAAAGCAGAGAAATTAAATTTATTTCAGATACAATGGATGAGTTGGCAGAACAAATAGTCGAATATTTTCCCACAGAAGACAAGGTATTCTCTGAAAACAAAAAAAGTTCTTAAAGGACATTTTTTAAAGATTTATTCTCCAACCCACGTAGAAAACCTGGTATAATCGTGATGGTCCTTACACGCGTGGTCGGCTTTTTATCCGTCTTCGCAATTCACGTAGAAATATGGCCAAGCAAACCAACAACACATCTACTTCAAAAGTTGTCACTAACTCTACATCAAGTGAGGATGAAGATGATGAAGAGGAATTTGTAAGTGATTTAAACACTACCAGAAAAATTTAAACAGCCGCTTTACATTTAATTTCTACTTCTGTTTTAGACGTTGGAAACAATTATACCAGAATTATTAAAGGAGTTGAAAGACAGTTACAAATCCAAAGACTTTTTAGCGACAAACGAACGTCGTCTCTTGTGTAGTTCTATTGTGGATTATTTCGAAAGCAGAAAAATTAAGTTTAGTACGTATACAATGGATGACTTGGCAGAACAAATAGTCGAACATTTTCCCACAGAAGATAAGGTATTCTTTAAAAATAATGAAATTCTTAAAGGACATAAATTTTTTAAAGATTTATTCTCCAATTCACGTAGAAATCCTGGTGTAATCGTAATGGTCACGACACACGCGGTCGTTTTCTTTTCCGTCTTCGTAACTCACGTAGAAACATGAACAAGCCAACCATGAAATATCGTTGCTGGCAATCGAAACACTTAAAGGATCTTGATAGCATACGAGAATTTCTAAATAATTGGCCCTCATATAAATTAGAGACAGGCCATGAATTGGTAAGTTTTGGAGAATTTTAGACAATTTGCTTTTCTAAGGATCAAAGCTTTGCTTGATACAATTAAAATTTCTCTTCTTCATTCTCAATTCATTCAATTCTCTTCACTTTCTAGTTGACTATGGATTTTAGATATTTATATCCCCAAGCAATGGAAACTTTTCGTAAACGTTGGCTGGTATATAAACAAAACATAGAACAATTCCTGAAAGTTGAACTAAAAGATGTTAATTATATAAAGCTTTTTGAAAAATATCAATTAGAAAAGGCCACTATAGATGAAGGTTAGTGTTTCAACATTTAATTGCAATTCTTTTCGAAACTTAAATTTCAAATTCATTACCAGATTCTAGTTCTTGTATTCTAATATATTTGGTTCATGCCATTATAAAACCATTACGCCATTTTGAAGCTGTCAGTGGGAACGTGAGCTATGCCATTACCGACTCTCAACACTCAATGATGCGTTTAATACGACATAAAGCGGAAATCGATGAATATACTGAACCATATCCCTGCATATTTGTTGTGGGTGATAGTATGTTGGAGCTTCAAGAGTGTTATGTGGTCTTTATGGATTTACATTACAAGTTAACTTACGAAAACTGTTTAGCTGTATGTGTGCAGATTTTTATGGTGTTGAAAGTGGAAGATCCTCCAGCATCACAATGTTTTTGGGAATTTATACGCGGCTATATGTTTAACATATCCAAGGATAAGCAGAAGTTCAATTTAGCGACGGAAAATATGGTTAAGTATTTGGAGACAGCTGCTAGTAGTGTATGAAATAACGATAATGTGGGCGGTGTGTTATCGATAATATACCTTCAGTAACTCTTAAGATATAAATTTAACTGTCAGAATTTTGAAACTCGTGTTTTATTTCAAATATCAATTTAAGCAAAACAGTTTGGGGGGTATACTCTCGCTTAAAATGTCTGAAACGGATACACATGTGATCACTTTTGTTGAAGGGGAAGTTAGCAATTCTCAGTGTGTCAGGTATGTTCTTTCAATTATCCTTTTCTGCTCTCCGTACACTGTGTTGCAACATTTTATGTTCCGGTATTCAGGAACTCACATGAGTTTAGCTAAGTTTTTAGCAATTAAATTTCATGGAGTTCACAATTACATAAATTGAATTCAATTTTTAATAATGAAGTGCTAAATATAAACAATTTTAATCTGGATCTTAAGCACCTAAAATTAAGACAATACTTTCTTTAATATTTTACAGCCGTTTTGATTTTAAACAAATTTTTCGTTTTCTGTGGCAATACTTGCCCCTACGATTGTTTGCTTTTGGTTTGATTACAAATTTATTTGCCTGTTTTCTTTTTACAGAAATAACCAAAAACGGCAAATGCTATTCGTGTCCTATGTGTGTAAAAAGTCGAAGGTGTTCGGCCCCCGGGGGCTATTGGTGCCGATGTCTGATTATAAGTATTTATATAAATGAATGATTAGGCTTATGAATCAAACATATTTCGAATGTTGTGAATCTGATGTCAGCATTGTAGTGAGTACGAATGAAACAGAGTAGTTAAATTTCAATTTTGTTGAGTCACTTACATATATTCAAAATTTCAGGAGTGCTTATGAATAGGGGAAAAAATAGTTCATTGCTGATCTCTGGTACATAAGTACTTAAATATAAGGAAACGATATCTTTTTTTTATATATAATCATAATACATACATACTACAAGTTTTAAGGATTTCTAATTATTCTTCATGTAAGTATGTACTTCCCTTTTACTGATCTATCCTTTTAGGGCCCCAAGGGCATAAAGACAATGTACTTGTAGTGGCAAAAATGCCTCCACATATTGTAGACAAAATAAAGCCTATGACACTTAACGTGTCACCAGTATAAGTTAACAGATGAAATTGACACTTGTGACAATATACATATACATACATATATGTATACATACTCGTGTATATGTACATATATAGAGAGAGATTGACATAGTCACACAAAACTAAAAGGGAGGATGAGTTATTTCCCTTAAAAAAGAAAGAAAGAAAAAAAAAGAGAAGAAATTCTGCACATGTTTGGTTATAAAAAACTTTGTACAAAAAGGAACTTTGCTTATGAGTACATACATATATGATAAAACCACATGATAGAAGAAGTTTTCACAATACATTCATCATCAGCATCAACATTATCATTGTCATCGGGATTATTATCAGGCTCCCATCGTTTACGTCATATTGTCAGCAATATCATGAATGTCTTCTTCACAATCAACAACGTCAATGTCTTCATCAACAATGAAGCACATTTGTTGTTGTGATAAAATGTAAAGAACACCTTTTTTTTATAAAACTAAGCAGTACGAGTATTATATGGGGACCACAAATTCTTTTACATGAAAGCCTGTTAAATTTGATGACTTTATTAAAGCTTGTCATATACCACTCGTATAAGTGCTATACATACATATAGGATATGTTTATTTATATCCTTATAGATAAAGTTTTAAAGATAATATTAGCATTGTATTAATATATATGTATTTCAAAACTAGATAATAACCCAAGTCTGGCTTTCATATTTTGATATGATAATGGATTTTGAAATAATCATGCAGTTTATAAAAAAAAATATAGTTTAAGTTTAATCAGCTATTTTATCACTTTTTTGTTTATCGAGTTAATTATTATTGATATTGTAATGAAATATGTAGTATACCTGTAAGGTATGTTCTCTTTGATTCAAAATATAATTGCGACTTACCTGAAAATATACAAAAAAAAAAAAAATGGAAAATAATTATAAAATAATTTGCATAAACATTTAATTTAATTAAACTTAATCTTAGTCTAAAAGGAAATATAAAATGCAAACTAAAGGAATGGAAAATGTTATTACTTCTCCGAAGACATTTCGAATAGATTTCAGAATTACAGTATGTGACAGCTTCTGGATTTGAGTGTATCTATCAACAGACATACATATTTGTTACTGTTGTAAACTCCATGACTCGAAAAATCATTTACATACAGTGATGGCCATATAATTAGAAAATATTTTTCAAATAAAAACAAAACAAAAAAAAAAAAAAATGATTTTTACAATGTTCCTCCCCAAAGAACATACATATGTATATGAAATATTCATGTCCACTCTTTTTGAAGAATTCATTTGGAAAATAATTGTTTTGGCTGCTAATTGATAGCAATTCGCCATTAAACACACCAACAGAATATTCTTCATATGTATATACAGCTGTGTTCAAAATAATAGGAGTGCTACCATGTAATATTTTCAAAGTTAAAATTTTTCATTGTACCAATTTGCAAAACATGATACATATATTCTAACGATAGTTACAACGGTATGTAAGAAATAAAATACAAAAGAGAATCCCATAATAACTTTAATATTCGCGATGAAATTGATTCATTTCTGTGTTTGCCCTTCACTTCAGTTGATCAAAATGCCATTGCTGACAAAAAATAAAAACAGGTAGCAGCACGCTTAAAGTTTGTGGACCGACGAAAGCAAAATTGTTTTATTTGCTAACACTGGGTCTGGACTGTATGTTATACGTTCGCCCAACACGAATATAAAACTCAGTATATATAAAAGACAGTTAAACCTGGTGATCCAAAACAAATGATATGGAGAAGCTTTTCATATAATGGTGTAGGCCCAAAATATCTAATTAGAGACATAATGGATAGGAACGTCTATGTCGGCATTTTGTGAGAAGTGATGTTACCAGATGCAGAGTGGAATATGCCTCTAAAATGGATATTCCAACAAGATACCACATATGAAGCAATGTCACAGAACTCACAAACGCATTCATTTGCATCCAGTAGGTACTGGATAAATCTGTTTTAATAATCAGCATCTGAGCTTCATATTAAAGCACGCTTTAATTACATAAATGGACCTAGTGATCGATCCTACATCAAGTAACGATAGCTCCATTAAGTCGCCGTAGTCTAGTAGGTAATGTGTTGGTTTATCAGATGAAAAGCCTCGGTTCAGACCCCAGGTCAGACAGCAAAACGAAATATGAAAAAAATATTTCTTCGTTGACTTTCTCTCAGCAGGTTTCTGGCAAACACTCTGAGAGTAAACAAAATTGCCATGAATAGTTTCTTAAAAATCTGTCTTTCGGAGTCGACATTAAACTGTAAGTCCCGCCGCTCACGTATAAACTTAATACACACAGCATGAGTGGCGTGAGAAGCTTGGCCGTAATCCTGACTGCAGGGTTGTAATGGCCAATTAAAAAAAAATAATATTTAATACTATTTTTACTAAACTTTATTTAATAAATACAAATCATAAAGAAAATCCAATGCTTATATATGTACGTTCTTTTTTATGGGAAAGGGATTATTATTTATTTACTTATCGATTAATATTAGTATTGTTAACCTTTAGAATCGAATTTATTAGTTTGAGAATTCTGTATATTATTTGCGCATAAAACAAACAATGTCATCATCAACCACTCACATATATTTAAAGTGAAACTGTGTAGTTTTTGACAATGTTTTTTAAGAAACTTTTTTGGTTTTCTTAACATTTTTATGGTTTTCTTTTAATTTAATTTTAATATCTCTTTAATATTTTGATTTATTGTATATAATTTTAATTTAAATTGTTTATTTATAAAATGATTTAAGTTAATTTTGTTATTAATTTGTAAAACAATTTAATTGTAAACACTTTTGTTTTTGTGAAATTTATTTTGTAGTATTTAACCGCTTTTAAGGGGTACGTATTAAAGACTAATTATTGAAATAAATTTCCTTCAATAAAGTGTATAGCAAACCATCATTTGTAACGTTTATTAATAAAAAATAATAAAAAAAAAATAATAATAAAATAAATACAATACAATTAAATATGAAAAAGAAATATTTGATCAGACACACCACATATCTATGGATTATTTTAGTTTTTTTTTTAATTTTATTTCAATAAATACTTAATTGCAGGTGCGTTTATAACAAAAAAAAAATCAAAAATTAAGTGATATGCTTTCTATCAGGTGGCTCAAAAATAATGTCAATTGCAGTTTATTTACTAGAAATACAATTGTAAGCGGAAGAAATATCCTCGAACGATCATTAATGCCGTGGTACTAGGAATCGTAAACTCGATATAAGTTTCGATAAATACACCGTGTGCCATACGTTATCATATTCTATGGGATTCGCCACTATCAAAAATTTACTTCCAGATTACCAGAGGAACGAAAACAGATGCAGAATTATTTGATTCCAAACCACTTATATTGTATGTGTTAATTTTATCCATGAGTGACGGAATCTACAATTTAAAGTAGAGCAGGAACCACAGATTTTTTAAGAAACTTTTCATGGCAATTTTGTTTAGATTAGGTTGGGTTAGAGGACGTGTACTTGTGAATTGAGACAAGTACAGTAACCGGATATCGATCGATTTGACCCGTTGTACGTAACGTCCTTAAGAAAGAAGGATAAAAGTGGGGATAGGAAAAAGGAGAATAAGTAGGAAGGGAGAATGGGAAGCGAAGGAATTACGCAGACCAAAGAAAACAAAAAGGGAGAACGCGGCTACACTTATGAAGCCCTATCACTTATCAACCAGCTCAAGTTACTAGTGAATATGTGGAGAGCCATGACGTCGGCTCTGAACACAGAATTCAAACCCTCAAAGAAGCAACTGCCAAGGCTCCTCAACCTACCAAGGGCTAGGCAATTACAGAGGAGGTACTCGACAGTCTCTAACTCCTCCTTATCGCAACATACCCAGCAGTAGTCCGGCTGGGATCTGTTCCAGATCCCCGTAAGCGTCCTAATCTCGCAGTGCCCTGTGATAAACCCGATACACTGTCACACTGTCTATAGCAGGCCATAGACATCGAGAAACATAACAACCCGATCCGTTCCCCCAACGCCTCTGTTCTTCCTCCCTGCCCATACATCGATGAGTCCGTAGAGGTGGCAGATTGAGGGGCCAGGACCAACTATTAAATCGCCTTCAGAAAGTGAACCTAACTTAGCGGGAGCATCCGCCGTCTCATGCCTGGTATTCCGCTATGACCCGAAACCCAGCATAGAGGGATACGGTATGGTCCAAAAGTCCGTAACGACTCCTTGCATTCACGAACGAGCTGTGATTTGCACCAGACCGGCGCAATGGCCCTTAAGGCAGCCTGATTGTCAACAAAGATCATGTAAGATTCCGAATCCGAAGCGGGGGCACCAACTATGGCCTCAACAGCCTTCAAGATTGCGAAAATCTCCGCCGGAAACACGCTGCAGTCATCATTTAATCTGGTAATTTTATTTACTCTCAGAGTTTTTGCAAGAATTCTGCAGAGAGGAACTCACCAAAGAAATATTTTCTTTCATATTTCGTTTTATTGGACAATGTCTGACCTGGAGTTCGAACCGTGGCCTCACGTCTAATAAGCCAATATCCTACCTACTAGATTACGGCGACTACATTCTTTTGGAGGTATCAAATATATTGCCTTTGACCATAATTTTTACCCTATTAATGAATTTAATTTAAAACTTAAAACACGGCGGAGTGTAAAGAGCTTACCAAGTTGGCTATTATGATAACTTCTTAAAGTAGAACAATAATGAGAAATAATATTTCTAACCCAATTCGGGCAAAAAGATATGATGCTGTGCTCACTAATAAAGTGGCACATGGTAACTGTCGCTTAAACTTCAAACTATCTCGGAGGTATCGCCTCAAGAAAATTATCTCGAAATAGTTGTAATCCATTCTCGATTCTGAACATAATGCTGGACACATTCGAACTATCTTAATGCTTCAATAAAGCCATTTAACCTCTCAATATTTACAGCAGCTAGGTGAGCCATACTGTCTACAAAGTACATACATTTCTAGAAATGTTTCACTATTCAGATGCTATGATGATGTAATTGAATGATGGTCTCACTTTTTATTTCTCTACCTGATATTGCAATTATAGAAAATTATTTCACACTCACATTTTGATTTTATATTTGTTTCACCTGGCGGTTGAATTTATCTTCATAAAGAAAAAATATTCGTCAGTTCAGTTATATTGAGTCATAGTCGAATTGAATGCAGACTTTTCAATACGTTGGAAGATATTTTATTTGGATTTCGCTCGTGAAATTAGAAAATTATTCCAGCAAATACAGAAAATAACTATTTTACATAATTTTTAATAAGCATTACTTCTAAATCCATACATATGTACATACGTAATTGGTCATTACAACCTTTCAGTTAGGATTCTGACCTAGGTTCTCATACCAGCTATGTTGTGTATGTTAATTTTATGCATGCATGGCGGGACCTACAGTTTAAACTTTAAAGTCAAATCCGAACGATAGATTTTTGAGAAACTGTTCATGACAATTTTATTTACTTTCAGAGTTCTTGGCAGAAATCTGCTGCATATTTTCGTTTTGATGCCTGACCTGGGGTTTGAACCGTGGCCTTATGTCTAATAAGCCGACACACTACCTATTAGACAACGGCGACTTCGTTAGACGAATACGTTCTTGGTATTTGAGGGGAATTAATGAAATACAAAGGCTGCTTATTACACTAGATACTACTTCTACTAGACTAGATTACTTCTATTTCTCATTAGCATACTAACTACTACGACATGCCTGCATATACAGAGAGAGAAGAGTAGAGAGTATACAAAACAAAGGGCTTTTGAATTCCACAATATCGTACACATTTCTGAATATATATACCACCGGCACATAATAAAAATTTACATTAAAATTTGGCAGTGTAAAGTAGAGAAGATAAACCACATACATACATACGTATGTATGTATATTAATATTGAAAAGGTAAAATATTTATAAACCATTACAGCTAACGACTCTTTTATTTTTCTTTCCTGTATTAAATTTTAAGCCTTTTCATATTTATTTAAAAATCAAAACACGTCTCTTATATGAATTGAGGCATGTAATAAACAATAAATTTTTTTTTAATGAAATTTAACAAAAAATATTATCAAGTGTAAGTAAATAAAATAAAAGTTCAAGTTGAAGTTGAAGTGGAGAGTAAAAAAACAATACACACAACACAATAGCAAACCAATGTTCGTTCTAGGCCATTGGAAAATATGTAAAATGAGAAAACTATTGTCGGTCAAGCTTAACTATGATACGATATTTCAATAAGAAATTCATTATGTATACAGTATTGGAAGACATAATAGGGATAGATGTGTTAGCACCAGCTGCTGTAATTGCTCAAGAGCTTAAGAGTGCCCATAAAATCATTTGGAATCATGTGAGTAAGATCGAATACAAATTACAAAAACAAATTAAAAGGAGCAAAAACAAATTTGAAAGACCGCATTGTATTCTGCTAATTGCTGATGAATTGCAACATTTTTAAAGCACCAGATAATGGCAGTTAAGGGACGTATACAGTACCCGGAGTTCAAGTTGACCCATTGTATGGGATAATGGCAGTTAATGAAATCTAAATCACAATAGCCTCAAGCAAATGTGGTCATGGCGCCAACGATATTCAAGATAACGCAGGCAATTAGTTTGGTATTGATTTGTTTTGTAGGACTGTGACTCTCACTTTTGATGGCGAGTCAATATTCGTTTTAGAAAAGTTTGATCCTGATCTATTGGGGCAAATGACTAAGCAATGCCTTAAATATATAGTAGTTGCCAGGATTAGTAAAAGATTAAAATGTATAAAAAGACATTAACATGCAGAACAAAAGTAGAAGGTATAGCTGGGAAGGTCATATTATTCGTAAACAGTGTAAAAAAATTGCCATCTCCGTATGAAATCCACAAGGTGCATACTAGCCCGGAAGATTGAAAACTATGAGGAGATATACATACTATTCTCCCTGCGTCGAAGAAATCGGTTGGCAAACTCAAATAATTTGGCAATCGAAAAACTGTAGAGATTCTGTGTAAACAGATTATGTTCCTGTCTAAATGCGCGTCAGGCCACACAAATGACTCGTTTAAAACTCCATGGACTTTATTGGAAGGATGTTATTCAATCAAATTGGAGTACGTACATGACAGCAAGTCTTTTGTTCAGTGTCCCTGAGTACAACGAGTGAATTTGCTTAGTTTGGAAAAATTATGGCTCTAATAAGCTTGTGAAAATCGATTGTTCCAGCTTTCTGCCAATCCTTCAATTTAATATAAAAAATAAATATTTTAAGAGTCAATCTAGGCTTTGAATTGAAAGAATTACATCTTAGCTTACATTCTCAAACTTTAAAGTGTTACTAACAACGGCACAAACGGCTCTCACTTCCTAGGTTAGTGTAGGGCAATGCGAACTTTCTAGAAATAGAACATTGGTTGTAATAATGGAACACAAGTACCTTTTATTATTGCAAAACTATATATGCAAGTAAAAATATTAATAAAATTACAATAAAAACAATGCCGAAACTTTAGTTCAGGTCATAACAAACCAATAGAGCCATAAAAAGGAAAACACCCCAGACAGCAAGGAGTCTGTGTCTGACACAGAAAACGGAAACAAATTATGGGCCATAGAAATAATTGCAATGGAATTGTTTATAAATCCCTAAAACTATTATTTACAACTTCATTTTGTTTATTTGTATCTGCTATAGCTTACCCATTATGATTTTTGTTTAATAAATCTTCTTTTCTTTCATAAATAAAACTTATTGTCTGCCATTTTTTTTTTTTTGGTAAGCGTTTAACAGGAACGCCTAGTGATTATTTCTTTAATTTTTTTTTGTATTTCACTTCATTTTATCTTTCACTCACATATTTATTTTGCACTTTATTGATTTTTTTCATCATTTTCTATTTAATTTGACCATTATTCGGTTAAATTTTCACTATTTTCATTCAACTAAATAACAACCGCTTTTTTCACAAACACTGTTAAAAGTAAACTTAGTTTTTGTTCTTGCATTTCTTATGTATTTGTTTATTATCGAACAGCTGTTGGTTGAATTCAAAAGAATGATACTGTAACAGTGCGAGAGCAGTGAAAAGAGTGAAAAATGTTGTTTGAAGAGAATAACAACATATTGCTAAAAACAGAGATGTTATACAGTTAAAAAACAATTGGAGAAACAGTGTTGGTAAGCGCAAGCAACAACTAATCAGCTACAATATGTTTCGATTAGTAAAAAAAAGAAACAATATTAAAGGAATTTAATAAAATAATCCATTTTGATCATTATTTTAAATTCAAAAGGTCAATTATACAACAAATGGACTTTTAGCAGACTACACATTTAGCAAAACTTGAAGGAAGGAAATTATCTGACACCTCCTCTGCAACTGTCCAGCAATTAGTATGTTGAGAAGTCGGGCTGGGGTTTTTTCCTCAGTCTCTTATGTCCTCCCATTCCTATCTCTTCTTCTTTTCCAATTTCCTTATCTCCCTCACACTTCTCTCTTTCTCTCTCTCTCCCCTCTAGGACAATGGGTCATTATGTACTCTGGGTATTAGACTTGTCTCAATTACAAGTACACGTCCACAAACCTAACCTAACCTAGAGGTGAGGGAGTGGCCTTTACCCTTTAATTTTACTAAATTTCGACACATTACATCTCAACTTCAAAAAGATCATCCTTGTTAATCTATACGTGCTGAATGGTCTACATGCAGATATGTGGTTGCCTATTTCTTGTAGTGGTGCTGTGCGTTCTTATTGAACCAAGTTGGGGGACTAGGTTAATATTTAGAGGAGAGGAGGGATTCGAATACCTTTGTTAATGGGAATAAAAGGGTATCGGTTGGCATTTTCGCTGGTTTATTTGGTCTTAGGGTGGGAATTTCCCTCGCAGATTTCCACATATCGAACACGACCTGTTGCTCAACTGAGATGATACAAACCTACCGGCATGCAAGGCTTTTGCAGCATCAACATCAAGATGTCAGCTGGTCTCAGGGCTTTAGAAGATATAGCTGTGCTGTCACCTTCACTTCTGAGGATGAGAAGTAAGATGTCCGCGTATCTCTCTTTAGATTCGCGGTATCTCGTAATGAGTCCCCCTTTGCCCTGTTATATTGTCTAGAGTGTTCTACATTTTTAGTATCAGAAATTCCTCTTTGATGTCTCTTATTTATCCTGACAGGTGATCAACTCTTTCGTCGGTGAGATCACTAGCTCGTGATTTTTCCATTTCATTGGTAAGTTGTACGGCCCATGGTAAGAGGCTAGGCAGTTGATTGGTGTACTTTGGCAGTTATTCGGATGATTGAGTTGTCGTGCAGTGGGGGAGGAGTCTATCGCATTGAGTCCGTTTGTAGATTCGGAGAGGAATGGATACGAAATCCTGTATTCCAAGTTGAGTTGCGTCATCTGTATCCTTGCAATAGCTCCCGAAGCCCCTATGTAGTTAGTGAATCAAATTTATGATGTAGACCTCCGTCCACTTAAAAATAGTTTTTGCTAAACTGGCATTAACCCCTTTCATGAAATATTATCCCTAACCATACATAAATTAGTTGTGAACATCGTGACTAACAACTGATACCCTTTCGAATAATTGAAGTCTATAATCCCCATATGATTCATGGCATGTGTCTTAATTACCATGTTCTCGATTAAAAAAAAAAAAAAAAAAAAAAAAAAAAAAAAAATTAGCACCATCCTGCCTCATACATTCATTCATGTTGCAGAAAACATGAGTCATTTCAATAATTCGTTACATTTCAACTGCTTGTTTTAACTCAAGGTCGTTAAAACATAAAGAATTTCCATTTTTGTACGCAGCCCGTCCCTATCCCCCTCTCCTCTCCACTCCAGCATAACAACAGACCCAGAAAATTAACAAGAAATGAATTTTTACCAGGAGGCAAAAATTATGAAAAAAGCGAAATGAAACGACATTAACCCTAATCAAGTCAGGAAAAATTTTTACAAATCCAGTCAAAATGTGTCTCAGAGGCACATATAAAGAATTTACACATTTTATCAAATTTTTTCTTCTCAGTTACATAAATTAAATATTATTTATTTATTTTCGCATTTTAAGCAAACTAGAACTTGTGAACAATGCTCGTTGCAAGTATTTTTGTGGCAAATACTGCAAGACTGCTTACACATTCTGCATATCTTCATGTGGGCACATATAACATCTACGTCGCGCATTTGTCTGCCTTGGCTGGTTTTAGAATTCATCCTCGTGTAGTATGGAACGAACATTGGACAAATTGTTTTTATTTAATTTTAGAAGACTACGGCGTTTTAGATTTGGAACAACAAGTTCATGAATTAAATCTTTCAGAAATATCTTTCGTCGTAGTTGCTTTTGACTTTCGTTCCAATTTGGAAATTTATTTGTCCAAATAACAAAGGCTGCAATGTCTGAAATATTAATAAGATTGTAAAAGTGCACGAGTGACCAACGATTTGTTTTACGTTTGACGGAAAAGCTGTGTGCCATTTGACCAAGCATATCTACACCGTCTTTTGCCTTATTATAAACAATAATAATTTCTGGCTTGTTTTTGTTGTCAGAATTTATGTATGTTTGAATCGTATTGTAGTGATGAAAGTAACAAAACTACTTTATTGTTCTTTGGACCATAACTTACATATTTTTCTGAAACCATGTAAGGATCTTTCCGTTGGTTTTGTTTTGGCTGCTAGAAAATCAGGCGGAATGCATCTTTTATTTTTTTCGCAATGTGCCAACGCATGTTAGACCTTTCGAAAACAGTCGTTCTACAAATTCAAACGAGGCAAACAAATTGTCGTATGTCATGTTTCGATTTGTTTTTCCAAATGGTTTGCACAGTTCTTCAACAATTCGCTCACCGACATTTTTACTTTTTTCAGGACCTTCTTGTCCTAGAAAAGGAATTCCATGAAGAGGATACCGAGCTTCTGCATCACAAATCCAAAAAATTGTGAAACCATATTTATCCTGGTTTGATGGTATGTACTGTCGAAATGACACTCGTCCTCTAAATGGCACCAATTGCTCGTCAATTGTCAAATATGCACCAGGTTTATATGACTTTAGCAAATTTGTCCTTTGCTTTGCGTTGGGACCGTGTAGATTGGTCATCGAATCGAATATGGCGCAGTATTGTTACGAACCTATGTTTTGGCATGCAGGCTCGGAAAATACTGCAACCAAATAATGGGTGCCAGAACTCTTCGTAACTCATTATACCTTGTTTGTTTAGTCCAGCATTAAATAATAGACCGATAAAAGATTGTATTTCGATGTGGTCTACTGGCTGCTAGTTAGCATTGCCATATGTGCCTCATAGGCACATTTTGACATGATTAAGAACATTTTTGATTGGAACAAAATAAAAAATAAAAAAATTAATTTATTACTTGAAATTTGTAAATTATAATGAAAACAATTGAAACTAGGAATTCAAGAAGCAGTAAGAACTAGAACCTATATTTAAGGAAGTTACTACATGATAAAGTGAAAAATGTATCTGAGAGGCACATGTTGGCTTGATTAGGGTTAAACGTCAAACAGTTTAGCAACAGGAGGGGGTGGCGGAAAAAGCTGAGAAAATTGCAACAATATTTTGAAATGACAGAAGCAAAAAAGGAAGAAAAAGAAATTCGAGAAAAAAAACAATACAAGACAACAACCCCTAATGGAGGCACACAAATAGAGAGAAACGGATGCATAGAGACATTAAAAATATTTTCATTCGATGGCTTAAATTTACAAACGAAGAAGACCCCCAGCCACGAATTCTTAAGACTTAAAAGGAAAAACGAAATCAAAAAAATTTGTGCAGAACAAGCCAGACTCTTAGATGTTCTACACTATCAATCAATCGTAATAAACTGTCATTAACTTAAAAGTCAAATACTTGGTTCATCGGCGAACTCCAATTCTGGCATATTTTTCCAATGGCAACTGTGAAGTGCTATGTGGCTTGTTCTTGTAATCTTGGAATCACTCAATATAACCCTATGGATCACTACTATCTGGTTTACCTATGACAGAGTAGGGCATTAAAAAGAAAACAGAAGCAGAAACTGAATGAATGAGAAGTGAAACACACCATTAGTGAAACCACCATCACTTTAACACTCACATATTAATACCACCCCTCAACGGCAAGACCAACAGTAAAAGTTGACATAAAAGGACAGATGAACTTTATATGGTGCAAATAGGTTCAATTTCACCATGACTTTCGCCTAGAAATTATTAACATTGTACTGGTCAGGCAGCCTATACGGGAGTTGAATATCAGAACTCGTCTTTTATACTCCATAGCCTATTCTGTCCAATATCCTGTGTTATATTTTCGTAACCATTTTTAATATAATTTCCGCATTGTTCTAGTCGAGGGTCTCTAATAAAAACAGAACCCAGATTCGCAGACTACCGGATCCTACTGCATAGAATTATAGATAGCCATGTCAAGGAATCCAATACAGTTTTCCTTATGATCGGGCGTTACTTGGAACCGGAGATATAGGTGACGAAGCCCATTGTATTTTCTTAAACCAGCAAAAAAAGTGTTTTATATAAAAAAAATGCAAGTCATCGGCAAAAAACGCAAGTCTTCGGCAAAAAATGCAAGTCATCTACTAAAAAAAATGCAATCATGCAACCAAAAAAATGCAATTCATCCAACCAAAATATGCAAGTCATGCAACCAAAATATGCAAGTCATCGTCCAAAAATATGCAAGTCATGCAACCAAAAAAATGCAAGTCATCGTCCAAAAAATGCAAGTCATACAACAAAATAAAAAAATGCAAGTCATGCAACCAAAATATGGAAGTCATCTGCAAAAAAAATTGCAAGTCATACAACCAAAAAAATGCAAGTCATCTGCCAAAATATGCAAGTCATGCAAACAAAAAAATGCAAGTCATCTGCTAAAAAAAATACAAGTCATACAACCAAAAAATGAAAGTCATCCAATCAAAAATTGTAAGTCATCGTCCAAAAATGCAAGTCATACAACTAAAAAAATGCAAGTCGTGCTACTAAAAAATGCAAGTCATGCAACCAAAAAAAATGCAAGTCATACAACTAAAAAATGCAAGTCATGCTACCAAAAAAAATGCAAGTCATTCTACCAAAAAATGCAAGTCATGCAAACAAAAAATGCAAGTCATCGTCCAAAAATATGCAAGTCATGCAACCAAAATATGCTAGTCATGCTACTAAAAGATGCAAGTCATGCAACCAAAAAATGCAAGTCATCTGCTAAGAAGTGCAATTTGCAAAAAATGTGTCATTTTGTTATCCCTTTTATATAAAAATGAATATTAACTCAATGAGAATTATTAAAATTCATTTTTTTTCCTCGTTTGAAGATAGCGATCAGTTTCGTTGTCTATGTATATCTCCGGTCCCAAGTAAAGCTCGACCGTAAGGAAAACTGTTTTGAAATCCTTGATATCATGGCTATCTAGCCCACTAGGTCCATTTCCCCCCCACAAGTCCTGTTTTTATTCGATTTTGACCGATTTATATATAGAATAGAGAACTTAATTTTTTCTCATTTGAAGAAAACAATTAGTTTCGTCTTCTGTCTCAATGATTAGGCGATCGTAAGGAAATCTGTTTTGGACTCATTGATCTAATAGCTATCCAGCACACTAGGGGGATGTGTCCTAATAACCCACTTTCATAAATTTTATCGACTTTATGCCGATTTATGTAGAGCATTTTGCAAAAACTACTTACTACATACTCACCCAAATCAAAAGAGGGCAATAGATGAGAGCTATTATAGAAGTACTAATGGGGCAAGGCACTTTTAGCTACTGGATAAGCAGCTGGAATAGGGATATCTCCGTATTTGTGTGGACCATGTGAAGGAGCAAAGGAAACATTGCATCATTTTTTATTTCAGGCTGCTTATCTGCAGGAACTTAGATAGAGCTGGATAGGTAGTCGATTTGTAGAGGAACTGGTAGATCTGTAGGATTGGATACGTGAGGATCTAACAGGATTAAGAAATAGAATTGACCGGGCTAGAGGGACATTTTTAAAGGAAACTACTTTTGTTTTTTTGCCTTTTTCTCATTTTTTTTTCTTTTCTTTTGTTATCTGAAGGATTACAATGGATCAATGGGCGTCTGGCTGAAGGCATATAACTGGGAATATGGTGATATGCCACGCTTTAAGCCATCTTAATCTAAGAGGCCCTCGAAACATGACGAAATGTCGAGCTGACGATGAAAACAGCTCAAACATAACCAATATCATCAGGCTTCAGAGCAAGGTTAGTATTTTCTATTTTCTAGAGATGGACTTGATACCTTACAGGGGTGGCCCATCCTATTAGTTGCCACTGTACTTACAAAGTCATGTGTTTGTTTGTTTGTTTGTATGTGTTCAAGAGAAACATTATTTTAAGACTTGCTTGCACCAGTAAGTAGTTCGTCGGTATTACCGGGGAAAATTTTGGTTGATATTGTTGTTGTAGTATTCATTCATGTACATGGAAACTGATTGCGCCCATTTAAGTGCACATTCCAACAACAACAATAAATACTCGGCTTTCGTTTGAAAAATCAGGCCGATGAAGCATTAAATGAAAAAAAACGAACGAACGAACGCACGAACGAACAACACAGCCAGCTTTTTCCCCCCGTTTTATGTGTCAAAAATACAAAAACAAAAATAGTACAAAATTACAACAACGACAACGGCACAAAGAGCACAGAAGCAGTAAGAGTGAGTGTAAGGCATGGTACTCTAGTACTCATACTCACACATTGTAATCATTTTAATGGATTTCAGTTCAGTTTTCTGCTGTTCTTGGTGCAGCGATTGCTGTCGCTATTGCTGTTGTTTGTTTGCTGTGCCTTTGAGCCAGCCAGCCAGCCAGCCAGCCTTTGATAAGCGAGCAGAAATAGGCAACAAGTTTTAAATTTCATAAAGCATAAGCAAAACTATGTACTCGTATGTGAGTGTGAATCAGTCAGTGTGGATGCAATGTATGTATATGTAATGTTGTCGCCAGCAATACTGGGCCAATTTAAAGAGACTCGTTTTTCTTTCGTTTGTGTTCAGCACAATTTTTATGTCACTGTAATCCACTTGAAATCTTGTGATAGTTTCCCCAGCCTTATTGTTTGAGCTATAAAATACAAATTAAGTTGTTTAAGGAATTCTTGTTAATCCTTAGGGGGTTAATTGCTTATTCTCTCTCACTCAATCTCCCATCTCTATCTTTTTATTGTGACAGTACTTATGTTGATGTTGCTGCTACAGATGCTGTTGATGGTGATTATTTTTTTATGTCATATGGTCTATCAGCAATAACAACCTCAATGACCTGTTATCATGCTGCTCTCTAATCCCCACACCCACACCCGTTTTATGCGTTAAACTGTTTGTTTATTTTTACTCTCAAGGGTTTCTTTTGTGTGGGTTGGTGTATTTGTCATGTCAGCCAATTGTCTTAAAAACTGCCTTTAGTTTTGCTTCTTCTTCTTCTTCTTGCTGGTTCTTCCTTAAAAAATCGATGACGTTTTCTCGTTTTTTTTTCTTTTCATAGTTTGTGTTGCCTTTCATAAAAACTTTAATTGGCGGAGTTCAAATGTCTTAACGCAAGAACGTGATGTCATTAAGTTCAAGGAAAGGAAATGTCTGAACTTTTGTTCTTCGCTGTTGAGTTCACGTCTTCGTTATGAATACGAAATTCGCATTGTTTTACGTGCAATTTCTGTAAGCTTTTGGCCACTTGTCTTCAGGGTGACATTCAAGTCATGACATGGTCAAGGTACTGTTCTAAGTGGGTGTAATGGATAATAAAATCCTTATGCCACCTTCACGTTGCCAAATTGAATTACTTTCAGTCACGGCATTTGCTTGCATAATTTTGGATTTTTTTCTCTTTTTTGTTGGCAATGTGCGTTACGTGAAACGTAATTCTCACGGTTGAAATAGATCATTCGATTAGAATTTATTGCGTTTCCTGATATGTTGTGGTATTGGCAAGGAATCCTTTCTTTGGCATTTGCAGTGAGCTACCGCCCTAATGCTTAAAATCTTGATGCGGACCTATAAAGGTTGCAACATGCGGCCAATTGAAGTAGAATTTTGACCCATAAGAGGTCAACCACATGCCACATTTGTACCTCGAAACTAATCCATGTTAAATTGTACGAGTATGGTTGACAGGTTGTTATGCATCTAAAGAGAGCCAAATGTGGGTCTCTTTAATCATACTAGCTTAGCTACATGTTATCATGTCTTATCCCAAAATTGTTGATCTTCTTACTATAATAGCGACGGCAGAGATCTGCCTGTATTATCATTAGCGGTGCCTTGCGCACTACACCTACGTCGGCAGTGGAGATAATTTTGGGCCTCTTTCCGTTTGACCTTTTCTGTAGGGGAGTGGCTGCTAAAATAAGTAAACGTCTCTGGGCGACCGGACAGTGGCAGGTCTCGTATATCGGCCACGGGGTGGAAAGGACTCCGTCCAAATCTACACTAACGGTTCGAAGCTGAACGGAGCTGCTGACAGTGGAATTTTTTCGGAATCGGTTGGAATAGCCCAGTCTATAAGACTGCCAGACGACTGCAGTGTCTTTTTGGCGGAGGTAGTGGCAATACCGGCTGCGGCGAGAATTATTGGGGACGGAAGAGTCTCCAAGAGGAACGTCACCATACTTTCTGATAGCCAGGCGGCTATCAAGGCTCTAAGTTCTAACTTGATGAACTCTAAGACGGTGTACGGCTGTCGCAGATATCTCGACGAGATAGCGAAACGATATGATATCCATATCGTATAGGTACCGGGGCATAGTGTTATTCCGGGTAACTGCAGAGCTGATAAACTTGCCAGGCGGGGCACGACCATCGAACTCTCCGATGAATTCTCGAATCTGGGCATCCCTGCAAGCTCATAATTGATAATGCAATCGTAGATTTCGTCAACGACAAGTGGGCGGCTTCGGACACGAGTAGAACGGCTCGCAAAATCTGGCCAAGGCCGGATGAGGGGCGCACAATGAGTCTACTTAAACTGCAAAGAGGCGCGTTCAGTATAGTTGTCGGCGTCATTACGGGGCATTGCATTATGGGTATGCGTGCGAGGCGCATTGGTCTTGGATACCTTGCTAACGACTTCTGCAGAAGCTGCAGAGATGAGGAAGAAGAGGAGACTATCCCACACCTGCTGGGTACATGCCCGGCTCTGTGTCAAAGGGGAAGGAAGTACTTGGGTACTTACTACATGGATGATCTGGAGGAACTGTCAGAGATTGACATTGGCAGCCTAAATCGCTTCATCAGGAACTCCGAGTGGTTTTGAGATTAGGGGATAGCGGATAACAATCGGCCCAATGCGGCCTAAGTGAGTCCTTCCAAAATGTTTCTTGGATGGGCAGCCACCTCTACCTACCTACCTACTATAATAGCTTCATCTGTCCTGTATCAAATCGTAGAAAGAAATTTCGTCAATGACTAAGCTCGTGTGGAACCGATATTCAGCCTTATTTCAATGATCCTAAAAACCTTTGTGTCATGTCTAGTCTCTGAACAATAGAAACCAGATGGTTAGGCTTGAGGATTTTCATTTTTTTTTATCAATATTTTCTTAAATTGGCCTTTCAAGGCGTACCAGCACAACTCAAAGTAGTGCAAAAGTATTCCAGAAGTTGACAAATTCCCATAGGAATGCTGGAACCTGACATAACTTTAATGCTATGGCATTCGGGAATGCCTAAGTTCATAAGAAGTATCTTAAAATTAAAAACTGAACGTATATTTTCAGAAATCTGGCATTCCTTTTCACTTCAATGAGCAGAAACTGTAGAACATGCCTTAGTTTCTATCTGTTGACGTCCTTTTTTGTTGCCCTATTAAACATGTGTGTGAAGATAAATTTAAATTTAACTAGCAAAGACAAAAACCAAAAATTTTAACAGAGCTAATGTTAGAGTTAACAGCAATGTTATGTGGTTAACAGAAACTGCGAAAACTAGTCAAGGAAGAAATCGCCCAAATATACGATATCAGGGACTTGCTGCAGATATCTGCCTATATACAAATTGTAGCCTAAAGTGCCGCTAATAAAACCCAATAAGTGGTATATCCCAAATAATATTGGAACTGAAGATATTGGGCTTCTAATATACCCTATGTTAACAGTGCCAGGGTAGGATGACGGATGATGGATATTGTGGAAAAATGGGACTTGCTGCAGATATCTGACTATATACAAATTGTAGCCTAAGGTTCTTGTCTTTGCTAGTTAAATTTGAATTTATCATCACACACATCCTATTAAACAACCATGAGTTAAATATGGAATAAAATCTTATTATTCTAACGCCACCTGGCATTATTCAATGGCACTAATACAACACAAAAAACAGAAAGAAAAAAACTTACCCATTATCATGTTGTTCATATCCAAAACGCTTGAACGACTTCGCGTTCTTTGCAATAAATGTTGATGCTTTTCAAATGACATTTGTCTTGCTGTTGGCCACACTGGCGGTGAAGACACATTTTCATTTGCTTGTGTCGTTGTTATTGCTGCTGAATTATTTGTCGTTAAGGACGATGTAGTTGTTATTACACTATTTCCGGTATTACTATTACTGTTACTACTACCACTACCACTACCACTGCTAACACCACCAATACTACACCACTCAGCTTCCATGGCCTTGGAAGCACTGCGTTTAAAATGCTCCAAAAAACTGTCGATTTGTTTTTCCAAAGAGGAAGCGGCAGGTGGTGAATTTTTCTCCATGTTTTCTTTCGCACTTGTTATATTTAATTAAGAATTTTGTAATTTTTTGTATATGTTTTGTTGTATTTTGTTGTTGTTGTTATTTTAATTTTGTAACTGTAACATATAGTAGCCAGTGAGTGGCTTTATCTTTAGCACAGATCTGGAATTGGTTTGAAAATATTTTGAAGACCCACTTCAACACATTACACACACACAGCCATGCACATCTATAAACACTTTTAGGTAAGTGTAACAAAGTATATGTGTTACACGTACACAATTATATTTTACATGTGGAAATAAACACAAATAAACACCCATGAAGGTCAATTAATGCTCATGACGTTTTGTTTTCTTTTTTATGTATGGGGGAGGGGGTAAGAAAACACTTTAAATTAATAAGAATGCCTACTTTTAGGCTGTAAAATAGAAAATAATTTGATTTTAAGCAAATTTTAATGATTTTTTGAAGTGAATTTGCATTTCTCATTTAATTTTTAGGAATTTCTTTAGATTTCTCTCTTTCTCTCTCTTTTACATACACAAACACTCACTCACTTTCACACTTACACTTATGTATTGCATTAAAATATTTTTACACATCCGTTTTTATGACAACCATGTTTAATTTATATTTTTGTAGTTGTTGTTTTATTTTTATTACTTTATTTTTATTTTTTTTGATTACTTTAACGTGTATTTTTAAAAAGCCAACCGTATTTTCCTACTGCTCAAATTATACTGATTTTTTTCTCTTTATCTAGGTGGGTCTCTTACATTTGCCAAAAACTAAACTCTCTGTCATATACATTGACACACGTTATTTTACAGTTATTTTACATCATAACATTTCATACTATTTACGAAAATATCTTACTTTGACATGTTTTAACATTGCCATGTAATCACAGCCTTGGAAATTTCTCAACGAGAGTGTTATTGTTATTTGTGTTTATATGACCGTTACACCGCCCTCTAAGCTCTTTACCCTATTTAACGCGTTTTAATAGTTGCTTCTAGTTCTTACGCTCTCTCTCTCTCTGTTTCTCTTTACTGTGCATAGTGATTGAAGTGTTTATTTTTGTTGCTCTTCTTTTGTAAGTGCTTTTACCATTTCCTTCTGGTTGTTTGTGTTTCTTTTTTTTTTTTGCGGAACCGGCGCATTTATTTAACTATTGAAGGTTGTTCTGTTATTCTTGCATTTTTCTTTGTTCTTCACATTCTTTTTATACCCTACAGCACGATGATAAAGTGAGGAAATTAAAAAAAAACATTTTCCGATTAAACCGTGTGGAACCGAGTACTTTCTTTTTTATAACGATTGTTAGAAATAACCCCAAGATCGAATTATTTCGTAAGTAAAGTTATGAAAACTATTTAAAATTCACGGGAGTAACGAACAGCATACTCCACCGATTGTAACTGCCTTGGTTGTTATTCATACACAACAGTATGCGTACTCAGTAATCACATGTATTATTTCCATTGTTTTGTTTTCTTTCTTTTTGAGAGAGAGAGAGAGAGTATTTATTGTGCTTTATAAGGGTCAGGATTTTGTTTACATTACTCTGGTGTTTACATAAATGTATGTGTGGGTGTATGTGTGCATGTTTATCAGTTTTATTGTGAATAAAACCCCACCGGCAATATAGCTCTTGTAGAGGTTTTTAAGTGATTACGCATGTGCTAAACGAAGTCAGCTGTTTAATTATATTGTAAGAGAATAGTAAGGAAATCATTTTTGAACTTTAGTGGAATAGAATAAATGGCGGTTAATTTAAAAATTTTTATTTTAGAAAGCAAAAAAAAAAATCATATTTTATTTACTTTTCTCCGCAAAGAGAGTTTGCAGTTCTCTTAATTCTTTTCACAACGTTACATTAAAAGCCTATGGTAATGCCGTGTATTTTGCACATGTGTTTAAACACCAACTGTTATTAAGGTTGTAGTTTAAATTTTAACAGAACAGGTTAAAATAACTGTTTGAATTTGTATTCGCAAAATAACAGTTAGTTTTGAAAAGTTATCTTAACGTACAAATTTTTTTTAATAAAAATAGAATTTAAGCTTCAGAGATGAAACGAAAATCAGTATGATTAGCAAAACATGTCTATCCACGTACACCTATGTATGTATGTACGTATGTACATATATATACTCAAGTGTCATTATTAATAAAAGTAGTACAGTTTCGGACACCCTAAACTTACAAATCTGGGTTTTTGGCTTATGATCATAGCTAAACACCATTTTCAGTCAAATGCATCATTCCGCTGCTGCTTAAGAGTAGTGCAGCCGAATCTACAGTCAATTTTAGGCAACTCGAAATTATTACAGCATTTATCATGTGGAAGAAACATCCCCAATTTCTTGTCCAAAGTTTGAGAATAAGTTTCGACGTTAAACTACAGATCTTGCCACACACTGTTACATTTAACACGCATAACATGAGTGGAGTGAGAAAAAACTAGGTTGTAATCCTGACTGTAATGAAGTAATTCCAGAAACAAAATAATATTTCTTAGAGCCCCGTAAAGTCTTGGGGCGACCTTTATATGCATTAGAACTTAAACGATATATTTTTTCAATTTTAATAAAGAAAATTACTTACCACAAATTTTTTCGTCCACACTCCTTTTGTTATTTAAGCAGTATCATATATTTTATTATAATGCCTCTTCTTCTTCTTTATTTCTAAAAATATATTCCACAATCGAAAAAATCTACATATAATTTAAATTAATTTTTAAATAAAACCGGTTTTTAAAAAGTTAAAAGCTTTAACTTTGTTATTCACTGTAATGAGAGCATAAAAGTGGCTCTCTTTTAATAATGCAAATAATTCTCTTAAACAATGGCAATGAAAATAAATATGCTGTGGCTTAATCACTATCAATTATTAAAACAACAAGAATGAACAAAATAAATACTTTTATCAATTTCGATTTCATAAACACATTAAACAGCGAATTATTGTTGCTACTTTTTTTTATTTATTCACTATTTATTTATAAACTTTATCATCTCATACGCTTTAATGCAGCCACAGTGCAAATAAAAAACAAAACGACTAAAATCAAAAGGCGCCCACTAAAAAAGAACAGTTTTCTACCACAATAATAAGTATAGTAAGAGGAGAATATTCCTTAGCACTCTAAATAATTTAAAAAGAGAGAAAGAGAGAGAGAGAGTAAAAATAAATAAAAAACTCATGAGTAGCGAACAGCTTCAATGCGCAAATTTCTTAACGTTGGCGTTTTTTGATTCTTTAATTCTCGATCTTTTGTTTCTCGTTTTTCTTGATGCACGTTAAGATAAACAACAAGAACAGCAACAATAAGAGGAATGTTTTTTAAGGAAAAACTCTACATGTGGTCTGGGGTGGTGGTGGTGATGAAGAACATTAATGTGTACATACTTCTTTTCTGTTCATGTATAGGTAAACATGCATTGCTTTTAGTTGGAATATGTGTGTGAGAATTTATCATTACCTCTGTTTGTGGTGTATATATGGGAGGCTCCTCTAAACTCTTCTTGTTCTTCTTCATTTTATTTTTTTATGTTCATAATGATGTTGGTTTTATTTTTGCTTTGCTCATTATGATGTTTTGTGTGTGCCTATGCAGGCTTTCCCTATAACCAAATGCCACTACAAACATTCAGTTACTCGCCGCTGGTGTACGAAACAACAGCATTTCTCTTCTCTACTAAGCAAGCAAAGAAAACCGTGAAAAAAACCTCAACGGGTCACAAAAAAGAAAATTTACAAGATTTTCATAATTTGCTAACGTTTTGAAATAAAAATTTTTTTTTCGGTGAAAATTTATAGGAAAAAAATTCTTAAAAGGATTTTTAATAACAAGTGAATTTGAATTGTAAATTTTTTTAAGTGTTTGATAAAATAAAACAAAATGAGCAGTAAGTTTTTGAGGCGAATTAAATAGAAAATGAAAAAAAAAATAAAATTAAAGATTTTGCAACTTTAGTAAAAGAAAAAATATTAAAAAAAAATTCATGCAGCATGGCAAATGCATTTAAAAAAAATATATTCTTTAATAAAAATTGTTTTATTTTTTTTTAAACAAAAGATCATGGCTTTTTACAAGCATACATAAAACAAACATAAAATAAAAGTGACTGGCTTTTTTTTTATATTCTTATAAAAAAAAATAATTAAATTGTTTAATTTTATTTTTTAATTTTATTGTAAACAAAATGGTTTTAATAATTATTACAATGCTTTAATATTAATTTAATTGATATTCTTATAAGATTTATAAGATTTTCTATAAAAATCAGTAAGAATTTCTAGCGACCTTAAGTGACCTTCAGCTTTTTATTTAGCAGTGTTTTGCTCTTTGCAATCACAAAACCAAACATACATATACTCATTCTGTTTTCTCTCTTAAGTTCTCATAAAGTTTTTATGCTTACCAAAAAAAAAAAAAGAAATGAAGAAATGAAAAATAAAACAACAATAATAAGAACAAGTAACAATTAAAATAATTGCATTGAATTATTATGTTTTTATTTTATTTACCTAAACATTCTCTTTTTTCTGTTTTTCTTTTGTTATTTGATAAGAATATCATTCTTTTTCTTTTCTTTTGATACCTTTTCATATATACAGTAGTTAAGCAAAGAAATAGAACCAATTTTTTTACAGTTTTATTTTATGCTCTCTTAATATACCGCCTATCTACCTACATACATACTTACAAATCAATCATTTTGTTTATATCAAATACGCGGTTACTTATTTCGATTATTTGTTATGTTTTTGCTATTGATTATTTTTTTCTTCCTCTTCCTGCTTTTCATTTCGTTTATTTTTTCTTCTTCTTCTACCTTTCCTACCCTTAAAAAAAAACGTTTTCGTCATTGGAATATTACGTTACTTTAATCGTAACTTGACCTACAATAATCGTTTATTTATTTATTTTGTTTGTTATTGTTGTTGTTATTATAGAACTAAGTATTTATTCGTAATCTTGCTACCGCTACGTTGTTTACTTATCATGCAGTAATCAAATCTGCCGGTATTTTTTTTATATTTTGCATCATTGTTGTTGTTTGCCTATTGTAGAGTGGAAAAAAAGAGCAAAAGAGAGACGATTCAATTAAAAATCAAGCATTTTATGCCGGTTATTGTATTATTTTTAATTTGCAAAAGCAAGAGATTTAGAGTGACCAGATATTAATATTAATTTATTAATTAAAAAAAGGAAAAATAATTTAAACTATAAAGGTTTTTATTTGATGTGAATATTAGGCCAGCATAATATAATAATTAATTAAAAGAACCCTTATACTTGTTGAAAAAAAACTACAAAATTTGTTGCCTAAAGAAAAAATTGAATAAAATATTCTCTATGGTCCATAATTGATAGCATTTACCATAATATTTTTAATCAATCATTTTTTTAATTTCTTCAAAGAAAGAATTTAATCATACCCCCCCTAAATCGTACCAAGGTTACTTTACAAATTCCGTTTTTAAACTTTATATCGTCTTTACATTCGCAAAGTTTACTTTGACAAATTTGTGATATTTTGTTTATATATATATGAAGAACAAAACTGCTTTGGCGGTCCATCATACTGTGTACCTACCATCATTCCTTTTTCTCTTATCCCCTACAAACTAAGACTTTGTTTGAGTTCACTCACATCAAGTCTGGCTTGTCAAGTCTTGAGTTTTTTTGCTGAGTAGGAAAACGCAAATGAAAAGGCGAACGTAGAAATAGAAAATTCGCGATATAAACGTCTTGTGTGTCTACGTACATAAGTGCACGTTTAAAGGAGAATTAAACAAATGTGTTAAACTGGACTTTGCAAAGTAAGCTTTAAACGTGTAAAAGGCTGTCTTATTCAGGTCAAAAACCGCAAACTTGTTGAAGTCTTAGTGGCAATTCTAAAGGAATGTTGTCCGTATTGATAAACGCCAAAGCACTTGATATTTTTACTGTGAGAAATATTCGTCATTGGTAGATATGAGGCAGACACGTCCAGTCTATAAGTCTATAAAAATCCTTGTCTTCATTTTAAATCTCTAGATATAGGTCGGACCCAATATACTGTCTTCATGCAAAACTTGTCCATTGCTTTTGGACAAAGCCGCTTGAGAATGAAAGTTCAATTGTTGACAGTATGTATGGAGCGCCTAAAAAGTTTGCACAGCCTTTCTGAGTGTCAAACTTGGTGACCAGTGCCGGTTTTGAATGTTTTTTTTTTTTTTGGAGTAAATGTTAGATCCATACATATACAGCTTTATTTAAGTATTCCTAGAGGTTTTTCTGCTGCTCATGAGTTCATTCTTCATCATCAACATGAAAACTGATGTGAATCACTACCGATTCGAAGAAGTTCAGGTCACTGAAATTTTTTCCGAAAACTCTTGTGCAACGAGCGCTAATGTTCTGAATCGATTATTTATTTTACAAAGCATGATCACATATGGTGCATATTTTTGGCTTGTCCAGAACCATAGCTCTCTAGGAGCACTTTTTGTATAAATTCTAACGAAATACAGTCGCACTTACATATCATGAGATGTAGATTACCAAGGCCATCTGTTGAAAAGGCATTACGCTACCTTCCTGGTACCCTGCCTATTTTTGGCTTGTCCAAAACGATAGCCCTCCAGGAACTTTTTTTGTATGAATTCTAGCGAAATCCAATCGCACGTACATATCATGAGGAATATCATGCCTTTATGTAGATTACTAAGGCCATCTGTTGAAAGGGCATTACACTGCCTTCCTGGAAAACAATACAACTGGTCACCTTACTATTACATGCTTTTACCATGATGCCCACTTGCATTGGCTTTATTTTAACGGTCATTTTTTTGAAATTCAAATTTGTTCACCTTGTGATTCATTTGTTTTTTTATTTAAATTAATGAGTCTGTGTGGAATGAGTCTGTCTGTAATGACTGTGATTATTTTCACTTTTAATTTGAATCACTTTTATTTCTATTCTCCTCTGTTTTTTTTTGTTTTTTTTTGTTTATTGCAGACTGATATTGTTTTTTTAAATTAATTTACGACACATTCAAATCTTTCACTTTTTTAAGGCCAAAAACAAGATTTATGGCCTTGTTTAGTGGCCAGTTTAAATACTGTCATTAATTTAATTATTAAATGCAAAATAATGAAATGAAATTAAAAAAAACAAAAAATTGTTTTAACGATTCAACCACCACCCACCTATTAAACAGAAATTTCCATGAGTTTTGAAATTTTTTCTTCAAATCATTTTTATTTTTAAATTTTAATTTTTGAAAAACAAAATTATAGAACTGCTCTGAATTAGTCATTGTTCCCGAAAATAATGCATTCCGTCATTTATAAATCATACACAAAAAAAAAAAAAACAATGTGTAGGTTTTTCTTGTTGTTTTCCTTTAGAAATTTATTAAATTTTTCCTACTTCAGTTTCTGTTTCAGATTCTGTTTTAGTTTCTTTTGTTTTTATCAAGAAAAATGTCAAAAGACACAGCCTCTTGCAAAGAATTTTTTTCCGGTTCTATTTATAGAACCCCACTCGGCAACAAAATGCCAACATCACTGGCTCTCTCTTTTGTACCCCAATTGAATAAAAAATCTTAAAAAAGATTTCTTTCTTGCCTTTCCATGGCACTTTAAAAAAATGTTTCCTTACTTTACTGATGGAGTCAATGCTTTAAAGGAGTCACATGTAAACTTTAAAGATTGTAATGATTGTGTGGCATTTTTTTTTTTGATTTCTTTAATTTATTTTTATTTGATTTTTTCATTTTGTTTGCCCTTCATTTCAAGTGGCACTATGTACGCTGTGTACCAGATGGTGTTTGTGGAGATGTTTGTGAAGAGTGCAACTATTGCCTTCGTCTCCTTCTCCTTCTTTAAAGAAAAGTACTTGAAAAAGGTTTAATTCGTTCGTTCTCTTCTGGGAAAACAAAATCCTTGAGAATATTAACGAATATATTATTATATACAGAAAATTTTCTGATTTTATTTCGGAATTGTTGTGTTGCAATTGAATTTTATTGTAATAAAGGGTTATCCATTATGGGTTTTCGAAAGTATAGTTAAACAAAAATTATATTAAGCTATGAGAGTGGCTCGGACCTTGCCCTTAAAACTTTACTGCAGAAAATTTCATTGGTCAATCACACACGAGAACAATTATACTGGTACAAAATGGCAGCTTGTGGGCAAGAGAGGTGAGGAGAGTGGTTTTTTGCTGGCATAATTTTTCAACCAGCTTCTACCCCGCACAAACCAATACATAAACAACACAAAACCAAAACACATACAATATATGTTGAAAGATAAACGTCAAATAAGTAAAAAAAAACTAATACACATAAAGCAGAGTACATGCATACAATTTTATGCCAGATGAAATAGTCTCGTGTGTGACTGAAAGAACAAAAACTGTGCGGCTTAAAAAATAGTCTCGTGTGTGATAGCACATTCGAAACATAATCATTGAAAGCCTGTTGTTCTAGCACTCACTCAATTATGTATACAAAAAGTTATATAAGGCCAGCCAGTTTATTTGAAGCGAGTGTTTGTTGGGCTTCACATAGATGGTGAGGCATTATGAACCCTAAGGTGTACGAAATTTGTAGCGGATGCGGTGAAATTCTCCATGCTTTCTCTAATGGAAGCCATGTTTTCCACAGTGCGTACATTGCAATGCCGTTGTCTAATAGGAAGTGTGTTGGCTTATTAGACACGAGCCAAATTCCATTTCAGACATCTGCAACAGAACCGAAATATTAAATAACTTTTGGCGACTTCCTCTCGGCAGCCTTCTGGTAAAAACTCTGGGAGTAAAAGAAATTGTCGTGAAAAGTTTCTTTACACACTGTTAATCGAAGTCTTCTCTAAATCTGTTTGATCTGAATCGACATTGAACTGTAGGTACTAACACTCATGGATAAAATTAACACACACACAATATGAATAGTGATAGTGATAAGCTAGGTTGTAAACCTCATTAAAAGATTGTAATAATGAATCTGATGCATAGACTTGATAATATCTGTATTGCTATCAGTTTCTTTTTCCGTAGTCTAGTAGGTAGTGTGTTCGCTTATTAGATGTAAAGCCCGGATTCGAGCGCCCTACGCCAGTAGTCAAAACGAAAATATGAAAAAAAAATATTTCTACGGCGACTTCCTCTCAGCAGATTTCTGGCAAAAACTCTGAGAGTAAATAAGCCTGCCATGAAAAAGTTTCTCAAAAATTCTGTCGTTTGGACTCCACTTTAAACTGTAGGTCCCGCCACTCATGTATAAAATTAACATACACAACATGAGTGGTGTGAGAAGCTAGGCCGTAATCCTGACTGAAGGGTTGTAATTGGCAATTATGTATGTATGTAAGATGTACAAAATTCCTGCGCATGCCGTCAAATCCTCCATGCTTTCTCTAATGGAAGCCATGTTTCCACAGTGCATACATTGCGTTGCTGTCGTAGTCTAGTAGGTAGTGTCTTGGCTTATTAGACACGAGCCTGGGGTTCTTTCAAATCCTATCTCAGACATCTGCAACAGAACCGAAATATGAAATAACTTGGGGCGACTTCCTCTCAGCAGACTTCTGGCAAAAAATCTGGGAGCAAAATAAATTGTCGTGAAAAGTTTCTCTACAAAACTGTTGATCGGGGTCGCCTAAAAACTGTAGTTAATTAATATACACAATATGGATAGTGATAAGCTAGGTTGTAAACCTCACTAAGGGATTGTAATAATGAATCTGATGCATAAATAGGCTTGATTATATGTAATGCTATCAGTTTCTCAAAATTTCTTGATTTTTTATGACGATTTTTAAATGATAAATGATAAAGCTTTCACTAAACAGAAACTAACAGTCTAGGTTCGATTCCGGTATCAGTCACAAGGATAGTAAGTCAAACATCTGGAAAACCTAATCATTGAAACTGCAACAAAACAGAGAAATATTAAGACAGGGTAGAGAGATGTCAAGCCAATGCTCTTTAACACATTGACGGCCGCGGCAATTTTCAGAAAATTGGCCACGTAAGCCAACATTGACTTTGTAGTCTTACACAAAAATAGCCGGTTTAGTGAGGACGAGATAACTCGTAGTTGACACCCGGACGTTCGCAATCTACGAGTTATCTCGTAGTTGGCAGTCAACGTGTTAAAGATACATATGTTAAGTAATAAAACCTAGTTTTTTTACTGTCAGAAGGGATGTCACTTTATATGATTTTCAGAATTTTACTGGCGGTTAAATGATATCACGATTATGAAGGGCATTTTCAATTCGTTACGTATTAAGTTCCTTTCCATTTGCAATGGTAGGCAGCCACGATGCAATGAATGATTTTTATAAATTTCTTGGCCTCTTTAAATGCGAAAAATTGTACATGATATGCTGCTAAAGAAGAAAGAAATAAAAAAAAGAAAGGAAAGGAAAGGAAAGGAAAGAAACTTGTTTTCTTAAAAAGGGATTAATTTTTTCCTCTTTACATTTTTGCATCAACGCCATTCAAGTATATTTCATTATTTCAATAACCATACCATATACATTCACATGTTCTTCATGTTAATTTTGTGAATAAAGCAATACAAACCGATTTTGTGTCATTGCCAAAATCGGTCGATGGGATGGGGACGGGGGGAGAGAGGGGAAAAATAGAGCCCAAAGAATTGATGGGAAAAATCTGTTTAAAATAAAATGTGCTCTTCTTTTGAAATACTTGGTAATTATTTTTCGTTGGCTTTTTAGCATTATTTTGACACTATATGGGGGCGTGTGTTTTCTATTATTTTTAATGATTTTCTTCATTCTTTTTTTTCTTTCTTTCGTTTAATTTATTATTAATTGATATTGTTTATTTTGGCCAGGATTATGAGAACAGCAACTACAATAATGATTTTGAAATAAAAATTTCTAGCACAGCTGCCTGTATTCCCACAATTAATTGTTTATTGAATTTAAAAATTATTCTCAGAAACGTATGTTTTTTTTAAAGAAAGTTTTTATTTTCTTAACACAAATACATACTTTGTATATTAAAAGTATTGTTTATTTCAAGTGAATTTATTTGTTTGTTTGCAATATCTTCTTAATGTTGTAATACTTTTGGACAGTACTGTCTTTAAAAGTAATTCAATGAAGCGTAGCATATATCAAAAAATTGTAAAGCGTAACGTGGAACCGGGTTCCTATTGCATTTCTTTACTTAGTTTTTTCTGTAGGGATTTTCAAAATAATTTCTTAAAATATTTTGCAAACTTTTTCCTCAAATCTTTCTAATGTTTGTGTGGGTTTTTATTTATTTTTGCATTTATTTTTCAAGTATTTTTTTTATTTTTTTGAAAATATATTTTTATTTGACAAACATTTGCACTTAATTTGTTAATGTTTTAAAATAATAAATTATTAACCGTCAAATGCTAGATTTTATACTTTCTTTTGCGCATTTTAAAATTAAATTTAAAAAAAATTTTAACGAATGCAAATTGTTTATAAAACTTTCGATTTGCTTATTAAAGAAATATTTTAAAATTTTTTTTTTTTGAAATAAAAATTATTAAAAAAATGTTGATTTTATTAAAGATAAAACATAGAATCCCATGTTTATTAGGGATGTATGCAATGGCATATTTCTTGACTCTTATGGAAGCTGATCACTTTTTTCAGAAATTTTCTAATTTCCATACTTGGGAATGATGTATTGCAGCAGAATTAAGTGGAGCCAATTTTTTCCAAAATTAATAGCAATTGTAAATGCATCACATTTAAATATTTCTCCTTTTATGAAAAATTTACTTCCTTTTTAGTAGAGATAAAATAATTGTCTATACAGATAGTCCTTCTGATATTAAATACTTGAAATTCCCTTTCATGAGCACAAGAACTCTACTTTCAACTGTTGCTAGTCTGTTAATAACATAGAGGAGGAATGTAGGCGTAGCTGAGTTTGATAGAAGTGGCCTCATCTTATGATTTCCATTGAATTGAAAAGCCGTGTGCTATATATGTCTCTTGGTCCTATACAGTTTACGAATAGTATACAGTTTATGAATAGTATATAGCGGGATTAACTGTCAGTTATGGTCCTATTTTGACTAGTACAGGACCCATCCTTACTTGTGTGTGTGATTAATGGTCATTGGTAAACATACATAGCGCTTGAGCGACTATTGCCGCAGTTGCAGGGATTTCATAAAAAACATATATTGTCGTCGCTTATATGATCCTAGCGAAAGTAGGTCTTACATCCCTCTACATACATACATACATTATTGCTCAGTAAAATCCTTTAGTCAGGATTACGATCTAGCTTCTCACACCACTTATATTGTGTGTGTTAATTTTATACATGAGTGGCGGGATCTACAGTTTAAAGTCTGCTCCGAACTTCAGATTTTTGAGAAACTTTTTCATGGCAATTTTTATTTACTCTCAGAGTTTTTGCTGAGAGGCGGTTACCCGAAGAAATATTTTTTGAAATTTCTTTTTGTTGGAGATCTGTGACCGGCTATTTGAACCGTGGACTCAGGTCTAATAAGCCTATCTAGTAGACTGCGTGAATACATAGTCTATTAGGTTCAACTTCATACATATTAAACACGTGTTTTGAAAGGATAGTTCCGAAGCATGTCATCACGCACGTTTGCACATATTCATCCGATTTTTTTTAGTGAAATTAACATTGACATTTCGACATAATTGTGGCTTTATCTCAACATTTTTCAGATGTGTTCCCGTACAAATTTTCAATTGCTTTTGGCACACAGGAAATGGTATGAGGGCTTCAAATGTGACAATCTTTTTGGACTCAATTCTACATATATCGTATTCTCAACTTAATTTTTAGGAAATGACTCACAATAGTAGGACCGAATTTAAAACATGAAATATTTGGAAAATCTAAAACAAAAAAGAAATTAAGGGTTTGTAAAATAACTTCACGACCATGTTAGTTGCCTCTAGTGGCTTTTGTGGAATTCTTTAAACACTCGAATTATTCGGTATTTAGAATATTAAAACCCTATTGAAAATACTTGTTTTTAAAGATTCTGTACAAATAACATTTTCTTACGAGAAAATCCTATTCCAAGCCGAGTCAGATTGGCTTAATTTCGACTTTTTATATATTTAACTTCATGATTATTCCAATAGTATTGGTCCGTAGCTATTTTAGAGCGTAAGTGTGATAGTTCATTAATAACAGATTTATGAATTGAATTTCCAACAGGGATTGGGGTCTGTTATATTAACAGGAGTCTAAGGTTTTAGTTACTTTGCTTGTAATAATTCTAATATAGTTTGTAATTGTATTGCTATGAATAAATAAGAAAATATTCCAATGGATTTGGATTTCATAATGTCTGATAATTTGTATTTTATTTTAAAAAAAAATTATTTTTTTTGTATATTTTTTAATATGTATGTATTTATGGTTGGTTTTTATTATTAAGGAAACATATTAAATTTAATACATTTTACTTATATTGTATTTGATTTAGAAACGTCACTATTTCTGTAGATTTATTATCTGTTTTATTATTTTAAAATTTTATTTTTATGAATTTATTTTTATTTCTTTTGTCACATTCATGTGATAAAAATATAATGAATATTGAAATCAACAGATGAAGTGCTAAAATGTCATGCTAAATACCTCCGCATATACTATATACATACCCTATAATATATTATAAATTATTGTATATTAGATTAGATTTCGTGTGAACATCTGTGATTTCTTTTTGATTTTTTTAATTTTTATTTTTATAATCCACCACCCCCTACACATTTTCTTTACGTTTAAATTGTGAAATTCAAATAAGTTTTTTGTTGAAAGAATGCATGTTTTGTGTTAAAAGCATTAAAAATTTTTAATTATTTTTATTACAACAAAAAAAAAAAAAACAAAATATTAAAAAAGAAAAGAAATTAAAAATTAATTTTGTGTTACAAAATATTTACAAATGGCCAAAGCCAATTCTCTGGTAAGTTCTTAAGAAAAAAATCATATATTTTTTTCATATTCAAATACCCCCCTCCCAAACATCTACAGTACTTTAGTAAATGATTAATTTTTATTTTAGGTTGTTGTGTTTTTCTGTTTTTAACACTTAAAATTCTGAAATAATAATACAAAAAAAATAGTAAGAATGTGTATCTAATTAGACAAGAAAGTATAATTAGAGAGAGAGAGAGAGAGAGAGAGAGAGAGAGAGAGAGAGAGAGAAACATCACACATTCCAAATAACCAAGAAATATGAACAAAGCCACCCACACATAATTTTCCAAGTCACTTAGAAAATAAAATCGTGACAAAATAAAAAGAAAGAAAAATTCTTTGAAAAACATTATATATACACAGGATGTTTATATATATATATATATATAGAAACGATATCATATATAACACAACTAGCACTGTCACCGGCACCACCACCATCATCTGCAGATATACACGCCTACACCACACATCGCATTACCAAAGCGAAAAACCGCTTTACACTGCCCGACTGCATTTTAGTACCATAATAATAATTGTTGTTGTTGTTGTTTAACAAAATGTAGTTCGAAAAATTCGAATTCGAATTCGAAAATTGGATCTCTAACTATGGCTGGCTGCCTACCCTTTAAATCATACTCGATGGCGCGTAATATTGAATTTGAATTGAATTGAATTTGTATGTATAAGTACATAATGTTTGTAGCCCGCTCCTGCTGCCAACTGTTGATCTCAAAGGTAGTTAAAATTGGTTTTATTTTTGGTTTTTTTGTTATTGTTTTTATTTAATTTTAATTTCATAAGGCTTTTTAAAACATAAAACATATTAAACTTAATTTTTTTTCTAATGGCTTTTATTTAAATCTCATTTTAAGTTTAATAATTCTTCTCTCATTTTTAATAATATTTTTTAAATGCATATAAAATTTAATGCCATTTTATGTGTGCGCTCTAATTACCACTAATTAATTAATTGATTTTTTTTTATTAAATTTAAAAACAAATAAACAAATTTTAATTTGTTATTGAAATACCATGTACATAATAAAAATATACAACAAATAAATAAATTATCGTTTATAATCAATTAAAGTCAATAAAAATAATTAAAAATATTTTATCTTTAACCCCACCCACCACCAAATGAAAATGATTGTTTTATTAATTCACATTATTTAATAATATTGTATATTTGAAATCGTCTGTAATACGTATTAACCTATTAATATTCTAATCAATATTTTAAATATTATTTCAGGCTAAAAATTATTTTCTTTTCTTCTCATTATGATATTTACCCTGTTACCCCTGTTGAATACTTAGTCTAAATAGTAAATTATTTCAGAAACATTAATCAAAATTAAGTCCATTTTTTATCTGAACAAAATTTTACATATGTACAGGCACACTAAGGGCCATTATTACAACTTGCCGTTAACTAAAGAGAGGATTTTTCATTATTATAATTGGACAATAAGATAAAAGTGAGCGTTAAGCTAAATGGAGGATCATCCTGTTATCCATCCTTTTACTATGTTCATGTATGCACCTTTATTGCGTACATCGCAATTAGTGCCAATATTGATCTCAATATTTCATATAAAATCTTAATTAATTATTGCTCAATTAAATGCCAATTGTTATAATATTGTGTAAAACTTTAAACACAGCACTGTCATAAGTCTGTTTAGTGAGCATATTATAAGTAACCGAACACTTCCTGTTGATATTTTACAACTCAAATGTCAATAACGGCAAAAAAAAATGGCAACTTGCAAACAAACACACAAATACGCGACCAAAATAAAAACAATGTTGTTGTTTATCAGCTGTTAAATGAATATTGCGTATATTTATTATACTTGAACGGTTAACTCAATTAACCGAATATGGTTCTCAATTAAATTGCATACGTGAACATAGTATTTTAAAGTTAAGTTTATGTTTGAACTTACCAGACATATATATTATTTTCAATATGGCAACTTCAAATATAAACAAAATGAACAAAGACAAGTAGTAGTAAATTTTTATTGAGACTTATTTCATTTTTGACACTACACAAATCTTATACAAGTAAAGATATAACAAGGCGTCGTCTTATTCTAATACGCAGTGAAATGAAATGGCTATTGGCCTGCAAAATGGAAGGAAGATGTATCCATATATTAATGCTTGCTAGCATCAGTTATGTTGCCTAACAGAGCTATGTCTGTTAAAATTAAAATAGACAATAATACAAAAATTGGAATAAATATATACAATACAAACAAAACTGTCAGATAACGTTAACACGACAGTGAAATTGAACAATTCAATAAATTACATTTAACAGAACGTTAACATTAAACCAATTAGAACCGAAAGGTTTCCATATTCATAAAAGCAAATTAATATTAAACTTATCTAAAAATTGTCCATCTTGTACAGATAGATATAAAATCAGACTCTATCTGATTTCAATAAACCATCCGTAAAGCAGTCTAGATGTCAACAAGATGGATTTTCCGTGAAAATAATACAATTTCACCACCCGTAATCCTAAAGGATGGTATTGAACAAAGACAAGAAAAAAAACAGTAGACCGTCATTGCCACTTGCTTAATTAAGCAGTGTTATCGACATTGCACCGGCACTGCCATATTTTTGAAAAAGTTAACTTTATTATATCATTAGGTTATAATAACGAAATTAGTTAAAGATGACTTTAAAGTTCACTTTAGCTAAAGTTACCTTCAACTAAATCCAACTTTAACGGCAAGTTGTAATAATGGCTCTAAATGTAAAATCGTAAATATCACATGCTGTTATGGCCATTTTAAGTATGTGAATCCCTACAATTAAAAAAAAATACAATTATTAAAATTTTATTACATTTCATATATACTAAATGAAAGGCGAGGATGAAGAAAAATAATAATCTTAAATTATAATAAAAAATAAACAGTACATTAGAGACAAAAGCGCAAAATTCCTTTGCTCTCATTAAAATATTTGCAAAGAATTGGGCGAATAAAAAACAAATTTCTATGGAGCGTAATCCAAATGTGTATACATATATGCGATTTATCGCAAGTGAATCTTATTCAGCCAATTAGTCCTAAAAGATTTAATTGGCTTGCGCCCACCTTTAACGGAAGGCAATCACTAACAGCCTGTAGAAATATTTGAGCCATTGACAGTTTGAAAACATCAGAGTAGTGCTATACTCTCTTAAGCATCCTTAAGAAAATCCTTGTTAACTTCTTAAAGAAATTATATTTGTTTACAAAAAAAAAAAAATATATATATACATATATATCTTAATATGAGTATTTAAAACTCAGTTGAAACTGAATTGTCAGCAAAAGGACTAGACAGGCAAAAGCTCAGATAAGCCTAACTGAATTCGTTAGAACAGAATTAAGCAATTTTGAAAATTCTCTGTGTATCCAAACAACCTGCAAATTTAAGCCTGAACAATTTTTATAATTTTTTAACATATGCTAAATGTAGTTTTTGGACGTTCAATAATATTGGGTTTTACGGAAAGTAATTTCTTTTTCTTTCTCTCTGGGGGGGGAACATGGGGAACCCATACATCGATCTTCAATGATAATCCCAGGCCTTTCAATTGGTCATAAACTGTTTGATAAATTTAATCCCAATCGATTAAGTGTGAAGTTGGGTGCAAAAATATACAATTAAATCCTCTGTCGGGAAAAAACGAAATTACTTTCTGAACAATCCAATAAATGGACGAATGAACATCAACAAAATGTTAAGATACGTACTGTCATACGGAAAATCCGGATTCTTATATGAAAGTGAAGTTATTTCCATAAAGTTTCGCTAACAAATGTTTCCTAATAATACATGGAATATATTGATTTAACACAATCAATATCATAAATCTTCATAAAGCAATAATCGTTAGAAGGAAGGTGATGTAGTCAGTACCGTTTTAAACAGCATGGCTGGCCAAAAATAACCCATAACCATAGATTTAAATAGACTTGCTAATAGGATGAATTGCCTGCTAATGACTTCTGAAATTTAAAGAAATATTTCAAAAATATGGAGAGGATGTATTCTTAATGAAAATATGGCTATTTCGGGGCAAAACTTCTCACTGATCTGGTGAGGTTAATATATTTTTTTTAAATTAATTATTCTATGTTTAGTGGCATACAATTTGACCTATTTTTATGGGTACTTTTATGAAATGTTTAAGTCTTTAATTCTTTCTTCAAAAACGTTTGTTTTTTTTCAATTTTAAAATTTCATTTCATTTTTGCAATTTATCTTAGAGAGCTAAAAAAGAAAAATTAAAAAGAAATTTCTTTAAAAATATTAATAAATGTTTTAAAAAATAATTAAAAAAGAAAGAAACAGTTATATTACATATACATATATTATTTGTGAAACTATTGCATTCTTTGTACATTTAAAGAAATTAGAAAAAGTTTATTGACGTCAAACGAATGCTGTCATGTAGCATATAAGTACGTATTTGACGTCTATATACGTCATATAAAAAAGTACTTTTTGCTTTAATGTTAAATGTTTTTTTTTTTTTACTATTTTGACTATAAATTATAAAAATGTTAAAGAAAATACGACAAGAAAATTAATTTTGCCAATTCCCTAGTAAAACTTGAAAGTGCAGAATGTGGGAAAAATTAAAATGCTAAACTAAAGTGAAAACCCATACGAATTTTTAGTAAAATTTAAATGCTATTCAATTATTTTTGGAATTTTGTTCGTATATTTACTTCTTGTTTGCAAAAAACTCAAGCGATTAAATACAATTGAATATTGATTACAATAGCATTTAAATTATGTATACACTAGTCTAGAATATATACTATAGTACAGTTTAAAGTAGTAAACTGGGCGTAGTAAACTAAGGGGATGAACTACCGCACTATGCACTGAACTATGGGACCCACCTAAAGACCTTTATTGTATATTGGCCGTTGTATCAATGGATAATTGAAATGAGATAGGATCCTTTAATAGAAACACACATAGTATTTGGTATCTAATTTTAGATATTCCGGCTTTGTCGACAGATCGATGACTAGGCTCAATTGAAATGAGGTCTTGGATAGCATCTATGTAAACTATGGGCCACTAATTTTATTTAATTTATCAAATTTCGCATTGTAAAGCTGAGAGATTTGAATTCCCACGTTCCTTGAGTCACTAGGTATCTTCATGTTCCTATTCAGTTTGTATTGTAAGGCTTATAAAGTTGAGTTTCCCGAGTTTCTTATGTCACAAGGTATCTTCACCTTCGTATTTAGTTTGAATTGTAAAGCTTATAGATTTGAATTCGAAAGTTTCTTATGTCACAAGGTATTTCCATGTTCTTATTTAGTCTTGGCGTTCTCAGTGGATCATTGGTCTTTAGCATTGCAAGGGAAAATTTTAAGTTTCGTGTCGGATTAGCCTGCTATTCGTTAGATAAGCTTTAAAAATCTGTAATGAATTCAACTTGTCATTGTAGCAAAGCATTTAAAATAGGGCTCTTCATGGCGATTCAATTTAGTAGACCGAGTTTCTATACAAAAGTTAATAAAAAAATTGTTTTAAGAAAATTTCGCTTATTTTCGATATTTATTCACTTCGTATGCTACCGTTTTGTAGCATGCCTAGGAAAATATTAAAAAAAAAATATATTTCCTTCGACCACCCATTCCACAATTTGACAATTTGATTGACGGCATCAAATATTACCACATGTTGATTGAACGAAGAACACAGTCTGCTACTCGGCAGATAAGTTTTAAAAATCTGTAATGAATTCAACTCATCATTGTTGCAAAGCATTTAAAAAAGGGCTCTTCTTGGCGATTCAATTAAATGGACCGAGTTTATATAGAAAAGTTAATAAAAAAATTGTTTTAAGAAAATTTCGCTTATTTTCGATATTTATTCACTTCGTATGCTACCGTTTTGTAGCATGCCTAAATATTTCGTTCGACCACCCATTCCACAATTTGATTGACGGCATCAAATATTACCACATGTTGATTGAACGAAGAACACAGCCTGCTACTCGGCAGATAAGTTTTAAAAATCTGTAATGAATTCAACTTGTCATTGTAGCAAAGCATTTAAAAAAGGGCTTTTCATTGCGATTCAATTAAATGGACCGAGTTTATATATAAAAGTTAATAAAAAAAAATTGTTTCAAGAAAATTTCGCTTCATAAGATTTAAAAAAAATGGATATCTATTGCTCTATAGAATGCCTAGGAAAATATTATAAAATAAAATATTTCGTTTGATTGACGTCAATCAATTTGACAATTTGATTGACAGCAACAAATATTACCACATGTTGATTGAACGAAGAACACATGTGGAAAATTTGTATGTTTCATTATACTCCACCAGAAATCGGTAAATTTATTGCAAAATGGCTACCCTTTCTAAGGAGATAATTACTTCTCTTTCGTTCGTTTTTTGTACGTTTGAACTTGTTTGAAATAACAGTGTATTCCAACTAAATAAATACAGTCCATTCAAAAATAAACTCAGTCTGCCTATATATAACAGTAATAATGGTTTATAATATAATTACTGTTGCTATATATTTTAAAAATAACCCGAAATATTCTTAAAATTGCGCAAATGAAATAGTTTTGTAAACAAAATTTTTATTTTGAACGTCAAGTTGAGCCATCATGATGTCATTCATTCATTATCCTCTCTATAATTGCGTTTTTGAAAATATATTTTTAATTAATTTTTTTTTTCCTTTCTGGCATTTCAAAATAATAATAAAAACCAACTAAAAACAGACTAAAACAGATTAATTTGCCAACAATTTTTATTACCTAAAACGTACGTATGCTCATGCTTTTTGCAGCTGCATGTGCAAGGAAGGGCTGGCGGCTGGCTATAAACTAATATTTTTCTGCTTACAACATACATATATAATAAATAAATTAAAAATTTATAAATAATATTTTCTTGAATTATTATTGAAAAATGTTAATGTTTCTATGTTTTATTATGAATTTTTCTTACAGAATTTGCTTGGGTAACCTTAACCACAAATGATACGTATTCCTTGGGTGCCTTAGTATTGGCACACTCCTTGCGGAGAGCCAATACACAACACCAGTTGGCTGTATTAGTTACACCGGGCGTTTCAGAAGCCATGCGTGATCGATTAAAAGACGTGTACCATGTTGTACAAGAAGTCAATGTCATGGATTCACAAGACTCGGCCAATTTGGCTTTGTTGTCTAGACCCGAATTGGGTATTACGTTTACCAAATTACATTGCTGGCGTTTAGTACAATTTGAGAAATGTGTTTTCTTGGATTCGGATACTTTGGTAAGTGAAATGAATTTTTTTTTTCGAAGTGCAATAATTATTTCATTTTTTTCTTGTCTACAGATTTTACAAAATTGTGATGAACTATTTGAACGTGAAGAATTCTCTGCAGCTCCCGATGTTAGCTGGCCAGATTGTTTCAATTCCGGCGTTTTTGTGTATAGGCCTAGCCAAGCAACCTTTGACAAGATTGTTGAATTCGCCGTCAAGAATGGCAGTTTCGATGGTGGTGATCAGGGTTTATTGAATCAATATTTCTCTGATTGGGCTAGCAGTGACATACAAAAGCGTTTACCTTTCCTTTACAATGTCACCGCTTATGCTTCGTATTGTTATTTGCCCGCCTTTAAACAGTTCAGAGATAAGATTAAGATTTTGCATTTTGCTGGCAAATTGAAGCCCTGGTTAATAGCCTTCAATTCACAAACTAAGGTGCCCAGTGTACCCACAGACTATGCCCATGCTGCCGATTTAATACAATTGTGGTGGAATATCTTCTTCGATAATGTTCATTCAAATTTGAACGATCAAATGGTAAGTTTGTTTAAATTTTCTTTTCTTTTCTTTTCTTTTATATTCTTCTGTTTTTTTTTTTACTAATTTCTTGAGCCAATTCCTTAATGCTCTACGTTCTCTATTTTTTTTATTACCATGTCTTGCTTAAATTTTTGTTTGAAAATTTCTGTTTTTTTTTTTTTAATAAAACCTGTTGTTTTGTATTGTCAAAGCTGGATAATAATAATTTAGTAGGATCTGAGGTAAGAGTTTAACAAACTTTTCATATACATTACTACGTCTGATAACTCAGAGTTGTCTGTCACTACCACACACACAATTGCAATTTACATTATAATTTGCACTTTAATTCTAATTCTAATACAATACCCAGGTTCGTTGTAAAAAAAAAGAAAATCTTTCGTCAACTATTTCTCTCATAATTTTTTATATTTCCGTTTTGTTTATTATTTGTTCCCATTTCTGCCATTAAAATTTGTATTTCTTGAGTTACTGCAATCTTTTTCTTTTTTGTCCATAATTGAAAAATTATGCGTTTCTGTTGCTTTTATTATTTATTTTTAAACAAAATCTTCTTCATTTCGTTGTTTATATTCCCATTAAAAAAAAAAAAAAAAAAAACTGTTTTGTTTGTGGTGTCGGCCCCACCCAAATTCATTGACGCATATCGAGACATTTGGAACATTATCTTCTATTTTCTATAGAAATTCTGTTTCGTTTCGTTTTTCATTCACCCAAACAAAATGAAAAATTTTCATTAAAAGTTTCTTGTTTTTTTGTCTTCTACAAATTAGTTCAGAAGCATCGCATCATTTTTAGCCATTGGCCATAAGCCAATTAAATGTTTTGCTTTAAAATTTTAGCGAAATTTTGTTGAATTTTATTTTATTTTTTTTCGTTCATCATTTTCTATATAGAATTTGTGAATTTTTGTCTAAAATGTTATTGTCTCAGGAGATTATGATACCCGGTTTACATATATTTGTATGTTGAAATCTTTGTTGCATTAGTAGCTTCATAAATTATTAAAAAAAAAAATGAAATTAAAAACATTTTCTGTTTTTGCTAATAATAAATTTATGGATATTATAAATTTAGATTAATTTCTCTATTAGACATAGTATTTTTGTTGTTATTCTTTTTTTTGCATATTTCATTATATTGTGAAATGCAAAATTAAATTTCCCCCAACTAAAAAGAATGGCACGTTTTGCGGTACAATCACAATATAAAATGGCCCCAATTCTGTGTAAAGTTTATTGCATTGCCAATAAAGGCAATATTTTCCTGACATTGACTCGCATTTAAATATTATTCGTATTACCGAGATCTGCTAAATAAACTATGAACCACATGAACCCAATATACCATATACATAGGTCATAAGTTATTAATCATTAGCTAGTTTAGACAATAAAGAGATCTGTAATGTCCTTATAAAGTAAACTGGTAGGGATATTTCTTCAAAAAGATTACGTAATCTATCTGAACAACTTGCCTAAGGATGTCATTCTATTTTAGGACAGGAAATATATTTTAAAAACTCCTTTATATTATTTATTTATTTATTTATTAATTACCATACAATTACAAATTATATTCTAATTATATACGAGCGGAATAACTTGATCATATGCTTGGTGTAGCGTCACAGACCAGAGTCTCTGGTAGGAATCGAACCCACGACCCTCACGCTAATAGTGTAGCACACTACCCACTAGACTACCAGGGCACCCAAACTCCTTTATAATCACTTGGCTAGCAATGAGAATCATCTTGATATCTATTCCAAACATTGGGTAATACTTAAGACTGTTTACTGACCTATGAGTAGAATATACAGTCAGAGAAAAAAGTCTATATACACCACTGTATGTAGACTTTTTCCCTGCTAATTTCTTTGTTTATTTCCCAATATTTTCTACGTGATATTTGTTTTTCAAATTCGCTTTTTCTTCAAACATTCTTAGAAGCGTTTAACAATGCCATGACATCTTTTTCAATTTGGAATAAATACCAGCGGGAAAAAGTCTAGGTATAATTGTGTATGTAGACTTTTTTCTTTGACTGTATTTCATTCTAAACGATATCAGTCCCATGTCTATTACTAAAAAAAGGGCAAGTGTTGTAAGAGATAGATTCTCGGTGTGCTATTATGGTTTAGCGATTGATAGGTAGTGTGTTGGCTTATTAGACGTAAGGCTCGAGTTCAAATTCCAGATCAGTTTGTGGTCACTCTACTGGGATGCCATTTAAGTCTAAAATATGTGAACTGATATTTCTGTATATACATAGGCCGTAATCTAATCTATTTTAATGTAGGGTGTAATCAATAAGGACACTGAATCGATTGTCAAAAGAGAAAGTGGTCAAATAGATAGCTTCACGATTTTCCATTATCGCTGAATGACTTATTCAACCTCATGCTAATAACGTTCAGCCTCAATGCTTGATATTTGACACTTAGGCTGTGTGTTATCTAGCTAGTTTAACAGTTTTCTCTTTGGAATAGATCTTGTTCAAAACTCCTAAGATTTAAGTCACAAGATATGGCTGCCAAACAACCTTTCCATACTAAACTAAGGCGGTAATTTTTCGATCAAAGAGCTGATCTAGATTAAAATCTAAGTTCTAAGGCTCATAATTGCATGTATTGTTCTTACGTTAGGCTGAATATGATTAAAAGTGTTGAACACCTTAATCTAGAATGGGACCTTATCGATCAACAACAGCTGAAAATCTTTGAATCTGGAAAGTAAGAATCCAGGGACTTTATTTCTTATTATGAAGAGCATCAATTTAGTTTGAACGTTTTTAAACAAATAATTTAGCTGCCTCAGTGTAGACTCCAGTGGATTAGGCATAATGTGCTGCTGCTCATTGCTGTTTACAACGGCAATAGCAGTATCGTCTGCAACCAAAGTTGATATAGAAGCCATTCGTTTTGTACTTCGGAGAGAAATTTTATTTCCTCTTTGCCTGCATACACAGTGTATGTACGTACCGGTTAGCAATTTAATTTTATGTTCGCTACAGACTTCAACCCAAAGGTCTGCCTTGTTCTGCAAAGCAAATCGTTTGTAGCAAGATTCTATAGGAGTGGTAGTAGTACTTCGAAATGGTTTGCTACTGTGGATATCGTGTTACTTTAATTAGATGACAATACATTTCTCCACACATTTATTTCTACGTACAGTTAATACAGCTCGTCGTTAATGCGATGACGTTGCTTCCCGTAGACAGATTGTTTGTTTGTTGATATCTTTAACTCGATCTTATCCCCTCATTGATTGCCAGACCACTCTTAGCAGAGACTTTTTCGATTTTGAGAAATCTGCTGCTATCTCCCTGGCAGTGCCTTCCTATGAATCTGCGGTATATAATCCTTTTTGAGTTTTATTTACAAACATTCAAATGTTTCCCTCGATAACAGATGTTTCGTTTCGTTTCGTTTGTAATCCTCTAAATATTATTTTCTTTATTCATTTTGATTCTTTTACTGATCCATTACATTTCAAATTTCGTTTTTTCCCATTATATTTCCCCATACAAAATGCCAAAATCTTTTCATTTCCAAATTGCTTAAAAAATATGCTTTAAAACCATAAAAAATTGAAAACAATACAGAGATATTATCTGCCGCATATGACAGTCTGGAAAAATAATTACGATACCTTGAGACATTTTGAACAACAGCTACAGTATGAACAGCAACACCAACAGCAACAGCAACAACAATATCATATGCAATATCAATATTATCAAGAGAATTATAATACAACAACAACTCTAGATAATAGCGGTAGTAACGATAACGGTAACAATAATGATAATAAAATCATATTTCATGATCCTTGGGAAGATTACTATAGGCAACAGGAAATTAAGGAAATGCAATACCAACAGCAACAGCAACAGCAACAGCAACAGCAGCAGCAACAGCAACAGCAAGAAGAAGAGGAACAAAAGAGATATGAAGAACAACAAAATGAAAATCGAAATCAAAATCAAAATGATGAACAACAAAATAAACAGGAGAGTACGACAGATGTAGAGGTAGTAGTGGCCCAAGAAATCCAATATGAAATGAAGAGAGAAGAGGAATTTCAAGAGAAAAATCATGAGTTTAAACCAGAAGTACAAATTATGGCGAATGTAAATGAACATGAACAGAGACAAGAACCACCGCCGCCTGTGGGTGAACAATGTAATGAGGATTCTAGTTTTAAAGAGACTGCAATTGAAAATAATGTTTACGAAGAAACTTGCTATGGACGTAATCAGCCGGCGACTAATGAAATACAAGAAACACAAACAGTTTTAGACAAGTCAGAAACTAACTGTAGTTTAGTAAATGATACTATAGAAGAAGACAATGATAACGTTAAACCTGCCAACAACCATAATAATAAGAATAATAATGAAAATGATGAAACGAATGGTGCGCCCCAAGAGGTAACCTATAAAGACCGTTCCATTCATATGTAATAATAGCACCTCTAGTGATGTATTATGTACATACATACGATTAACGTTATCCAACGTTTTTCATATAGTTTTGCTCATGCCTATACATACATACGTACATATTATATCGTAAATATCCTCTTGGTTTCGTAACGTAAACGTAATCGTAAACGTATCCAAACTGGTATTTGTAATGGGCGTATACATACATAGATAAATGTTTAGTAATTCATCTTCATATATATAGAATTCATCGTTTATTGTTTTTGTCTCTTAAGTTTCACTTTAATCCATTTGCCATTTGAATATATTAGAATGTAAAAAACGCAATATAATTACATATTACGTAACACTAGATTACGTAACGCAGTAAGAATTACGTAACGTAGTAATGAGTACGTAACGTAGTAATGATTACGTAACGTAGTAATGAGTACGTAACATAGTAATGATTACGTAAGGTAGTAATGATTACGTAACGTAGTAATGATTACGTAACGTATTAATGATTACTTAACTTAATAATGATTACGTAACGTAATAATAATTACGTAACGTAATATTTTATTTTCGTTTAGGGGTTTTCTGTCAGTATCATCATTATCACATAGTAGCTTTATAATTTTTTGCATTTTGTGGCATGCCTCTTGTGAAGTCCTCTCTCTCATTTCTTAGCATCATTAGAATAATTATTTAGTCGTTACGTTCATACACCTAGAAATCATAGCAAAATATAGAATCTTATTTTAAAGTTTCGTAAACATTGTATAGAGTAATCTTCCTTAAGAGGTAATTTCTAATTGAACATTTTGATTTTATTATCCACTATTGTTACTCAACTTACTAACGTAGTTTTTAATTTCTTTCTTTCTATAATGGCCGGGTATTTATTTATGTTCAGTGTTGCATTTGCATTTAAATGGTGGCAATTTCTTACCTTTTTATATATGTGTGTCTTACGTTGGTTTTATTCTTATCAATTTTAATTTTTTACGTTTTTCTTCTTCTTTCTTTTTGTTTTTTGTAGGCTGGTTTAGCTGGTGCCCTTTCCCATTTACGTTTGGGTGAACCACGCTCTCCCGAACAAGATGCCTACGAGCATTTAATGCGTCGCCAATGCTGGGAGTCTGGTCAAGTTGACTATTCGGGCCGTGATTCATTTGACAATATCTGGAAGAAGATAACACAAACCATGGAAAGCAAACCAGACAATAATAAGACGGGTAGCTCTTAAACCATAAAAAAAAAATAAAACAAAACATAAAAGAAAACAACACTCAACCTTAAAATTGATAATCACTATCGATTTTCTCATCAATAATTCATCGTTATTTTGTCATCATTAGCATATTATGTTTAGAGAAACTAAAAGAATCAAAAATAATCACAATATTTTGCACAATGTAGCAGAAGACAAGACTTTCACTCTGTTAAGTAAAAAAGCACTCTCTATACCACCATCTATTTACGTTGTAATGATAATGAGATTAAATGATAATGCAGTGTCAGAAATAAAAACCCTCTAACTAACTACTAAGAAAGTAAAATTCGTTAAGTAAACATCTCCTAAACATCTTGGTTCTACTATCTTTTCACAGATAACTGTAGTACAAATGTTATCGAATAGTTATCGTAGTTCGATAACACGTCTTTAACAAAATTTCAGCACAAATTAATTTGTTTGGTTCTTTACATATTGAAAAAAAAATCAATCATGATTTTACAGTTCTTTAAATTTATTTTTATCGATAACTAAAGCACAAGTTAAGACAAGTGAAAATTATTTTCCACTATAAAATGACTTGTCTGCTTTAAGAAAACTGTTTGAAAGGATATAAAGTAATCACCAAAATCTTGCTTTTATGAACTAATGTTATCGATAACTATAGCACAAGTTAAAGTGAATGAAACTTTATATACAATAAAATAGCTTGTTTGCCTTTAGTAAACATCTCTATTTGAAGAGAAAGAAATCAATTAAAAATGAGTCTTCCAGAGTTACTTGATCTAATTTTTATCGATAACTAATGTACAAGTTAAGACGAATGAAATTTCTTTTCACAATAAACTTAAAAAAACTTCTCTGTTTGTAGAGAAAGAAAGCAATCAAGAAAATCTTGCTTTTATAGTTATATGAAAAAAAGTTATCGATAACTTTATGTACAATAAAATGACTTGTTTGCCTTAAGAAAACTTTTCTGTTTGGAGAGAAAGAAATCAATCTAGAAAGAAATCAATTAAAAATAAGAGTTACTTGAATTAATTTTATCGATAACTATAGCATAAGCTAAGTAGTTGATTTGTCTTCAAGAAACTGCTTAGTTTAAACAAAAGAATGAAGAAAAATCAATAAATATGAAAAAAGAAAACTTCAAAATATTCTTAGTTCCGAAATAATATTTATCGATAACTGTAAAATAAGTTAAGTTGAATGAATATTCTTTATGTTAAAACTTCTTGTAAAGAAGAAAAGAATTTGGAAATCAATTTGAAAGCAGTTTAAAACTTTATTTCTAAAGCTAATCAGATATATACAAACCATAGTTTAGGAGTTAAATCTGTTTTACGATAACTGTGCCATATGTAAGCTTTTCTTAATCCAAATTACAAAACAAACCATATTGGTTAGCTTAGCTTTATATTCGATCTATTAGCCTGAAAGCAAATTATTTCTCTTGCACTGCATTACCATTAAATTTTATTTTATAACAACTGGAGAGCGAATTATGCTACTCTATATAGCTCATGGAATATTAATTTATTTGAAGTACCATGTGATGTTGGGTATCGTAATTTGCTTTCTGATATTCATATTCATTAAACCTCAAAACACACACTTTCTTTTTAATGAAACTCTTATGAAAACACTCAAAAATTAAATCCTTTACAGTGATAATAGTGTAAAGAGAATATTTTTTTTATAAGCATTTCTAATTTTTTTTTGTATTAAAAATATATTTTTTTTTATAATTTATCATGTTCTCGAAAGAAAAGAAAATTAATTGTTTAAAACAAAATTAATTTTTTTTTATTTTATTTTTATTCTTTAAATAATCATAAAAACAATGTGTTTAAAAGTGTTTGTGCTTATGTGAGTGTGTGTTTTGTTTTAAAAAATTTTCTTTTATTTTTAATTTTTTTTTCAATCATTTTTAAACTTTTATTTTCAGTTTTATTTTTATAGTTTATAAAACAAAAAAAACACTCATTTTTTAGAACAAAAGAAAATAAAAAATGCAATAAATTATGTTATTTTCTAATGATTTTTTTTTATTATTATTTAAATTGAATAAATAATTTCAACAATTTTTTTTAAAAGCAGTACCATATTTTATTTTATTTCTTTTATATAACAAACATATCTTTATGTATACATACATACATATTTAAAATATTATTTTAAATTTATTTTTTATTTTTTAAGTATTTTTTTAGTAGCTAGTGTGCAACAACATCTTTATGTTTCTGTGTACGTATGTAAGTTGTATCATTTGAATGTTAAAAAATCCTTATTTTTTAAAAATATTTTTTTTTAATATTTTTGTGTTATCAAATGGCAAATCTAATATATTTTCTATGAAAATTTGATTTTATAAGCCTTTTGTTAAACAAAAATATTTGGTTTATTTCGATATATTATTTCCAACTTTTTTTTTATAAAATTTATCGATAACTATTTTTAAATATTAAAAAAAAACTATTTAATAATCTTTACCTACATATATCAATAGATCTGTTATGTACTACATATGGAGCTCAACTTAGCGAGGTTTTCTATGCCGTATGATATTCCAGATCAAAATACTGACACTGTGCTCTTCGATGCTTCATAGTGTACATTAGCTTAACTTCATAAAAATAGCATCATACCAAGACGATATTTTCTCATCTTCCTGGGTTAGAAACCTGCCTGTAATGTTAACCCGTGTAATGTTAATCCCAAAAAAATGGATGAGAAAAATAGCCCTGAAAACTATCCAGCAGCAGGAATTTGTTCCGCACTGACACAGTGCTCTTCAATGCTGTTTTGTGCACATTAGCTTAACCTCATACAAAGCATCATAAACTGGCGAAATTTTCTCATCTTCCTGGCTGGAAACCTATCTGTATGTTACCTGTAGTGTCAATCCCAAAAAAAGGATGAGCAAAATAGCCTTGAAAACTACCCAGAGCAGGAATTTGTTCCACACTTTCCAAGGTTTTGGAGACTAAAATTAATCATACAATTTTATTTCCTTAATTGGTTATTACAACCTTTTACTAAGGATTACAATGGAGCTACTCACATCACCATCGTGTGTGCGCTAATTTTTTTTATCTATGAATGATGATTGATTGACATTGATTTACATGCTCGCCATTAATAATATTCCATCAGTAAGTGTAGATGGTTACTGTTGATGTTCTGAATATTCTGGCGAAATTCTGTCCAATGAAATCAGCGTATTTTTCAGCTGACGAGAGAAGCACACAACATCAATCATCGTCAATCATCTGATTGATGTGATTGAACGACCATTTTAAGGCTTTTTAACTGTGTACCCTACTATGCCTTGATTTCACCACCATGTTCTGTGCGCTAATTTTTTATTGGTGATTGATTTACATTGATTAACAAGCGCACCATTAGTTATATGCCATCAGTAGCTGTAGATGGTTACTGTTGATGTTCTGAATATGATGTTTGAATATTCTGGAGAAATTCTGTCCAGTGGTATCAGCATATTTTCCAGCTGACGAGAGAAGCATACGGCATCAATTATCATCAATCATCGTCAATCATCCGATTGATGTGATTGAACGCCCATTTTAAGGCTTTTTGAACGTTCTTAGGGAAGACGGTGAACCCTACCGTACCTTTTTTTCTTAATATTTACACCACTAACATCAAATTGAAATTGTAATACAAGACTTATGCATTTATCGATGCTTCAAAGTCTATTTTGAGGCTTTTTGACCATGCCCAGAAGATGACAAATGTGCTCACGATGATAGGATATCCAACTCTATTGATTCATTGCATAACATTGTAATTTGTCATAAAATATACATATGTACATACATAATTGGTGGTTACAACCCTTCAGTGAGCATTACGCACCTAGCTTCTCATATCACCAACATATGTTGTGTGTGTTAATTTTATATATGGGTGGTGGGACCTTCATGCTAAAGTCGACTGCGAAGGGCAGATTTTTTGAAAACATTTTCATGGCACAACACAATTCTGTTCTAGGGAAATAAAAAGACTTGTCCTCGAAAATCGTATACTCTTCCGTAGTACTTGCCTTTCTGGTAAAATTTATTCTTTCACTGCCAATTGGTCAGCGAAAGGCATAATGCTTTATAAAGAAATTTTACGTTTTACAGGCCCACTCTGCTGACATGAAACGCTGTTACTGTACACGTTTTCGCTGTCATATTACTAATCTTAGTGAGAATTGCAACCTAGCTTCTGTCACCACCTATGTTGTGTGTGTTAATTTTATTCATGAGTGGTAAAACCTACAGTTTAATGTGGACTACGAACGACATATTTGAGAAGCTTTTCAGGAAATTTTATTTACTCTCAGAGTTATTGCCAAAAGTCTGCTGAGAGGAAGTCGCCGAAGGAATATTTTATTTCGAAATGTCTGAGCTTCGAGTATGATCCAAGAGCTGTCGTCTAATAAACCAACAACCTTCCTATTAGACTACGGCCTTTTCGGTTATAAGATTATAAAGATTCTTTCTTCAGTTGGCTTAAGCCTAAGTTGAATTATATTTTTAAGTTTCAATTGATTCTTAATACATTGACTGCTGCGGTAATTTTCAGAAAACTGTCGACGCAAGCCAACATTGAGATTTTGTTCTTTTCGCAGAAGCCATTTATCGATACCAGCACTGATATAATACGATCTTATTCGTAGCTTCAAAAACAATGACAGGTTTAGTGAGTACGCGGTAACTCGTAGTTGGCACCCTAGAAGGGAACGCACTCAACGAGTTATCTCGTAGTTGGCAGTCAACGTGTTAAGCTTAAATAGCATCCAGTATTTTGTGTCTTCTGAAAGAGAAATTTATTCTGATTTCAATGACACTAGAACTTGGTTGATTTGTGGAATTTAAAGAACTTTTAATAAGTTTCGTAGATAGACCAAGCCTGGCTTAAAGTTTCAAGTCATTAATTAAGGAAATTTATAAATTTTTCTGGGTTATTTTGAAACCATTTGGTATTTAAAATAATTCCTATTGAAATATGTTTTCCTACAAATAAAAAAACTCACAACTTTAGTTATTTAAGCCTGGTTTTTAATACAATTTGCACAGAAGTTTTAATATGTATTTTTTATTCGATTATTTTGTAAACAAATATTTTCAAGCCAGTCAGTTTGATATTTTATTTGTTTGTTTTGTGTTCGACTGTAATTAATAAAATGTTATTTTTATTGTTTCAAAAACCGCTTAATTTAACATCACTTACACCACCCGCTTACAAATATTCCAAAGCCACGTTTATTTAATTCTACTAAAATGCCTTAAAATTTTGAAAACTAACCTCAAAAAAAAAAACATTTTTTTTTCTTTCTTTCTCCCAAAAAAAAAAATATAAAAAACTATTGCAGATGGCTTTACGCAAACAATTAACAATAATCCTAATATAAATAATAGCAATATGCATAGCAACAATAACAATAATAACCATAATAGCCATAAGCTTTTAAGTACGCCATCAATAAGGCCAGAACAGAAATCGCCTTCACCCAGCCGCAGACAGAATGTGACAACGAAAACCACAAGCGTTGCAAATGTAGAGCCAACGAAATTGCAGCAAATATCACAGAAATCTACAGGATCGGCGAAACAGAAAATGTCGCGTAGATTTAAATAACAATTACTGAAAGTGCTACAGCACTATGCCTGTCTGATGCCAATGGTTTTGATTAAGTATGGCCATCATCAGGAAATCGAAATATTACCCCAGGCCGTAGAAGTTTGAAATTAAAAGTGTTCGTTCCTCTTGTTAAGTCTTGTTTATGAAATTTTTTAAACAAATTGTAACTGTAAATATGTAGCAAACGTTTTCTTAGAAGCTGTACAAATAAATAAAGCTTACGCTTAAGCTTGTTCTCTAACACCTTAACCCTTTGAAACCACCCACCTTCACATACAGATGTACAAAACTTTGTAACTCAAACAAAAACCAACAAATTGTTTTTTCCATATTCACATACTCACCACACCCAAAACACAACACTGTTTTACACTTTTCACCACAACTCTGTGTGTGGTCTAAGCAGAAATGTTGACCTCTGCTGATATTGAAGATGGTAAAATTGAATACGATCGCAAGACCGGTGCCAGCACCAAATACCATGTTATTGATGGTGGCTATGAAGTGATCACCACTACTCCTCAGCCCAATGGCACTGTTAAGACCTCCACTAGAACTTTCTGGGATCCTAAGCCAGTTAGTGAGGCTGATATGCTAAAGGAGCAGGAAAATCGGAAAGTCATTCAAAAGCGTATGAACAAGGAGATACGCATTGATGAGAGAACCACCATGTTGACCCGTGCCATTGAGGGTGGCTATGAGGAGGTCTACACCACCATCAATGAGGATGGCACTAGGAGCACTAAAACCAAAACTTTCTTTGATGCTGTACCCGAAGGCACTCCCTTCCCCAATCAGGCTCAACAGCCTAAACCCCAGCCGGGCAATAAGAAGACCATTACCCGTAAGACTTCCGTAGAATCCAATGATTCGACTGACAACCGCAAGATTGTGCAAAAGGTCAACAAGAATCAACAGATGCAAAACATCCAACAGACTTCCAATGTCCAACAGCAATCCACTTATCAGGAAACACGTCGCACTTCTCAGACCATTGAGATGACCGAAAACAATCGTACTGTGCGCAAGAACTCTTTGCAAACCGAGCAAAACATTAGACAGGTAACCTCCAGCAATGTGACCGATGGCAAGGATACCACCAAGACCAAGAAGACCAAGAAGCCTAAGGGTTCGGCACCACCACCACCAGCTGATTTCGTGCAAAACGATACCACCACTGTTTCCACAAAACGTGTGCCCGGTGGTGTAGAGTACACCTACTCAACACAATTGGAGTCGGGCAAGACCATTACCACCTCCAAGACTGTGTACGAGGAAGAGGAAGTCGAATTGACTGAAGAGGAGATTCGTGAGTACAAGAAAACTTTGAAGGATGCTGAAAAGCATAAGAATGTTACCACCACCAAGAAATTAAAATCCGAATCGGGCACTAAGAAGATAGTACCTTCGGAAAATCCTGGTGATGTTACCACTGTTGAGACCATTAAGATTCAAGGTGGCACTGAATATCATTACACCACCGTTACTCCTGAGGGTATTGTCAAGAAGGCTGTCAAGACCGTTTACGATCCAGTGCCCAGCTCTAATCCCGATGATACCGAGGAAGAGGAAATCATTGAAGAGTATGAAGAGGAAATCATTGAGCCCGGTGAGAAGAATGTCAGAACTATTGAGACCATCAAGACTTTGCCCAAGAAGTTTGAAGGTAAGTTGAGCGTGGGGTTTTTTGTTTTTCATTAAGGTTAATGTTTTTCTATGTTTACAGAGGAAGTAACCATTACCCATGAGAAGAAGGAGAAGAAGACCAAGAGGTCAATGGTCATCAGCCAATAAGCAATGGTTTAATGGAGTTACACAAAAGGCCTTTAAAAAGGCCTTTTAAATACCCCATCTATTGGACCATATTAGAGTAACAATATTTGATTTTCATTTTCTAAACACACACAGACCTATAGACCCTACACATATACATATATATGTACACAATAATTAATTCCCATTCAATATCCAACAAATAACATGTTTTTCCTTTTTTGTATTGTTTTCTAGAAAGATTAAAATTTTAAAATTAAAAAAAAACAACAAAAACAACAACAAAAATTGGTTTTTCTAAATAAAATTAAAATTAAAAACAAAAACAAACAAAATTAATTGTAATCACTGGTTTCCAATGACTTTTTAATTGAATTCCGTATGGCGAATAGCGGAAGAGAGCCTAGTGATATACTCGCACACATGCATGTATGGCAGGTAAGTGCCCTGTTTTATCGACCACATACAATTTTTAAATTGCATTTCTCCTCTTTACCACATAACTGTACATAACTGTACATTTTGTATTGATAGTAGCAGCGCAGTAATAAATCCATGTTTCGTGGTTCATGGCTTATATCATAGCTCATGGGCTCATAATGCTTCACAGCATTTTATTTACGAATATTTTTCGTGTGATTTTAATTTGTATGGATCTAGCCATCCATCCATGCATAGGATTCATGTAAAGATTCTGCCATTTATTCATAAATATTGGTTGGCATAGAAACAGTGTGTACTGAATCGCCTTTCCCTTAAGCCCCCTTGAATGCAGAGTGCATTTAATTTTAATCCCCCAACATTAAGTCGTTAGTCACTATTTAGGAAATTTTTATTTTTATTTTCAAACTAAAATCACAGTTAAACGAATTGAAAAATAAAATAAAAAAATTTAATTAAAATCCCTGAGTGTGCCATAAAAACTAGAAATAAATAGGTTTTAATTTAATATACGAGGCTCATTGCAAAATTAAGGTTACTTGTTGAAATAATACTTAGAAGATTACTTATTTTCCTTAGATGCAAATCACTTAATGTTGGTCCTACAGCGGAAGCTGAAGTCTGTGTTGTGTTCAAGTCAGTTGTATAAGGTAGTGGGGGATTAAAGCTTTGGCACCTATTTTACTTTAGTTGGTCATTACAACCCTTTAGTTAGGATTACAACCTACCTACTCACACCACTCCTATGGTGCGCGTTAATTTTTATCAATAAGTGGCGGGACCAACAGTTTGAATCGACTCCGATTTTAGAGACATTTTTCATGGCAATTTTCTTTTATTCCCAGAAGGCAGCTGAGGGGAAGTCGCCCAAAGTTAGTCCTGCAGTTGTGCAGTTCAAAGTCGACGCCGATCAGAACAGATTTTAGAGAAACTTTTCATAGCAATTTTCTTTTATTCCCAGAAGGCAGCTAAGGGGAAGTCGCCCAAAGTTAATCTTGTAGTCCTACAGTTCAAAATCGACTCCGATCAGAACAGATTTTAGAGAAACTTATCATGGCAATTTATTTTATTTCCAGAAGGCAGCTAAGGGGAAGTCGCCCAAAGTTAATCTTGTAGTCCTACAGTTCAAAATCGACTCCGATCAGAACAGATTTTAGAGAAACTTTTCATGGCAATTTATTTTATTCCCAGAAGGCAGCTAAGGGGAAGTCGCCCAAAGCTAGTTCTGCAGTCCTACAGCTTAAAGTCGACACTGATCAGAACAGATTTTAGAGAAACTTGTCATGGCAATTTCTTTTACTCCCAGAAGTTTTGCCAGAAGGCTTCTGAGGGGAAGTCGCCCAAAGTTAGTCCTGCTGTCTTACAGTTTATAGTCGACACTGATCCGAACAGATTTTAGAGAAACTTTTCATGGCAATTTCTTTTATTCCCAGAAGGCAGCTTAGGGGAAGTCGCCCAAAGCTAGTCCTGCAGTCCTACAGTTTATAGTCGACACTGATCAAAACAGATTTTAAAGAAACTTGTCATGGCAATTTTATTTTACTCCCAGAAGTTTTGCCAGAAGGCTGGTGAGGGGAAGTCGCCCAAAGTTAGTCCTGCTGTCCTACAGTTTAAAGTCGACTCCGATCAACAGGTCGATCTTAGAGAAACTTTTCATGGCAATTTATTTTACTTCCAGAAGTTTTGCCAGAAGGCTGCTGAGGGGAAGTCGCCCAAAGTTAGTCCTACAGTTTAAAATCAACTCCGAATGATAAATGTTTAAGAAACTTTTCATGGCAATTTTATTATGTTCTTGGAATTTTTTTTGCCAGAAGACTGCTAAGAGGAAGTCGCCGTAGGAATCATTTCTTTGGTTTATCCGAGAAATTTGAGTTAGGACATAAACTACAGGTTCTTGTCTAATACGCTAACACACTAGCTCTCGTATACTACGGCGACTTTCTTCCGTAAATAAATATTGAGGTAGGAGCGGCATTTTTTGGCAGGTTTGTAGGCAAAACTCTACACCACCGAAAGAAGTGCTTCGTTCAACCTGGGCAGGACATGACATTGGAATATAATCTAACAGTCAGGCTACCATTTGAGACCTCCGCCTGTCTGTAGAAGCTGAATGAGCTAAGCAGGGAAACTAGGATTACCCTCTGCTGGGTTTAAGTTCATGAGGGAATTTACGGCTATGAGTACAAAGATACGATTAGAGGAACTTTCACTCCACTGATGGAGCCAAAACTTGTTTGTGGAATGGGAAAAAGTGGTTTGGAAGGCTATACGTAGTAAAAGTGAAGATTAAGAGATGCGAAGATTCTTCTGAAATGAAATAGTTTGGGCGAGCAATTGCAATAGAACGAGACTTGAGTCATGCATTAAACTATCCAAGAGCTACTTGAAGTTAGCAACCGATCTTTTTACTACTATAGGTTAAAGAGCACTTGTTTAGAATGGTAATACATTTCTTATGTTTATAAAGCCTTAAGATCTATAGTGTTATAGCTCAGATAGGTTCCCTGACCAACTAGCCTACGGCAACTTCTGCAGTGTGTTCCCTATCTCAGCTTTAAGTGAGGAAATTGGCCACGTATTATCGAAATAGTGTGGAGCGTTAATGATTTTTATACAAAAGACAAGAAAAAACTCTGCTCCTACTAAGGTCCAAGAAAACCCCCTCTCCGGATGACCCACTAAAGATAGATCCGATCTGGTATAGAAGCTTTCAAAGAGTCGTTTTAGTCACTCACTAGTCGTGATTATACCAGATCTTAAGGCAGTCTGATTGTCAGCGGAGATCACCTACGAATACGCATTTGAATAGGATAGGGTAACTAATTCCTCCAGACATGACATGAGAGGAGTTAATGTTTCCCCTAATTAATCTTGCACTCGGCCCACAACGAATTCATTACACAGTAAAGTTCTAGTTCTACAAAACCGGTTCCCGTGCCTATCAAGATAACATCCTTATCGTAGTACAGACCAGAACCACAAAGTTACCCAACTTACCTGAGGATTCAAAATAAAATCCGCTTTTAAATCTTATTTTCCGGATTCTTTTTCATGTGGACTTTAATGATTTTTAAATAAAATTTTTAAACTTAAACCGATTAAAACTTAGGAACTACAACTATAAGCTAATTAAACCTGACTAAACTACTGAGACTTGGCTTTCACATGTTGTGGCTTACGATGCAGCATCATACGCAGCAACCTCCACGATACATATACACTTATAAGTATAATGCCGAGGATAAAAGCTATGACATCCAATAAGTAGAATTGATACCATTTAAGATCCAAACCAGCCGATCTTAAATGGGTGGCACCTTTGTGCCTTATCACATATTCAATCCAATATACAGCAGTATCACGCGGGCTCACCGGGCGATCATGGAATTCGCTGGAAATTCTTTCGACATTATTGCGATAGTAAGGATCGTACAGTAACTTTTCAAGGGATTCCTTAAGCAAAGATTTTGTTATCTCGGGGAAATGAAGACTAATGGCATAACCATTCTGTACAGCCTTACGCATATTTAAATGCTGATCACAGTAGATCGGCATGCCTAGCATGGGTACAGCATAGTGCACACCCTCTTGAGTGCCAAACAAACCGCCATGGGTGATAAAGACCTTGACATTGGGATGTGCTAATATATCGGCCTGGGGCAGCCATGCCTTGATCATAACATTTTTGGGTAGATGGGCAATGGATTCGTTTTCAAACTTCCATAAAACACGTTGATTCAGAGAAGCGAACACATCCAGGAAAATGCGTAACTTGTCGGCGGGCATATCTTTGGACTGGACATTGCTGCCTACAAAGGAAAGTAGAAATTAAGAAAAGCAAAGCTAGGGAAACCAAGACTTCGAACTTACCTAAACTGAAGTAAATGGCACCGTTTTCAGCGCCATCTAGAAACGTTTGTATATCTTGTGGCAGTTGTTTGGGGGGATAAATATGCATGCCGCCTACGGGTACCATGCCTGCTATGGTTGGCCGTGAAGTGGTCAATGGCGTATGACTATTAAGCAGCATAACTGAAATATTCTTCTCCATTTGTGTAACCAAAGGTATTTTTACTGTTAAGAGAGCAAATAAAAATTTCAAAACTTCTCCTTTATAGGGAAGCTGTAAAGCAACTTACCATTCAAATGGCCAAAGTATTGTTGCACCAATTGATCCATTTTGGGGAAGAGATCCCATTCCCTGGTCAAGTCCTCGGCCAAAGAGTAATATGAGTTTTTCAAACGTTCCACAAACGACATGTGATCGGTGAAAGGCATAAAACCATGAGGCACAAACGACCAGGGTGTTATAACACCCATCATTTGGCTCATATGGTTCTCATAGCCCAATGTACTGCTGGTTACCACTGGTATATCGTATATATAGGACAATGCCAAAAACGGTTCCTGATAGAATTGCTCGCATAGCAACAAATCATACTGGCCCTTGGGCTGTGGATGATTAATAATTTCTTGTACCTTTGGTTGCTTTAAGGCATGCTCTGTGGTCTTGAGGCCTAAGATTTCCAACATTTTCATGAAGTCAAACATGTCCATATCGGCCAATTCGAATATATTGTCGGCTTTGAAGAAGGGAATGACTGAAAGTACAAAAGCAAGGTTACTCATCTGGAGTCCGTTTTTAAGCTCCTGCAACACTTACTATCACTCCAAAAATCATATACGGGTTCAATTAAGATTTCTGTATAATTGCTGCCCAATTTAAGGTTTTCCAAACTAAATGCCGTTATCATGGTTACCTGATGTCCCTTCTCCACTAGACCCTTGATGAGTGCTCTATGCATCATAAAATGACTTTTGCCTGGAAACGCATACACGGCCAGTATTTTTGAACTTTCCACGGGGGTAGCGTACATGCCTATCATCCACAGCAGAGAGCATGTTATTGTTAAGCCCAGTAAATGTTTACGATGCTGTTAACGTTTTGAAATTAAAAGTCCATTTTAGTTTATTTACATGGAGGTGGAGAGAAGAAGAAAATAATAATCATGATGATGATGAGTTTGTTTGTTTGTATTTTCTGTGTAATTAGTCAGTCAGTGAGTTAGTCAGTGAGTCGGTATGATTTTAATAAGTAGCCAAACAACAATATGCTAAAGTGAAGTACATTTCCATAAAATTCAAGTGAACTTTACTTTACAAATTGCCATGTAATCGGTTTCATAATATTTCTGTACAGTCGTATATGTTTAGATAATATTAGGGTGGCTCAAATTTAGGAAAACAATACTATAAGTAAGCAATTCTCAGAATATAATGAATTACTGGGTATGTTTATAGGGCTCCGAATATTCATTAGAAAGAGAAATATTACACGCACGTTTTCATAATAAAATGGTAAAACAGCCGCTAACGCTATACGAGGTAGCAACTTACGAGAAAAACCTGCAGTTTTCTTCGTTATCCAATATTTGTGACATAATTTATCTCCTCTCAGCAATCTTCTGGCAAAAACTCTGAGAGTCAAATAAAATTGCAATGAAAAGTTTCTTAAATCAGCTCGAAGTCTATATCAAACCATAAGTCCTTCCTACCACTCATGGATAAAATTAGCACATACTACATGCATATTAGCATATACTACATGCATATTAGCATATACTACATGTATATTAGCACATAATACATGTATATTAGCAGATGCTACATGTATATTAGCACATACTACATACATATTAGCATATACTACATGTATATTTAACTTCTGTAGAGGCAATTAATTAATATCAAACTATAGGTCCGTCCTACCACTCATGGATAAAATTAGCATATACTACATGCATATTAACATATACTACATGCATAATAGCACATACTAGCCTATACTACATGTATATTAGCACATACTACATACATATTAGCATATACTACATGTATATGAGCAAATACTGCATGCATAATAGCACATGCTACATCCATATTAGCATATACTACATGTATATTAGCACATACTATATGCATATTAGCACATACTATATGCATATTAGCATATACTACATGCATATTACTACATACTGCATGCATAATAGCACATACTACATGCATATTAGCATATACTACATGCATGTTATCATATACTACATGTATATTAGCATATAATACATGCATATTAGCATATACTACATGCATATTAGCACATACTACATATATATTAGCACATACTACATACATATTAGCATATACAACATGTATATTAGCACATACTATATGCATATTAGCATATACTACATGTATATTAGCACATACTACATGCATATTAGCATATACTACATGCATATTAGCACATACTACATGTATATTAGCACATACTACATGCATATTAGCATATACTACATGTATATTAGCACATACTATATGCATATTAGCATATACTACAAGCATATTAGCATATACTACGTGTATATTAGCACATACTACATGCATATTAGCATATACTACATGTATATTAGCACATGCTATATGCATATTAGCATATACTACTTGTATATTAGCACATACTACATGCATATTATCACATACTACATGTATATTAGCATATACTACTGTAGAGGCAAGTACTGTGTTGCCTTCTACTAAATGAGTACTCGGGAGTTCGATACACAGTCCTGGTATATTGAAAAACGCGATGCTTCTTCACAGTTTTCGTCTTCGAACTTCTTCACTTAATTGGTCATTATGTGTGTTAATTTTATACATGAGTGCTAGGACCTACAGTTTAAAGTGAACTCTGAACGATATATTTTTTCTTTCTTGGAAATTTTATTTGATACCAAAGTATTTGCCAGACGTCTGTTGAGAGGAAGTCGCCCAAGAAATATTCTTTTTATATTTCGTTTGGTTAGGCAAGGGGTTTGGAACATGGCCTAATATCGAATAATCCATGTGCCATTACAGAAAGACATGTTCTGGCGAATTAGAGATTTGTAATGAATTTTAATTTTCCAGTTCCTTAGAAGTGCTTTAAATAAAATCGATAGGGCTGCTCTTAAGTGCTCAACGTTTTCAAGAAAGGCTGCGTAACACTTGGATACTTGATACTCGAACCAGTTTGTACAAATGGTACTCGGTTTCCTTAAAAGAAAATACTGTAGGGTGTCCTTAGAATATTTGTCTCTTCTTTTGAATTTAAGGCTTAGGGGTTAAAAGATAATATCCTTTGCAAGTCACCTTAATATTATGAAAACATCAGAGTTTTAAACTTAATTTAATTAGGTTTTTGTATTGTAAATCCTTTTTTTTAATTAATTTTCAATGTTTGTTTGAAATGAAAATATTTACAGGATTTTGTAAAAAATTTGAATTTTTTTTAACCTCACTTTTATGATGGCGTCCATTGAAAAATTTCGTGTTAAAAATGAATTTAAAAATTTTTTTTCTTTCCATATTCAATTTCTTTTTAATTTCATTTAATTTACCATTTTTATTTGAATTGTTTTTTAAATATTGTTGTTGTTGTTTTATTATTGTTTAAATAAAAAAACAATTTTTTTTCTTTCAATATAATGCGGATACGAATGCTCCTCAAGGATGTTGATGCTTCCGCGTAATATGTTTTAAAGCGTTAGAGTTTCGATTGCAACTAAACTTACGTTTGGCGTAAGAAAGTGATCGTAAAAACTATTTAATGATCTCAAAACTATTTCTGCTACAAGCCGGTATCTGGCGTGTGTAAAACGAAAAACAAAAAAATCCGCAAACTCATGCTAAAAAGTGAGAGAAGTAATGACAACTGCAATGAAAAAAGATGACATTAAATGATTTGAAATTGCAATTCTAATCAAGAAAAATTGAAAATTTGTGTGAATTCTTGTTGTTGAAGCAACAATACCTTGGAAAAACTAATCGAAACACAATACAACAACTGACCAAATGAAAGTGATAACAACAACAGCAACTCATAGTTAACGTAAATATATAGAAAATAAAGATAATTGTGTGTTTGTTTGTTTGTTTGTTTGTTAAGATTCTTAGACAATCTTGCTAGCATTGTCATGAACATTGCCTAATACGGTGTTCAGATGTGCACCATTATAGCGTAAATAGCAATAAAGGCTATTATAGAGCTCAATATTTCATATAAGGTTTCAATTAATTATTGTGCAATAAATTCGCAAAATGTTATAATATTGAGTAAAACTTAAAAGCCAGCACTGTCATAAGTATGTTCAGTGCGCATATTACAATTATCCGAACACTTTCTGTTGATATTTGACAACTCAAATGTCAACAACGTCAAACAAAAAATAAAAAACAAAACAAAAAACCAACAAAACAAAATAAAAACAATGTTGTTGAAACAACCAGCTGTTTTGTTTACCAGCTGTCAAATGAATATTGAATAAGCAGCTGAATTGCATATATTGTTATGTCTGAACACTTAAAATATTATAATCAATAAACCGAATATTGACTCAATAAAAGTGCATATCTGAACAAATGCTGCGAACAACTAATAGCAGATTGAATAGATAAATTTGCTACGAATTCAAACCATATATTGCAATCCATACAATAACAAGATAGGAAAACTTGTTGCAATTAAAACCTTATTGAAACGTAATAAAAACGTTAAGGAAGCTAGATTACACAATCTTAATAGCACCGCTCTATAATATTTTCATACTAAGAGATTACAAGTCTTTCAAAACCTTCACTTGACAGCGATCGTTCAAATCTATCCATTTTCATTCCTTACTTAGTTACTTAATTGATCATTACAACCATTTAGTCTGGATTATAACCTAGCTTCTCACATCAATCATGTTCTGTGTGTTAATTTTTATCCATTAATGACATGATCAACAATTTAAAATCGTCTCCGAACGATAGATTTTTAAGAAATATTTCATGGAAATTTCATTTACTCTCAGAGTATTTATCAGATATCTGCTGAGAGGCACATTCATATTCATATTTTATTTTGCTTGACAAGTCTGAGCTGGGGTTTGAGGCATGGCCTGTTGAAAGATAACCTACAACGGATGCCGCGAAGCACTGCGGGTGTTATGTTTACCTGTTGAATTAAATTAAAACTAACTCAAAATGATTAAATTAAATTAAAATCAGCAACAACAACAATCTAAAGTTAGTTATAAATCAGGAAACAAACAAACAAAAACAAAATTATTAATATTCCCTGCATTCGGAGATTAACTATCATTGAGAGCTAAACAAACAAACAAATAAATAAACAAACAAACAAACAAATAAACAAATAAACTTGACTTGTTTCTAAGCATTATTTTTGTTGTCTTTTCCCCTGTAATTTTTTGATTAATCATCACAACAAACTTCGAATTCTAGAAGTTCTGTTTGCCGATGTTTTCGCCGATGGTTTATGGCGTTCATTGTAAATTCACGTGTTAACATGGTATTGTTTTTGTATGGTTGTTTACTTTTTTTGTTTTGTAAAAAATTCGTTCCAAATATATTCCAACAGTTTAGTTTCACGTGCCAATAATTTGTTGTTTTTTTTCTTCAATTTTCAAGATAAGAGAATTGTTTGTTTACCTATTGATAGGGTGGGGGGAAGGAGGTGTGATTTTGCCTTTTTATTCGTAAAAAGATTTATTAGTCGAATGAAAAAGTTCGCTACAATTGAACACTTTGCATTACTTAATAGAATATTAATGAAATGGGCGTGGCATTCTCTTTTAAATGAAAAACAATAATTAACGTATACCTACATATATGAACGTTAGCAACATGAGTTAGGTATTGAGTTTTTTGTAGACGTTTTGGTGTTTCAAACCTCAGCAAGAAATGCCTTTGAAATCGTTTATACGATCATATATTAAGCGACTGATGTTGCAAATCGTTTCATCGATTTGAAAGACTTGATTTTCGGTGTCTAATGTCCCGAAAATACAAAATGTTGGCTCTGGTTGCGTACAAAAAGAAGATTGATTGCTTGTAGACTTATTACATTCATACATAATTGATCATTACAACCCTTAAGACAGGATTACAACCTAGCTTCTCATACATAAGGGGCGGTAACCTACAGTTTAAAGTCTCTCTCTCTCTCTGAATGACAGATTTTTTAAGAAACTTTTTACATCAAATTTTTTATTTACTCTCAGAGTTCTTGCCAGGAATCTGCTGAGAGATAGTCAGCGAAGAAATATTTTTAATATTTCATTTCGTTTGAGATGTCTGACATGGGGTTTGAACCGTAACCTCACGTCAATAAGTCAACACACTAAAAAAAAAAAACAAGAAAATATCGTGCCTCCAAGAACAGATCACAGATGCCGATATTTGAAATGAAATTGCTTCTGAATAGATTTCTCTTCTTCTACTATTATTATCATCGTGATACCTACCTTTGCAATTGGACCATACGATCAATTGCACTCCGCTCAAACTTTACAATGTATTCCTGTAACGTCTCCTCCAAACCGTAATCTCCTCACAATTTTCTGAATGCTGTTTCAGTAGCAATAATGACAATTCCCTGCCTAGCACTTGATATGAACCCAATGATTTCCTTCGTGGATACACCTTCAAAAATGTGTTCCGATGATTAGTCGCCGTAGTTTAGTACGTAGTGTGTTGGTGGGCCTCAGTTCGAACCTTAGGTCAGACATCTCCAACATAACGAAATATGAAGACATATTCCATCGGCGACTACCTCTCAGCAGATTTTTGGCAAAAACTCTCGGAGTAAAGAAAATTGCCATGAAAAGTTTCTCAAAAATCTGCCGTTCGGAGTCGGCTTTAAACTGTAGGTCTAGCCACTCATGTATAAAATTATCACACACCACATAAGTGGTATGAGAAACAAGGTCATAATCCTGACTTAAACGAGAAATTATGTACATATGTTCCGAGCATTAATTTACAGTGTGCTCTCAAAGGACTGGTTACCAATCCCAGGTTATTTCTGGATAGTATGAGACATGGCCTAGATCCTCTCTTAATGTAGTTTCCCAACAATTGTAGTTTCGATTGCTGCAAACCTTCTTGGTTTGAGAACAGTCTTTGTTTCTATTTATTTTTCCTTTGGTTGAGCATACCTTTTCAAACATACGCTCCCACTCCACACAAAGAGGCGTGCAAGCTCGTTTGCTTGCTCATTTGTGAGAATTCCCATATAACCTGTGACCGTTAGTTTCTCTTCTACTAAAAACAGTATTGGCTGGATTGGAAGAATCAATTTCAAAGAAGGCAAATTTCTGCGGCCTAACTTTTTACTGATAAACCTGCGTCTAGAAAAAAGTGACGAAATTATGGCTTAGCGAGAACGAAAGCAACACTTTCACTGAGTATATAAGACTTCGTATTTGACAAACAAGCTCTTAAAATCAAATGAAATAATGATCTGTTTGAATAAAGCATTGAAAGCAATGGATATATTATATGCCTTCGGGCACTAATCCATATTAGTTTGGCCTAGTTCCCAATACACGCCTCTAGTTAAGCGACCAGTAGGAAACTTGTTTTCGAAAACAAGCGATAGGAAAATATTTACCCAACTGCCGCAGTAAGCGATCACATCTAATCAAGTACCTTACGTTAGTCATGAATATTCATGTCAAACTATATTTATTTTTAGAGAATCTTATCAACCTTTTCAAGTTATTAAAGGCATACTACATGTTGTTCTAAAAGCGATTTAAGCTTAGCGGGAGATCGCTTAAATTTAGTTCACATGTGTTTGAAACAAAAAAATACGCAATTCAGTCTCAGAAAAACGCAATTCATGATGAGTTGAAAGGTCAAATTTGAATAGAATTTCATTCATACTCGTCAATTGAGACAAGTATAGTACCCGGAGGTCCAGTTAACCTATTTTACAACGTCCTAAAGATAAGAGGATCATAGGGAAGATAGGGAAAAGGAGAGCAAGTTGGAATAGGGAGTATAAAACACACAAGAGTGCGCGACTACGTTATTGAAATAGCACTCGCACTTCTCAACCAGCTCAAACTAATAACGTATTTATGGACAGCCTTTATGTCGGCTCTCGACACAGAATTCAAACCGTCAAATAAGCCTCTGCCAAGGATCTTCAACCTAAAACTACTAAGGGCTGGACAGTTACAGAGAAGACGTTCGATAGTTCCCAACTCCACCTCATCGCAATATACCCTGCGATAGGCCGACTGGGATCTATCTCAGATCCTTGTCAGCGATCTAATCTCGCAGTGCCCCGTAATAATAAGTTCCTTAGTAACGGTACTAGCAAATGAACGAACAAAATTTTTCTGAAATAGTAACTACCCTAATATGCTCTCCGAACTTCGAACTGAAAATGGTCAGAATGTATATTTTTTTGTTTGGAAATAATTAATGATGCAACAACATTACCAAACCATTTCGTTTGCTACGACCATTATTTTTAAGTATTTTTGCTAATTTAATGAAGAACGAAAACTCTTAAGTGGTCTTTAATAGAAAAGAAATGGTTTGGAATAAATGATCAAGAGGAAAAGTTTAAATTCTAAATTGTTGTATACATGTGCCCCGAATGTTAAATGATTTTAAGGTTTATTTGAGATGTTGTGTAATTGAATCAATGCATTGGCAGTCAGAAAATCCAATCTGTTCCAGATAGTAGACTTGTTGTGCACTCATCATGCTATACTTTCTATAGAGAGTCTGATTTTTTTTGTATAAAGTTTCACTTCTCTGAGAAGATCTTTGCTTGAATTAGCTTAAGAAAGCTTACGACAATGATATACAAAATGTTCAATTGCTTCGATGTCTCTATCCCCTCATTATAGTCTTCCCTGCCTAAATGATTAAGGTGCACGTGTAAGGCATAGTGTCTAGGTGTTTCAATGCCCATATGACAGGTTTATCAAATTCCCGTATTCGCACGTTATTTCTTGTTCTTCTATAAAGTGGTCCAGTCGCACGTTTAAAGCCATCTGCGTAGCAACAAGTCCTCACGGGTATCTGCGCAATTGATATTCTTGATCGAGAAGGTTGATCTGGTGCCAAGGATATGCAAGTCGTAGCGATTGTTAAGTTAGTAGTCGCCGTAGTCTAGTTGGTAGTGGGTTCGCTTATTAGATGTAAAGCCCCGGATTCTAGTGTCAGGCCAGACATCAAAACGAAATATAAAAAAAAATAATATTTCTTCGGTGACTTCCTCTCAGCAGATTTCTGGCAAAAACTCGGAGATGAAAAAGTTTCGCAAAATCTGTCGTTCGAAGTCGACGTTAAACTGTAGGTGCCGCCACTCAAGTATAAAATTAAGACACACAAAATGAGTGGTGTGAGAAGCTAGGCCGTAATCCTGACTAAAGTGTTGTAATGGCCAATTATGTATGTATGTATGTATGTTACGTTAGGCATTCTTTGGGATAATTCTGCATTAAGCGAGTATCCGTTCAGTGTACTAATTATACTCTAGTGAAACGATTTGTGGTTCTAGTTCAGCCATTTTCCCCTACCCTGGGAATATACACATATATATGTATATATATTCGATATAACACATATTTCAATAAAGAGTAATGCTTCCAATGCCTTGTAGATGATATTCTCATTACATCACTTATCCGTAAAGAATACATACTTTGAAACATCTGAATTATTATTTCCGATCGATCGGGGTATCCACCATACTACTGAAGCATAAGTTAGCATGGTTAGCATTTGACTTCATTCTCCCACATATCCAGCATCAATGGGGCTTTTCTGCCCTGACGTCCACATGTTATCTTCATTTAAATTTCCTATCCAGGAAAACACTCAACTAAGTCAGGTTAATCTGAATTTAACCCCTGGAGGGGATTAAATCCTCTTAGTTCGATAAACCCGGTAACCAATTTGGAAATTTTTTAAATCCTTTCCACGTTAATGATTTCGATTGACACAATTTTGTTGTGAAGCATAAGAATTTTCATAGTTTTTGATTCATTTACGGAGTAAAAGCCTGCTCGAGATTACTTGCAAGCAGTATCAGCCTGAAATATCGTTGTAGCAGTATCTGAGTAAAACCCCAATAGCTTGACACACGCTTACATCAAATGTTTTACTTGCAGGCAGTAAGAAAAACGAACATAAGTTTCCATCTGAGACATCCTGCATATAAATAAAGTAATGGAGAGTAACACGCCCTAGTTTAGTCGGTAGGGCGTTGGCTTATTAGGCGTGAGGCCACGGTTCAAACCTCAATTCAAATATTTTGAATAAATATTTCGCCGGTGACTTGCTCTCAAGCAGATTTCTGGCTAACACGCTGAGTGTAAATAAAAAATTTGCCATGAAAAGCTTGTTAAAAAATCTGTCGTTCGGAATCGACTTTAAATTTGGTAATTGTAGGTCCCTACACTCATGTATAAAATTAAACGCACACGTAAGCAGCGTGAGAAGTTGGAATGAAATCTGGACTAAAGGGTTATAATGACCAATTACGTATGTATGTAGAGTAAAGATCACCGACATCTTATGAAATATTTGGAATCAAAGGATTCGTTAATCGACTGACGGAGGGGTGTCTATCCAAAGAAGTCATTCTTTTAGCGGTCTGTAAGCCATTTTTAATTTCATTTGATATGAGAATATTTTTTAGTCCCAATGTGTACCAGTAATTGCTAGGGTAGGTTAAAGTGAAATTTAAACAGAGTTGGGAAAGAGGCATTTGAAAATTAATGACACTTTTAAAACACAACGATGTTTCGTAATAATTTTGTAATCTTTTTGAAAAATACGTGTGTTTTTTAAAAAGAAAATTGCAATTCATTTATTACGTATTTTTTTAAACATTCTAAACAAAAAAAAAAAATGGAAACAGAATTTAATTTTAGTTTAGAAAACCTAAACAAATACTCGTAGATATGGGCAGATATTCTCCTACAAAACTTCACTTCAATAAATTGTTACAAATAGTAAATTCGAAATGTAAATAAATATTTTATTTAAATAATAACAGTTATTTAATAACAAAAAAAAAAATAAAGAAAAACGCAAAAGATAACTTATCAGACAGACAACGAAAATGACTTTCGAATGTCATTAATTATTAATTATTATTGTGATTAATACCGCCTAATAATATTAAAACAACAAAATTAATTTAAATATTAAAAATTATTATTCTTTACAGCGGGAATTTTGTTAATTACTTTGCGATTAAGATTTCAGATTCCATTATACGTTGATAAATGCAAACGTAGCCATCATTTGTCATTTGATTGATTGACTAATTGTTGACAATTTTGCAGTGTATTGGATGTATTTTTGTTTAAATCGGCTTAAATAGGCGGCAGTGTTACGAAAATGAAAAATCTAGATACTGGTATTTGGCTTTTAAATCGCTTAACATTAAAATTATAAACAAAAATGCAACAACAAACAGCAGCATAAAAAAATAGTAAACAAGTAAACAAAAATACAACAACAAACGCAACAAGAATAAATGTAAACAAAATACGCAAACAACACTACAATAATAAATGTAAACAACGATTTTTACATTTATAGGGATTTCGAGAAGACGAAGTCATGAACATTCGCCTTCAAGAACATTCAGCAGACTGTTTTCTATGCCATATAAAAGGCAAAGCAAAGCAGGCGGGTGAACGAGTGAAGTTCAGTCAGTCTTGTGTAAAGACACGGTGCGTTTTAAGAGAGTAATCGTGGTAATTTAAATTTTACGGATTGAAAAACCATTTAAAATTCGATCATATAGGGACTTTTAAAAAGCAACTTCTGCTTATGGCGGATAACTTGAATTCGATGATAACATATTAACGTGTGTTGCGAATTCAATACACTCGATAGGGACTATGTGCGTAATATAACTTCATTGAAGCGTCATTGATTGTTGTTCTGGGTGTTGGAGCATAATCGACACGTCCAATTTTCCATGATTTTTGCCAGAAATCTGCTGAGAGGAAGTCAATGAAGAAATATTTTTCCTTATTTCCCTTTGTTGAAGATGTCTGACCTGGCATTTGAACTGAAGCCTCACGTCTAATAAGCCAACACACTACCTACTACGCTACGGAGACTACTATGTACAACTGCTACTTAAGAAAACCCCATAAGGAAAATTGTAAAGCTTTGGTTTTCGTAACTACTCAACGTGAGGACCCAATGCCCCTCAGAATATTTAATATGGCATCAGCTGTTTGAATACAGTTGCTTTGGAGACCAGATATTCAATTCAGTTCAATAGAAGTTGATAATTATCGCCCCATAGTGATCGCCGTTGAAAGTCACTTTAGCCTAGTAGGTAGTGTCTTGGCGAAGCCAAAGTTCAGACCCCAGGTCAGGTCATAATTGGTCACTGCAACCCTTCAATCAGGATTACGACCTAGTTTCTCACATCACCTATGTATGTTGTGTGTATTAATTTTTGAGTGGTGGGACCTACACTTTAAAGTCCACTCCAGGTGTCAGATTTTTGAGAAACTTTCTGTGGCAATTTTATTTACTCTCAGAGCTTTTGCCAGAAATCTGCTGAGAGGAAATCGCCAAAGAAATATTTTTTTATTTTCGTTTTGATATCTGACCTGGGGTTTGAACAGAGGCCTTATGTCTAATAAGCCAACACGCTACCTACTACACTACGGCGACTTCGATTTGTGTCTTATCGGATGGGGATCGTAAAATGGACGAATAGGGATTGTAAAATGAACGAAACACACGGTACATTGGCCGCACGGATGCTGTTGAATGTATGCACATGCTGTTGAATTCTATGTACCCAATGCCAATGGTGAATTGGCCAAACAGACTGAACACATGACAGATAGTTTGACTAATGTAGTTGGTTGCTATCGCTGTCACGTAAGTCCTTGTTCGAAGGCCATACACAACTAAATAAATGGTTGAGTGTAAGGGAGTTTGACTCTAAAAATTAAATTATTTTACCGACTCGTTTATGTTCTGTATCTTACCTTACTTTTTTTTAGATTGGCAAATTTTAAAACCACCCTCGTATTTTTTTTAATAAAAAATGCTGAATTTTTTTTTAATTTTTTTGATTATAATTTTTCTTTTATTGTTAGTTTTTGTTGTTGTTGTCGTTATTTGTTTTATTTTTTTAAATTTTACAAAAAAAATCACAATAATTAGGCAAAAATATATAGTATGTATGTATGTACTCGTAAATATATGGTATGTATGTGAGTATGTATGTATTTTAGAATGTGATAGTTAAAGTTTTTTTCTTTATTTTTTATTTTTATTTTAAATATTAATATTGTGTTGTTGTTGTTTTTTTTCAAATATTTCACAACAAAAAATGGAAAAATTGAAGGCTTAGAGGCGAGGAAACTAACAAAAAAATAGGATTTAGAATCATGAATTGCCCAAAATGGAATGCTTCAAGGGTTATGGTAATTTAAAATGAATTTTTTAAACAATAAAATAAAAATATTTATATTTTTTATATTTTTTTTTAATAAATTTTAAGGCTGGTGTTTTTAAGAAAATAAAATATTTTTTTAAGTAATTTCTTGTTAGGAATTTTAAGTACGTTTTCTCTGTAATTAACCTAAAAATATTTTTGTTTTTATTTTTTTTTTGTAAATAAATTTCAATTTTTTTTTACTTAAAAACTAATTTTTGTTGTTGTTTTTTCTTTAGAAATTTATTGTGTTGCAAAGTTTTTTTTTTATAAAAAAAATTGGTGTTTGCTTTACGGGTTGTTGTTTAATTTTTTTTATTTTTTAATTTTAATTTTCGTTTTTTTTTTAATTTAATAACTAATTAAAGAAAAATATTATTTGTTGTTATTGTTATACATATTTTTATGATAATATTAGTATTCATTATAATTAGAAATTTTTTTTGTTTTTATTGTTTAATGTTGCACATTTCATAGAAATCTTAAATCTTAAAACTTAAAAATTCTCTCACAAAAATAAAAAAAAAATTAAAAAAAAAAATTACAAAAAACAATTTATATAATCAAAATATTGTTGTGGTTGTTGTTTTTTTTTTTTGTATATTCTTACAAAAATTTTGATATATAATGCTTCTGTATTAAACGTCCCGCCTTCTTTTTTAAAACACAAAATCTTATTAACTGCTAATCAGCATAGTTGGTCGTCTGCGGTGGCACTCTAGGATAGAGCTGTAGTATACAAGAAAATTAATAAAAAAACTGTAATTTTATAAGTATTAAATAAATCAACTCACTCCCAACAGATTCCTGGGCACATAGCCCTCTTCATTTTGTTCGTTTTTGGCCCACCACCATTCACTTTCGGCATCATCGCCTTTCCGTAGTATGATTAAACGCTCGTTAACATTGAATGTTAACTCATCACTGTTTTGGGCCTCATAGGAGAATACAGCATATACTTCACCGTTATGAAGTATGCCAAGTTTTTCTTGGATACCTATAAGGGAAATTAGAAAAAAAGAAAACAAAATTATTACAGGCTAATACGGGGTATTTCAAGTCCAATTTTTTGCCCAATTGAAGAACCAGTTTGTGATATGGAATGTCAGATGTTGCTCTGTTCTAATCGTAACAGATGTTCTTACTTATTTGGATATTACAACCCTTTAGTCAGAATTACAATCTAGCTTCTCGAACCACCCATGTAGTGTGTGTTACTTTTATGCGGGACGCAGTGTTTAATATTGATTCCGAACGAAATATTTTTTGGAGAAGTATGGACCAAGAGGAAGACGCCTATTTTCGTATTTCGTTTTGTTAGAGATGTCTGAGCCGGCGGTTGAATCACGGGTCCCCTTTTTTGGAGAAACTTTTTGTGGCAATTTTATTTACTCTCAGGGTTATGGACAGAAGAGTGCCAAGAGGAAGTCGCCTATTTTCGTATTTTGTTTTGTTATAGATATCTGTGCCAGCGGTTGAATCACGGGCCCTTTTTTGGAGAAAGTTCTCGTGGCAATTTGATTTACTCTCAGGGTTATGGACAGAAGACTGCCAGGAGGAAGTCGCCTATTTTCGCATTTTGTTTTGTTAGAGATGTCTGAGCCAGTGATTGGAGCACGGAACCTCTTTTAATAAGACAACACACTAGATCTCCTACACTGACTAATGCTCCAAGCTAATATTAATAATTGGAAGCGAATCCGTCCCACGGTTTCATCGGATCATAGTAAAACCTGCCCTGCAGGCGTGCAGTTGGCTTTTCTGATCACCAGTGCACTCTGCTGTTCCATTCTATCTTAGGCCTTACTTGCTATAATCAGGCCTTATTTGCCTCTCTGACCTTTTATTAAAGCATAGGGCCAAAATGGTGGCAACATCCTAACTGAATTTTGAACCTGATTCTAGCGTTAGACTTTTGTATAGGCTGACTGACTGTAATGAATTTCAGACGATTTATTCGTGGTGATGTTGAAAGCTGTGCAATGTTTGCTGGGTGGTACGACTTTCCCTGAAAGTCTTCCTGAATCGTCAGACTGTAATCAACTTCTTGACTAACATCATCTTGTAGTCCGTTATCACCTATAGATTCCAGGGATTTTTTGGGGAAATTTTTGATAAAACACACTCTTATATTGGCTACAGAATACAGGGATATTATCGGAAATAAGAAATAATCCAAACCGATGAACTGCATAGGACGCATACTGAGCTCGCTACTACCAACATGTTGGCTTTCTGATTATCTTAGTTAAACTAAGTATCCCCGATGGACTCGGCATGCCATCACGTGACTTCTGGAACTGCTGAAAATCTGAGGATCAGTAGGGAAACTATTTTTCCCTGAATCTTAATACGAAGAGATGGAGCTCCTAACCTCTCATTTCCTGTCTCTATTTGATTAAACTTTCCAAAATAAATCCTTTCTAGAGAAGGTTTCCTAGGGAATGTGTGATCTGCCGTTGGCCTATGGTATGACAGTGGGCGCAATCTGTAGCCTAAGTGGAATCTTACTTCCGAGGGGAATTCGCCTAGCAACTACCATAACCCAACAAAGATTTGTCGTATACGAATCGAATATTGTAATAATATTTTGGACCATTTCAGAAGCAAAGCCTTCTAGGACCATAACTCTACTTACTGTACAAATATTCTGAACAGCCATCGAAACCTTCTTCATCCTCTTCACATTTTTCAGCTGGCGTTTCGTGATCCGACAGAGTGGCAGCAAATAAACAGGCACCATTCTCTACTAAAAACTTTACCATGGCCAAGTTATTACAACTGGCAGCACAATGTAAGGGGGTCCAGCCATCAGAATCCTGGGCATTTACATCACAACCAAATTCAACCAGGAATCTGTAAATAAAAGAGACAAGTCGTTAACTTTTTATAGAGGATATATAAAAGTCGTGATGGAACTTACTTGACTATATCGATATGACCCGCACAGATGGCATTGTGTAAAGCGGTAATGCCCTCATCATTTGCTGCACTTGGATTTGCCACTTGCATGGCTGTTTTCTTCACCAATTCCAATTCACCCTCTAAACTGGCATCCAAAAGTAAAGCCAAAGGATCAAAACTTACTCTTCGTGTAAGTTTCGGTTTGCCATTGGCCGCATTCGAAGAGGAAGCATTATTGCCGGCGGACAAAGAACGCATGCGTCGCTTTAAAGTATCCACAGAGGGTTTGTCTGGTGGTGGATCGTTCGTGTTCGCAATGCGATCGGGTTCATCGACACTGCTTTGCGATTGTGGAGATAAAGTATTGGGTGACAGCTGTTGTTGCTGTTGCTGCAGCGTTTGAGTTTGGCTGTTGGGTGAATATTGGGGTGTCGAATTGGCTTCACTATTCGTTTCGGAAGATAACTCGCTGTTGTTGTTGTTGTTATTATTGTTCGCATTGCTAGGGGTTCTGCGATCATTGAATAGATAATTGGAGCCTGCGTTTTGCTCATGTTTTCGGGAACTTTGTGGCTGACTTGATGAGGGTTTTGTTATGGTGGAGGAATTGTTGTTGGAAGAGGAAGACTTTAAACGTGGCTGCTCCGATAGGGGTTGCTTGCGTATGGTTAAGGGCTTAGCCTTAATGGGTAAGTTATCATTGATATTCTGTATGGCTAATGAAGGTGAAGTATTGTTCGAGGAACTCGAAGCAGTGTTGGGGGTTTCCGCAGCGGATTTTTTCGCCGCATTTGCTGGCGCTGAGGTTTCTTGTTGGCTGCCTTCATTTGTAGTCATTTTATGGGGTTTTGGCGGCAAGGCTGGCCGATCATTATTGTTGCTACTATTTACAGCAGAGGCGGTGGCCGCTGTTGCCGCCGAACTTACCACACTCGGGGCGACTCTATTCACTTTGGGCGAATAGGTTATCATTTTCGGTATGGCACTTGTGACCGATGTGGGCGCCACACTACTGATGGGTTTTCGTGGAGGTACTACCAAGCTGCCAGCAGCTTTTATCTTGCCAGTATTCTCATTGGAGTTGGTGGTATTGGAGGAGGTGTTGTTGGTCGTGGAATTGGTTGTTATGGCAGTGGCTACTGATTTATTGGCCGCTCCCAAAGGCATACTATGCACTGTCAATTGATGCGCGTTCTTTTCCATTAGAGTTTCACTAGTCACTGCAATTTCAGGTTTCTTTTCCAAATCCGATTTCTCCCTTTGCGGTATATGAGAGGAACCGGTTGCCACACTGTTCAGTTTATTGATCAAAGCCGAGGCCGAGGTGTTGGCGGATATGCTTTTTGGAATTTTGGAACTGGTGGTAGACTGAGGCGCTATATTCGTATTATTTGTGGAGGATTGATGTTCTAAATTGGCAGCCACTTCTTTCACGAGATCCCTTTTCTTGGGACCCACTTCTGCGTAAATATGATGAGAAGTGTCTACCTTAGGAGCAGGCGGCTCAGAGCCGCCATGCGTTTGGTTTTGATTGTTGTGCTCGTGTAGAGCGGTCTTATTGGTAATGGCCGCTGTTAACATTTTCTTGGCCAATTTCGATTCATCGCTTTCGGCCGTAAAGAAATTCGGACTGGTATTCGGGTTGGTGGCGGACAAATGATTCGTGTTGGCATTGCTGTGTGTCAAATTGAGTTTGACATGAGCATGATCTTGTATCAGCTGATTTTGCTGATTTGTATTCGCCGTGGCAGCTGCATGCTTCAGTATGTTGCCCAAATAAGAGGCGGTAGGCGTTATGGTCGACTTTTGCGGCGTGTGTATATAAGGCTCTACTGCAGCTACGTTTCCGCGGCCCAAATTACGATTTTCACTGCGTGTTATAATGTTGGCGAACTTATTACTGTTGCTATAGGCCTGGCCATTGGCAACAGCCGCAGCGGCGGCCGCTTGATTGGCCTGCTTCTGCAACAGCTGTTGTTTCAAGGCTGCCACGCCAGTTTTAGGCGCTACATTTGTGGCGTAATTCATGTCATTGCTATTCTGGCTAGAGAGTGGCTGTTGTTGTTGTTTTTGCTGCTGTTGTTGCTGTTGTTGTTGCTGCTGCACATTTTGCTGTTGTTGATGTTGTGTTTGCTGTTGAGTCGCCTGCTGTTGCTGCATGATATGTGGCGGACTCATGTTCTGTTGATTATTTTGTACATTGGCGGCCTTTTTACGCTGCAAACGTGTCTGCAGCTCATAGATTCTCTGATCCACTGAACGCAGTTCTGCTTGACGCTGTTGTAAGGCCTCACGTTGCAAATGCAGACGGGCATCTTGTTGCAAGGACAGTTGATTGCGGTACTAAATTAAAAAAAAAACAATCTCGTTGCAATGAAACTAATTTTGAAACTTCTTGTGAAGCTGTCAACTCACCATCAATTCTCGTCTTAGTTTTTCTAGTTCCCGTGAGGCTTGTGGTGGCAGCGGTTGGCCGGTGGTGCTGCCACCATTTATCAGATTTATGGGACATCTTCGGTCCCGTCGTAAGTCTTCTAATTGCCGGGTAAGGGCTTCTACTTTGGCCACAGCCAAACTTAATTCTTTTTCCTTTTCACTAAATAAGGCTCGTATGGAATCCAAATCGTTGCCTGTAAAAAAAAATTAAAAAAAAAAATTGAATTGAAAACCTTCATTAAATTGAAATCCTTTTCGCCATCATATGTGCTGTCTGTCGCTTATGTCGTTGCCTGTGCCTGCGTTATCAGGTGAAAATCTAACGTTAATAATGTTCATTAAGGATGGCTTTAATTGGATTATAACCAAAGAATAATGCCAGTCAATTTTATGGGGTTTTGAATTTCCATTGAAGCCAATATTACGTATACGCTTACATACATACATACATACCATCACGTATCTGTGCAGTCATGATATGTTATATGAAGAGGTATATACGGCAACATAATGGTTATTAATGCCACATAAATGTTAATACGTTATTGAATCCATTTTTAAAGTCAAAGTTCAAAGGCTGGAAACATATTGTGTGTATTTGTGCTTGTGTGGTAAAGTATCTCTGCTAACGCTAAAAGGGATTTGTGTGGAAAGGTTACGGCATTTAATTTGTTATTAAACCTGTGATTAATATTTTTATAATACTTTGGATTATAGTATGTCTACTGTTGAGAGAGGCAGATAGGTCTTATGACTCGAAGCTAATCCTAGCTCTCCATTATCCTGTGATGTCTTGGATAAAGAGCATGGCTTCAAAGCCTAGCCTTTCAAGTACAAACATAGCAGAAGACAATTAATTTTTCATTATGATTCTCGAGAATTGTATTAAAATTAAGAGATTACGTTTCCGCTTCAAATTATCTATCCAAAAGCCCTCTTAACCCCTAGAGAAGACAACTTCAACCCCTTAATATCCCTTAAGGTAGAACAGGTCTAAATGAGCAAAGTTCTTATCTTTTACAATCAATACAACAATCCTATACATTTCGAACAGATAACGTTGTTTCTAGATAACAACAGATGGCAACTCTGCTTTTACAGAAACTAGTATAGTGGAACTATTACTTGCTTAAGTGGGAATTTTATTAATGAAATGAAAGGAAAGGATAGGAAACTAAAGGATTATATTAAAGTTGATTTATTTCCTGTTTTCATTAACTAAACATATGGCAACCCTACATTACAGAACCTAGTACAGTGAAACTTTTATTTGGTTAAGTGGAAGCAATGTAAGGAAATGATAAGAAAATAGAGGATGATATTAAAGTTGATTTATCTCGTGCTTTCATTAAGTAACCAGTTGACAACCCTATCACTACAGAACCTAGTTCAGTGGACCTATTACTTTCTTATGTAAGAATTTTGTTAATGAAACTGAAACAATGTAAGGAAAGGATAAGAAAATAGAGGATGACATTAGAGTTAATTTATCTCCTGTTTTCATTAAGTAAACAGATTACAACCCTGCCATTACAAAACATACTATAGTGGAATTATTACTTGCTTACGTGGGAATTTTACTAAAGAAACTCAAACAATGTATCGAAAGGACAAGAAAATAGAGGATGATATGATTAAAGGCGAGATATCTCCTGCTTTCATTAAGTAAACAGTTGGCAACCCTATCATTACAGAACCTAGTATAGTGGAACTATTACTTGCTTAAGTGGGAATTTTATTAATGAAACTGAAACAATGTATCGAAAGGATAAGAAAATTGAGGATGATATGATTAAAGGCGAGTTATCTCCTGCTTTCATTAAGTAAAAACTTGGCAACCCTATCATTACAGACACTAGTATAGTGAAGCTATTACTTGCTTAAGTGGGAATTTTATTAAAGAAACTCAAACAATGTATCGAAAGGATAATAATATAGAGAATGACATGATTAATGTTAGCCGTATCCTGTTGTTATTAAGTAAGCAGATGGCAACCCTATCATTACAGATACTGGTATAGTGGAACTATTACTTGCTTAAGTAGGAATTTTATTAAAGAAACTCAAACAATGTAAGAAAGGGGTAAGAAAATATAAAATGATATGATTAAAGATCATTGTTGCCATTAAGTAATCATAAGAGATGATTAGTAGAACAACTTGTGACTGATACGGTTAAAAAGTCCTGCCTAGATCATTACATTACATTAGTGGAAATATTTGAAATTCCATTGTTGTTTTGTCTTTTCTTAGGTATCATCTGAAGGCAACAATCCCAAAACTCTTCGTATTTCCTTCACAACTTTTCAATCCTTTAAGATTGCTGTCACGAAGCATTTCATTATTCCTTAAAGTGTTTCCTTCATTCCTTCAATCAATCTTTAGCTGGATGGTCAACTGTACCTGGATGGTCATACCCTTGGATGATACTGTCACATGCCATTACCCCGTGTTGAGAAAAAGTTGATCACTGAGTACTACTATTTTTCAAAAGGTGACGTTATGTGACAAAAATCGCACGATTTTGCTGTAGCATGATTTTAAAGTTGACCAAAAGGCAAAATAGTTTTTTCTATAAACTCCTCAAGTAAGAAAGTTGAAATCGTTCCTATTGTGGGAAGTTCTTGGCACCTTTTTCTTCAAACCACATGCCGTCCAATTCATAAACGTCAATTCCAGTCCACTGCCAACGGCAACAGCTTTTCTAACTTCGAACATTTATTTCCCAAGAATTGATCCTAAAAAGGACAACAATTTCTAAAAGGCGTGCATTGTCATGGTTTTCAATCAATTAATTCCTTTACAACACTGTCTAATGAACCATGAAATTACATTTCAAGGAGAAGAGAATTAAAAGGCTAAAAAGCGCCACACAAAACAACAATAACAACAGCCATCAAAAGTCCATTGGGTTACCTAAGGTTTAACCTGGCGTTAACATGAACAACTATAACAGCAACAGCAACAACAAACAACAGCAACAATAACAGTCATGGTATTATCGCTCTCAGCCTATTGTCCTTTAGATTTGTCCATTTAAATGCATGAGAAGGAGAGCCCACACGATTTAACTCACACTGGCTCAACTTACACACACTGTATAATGGATACAAAATAAACACTTACATTTGCATACACTTACATCCCGGCATACATACATACATACTCACTTACGCTCATTAGCCATGCATATTTAAATACTAAGTTGTTGTTGTTGTTGTTGCTGTCGTTGTATTTAAGTATATGCTTGAATACAACTATGACCGTTACTTGGTGTGTTGTTTTCTCTGTGTTTATACTCTTCGTGTATTTCACCATAAGTTCTCATCCTCTACTGTTATTGTTGTTGTTGGCTGTTTACCAGGCTGTTTACTTGTCTGTTTATCTGTCTGTCCAACCCCGTGTGTGTTTTATGTGTGTGTCTGGTCCTTGCTCTACCTACTCACACTGATTGTATACAATTTTAGTTTACTGGTCCTTTAAGAGGCGAGTGTGTAAATTTTGTAATTGTTGTTGTTATTGTTTTAGTTGCTGTTGTTGTTGTCCTTTATGTGATATTAACTGTGGGGAAAATACTGGAAAGTCAACGAGACTTTTTGCGATTTTTTGCTACGGCATAAGCAAGTGCTTATGTGCACGTAGGTGTGCTTATTATACTTCTGATACCCTACATTTATAAAGAGACTGACAAGGATGGGAACATTTGAAAGAAGACACAATTTCTTATTTGAATACGACTACATTGCTCATTCGAATTCCATTTTAATGTGGAAGTTTTCCAATTGGTGGCGTTTGAAGACCGTTATTTATAGGTAGCATTAAGTTGTAGATATCTCTACAAATCTAATATTTTTTGTGTACTTTTGCTTGAGGTTGGTCCATCGCCCATTACGAATATACTTTAATCTCCTGGGCTCGTCAATATTTCATTTACCAGAGACAAACAGCTCAGACAGTGGTTTTATTGATGAAATTGTGGGAAGCGATACCGCCAAAAGGCTAGTAGTAACGGTCATACTTGTTGGCTGATTAGACGTATGGGCATGGTTCAAACCACAGGTCAGACATTTCCAACAATATCTCCAATATCTTTCCAACAATATTTTCTGGCAAAGATCTAAGGGTAAATAATTGCTATGAAAATATTCTCAAAAAATCTGCCTTTCGGAATCGACTTTGAACTGTAGGTCCCACCACTCATGTATACAATTAAGACACACAACATACGTGGTATGAGAAGCTAGCTTGTAATCCTGACTGAAGGATTGTATTGACCAATTAAGTATATATGTATGTATGCGCAAAGTTACTGCCCCAATCCTCACTGCTTTAGATATCCGCTATGTATGTAGTCTTAGCCAGATTCTTTTCAAACATGATTACCATTTTTTACAAATTTCTTCCCAAAATTCTTTCACCGTTATCTTCTACAACAATCCTTGACTCCACTGAGTTTCTCCTACATTCTCTGCACTATTTTCGTGGTGTGTCTTCTAGTATGCTTAGTCCATGTGTCTTTGGGAGTGATTGTTAATCCTTATATTAGCACACCTAATGGGCTATAAGGGGTTCATCTCCCTTCTTCCAGATAATATCTTAGTCTATCTTCGATTTTATACGACTGTTTACTGCAGTGAGTTCGCATATTAGACGTAAAAGCTCGGGTTCAAGCCCCAGGCCAGACATCAAAACGAAATATGAAAAAAAAAATATTTCTTCGGGGAATTCCTCTCATCAGATTTTTGGCAAAAACTCTGAGAGTAAATAAACCTGCCATGAAAAAGTTTCCCAAAAAAATCTGTTGTTCGGAGTCGACATTAAATTATAGGTTCCGACACTCAAGTATTAAATTAAGGCACACAACATGAGTGGTTTGAGAAGCTAGGCCGTAATCCTGACTGAAGGGTTGTAATGGCCAATTATGTATGTATGTATGTATGTATGTATGTATTATATTGACATTCCTAATGGGCTATAAAGGCTTCATCTCGCTTCTCCCAGATCATATCTTAGTGTTTTTACGCCTATCTTCGATTTAGTACGACTGCTTACCGAAAGTCCATTTAGGCTCAGGTTTTGAGGCTAATATATACATTTGTTGGGGATGGACCAGCAGTTCTGTTGTTTCCATAATCCTTGATCTACTTATGAGAAACCCAAGTAACATTCATAGCTCTATAGAAGTATACTTAGAGCTCAACTGTTCATAATTTTTATCCTTCAACCAGTAAAGACAACCTTGAAAATTACTTGCAATCTTACGCAGCTATTCGCCCATATTTTCAAACGCAACTTGCTTAAGAATCTCTTTTAAGAAACACTACGTTATCAATTTCAATACAAAAATCAAATTTTCTAGTTTAAAACATCACATACGTCGCGTAACATTACATTTCGCTCTATTTATACTTCATTTTTTTCGATCTGGCAACTTCTAGAAACTCTTGTTGATTTGTTATTGTAATTTTTTTCTTTGCTGTGCTATATTTTTTCGCATTTCTATTGTTCTAATTTTCTCATTCATTATGTATTATGTAGGGTATCATAGGGTATTCATAATGTATACTCTTCATTGCTTTGCTCTCTTAAAGGTGTGTTCTACTCTCATAAATGTTTAAAAGGGAGAAAATTAATTTTGTCGTTCAACATATCTCGTGTAATTTATTTTTTACATTTAAGTAATATTTTGTTGCTGTTTTATTATTGGTGTTGTTTTTGTTGTTGTTGTTGGTTTTTATTTATTATAAACTTAAATTACTTTTTTTCTTTGATTGTTTTTGTTCTTGTGTTAGTTGTTGGCTTTTGCTTTCTACTCTAGAAATTCTTCTCGCTGTTTCTATTCCACTTACATACTTCCCCCCTCTCTCTCTCTCTCCCTCTCTCCTGCTTTCTTTTAATGTTCACAGCAAATGTATGCGTGTCCTTTAATGAAGAAACATTTTTTAATTGATTTTTGTTGCTCCTTTCTATAAAAGCATTTTTATACGGGTGTATGTGTATAAGCGCCCTTACTCCTTGTCACTCTCTCTCACGCTCTCTTGTTTTTGTCTGTCTGTTTATGTGTTATAATTAAAACGAAACCATTCATTCACTATTTTCATGGTGAATTATTTTCTATAATTGCCAAAGTATTGGTGGTTGAGGTGGTGTTGGTGTTGGTGAGTAATTATAAATTGTAATTATTGTTGACTTTTTACCGTAAGCACATACACTCACATATACACTTGCTTTATATGGTAGGAAGAAGGAAAGTGTGCTAGTGTGTTAATGTTTATGTTCCTACGTATTTATATGACACAGTGGGGAGTAATTTATTAAAATTTAATTCCTGCTAAAATGGTCCTTCTTTTCTTCTTTTCAATAACAATAATAAAAACATTCTTTTTCTTTTCCACACTTTAGGATATTTAACATGTGAGTGTATGTACGTACATACGTATGTACGTATGTATATCAAGGTCATCCACAGGAGACTAAAAGTTTTGTAAACAATTTTTATTTGATTCACAAACATTCTTTTTGTTTGAGCCTTGTAATGCTGCTTGGTTCATGGTATGGTTGGGTGTTCAGACTCTTCTTTACCTTGTTGAAGGCACATTTAAAATATACTTTACTTGTTTGGATTGAATATTTAAGACGATACTTAAGGAAAAAGGTAGCAAAGCATTATCCTTACATACCAATGTGATATGTTTCATAACAAAAACCTTAAGAACATTCAAAACTATTTGAGAATCTTAAGTAAATTTAATCAATAAAGTTTGCGGTTTAAGTTATTTAGGAAAACCTATCAAATGACAAAGTATTGGAATTTACAGGAATTTGTATTGAAATTTTGCTGAGGCGCGTTGTTTTTCTTAAGGAGTTCAAAAGTTTGTTCAGTTAAGCTACACTGCATGGAATAATCAAATAAATTCATTACAATCGCTATCATTCTATCAGGAAAAGAGTTTATCCAAGAGAAAAGTGATGATTGATGGATTGATGCAGTATAGAGATGATTGAAACTTAGGCATCTAATCGCAGGACTACTGTCGGGGGACGAGTGTAACTAGATGATTGATTGATTGATGCGGTATAGAGATGATTGAAACCTAGGCAAGATAATCGCAGGACTACTGTCAGGAGATGAATGTAAGCAGATGATTGATTGATTGATGCAGTATAGAGATAATTGAAACCTAAACAATGTAATTGCAGGGATACTGTCAGGGGATGAGTGTAAGCAGATGATTGATTGATTAATGCAGTACAGAGACGATTGAAACCTAGGCAAGATAATCGCAGGTCTGCTGTCAGGAAATGATTGTAAGTAGACACAAGAATGGTTGTATGCTTAGTTTCTCCCATCCTACTGGTTAAAGATTTCGTTGGGCAAAATCAAATCATAAATGGAGTGGATTAAAGTGTTTTGATTACAAATACAAGCAATACGCTATCATCAGAATAATTGAATTATAATTCGTGCAATAAGATGTCTTAGCGTGGATTTTCTCAAACCGATTTATGTATTGAGAAGAGCCTCCACTTTTCTTTCTCCATCTTCCCTTTCTTTGTAGCTGTTTGTCTCTTTAATTTATCAGCTTATGATCGTGACTGATGAATCGCGTGTCAAACTTGTCTCCTACTTTTCCAATCATAGTTCGTCTTGCTCAGGGACTCATTACCATAAGCAGCGAGCTACAAAGTCTCCTACTAAGTTTCCACCGTCGCTGGAGAGTTGATTCTTATTACTCTGACAATACATACCCTTGTCAGTCCCTACATTTTATCCATAAATTGTTGGTTAGGTGGTTCTTATTATGTTTCTAGACCAGTCGAGCCTGTATAGGTTCGTTTAATACCGACATAACAGTGCAGGCACTTCTTAAATGTTGGAGCAGAAGTCCCAGGCTGTTATACTGTATTTAGTTTTATTATTGGCACAATTCTGTGTGCCACTGTTCACAACTTTATGTAAACAACAACAATTGCTTTTCTTTGTTATTCCTCTGTTTACACTTTTTGAGTAAACAATAACCAGACAATTATTCGACAGACCTTTGTAACGGAGATGTTCAAACCACGATCACTCTCTTCCAACGCACCGCGTCTTCACACATGACTGACTAAACTTCACTTAGCTGATTTTTTAATCACCACAGGCTTACCTAATTTAGACAGAAAGTATTATCCATTATTACCCTACCTAATTACCATTATTACCGTACTTAACCTATCTGCTTTTCTTAAGCTATCTTCTATAGCTACTTGCCTTCGGTGCCATCACTGAATGGCCTTTACTGTGTTGTTAACATTTTAACAAAATCAAAATGCTTCACGTGATACTTAAAGTTAACCTCATTATTAAGGACGTAACTGAAGTCACGTGACGATTGCGTGTTGCTGTTGGCTTTCTGCTACCAAAATATGCAAAATTACGTTGGAAATGTAATGGAATGAGATTTTCCAATTTAATGGCGATTTATTCTGATTTTAATTGACTCTGTCTGTGTGCATGTGTGTATGTGTGTGTGTGAAATTATGATTTATGCCACTTTGACAAATTGGCTTTTCATTTTCATTTTTGTTTTTCCGTTTTTTTTTTCCATTTTTCTCTTAGACTTTCAATAAAAATGCTAATTTACAGAGGGAAACTGCTTACGGTGGTAGAAACATTTCTTACGAAACATTTCTTACGTTGGCCGTTGTTAGAAAGGAAATGAATTTCAATTTGAAAAAAAATTAAAGACGTTTTTAAATGCTTATGAAAGAGGAATTGTAACTTACTTAGGGTAACATTGTAGGTCTTTTGCAAATCCACTTGACCTCTTAAGGCTCTCAAACGTCTCAGTTTTGATTCTTGGGCTTCGACACGCTCTCTCAAACGCCGCAAGCGTTCACCCTCTGCATTGGCAACGGCATTGCGAACCTCTTGCTGTTTTAAAAAACGTAAACGTTGCTCCTTTGTGGCCAACAGTTGATGTTGCGAATCAATTTGTTGCTGTTGACGCAGTGCCATCGCCCTTAATTCGGCTGACGTCAGCCTGCCAGGCACCTGTTTATGAAGAAGAGAAAATTAAAAAAAATCATTATGAAATGAATGTACAATGTCTGGTTTAAAAAAGAAAGGACATTAGAATTGTATTTTGCAGGCCTGAAATGAAATGAAGAAACATTGCTAAACCTAAGGTTTAAAGGCTAAGCCTTAGGTTGGATGTGCAACAAAATCTGTTTAAAATAAAAAAAAAAAATCGAAAAAAATCAAGAAACAGGACACTTTAATGTCTAAATGTCCTTAAGAAGACTTCTTTTTAAATTCTTTATTTTTGTTGTTGTTGTTGTTGTTGTTGTTAGAAAAGAAAGAATAATGTGGCAAAACAATTTAATAATAAAGGAAAATTTATATGCGATAATAAAAAGTTTCTTCTTTTTCCTTCTTTTTCTCTGAAAAACTTTTTAAGGAAGGTAAGCAAGTCAGTCCGAGTATGTCCTTTTTCTTGGAAGGAAAACCAAAAACAAAAAAAAACTAAAAAATGTTGGGGAAAATGATAGGAAAAATCAAAGAGCAGAACAACAACAAAAACAACAGTTTTATGACTTTCAATAATGATAACGATTTAACGACAAACACTTTAAAATCAAATAAAAATTCTATTACGACACAGGAGGGAGTTTCATTCACAGACGTTTTAAAACTAACACAGAAGATGTTCAGCACTGTCAACGGAAAGGGGAATTACTTGGTTTGTTAACAAATGATCTGAAGATATTAAATACTGTTATGAAAATTGAAAATCTAGATACTGGTGTTTTGCTTTTACATCGCTTAACATTAAAATTAGACGCGGTGCGTTTGAAGAGAATAATCGTGGTTTGAAGATTGTTGGGCCACATCTACACTATTTGTAATCTACATCTACACCATTTATAAATAATAAACATAACAACATAATAACAATAAATATAATAATAACAATAAAAATGAATTTAGAATATAATAATAATTAACTAATATAATAATTTTATAAACATGAACTACCCTAATATAATCTAGTAATAAGTAAGAAAGTAGCGTTAAGTTCAACGAATAAATAATATATAATATCTAAATTACAAGGACAAATAAAGCAACGGAGTTGCTGAATGTCCTTGTCCGTTATCGTTAAGCTAAATTATGATATGTTAGAAGTAAGAAAAGAATATCAAGAAAATAAATAAGTGAGTTGAAATAATAACTTCATAGACATCGGTCTTAATTTCTTAACTCGATATTTGGTCATTTTCTCGCGAGTGCTTTTTATTTTAAATTCACAAAGTGCCCTTCATTTAAATTATAAATTATTTAATTTAAATTCCCTTAAAAAAGATTAAGGGATAACATTTTGGCGCCCGAGCAGGGACATAAGTGAATTTTAATAAAAAAAATTACAAAGTGATTAATATTATAAAAAAGACAAAATTAAATTTAATTTGATAATTTATTTCAAATTAATGATATTCAAAAAGATTAATTATACTTAAGTGACATCTTGATCTCGTAGAAAAGACCAAAATTCGCGTGTAATTCTATAATTTATTTAGAATTAAATCGTATGCGCGAGTGTAACTTTATATTATAAATAAATCGTTAAACACATTTAAAAAAAAAAATATAATAAATAATATATACATTAAAAAAGAAATATACATATAAACAAAAGTGACAATAACAAATACAATAAGAATAAAAATCTCTACATTACAAAATACAAAAACAGTGTAACAAAAAACACAAATACAAAAGTGCTACAAACAAATAGAAAGATTAGAAATAAATAGTGTAAAAGGTGCATATGAAATTGAAATAAAATAAAAAGCAATTAAAAAATTAAAATTATACTTGAATAAAAAGAAAATATTAAACAAAATAAAATTGCAAACATACATACTGTGCACAAAATACATATACTTGTGTAGTGAAGTGGAAAACCAAAACGTCTAACCATCATCAACCGGACATCTGTAAACACCAAATCAACCCTCAACCTATCACTTGAAGGAAGGATGCCCCGTTGCCACTGTGTTCTGTGTAAAAAGGAACGTACTTCTGAGCTTAGTTCAGAAACCGAGGTAACAAGTATAAAATATATTTGTGTTGTTTTCCTTAAATTTGTAAGTTAATCAAATTTAAGAGGTTTTGTAATTTATTCAAAACTGCTTAGCGCTTTAGAGTTGAACACAAATAATATATTTTATACTTGCAATTTTTTCAAATTATTTATTTGTTTAATTACAAAATTAAATTGTCATACAAACCACCCTTATTTCGGTATTGATAATTCGTATGTGTTGTTATTGTTATTGACATTGGAAACAACAACAGAGAACTTACATTGTTCGCGAATTGTATATATAAGCATTTATCATTATTGTATATTATTATTATTATCTATCCACACTTTTTTTCCGCCGGTATTTCAATTTTATATTTTTTTGAAAAATAGAATTGACACGAAAATATTCGCGAGTTTTTTTTTCGGAATTTGTTAATTTTAATCAAATTGTTTCTTTGTTTGCTTGTTCTTTCTTATTCGCTGAATAAATTGCATATGATCAGTGTTCCATTCCGTCGTTCCCTTATCATTCACAATATACATTTCACAGCTGTGTACAGTGGGACAATCACAATTCAAATCGATTTTATTTAATTGTTTAATTGTTGTTTTATTCGGCTTGATAAATATTTATCAAAGGCTGTGAAGTGGATCGACATATATTGTCACTAAGTTATTTTGATTGTGGAACCAGTATCTACCAGTATCGCGAATAACAGAATTGTGATAGGAAACATATCCGAATATTTTATAACCGGCGAGAGTTTAATAACTTCGTTAGATTTCCTAGTCCGAAGCAAATCATTCGTCCTTTGGGAATTTTGTTTAACCAATAAATTAATTTGGTTACATTCGATTTGCTTCGATTTCATAAGTTAATTGAAAAATGACTAGTAGAAAGAGACAGGATTCTCCCTCCAAATCGGAGAGCTTGGAGAAATTAATTACAAAGAAAGCAAAGGTTGTTGGAAACATAACTCGTATTCGTCAATCCATTTTGGAGAAGACAATTTCTTTTAATCCAATCGAATTGGAATGTCGATTGGACATATTGAAAAATTATATTGACCAAGCTATGAAGCTCCAGTCTGATGTGGATAATTTGGATCCCGACAACGACGATAGAGCTGAGCTTGAGGACGTTTGTGTGACCACCAAATCACTGTTTTTGAGCCTCCTGGCTAAGAATAGGCAATCGAATGTGCCAGAAATGTCCTTTCTTGGGCAACCACACCAGTCGAGGCTCCCAAATATGAAACTCCCTAAGTTTAACGGAAAGTATTCCGATTATAAAAACTTTATGAGTTTGTTTGAGAACTTGGTTCACAACGATCCGACGTTGACAGATATCGAAAAATTCAATCATCTGATATCATGCTTGTCCGACGAAGCTTTGGGTACAGTAAAAGCTTTTCAGATTTCAGAGGAAAACTACCCCAAAGCAATAGCAAGTTTGAAGAAGGTTTATGACAACGAATGTCTTATATTTTTTGATAATATCAGAAAACTTTTTGATTTGCCACAAATCACAAAACCTTCAGCTATTGCTTTGCGAGGCATGATAGATACAGTCTCCGCGATATACGACTCTTTATTGTCAATCGGTGACGATAAGAAAATTACAAATGCCATTCTGATACATTTAGTGATGTCAAAGGTAGATCCAGTCACCAAATCGAAATGGGAAGAACAACTTGATTTCGAGAAACTTCCCCTTTGGTCAGACTGTGAATCCGCCTTGAACAAACGATATCAGCATATTGCAGCTGATGAGTCTTCAAGTTCAAGGCCGAGGTTTGACACTCAAAGAACTGAACACTTTTCGAGGAGAAATAATAGAGCCTCACTAAATGTAGCAAAATCCAAACTGTCTGCTGACAAATGTTTATTTTGCAAATCTGTTCAGCATAATATTAATAATTGCCCTTCATTCACTGCTGAGCCAGTAAGTCGAAGATTTGACTTTATTAAATCAGTGCCAGCATGTATCAATTGTCTGAAAAAGGGACATACAGTAGCGAAGTGTACCTCATCGAAATGTAGAATTTGTGGTAGCTCACACAATTCATTGCTACATAGGTACAATACTAGTGCAAGTTCAAATAACAACTACACTGAACAATCATCGGCTTCACATGGATCGGTGAATTATTCTTCGTCCGATGAAAGGGTTATTCTCGCGACAGCAGTAGTCAGTGTAAGAAGTAGCTCTGGTAAATTGATACCAGCGAGAGCACTTTTGGATTCCGGATCTCAACCGAATTTAATAACTGAGGAACTTGCGCAGCTACTTCGATTAAAAAGAGAAGGAGGCAGACTAAATTTAACCGGCATTAGTGAAACGAATTCACTTTCGAAATCTTGCGTTAACTTAACTGTCACGTCGAGGGTTAACTCTACTCAATTCAATGCGAAATTTTGGGTATTGAGTTCAATAACTAATTTTCAACCTGATAGTGTCATAAACACAACCGGCTTTCATATTCCTAATAATATAAAATTAGCTGATCCGTGCTTCCACAAACCACGAAAGATTGATTTGCTTATCGGAGCAGAAATCTTCTTCGAGCTAATGTGTGTTGGTCAGATAAAATCTGGCCCGAGCCTTCCAATCCTTCAGAAAACTTCACTTGGTTGGATTGTTACTGGAAAGTACAATCAATCAAAGGGCTCCACTAACAATAGCGTTTGTCATTTGAGTACTGCGATAGAAAACGAGAGCAACATTGATTCGATAGTCAAGAAGTTCTGGGAACTGGAGGAGGTTCCAAAAGAATCAATGAAGATTTATTCAGAGGAGCAGCAACAATGTGAGGATAAATTTAGAAATTCAATACGACGTCTAGCGTCAGGACGATTTATAGTCTCACTACCTTTCAAGTCTGACACAAGTGTGTTAGGTTCTTCGTTCGAAGTCGCAAAGCGGCGATTTCTTTCACTAGAACGAAGACTGTCCAAGGACGACACGATGAGACATATGTATCATGACTTTATGAAAGAGTATTTCAATTTGGGGCATATGTCACTTTTGGATAATATGCCAGATTCTCCTCACTATTTCATACCCCATCAATGTGTTCTGCGGCCTCAAAGTACAACTACTAAACTTCGAGTAGTTTTCGACGCTTCGTGTAGAACTTCTTCTCATGTGTCACTGAACGATCTGCTAATGGTTGGTCCGACCATTCAAGAAGAACTGTATTCTACACTCATCCGTTTTCGGCTTCATCGGTACGTAATCACTGCAGATATCGAGAAAATGTACCGTCAAGTTTTAATCGACGATAATGATAGAAATTTTCAATTAATCCTTTGGAGACAAAATCCATCTGATAGCTTACAAGTGTTTCGATTAAACACTGTAACTTATGGCACAGCTTCTGCCCCATTTCTAGCTATAAGATGTCTGATTGAATTGAGCGATTTGTACAAAGAGACTTTGCCTATTGGTTCAAAGGTTGTTCGCAGTGATTTTTACGTTGATGATTTGTTAACCGGTGGTGAAAGTTACGAGGATCTGATCACAATTCGTAATCAAGTCACTAAGATCCTTAGTTCGGCTGGTTTTAACCTTGCCAAATGGTTTTCAAATCATCCTAAATTTGTTAGTACTCTGCAAAGTGAAAAACTATTACATAGCGATTCCGATTCGGCTAAGGCTTTGGGCTTACATTGGAGTCCGAAGAATGATTCATTAAAGTTTCATTTGGAGAATTCTTTCAAGGATTTGAAAGCAACGAAAAGAAACATACTATCAGTTTCTTCTCGATTATTCGATCCTCTCGGACTGTTGTGCCCTATCGGTATAAAATCCAAGATCCTACTACAGGAGCTTTGGATTCAGAAGCTTGACTGGGATGAATCGATTCCCATGAGCCTTGATACTTCATGGGAAAATCTCAAATCCAATTTAATGGAGATCGATTCAATAACAATCCCAAGATTCGTCCAGACAACTTCCACTGCAAATATCCAAATACATGGATTTGCTGATGCCTCAATGCGAGCATATGGGTGTTGCATTTATATTAGAAGTCTCGAGTCTGGCAAAGTTACTGTCAGACTGCTTACAGGAAAATCCAAAGTTGCTCCACTCAAGACGAAATCTCTTCCGAGACTTGAGCTGTGTGCTGCACACCTATTGGCTAAGTTGTGGACTCGAATTAAGCTTATGTTCGAATTTAAAGTTGATCAGGTTTATTTCTGGACAGATTCGGAAATAACACTACATTGGGTAAAGACCCATCCATCCTCACTTGCTACGTTTGTATCGAACAGAGTAGCTGAAATCCAGGAATGGTCAGAAAAAGTTTCGTGGCGACATGTGCCAACTGACCATAATCCCGCTGATATTGTGTCTCGAGGATGTGACGTCCAGGAATTGAAGCAATCGATCTGGTTTGAGGGACCGTCATTCTTATTAAATGACAGCTCTTCCTGGCCTGTTAACAAACACTTCGAGTTAACAGAGAATCAAATACTATTGGAAAAAAGGAAAACAAATGTATTTCTTGCAGTAGAGGATCCACAAAATTGCTTGTTGGATCTCATGGAAAAGTATTCCTCGTACAAAAAATTGTTACGAGTCACTGCGTTTGTAATCAGATTCGTTGACATCTTGAAAAAACGCAAAGTTGAGAAAAATTGTCCACCTACTGCAATCGAATTGAAATGGGCCTTCTTTCGACTTGTAGAAACGGTCCAGAAAACCAATTTTTCTGAGGAGATACTCAAGCTTCAAAAATCTCTTGTATTGCCCTCTAATATTCAGAGGTTGACACCATTTATACATACATTTGTTGAAGAAAATAGATCGTTTTCATTAATAAGGGTAGGTGGAAGACTGCTAAACGCAGACTTGAAGTATAATACCAAGTTTCCACTATTGTTACCGAAAAGAAACAGCTTTGTCACGCTTTATTTGCGAAACTTGCATTTGGAAAATTGTCATGCTGGTACGAAAGCACTTATAGCTCTTTCGCGAGAGAATATTTGGTTGATCAATGCGAAAGAAGAATGCAAGAGAATAGTTAGCAAATGCGTACATTGCTTCCGCTATAAACCGAAGCTTATGTCCCAAATAATGGGAAATTTACCCACTAATAGAGTGAGAGCTTCGCGTCCATTTTTAATAGTCGGAGTCGACTACTGTGGTCCTATTGACGTATCTCTGAGAATACGTGGGCGACCACCATTAAAAATGTATATAGCGGTTTTCGTTTGTTTCACATCTAAGGCAGTACATTTAGAATTAGTCTCTGATCTTTCCTCTGATGCTTTTCTTATGTCTTTTAAAAGGTTTGCTGCCAGGAGAGGACTACCCAAAGAAGTCTACTGCGACAACGCGACGAATTTCGTCGGAGCCAGCCGCGTACTGAGAGAGCTGCACCAAGCGTTCGACAAGAGTCGACAGGCCGTCGAGTCGTACGCAGCGTCGTCCGGGGTGAAGTTCAGCTTCATACCACCTCGGGCGCCGCACTTCGGAGGACTATGGGAAGCCGCTGTCAAACAAGCGAAGTTCCTACTTCTGCGAGCCGTGGGCAACATGGCGCTCACACAAGAAGAGATGGCAACAATGCTCGCAGACGTAGAGGCGGTGCTCAACAGTCGTCCAATCGCACCGCTGTCTCCAGACCCCAACGACGGAGACGCCTTGACACCAGCACATCTACTAATCGGCGAGGGTCTGCGTTCGCTGCCGCCAGAATCCGCAGAAGGCGTGAAAGACAAAGAGGCGAAGTTATGCAAGCGTTGGCGTCTGCTCTACAATCTCAAGCAGACATTCTGGCAGGCCTGGTCTCGGGACTACATTCTCGGGCTGCAGGGCAGAACCAAGTGGCACCAAGGAATGCCCAACCTCGAAGAAGGTCAAGTGGTAATTATCCACGAAGACAATCGCCCGCCACAGCAATGGTTGACCGGGAGAGTCGTGGCCGTAATCAAAGGCGAAGACGGCAAGGTCAGAGTGGCGGAGGTAAGAACTCGAAACGGCGTCTATAAACGCCCGGTCCATAAATTAGCACCTCTACCATATGCTTGAAGACATCTAGTCCTTCAATGGGGCCGGAATGTTGGGCCACATCTACACTATTTGTAATCTACATCTACACCATTTATAAATAATAAACATAACAACATAATAACAATAAATATAATAATAACAATAAAAATGAATTTAGAATATAATAATAATTAACTAATATAATAATTTTATAAACATGAACTACCCTAATATAATCTAGTAATAAGTAAGAAAGTAGCGTTAAGTTCAACGAATAAATAATATATAATATCTAAATTACAAGGACAAATAAAGCAACGGAGTTGCTGAATGTCCTTGTCCGTTATCGTTAAGCTAAATTATGATATGTTAGAAGTAAGAAAAGAATATCAAGAAAATAAATAAGTGAGTTGAAATAATAACTTCATAGACATCGGTCTTAATTTCTTAACTCGATATTTGGTCATTTTCTCGCGAGTGCTTTTTATTTTAAATTCACAAAGTGCCCTTCATTTAAATTATAAATTATTTAATTTAAATTCCCTTGAAAAAGATTAAGGGATAACAAAGATCTCCGTTACAAAGATCTGTCGAATATTTATCTAGTAATTGTTATTGTTTATGCAAAGAGTATAAATAGTGGAATAACAAAGAAAAGCAATTGTTGTTGTTTACATCAAGTTGTGAATAATGGCACACAGAATTCTGCGAATAATAAAGAATTTTAATTAAAACTAAACAGAAATACTGTAAGAAGTAAATGAAATACAGTGGAGTGGATATCGCTTCTCAATAAACGCTGAGAACGTTGCTAACATAGCTGCCAGTTCACACATGTTTGGCTAGAGTTCTTTCAACCCATAAAGGAGCTAAACAGAACACTGTAGGTGGCTTATAAAAATCGCGATTAGAATTTGCTAACCCACGAAATGTATGGCGTGCAATAACATCGGAACTAGAAGCCATTGCCGAATTTTAAAGATGTCTGTTTGAAGTCTACACGTCACTGCAGCTCGAATGCAGGCATGTATGCTTGATGAACTTAATTGGTTCAGTCAGGGCTACCACCTACCTTCGCACATCACTCATGTTGCAAGTGTTAATTTTATTTATGAGCGACGCGACCTACAGTTTAAAATCGCCTCCGAACGACAGATTTCTGAGAAACTTTTCATGACAATTTTATTGTAATTTCAGAGTTTTTGACAGCTTTCAGACTGCTGAGAGAAAGTCGCCAAAAAGAAATACTTTTTGAACTATCCGTTTTGTTTGAGATGGCTAAGCTGGGATTTGAACCACGGTCTCAGGTCTAATAAGCCAACTCACTACCTACTAGACTATGGCGATGTAGTTTTCATTTTCATAAATCATTGCTTTTGAAATAATCTTTAAATGTAGAGACTCAGAATTATAGCTGGTGAAGGCCTATATAGAATCCCCCCAGTAGGACATCAAAAATTCTACGATGTTTTCCTCAATCCAGACGGACTACTTGCCGCTACTGACTGCTGTACACGTCATTAGTGTTCGTAGATAAATTGTGGCATTTGGTACGAAGTTTTTTCGAATAAGGGACACCGCACACTTTTCAGTAAAAAATCTTGACCGTTAAGGAAACCTACTCCCTTCTATTTCAGGTTCTATTCACAGGACACTGATCAATTAGAGGTTATGTCCAACGGGTTAACTATAATGTACCTCTGTTGTAGTAGAACTACCGTTGTGTAACAACAGACATGGCTGCAGCAATGTGCAGGAGGAGGTGAAAGTCTATCACTTCCTTTGCGGCTGCCCATAGGCTCTTTGGCGGGTGATTCCTACACGATATTTTATATTGCTTCAGGGGACTCGTGGGACTCCCGATCTGAATTCTTTATAAAAGTAAACTTAATGTCAATACTATCAAGTCTTTAAGAGGTTCTAACAAATTGTTTTCGGAAATTCCTTTCATGAGGGCCTCTTATCGGTCGGTCTTTAAGCTGTTTGGCGTTTTGGAAATTAAAAAAAAATATTTCCATATTAGGCAATAAATAAACGTTCGTTATTTTAAGGAAATGTCACCCGCGGCTACTACGTAGGCGGTCCATACGTGAACTTCAAGTTTCATACACTTTTTCCTGTATTGCGGCTTATAACTCGCCAATAGCGAGTGTAACGTTGTCTACTCGGTTTGAAATTATGATTGGCTTGTCTCTGTAGGCGAGAGACTTCATTTAATTGCAAAAAAATAGACTTGTGGGAATAAAAAGATCAGACTGATGGCATGGAGCGTTTTCAACATTGTCACATGTCACGAATCTCGTTTTTTTTATTAAAACATTTTAAATTGAATAACAAAATTGAAACAGATGATTAACATATGCAAAGTAAGGTAAGACATAAACCTATAAATATGGCCAAATTTTTTCCCGCACGCTCCTTACATATTCCTTTGAAATTGAAAATATTTCGACTGAATAACAAAACTAAGCTAGATGATTAACAAAAGCAAAGTAAGGTTAATTATTTGATTTTTTCATTCAAAAAACAAGATATAAACCTAGAAATATGCCTCAAGTAATGTAAGAAATAAGCCTAGAAGTATGCTAACATTTTTTTCTGCACACTCCTTACTTAATCACATATGTACTCTTTTAAAATTGAAACCATTTAAACTGAATAAAAAAACTGAGCTAGATGATTAACAAAAGCCTCACTTTGCTTTAATTATTTTTTTCTTTCACATAACAAGATATAAGCCTAGAAATTTGGCCAAATTTTTTTCCTGCACACTCCTTACTTCACAACATATTTCAAAATTTCATCGCTTTGCATTCCATTTCTTTATTTATTTGTAATAATCGTGTATTTTATTAACCTTTAAATCAATATTTATTGACTCCATTTCCTTAATTTCCATGAAATGCCATTGAAATCTTAGAATTCTTAACACTTAAATATGAAACTCTCTCCCTTGTGGCATAGACACTTGATAACACAGACAATTTAAAATTCTTATTATAGGGAAAAAGAAAAAACAAAAACAAAAACAACAACAAATAAAAAAACAACATAAACAAGGTGAATGAAGAGATTTTGATATTCATACTCATCATTGTATTACAATCAGTGATTTCTGATTTTTTGCTATTCAAGGCGAGAGTAAAACATAAAATCAATGGAAACAAGGAAATGAAAACATGAAGAGTGAGAGAAAGAGAAAGAAACTTACTTTGAGTTTTGGTTCAGCAGTAACCACTACCATGTGATTATTATTGTTGTAAATATTGTTATTGTTATTGTTATTATTATTGATAATATTGTTGTTGTTGTTGTTATTTAAAATAATATTATTATTATTATTGTTGTTATTACTAAGTAATGATCTTTGTTGTTGTTGCTGTTGTTGCTTTGTAATTGGTCTTACGGAGGGTGGCATTTTTGGTAAATTTCCCGATACTGGACGACAAACACAAGTTAACATTGTATGTGTATTGTTTTTGTTTTTGTTTTTTTTTATAAAAAAAACTTTCTCTCTTGGGTTCTTATGTAAGTAGAAAAAAAAAATAAAGACTAAAGAGCGCTGTTTTATCACACTCTTTCTCTTTTTGAGTTGTAATTATTTTTTTTTTAAACCGTTAGTTTGTCATTATTTTTGTTTGTTTAGCTAAACAGTCTTTTAATTTAATTTTTTTCTCTCTCCTTTATTTTAAAGTTTCTTGTTGTTGTTGTTGTAATTGTAGAATATTTTTTCTTGTTTATTCACACTAAAACGTGTTCAATTGTCACTCATTTCACTTCCGTTAGTTTGTTGTTTTTGTTCCTTTGCTAGAAAACGTTTTTTTCTTTCTATTTTTGTTTACCTTGTCTTTTTTCGCACTTGTTGTTGTTGTTGTTCTTCCTGTTTTAGAATTTCTAAACATGAATATAAAGTTGTATACCATAGAGAGAGAGTGCAAGAAATAGTGAGAATTTGAGTATGTGTGTGTGTATAAGTGTTGATTGCACACACAATATCCAATTTTCCCAACAGCGCTGTTAATGACAATGATGCTCTGATGGTGATGCTGATGCCGTTATGCCTTTACTATTGCTATTGCTGTTGTTATTGATGAGTGTGTGTATGTATGTATGTATATGCCTCTCTCTCTCTCTCTTGACTATTCTCCCTATTGGTATGTGGTTCCGTTAGTTTGTCTATTTTTGTTTTTTTTTCTGCTGCTTCTGTTACACTTCCATCATTCTCTTTATCTGTTTATATTTTTCCTTTTTTTCTGATTTCATTGAGATTGTTTGAGTGCTAGCATTTGTTTGTACGTATGTGTGTTTTTAGTGTGTGTGTGTGTTGTGTCATATCCTGCCTTCACTTTACAAAAATGTGGGAATTGTGTTTGGAAATGTTTTGTATGCATGACAGCAAACGAGAGAGAGAGAGAGAGTGTAAGCAGACAAGTGTTTTTGCTGGCATGAACAGTGTTTAAGGAAGGGACAAGTAATCCGAAAAAAATCGAAATGAATTGAATTGACGCATTTAAAAAGCCTATAACTTCTAAACCATGGAAGCGATTTATTTCAAATTGGAAACAGAAATAGAAGAAATGCTTGGCTTTTTAATGATTGATTTCCAGGGAACAACAACACAGTACAATCGAAGTATTGTACGAAGAAAAAGTAGTTTGTTTCAGTCCCTCAATGAACAGTAAATCAGATTTTATGGCCATACTGGCTGCCATAAGAGAATTCCAGAATCGAATAAAGCTGCCATAAAAAATGACCAAGAAACGAACGCAGTTTTCATAAGAAGAAGTTCAAAATGCATTTTAAGGATCCCTTAAAAGAAGTCTAAGAATAGAATAAAACTGCCATACTTCCATTATATAAGTAGATCTACGAAAAGTAAAATCAGTAGAGTCCATAAAAGAGGAGAGAATCAGTGGAAAGCAGTAGAAATAGTAAGTCATGGCAGCTAAGCTCCAACAGTCAAAAAGAAGTGAATAAGACTGCCATTAAAGAAACGAATAGAGCTGCCATGCTTCCATTATGGAAGTAGAGCTACGAAGAGTAAAGTCATTTGAGACCTTAAAAGAGAAAGAAGAAAGCAGTAGCAATACTAATACAATGATACGTAACATAATTGTTCATTACAATCCTTCAGTTAGGATTACAACCTATAGCTTCTCATACCACCACCCATGTGATGTTCAATTGCGTGTACACCTCAGAGGATCTCTACGGCAGTAAAATATTTACTTCGGGTCTGCCCAAGCCTGATAAAATTTGTCGTTGTCTCACAGTCTTTTAGACAAGCAGCTAAATGGCATAGTCTTTGCTCAGTTGATTACTTACATACATACATAACATAATTGGTCAATACAAGCCTTCAGTCAGGATTACGATCTAGCTTCACACGGCACTCATGTTGTGTGCGTTAATTTTATACGTGAGTGGCGTGACCTAGAGTTTAAAGTCTACTCCGAACGACAGATTTTTGAGGAGCTATTCATGACAATTTTATTCACTCTCCCGGCTTTTACCAGATATCTGCTGAGAGGAAGTCGCCGCAGAAATATTTGTTTTGTATTTCGTTTTGTTGGAGTTGTCTTACATAGGGTTTCAATCGTGGCCTCACGTCTAATAAAGCAATACACTACCTATTACGCTATAGCGACTTGCAGCGAAGCTACAATAGTGTGATAATGATAGAGGCCGTATACCATGGTTCAAATCCAAACTTGGACATCTCGAACCGAAATGAAATGTGAAGAAAATATTTCTTTCGGCGATTTCCGATTTGGTTAAAGGACTGAGACCAAAACTCTGGGAGTGAATTAAATTGCCATTAAAAGCTACTTAAATCTATAGTTCGCAGTAGACTTACATAATTCTAAATTCCATCACTCATGGAAAAAAATTAATATAATCTGGGTGGTGTGAAAAGCTAGGTTGTAGTCCTGGCTAAAGGCTAGTAATGATCAATTAAGTAAGTAAGTAAGTAAGGATTTTGCATACATATCCTATTGTTTATTACTTAATATATTATATTTCTCGCACCACTGTGCCACTTTTAAGTGTCAGTATATGAGTGAGAGTTTGTTTTAAAGTGTTGCCAATGACAACATGGACAGCACCAAACATTGAGTTTTTTTGTTTCATATTTTCAACGATTTTTTCTTGCAATTTTTGTCAATATTTTATCACTGTATAGTATTTTATACACAATTTACAAGCAATTTTTTGTCAGAATTAAATGAAAAACTAAAATTTTAAAGGCTTTTAAACTTTTATTAAAACATCAATTTCATTTTATAGGTTTGACAACAGCAACAGCAATTACAACATTGTTGTCGCAGTTAATTTGTGATGGTGATATGTTGCCAGCAACATTTTTTTTTATTAAAAAACAATTAAAATTCTTAACACTTTGTTGTTAAAATTATTTTAAAATTAATTTTCAATTTTAAAATATTTTTTCTGTTAATGAAAACCTATTCTACGTATTTATTAGTTTGGGATTAACCGTCGTTTTCTTATAGTCCATAGAGAGGAAAAAAACAACATACACTGTGTAACAAATTTGATTTGAACCTTTTACAGCAGGTTGTTAGAATTCACATGTTCTTAAGGATACCCATGAAATATTTGTAGTCTACCTGCCTTAAGATATTTTTCAAACGTTCCCTTGCCTATAAGCCGAGGGTGTCTTTTAGGTACGCAGGTAATAAGTATAGAAAATGCATTTAATTACACGTTCTTGCCATAAATCACAGGCGGCTTTTTAAAAACACAAAAAAAGTAAACAATTTCCCACAGTATTTAAGGCCATAAATTGTAAGACCACGTTAGATTTTCTTTTTGGAAAAACACACGTTTCATTGCACCACGTAAGGTTGTATTTGGAATTTTTATTTTCTTTTCTTTGAAATCGTAAGTTCCGAAAACTATCTTACAAAACTAACAAGAACTAACAGAAAAATCACGTGTGATCGATTGCACTTTGAATGTAAAACTGATTTTAGAAAATAGATTTTCAAGAAAACCCCATTACAAGTATGTACTGTAATGCCATAGCAACCTATGGCAACATATTGCACATGTGGTGGTGTTGGTGGTGGTTGTTTAAGAAAATTTTGGTAAGTTAAAGCAAAGGATAGTTGAGTTACTTATTGTATTAAGGACTAACAAAAAGGTTTGCAACATGTTGCACTAAACTGCCTCGAACATGTTTGATTTTGAAACATATTTTCTAACGGATATTCGTATTACTGAGTGTAACAAATATTAACAAAACGCTGGCAACATGTTGCAGAAGACGCAATAGGAAAATGTTTCCAGAACATGTTTCTTAAAGTATAAATAACATTTCAATATCAAAAATATTCTGCAAGGGATATGCAAGGGATATTGTAGAAAAGATTAAGAGAAGGCTTGCAACATGTTGCAGAAGACGCAATAGAAAAATGTTTCTAGAAAATGGTACTTAAAGTATAAATAGAATTTCAATTTCAATGAAATTCTCTGAATAGTATTTGATTTACTTGTTGTGTTGAAGACTAACGAAAGACTGAAATTGGCTGTGCAATAAGTTTTTTGTTTATCTTTTTAAGAAACAATTATAGCTTCTAATAGTCTAAGCAACAATGTTGCTGGTAATATTGGTTGTTGTTGGTTAAAAATAGTAATTTCTTTCTATTCCTTCAATACAATTTATTTTTAACTAAAAAAACAATTTTAGCAACATATTACCGATTGTGGCAACATGTTGCTGGCTTAATAGCATATCATTAGGAAAAATACAACATTTTAATTGCTTTAGATTGCCTTGAATTTTAATTCAATGGCAGTTAATGACAATTTAATTGTTGAATTAATCATTTTTATTGATCCGCTAAAATGGCCCGCATGTTGCTAGGAAAATTACCAAAAAGAAATATAATACGCAGCCTAACTGAAATTAGCCAATGCCACCATCTGAAGTATAATTTATTCAGTGAAAGGTATGTCATTTGCGATTATATTATAATTAAAAATGACAACGAAAGTGGTAATTAAAACAGAATGGTCAGGCCTGTCATCATTGCATACAGCCGAAATTATCGTTTTTAATCGAGAAAGTGTGGCGCATAATCAGAATTCTTGGAATTCACGGATATATGTTATCGCTAGAAGCATTTGCTTTTTGAGAACTTCAACAGCTAGGGGCTTATTGACATAAATTCGGGACTTTACTTACATACTTAACTGGTGCTTACAAGCCCTTAGTTAAGACAACAACCTAGTTTCTTACACCACTTATGTTATACGTGTTAATTTTTTTGCAGGAGTGGCAGAATCTACAGTTTAACTTGGACTTCGAGAGACAGAATTTTGAGAAACATTTTATCGCAATTTTATTTACTATCAGGGTTTCTGCCAGAAGGCTATGGGAGAGGAAGACGCCCAAATAAGTTTTTTTAATTTTGTTTTACTCGAGATATTTGAACTGGGGGTTGAACTGCGGGCTCTAGTGTAATAACAGAACACACTACTAGGCTACGGCGTATTCAAGAACTTTAGAAGAGTTAGATTGGCTGATCTATATCTCCAGCGGAAATCACCAAAGACGCGATTCAGCAACCTTCAGAAATTCAAATGTAAGCCGTACAGTATGTGTCTTGGCTTTGTCATTCAAATTGCTGGGTAGCGTTTGCCATTCCCAGCAGTCATCAGGCATGTAGCATTCTTGGAAAACTAAGTCCCGATAATGACTTCAGCCTACACTCTATTCTATGCAGTAACTTCGATCGGAGACAGAGGCTCTTTATATGTTATTTCGGATTTTCCATGACCTAACAGCAATAATTCTGCTTACGCACGTAACCACGGAGATGGAAATAATGTTTGTGGGGCTTGAAGACCTTCAATGAAAGATTCAGATATCTTGAGCGTAGGGTACACATGAATGGAGCTCACTGACTAGCGTCTGTTGTAGAGTCTGTACCTTGTTCGAGAACATCTTTACAATCTTTTAACGAAATTCTCGGTAAAGATCGAAGAGTTATATTCAATTGCGTGTTACGCCTCAGAGGGTCTCTACGATAGTAAAATATTTGCTTCGGTGCTGGCCAAGCCTACTAACATTTGATGTTGTCCCACAGTCTTTTAGACAAGGAGCAAAATGTCTTGGTATTTGCCCAGTTGATTACTTAGTCGGGACTACGACCTAGCTTCTCAAACCACTTATGTATGTTACGTGCGACAATTTTATACATGAATGGCGGGACTTACAGTTTAAAGTCGACTCTGAATGACAGATTTTAGGGAAACTTTTCACGGCAATCTTATTTACTCTCAGAGTTTTTGCCAGAAGAAATATTTTTTCGTACTTCCTTCTATTGGAGATAGACGTCTGACCTGCGGCTTGAACCGTGGCCTCACATCTAATCAGCGAAGGCACTACTTACTAGACCACGGTTTCGTACGCCTGCGAAATTCTTGTTTATGTTAAAACAATTTTGAATATGTTGCTTCAACATTGGGGAAGGCCTTGGAGATGTGGAAATAAAAACTTCAAAATTGGAGGGAAAATCTATCGAAAGTGTTAATCAGTGGGTTACTCGCAGTTGCAATGAATTCAGAGCGTTATGTGGAAACGTTAGATGACTTTTGGTGCCCCAATTGTATAGCTTTCTCGGTAAAAAAATTATTCCATGATGACATATGTATCTTTGCCCTGAGTTCCTGATATGTGTTCTTGATTTTCTAAGGCCATGTTAAAGTAGTTCGAATGGAATGCTTTGGCATTAATTTTGAATTTTTTCTTGAGTCCATCCCTTACCTTCATTTTCCTTTCCTTACTTAGAAAAGTATTCCTGTTTGCCTATCTTAACATAGTGGAGCCATTTAAAAAAAATAAAATAATTGAAAATCGATGAGAGCCTTATTAAATGACAATTATTTTAAGGTCTTATCAGCAGTTTCGAAATAATTTATTTATGAAAAGGACACCCCAAATGTAAAACGAAATTAAATACTCGTTAAAATGTTTATCTAACACCACCACCACCGCATATTTAACTAATACCCGGTGACTCACATTACATTTTGAATTGGAAAACATTTTAAAAAACTATTGGAATTGTTTAAAGTGATAAGTCTAGACTCAAATGGTGACCAAATGTCTAGACATGCAATATGAATTGATGTTGCGTGCATAGGATACATTACGTTAGGTAGAGGCAACATGTTGTTAAGGATTTCTAGCAACATGTTGCGGAGATAATTTATTAATTTCATTACAATACAAAACAGAATAAAACTTCTGTTTTAAGCGTCTTAATGAGATTTCTTTCTAGTTTATAGTATTTGCCGGATGATTGTTACTATCACGTAAGAATTCAATATTGATATGTGTTGCAATGTTTGTGTATATAAAATAACTTTAAATTGTGGGGATTAAAATGTAGTGCAGTTTAGTGTAACGTCTTGTATTATGATATATCCGGAGGCCATTATAGTTTATGAAACAATTTTTTATAAAATTTTTCAAATTTCATTAAAAACATAAACTCAAGATGCTTTTGTTGTGCCTTGACATTCCAGCAACTAGTAAGCCCTACAATATGAAGCTGACTGTATAGCGGAAGACGGAAAGAAAATCTTGAAAACAATTTTTAATTAAAAAAAGAAAACAAAGCAGAAAATGCTTAAGAAAAATATATTTTCTAACAATGCCGCCCGAAGCATGGAAAAAACTGCGAAAAAATTATGTGCGACATACTGTCTGTGTATTCATATCTCTGTGGATGACATTCTCTATGAACTGTTGCCGCGTTGCTATTTGAGGCCGTTAAGCTTGTCATTTGCCGTTGACAGTTTAACAAGTGAATTGAAAACATAGAAGATACGTGTTTTTCAAGTCCTTTTGAATTGAATGAACAACACAAACACAAAAGGATTCGTTAAATATGTTGCCATCAGCATATGCTTCTGTTGTATACAGAAATTGTTTCTTTTGTTTTGTCGTGTAGTGCTGTGTATTGGAAATTTTTTAGTTATTGTTTAAACCCTCTCTCCCCCCTCGTTATTGTATTGTATTTGTCATTAACATATCCTTTAAGGACTAAAAACGTTAAATAGATTGACAGGCATATTGGCATATGACTGTTGTAAAACATTCGCGTTTCAATTTCAATATCTCTGACATCCTGTCTTAGCACACGAACACCAAGTTTTCGATTTTCCCATGCAGGGTGGCAGGGAATTCTTGTTAGATGCTTAAGCATGTATTCAACTGTAAGTGTCTCTCTATCTCTCTCTCTTTATCTCTCTTAAAATAACTGCTGCGTATGCAAATCTGTGTGTGTGTGTGTATCTGTAGATACAAATACAGTGTTACTGATTAGAGTAGCTTGTAATACAAGCTTAATTACAGCCTTGATTTCTCAATTCATTGCATTGCAATGCAATGCGTTCATTAGAAAACGCGTGGCAAATAAAATTTCATTTTGCCTTGCCTTGCACTGTGCATTGCAAGGCTGTAGTGAAACGAGTTGGAGGCGTAGCATTTATTTGCATAATAATGCCAGCACATCAGTAAATAAAAGTTTGCATTTAAAAATGGGGGTGGCAAAGTTTTATTGCTAGTTGGCTGTGCAGGAAATGCTTCACAACAGCCTTGACTAGCTGCTTTGTTCAGTCGCATTTGTCTGTGCCTTTGTAAGTTTTCTACACACAAAGGAATATGCAAGTTGTAGTCCTTGGAGACTTAAAGTTTTTCTTTTTTAAGTTGATTGCCTTGTCGTAAGCTTGTCTTGTGTCGCTACAAATGCTTCATTCAATACAAAATCCACACACACACATACACACTCAGCCCTGTATTGCTCTATAATTGCAGTCTCTTTCTCTCAATTTCCAATTGTTGAAAAATGTTTCGCTTTTATACGCTCTTCAATTCTTTTGTATTGTTGCTCTAGATTGACATTGATGAACTATTTTTCATTTTTTTCCCAAGTGGAATTGCTTTTCAAATACGTAGGTAGATTGATAAGGCAACAAACTAGATTTGTAGCAAAACTTTTGGCTTGAATAACGTTGCAATGCATTCAAGCATTCGATTTATTTATTACACGTCGCTACTCTGAAATTTCCTTCACTATCAGTTGTTATGGATTTCTCTGTGGGACCTCTTATCTAATGAAATTGAATCAGTTTTCTTGGTTTTTCTATACCGAACAAAACCAAAAACCTGTTAACATTTCTCAATTTTTTTAATGTAATTTTCAATGTACCCTACTGTACCTTGTTGAATACGTAGAAGAAGGAGTGGGAGGAAAATACCAATTTATTTTCCCAAAAGTATGCAACAAATAACAATTCAACAAATTTCAAATTGAGAATGTTTAACAAATAAATGCTATGCTGCAAGGACCTTCAACATGAGTATTTGTGTTGTTTCGCTCTCTCTCTGTATTGTTGGCGTATGTGTGTTTTGTTTATTATTTTTATAGATTATTGTATACGCTTCTATTTATTTTATTTAAAGAAAAAATTTATGGAAAAAACAAAAAATTCTTCATGAAACAAAAATATTGGTGTTGAGAAAAAGTAATTTCTTGAAAAGCAAGTTATTGGAACATAACATATTGAAAGTGAAGAAAATAGAAAAATGGAAGGAAAAATAATGAGAAACAAAATCAACTCTCAAGATAATTAGTGCGAGAGATGAGACTCCGAATTTTAGGATATCTAGTAGAGGCTTTTGAAGTCGCCGTGGTCTAGTAGGTAGTGTGTTGGCTTATTAGATGAAAGGCCGGAGTTCGAATCCCAGGTCAAACATCAAAACAAAAATATGAAAATATTTCTTCAGCGACTTCTTCTCAGCAGATTTCTAGCAAAAACTTTGAGAGTAAAAATTGACATGAAAAGCTTCTCAAAAAATATGTCGTTCGGAGTCAACTTTAAACTGTAGGTCCCGCCACTCGTGTATGAAATTAACGCACACAACACGAGTGGTGTGAGAAGCTAGGACGTTGAACAATTGGGCAATTCGACCTCCGGGTACTGTACTTGTCACAGTTGACAAGTACACGTCCTCTAACCTAACCTAACCTATATTGTCTCCATGCACCTGAACAGAAGCACAGAATATAGTCAGTAGTCTTCGGTTTCCTGCATTACCACAAATCCTGCAGCAAGAAGGAATGCCCATGACCCACACTTTGGTCATGATTTTCATCATCAACGCGACATGGTCCTTCGAGACAATTCACATCTCGTTCTAGAGCATTTCAACTTGAGTCATAGTAGTCTACAGATTTTGTAATTTCCCCTATTTTGTCATGAAGAGTCCACTTTCAAGTCGCCGTAGTCTAGTAGGTAGGCTTATTAGACGTAAGACCTCGGTTCAAGCCCCAGGTCAGGCATCAAAACAAAAATATGAAAAAATATTTCTTCGGCGTCTTTTTCGCAGCAAATTTCTGGCAAAAGCTTTTCAGACAGGGACTGTAGGTCTCACCACTCATATATACATGACAACATAAGTGGTCTGAGAAGCTAGATCTTGTAATCCTGACTAAGGGGTTGTACTGACCTATTATGTGTGTACGTGTCAATTCACATCCCGATCTAGAGCACTTCAACCTGAGTCATAGTAGTCTACAGATTTTGTAATTTCCCTTATTTGGTCATGAAGACTTCACTTTGGAGTGGAAGTGTGTCTGAAATGTAAGTGTGTTTCTCTAACAAGTCCATCAGATACCCAAATACCCAAAATAAATTAAAACAAATCCACCATGATATTGGGTTAAAGGAGTCGCAATCAACCAGTTTAGATGTGAATCTTGGTCCCAAAAGAGATCTGATTGCGCTTTCAGTGTCAGAGAGAATAGATATTCTGAAGATTGGAGATCTCATACTCAGTATCAATTCCATAGAATGGTTTATGACCCTTACATCGGCCGATAATTGGCAGGGATGCTGGAAAAATGTGCCTAAATTAAGGTCTTCAGAGAAAAGTTTACATTGTCTTGGGAGCAGAACATGACAAATGAATTTTGAAATTCTTGTGTTGAAATCTTGTATCTGCTTTGGTTTTAGACTAGGAATAGTCAATTTTATTTAAGTCTAGGCAAACTCATATATGGTAGTCGCTTTAGTCTAGTAGGTAGTGTGTTTGCTTATTAGACCTGAGGCCACGGTTCAAACCCCAGGTCAGACATCTTCAAAAAAACGAAATATGCAACAAATATTTCTTCGGTGACTTTTCCTCAGTAGATTTCTGGCTAAAACTCTGTGAGTAAGTATCAAGTTTGCCATGAAAAGTTTCTTAAAAAAATCTGTCTTTCAGAGTCGACTTTAGACTGTAGGTCCCGCCACTTATGTATAAAATTAACTCACACAACATGAATGTTAATGAGAAGCTAGGTCGCAATCCTGATTAAAGGGTGGTAATCATCAATTAGTTACGAATACTCAGAGAGGATAGAGAAGTGCCCTGACGTGACGTGATTATTTCACTACTAATGCCAGTTCCTTTAAATTTTATTTCAATAGTTGGAAAACAATTGTGCCCTCAACCAATAACATTACCCCCATCCTTTGTAAGCAACACAATTTCATGCTTTTATCACTGATCTGACACAGTGTCACAGTTGAAGGCAGTTTCAACATAAAAAACCGAAAACAAAAAATTGTTTTTCATTCCCATTATTTAAGCTTCGGGTATAACAGACGTAGTTGTTCGGTTATTTTATTTTCATTATTTATTTAAAAGTTTTTTTTATTTTTTTTTTGTTATTATTTTTCCATTTCATTTCTAAAAATTCTATATCACACACACACACACACATGCATATGTAGAAAAAGACAGCACACACATTTATTGTATGTATGTACGTATATTGTATTATAATATTTATATTCTCATCAATTTTTTATTGTATTTTAAAGAAGAAAAAGAAAATGAAAAAAGAAAAGGCAAAATAAAGGCAAATATTATTCGATATTTTGGCCATGGCCTACAACTAAAGGTCGCTGTTTCGTTGTCATTGTTTTTCTATTAAATTTTCTGTTTCTCCCCCCCCCCCCCTTTTTGCGGTAGTTGTACCTCTCTCTCTCTCTCTCGCTTGTAAACAATTTCTTGTCTTTACTTAACCTAACATGAGTTTGCTTAGAGTCATGTAACGTGTAAGTGTATAGGTGACTGGTAGTGTGACCATGCTTGGCTTTTCATAACACAACAGTATTTAGTACCATTATCTCTCTTCTCTCTCTCATGTGTTTCAATCTCTATCATTGCTTTAGTATGTGTTAATAGGTTTTATATTGTTTGTCTACAATTTTCCCACAATTGTTGCTATTTTACTATAATTGCTGTTAATGTTGCTGTTTTGTTGTTGCTTTTCCCCATTAAATATTTATTCCTACTGTTGTTGTTGTTGTTGTTAGTTTCAGCCATATTATCACGTTCATAGCGTATATTTTTTATCATTTATTTTATTATTTTTATTTTTGTAGTTATAGTTGTAGTCGTAGTAGTTGTTGTTATTACTATATACTCTTTCATTGCTGTTGTTGTTATTATAGTTGTTACTGTAACTGATGGCAACACATTAATGTGTTGCTTATTGTAACGGCTGTTGTCATAGATTTTTACTATCACTGCTACAACATGCTTAAATAGCGGCAAAATTATGTGAGACACATGATACACTCACAAGAAAATGTTAATAATCTTGGGATTTTTTGGCATTTGGTTTAATAAATTAAGTTTTTTTTTTGTAAAATTGGAAAGATAGGTAGATAGGTAGGTTGGAGAGATAGCTTTGATACCAAAAGCTTACTTGAGCACGTATAGCGGCCATTTGTGATGCCTCAGTCCCTGTACTGATCGAGGTCCACCTACAGACTAGTGCAGAAGTTGGTCAGCGCAAAGGCTGCACAAAATTGGAAAGGAAAATTGCAAATTTTAATAAGAGCTGCCTAAGCTCTCAATAATTGAGCTCAATTTCTTGCTATCGACTGCAAGTGGTTTCAGCTCATACCAGGGTTTATTTATCTTCCTGGCAAATTTGTATATGAGGAACCTACGCCCTCTATAATTGTGCTGAATTTTCTTCAATCCGCTGTTTTCAGTTTCAGTTCATATCTCGGTTTATTTATCTTCCAACTGCCTACACTACATATGCATTTGCGGTTCCTTTTGGTATTTGCATTAGAGATTCCAGTCAATTGCCATATTGGTCGTATAGGATAATAATCTGCCCAGAACCTGTCGAAACCCATCACCATTTCCGTCCATTAAATATCGATCCTAATGAGAGTTTTGTCCGATTTGTGTTCAGGCTTTAGTATTTCTGATAGTTTTTGGCTAGAAAATCTCTTGAACTCATCTCTGATGTCAATTGAAAAAGGTTTGGGGTTGTTCTGAGGTTACAACGGAGCTATATTCCTTGATTCGTTTTCGGGAAAGGCAATTTACCTCACACAGCTGTTCGACGACATCCTTTGCTGTAATAATGCTCTGCAGGAGTTACCGTAATCTAGAAGGTAGTGTGTTGGCTTATTATAAGTGAGGCCTCGGTACAAACCCCTGGACTGGCATCAAAACGAAAATAAGGAAACATATTTCTTCGGCGACTTCCTCTAAGCAGATTTCTAGCAAAAACTTTGAGAGTAAATGGAAAATTGTCATGAAAAGTTTCTCAAAAAATCTGTCGTTCGGAATCCTCTTTAAAATATAGGTGCGCCACTCAAGTATAAAATTAAGGCACACAACATCAGTGGTGTGAAAAGCTGGCAAGTAATCCTGACTCCACGATTGCAATGACCAATTATGCTATGTAAGTCACCCTAGTTTTGTATAGGTAGGGTGTTGGCTTACTAGATGAGAGCACGTGGTTCAAACCCAGCCTCAGGCACCTTTCGGCAACTTCCTTTCAGCAGTCTTCTGACAAAAACTCAGAGTAAATAAAACTGCCATGAAAAGTTTCTGACAAATCTGTTGTTTGATGTCGACTTTAAACTGTAGGTCCTGACACACATGAGTAAAATTAACACAGCCAACATAGGTGGTGTGAAAAGTCAGATTGTAATCCTGACTAAAGGATTGTAATGAGCGATTAAGTAAGCTAAATTCTACATACTCAACACGTGAGCATATACTTATGTATCCAAGCAAACAAATTCAGTTTTGAATATGAAACTCAATCAAATTCAAATTACCCTTACTACGTATTTTCTTTGAGTGTAATTTTACACACGATTACTCTCTCTGCATTACATATCACTGTTAATGTTACTGTATATTTTGTTGTTGTTGTTGTTGTTGTTGTTACTCTCTAAAAGCTGTTAAGCAACAAGCCATACTGTTTATATTGATTTCAACTCCGCGCTAAATACAATTTTTGTTTTCCTCTTTCATCTCGCTATTTATTTAAAGGCTTTTTACCCGAGGGTTACTCACTCGATCTCTTTAAGTAATGCTAACCCGCTGCTTTACATGAAATGTGCTTTAAGGGAAATGAAAAAGCAACGATTTAAATTATTTCAACAATTTTCTATCAGTTTTACTTCACTTTCATTGTCTCTGTGTGTGTGTGTATAATTCTTAATAGTTTGTGAATAGGCAAGGGAGGTGGGGAGAGAGAGAAAGAGAGGCAAAGAGATGTATTTTGTACAACAAAAGTTTATTCTCCTTGAATAGCATAAGTTCAACAGTATTACACGCATACACACACACGCACGTACACATTCACCGTTACTTTTTTTACTCAGAAAGTAAAGAGAAAAAAAGAGAGAAAAAAATGTTGTATGCAAGGAAAAGACCTTCACATTTTCATTGAAATAATTCATTGCTTTTGTAATTGTTGTTGTTGTTCTTGCTGCTGCTGTTGTTGTTTTGTTGCTGTTAACGTTGAGTTATAGACAAAAACAGAAACAAAACAAGGAGAAAGAAACGCTTTTGTTTGTTTATTTTTATTGTTGCATTTATATTGTGCAGTTGTGGCACTTCTTTCCATGTTTTTTTCTTCCTTTCTTTCACTTTGAAGTTAAGAATAGTTTCACTGTGTATTTGTTGTTACATTACTTTGCCAACAATTTTCCTTCCGTCTTGCAGTCCTGCAATTGCTTAATGGTGGTTACAAAAAGAGCAGCAAACAAAAACATAAAAACAAGCTATGTTCTGTATCCTTTAGATTTTTTGTGCTATTTTTGTGCTCTTGACTGTTTGATTTACTATTCATATGATAGTATAAATATGTAGTAATCGATGTACAATTGCTTGCTTTTTTTTAATTTACGATGGCAAACAACAAAATAACTGAAGTTTAACACATACAAACAAAAGAGAGAGCGATAGAGAGAGAGAGCGAGAGAGTAAGAAAGGAACTCACAATAAATTTATCAATAAATAATAGAGTCTATAAATTTCGAGTCCATTACCAACATGAGTTGCCAACTTTTCTTAGTTGTTTTTTTTGTTTTTCTTCTCAGTGAAGCTCATAATAACTCGCAACAGCGTATTTCAATGGCTGGCATTTTAATGTAAAAAGTTTTGTAATTGCAGTTGGTAACTTGTTTACATGTTTTGTATACTACTGCTACTTACTACACGAATTACTAAATGAAAGTTGGTAACACAATAACAAAGAATTTAAATATCAAAAATATTTTAAATGTAAGGTGGGTGAGGAAAAGTTTGTTTTTCGGTTTTGAATATTGAAAAGGGGGGACAAAATGATTGTAAATAGAACAACAAGGATAACGTCATCAATACATTTTGGAAATCATAGCCTCCAGGACTTAACTTTGCTGCAGAAACTTTACAAAATTTTGTTCTTTGGACATATCATATATACGTGATGTTAATTTGGTTTAGACTAGGGATAGTGAAGAGTCGTTACAATCTTCTTTGGACAGTCATTTTCTTGGGTGTTTAGAACTGAAGAATTAGAAATTTGCACCATACCTAGAAACGTTGAGATAGACAAAACCTATTGGTTTGGACAAATTAGTTCAGATCGTCTTTGGTTTGAGGAGTTGAAACAATCATTTCTATTCACATTTGGAACCTCTTAAGACTTCTTTTGCCCTTGATAACATAATCTATAGGACAAACCTTGTTCTTTTCAGGTCTTTCTAAAAATCATGGAGCTAGGATTGACGTTTCCTAACTACTATCGCCACTATTGAAGGCTTTTTGGGCCCTGGTTTTAAGTTATTAGGGAGTCATATTTAGAATATCAATTTTCTTTGAAGTATGAAGAATTACGAGCTCCATATCGGCACTGGCTAGTAAAATTTCCGCTGATACTTCTGCGAGGTCGATGTGCCACTCGTAAGGTACTTTAACCCACTTTGGGTGTTCGAGAAAATGACGATAATTTGATATTATATGCTTAGGCATACGCAGTTCTATTATTAGGTTCTTAAAATATATCCTACAGTCTAGTTTGTACAGCATTTGGGAGTCAGAGTCCATTTTAGAACTAAACTGTGTTATCGACAATCGTATAGAACTTCAACATACTGCATGGAAAGTACAAAAACACTTTTATAACTGGTCTGCAATATGTACCTTCAGTCAGGCTTACGATATAGCTTCTCATAGCACCCGTGTTGTGTTGGTGTTAATTTTATCCATGAGTGGTGCTACCCTACAATTTAAAGTCGACTCTGAACAACTGATTTAAGAAACACAGAGTTTTTGATAAATGACTGGCTGAGAGGAAGTCGACGAAAGATATATTTTTTCGTTTAAACCACGAGCTCTTCTCTAATTTGCTAACATCTCACCAACTAGAATGCGGTGATATTTACTGATATGGTACTGCACTACCGACAATATTATAACACACAGGGTATTGATGTTTTATTTGAACCACAAGCTCTTGTTTAATATGCCAACATCCTAATTACTAGACTACGACAATATTGTGATACGTTATAAGACTACGACAATATTGATGGGATATGATATTGTATTACCGACAAGGTTAAAAGCCTTCGACTTTGCTTGTCTTATTTGAACCACAAGCTCTTGTTTAATATGCCAACATCCTAATTACTAGACTACGGCAATATTGTGATACGATACTGTGTTATCGATTATTGATGTGATATGATACTGTATTACCGACAATGTTATAAGCCTTCGACTTTGCTTGTCTTATTTGAAACACAAGCTTTTGTCTAATATGCCAACATACTAATTACTAGACTACGGTAATATTGATCTGAAACGTTACTGTATTATCGACAATATTATAATCCTTCGGCTTTGTTTATTTTATTTGAACAAGAAACTCTTGTCTAATATGCCATTACCCTATCTACTACTACCACTACGACAATATTTACTGATATGATAATGCATTACCGACCAGGTAATATTTCTTTGGCTTCGTTTGTTTTCTTTAAAGCACAAGTTCTTGTTTAATATATCAACATTCTATCTACTCATCAAAACGGTATTTACTGATACGATACTGCATTGCCGACAATGATATATTTCTTCAGCTTTGTTTAGTGTACTTCAAAAATAATTAAAAATAATCGCTTTGTGACTTAAACTACACAAAGACAATGACACTCTTTCCTACTTCACTTTGTTATTTATCTCTTTATTCGTTTTTTGCCCGCCACTGTAACTAAAAGTTTTTACAACTTAATTATAATCCACTTGGTATCACATTGACAACATAAAACTCTTGATTTTAATTATTTAAAAAGTAGTTGCGAAAGAGAGTGAAAGATCGTGGTTACTTTTTATTTTTCCTTCTGTCTTTTCTTTTTTACTTTTCTTTTCTAGTGCTTTTCCTTTTTACAGTTACTCTTTATTTTGCGGTTGTTTTTCTTTCTTAATTTCCTCGGTTTTAATGCGATAATTAAGTGAAACAACATTAAACCAAAGCTGCCACATTACCCTACCATCGCTCTCTCCTTTACGGATGGGGGAAACGCACTGTGTTACCATACAAGTTACAAGGTAAGGGGGGTAGTGGTGCCATGTAATAGGTAGTAAAGCAACATCATTATTGCCACAAGTTGCAATTATTTAGATGGTGGTGGTAGCAAAAGGGATACAGGGTTTTCTTTTCTTTTTCGTATCGTAATTAAATTGAAGTACACAGTGTGGTTGGGATGGGAGGAAGTCGGTTTAGATGGTTTGTTAACCAAGTTTAGTTGCTTCACTACACTGTGTTTTCCTTCTCATATAACGGCTTTTGATGTTGAGTTGAGTTGCGTTGAGTTTACTTTGCTTTTCTTTTCCTTTCCTTTCCTTTCCTTGCCTTTTAATTTAAACTTGTGTCTCCTCGCATTGCCTCTCATTGCCTCGAGTTGCCGTTGTTGTCATTTGCTGGTGCAACTTGAGAATGTCTTGCATATTTCTGTGCTACAACTTGTCATACTGAGTGCTGTACACACTCTCTCTTTCTCTCTCTCTGCCTCTGTTTATGTGTGTGCTTGTGCATGTTTATTTAAGTTGTAATAGAAAATGGCAACAATTACTTCCTGTACTTCCGTTTGAAACAATTGCTGTTAATAATCGTGCACAGCTGCATTATTGTGTTGTATCAACAACCAGCAACAACAACAACGACAACAACAACAGTAGCAGCAGCAGCAATTTCTATGGTTTTATTACAACTCTTTGCAGTTCTTAACAATTGAATGCCATTTTCTTTCAGCAGCCGCAAAGCAATACTGCTACTTGCTGCCCTTTCAATACCCCCTTCCCACAAAGAAACTGAAGAAGAAAAAAAAAACGAAGTACAAGACATACAACTTGTTCAAGTAGCACGTTTGTAAAAGTCAACTTAACAAAATAGAGCGAGAAAAAAAGAACGAAAGAAAGAGAAAAAAACACATTCATTGTCTTAATGTTTAACAATTTTCTGTTAAAACAATAAGGCTAAGAGTAGCTGTAGAGTAGAGTAGAGTAGAGCCGGTGAGGAGCCATAGGAATAAACCAATTTTCATTTTCATTTTCCATTCCTTTCTGCGGCATAAAAGAAAAACTTGTTTGATTTAACTTTTTCATTTCATTTTAGTTTCGTTTTTTATTTTCATTTTTATTTTTCCTTTCTTTTATTTTTATACCAAAAAAAAATCGCTGAGTTTATTTAATTATTTAAGCATTTTACTGCCTTTAACTGGTAGTTAAACAAAAACAACAAAACAAAACTATGCGAATAAGGAAAGTCAAGTCGGTCTTGTTGGCTTATGTTGGCGCCCTACAATATAGCTTGAGTGGTAACTGTACATGTACTTTCCAGTAGAACTCTTTAGAGCCTCTTTAGAACTCCAAATAACAAACAAAAACTTGGCGAGCGGTAAACCAATTCGAGTGTTTGACTGGTCGCTCTGTACTGCCAGAAGCTAACAAAGAGGAGGAGGAGAAAGAGTAGAACCTTGAATGAAGTAGAACTACAATTAGAAGAGTTACAGAACTAAAGCTACGTTATTAATGCAGATATTCCGATGGATATAGTCGAAACCCTTCACTTAATTGACAGCATTTACTCAGGACTATCATAGGCATCTCCAAAGATTTATGCCAGGCTCTTAATCAGCACCCAATAGCCTTAGCTCAATGGAATTAAATGATGTAGAATTATTTTAGATAAGGTCAGTTAGCGTCTCCCTTTTTTGACGTTTAAGGTTCATTACGAAAACACAAAAACATAATAACAAAGCAACACAGAAATACGGAGAATTTGAAGATTGAATAAAAACTACAACGACAAATCAACAGTAAGGTTCTAGATGTTGCCAAATGAATAAACGAAAAATCGTTAACTGCCTTCTGACAGCTGAAAATGACAGACTGTGTTGGTATAACTGTTTAGTAAGGTTTTACAAATCATCAGGAATTACTTAACTAACCAGCTCCTGAATAAATCCTGCAAAAATCCTTATTTTGAAAATCAATCAAAGATGACAGAAAATGTAAAGCAGAGGACTTCCGTTTTTTCGTAATATGAGCAGAGTACAAGATGTAAGAGAGTTTCGTCCTTCTTCTCAGATCCACAGATCTTGTAGTAGTCGTTTGAAGGAATGCTAAGTCCATCAACCTGTCTGCCATAGGGCTGGGGTATATGACATGGAGATAGCAATAGTGCGATGGACGGCCATGTATGACCACCATATCCATCTAACAGAACTAACTAAGCTTCTCTGTAAAACAAGCCGCAAATGCTTTGAATACTTATGCCCTGTGAATACTTATGCCCTGCGAATGCTTATGCCCAGCGTTAGTGAACTCTGTATCAGCCCTGGCCAGTTCCTTAGGAATGCTATTTCAATGCATTGGAATCCACACAAAAGTTTTCTTCAAATCATCCCTAATTTCACCGAGAAATTCCCGATATTCATAGATGAGGACGGACGTTGAGTTGACGCAGCCTGTTACTGCAATTGTAAATCAAGAGATTCTTAGGAAAAAACACTTCGGAAGTCAAGTTCGACCATAATCTCAACTTCGCAAACAATGCCGAGGCTGGATAGTTTATGTAGAAGTTAAAGGTCAGGAAAAATATAAGGAGCCTTGTAGAGCTCCCGAAGGTGTGTATGCCTTCCTAGTATTGCAGCATATCCATATTCAACACTCTGCTTCAATAGAAGATTAGAGGAGAGCCAATGTCTCATGAATATTCAAATCTGAGGTCTGGTGCAGAGCTGGCTGAAGCTTAATACTACGTTAAGCTTGCGGTAAGCTGGCTTTGTATTCCAAAATCTGCTATTAATGTGTAGGGAAGAGTCACTTGCTCTGTACATATCGGAGTTAAGCTACATGGAATTCGTTAAATTCTCGTATCACCGAACGTAAAGGCTTTGCAATACCAAATTCTTGTTGTTCTCTTATAAATATTCTCTGAATAGAAGTTAAGAAAGCAATTGCTGCTGTTGCTGCTTTTGTTGCTGTTGCGGTTTTTCATTCTTTAGAATCTTTTTTAACAATTTGTTCGATATGCGGTAAATTTGCGAGTTTTAAGTTTTTAATTTTTAACAAATTCACGATTTGAAATAGTTTTTGTAAAACATTTTGTTGCAGTTGTTGTTGGGTTTTCATTATCTGTTCTACAATGCACATACTGTAGCTGCCACACACACAATTGCCAGCTTGAATTGCTCGTAAACTATGTGTGGGCAACAGCGTAGGGCAGAAGAGAGCAAGAAGGCTGTGTAGAGGGCCCTTTAAGGGAGACGACATTTTTAGAAATCTTTAGGGAATTTTATTCCCACAAGCATTTCTAAGCTTGAAAATTATGGCGAACACTTGCTCCTTTTTCACTTAGTTTTGAATCTGCATTGGTCGGGTTTGCAGACAAGCAGTTTGACTACTAGAGCATGCCACCTCTAGGACTCTAGTGGGACATTTCAAAAAGCTGCTAAATAAGCCTCGATCTCTCAATTTCAATGTTGTTGTTGTTGGATTTCTGATCTCCGTTTTCTTTCCTTCTCGTAAGCTCCTAGGTATACGGTTATGTAATCCTGTGTACCGTACAATGTGTGTATTTTGTTGTTGTCCGTGTGTCTTGTTATTAATTTTCTTTGAGTTTGTTTTTGACTGCGTTACAATATGTTAACCTCTCAGATATATTTTCTTCACCTCCAGTAGTATGTAGAGTTCCAAATGGAAGAAGTGGAGTCCTAGCTCAAAGGTACTGATCGGTATAGACCTCACAATGCTGCCACTGCCTGCGTGAAAAAATTTTGTATAGTAAGTCAGGTTTTGTGAGCCACAAATTATCCATTTTGGCTTCCCAGTCTTAAAGATTATCCAGGATTTTCTAGTGAAATTGAGCATGTGTATGAAAAAGGCCTTGGCAATTCTCATAAACCAATATGGCCCTGTTAACCTAACTTCTGTTCATATTTGTTCATTATTAGCTTACACAGACGTCTACACAAGGATTGATAAAGTTTTTCATTACGCAAGACTTTTTGTGTTTTACAAGTATTAGTATGTGTATGTCTCTATATGAATGTGTATGTGTGAATAGTCTCTAGTTTAAGAGTCAGTTTTATTTCCTTAACCACTTCCTTACCCAAAAACAAAACTCAACACAAAACTGAAGGTTACAACTGATGTGGAAGTAACAACAGCAGTAAAGCGGCAAATGGCTAAGAGAGGAGGAGTGGAAGTGGAAGTTAAGATGACTTTTATAAAACTATCATGGCTAACACAAATACTATACCCCCCTCGCTCATAAATATTTACAACCAAACATTTTGATGAATATGATGAATGAAAACCAAAAACAGTTGACCTTTTTCCCCCTCCTTTTTCGGTATTCATTTCATTGTGTTTAAACGCTTGGCTGCTTGACTGCTTGGATGGTTGTATTGGTTGGTTGGTCTAGAATTTTATGGAGAGAGAGGTAGAGAACATAACAAGGAAAGTGTAGAATTAATGCCAATGACATAATTTCCAAAGACTCAACAGGAAAACCTCAGAATATGACAATGAGTTTGAAAATAGAATTATAGACACCCAACCAACCCAACCAACCCAACCAACGAATCATTCATTCACTCTCATACACACTTAGAGTGGAGTTGGTCGCTTTAATATGCTTATGGAAATGTATGAGTATTGCTTGACTTAAGAACTCTCTGCTGGGTTTTGTTGGTTATGGATATCAGTGCTAATGGTGGCCGTACATACACTAAAAGATATGCAAGGGTTGTCGTAAATAAAAGGAATTGAAATATTTTTAGTGTAGCTTTGTTAGTTTTATTGGCATGTTTTTAAGCTAAGGAAAAGAAAAAGTTTTTTTTTTTGGAAACTAGCAAAGGTATTCGAACCGATTTTTGGAAGCTTCAGATTCTCTTTGACAAACTTTTTGTGGTACTTTTAAGAGGACTTGTAGTGTACTTTCAACAGCCCTATTAAAGTTATGAACATTTAGCTGGTAAAGCCTCTGAGTGTGAATAAAGTTGCAATGAAATATTTCTCAAAAACCTATCGTTCCCAGTAGGCCCTAAACTGTAGGTCCCTTCGCTCATGGATAACACACACAACATAGGTTGTATGACAAGCTAGGCTGTAATACTGATCAAAGAACACGTCACTCATGGATAGAACATCTTGGATAACACACACAACATGGGTGCTGTGAGAAGCTAGGTTCTAATCCTAAGTAAAGCGTTGTAATGACTTGAAAAGCATTGAAAAGAAGTAACGTTCTGCATACAATAATTTTAATTTTCAATGTAAGATGATGCACAACTTTTTATTAAACTTAAGTAAAACTAGGATGTGCTCCCCGAACGCTAACACATTAGAAATTGTCTGCAGTCTTGTACGTAGAATTTGTCCATCTTGCACAAGGTCTCGAGGAATACCACCATTCTAGTGTTGCTAACTTAATTAACCAGATGAATACGTACATACAGACATGAATACATAATTGGTCATTGCAATCCCTTAGCCAGGATTATGACGTAGCTTCTCACAGCACTTATGTTGTATGTATTTATTTTATACATGAGAGGAATGGAATCTACATCTTAAAGTCAACTCCGAACGACAGCTTTTGCGAGAAACTTTTCATGGCAATTTTATTTACTCACAGAGCTTTTGCCAGAAATTTGCTGAGAGGAAGTCGCTGAAGAAATATAGGGCTATCCATTTCGTGGTTTCGAAAGTATGGGACTGGAATTCGACATCTGTCAAACTAAGTTGTGAAACCAATTTTTTTCTTTCAGTTGAAAGTCTGATATTGACGAAAATGGATCGCTTAACTATCACACAACGCATAAAAATTATCAAAACCTACTACAAAAATGGTGATTCTGCCACAGCCACGTATCGGCAATTTTTAGAACAAAATTTTCTTCAGCGATGAAGCACATTTCACACTCGGTGGGTATGTCAATAAACAAAATTGTCGTATTTGTGGTTCTGAGAATCCTCAAGTAATTGAAGAGAGGCCATTACATCCAGAAAAAGTCACTGTTTGGTGCGCTCTTTGCTCCGAAGGTGTGATTGGCTGAGATACCGCCCAACATGTGTCAAAAAGTGGTCGAAAATTACCTCAAAAGAATCAATGCTTGCAACACTTCGCGTGGAGGTCATTTAAATGATGTAGTGTTTCACACATAATGTCAACGTTCAAACTTTACAATAAAAAAGAAATATCATGAAAAAAATATTTTATATATGTTTTATTTACGTTTACTTTTGAAACCACGAAATGGATAACCCTATATTTTTTTATTTCGCTTTATTTGAGATGTCTGTCGTGGGGTTTGGCCTCACGTCTAATAAGCCAACACACTCCTATTGGACTACAGCGATGAAATTAAGAAACTTTCCTATAAGACACAAGAAGAACTTTGCCTACCTGCATCAACTCACTTAGCTAAAGAGATGTTAAGGCCATAGCATTGGTCGGGCGACCTTGTCTGAATGTTTTTTAGGGTGCACCGCTCTGTAGTACCTAAGGGTCTCGTATGGGTTCGTTTTCCACAACAGTGCAGCAACTATATTTACCCACATTTTGTTAACATTCAAGCCACTGTGCTATCTGAGGCTGCATTACGTATGCAGATAGTTTCTGCTATTCTGGAATTGGGGTTCCTCATAATGAAGTAAATCAGACATAGAATCGGCCATTCCATCAGTTGTCTGACTTGGTGATTAAATTGTGGCCTTACGTCTAATAAGTCAACATATTACCTACTAGACTAGAGTGACGTCCTGTTAAGTTAACAGCAATGAAATTAAGAAACTGTCCTATATTAACTCACTTAGCTAAGAAACTGTTAAGATCTCAGTATTGGATGAGTCTAAAAAGTGCTAAGGGGCCACCCTGATGACTGTACTGTACATAACAATACAGCAACGTCGATAGTTTCTTCTACTCTGGAACTGGAGTTTCTTACAATGAAATAAATCAAACGTAGAGTATGGAGATACTTAAGCCATTCTGTTGGCGGAAGAGGTGATTGTAACACAAGTATGGTGATAGAGTGTAGTCCTTAAAGATCAGGAAGTCAAATCGATCAATGGACCCTCCGAGTTGCAATAACAAGGACTATACTTGAAAAGGCAGCAAAGGTAACAGCAGCAAACATTGTCTATTAGTGAAAATTTTGGAGAATCTATAGGCCCCAGAAGGGGTTGGTGAAAAAATTTACGAAAAATTTTGTGTATTTCTAAGCTCTCTGTGAGTATATTGAATTCCATTCTATACACATTATCATTCGTGGCCATCTCTTTGACTGTAATTTATTGCTTTTAACCCAACGGTTAACATTAAAACACATTGTTTTTTTTGGTGGCCGTTTAACTGTTATTGCTATTGACCTTAATTTCTGGCAGTAATTAAAAACCTTTTTCAAGAACCCTTTAAAATATCCATATCATATAATGAATGTCCTGTGTTTAATTTATTTTTTTCTATTTTTTTGTTGTTTTATTTTTCATTTTCTGCTTTTAATTTATTGTGTGTTTTAAAGGCCACATCAAGCTTTATTAAATGAAATACTTACTCACTCCATTAAAATGCAATTTATTTTCGGTGAAAAAAAAACACTCATACGCCTACGTTATGGTGTATGGTAGTCTATGGTAGTGCCATACGAAAAATCAAAATCAATCATAATTAATTGACAATCATACGCTCCGCTGTCCGTTTGGCAAATGAATAAATCCCAGAACGAGAGAAAATTATACACCAAACAACAGCTAAAACCATTATTGCATGGCTATTGGGGACAAAAAAAAAAATCGTTGAATAATCCTCAATAAATAATGAGGAAAACTATGATTAAATTCCTTCTCTTAATTTTTTACTGTGATTTTAAATACGTAAACAGCCTATGAAATAATTATCGCATAATTTATAGGAGTTACTTTATATTTTGAGTTTTCAAAAAATTCCTAAATTTGCATGGCTTTAAAGCGTATTTTTTTTTTATAATACCGTAAGGTGTGTATACTTGTGTTGTTTCTATTTTTAACATAATTTTTCACCCTTTTTTCTTGCCAACAATACCGGCGGTCAAATAGCAAAAAATAGTCAGAAAAAACCAAAATTTACACACCCTTCTAGGCTTTACATATTCAAATATTCTCGTAAAAAAGACCCCCCTACCTTCCAGAAAAACCGAGAAAAAAGAGGTAGAAATATTCGTCAAATGTTTTTAAATTTTTGCCCACAAAAGGTGTTTTAACAAGAGGATTTCCTTTGGTTTAGAAAGGTTTTTTTTCAACAACACAAAAGTTACTGTGCCTCTGGAATATGTGAACACTTTTAATAATGTATTCTACTGTTTACTTTTATATACAAGTGATAGTGTTGGGATAACATATGAAAGGAAAGGAAACATTATCGACTCCATTTATTTTAGTATCCAACAGAAGAACCTTAAGATAGCCAAAGCGGAAGGAAAGGGTTTAAATAGGATATACAGTGCTGCCATAATGTATTTAAAGGCAGTACGTATATCATATAATTTCTTAATAGAGTACAGTGTAGTGGAGAAGTTGTGATTGTTGAATTATAAGATTTGCTCAACATTTGCTCTAAGTATGGCTTACAATGTTTTACAAAAAAATCTTAAAGCTTCTTTACTTTTATTTTTAAATTTGAAAATCAAGGCGAATACATTTTTCGCATTTACACAGTTTCGAATGTGTATTGCTCGGGTTGTGGACAAGGACTATGATCGCTACAGCATGCCAACTCTAAGGCTGTAGAAGGACATTTCAAAAGGCTCCTGTAATGATAGCGTCAACAATTTCACAATCTCCCTCTATTTAAAAGTTTTTATTTCTTTTTTTTTCATAAACTCCTAAATATACGTTTCTGTAACCCTGTGTACCGTACTGTGTGTGTATTTTGTTCTTCTCCGTTTGTCTTGTTGCTTATTTTCGTTTAGTTTGTTTTTTTAGCTGCAACGTTTTTCGCATCAGAAATTGTGCATTTGGAATATGGCTGTCGGCCTTATATTAGTAACCCACAGTATAAATTACAGTTTTTTAGTTAAACTCAGAACTTTTGATGTTTCTATTGATTGATCAATTGGGTGTAAAGGTGCCAGTAGATTGTGGTTAACTGGGTAGCAGTTTTCTCTAGGGTTTTCACTTTTCATGACTAAACAAAGATAAGCTATGTGGAAGTAGCTGTTTTTTTTTTCATTAAAGCTCACTTGCACACACACCGTGATACCCCAAAAGGTGATGTTGTGGGCTCATATTCTGTGGGAGTGAGTCAAAATTCGAATTAAAAACTGATCAAAAGTGTTGCGACAGATGTCAATCAGCTTAGACCTGAAGGTCTAAGAGGCTGTAAGTTAGAGATACTGATGGTCCTACTCAGTGTCTGTTAAACAGCGTAATTTCTGGCTATTATCACAATCTGTAACACGCTACATTAGTCGGTAAAGTGGACAGATATCCTAAAAATAAGAAAATTTCATGGACACCACCTTTTCAAATTTAGAATATTCATGGAGCTTACTACGTCAGAGGACCAGCCTTCCCTACCTGCGATTCAAAGAGTAAAGCCTTGGCGGTCTTCACATAGAATAGAGGAGTGCATAGAGAGAATATTCTAGAAGGGCACTAGGTCACGTTGCAGCAAGTGCCGCATGTTAACTGACTTGAAATCTAAATGTTAAGCCAGTTAATCATAACAACGAGGGCTTTGGTAGAACCTGTTTCTCTGCCAATAGGTGGCCTAAAAGATCTTTTAAGTCATCTTTGGGTTTGATAAACAGAACGAAGTCTGCATTTTGTCCCCATTGGTAGCATAAAAGATATTTTAAGCTAAACTGTCTTTCATTGCATAACCTACAGAGCATCATTATACCGAAGGATGTTACACGACTAGGCATATGGTTAGCTTTTCTAATATGGTTGCGGCAATCTAAGCTGCTTTCCAAACAGTACTCAATTTACTTATACGAGGCACGTAACCTGTCCGTGTATTTAACTTTGTTTGATTGACTGTGTTTTAAAATATCCTTTTTAAGCTCCTTCCGAATATAATTTCAATTCTTTAATATGCATTAAATTTTATTTAACTTTCACTCCGTGTGTGTGTGCTTCTGAATGAAATTTATCGTATTTTTACCCTTTTTTTTGTTTTCTTATAATTGATGTTCTTCTCGTTGTTGTTGTTGTTGTTTGTGTTGCTGCTGTTATCGTTATTATACTTGAGAACTCAATACTATACACTTGAGGCTCATTTGTTTTTGACCCTATTTAAGTACTTAACTTAAACAGGCAACAACAACAACAAGGAGAACAATAGCAATAACATTTGTAAAGGTGGCAAACTGTAAAAGGAAAAGGCATACACACACAACAGCAGCCAACAAACAAACAATAACATGGTAATAATAATAAAATTATTATTTAAAGGAAGAGAGAGAGAGAGAAAGAGTGAGTGGCAGAGAGAGTGAAGAAAAGTTGTATAATTAAATATGCTTGAATATCTTTAAAGTGTTTATAATATGAATCATGTTTTGCACAGTTTTGAAACGCATTAAATATTTAAGAGCATGACTACTCTCCTCACTCGCTCTCTCTGTCTCTCTCTTTGTACTGCTATACACGTTCTCAAGAGAGAAGAAAACGTACTTTGTATTGTGTAACTGTATTTGTATATGATACATGAATTGTTTGCTTGACAATTACAATCAGTTGGTGCGTGAGAATGCTTTAGAATTCTGTGTGACCGACCGACCACTCGTGTTTTCTTAAGAAAATTTCTTTAAAAAAAATTTTCCTTTAATTTTTCATTTCTTCCCCAATTTTCCTGTGTGTTCCATTTGGATAATTTTCACGAAAATTTTATTAATAAATATTTGATTTGCTACACACACACACATGCACACCCAAGCAATTTTATTTATGTCCAGTGAGAGAGCGAGTGAAGAGAGAGGTGCCCAGTGTAGCCTGTGTTACATAAATAAATAAGAAAACAGACTTTCATTTATGCTTTTGGCCACACGATTTAAGAAAAAAACTCTTCGTCGTAGACTGTGGTGACCTCTGGTTGTGTGATTGGAAGAAATAATAAAAAAACACAAACAAAATACGTAGAAAAAAAAAATACGGAAAAAAGGAAACAAAAAATTACTCTCACAAATAATAAGAGAAAAAGAAAAATGAAACGAAAGCATAATTGGGCATAATGTTTGCCTGCAGCATCTAAACACAAAATTGGCCTAAAATATTAAATAAACATGCATACGAGGCTCAAGTGATAAGTCTCAGGGTTTAACTAACAAAATAATTTCATGTTTTCGAAAGTTTTTTTAAAGTAAATAAGACAAATAGACAAAAATACGTTTTTTATTCTTTAGCTCTGCTGAAGTGACAAAATTACTCTCTATTCTGGACGATTAATAGTGAAAAGCGTTAAAAAATAAGAAATATCGTTCAGATCAACCAACAGGGAAGCAACTTAAGCGATAATTAGAGTTTGTTTGCCCTCAGCAAATACATTTAAATGGCTGCTTAGGCTCTAGGAGCTTTATAAACAGGCCACGTAATTGTATAAAGCAAAGAGAGAGAGAGAGACAGGGAGGAAGAATAAGAAACTATTCTGATTAGACTCTGGAATACTGGGAGAGTGTTCACAATCCAAAGAGAGTTGAAACGATCTAGAGCAGAGCCCGGCAACGCTTGCTGTTGGTCAGTTGTTGCAGAGCGAAAAATAAGAAAAGAGAAAAATTTATACTCTTACATTCACTACAATGCAGGCATGGAAAATTTAAATTTTTAAATGGTGGTATTTTAATTAAAAATATTAGTTTATTAAATTAAAATTTGTAAAATTCGTTTAGACTTCTTTGATTATATTGATTTAAGAAAGCATTTTAGATTAAAATTTGTTTTTTTTTTTTGGAAATATACATATTTAATAGAAAACTTTCTGGGATATTCATACTGTACATCCCTGCATTAGCAGATCTTCATGTACAAAAGCAAGAAGCATGCGACAACACAACCTCTTTCAATGAATTCTCAAACGAAACTGAGTGTGTTTTTGATCGTGAGAGTACGTTGTTGTAATGGCTGACATGCACGCGTGCATAGGAATTGCCGGGCTCTGATCTAGAGTTTTGCTTGATATTTGTAGTGGAAAGAGGTTTGACTCTTTGAGACTATTCAAGAATATCTTGGAAACAGTCCCTCAAGCCGAATCTGGCGATTGGTAATCGCCGGTGGCAATTGTGACGCTTAAGTCTTATTTCCCATTTAGGTATTCCATTATACGCTCAGTTACACGATTACAGTCGAACTCCACAGTTTCGATCGCAACACCACTACCTGAAATACATCATACTTATCAGGTAGCCTAAAGGCCTTCACACAATTCCACATCAGTGTGACCATACATTTTCAAGTCATCAGTAAAGATCACATTACTATTCAGTAAACTACCTATGCCACGAAATTGCTCCCTATCTGTAAACAACACTCAATTGTAAGGAGAACTAATCGCCAGAACACATACTTGGAAACTGAGAGCCTTTGGCTACATTTTGTAAGGAAACATCAGAGTACTTCAGTACTAGGCAGAAATACGCTGATATTGAACATGATCCTTAGGATCGTGAGACCGAATGGCTTGATTTCATTATTATAGGAAGCGATAGTATTGGGTGTATTAGGAGTAGCACAGCTGAGACTGATGGGAAATTGATTATTCTCGGAAACTTATGGTGATTGGTAATCGCTGGCGGTAATTATAAAGCAAAAGTCACTCGTAGCAGTGGTGGCAAAGCCTATGTTGTTGACTTAGTGTCTATGCTGTCGATAACCCCATCAACATTGATAATCAGGATGCTTTCTCTGTGATCAAACTCTTAATGCGGGTCAGTACTGTTAACAAATGAGCTGGGTTAAAATAGTAGAGGGGCTAAAATCCGGGGTTTGATTCTCCAAATACTTAATTAAAGTGAAGGAAACGCTTCGTTTGAACCCTTCCTGTCAACAACTGGACCATTTGAAGAGAGCAATCTCATACAATCTTATTACGTCAATATCTTGAGTGTCTGGAAGCTTTCTTCATAACCGGAAATATACTGACAGCACTGAAAGGCTCTGAATGGAGTGAAAAGACTGTCAATCTCAAATCGTCTATCAGATGGTAATTGGTGCACCAAACTTTTATTTTGACGATACATATGTATGTTGTCAGCAATGGGAGCATCTGAAGGAATAATTTCTACACAATCTATCAGGTTCGTGCAATAAGGAGAGGAATTGCATTTCATAAGCAGTGAGTACAGCCATATCCAACAATTGTAACTAGCCTCCACATACTCTCGGTTGGCTGGAAGGGGCTTATAAAACCAGGCTTATGGTTTGGACCTAATATTACCTAATGACAGCTATCGTCCTAGTTTATTAACAATACAGACAGGGTATCTACAAAAAAAGCTTTATGAAAACAAAATACTAGAAAGTTATAAAACAAAAGCAAGCATATTGGATCCTAATGGGAAACTCTGGAAATTTTCGCTATTTCTATTTACTACACCTAATTGAATAGGATTCCATTACACCTAATATAATAGGATTCCATAAACCAAAACTCTCTAATAGAAAATTTTAAAAGAAATCTTTTGTGCCAGAAAATTATATAAACTTCCATTACAACCCTCCTCTCCACTATTTGCCATAAAATCTATGATTGAAGTCACTGCCAGCTAGTATTTATTTTCGTAGACAAATTCAACAACAGCCGTTTGCATTTTATTATCAATTGCAGCTGCAGCTGCAGCCTGAATTTGTGTTGTGCCAAAAGTCATGCAGCCTTCATAATTAGACTGACTGGCTGGCTGGCTGACTCACTGACTGCTTGTATTTACTTGTCTTAAATAGCCAAATTATGTCATACTCTGGGTAAATATTTAAAATGGCTGCTGACGAGAAACTATTTTTCTTTTGCTTTTTGTCGACTCGTAAAAGCAAGACTTGAGTGATGAAAACTCACACTATTCCTCTCACAATAATTAGAGTTTATTTGCCCTCGGCAAACACTTTTGCCAACAAAAAGATGTCATGTTAAATGGCTGTTTTAGGCTCTGGGGGCTTTATAAACAGCCCACGTAATTGTATGAAACAGACAGAGAAAGAGAGGGGGAAGTGTATGTAACATAGTGTTGTGATGATGGTGGTGGTGGGCAACATTATAAATTTTTAACCCAATTAAAAAATGTTATGATTCTAGCAAATGTGGCAACTAAAACAGTCCAAAGCTACTCTATTTTGCCACTATTTTTGTGTGTTTTTCTACGTTTCGGTTTTGTTTTGGGTTTTATTAAACACTGCTGTTGGTTTTGCTTAGTCACTGTGGGCCAAAAGTGCATTGGGAGTGATAATAATTAAATCTTTTGTTTGTAAAGGAGTAAGTAACTCCACAGTATTAATAAGATTAACAAGACTGCCAGTCAAATAAGTTTTTCTGATAAGAATTTTCTGAAATTTGGGTCCATAATGGTTCTACAGGAAGGGAACAGGTCTCGCGGTCGGCGTTTATGTAAATAATAAGTGAATTAGCATGAGTGAAGCATGAATGAAGTATTCTCAAACAGTCTGAAGACCTGTTGGTTGGCAGTGAGAACAACTGGCCTTCAATGCAGACTTTTCGAACAAAATTTTCTTCAGCAATTGTTGCATCAACAACAAAAAATTTGGTTGTTGCATACCGGATTTGGCATCCTAGAAGGGATTGTGTGAGACGTATTGCACCCAAAAAATCTGTTATCATGGCCTAGTATTTTCTTAGAAATGAGGCTGGAAGACCTATTAAAGACTATTAACTGTGATATGTACACACTTTTATTGACAGACAGAGCTTTTGCCAGAAGTCTGCTGAGCGGAAGATGCCAAAGAAATATTTTTTCATTCATTTCATTTCGTTGGAGATGTCTTGACCTGGGGTTTGAAGCGTGGCCTTACGCGTAATAAGCGAAGATACTACCTACTAGACTACGGCCAATTGACTGGGAGGTATGTGGTTTCATAAAAGACGCTGTCCCTGGACCACATAATACCACTTTAGGCCTTTTTGCCATAACCTAACATGTAACTGCACTTCGGAAACCAAGATATGGAGAACCCTTTATACCACTTCAGTTATAAAGTTGTAACCAAAATTTTTCATTTTCAAGACCACTGTACTAAATGTAAGGTTTTTATGTTTACTTTCTCTTTGGAGCATATCTATAGAAAATGAATGTGTGTGTGTGTGTGTGTCTTTGCGTGTTTAAATATGTAAACATGTAAATGTATGTGTTTCTTTAGGCCTGTAAGAATTGTAATATTTTGTTAAGGCATTAGGATCATTACTGATACTCTATGCTCTCCCTCTCTACCTCTCTTTTCTTGTTATTTTCGTTTACATTAACGACTTAAAAATTTTTTGAATTTTCCATTTGTAACACAATGAAATAAAACGTTTAGACAGACTTACACACACACTCGTGCTTATTCACCCAAATAGAAAAATTAGAGAGCAGAAGGACAATGAAAGAAAAAAGTTTGTTTCTCTTTTGTTTTGTTTTAAACTCAACTAATTGACACTTATTTTACGGTTATTATGATATTAAAATATTTACCAACACTCTGACACTTACAAACACCCTCCTAGTGATGTAGTGGTGTTCTCTTCTCCTCGACATACATAAATAATTAGAATGGAAACACAATTATTCTTGTATTACTCCCACTCTCTTATAACAGAACTTTCCCTGTTGTTCTCTTCTGTTAATTTTTGTTTTCAGTTTTGAATATTCAATTGCTGGAGGAGCCATTAATTAATATTTTAGTTTCGTTTCGTTTCATAGCGTTTCGTAACGTTTTGTTTTCGTTACGTTACGTTTTAAATTAAGTGCTTAAGTTTGGCAACGTAATTAAATTGTTAAAAAATAAATCTTTTTTATACTTGTGTACTCTCTCTTTCCCTCTCTCTATCTGTATTTTATTGTTACTTTAGCAGATATTTTGAATAAGATTAACATCTGCAGTGGCAGGAGGCGAAATTGTTGCCTTAGAATTGAAATTTAAAATTTGAAAAAAATTATTCAAAAATATTAACTTTTCTCTCATGTTTTGCAAAATTTTGTAAAGTAATTATGTAGAGTTTTTTTTTGTTTGTTAAAAAGCATCATAATTTTGTGTAAAATAATTAATTAAATTCTCTAAAACACAACCATAATTACAGGCAACATAAAGAGAGTATTTTTGCAAACTTCAATTATTTTTTGTTTTTTCTGTTAAAATCGTTGGTAATTGCTTGTGAAAAGTTAAAAAAAAATATTTTTGAATATTTAATTTTCTATTTAAATTAGTGTTAAGCTTATGAAATTGTTTATAAAATAAACAAATTTATTAATTATTGTTTAGCAAAAGAGTTGCCACTATTTTACTTTAACAGCCTTCTGGCTGAAAGAACTTGGGCATAAAGTTTAAAGTACTCTTAAAAATGGATGGTTCGCCAGAGCTCTTTGATATGGTAGGCTTAAGACTAAAGCGATATTATTCAGTAGGTCTCATAAACGCTCGCCTATTTCAGTATATCAATATGTATATGCCAGTAATATAGGCTAAGAAGATAGGTTGAAGTCGTTATAGTCTAGAAGTAGGGTATTGGCTTATTAGATGTGAGGCCACGGTTCAAACCCTATGTCTTACTTCTCCAACAAAACGAAATATGAAAGAATATTTCTTCTTCTCAGCAAATGTCTGGTAAAAACTCTAAGTGGAAAATAAAATTTCCATAAAAAGTTCCTAAAAAATCTGTCGTTCGGAGTCGATTTCAAACTGTAGGTGCCGAGACTCATATGTTAAAGTGACACACACAATATAAGTGGTGTGAGGAACTAGGTCGTAAACCTGACTGTAGGATTCTAATGACTAAATTTGTATGTATGTAAGTAGACCGGCCAATGTGGCTGTCATCCCTATAGAATAGGCTAAATATGCTCCATTGTCATACTACACTTTGTCATTTTTCATAGCCCACGTACCATTTGGCAAGCCCAGTATTGTGGCTAGTCTACATTTTCCTAATTGGCAGGAACTACTTGATTAATAAAACTCAAACAAAGTAAAGAAATAACAAAGCGATAGATAAGTAAGTCCAAACAGTATAGTCAATCTTTTCTGAATTCCCTGTATCGATAATGACTACACCTCACAGATCTATAACTATCCTTTCCCGATTGGCATACTACAAAACTATTGAAATCAGATTAAGATCTTCACGAATTGACTTAAGTTAATGTCGGAAGTTACAGCTGGTTTCCATATCCTCTGGCTAGTGGATGACTGCAGTCGTATTTAAGGCCTAGTCGCTGAAATCTACAGTCCTGCCAATTTGTAAAGCTAGATACAATCGAGTATCCTATAAATATATTTAATTCTTCTAAAAGACTTGGTTGGTGCCAGTTTGATTAGAAGATTCTGAAAATCTCTTGGGAAAAATGGGTGAATCTCTCTGCTCTGTGAATGTTCACAAGCGCAATGAGGGTGAAAGCTAGTCGTAGCTGGTACGACTGAAACATATTGCTTAGTTGGCTTACGTAGGTACCGGTCCATCAATATCTTGAGAAACCGTTTTGCGTCTTTACCACGCCACCCGAATCACAAAAAACGTCAAACCAGTCAAATCTATTTTGTTGCGATACCTAAGGGGGTTACTTCGATCAATGCGGGACCCTTCAAAGGCCTTTTAACGGATTTATTATGAGTGTTGTTATAATGCATCCGATTACACGCTTTATCAAGAATTGGTAGAAGCAACTTAACATAGTTTAAGGTATGCTTACTAGTTATTGCCTCAATGAATTAGTTTTCTACTGTGTCACGACTTCTGTAGACGCTAGAAAGCTGAGCAGTCCTGGCGCATATGGATTTCGACTGCCTACTTTGAGGTTCAAGGTGGTATAGCTCGATCAACTTATTTTCATTCTCAGGACTTTTCTGATTTTGTTAAGAATGGATTGGACATGAATTTCTGCTGGATTGCCTTCTTTTTCTTGGTGCACATACAGTAGCAGCCGATACTATTAATACTTTATTGCATAGCCTTTCTTCAGGCGGTTACCTTTCTCATTGGGTCTCACCGAGTAGTACTGTGTGTTTATTGGTATTGATGCCAAGAAGAAACTGAGAATCTCTCCTTACATCTATCCTACTACTCGTGCCTAAAATATTTTAGGACAGTTGTACCACTCTGATTTCTCTGTGATGTAATTTTGAAACGAAACGAATGAATTTCTCTAGCATCATATTCAATATAATAATCCAATGGCATTTCCATTGTTTCTTGGCAATTATAGATGGCAACTCTATTGTTCTAGAACTTGCTTCGTGCAACTAAAACAAAGCAAATGATAGGAAAATGGAAGAAAGATGTATTATGACATGCTTAAGAGCACACAAAAAGTATACAGAAATTATTTCCTATGACAGTTTGGTTGGCTTGTCAATCAGTACAATAATTACAGGATTAAACTAAACTGCAGTTGCTTTGATTATCTTTCATTTTCAAATTTCATATGATAGGTTATAATGGTTTTTACAACATGATTTCATCTGGTTTTGTCACAAGTTATTGAAGAAATTCAATTTAAAATTCTCTTTGATTTTAAGTGGGCTGGAAAAAAACACACCAGCACAGTATCAGCTTGGTGCGGTATGCATGGAAAGGAAATTATCTATGCCGACCTCTTGATGTCAAAGTTAAAGGGAGGATGATTAAAACAATTACAACTAATTTGAACTAAAAGCCTATCCATATACCATACATACATATGTACTAACATACATTGATTGTCATCATCATCATCAGTATAATCATACAGAAGATTAATAATTTCCTTTAATTTTATGAAATATTTTAATGGCAAATCACTCTCACTCTCTCGCTCTCTCTTTGTGTCTCTCTGTCTGTGGTTATACAGGATGTTTAGCTTGCTCTATCAGTGTTCAAATTGGTTTCATAAAATATTATTAAAACATCATTATCTTTAGGGCCAACAACACTAACAAAAAATGGAAGAACAAAGTGTCATCTATTAATACTTGTCTGACAGTTAGTCAGTCAGTATGTCAGAGAGGGAGAGCAGGGAGAGAGTGATAAAATATTTCATGCTCAAGTGATTTTAAGCAGATTAAAGCAATTTGCCTGAGCTGTTTGGTATCTCGCTATACAATGAGTGGTAGGGCATTTAGAATTGAATTTATTTGGTGTGTGTGTGTGTGTGTGTGCGGGGCAGAAAATCAAAATATTATTTGATGAAAATCTTTTTTGACTTTTTAATTTAATCTTTAATTTATTGTTTTATTTATTATTTTATAAAATGAAAAGAAAAGAAAGAGAAACCATAAGTGAAGCATGCATGATCAAATCCCTATTGATTTATGGTTATATTGACAGTTTATTTCAATACGAAACGCAATATGAAATACAAATATATACTACGAAACAAAGGTCCTTCGTATCAGTTATGGTTGCTAGTTTTCTTTTTTTTTTTTGCAACGCTATTGTCATTGCAAAAAGTTATTAATGATTGCAAAAATATTTAATATTTTATTTAAACAATCCAAAAAACCAAGGAAAACCTTGAAAGGTTTGCCTTTTTATTTATCACTTTCTTCATATAGCGGTAGCCATTTTAAGGTTTCAAAAGTCAGCTAAGATTTTGAGGAAATTTCAATTTCATTAGTAGGCTGCAATCGATGCTTTTGAGGTAGTTTTCGACTGATTTTTCGCATCTTATAGACAGAACATCGGCGAGAAACTGCGAAATGTTGGTTTTAGAATGCTCAAACGTTAGGGTACTATCCGCGTAGACATGGTCTTTGCAGTTACCCAAGAAAAAGTGTAATGTTGTCAAATGGCATACTCTTGAATGCCGGTTCTTATCGCCAAAACAGGAAATTACTCTTTCTGGAAGCATTCCATATAATAATAATAAAAGCGGTCATGTTCTTTAGCTCATGGCAATTTCTTGTTTAAGCCACATGTCATCGAACTCATAATCATCAGTTACAAGCAAAGAAAAATTCAGTTATCGGTCTTAAGGCTGCAAATGAACAGTAAGGCGGTAAGGAACGATAAGACTCCCACACCATTACGCTCCAAACAATCCCTTTCTTCTGACCAATACCACAATTTCACAATTACAAATCACTTTGACGTTCCCCAAGCGCCATTAGCACAATTGTGCATGTTGTAGCATGCACATGGAGTGAGAATTAGGCTTCATTGCGCTGAAGAAAATTTTGTTAAAAAAATCATCATTTAAAACCTGTTGTTCAATCACCCATTCAGCATAGTTATGGAGTTGTGAATGGTCAACAGACTTGAATTGTTGAGTGAGTTGAACTTGTGAAATCACCAAAGTCTAGTTGGTAGTGTTTTGGCGAGCCCGTGGTTCTCAGCCCAGCTTAGAACAAAACGGAATAGGAAAAATATTTCTTCGACGATTTCCACTCTCTCTGGGAGTACATCCTCACTCTGTCGGAGTGTACTCTAATCTGTCATTCAGGATCCCGCCACTTATATATAAAATTAACACACACAACATGGGTGATGTAGAAAAGCTAGGTTGTAATCCTGACTAGAGGACTGTAATGAGTAAGTATGTATGGAAGTTTCTTTCAGGCTCAATATTAAGGACATACAGCTCAATGACACTACTAAGCCACAATACTCAATAAGCAATTAGTTTTTCTATAAGTTCTTCGAACCCCTTACGCGACAATTTGCCTAACTAGGTTTCATCGTTTTTCGGAAAAAATCAGCGTTGAAGGCCTATATCTGTTGTACCCAATAAGCATATCTACGACATTGTAAATGGTCATTTGATTTAAATTCTTACGTGGATTGTATTTTGTGGGAGCCGAAATGCAAAGCCAAAGCAAATACGGCTGGATGAGACGTCATATAGGCCCTATTGTTGAGGACGTCGTAGAATTGACATATTTAGTTTGTACACCAAACTTTCTATAACAGAAGGGAGATTTGGGCAGTGAAAGTATTGCGCGAATTTATAAGTCTGGGCACGCCTATAACTCCCTTAAGTCTCTTTAAATGCCCTTAAAATCGTATCCTATCCTGGCACTATAGGTATATATTCAAGTATTTTTATGCGTTCTTCAGTTGTTAAACGATTTGTATTCGTAAATGGCAAAGCTTTCATGAAATAAATGCCCCTTCCGATGAAAGATATCTAACAGCCTTGTTGTAGTTGAAACCATCAAATGGATAACCCTTTACCAACAGAGGCTATGCTGAATATCTTTATGGTAGCATAAAAAATTGTCCTTTTTTCGTTTCATTTCGTTTTTTTTCCTTACTATCTTCACACTTAAATAACCACATGGTTATTATGTATGTTTTAAAAACAATGTGTGCATGTGTATGAGTTATAAAGGCCAAGGATATCCGTAAATAGGTGTATGTGTGTGAGTAGGGTTAGGAAATGTTATAAAAAAAAACTTTATTTTTCTCCTATCAAATTCACCAAAAGATAGTGTGTGAGGATAGTAAAAACAACAACAACAAAAGAAAAACTGTCATGTAATCGCAACCTCAAACAAGGCCGGTAAACAGGCTTAAAGTAGAACCAAACAATACCTCTGTATCCATATGCTTAAGGTTAATATGGGTTTCAAATTTGAGAAAGTCATCACACTTTTCATTGTAAATCTTTTAATCCTTTCGGAAATTTTGTTTGTTATTCCAAAAGCATGGATGTGGAAAGTAGAAATGCAATGGCATTTGAGGTTACGATGTCGCAAAAGGTGTAGTAAAAAATAGGACTAATATCTGAACATAAATAACAATGGTAATCGATAATTATACCAACACGATTAATGTTGGAAATGTGAGGTTTTCATAACATTTCCTTGAATTAGGATACATTCCAACTGACAAGAAGAGTATGAAGAGTATGTGTTTCCGATAGAAGACGCCAGTAATACAGGCTTGCTTAAGGAATAAAAGAGAGAGAGAAAGAATAAAGAGAGAGACCGACCTGTGTAGCAGTGATATCTTACTTACTTAATTGGTCACTACAACCCTTCAGTTAAGATTGCAACCTATCTTCTCAGTACCACAAATTTTGTGTGTGTTATTTCTATACACGAGCGGCGGTGCTCCAAACGATAGAATTTATTTACTCCCAGTATTCTTGTCAGAAGACTGCTGAGGAGAAGTCGCTTAAATCACTGTTTTTTATATTGTTACGAAAAATGGAAACGGCGCAACATCGTTAACATTAAAATGGGCATTAAGTTACACAAACAAATACAACGAACTTGTTACAAGTAAACCAACAACATCAGTATGAAAGAAAAGGGAATAGACAAGTAAGCGAGAACGCAACAAGAAGCAATGTGAACAAAATACACAAACAACAATGAAGTCGCAAAAGAGTTCCCGAGAAGCCCAGTTACTCAAACAAATACAACGAACTTGTTACAAGTAAACCAACAACATCAGTATGAAAGAAAAGGGGATAGACAAGTAAGCGAGAACGCATTGCAACAAGCAATGTGAACAAAATACACAAACAACAATGAAGGTGCGATAGAGTTCTCGATAAGCCCAGTTATTCAAACAAATACAACGAACTTGTTACAAGTAAACCAACAACATCAGTATGAAAAAAAGGGGATATACAAGTAAGCGAAAACGCAACAACAAGCAATGTGAACAAAATACAGAAGCAACAAGGAAGTCGCAATAGCGTTCTCGAGAAGCCGAAACTCCGAACGTTCGACTTCAAGAACATTCATCTGACTGATTACGTGGGCATATAAAAAGGCAAGATAAAACAGACAACGAGTAGTAAGAATTCAGTCAGTCTTGTGTGAAGACGCGTTGCGTGTGAAGTCGTGGTTTGAAGATCGCCGTTGAAAAGATCTGCGTTGTAAGCAAAGAAGAATAGCAAACAAGCAATTATTGTTGTATTCGTCAAGTTGCAAACGGTGGCACACAAAAGTAGTGCGAACAATAAAGAGTTTAATTGAAATTAAACACATATTTGTTTTTATATTGTTTGCAATCAACGAACTCATACTTAAGGCGTTTTTAAAAGGTAAAAGGTATTTCGTTTCCGTGCGAGATGTCTGACCTGGGGTTTGAACTGTGGCCTCCACGTCTAACAACTCAACATACTACCCAAGGCAGCAGGAATATCAGGTCTTTACAATCCACACAAATGAAATAAATTTCGATGAAGCCTTCAGCTAAATTTTGGCGCGTTAACGATTTACTGACCCAGTTAGTTGTATAATTTTTATTTACTCGTAAGACCTTCTTCATGTTAAACAGAGCATATGAGGGAAGTTTTAAAATAAAATCTCCTGTATTTACATTTCCCATACAATTCCATTTTCATTTTATTTTTCTTTTCAAATTACCTTCAAGCCTTCTAACGTAAGTACTTTAGCAAAAAAATATTTCTTAACGTTTGAATAATCATTGCAAATATCAAATAAAAATCGAAATTCAAATGATAGTTTCTTTTCTTTTTTGTTCGGCTGTCAACACGTACAGGCTGTCAAACCTATTTCAGGTGAAAAAATGAATTAAATTGCCAAAGAAGGTCAACTAAAATAGGAAATTGTTAATAATTAATTAAATAACGGAACTTATAGAGTATATAACGGGTACAAGTAAAAAAAAAATTAAAAATTGTTCTCAAATTTTTGTCTTTTTTTCATTAAGTGAGGTATAGGTCCCTCCCATAATAGTAATACACTTAAGAATAATCTGTAATATAAATAAACAAGTTTCTGGTTTCGTTCAAGCTGTCTAGGACAAATCAATATTCATTTCTGTAGAATATTATAATTCCCTGTGCCTAACAACACACTCTGATACCAGTTCACAGGATACCGGATACTGATGAAGGAAATTAAGGGCGCTCTTTATAACCTCAAATATTCTTCAATGTATTGGATGTTGTCATTTAAAAGAGACAGGCTTAGCATAGGATATAATAGGAGAAGGTGACAAATGTTTACACATATGATGATGCCCGTGAAACTAAAAATATTGAGCCAAATTAGAAGAGTCTGTATTGAACCAGAGACAAGCACTGACAAATAAAGTGGATAATTGTTCTTTTCCTTCTTAACCAAAATACAAACTTCTTTAGAGGTTTTACATTTTATCTGCACACTACTCAGGGACCCGTGAGAATAGTTGTAGTGATGGATATGTAAGGTCAAAGGCTAACTCTTAATTTAGCGTCAGTCCTAGCAAAGCTTCAAACCCCAGGTCAGACAGACGTCTCCAACAAAACGAAAATATGAAAAGAAATATTTTTCCGTCGACTTCCTCTCAGCAGATTTCTGGCAAAAACTCTGTGGAATGAATAAAATTGCCATGAAAAGTTTCTCAAAAAAAAAAATCTATCGTTCGGAATCGACGTTCGGAAGTGGTGTGGGAAACTAGTTTCCCATGCTGGCTAATGATGATTATATGTGTATGTATGTATGACTAATTATGTATGTATGTATGTGTTATGTATAAGAGACTTGAGTAGAGTATAACAGGAGAAGGTAACAGCTGTTTACGTCAAAGCTCAATCGATACGATGCCTGTGAAACTATTGAGAAAGGTTGAGCCAAATAAGAGGAATCTGTACTGACACAGAGACAAGCATTGACAAATAAAGTCGATAATGATCTCTTCCATCTTGTCTTCCCGCTACATAAGGACCCGTGAGAAGAGCTGTAGTGATTTCAATTTACGATCACCTCCACCCGTAAGCCCAAAGACTGGTTCTTATTTTTGCATGAGTGCTGGAAAAGGTTAACCTAAAAATGGCTTAGTATCAGAATCAGATGCTACCAATTGGCTATTGGCATTGTTTTGTCGATCATTTTAGGGTTAATTTTAGAGCGTTTAACACCCTTTTTGTTTGATGTGTAATTACTAGTAGCAGAGATCGATGTTGAGCAAAATAATGTGGACTACGTACGTGAAATCTTATACCAACGGAATCTCACTCGAGGATCTCTACACTTGTTCTAAATCTTTCAAAATGCAATTAAAAGTAGAAAATCTGAATAGATTAGCTTGTGTTGCTGATTTCGAGGTGAATATCAAGCAATCTAAAGGCTATTAGCATAAATAACTTGAGCACAGACAACAACCACAAGCTACATATAAGGCCAACATTACATCTAGACATTGCGTTGGCATTCCCAGCACCGAAATTGTATGGAGGATCTGAAAAGCAAGAAAAGAAGGAGGAGGAGGAGGAGAAGGCCTGAAAAGGAATAAAAAATATGACATGTTAGTCCTCGTATATAAAATATTAGCACCGTGCTACCATCATAACTTTTCACATTTGGTCGTTCATGACCACATGCCCATGTATGGTCTTCTTGGACTTTAACTGCATAGCGGTGACATGTTGTTAAATTAGAATGCAACACACTTACATTTGAATTTTTATAAATGTTTTGTCAGATGATTTGAACAAACATTACAGTGTGGTACATCTGACATGTCAGATGTAAAAAACATGTGATATTTAAACAAAACAGAAAGTCACAATTACTCTCTCTTTAAAATTTTTTGTTTCGGAACTAGGATAAGAATACGTCAGTTAGTTGGTAACTGAAATTGGCCTTGAATTGCCTGATTTTTAAGTGTCAATCTGCGGCTTAATATCCTTACGAAAGTCGTTTTATATGTATGTGCAAACCTTATGCATAAGTAAGGTTGCCATGTGTGTGTGTGGGTATAAATATCTTTAATGCCTGACTGACTTGACTGTCTTTCGATTTGCTTCACAAATTTCTCATCGTTTTGCAACGTTTTTTAAAAATCCCCACAAATTTAATTTGATTTACATTCTGACATTCGTTTTATCTTTCATTTAAAAATTATTTTAAATGTGTATGTAAAGCTGTATGTATATGTGTGTGTGTATAATATATTAGAAATTTAAATAAATTTTAAAACGAATCATTTGATACTGGCTGGCAGTTATTCAAGCCATTAAAGACGTTCTATCGCTGCTCTTGCCGCCAGCACTCTGTGTTTCTTTGAATGTAAAATGAACACAAGATGTCGGAAAAATGGGTAAAAAGGAAGGCAAAAAAAAACCAACAAACTAAATAGGGTAGAAGACATGTCTCAATACAAATGAAAATTAAAAAGAGACGACCGATAGAAGGACAAATAGACTGACATGTAGAGAAATATAGAGAGAAATATGGAGAGAAAATAAATACAACAAGAAAATAAGAAAATTTGTAATGTTGGTAGGAAACCAATTATGCCAAATGCCAGTTAAAAATGTTCAAAAGGGGGTGGACATTACATAAAGTTCTATTAGTTTATAGAAACTGGATACCAGGAGGTGTAATTGGAAAGAGCAGCTAATTTAAGATGAAAATAATGCATTCGAAGAATTCTTTTTTGATTTCTTTTCTTAGGATTTCAAGGAAAACAATTCTTATTTTAAATTAAATCGAAAGCAGAATGAATTTAAGACAGCAAAATTTATCTTGGCTTATTAGAGGTCAGACTAAGGTTCCGATCCCAGGTCAAATTTCTACAATTAAACGAAATACGAACAAATATTGCTTCAGTAATTTCTTCTCAACAGATTTCTGGCAAAAACTCTGAGAATTGAAATGAAATTGTCATGAAAAGCTCCTTAAAATTCTATCGTTCGGTGGCGACTTTAAAGTGTATGCCTCGCCACTCATGTTTAAAATTAACACACACAACATGGGTGGTGTGAGAAGCTATAGGTTGGCATCCTGACTGAAGGGTTGTAATGACCAATTATGTTTTATATGTGTAAAGTTGGAAACGAATGCAGTTCAGCTTTGTAAATGATAAATATTTTTATACTACACGTGATCTGATGGAGTATAGGAACAAGTAGGTCTAGGAGGCGTTATCCAGTTGGGGTACTAGGAGGACTTGAATTTGTGCAACGTGGTTAAATCTTTAAACACGCCAATGGTCTCTAAGTTAACGTAGTAAAGATTTGCTTTCATACCAATCTATAATGGTCGTAGTCTAGTAGGTAGCGGGTTGGCTTATTAGGCATGAGGCCGCGGTTCAAAATCCAGCTCTGACATCTTCAGCAAAACGAAATTTGAATATTTCTTCGGCGACTTCCACTCAGCAGATTTCTGGCAAAAACTCTGATAGTAAATAAAAAAAATTGCCATGGAAAGATTCTCAAAAATCTGTCGTAGGCAATCGACTTTACACTGTGGGCCCCCCACTTATGTATAAAAAATAACACATCCACAACATCAGCGCTGTAAGAATCTATAGGTTGTTGTCCTGACTAGAGTTTTGTAAACTATCTATGACAACCAAAGCTTAATCCAGAAGAAGTTATTTGGGAATTCCTTTTTTTCTTGGCCTTAAACACAGGTAGAGAATTTAGACAATTTACAACACAATGCCAGTATGGAGGTTTAATGAAACTGTACGTTATTGAAAAAATTAAAGAAGAATGTAACCGGTATGCTGAAGGACTCTTAGAAAATATCCTTTCAAGTGTATAGATTTGTAGAATGGATGGATGTCTCTTATCTTTCTCATATATTTTCGACATGAGTATGCTTTTTCTTTATAATGCATTAAAAAAGCACAGTGGGGGACAAAATTGGGTTGTAAATATTTAGCAGTTTCCTTAAATTTATTTTCATAACAATTTCTTCTTTCGCAAGCGAATCAAATTTCAAGAAGTGAAATGAATTTTCAATTGCAAGTTCGAGACTAAAATTATGATTTTAAAACCAAGTTCAAATAGATTGCATGGATCTTCATGCCTAATCCCTAGAAAGAATAATGGTGTTTTCTTTTCTACCAAAAAATGTGCATTTTATTTAAAAAACTGCAATTTTGTGTTTGTTTCTTAAAAATGTTTCGCCCTCTAAAAGGGTGGTACGTTTTATTCTAAATAATTTGCACTTGTCAATGGTGGAGGGCATTGCATTTTATGCCCTGTATAAATCGAGAGTGCTGATAGTGCCCCGTAAAGCAAATGACTTTTGTTTATTTATAGGGTTACCAGATGAAATTTAAAAAAATCGCCTGTTATCGTTATCCAACTTTGAAGTTAGTTTTTTTTATTGGTTTGTGGAGTAACCTTAAGGAAACATTACATTATTAAAGCTACATGGTCAGTAATATAAAAAAATTGCATTCAGTGTTAGAACAGTGTTAAAATTTTTTTATTTGGTTATAAAAAAAGCCCTCAAAACCTGAAGTCGAAAAATTAGCGATCTGGCAACACCTTTTTCATATTTACATATTTTATTGAAAACAAATCAAAAATACAACATATTTTTAAGGGCACGGGGCATACCCTTTTTTCATATTTGTGTTATGTTCTTCTCGAATAAAAAATTACATTTTAACAGGGTTGGTCAGCAATTTTTTTAATGCACCTTGTAAGAGGGTGACATTTTCTTTGTAGAAAAGAAAACACCATAAGACTCAATGGACAAAGTTGCTTATCTCGAAATCTACTGCAGCAACTCAATATATTTAGCCGAGGGTGTTATTTCAAGTCGCCGCAGTCTAGTAGGTAGTGTGTTGGCTTATTAGACGTGAAGCCAAGGTTCAAACCACAGCTCAAACGTCTCCAAAAAATTATTTCTTCGGCAATTTCCTATCAGCAGATTTCTGGCAAAAACTCAGAGAGTAAATAAAAAGATTGCCATGTAAAGTTTCTGAAAAATCTCTCGTTCGAAGTTGACTTTAAAGCATAGCTGTCGCCACTCATGTATAAAATTGACAGACATTACATAAGTGGCAAAAGAAGCTAGGTTGTAATCCTGACTAAGGGGTTGTAATGACCAGTTATGTATTTCTAGGCAATGATTGATGACAACTCTATCATTCTAGAACCTATTACAATGGACGACCAATCAATTACTTGGCTGGGAAAACTTCATTAACGAATACTAAACTTGGCATGGAAATAATAAGACTGTCGAATCTAGGTAATGAAAGTTGGCAACCCTGTCATTCTAAAAGCTATTACAGTGTACAACCAATTAATTGCTTGGCTGGCAAAATTTGATTAATCTTCAGGTAAAATTACTGTAGAAAAGTTTAAACGTAAGCCGGAAAAAGGACCCGATTTTTTTCTTCTTCGCTGTACAAAGTACTTCTGTGGTAGATAGGGATATGAATCAACATTTTTTGTGCACATAAACTCATCACTCTGATAATGTGCGAAGACTTACATATTGAGACACACACTCACACACACATACACACAACGTGGAAAGGAACCATAAAGGAGTCAACATAGAAGCTAAAGTACCAGCAAAATGGAAGAGAAAGAAAAAAACTACGCACTTAAATGATATGAAAACTTCGAGTATCTGTCACTTGTAATAAATTTACTCTTTCTTTTTTTACAATTCTCTTTTAGTTTTTCTTTCTTCTTCTTCTTGTTTTTTGTCGCTGTTTTAAAGAAAATTTGTTAACAAACTTACAAATAGACTTCAGACATGATTAAAATGGTTGATAAGCGAACGACAAGAGGACAACTACTGTTGCCAACTGCTTTAGAAATAAAGAAAGGAAAGAGAGGAGAGAAAAAGAAGGAATGAAGAAAGAAAGAAAATTAATAAAGAATTCACTGCATTTGTTGCCACTTACAAGCAGTATGTTGCAGGGCTAAAGATGAACGAAACCCATATGAAGTATCGACTGTTGAAGTAGATTTTAAATGCCATCAACTTAAATGACAACCTCCTCCCAACCTTTTTTTGGTGTGGATTTTATCTTTGCTACTGTAGTTCCCCTTTCCATTACATGTGCATTTCTTTGGCAAGCACAAATGCAGCAACAGGAGGAACAGGCAGGCAGGCAACATTAACAAGATGATGCTTCAGCTTAGCCAACCATTTGCACACACGCCCTCCACTAGCTGTTAAGAAATGTGTTGCAAACAGACGGACATTGTAGTTTTGGGCATCATAAAGTACCAGAAAACTAAGAGCTTTACTTATTGCTCTTGTCTTGTTGTTGTGCTGCCAAATTGCTTTTAAGTGCTTAAATGCTCAACAAAAAATCTGTGCAACAATCAGGGGAAAAAAAATTTGAAAATATTTTTGAAGGTCAAGCTTTTTAACTTGGCTAAATTGTTTCCACTGCCTGTTCTATATTTTCTTCTGTTGTTCTTGTTGTTTTTGTTATACTTATTCTGGCATTTAAGGATTATACCGGCTTATGTTTTTCAGTTTCAAGTTGTTCTTGTGCTGTGGTCATAGATGTGTGCAACAATTTATTAAATTTTGCTACAAAAGAATTGTGGCCAAGAAAATGAAAATGACAATTTCTCTCTCTCTAAATGAACGAAGATTTATTAGAAAATGTAATTAGGCAAGGCAAAGAAAGCAACAAAGAAAACTATACGTTTTTTGTGTGTCATTTTCCATTAGTTTCGGCAGCATTTTCAAAGTGCAGCCAAAATCATTAGAAGAATAAGCATAGGATTTGGAAACAATCCGACTGCCCGTGGTTCAAACTGCAGCTTATATATCTCGAATAAAAAATATGTCTTTTGCCGGCTACTATGAACGCCCGTGGTTTAAACGTGGTCTTTACTTGACTGTCAACTGTCGCCGTACAAAAGTCGCCGTAGTCTAAGATGTACAGTGTTGGCGTATTGCGACGACAGTCTGTGGTTCAAACCCGATCTTAGATATCTCGAACAAAAAATATTTCTTTTGCCAGCTACTATGACAGCCCATGGTTTAAACGTGGTTCTTACTTGAGTGTCATTTGTTGTATGAAAGTCGCCGTAGTCATAGTAGGTAGAGCGTTGGCCTACTACGAGGAGAGTACGTGGTTCAAACCCCAGCTTAAATATCTCGAACAGAAAATATTTCTTTTGCCGCCTACTATGACAGCCCGCGGTTCAAACGTGGTTCTTACTTGACTTTCAACTGTTATACAAAAGTCCCCGTAGCCTAGTAGGTACAGTGGGGGGGGTTATTGCGACGACAGCTCGTGGTTCAAATGTGGTTCTTACTTGACTGTCAATTGTCGTACAAAAGTTGCCGTAGTCTAGTAGGTAGAGTGTTGGCTTACTGCGATGATAGCCTTCGGTTCAAACCCTAGCTTAGATATTTCGGACAAAAAATATTTCTTTTGCCGCCTACTATGACAGTTCGTAGTTCAAACGGTTTTCTTACTGGAGTGTCAATCATTGTTCAGAAGTCGCCATAGTCGAGTAGGCAGAATGTTGGTTTAATACGACGACAGCCTGTGGTTCAAAGCCCAGCTCAGATATTACGAATACAAAATATTACTTTTACCGATTTCCTCCCAGCAGTTTTCTGGCAAAAACTCTGAGGGAAAAGCCACGCCTACATAAAGAAGCCACGCCTACATAAAGAAGCCACGCCTACCTAGAGCAGGCCAAACAAAATCTATCATTTGAAGGCATATTTAGGTATGAATGCTGCTGCATATTCCATGTAGTCGCCATAGTCTAGTAGGTAGTGTATTGGCCTATTAGACGCATGGCCAAGGTTCAAACCCCAGCTCAGATATGTCCAACAAAACGAAATTTGAATTTTAGTTCGATGACAGACAGATTTCTGGCAAAAACTCTGAAAGTAAAATAAAATTGCCATGAAAAGTTTCTCAAAAATCTGTCACTCGGAATCGACTTTAAATTGTAGGTCCCGCCACTCATGTATAAAATTAACACACACAACATTAGTGATGTGAGAAGCTACGTTGTAATCCTGACTAAAGGGTTGTAATGCTCAATTAAGTATGTATATTTGACACTGTGTTTATGCACAAAGTGCCTTCTTTATGGAGCTCTAAGCGACTCTAATAAATTCTGATACGTGGTATTCCAGGCTTTGGTTTTTCCTCCACATTGAAAACTTTGTTGAGTTCCTTTACATTTTCTTTTTTGGCAGCCACTGTGCTTGAGTTACTCACAGACTCAAGTACATGGAGTGTGTAGTAACTTCGCTGAAAGCAACATCCAGAACATGTCAAATTCATCACACACACTGAAAATTTGTTGTCAGTATTGGTCTGTTGGTCTTCTTTTTCGGGGTTAAAAGTTTCCAAATAAATTATGATACGAGATATTTCAGGCTTTGGTTTGTCTTCCACATCGAGAATCTTGTTGAATTTCTTTCTTCGTTTTTGCTTTTACTGTACTTAAGTCGCTCTAAGACTGAACTGCATGGAGTGTGTAGCAACTTCCATAGAAAGCAACTCCCAGTACATGTCAATTCCATCACACAAACTGTGAAATTTATTGTCAGTATTGGTCTGTTGCACTACTGGTCGTTTGTTAAGTGTAAAGGATGACACTCTGCCTGGCTTTTTATGAGTAAGAGCTGCTGAGATGCTGCGCCATTGCTGTTGACATTTAAGACGTTTTTCTTTTCTTTGCTTTTCATTCATTTACTAAAACCTTGCCCGGGTATATCATCATGTCAATATTTCCTGGTTTTTTGAGTAGAAATTTCTTGTTTTTCTTTTAAGAGTGCGAAGAGTCTATGCACTTTAAAGATGTTGTTGTTGGTTTTCCCTTTTTCCCATTGCCTTGTTTGTTATTTAGAAATTGTTTTGCAACTCATCTCCTTCGTGCATTCTGTGGCAAGAGTGCTTGTATGTATATTGGAAATGCCATTTGAAACTCAATATTGTTGAGTCTGTAACGCATTTTTTCCTTCCGCCACATGAATTGTGTTAAGGAAGGCAAGGATGTTAAGGGGGAAGAAGAAGACTTAAAGCATTTACTTTAATTTGATTTAAACTACTCGTACCAGCAGTATTTTAAAAATAAAAAAATTTAATTTTATGACTGGCATCGTAAAAATCGTATTTTTTATTCCTCCACGAATTTTTCTTCCTTCCTTTCGTTTTTTTTCCTTTTTTTGTTCAAAAGATTCAAACACAAGATTCAATGACAACAAAAGCTTCCAATGAAACAAAAAGAAGGAAGGAATTTACGAGCGTGTGATATTTTTTTATGTGTTACTGCAGTGTACGTACGTACGACGTACGTCGTTGAAACGAATTTTATGTTGCCGTAGTTATCTGAAGCAGATTTTATGCTTTTCATATATGCACAGATTGATTCATTAAAATTTATTTTCCCTGAGTAAATATTGTTGTTTTCTTTTCCAAAAAAAGGGTTCTTTTCCTCTTTGTTTTTTCACTTTTTGTTGCCTGTTTTTATGACTTTTTAGGGGCAAAAGTTTTACGCATTTTTTTACCCTCAAAATCGTTTTATGAAACATAAAAATAATGAAGATACACAACAGCAACCGACAGCAACAGAGTAGTAGCAACAGTGATAGCAGCAACAGTGATAGCAGCAACAAATAACATTTAAAATTAATTACACAATTCAGTGTAAAACAAAGTCAAAGTAATATAGGGATGGAGAGGGTAATGAAACAGAGACACTCATTTGAAAATTTCCATGAGTTTTAAACACAATAAAAGGAAAACTTTTTCAATTACGCACGAAACAAAAATTCATAAAATATGCTTGTCTGTTATAATATAGAAAAACGGTTCATGTCTTTGCTACGAATACTTTGAAAACGAAGTGAGTTTCATTGTCCAACTATCGTAATATTTAGGGAGAATGGTATGCCATGACCTGCATAACTGTATTCAGAGGAGTGGACTGCAAAAAGTAAAGGTCATTTGTATAGGATACAGATTTCCTATAGCGAATATGGTGGGTGTGAGAAGCTAGGTCCTAATCCTGGCTGAGGGGTTGTAACGGCCAATTATGTATGAATATGCTGGGTTTAAGTTTAATAGAGGGCACTAAACGAGTTAACATGATGGTTTAGGTATATACAGGTAAGAATGCGGCTTTGAACCACAATGGTAGGTCTTTCCGCCTTTAATTTATGTACCTACTTAACAACTTACTTTCTTAATTGGTTATTATAAACATTTAGTCAGGACTACAACCTTTAGTCAGGACTACGATACTCACACCCATGTTGCCTGTGTTACATTTCTCGATGAGTGGCAGGACCAATAGTTTAAAGCCAACTTCGAACGACTGATTTTTATGTAACATTTCATGGAAATTTTTTTTACGCTCAGGGTTTTTGTGAGAAGACTGCTGAGAGGAGGTGAACCAAAGGCTTCAGTCTAATAAGCCAACACACTTCCTACTAGACTACGGTTACAATCTCCGAGTGGGGTCGCGCGAACAGTGTCGATTTTATGTTGTTTTGATACACCGGCGTCATGCTGGTGCTGGTGTTCTGTCATCTGTAACTATGGGTAATGTGAATATTGAGGAGGCGGATACTCTTGATGTTCTGGGCATGAGAATTAGTTGTGATGCTTGTTGAAACGATCACATTTTTCGAGTGTCGAAGGAAGCATTCAAGTGCCTTGGTTTTTTAAAACGGTGCAGAAAATACTTCACTCCATCCGGCCTTCTTACTATTTACAAGATCTTTATCCGACCTCGCATGGAGTACAACTCTCATGTATGGGCCGGTGCATCAAAGTCTATTTTGAAACTTCTCGACCGCCTACAGGAGAGGGTGAAGGTGCTTATTAATGACAGTAGGGTATCCAACTCTATTGATACGTTAGAGCATCGTCGCAATGTGGCGTGTGTTTCATTGTTCTATCGGTACTATAATGGGAGGTGTTCTCGAGAGATAAAGGGCTTGGTTCCCGCTAATCACATATTTTTACGGGAGCACATCCTTTTGTGGTTGATTGTCCAGTGAACCGCACAATGGATTACAGGGAAAATTCATTTATTGCCCGCACTGCTCGCTTGTGGAATGATCTTTCTGCGAAAGTTTTTTCCGTCAGTTACGATATTGGTAAATTTAAATCAAATGTCCACAAACACTACTCCTTCTTTCCACCTTCCTATAACCTATTTTCCTAAACCTGCACAATGCACTGCATGAGTAGGGGCCATCCCCTGAGTGCTGGTTAAAAAAAAAAAAAAACGGTGACTGTGGAACTCTTATCAGCAAGTCACAGTGCCATGGTCGTTTAGTAACCGCAATTAGAAGTGAAAGCTACTTGGTTCGACTTCAAGGACCTCGAAATGGTTATCACCAGTTCGCAGTGCTATTGCCGTATAATAACTAGCTTCTGTTCGCTAATTTAAAATCAGAAGTGAACACCATTTGATTTTAACAAGATAGTAACACGAGCAACATAATACGGTTGAATTTGGGTTCGCGACTTCGCCACCAAGATCTTGCTATTTGTAGCCGATTGCTTTTGTTTTTTAGAGCTGTGAGCGTGTCCACACCGATAATATCATAACGTTGCAAAATTGGAAAATTAACATTCGCCAGGCTGTCGCTGGACATATGGTCTGAAATTGTGTGAAAAAGTTTTTGAAGCCGATCTCATCAGGATTAAACGCAGCAACCAATCCACAAGACCGATATTTAAATGACATTTTATTTCATTTGTAATGGAAAGTTCGAGGCATTCTACATACATAATTGGTTGTTATAACTCTCCAATCAGGTTTGTGACCTAACTTCTTACAACACTTACGTTGTGTGTTAATTTTATGCATGAGTGGCGGGACTTACAGTTTAAAGTCGACTCCGAACGACAGATTTTTTGAGAAGCTTTTCATGGCAATTTTTACTCTCAGAGTTTTTGCCAGAAATCTGCTGAGAGGAAGTCGCCGAAGAAATATTTTCATATTTTCGTTTTGATGTCTGACCTGGGATTCGAACTCGGGGCTTTCGTCTAATAAGCCAACACACTACCTACTAGACCACGCCGACTTCATTTTATTTTCCAGTATTTTCCAGTAATATGCTGAGAAGAAATCACCGAAGATGTATTTTGTTGGATATGTCTGACCTGGAGTTTGAGTCAAGGCGTCACGTGCAGTAAGCCAACACACTGCCTACCAGACTACAGGGAGGCATTCTAATGAAATGAAAGTGTATGGAAATCATAGCTTAATGTGTGTTTTATTGCACTTTACTTTAGATAACGTACTTGGAAAAATTACAACGATTATCAGAAGAATTTTCTGCTATAATGAATTCACCTGAAATTGTCTTTAAACAGCAAAACTTCTCCTAAAATTTCCTTTTTCACAAAAGTGCAGAGTATTGTTTGTAATTTTGATTGCAAAATGAAATACAACAACAATATTTGTGCATTAAATTGAAAGAAAACAACATGAGTTGTATTTAATTTATTAAAATTTAATTAAAATTCTAACGTTTTTTGTTATCTTCAAGTATTTTATAAAAATATTTTATAAAATATGTATGCCAGTGTGTATTTGTGTATAATTAACTGCATTAAACACGTATAAAAAACCAAAAAATTAAACAGACTTTCACTAGAACAAATCAGAATCCTATTAAAATTACAAAAATTACAGGCAAAAAACAAACGGAATGCAATACATTTGCCAACCACTATTTCCGTTTCTCGTGTTTATTTTTTTACTCATTATAAACATAATAAAACTGTTTGCTTACACTGAACACACACACACACACAAACACTTTTAGAGAATTATAAATAGAGCAACAAATTCACTGGAGAGCAATTGAGGGCCCCCCCAAACAACCCTCGATCTGTGGCTACAAAAAAACACAAAAAATTAAAAAAAAAAAACGGGAACTACAATGCAAATATAAAAATGGTAGTTGTTGTTGTTGTTGTTGCAACTGTGAATATATCCCATGTATGTGTGCATGCTATTGCACATGTTACTCAAATGATGTCATTTACAGCGACAATGTCATGTTATTGTTGTGTTATACTCGCCCTGTTGTTTGTCCCTGATAATGTACTGACTACAGCTTGTCCTATTGTAGTTGGTTATCTGTGTGTGAGTGTGCGTGTATGCCTGTGGTGTTGCTGTTATTTGCTTTCAGCCGTGATATTGTGGTATGTTGGTGATATATGAAGTCACTGTTTAACCATCCATCAAACCGACAAACTAATGAGAAACAAACAACAACAGCAGCCAAGTAATGGCGGAGGGGAAAAACACATAGCGAAGCTGTATAACTGGAATTTACACTTCCATCCATCTGAGAGAGAGAGAAAGAGAGAGCAAGTAACAGATAAAAGCATTACAGTGTTAAACATACACATTTGTAAACACACACTCACACACTGGAATAAATAAATTTATATGAAGGATTAAGAGCAAGCAAAAGAGAAAGAGAGACAGAGTGAGAGAAAAAGAGTGGAAGTATAAAAAACCAGCTAAAACTCTCCAAAAAAAAGGGACAAAAACAATAACAATGTCATGAAAATAAAGAAGAGCAGAGAGATCACGCACAATTGTCCTGTAACCACAAGTGTAAGCCTCAATAAACATACATACATAGACAAGCAAACATGTTTGTTTGTTGGTGTTTTTCTCTTGTTTATCCAGCCACCAACACCATTATAAAATATTTCTTTTTTTTTTTGCTGAGCGTATTAAAAATTATGAAGTGCTAAAAGATTTTAAACGGGATTTAATGTAATCGCATGGAATGGAATATTAATGAACACAATTCAAAAAACAAAAAAAACAAAAAGAGAGAAAAAGAAAAACAAAACCTCCACCATTTTGTATTTAAAAGAGAGAGCCTCCATGCTGTTGTATTTCTTTGTTTGTTAGTGTTTGTGTAATATGCGACCTTAAATAATTTGAAAAAGCTGTTGCATACTTTTAAGCTGCATTAAACCTTAATTGAAATCATTTCACAGTGGGTAATTGTAGGTTAAGTGTTGTAATGTACGACTACATATGCGTTAGAAATACATGAACTTTTTAACAAAAAAATGTATATTCTACAACACAAACAACAAACACTGTCTGTGTGTATTATTGTTATTCATAACAACAGAAACATTTTTATTTATATTTATATTTACATTTTTATTACCATTTTGGGAGTGCGTGTGCGTGTGGCTGTTTATTTATTATCAGAATCTGTATAAATTGTAATTTATATGACAATTTAAATCAATATTATTTGTATTCCTATTGTATTGGCAATAAATTTCCATTCTATACAATTTTATCAATTTTTTGTTAGGGCCACACACAGTGGCATTGAAGGCAGAAATATTTGTGCAATACAATAAATTCTTATGAAATAATAAAAAGAAATGTCCTTGTTTGCTTATTTGGTTTTGCTAAAAGAAACATTATTCTGGAGTGTAGGATTATTGAATTGAATTGGTTATTACCACACTTTAGTCACGATAACAACCTAGCTTTTTACATCCCTTATGTTGTGTGTCTAAATTTTATCCAGGAGTAGTGGGACCTACAGTTTAAAGTCGATTACGAACGATAGATTTTTGAGAAGCTTTTCATAGCAATTGTATTTTATTCCCAGAGTTTTTGGAAGAGTTTATCTACTAGTCTATGTCGAGTGAAGAATATATAAAAGTTCATCGTTGATCGTCCTTTTTCTGTACCTCCTGTTGGTGCATTTATCCAGAGCTTATAACCATAACTACACTTATGCTTGTTTAGAATTTGCCACATGTTTTCTACATACATACATAATTGGCCATTACAACCCTTCAGTCAGGATTACGGCCTAGCTTCTCAACACCACTCATGTTGTGTGCGTTAATTTTATACATGAGTGGAGGGACCTACAGTTTAAAGTCGACTCCGAACGACAGATTTTTTTGAGAAGCTTTTCATGGCAATTTTTACTCTCAGAGTTTTTGCCAGAAATCTGCTGAGAGGAAGTCGCCGAAGAAATATTTTTCATATTTTCGTTTTGATGTCTGACCTGGGATTCGAACTCGGCCCTTTCGTGTAATGAGCCAACACATTACCTACTAGACCACGGCGACTTCTACAGTCATGAAATAAAAATTTTATGAGATAACTGCTAACGAACTGTCACATACATACATAATTTTTCATTACAATCCTTCAGTCAGGATTAAGACCTAGCTTCTCACGCCACTTATGTTATGTGTGTTTATTTTATACATGAGTTTAAAGTCGATTTTGAACGACAGCTTTTTTGAGTAATTTTTTATGGCAGTTTTTGTTTACGCTCAGAGTTTTTGCCAAAAATCTGAAATATTTGTCTCATATTTCGTTTTGTTGGAGATGCCTGAGCTGGGGTTTGAACCGTGGCCTCACGTCTAATAAGACAATGGCGACTACTATTAAAAAGTCATGCCCAGCAGAGCAGCAGCAGTCGAGGATTACTGGAAAGAAATTCAAAGGATTTGGCAGTCTAGCCGCCATTTGAGTCCTTGATACATATAAGGTGTGCTTTAAAATCGTACGAGGCTATCTGAGGAAGCTAAATCACCTAAGCAGTCTCCCTCTGCTGGATACCAGGATATATTTGGGTTCACAGTAATGAGCAGGCAGACTAACTTGCTAGGAGGTAATCTTTCCTGTCACTGATAGGGACAAAACCCTTCTGTAGAGTAGGTGAGATATTTAGGAAGGTATAGTCGGCAAAAGGAAAGATAGAGAGAGGCGTAGACTCTTCTCAAGCCAAGTAAGTTTAAGGCAATCCAAAATTTTGTCGAGTAACTGCCATGAGAAGAGATCAGACTATCCAAAAATAGTAGCTTAAGGGGAACACTTGCTAAGAATAGGAATCTCTTTAGGCTCAACGGGTGGATTATGTGCTGAGGAAAACGAGTCATCAAAACAAATTCTAGGAAACTAAGCTGTGGTAATACATCTCAGAGGGAAAGGCATTTGTCATGGTAACATTGGGAAGGGGAGGGTAGCGGAAAGAGCAATGAAGAGATCAGACTATCCAGAAATAGCAGCCTAAGGTGAACACTTGCTCAGAGTAGGAGTCACTTTAGGCCCAATGGGTAGACTATGTGGTGAGGAAAATGATTCACCAAAACAAATTCTTGTAAACTAAGGGGCGGCAATAATTCTCAGAGGGATTAGCATGAGTATATATTTGATAGGATAACATTGGAATTGGGAAGGTAGCTTTAAGGCAATATGCATCATTATATGCAATCATTATACGACATTATTAAAAAATAATACCTGATGATCCCTGCACTTCAAATAATTCCTTGCAGTTTAAAGTCTTCAAATGAAATTAAGAAACTGTTTAACTCACACCAAAAAAAAAACAAAAACAAGAAAAACATTGCCTGCGTATATTAACACACTTAGCTAAGGAGCTGCTGAAGGCCCAAGCCGAGCCGACCGACCCTGACTTCTTGTTTTTTAGGATGTGCACGCACTTTTGTACAACAGGGTCTAGTTTACACCGAAACAGAACTCCACAATAATGCAGCAACCATATTTATCCACATTGTATGTATATATAAGCCTAATTCAATTCACTGTGCTATCTGTATTACTTGTTGTAATAATAATAATGGCAATCGCAGTTGTCTCTTTACACATAATGTGTGTATGGGTGAGAATGAGAGTGGCACTGTGTGTGTGTGTCTCGTGTATATTTGTATTGTCGTTGTAGCTACAAATAGACTTGTATGAGTATATTTAATACTAAATAAACAAAACTACTCGATAGCAAAATTTATGCCATTATTGTTATTGCAAAAAGCAGTCAGTTTGTATTTATAAGTGTAAGCAGCATACAAAATATTGTAAATGTGCTTAAGTATGTGTGTGTTTTCATTTTTATTTTTATTAGTTCTCTATGGATTTTAGGGGTTTTAATATGGCCCCGTATATGTTATTCTCTTTTTTCTCTCTCTCTCTTTTTTCTATTTTTTCACTGTTTGGATTCAAGCAGCCATAGATAAACAACAAACCTATACAGTTATACACTCTCAGTGAGGATCTCTAATGTAGAATACTTATATTAATAAACAAATCTAAACAAAGCAGCCATTTGGTTGTTATAACAATGAGAGTGTATGAGAGGAAGGGGTTGCGAGAGAGAATAAAATCAAAAAAAAAAAAAACAAGAAAAACATGTTACTGTTACTATTGCTGTTGCTGTACTTATAGTTAATGAGTGTTTTGTTATGGTAGTTGTTGTTGGTGTTGTTTGTTTGCTGCTTTGTGGTTAATCGTTTGCAATGTATTGTTATTTTTATTTTGTTTTGTTTGTTTGTTTTAGTTGTTGTTGCTGTTATTACTGTTATATATTGGCATCATCATTATTAACATCGGTTTTGTTTTTCATTTACATGCACACATACCCTCACTTTATTTAACCCTCTCTCTCTCTCTCTCTTCGTGTATTACAGATGATGGTTGAGAAAACCAATTTATTTAAACACACACACACACATACATACAACCATACTTTTATTTATACTCAATTGGGTTAGTTAAGTTCGAGGGTTTTTTTTTGTATTTTTGGTTGATGCATGAAGCAATGCTTGACTGAATAGTTCGATTAAGCTAGGGATCTACTATTGATTAGTATTGGTGAGAGGGTAAAATGATGACAATGTTATTCTCTGTTTAAATGCATGCATGTATGTGTGAGTGTAATTAATTGTAGCATATTTTTGGGGGGGAGGGTGCATGTTGTTTCTGTGTGTGTGTTTTTGGCTTTAATTTTCAGTGGCAACATTTGCTATTTTGCCATTTAATGAGTGCAATTTGTGTGATACAATTATCTTCTCTTGTAGATTTTTCTACATTAAAAACGGGAGAAAGAGAGAGAGCGAGAGAGACGGAGAGACAGAGAGCGAGAGAGAGAGAGAAATAAAATCTGAAACAAAACCATCATTCAAAACCAACAAACGGAAGGAAATCAAGACACAGCGTGGGAACGAAAGCGAACAGCTACAGTACAGTCAGCGGATGGAATATAACAAGAGTGCGATAAAGCCCTGTAGGAAATTTACTGAATGAACTGAATTTTTTGAATTGAAGACACCATAATCTGGTAGGTAGAGTGTTAGCACTTTAGATGGCGGCTCATGGTTCCTTAGATTTGGCAACTCGAAATATAAAAAAAAAATTCTTTCAGATTTGTTTTGGAAAAAACTCGGAGAGTAAATTAAATTAAATTACAATGAAAAGCTTCTCAAAAATCTATCGTTTGGAGTCTTTTTTTAAACTGTAGGTCCTGCAACTCATACACAACATGGGTGCTGTGAGAAACTAGGTTGTAATCCTAAAAAGTCGTACCATGTCGTCTTTTAACTGAAGGTCCCACCACTCATGTATACAATTAACACACACACTCAGCATAAATGGTGTGAGAAACTAGGTTGTAAACCTGAATAAAGAATTGTAATGACCAATTATGTTATGTATTGTGGCTTACACTTGATTGAGATTGAAATGCCCAACAAAGTTAAGTAAGTAAGTAAGCTAATGCTTTGCGTACACATAAGCACATAAGTTTACTGAAATATTTTGACGTGGAAGTGAAGGAAACTATCGAACATCTTGCCTTTAACTGTCCATATCTAATGGAACATGGATAGAAATACTAGGCATGTCTCTTCCTATGCTCTCTATTAAGTCTATTGTTTCCTACCGGGTCACCGTTAATATTATTTAAAAGATGCGTTGGTGTACAAGCGTGTTTTCTGTTGGAGTATTTGGTTATGTTTCTCTGTTGCTGATGCTGTTGCTGTTGTCGTTGGTTTTTTTTTTTTAATTTTGTTGTTACCGCTGATGCTAATAATGGTCTATTCTTGTCATTATGGTTGTTGTAATTGTATTTTACTTTGTATTTCAAAAAACATCATCATCAAATACAACATCAACGACAAAAACAAAAATAGACAAAAAGTATCACACCGTATATACATGAAGTGTTGGCTTGTGTTCCCTCACCCACGCTTTGTTTGCCATCATTTGAAAATGTCTTTTGTTTTTTATTGTTGCTGTGACATTTGCCATCTTTAATTATCCTTCGCTTCAGTTCAGTTCAGTTCATTTCATTTCTTGTCACAATTTTTTTTTCTTTTAACACAGCCTGGTTTGCTTTTCTCTTTTCTTGGTTTTTTTTGCGCTTTTGTATGGTCTTGTACAGCGAATGTTTTCCTTTTATTTTCTGTCATTTTCCCGTTTAACTATCAATTATAAATGTTTTCTTTTCTCTCTCTCTCTCTCTCTCTCTCTCACTCTCTTGTTTTAGATGCAAACTCATTAACGTTTTTTTTTCGCTGTCTCTAATTTTTCTTTAATTTTTTTTGTTTTCTTCTTCATTTATTCTCTCATTTGGCGATTTAATGGCTTTAATCTTGAGGTCAGTTTCTTTTTCTTTGGTTTGTTGTGGTGAGGGGGCGGAGGGACAACACTTAAGTTTTTTTTTATTTCTTTTGTTTTGAAAACGATTTTTCATTTTTAACAAGTTAAAGAGGGCGATTAAGGTTTCAGTTTTAGTTTTTTTTTCTTTTTTGATTTCTTTTCTTTTGTTTTTAATTTGAAAAATAGTTTGAAGAAAATTGTTAAAGTTTTGTGTGTTGAAAACTGTTTTTTTTTAATTTTAATTTTCAACATGAAAACAAGAGATTAAGTCGAGACAAACAGAATGATTTGGAAGGAGGCTTACTTATGAGCAAAAGATTTCAAAATAAATCTTTGGTAATAAAAAAACTTTTTTAAAGGCTTTAAACTTGAATGACTGCGCACCAGGCAGGTATAATTTTTATTATTGTCGTATAGAGATGATGAGTGTTGTTCTTAAGCTACCCTACCAATCCTTATATAACCCTGACAATTACGTTCTCATGCATTTCCTTTTGAGATGTATTACAGTCGCTTAGTTCCTCAGAATTTGTTTTGTTGATTCGTTTTCCTCATCACGTAGTCTACCCATTGGGCCTAAAGTAATTCCTTTCTGAACAACTGTTCGCCTTAGGCTAATAATTCTGGATAGTCTGATCTCTTCTCATTGCTGTTTCCGCTACCCTCGCAATCCCAATATTGTCCTGACATACACATACTCACGCCTTTCCCTCTGCGATGTATTACCACCGCTTAGTTTACAAGAATTTGTTTTGGTGACTCGTTTTCCTTATCACATAGTCTACCCATTGGGCCTAAAGAAATTCCTATTCTATACAAGTGTTCCCCTTAAGCTGCTATTTCTGGATAGTCTGATCTCTTCTCATTGCAATTACTCAACAAAGTTTTGGATTGTCTCAAACTTACTTGGCTTGAGAAGAGTCTACGCCTCTCTCTATCTTTCCTTTTGCCGTACTATGCCTTCCTAAACATCTCATCTACTCTACAGAAGGGTTTTGTCCCTATCAGTGACATGAAAGCTTTCCTCCCAGCAAGCTAATCTGCCTGCTTATTAGTGTGAATTCAAATATTATCTGGTATCCAGCAGACTAAGCAGACTGCTTAGGTGATTTAGCTTTCTCAGATAGTCTTCTATTATTTTAAAGCACACCTCATATGAATCAAGGACTCAAATGACGGCCAGACTGCCAGATCCCTTGAATTGCTTTCCAATAACTTTTAAACCTCGACTTGGTTTATGTTCCGCTGAGCATGCCTCTTTAATAGTAGTCGCCGTTGTCTGGTAGGTAGTGTTGGGTTATTAGACGTGAGACCACGATTTAAACCATAGGTCAGGCATGTCCAGCAAAACGAAATATGCAAAATATTTCTATGACAACTTTACCTCAGCAGATTTCTGGAAAAACCCCTACGAGTAAATGAAACTGTCACCGAAAGTTTCTCAAAAATCTGTCGTTTGGAGTCGATTTGAAACTGTAGGTCCTACCACTCACATACAACATGTGTGGTGTGTGAAGCTAGATTGTAATCCTAGGAAGACGTTCGGTGTCTACTTTAAACTGTAAGTGTCGTCACTCATGTATGAAATTAGCACACACAATATAAGTGATATGAGAAACTAGGTCATAATTCTGACTGAAGTGTGGTAATGACCAACTTTGTAGGAATGAGGCTTTAATAGTTAGGTTATGCTATGTTCGCACGAGCCTTCGAATTACTTCGCTTGCTGTTTGAATTACTTATTTGAATTATCATGTTCACACGGTAGTTTTGTAATTCTTTTTTACAGTTCTTCTTCTTTTTATTACTAAATTATTATTAATATTTTTCATACAGCTTCTTCAAAAGCTGCAAATACTTTTCAAAAGGTTTTCAACACACATAGTGGCTTCCTCAGCTAATTTCACGAATAACTTTCTTACAAATAATACTTTTTTAAAATATTATTTTTGGATTCCATTATTGTTTATTGTTTACAATATTTTTTGTTTATATTTTTTGTGCTTTGACAGCTGGTGATGGCAAAAGTACGATAAAATTTAGAGATTACATTGGTTTTTAAGTAATTCACAGGGTAATTGAAATTAAATTGCACACAATTTGGGTAATTCGTTCACAAAATTTTGTATGATGAATTATGTAATTTAGCACATAATTGGATGTTGAATTACGAATGAGAGAGCGAATTACGAAAAATTGCTGCCGTGTGAACATAGCATTAGAGTGCTATTTCTTTAAAGATAGGCTACTAAGATTACTTACTTACTTCAGTGACTATTACAACCCTTTTAGTAAGGCTTACAACCTAGCTTCTCACACCACCTATGGTGTTGTGTGCTTATTTTATCCATAAGTGATGGGATCCGCAGTTTAAAGTCGTCACCGAACGACAGATTTCTTTCTTAAAGCTTTCTTTCCTTTTCTATTCTTCAATTTTTGTTTATTTAAAGCTCTCAAGGGGTTAATTACACAAATTAATTGCCTCTTGCCAACTCTTTAACACAATTTAAGTTGTTCAGACGAAATAAATAAAAAAGGGGGAGGTATGGATGGTGCCAGGCAATGATTGAAGATTTTGAAGAGGAAAATTAAAAACCACTTAAAACTGTTGCAATGAGAGTTTAATTAATAGGCTTAATAATAGGCTTCTTCTTCTTTTTTTAAGATTTTTTTCTTTTTGTTGGAAAGTTTATAAAATCAGGGTGAAATGTTTGAGTAGATTTTTTAAAGGGGAAAACTAAGAAAAGGAAATAATTATTTGAAACAATACAACTTACTTAATTGGTTATTAACAGACTTTAGTTAGGATTACAACCTAGCTTCTCACATCATCCATGTCGCGTAGGTTAATTTTAGCCATGAGTTAGGGGCCTACAATTTAAACTCGATTTTGTTTGGCAATTTTTATTTAGAATTTTTGCCAGAAAACAGCTGAGGGTAAGTTGCCCACTGCAAAGCATCCATCCTGTAGACTTAGTGGCCGCTGACCTTCAGAGAAGATAACATCAGCAACTAAAATTATGGTAAGTGATCTCATTTTGGCAAAAAGTAGAAGCATAAGTTTGTCACAACTGCACCCCATACAACAATCTAAGACATTTTCTCTAAGGGTTTGATGGCAACCCTATTATTCTATAACATGCTACAGTAGAGGAATCAACTGCATACCTCCGCAAACTTGATTAATGAAACATATGTTAAGCAAAGAAATTATAAGAAAATGAGGACTTATGCTGCTTAATAGTATGACAAGAAAAACAGCATTCGTAAGGCCTGATGCCAAAATCTCCAAATAAAATAAATCGTTTCCATTTTGTTAATTTTATTGGAAAAAGTTTTCTGATTAAATAATACTGTCTTACCCCTCCTCTCTCCCACCCCCACATGCTTTGTGTGTGTTAAATAATTGTATTTAAGAAAAGTTTTCCATTCACAATATTTGTCATAATAATTTAAAGGAATTTCATTTCAAAATAAAATTTATTCGATTGCCCTCCAGGCCAATGTATTAAACTTTTATTCGTATTGCAAATAATTGTCTCTTGCCATACACACGCACACACACAAAAAGTAGACTTTTATTACCACACCACTCCTCCCATAAACACCAACAAACCTTCATTATAATATCCTTGCGATTTAAGGAGCATATTTTTTCCTAAAGTGGCACGATTAATTTGAACATGTCTCCGCCAACAAATAAGCTACTGTTTGTTATACAATACATACATATGTACATCCATCCATACATCCATAGAACCTATACCTTCATACAGATTGGAAAAAGTTTCTTTGGCTGGCATAGAGGCGGGCGTTAAAATGTTATGATGAAATAACAAAACCAACCGTATACGAACGTGCTCATGATATTGATTTCCAACATCATCGTCATCATGATGAATCGTATCGTATGTTATCGTTAAATAACAGTAACAGTGTTTGCCTATGAGTCTGTCCGTGCGTGTGTATGTATGTATGTTTGTATGTCTGTCTGTGTGTGTGTGTGTCATTATTATTTGTGTTTAACTGGCTCATGGTATTATAATCGTTGAATATCGTTTTCATCAAACTCATGCTAAAGTTAAGCACACACACAATATGAGTGATTGAATGAAAATCATGATGAAAATGAAAATAAATAAGGAAATTAGATACAGTGTACAACGACTACTGTGGTACCCTATCATACAACATTAAGTTTAAGGAGCACTTGTAGAGTGCACAAGTTCAACAATAAAGGTAATGCGGATTAAGTGTGGTGTATTTGGGTTTGATTTTAACTTTAGTTGCTGACCTTACTGTCTTAAGAATCTATGACATATGTTATCCGGAGGATTCTAGAATTTGACAAGGTAATAAACGGTCCCTAATTGGCCTTGTTTAGCCAACATCATGTCGAACTGACGAAATTATATTGATGACTATGGGGTCTAATGGGAAAGTGAAGCGTACAAACGACAAGTACTTTTTCACATAACTAATCCTTTCCAAAAGTCAACCTCACCCACTGCCCGTCGAGGGCTTGGTGTCCCCTGTCACGTTAACAAGGCTCTGACGACCGATCATGAGCGGAATAACCTTAATACTTGCACGGCTAAATCCCGGCACTTTGCATGTCTGGTGGCGATGTGGGCAACCCCAACACCAGGATCGGACGCAATAGCCTAATAAGCTGTACACCTTAAATAAATATTATTACCAAAACCAATGCGGCCCTATGCTCCCTAGAGGAGTAAAAGGACCATATATACATATATATATAGGGCGCAACTGAGAATTTATTCCTTGGAGTGACTTCTACGCGGGCTGAACTTTGTGGACTAGCTTTCGACTTGCAGAATGCCGAGAATCCTTTGGCCTTTTCTATCATTGGGAAGAAAATAAACTTTAGCTAAAATTGCCATGAAAATCTGTTGTTGGGAGTCAACTTGAAATGGTAGGTCTCACCTCTCTGCATAAAATTACATATTACAAGCAATATGGGTTGTGTGATATGCTGGGTTGTAATCCTGGCTAAAGTCTTGTAATGTTCAATAAGGAAGTAAGTAAGGATACTCAATATTTTGTTGTCCTATTATGAGAATACTCCTGCCATGTATATGTATGTATAGTGAGGCCTTTTCTTCTAAGTATAATTCAGAGCAAACCATTTGAAATTTTTAGCTGATAGCATACCTTATACTCTTATTAATGCAGCATGGAGAAGTTTTAAATCTTTTTGGTAGTTCAACTATTACACTTTCCCTTACCTTCGAAAGCTTTTAGTGATGTCAGTACAAAAGCGTCATGCTGCTGGTCTTGGAGTGTAACTGTAGCTACATTTTCTAAATCTGATGTGGTGCTACGTCTTACATGCTATTGCAGAGGGCAACGTTTGCAAATTTTCAGTATAGAGCCATGCATCCAGTAAAAATAAATATTACAGCCTGTATTGGGCGTCCAACCTTAAAGAGGTTTTATTCGTTAGTTTCTCAATTTCTTTAAACATGTGTCACTACGAGCTACCAACACTACGAGCTGCTTGACTGTGGTGCCACCTCTCTGTGAGCTGCGGTTACATTACAAACCGATTTCGATTGTATATTCGTTTCTAGGTGGCTACTAAAAACATTTGGGGTGTTTCTAGAGCATCTTTCTAAATAATCCGGCACTTCATTGCTATGACATAAATCCTAAAACTGCTTACATATCTTGGCCCCAGCCCTTGGTGCTCTCAAAAATGTAAATGAAAATATTCTGGATTAGTTTCTTAAAACTTTTTTACACGACAATATAAATCTCGGGGGTAAAATGGAGCTGCTATTCTATAAGACCTTTTCTTTATGGAGTTGAGCAATTGTAATGCCTATGAGAGTAATGGAACGGTGCCTAATACCTCCTCCTCCTTCTTCTGAATTTGCATAATAAAAATAAAAACTTTTTAAATTGCTTTTTCACATGCAACTCAGGCCTCTACCAGCCTCTGCCACTCTATTAAAATTCACTGTAGGGTGCTCAGACCAAAAAGAAAATTATTTTTTGTTGTTGTATTACTTGCCACAAGAACATGGCACATGAAAGAAGAAAAAAAGAAGAGAAGAGCCTCTGTTTAGATTTTTTAATGTGTATTATTTTTCAATCTCTCTTATCTATTTCAGTTAACAGACTCGATAAGTATAAACAGTTTGAAAACTATAACTAAAGCAACCAAAAACAACAACAACAACTAAACATAAACTGAATTTATAATAAAAAACTACCACCACTAAGGCTAGTGCTTAGCAACGCTATGCTATGCGCCATGCTACCCCAGTGCTAGTGCTACTCTACCTACCATATGCTAAAATATTGCTGAAAGAAACGGGAGTTAGAAAAAGTAAACGAAGACGAAAAAAAGAAGGAGAACAAAATTAAAAGCTCAGCTGTGTATCGTATATTGTTGTTGTTGGTGTTGTCGCAAGCGAAATCGTACGTGTACGAAGGCATACATACAACGGTAATTTGTAACAGATGTTCTACTGTGCCGCTGCATGACGTCGTGCTACTTTGTGGCATGCACAAGTCAAAGTATATGGAAGTTGAATAAACTGAAACACAGAGAAAAAGGAAATTCTTGAGAGTCTTAAGTCTTAAGTATATCTATTACGTCATAGGTCATCTGAGGCATCCGTTAGTCAGGATAAGCCCACTATAAACCTTAAAACTGATAGAATACAGGCTCCCAACATACGATTCAAAACCCTCGATGAACCCCTCTTCCAGGCAAGTTAAACTCCTTTTACAAAGATCCAGACAGTTACAGTGAAGGAGGACGCTTGAGGGTTCCGTCAACGAAATTGATTCAATCACCAGTCTGACAGTGGGCTTATTGAGAACCAGCAGCATCGGTAGATGGTCGAAGACAGTCATAGAAGAGGATGATGCTCGATCGTACCGGCATCGCAATGTCCAATAAGGAATCTAATTTCCCGGCTGAAAATGGGCTTATTGAGTCTCAGCACCGTCGACAGATGGCCGAAGAAAATTAGCTACGCGGCATCCTAATCTGTCCTCCCCGCATCTGTATTTCATCATCCAGAAGAGCCCATTGGGATTGCTGATTGAAGCAAAAGAACCAATAATCGCATCATCAATCGAGTAAAAACCTAATCATCCCTTCGTTGCCAAGAGTCCATCTATTTTCTGGAACTCAATAGAGAAGTCAGTTATGCCAGAATTTTGAATGGAGCGCCTACAGTCACGAAATACTTGCGCCTTACAGCAGACTGATCAAGTCACTCTCAGGGCAATCACACCGTCAACGAAGAGCACTTAAGAAACCACATTAGAAAAAGTGAGTTGAGCTCCCAAACTCAAGAGCTTTCAAAGCAGCAAATATCTCGACCTGTATAACCCTGAGTCAAGGGAGTCAAAGTGCTGCTTCCAACTGCTCGACTTCTTTAAGCTTAAGCTACTACAAGCTGCCAATACTTGACGTCTAAGTCAAGTGAAGAGAATAATGCCAAGGACAGCCTAAGGACAGTTGCGCTTCTAATCCCGACAATACTCCAAGCGGCAATACGAAGAGAAAACTCAGTTGTTGTTGTTGTTGCCACGTTTTACTGAAGAAAACTTTTTTAACTTTAAACACTAGACTGCACTGTTGTTGAGTTATTACGAGGCATTGCATTAGAGGAACGTATGCGAGGCGTGTTGGTTTAGGACACCCTGCGAATGATTTCTATAGAAGCTAAGGAGATGAGCAGGCGGATCACAGTGTTCTTCACCTACTGTATACATGCCCTGCAATTGATCGGAGGAGAAAGCGTCTTCTTAGTGGCTATTATATAGAGAATATGGATGAACTGTCATGTATTGATATTGGCGGTCTGAGTTAAGGGAAGCTCCGAGTGGTTCCTGGACTAGGGTGAAATGTGAGACTGTGGTATCACAATGGGCGCTGTGTGTGGCCTAAGTATGTTCGCTCAAAACTCCATTGAGGGACAGCCACTTCTAACTACCTACGTACCTACTACCATGGTTGAGCTTCGCCCTTTTGAGGAGTCATATTCGATTTAAGTTCGTGTCCTTCATTCATTATTTGTATACAAAAACAACAACAAATTCTGTCATCATTATCTGCCAAATTCATATGCAAGTAAGTCCCTGCGCAATATTTTCTTCAAGTGTATGTGTACGTGTACGTGTATGCGTACGTGTTGTGGCATTACTAAGCGAGTAAGCCCGTGAGTGAATTTGTAGTGAATGAAATTGATATTCAAGTAAAAAATACTACTTAAATATGCCTTGTCTTGTCCCATACTTCTCAGAGAGATAGACAGAGAGAGAGAGAGAGAGAGAGAGAGAGCGTGTGTGCGAAAAAAAAATCGTACTTTATGGCTTAAGGTGGCGGTGGAACATTTTGAAAATAATAAAGTTGTTGCAGTACAAAGAAGAAAAAAAATAAAGCTCTACACAGTGAAATAGAAGAAAAAAAAACCATTGAAATACAAACACATACATACGTAGGCACGTACGTTAAGAGTGTAAAACCTGTGAAGCCTAATTTTATTAACCCTTTCAAGGCTTTTTTCTGTGTTGTCTGTTGTTAGGCTGCGCCAAGATTAAAATCATTTGTGTAGCAGCAGCAACAGCAAGACAACTTAAAGCCATTTGAAACCAATACGAATGCAAATTAATGTTGAAAAGTTTTCTTAAGTTTTTGTTTGTCTTTTTTTCTTAAATGAAAGTCAAACTTTAAAATTAAAATTTAATTTCGTAAATCTTTGTTAGGGGAACACAGTTTTTTTTTGTTATTTCCTTCAGTTAAAGCAGCACGAAGTAAAGTTCAAAGGATTCAAAGAATTTGAAAAAGTTTCACAGAGAAAGCTTAAAATGGTAATAAAGGAAGAGAGAGACACGCACACTACAATTAAAAGCGATTATCTTGGGCAATAAAATGTTTTTTTTTTTTGGAAAATCATTGGTATTTAGATTTCAAACTTTAAGAAAAAAAAAATTTGGGAAATACAGTGAGGCCTTTAAGAGCAGAATGACCTTCTGTTGATCACATACTTCTGCTCTCAATCGCTTTAAACCTTCGCAGGGGTACTTGGTCTTGTTCAACAGCCATATTCAACAGTTTTAGTATCGTTTCATAAACGTGAGTTCATCACAACTCTCTCGATCGCAAACAGCTATCAAAACAGTGGGACTTATGGTGCAAATCGAAGCTAAAGAACTCCAAATTCTTTTGCCAGCCAAAAAAGTCATAGCGATCGAGTTTTTTTAAATCAAATTGATTATCATATGACCACAGAGCTCCGAATGGGCATTAATCGTTCTTCTAGGTAAAAAAGGAAATCTTGTTTCCTATGACACCACCGTGAAGTTGCTGTAGTCACTTTGGTAGTGTGCAAGCATATTAAGTGTGACGCTGTGGTTCAAAACTCAGCTTAGCCATGTCAACGAAACCAAAAAGATTACAAAAGTACTTCTCTCGACAGTCTTCTGGGAAAAACTGTGTGAGTAAATAAAGTTTCCATGAAAAGTTCTTCAAAAATCTGTCGTTCGTCGTCGACATTAAACTGTATGTCCCGCCACACATGGATAAAATTATCGGTAGGGGCTTCTCTCGATTTATATCGAGTTTTTCAGGGATTGTGAAGTCGCTGTAGTTTAGTAGTCGGCAGCGTGTGGGCTCATTGGACGTGATGCCTTGGTTCAAACTTCAGATCAAACATCTATAACAGAATGAAATATGAAACAAATATTTCTTCAGCGACTTCCGCTCAGCAGATTTCTGGCAAAAACTCTGAGTGTAAAAATAAAATTGCCATGTCGTTCGGATTCGACTTAAGCTGTAGGTCCTGCCACTCATGTATAAAATTAACACACACAATATGGAGTGGTACTGAGTAGCTAGGTTGTAATACTGACGGAAGGGATGTAATTACGAATGTATGAAGTTGCAACTGCAACTGAAGTCGAACTACAAAGTAGGTTCGATTTGCTAAGAAAATTGTGGAATGGACAAATTTGAATTATCAGCCATATTTTTTCTAAAATAAGCGAAGTGCGCACAATGTGATTATTGAGTTCGCCATAGTCTAGTAGGTAGTGTGTTGACTTATTAGACATGAGGCCAGGGTTCAAACCCCTGGTCAATCATCTCGATCAACATTCGCCAAATTATCTGTAAAAGCTCCTCTATATCCTCATTAGACGTGAGGCCGCGGTTCAAACCTCAAGTCAGAGGTCCCAACAGACCGAAATATGAAAAGAAATATTTCTTTGGCGACTTCCGAGTAAATAAAAAAATTTTCCAATGAAAAGTTTCCCAAAAGCCAGTCGTTCGGAATCGACATCGAATTGTAGGTCCAGACACCCATGTATAAAATTAATGCACACAAAATATGTATGTTATATAGATGCAAAGGTCCGATTGCTGAGAAAACAAATTGGAATACCAGCCATACTTTCTCCAAGAGAAGCGAAATTTTCCGCAATTCGTACAATGAGATGAAGTCCAGGTTTCACTACAACTGCAATGCTTTCAATCTCTTCAAATTTGATTATAATCTAACCAATTACAAAAGATCCTTTGGGATGACGCAATCAGACCGTAAGCTTGAAAAGAGATCACTTATGAATCACAACTTTTGTTGACAGTTTTAATTATTTTTATGCCTTCTTCAGTTATTAAGCGATTCATATTCATAAATGGCAGACCTTTCGTTAAATAATTGGCACTTAGGATGAAGGATATTGAACAGTTGCCATCCTGGCCAGACCTGCTATCTTGAAGCCACTAAATTCATGACCTAATTTCCCAAAAACCGAAAAAGGAATCTCAGAAATGCTTTAAAAATTCAAAGCATGCGGGAAATTAATAAATGTTTTATGTGTCCTTAAACATTAAACATGAAAGCAAACATAACTACAGCGTAAGTATAGCACGACATACAGCGCATAAAGTTAATTCAACTTTATTGTACTGCAGTGACATTAAAGCTAATTTTGCAGAAAGAATTTATTTTCTTCAAGTCCTTGAATATAAAAATTTAATTTAAAGAAGCTCAATTTAATTAAAAAAAACACACGAAGAGAAATAGTTTCGCTTTAATTTTAAATTTTTGAAAAACTTTGCGCAAAACAATTCCCCCCCCCCCCCCCCCCCTGTTTTTGTTTTGAAAGGAAAAACTTTTATTTCCCAGCAACAACAACGATAACAATATGGTTTCCTTTTAGAAAATGATCTTTAAATGGAAATGTCAACATGTGTCAACGCAAAACAATAAAATTTTATTAAAAAAAACAGGAAAAAAGAATATGAAAACAAATCAACAATACGCACCAGGAATACTAAAGACAAGGAAAGACAGATAAAGATAGCTAGCACTAGAGAGAGAGACAGAGAGAGAGAGAGAGAGAGAGAAATCGAGAGTAGTATAAGTAACAAGTTTGAAATCCTGACACTAATTAGAAGCCTTAACCAGTAAGACACCAAACAATATTTTCTAGTCGCTCTTCATTCTAATCATTAATCATGTGAAATGTAATCAGCCAGAGGAGAGAGAGAGAGAGAGAAGGCTTGCTCTCTCTTTCTCTGGCCTTTTCCCCATGGAACTTATGGAAAATGTGAAAATGTCGTTGAAGAATTTATTGTATTCGTTCGTATTTTAAAAGGACATGTACAAGTTGTATCTGTATGCGGGTCTGTGTGTTGTGTTTGTAGTGCGGTTTGAAGGCATAAAGTGTGAGACTAAAATTAATAGAATTTTCTTGTTTAAATTTCTTGTACTTTTTTCTCCGTTTCTCATTCTCATATTCGTTCTCATTTTGGTTTTGGTTTTCTGTTTTTTATGCTGCTGCTCTACGGCATTAAGTGAATTTTATTGTTGGATTAATCCGCTTTCTTAATGTGCTTTTACACACAGTGGGAGACAAAAGTAAGGAGTCTCTGTGTTTGTAGAAATATTTCTTCTTGAATAACTTTACGTTCATTAACACAAGTTGAGAAGATAGGAGATGGCAGAGAATATTTTTCATAGACTGGGTCAGGTTTAGCGAAGGACCCTACCCGAAAGGTAAGGGCCAGGGCTTGATTCAATATTTTTTATAGAAAGCCAATTCGACTTCAAAATAAATTCTGCTGCTTCTCTAATCCTTATTTTGAAGGGTTCAGTGAAAAGTGACATAAAATGAGAAGTTAAGAATCACCGTCTCTTCATAGCCCATGTCCATAAGAGGTGGACACTAATACATGCGGTGAATGATAGTCTCTTCCTCCTCTTCAGACCCTTAGCTCTTGCAGAAGTTATTTGAGGAAATTTCAGCAGAATCACCGTCTCTTCATAACAGAGGTGGGCACTAATACATGGGATGGACGATAATTTGTCCTCCTCCTCAGACCCACAGCTCTATAGAAGTTACTTGAGGAAATACCAACAGAATCACCGTCTCTTCATAGCAAGAGCTGGACACTACAAGAGGTGAAGGATCGTCTCTACCTCCTCTAAAAACCCACAGCTTTTGCAAAAGTTATTTGAAATAATGGCAATAGAACAGCAATTGCGCGATTGATGGCATTTCGTTTCCTGTTGCCAATGAAGTTGAGGCCCCCTTGTATAAATAGCAGAAGTATACCCATATTAACTGAATCAATTGATACACCTATGCTCTGTAATATGTCGGGAATTATATGCTCTGTTCCAGCCCTGACTAGTCCCTTACAAATTCCGTTCATGTATGAACGGCTACAAAGAGCAATGGTTGGTCATGGCTTTTAAGGACAGAAGTTGCCAACGAAGTTGAGTCTTCCCACACAAATGGCTAAACAATACATGAATCAATTGATACACCTAAGCCCTGTAATATGTCGGGAGTTATATGCTCTGTTCCAGCCCTGACTAGTTGATTACAAATCCTCTTCATTCATAGACAATTACAAAATAGCGATGTAGCTTTCGTTAGGGACTTGATGGGAGCCTAAGAGTTTGAGAAAAATTAAGAGATTTTCCGGAAAAATCTTATGTAATCCCTGGACCGTAACATATATTCCACTGCTTACATTGTCTAGCACTTTACAGCCTTCAATTATTACTCAATGGGGCCCACAGAGAACCTTTTAATCACTAACATAAGTCCTTGATTCAAATCAAAAAACAAAACCTCTTGCAAAGAAAATTCTAAGGAACCGTAGACTCATCCTATCCCTGACATTTTTTTCTTTTTGAAGGTTAACACACATTTTTTGTTATCCACTGTTTTACGTTAATAATAAAGTGTGCTCGAGTGTGTGTATGTGTGTCTGTGTGTTTAAGTGTATCCCAAAGTGTACACGACAGAAAATGTATTCATATATTCCATGATAATCTCTTAAAAATGCTGTTACAACAGCGTTAAAACATAGAAAAAGCAGGTCCACATAACATATTTACGCACACATTTATAATAAAAGCAGCAGCAGCAACCACAATACAACAACAATACAAATAAACACAAATACAAACAAACAAACAATATGCTATTATTAACAATAAATCCCATCATTATTACAATATTTTCTTTCGTCTCTTTCTTTTCTTTTTTTTCAATGTTACACATCTAAACAATCATGTATAAGCGGCTATTTACAAGCATATTTTTATATACGAGGGTGGTTTGAAAATTAGTGATTTGTTGTGCAATATATTCTTCAGATTTTTTTATTGAAGTCCTCTTGATTTGTTTTTCCAGCTAAGCAGGAGATTGTTTAGCTACAAGGTGTTCTAGGATGACGAACGAAGCCAAGCTTCATTCTATATTAGGTGTCCTTGTACGTTTGCTTAAGGCACACAATCACAAATTGTTTGAGTAGCAGTGCCTATAGGAGATCATACGAGTTTAGGAGCTGAACAACGTAATGATCAGTCAATTCAGGTGGTGATACCGGAAAGAGTGAGTTAAACCTACAAAATGGTGTCGTATGATTGTCATCAAGCATGTCAAGCATTCCAAAGAATGCCGCACATCACTAAATTTAAAAGTTAAGAAAACTGTATCAATGCAAAACACAATACACTACTTTTTCAACGATTTTTGAACAGAAATCAACCATCACTTCACTCTTGAGACAAGAGAAGAAACCAGACGATGGACTGGATTGGGAATACCATGTCCAAAAATGGCGGCAAAAACATAACCATCTTCTGGCATAGTCAAGCGCTTGTTTTTCGTATGAGCAAGGTAGCGCATGATGAAGTCGTTGTAGTCAAATCCCAAATCAAATTAAAACGAAATGTGAAAAAATAATTCTTCGGCGACTTCCTCTCAGCAGATTTCTGGCAAAAACTCTGAAAGTAAGTAAAATTGCCATGAAAAATTTCTCAAAAATCTGTCGTTTGGAGTCGATTTGAAACTGTAGGTCCCGCCACTCATGTTTCATATCAACATAAGTGGTGTTAAAAAGCTGGCCGAAATCCTGACTGAAGGGTTGTAATGTCCAATTATGTATGTATGTATATATGTAAGTTAGCGCATGCTGAAGTCGCCGTAGTCTAGTAAGTAGTGTGTCGGCTTATTAAACGTGGGGCCACGATTCAAACCCCAGGTCAGATATCTGCAACAAAACAAAATATGAACAAATATTTGTTTACCTCCTTCCTCTCAAAGCAGATTTCTGACAAAATCTCAGAGAGAAAATATAATTCCAGACTGTCGTTCAGAGTCGATTTTAAACTGTACGTCGTCCCGCCACTCATGGATAAAATTGACACATACATACATAACATAAGTGGTGGGAGAAGCTACGTCGTAATCCTTTCCTGACTAGAGAGGTGTAATGATCAATTATGTATGTATGTATGTATGTATGTAAGCTAGCGCTTAATACTACAGTGTTTACGCCTTGCGTTTTTACTACAACCCTGTGACTACTCATAGGTAATGCAACCTGTGTTCTGTATTTAAATCGTATTTATTTTCAATCTGGCAACTTCCAGAACTTTACTGTTGATTTGTAATTGTAGCATTTCGTCTTTTTTTATGTAGTTTTGTTGTTGTAATTCAATTTTTTAATGTAAATGCTTTGATGCTTCATCTCCATTTTATAGAATAAACCCTTGCACTCTAATAATCCACACAGGCTATCACAGTTATAAGCATTGAAAATGAAAATCTATGGAAAATTATACATATCAAATATGTAAAGTGTTTTCTATTTTAAGTCGCCTAATTTTTTCTGTCTGCCCCTCGCATATTTATTTAATGAATGATTGTTCTATAAAAATGAATGATAAAGTAAAATCTACTTAAAATACTTTATAGCTTACAAATGCTTTCACACACATACACTTACACTTACACACACTCACACTTACACTTACACTCACCTATATAATGTAAATACAGATTGCCTAGAAGTATACACTGATTGTTCGAAGAAATCGGTTTGCTTGTCCTGAAAAACAAATCACTTTTGATTTAAATAATAGGCGAATGAAGAAACAAAAGCAAAAACAACAATAAAAACAATAAGCTAAAAATGATTATTAGACTTTAATCGTTGGCAACATCAACATCTGCATCGCCAAACACAGCAACGTCATCATTTTCAACACCAAGAACAACAACAACAACAATAGCAACAATACAATGATGATGATACTACCATACTACCACTACTGTTACGACTCCGACTACGACTATGAGCTGATATTAATGAATTATTACAGTATCTTTGGTTGTTATTTAAATACTCTATTCTGCTCGGTTCTTTGTTTTATTATTCCATCTTCTCTCTCTCTCTCTATCTCTTGCTCTCTCTCTCTCTCTGTCTTACAATATTCTTTTTGTTTTCAAAAGGCTTTTAAAAAATTTGCTTTTTATTGTTTATTACTTGAATACACATAAACAATGTATATGTATGTATGTTTGTTTGTTTGTATAAGTGTATGTGTGTGTGTTTTTCTTTTAATTATCTCTCTCGGCTTTAATTGTAGTGCCTTGCCATACATACATTTATACGCACATGCACATGCATGTATGTATATGCATGATTATATTGTCAGTTTATATTAAAATTATCAATAACTATGTGAAGATGTGTGTATGAGTATGTGTATGTTTATATTACTGATTTTAATAATACAGATTAATTGTATTCTCTCTTCGTTATCTTCTTACATACTTAAACTCTTGCCTATACATACACACATACACACTTACACATACACGCTTACATACTTGAATTTAATGAATTATTTTTATTAAGTGTTACCACTTACACTCACACTTACACTTACAATTACAATTACACTTCTGTGTTACGAATGATGCCTCAAATGAGATGTATTTTAATTGATGACGATGATGTACATGTACATACATACCATACAGTGCTTGTAAAAGTAAAGGAAACACTTTAAAATTTTTTATTTATTTTTTAATCTCCCATCAAGTGTTTTTATGTTTTAACGTGTAGTTGTTGTTAAATTGAATTGATGGTTTATGATGAAAATCATCAGATTTTTTAAACATTTTTTTTCTTGTTAACATCAGACACAAGTGATGATGACATGATAATGGGAAATACAATCCTCAACAGCAAAAACGTATAAGCAATCATTTATGAGCACTTAACTGAACCAAGGATAAGTCATACTGAGCAAATCTAGTTCGATTTCCTTAGCCGAGACAACAATTTCAAGGACAGGGCTATACATACTCAAAATATCGAAATCCAGAATGACTTTCTTGCTTGCAAAGAATCTTTGCAAAGAATCTGCAGGATCTGCCAAAGACTTCTGAAGTTGCAAAATGAAAGACAGGCAGGCATTCAGCCAGTATAGTTTATTGCAAAAATCACTAGTAGCCTTCACCCATTAAAATTTTTAAGACTTGTGCTAAAGCTTTAGCCATGAAACATAATGAAATATCTAAAGGAAGTGGCGTAGTACTCCAAACAGCTTTTGCATCAGAAAAATATGGCCGCTTTGTTGTCTTGCTTAATTGGTAACTACAAGCCTTTAGTCAGGTTTACAACCTAGTTTCTCACACCACTCATGTTGTGTGTGTGTTAATGTTATCCATGTGTAGCGGTACGTATAGTTTAATGTCGATTCCGAAAGCCGGATTTGAGAAAGTTTTCAAAAGAATTTTATTAACTGCAACAGTTTTTAACAGAACTCTGCTGAGAGGAAGTCGCCTAAGTAGTATAATTTGAGATTTCGTTTTATTTGAATGTCTGAGCTGGGAATTGAACCAACTCTCTATCTACTAGACAATGGCGACCTCAAACCCATATTAGTTTGAAACAAAACTATAACAAGAATGAATCATGGAAGATTAGACTGCCCGCTTTGGCAGTCAGTGATATTTGAGATATTTGAGCTGGGACTTGAACCTTAGGTTCATGTCTAATATCCCAATTCACTACATACTAGACTACGGTGACCTTAAACCCATATTACTTGATACAAAACGGTCACAAGAATGGATCACGAAAGGTTACACTACCCGCTTGGCTGTCAGACATGCAAAAAAACAGATATACATATTTAACTCAAGATCAATTCCACGATTCTTGAGCATTACCTCCATCTGAAACACATTACAGTAGTCATGAAGGCTATTCAATAAAAATTTTTACTTGCATTTGTCTTCCCCGCTTGGCATTCTATGATAAACCTTCCAAGAAGACTAGATGCAGACAAGGTAAACTCAATTTCCTCAGAGATTCAACACTTAGTTAAGCATTTTTGTATATTGAAAAGGTCTTTAATACTCTAGACTTTGGACGGAGGCTAACTGCGATGTCCGTCATAAGAACCAATTCGTTGATAGCTTTGCTCTAGGAAACGTCTGTATTTTAATATCAAACTGGACAGTATTATGGACTTCTTGAAGAAGCTTCAAATGTGCTTATTTGTTGATAGATAATATAACTGTAAAGGTTTAATAGGCAGCCACTAGGTTGAGGATTGCAATTGGTTAGGTTAGGTTAGCGGGTATCTTGCCGTTCACAGTCAGGTTCACTCGGTGTAAGATAATCCCTCTTGTCATGATATGCCACTTAAAAAAAAACTAAAACGTTGAGGATAAATGTAGAGAATGACCCAAAACTATTCCGATAGTCCCTTTGAAGACATGTACCTCCTCTACACGGTCATTTCGAAACAGAACTGAAAAGGCAAAGAACCTGCAGTTGACACTTAACACACATGAAGTTTCACTAAAATTTTCATCAGGAACTGAAGTCAGGATATGAAGGAGACATGACATACTGCACCAAAGGATGTCTCTACAATTCATTCTTTGCTTTCATGGAATATTGGGAATCTTTTCGACTGCTCACATTAACACTAGCTCTCTCCCTATGGTCTCGTTGAAGACAAGTATCTCCTCTATACTGCCATTTCGAAAAAGAATTGAAAATGTAAAGAATCTCAATGGAATTCCACCAATATTTTCGCCAGAACTAAGGCGTGGAAAGTAATATTCGGCATTCAATCTTGTGTGGTAGTGAGGCATGAAATACTGCATGAAAGGATGTCACTACGAATCACTCTTTTTCTTCACAGAACATTTAGAAACTTTTGGTGCTGCTCTTATCAACAATGGGGCTCTAAGGCTCTCCTTTACAGCTGTTTGCATTACTAAGGACACCGCCAGAGGATATTACAAGCACAGGAATAAAGACTAAAGAGCAGATAATGGGAAAGAGGCTGACTGAACTTGGGTGAGTTGAAATAAAATAATAAAACGGAACGGCTGCTGATAGAATTGTAAGGCTCTAGGTTCCTTATAGAGGTTCCTTATAGAGGAAGTTATTGATCCTTTTTCATTGTCTATAATAGTATTTAACTCGCCTTTATGTCTTCTGTGAGTTTTCCCATTAAAATAGTTTCATTTTCTTAATTGCAAGCCATTTTAATAAGATTTTTTCTTTTACAATTTCCCATAAACATTCATATTCAATGAAATATTTACAAAATCCTAAATAAATTTCATATTAAAAATCCGTTTTTAATGTTTCCACCCCCTACTAGCCCACTGTAAGCATATTTTATTGGTCATTTAATAATCTTCTGTGCTGTGCATTTATTGTCTGCATATGCTTGAGGGCAAAAAGCTATACGTTTAACACATAATCAGTTACCAACAACGAGTATAATAAACCTCGAAAACCATTATTCCGCTTAACATACTGCGCGCACGAAAGTCGTATTCCCTACCATGCATAAACAGTGTCTATAAAAAGTAAAACGACTTTATCAACACACAATCAAATCTCTGTATTTGAATCCTTATCTCTTATATGCATACACATGTACTTATACATACGCATATATGTATGGCATGGCATTCGATTTGAGTTCAATATGGTGTGGTATGGAGAGCGGAGAAAAAAGCAGACAAAAAATTCAAATAAAATTTTTGCTGATGTTTGCAGTTAAAATTAAAACGCTTTACACAGTGAGCAGAGAGTGAATAGAGAGTGAGAGCGTGTGTGTGCAAACATAAACACACACATACCCACTCACTCCTATAGTGCACGTTTCACTCTTTGTTTCTCTTGTACCACAATAACGATGCCGATATTGATATCGTGTATGGCTGCGGCTGATAAACGTTACTTGATGTTCGCTGCTGATAAAGATGAAGCGTTTTTTAAGCAACGCTTTTACAATTCATTTATAAACACTTACACACACTCACACACATACACTTTTTTTACTTTCTTACTGACACTGGCACTCAATGAATATTATTTTTTATTTTTTTATTTTTTCTTTCGTATTTCTTATTGCCTTCTTTCTTTTTATTTTCCGGATTTCATTTTTTAAAACTTCCTGGCATTTTTAATACGTTGGCAGAGCACCATATTCCGTAAAATGACTCGCATATGCGAAAATTTAATTTTCGTTTTGTCTTAAAGCAAACGTTGTTAACGTGTGAATAACAAGCCTAAACGAATTTCTTTTCAAACACACAAATTTTTTCTTTCTCTTTTCTTTTTTTTTTAACGATTTTTTGCGATATTTTGCGATTTTTTCCTTCTGTTTTGTGCTTCAATTGAATTGTAGTAACGCGTGCTAAAGACTCGTTTCAACTGAATTGAAAAGGAAAACAAATGCTTCAGCCAGTTGTTGTCTTTAGAATGCAGTTGTAATGTAATCAACATCATCATCATCATCGTTAGCAGTAGCACTATTATCGTTATCGTCATCGTTATAGTCATCACTGTTATGGAGCATGTCATGTAGTCAATGGCAACATGTTGCTTTAAAAGGAAATGGAGCTACAAACTTAGCACATGTTTTGTTATTGTGAGAGAGAGAGTTGGTTGGTTGACCAAGTAAACATAACAAGTGTTTAAGCAACATTGTTGCCGAAGCAACATGTTGCCAATGATTTGAATAATCAAACACATGTTTGTGTTGTACATTTGCCATCATCAGCACTAATTGCCGACAAGAGTGGTAAATAATGTGACCAACGTTTTATATTGAGGGCAATGAAGTGCTTTTGATTTAAATGGGGGAAAAAAAACAAAAAGACCAGAGGGAAAATTGCAATTTTTTTGTAGAACATACATCCTTTATAAAAGCCGGCGGTAGCCTCCCGCATGAACATACAAATCTTCCAACATGTTTTCGAGTTTGATGGTTGCAATCTAAGGTTAGTCATAGTAGTCGAGTAGGTAGTGTGTTGGCTTATGAGACATGAGGTCACGATTCAAACAGACATCTCGAACTACACGAAATAAGAACAAATATGTTTTCGACGACATCCTCTCAGCAGAGTTCTGGCAAAAATTCTGCGAGAGTTTATAAAAATTGCCATGAAAAGTTTTCCAAAAAATCTGACGTTCGGAAACAGCTTTAAACTGTAGGTCCCGTCCCACTACTCATTTCAAAATTTAACACACACAACATGAGTGGTAGGAGAAGCTGGGTTCTAGTCCCGACTAATGGAATATAATACCAATTAAGTAAGCAAGAATGTATATAATTATTAAAATTGCAATCGGAAAGTTGTTAAAAAACCTGTCATTCGGAGTCGACAACTGACACACAACATAAGTGGTGTGAGAAACTAGATTGTAATCCTAACTGAGGGGTTGTATTGCCCAAATTATGTATGTAATCTAGGGTAGTTTTTTAAAACATAGCCCAGTAATTCTCTGAAAGGAAAAGTTGTTTTCAAAGCAAGGAGTTTGCAAGCCCAATGTGTTTCTCTGTATAAAAAATACATGGTCACGTTACACGCTGAGTGAAAGAAATCGTTGCTAATAGTTGACACGCGCTCTGTCAAACATATGATGGGCACATGTTGCCACTACATATCAAAGATGATGATGATGATGATGATTATGGTATTGACAACAATGTTGCTGATAATTTAACCCACATTCTTTAGAAACTTTTCCAAAAAGAAAAACAAAACTATACGGGGCGCTAAGGAGTCAAGAACAGGTCATTTGTTGTGGGGTTGTCAAAAAGGTGGCTTGATTGTTTGTTTACATTATAATGTTCTCTATCTCTCTCTCTCTCTCTCGCCTAAATAGAAGGTGGCCAGCTTTTTTCAAAAAGCAAGAAACAAAAGTTTTCGTGAAATAAAATTAAAATTTACATGACAGTTAATAAAACACTATGTGAGTTAGAGTATTAAAATATTTGTACAACAACAACAATAATTGCCTAAATATTACGAAACAAAAACAACAACAACAACACGAAGAATAAGAATTAATTGCAGGAAAACATTTAGAATATTAGAAATAAGCATAGTAACACAGCCAGAGTTCAACTCACTTAAGTTTAATGCTGCTTATCATCCGCATTTGTAGTTAAAAAGGGGGGACAAAAGGGAGAAAAAAGGCTAAAATGGGATAAAATGTCCAAAATGGCTAAATGACTGAAATGGCTAAAATGGCATTGAGCACGTTTAGCCATAAAAATAACATTCCGTTAAACGGCACAATGACACTGTCGGAAGTAATACACCCCATAAGGATGTGAAGCGCGAAACCATGTGGCACTTATTTCTGTTGAGATATTGTCAGCGTACGCTGTCAGCAGCAGTAGCTGTAGCTGCTAAACAAAGGCATTCACAATCGTAGTGGCTTTGGGGGAGGGGGGAAAAATAATCATTTAAAAGGGAAAAACAAAAATATACGGATAAATGTAATGCACAGTGGCCTTGAGAGAAAAATGTGCTTAAAGTTACGAAATTTATTTCCTTTCCCTTGTAGGGAGAAGGATAACGCTGTTTACATTTATAGAGATTTCGAGAAGGCGAAGCCACAAACATTCGCCTTCAAAAACATCCATCAGACGGTTTACGTTGCCATATAAAAGGCAAGGCAAAGCAGGCAACTGAGTCAGTAAAAGTTCCGTCAGTCTTGTGTGATGAGGCGGTGTGTTCGAAGAGAATAATCTTGGTTTGAAGATCTCCGTTACAAAGGTCTGTCGCACAATTATCTAGTAATTGTTATCGTTTATGCAAAGGGTGTAAACAAAGAAAGAACAAACAAAGCAATTGCTGTTGTTTACATCAAGTTGTGAACAGTGGCACACAGAATAGTGCGAATAATAAAGTATTTTAATTAAAACTAAACACGGATTTATTTTTATTTTATTTGCAATCTACGAGCTCATATTTTAAACGTTTTTAAAAAGGTAAAAACGTAACAATATCTATGTAGACCGTGATAGGAAGTTCTTTGACGTAGTTATTGTTATTATTGTTGTGCAGAGATGCTACGGTACCGCAGCCGCCCGCAGTAATGTATTGATCGAAATCTTTGTAAGACATACGTAAAGTATCTCCTCTAATCTTGTTATCCTGACCAATTTCAGTATGTTAGTCGAGCTTAATCATGATAACTCTTTGCCTGGCATTTGATGTGTGACCAACTATTTACGCCGCTCTGGTACCAAGTGAGTGTTTGAATGATTGGATTCAAGTTTCTTTTGACTTTATAATGTCCTCTCAAAAGTCACTTGCTCTTAAACTATCCTTCTGTTCTTAGAATTCTATTAATTTGTTACCATTTATTATGCCAACGCTACCCACTGTGCCATATCAAATGAGTGAAGGAAGGAACCTTCGCTTGCTAATGCGATTTTGTTTATTACAAGCAAAATAACCAGCTCTTTTTACCACCACTAATACTAACAGCAACAACAAAGAATTGAGATGGCCAAAATAAGACAAAAAAAATAAATACGATTGTGTTAAGAACGGAACTGAATAATGGAATGAAAAAAAGAAGAGGGAAAAAATGAAAAAAATTCGTTTTCTTTCCTTGCCAAAGAAACAAAGAAAAAAAAGTTTCTTTACAGAGTTAAAACGAAGCTGAAGATAAAGATGAAGACAAGTGGCTGTGCTACAAACTATTCCAAATATGACACTCAAGTTTTTCACTTTTTTCTTTTTTCTTTCTTTTTTCAACTGGCATTCGGGTCACTAGTGCAACAAGGAAGGGAAGCAGTCAACACTTAAAGTCATACAATATAACAGATGGTGAATTGTCCTGTGCTATGTACGAGTATGCTATGAATGGAGATGAACGATTAGAAAATTATTTCAAATATTTGCACACCAGATCGATCGATTTTTATTTATTGCACCAACCAACCAACTGATGACAACATTGACAGCCGGAGTCAAAGTGCATGAATGGTAGTGTAACGTTGAAGATAACAGCGGTGACGGCTGTAACCAGCATATGAAAAGGGAGAAATAATTTGATAAAATTAAGTACGCGTTTGATACAATAACTTAAAAAAAGAAGCACAAAACGACAAGTAAATATTGATGAAGAGAAATGGGGGGAAGGAAATATAAAATTTCAGAGGAGGTTTCCCTTAAGAAAGGTGCAAAGGACTACAAATTGAAGACATTTTAATAGAAATTTATTCAGAATACATAGGTATTTTAACTTTATTTACAAGGAAACAAGGGAAACATATTTCAAATGATGAAAACATAAGAAATTCGAGTCAAACAGTTCCGTGTAGAAGCCATCTTAGTTAGATCCAGTGGCGCCACCTAGTCATAGAAGTTGTCAAACAGCAATTTTCCTTGCCACTATATTCAAGATAACAATGCAACACATTTTTTTCAATATACGTTATTTTTAGGCTAAAACAGTTGGCAACCCTAGATTTCTAGAACTTGACAAAGTAGACCAATGACTCATAAATGCTTTAGAAATAGCATTGCTGATGAGCTGATCGTAGTAGATCGTAGTCTACGACATGTTACAGATCATAGATATTCCGATTGCTTCAGTTAAATTGAGTTTTCCTCACTCGTTATAAAGAGACGCAATCTCTCGTTGGCAGCAATAGGTTACGCGCAATATTGCTAGACTCTGCTGGACACTTATGGATAAGAAGAGGAACAACACACTTCTTAAATTACACGACCATACATATGTACATACATACATACAGAATTAGTCATTACAACCCTTTAGTCATCCCTAGCTTCTCACACCACTTATGTTGTGTGTATTCATTTTATACATGAGAAGCGGTAACTGCAGTTTAAAGTCGACTCCGAAGGACAGATTTTTGAGAAGCTTTCCATGGCAATTTTCTTTTACGCCTAAAGCTTTTGCCAGAAGTCTGCTGAGGGGAAGACGCCTAAGAAATATTATTTCATTTTTCGTTTTGTTGGAGATGTTTGACCTGGGGTTTGAACCATGACCTTACGTCGAATAAGGCAACACACTACCTACTAGACTACTACAGCTTCTAGGTAATCCTTTTGCCTCCGGTAAAGTGGATATTGCCCACTCGTTTTGCAGAGAGGCTCAATCTCTCGTTCGCTGCAATAGGTTCCATGCTGTATTCCTATACTTTGCTAGACACTTATGGATAAGAAGAGCCCCAATTCGCTTCTTAAATTGCATAACCATCCATCGTACAATAAAGGTTCCCAAGGACCACTGTCTTTTTATGGCAATGGGTTGAATTTCTTCTTTCAAGGGGCACTGTCGGCTTACCTAACCCAGTCTAGTTTAATAAAACTCTTCATAAAGTTCTTTATCATTTGCTTTTTTTATTTATAAATTCCTTAAGGATTATTGCCTCCATTGTAAGTAAAACTTTGGAAGTATTTTTCTCACTTCCTATACCTTCTGTTCTTTCCTTCCCCTTCTGTAAGTAAATTTACTTTTCAAATTGAATTTCTTAAACATTTAAATTTGTATGAATAACTATTAAAATAACTTCCATTTGCCTCTCTCCCTCTCTCTCTCCCTCTCTTTCCCACTTTCTCTGTATTTATCTCTTGCTGTGTTTTCCTATCATTTTAAAGCCAAAATGATGGACAACATCCTGTCTGGCTTGTTTAAATACACGGCAAAACATAAATTCCTTCTTTCAGTCTTCTTTAAAGGGTGAGTGTGTGTATTTATGTATGTGTGTGTGTTTGTGTTTAAAATTCCCAATTCCCTTATAACCCTTGTACTCGTATAACCATTGCATTGTGTTGTATGATGGTCTATAGACTATAACAAATGACAACAACAACAACAATAAAGTAAAAAGGAATTGAAACAATAGCAACAACAACAATACCAAGAACAGCCAGAAATATTGCAGAGTTTCATTACTTTGGCTATAAAGTTACGCTGTTGGAATCCCCTTTTGTTGTCAAATTTCGTTCTTTCACTTACACTTTGCCATTCATTCGTTCGTTCGTTGGTTGGTTCATTCATTCATTCATTCATTCATATATGTTGGTGTCGTTACTGATGCCGTTATTGTTGCAATAATTTTGCATTTACTGTTGCATACGGTTCTGCGCCATTGAGCTTTAAATGTTCTTTCCTTGGTTATCCCTGTTGCTATTTGCAATGTGCCTGCAAGCAAGTAAATTGTGGTGTCTATATGCGTATACATATATATGTATATGTATGTATGTGACTGTCTGTAGATGAGAGAGAGCATATGCTATTTATTTGTATGTGTGTGTGTATATGTGTATGTTTTGTTGCAAAAATTAATTTATAAATACAATTGACATTGAGCTGAAGTAAAATGTACACACACTTTCTGTTCAGTTCTACTCACACACACACACACACAGTAGCAAATGACACGCATTTGTAAACACATTTAAATGTCTTTATGTGTGCGTGCCGAGTATGGCTATAAGAGCAAGAGAGTAGGAGACAAGAATTAAGTCGAGTTGTATACACGTTTAGTTGTGCACAAATACTTTTAAACAAGCAAACAAATTTATTTACAATTTAATGTGACAGGGACAAACGTTTTTTGTCTAGGCAAAGGCCATATAGCCAATACTCTACAGGTCCCCTGGGGAAAAAGTGAAGATGTCAAAGAAATTCGTAGGAAAATATAGAAACTTTTCTCGGAATGAAGTTGCAATAACAATAAGCACTTGACTAGCTATTCTCTGAGATCAATTTCGTTCCTAGAGTGAGTTGTAGACCGAGAGATAGGCATTAGAACAGGCATAGTGCAGTGATTAAAGGTTCTGTTTGAACCTTTTAAAAATAAGGAGGTTTCCATTACTTTAGTCGCCGTAGTCTAGTAGGCAGAGTGTTGGCTTATTAGATGTGAGGCCATGGTTCAAACTCCATGTCAGACATCTTCAACAAAACGAAATTTGAACAAATATTTCTTCAGCGACTTCCTCGCAGCAGATTTCTGGCAAAAACTCGGAGAGTAAACAAAAATTGCCAGGAAAAGTTTCTCAAACATCCGTCATTAGGCATCGACTTTAAACTGTAGTTATCGCCACTCATGATGAAATTAATACGCACATCATAAGGTTGTAATCTCGACTGAAGGGTTGTAATGGCCAATTGTATATGTATGTGTACAGGGTTGTGATAGAAGTGTTTGAGTAGGAGAAAATGTTTTCGGAGGCTTTTGAATTTAAAAAACTAAGAGGCTTTAATACTCGTAAAATAATGTAGAACGAACGTCCCCGGCCACACACTAACCCACCCTCACCCGACCGCGGAGGGCTCGTCCCCACGTTAACAAAATAATTACCACTATAGCCAATACAAAAACGCAATACATTCTTTTCAAGGGAGCAATTTCAAGGCAATAAAACAATGGCAAATTAATCTGCCTCCTGTTGATGAAGACCTGTGGGATTTTTGATTGAATATCTGATCCTATTGAAATTTCAATTGCTGTATTCTTTACAGATTGAAATAAATGATAATTTGAAGGTCCAAGATCTAGGCTAGGGGGTGGATTCACAAAGCCAAGCTCTATCTTAGTCAGTGCAGGCTCATCAAAGATGTTTGTGGCCTGATGTTGTCATGATAGAAGAGAACGCTATTTTTGTCGCTTAGTTGTGTCCTTTTTTCCTGCAATCCCGATGTTTGTTGGCAGTAAAGATCAGAATCAATCGTTTGACCAGATGACAAGAACTCATAACACTGAACACTTTCCGTTATATACTTTGAATTTTAGTAGACATTTAAACTCAGATAACTTTACACAGAATAATGGTACTTTAAAGAAGATTTCTAACAAACTGAAGTTTGAAATGTCACCTTTCAAACAAGCTATAGCGTTGCCATATACAATAAATACTACCAGAGATATTTTATTTGGCAGCCATATACCCGAACTTTCTTACAATAGAACTTTAACAGATTGTGGCAAATCTATATGATTTACCCACTGTAGAGTGCACTTTTAAAAAACAAGAAACAAAAAATTTCACTCACAAATCCCATAAAGTAATCAGCAGTCACATCATCATCATCAACAACATCATTGCCACTGTCAATTGCTTGCAATCCATACATACATATATTCATAAGAACTTGTACGTGTACACCAGGTACCTATGTATGTACTCATGTGTCCTCATAATAAAAAAAATTTTTTTTTTTTGCAAATATTTACAGAAATACTCATAGAAATTGTAAACATTCCATTGAGATCAAATTAAATAACGAAACGAAATTGTACAGAAAAACTAAAAAGAAATTGCACTCGCACACCCACACACACCGCTCCACACCAGGGGAACATTATGTTAAGGGGCGCTAGGCAGAAGACGTAAGGAAACGAGGGTAGAATGCAGGCAGCAATACCATAAAGCAACAGTAGCTGCTCTGTGCAATTTAAAGATTTATTCTACAATCACAGACACTCCAGCACAGAAAAAGGGGATCACAAATTGAGGCTGCTTTTAAATACCGCATCGTTGTCATCGTTGGCTTAAATGTACAATTGCCTGCTTGCTGCTTGTATAACTGTTCTGGGGATAATATTTTAGGCAACAACTAGCATTGAAATGTTGCCGACTTGTTTGTTTATTTGTTTGTTTACAGTAGTGCAGCAGTGTTGCCAGGCAAATCAAATTTGTGGCATGGAAATCTACTTTAACTCTGAGGGCAATTAGAAATTGAAAACTAAAACCGCAAAAAATTATGCGTAGATTTGTGCTTGGAAAATACCCAAGAGTTGCACCTTTGAAACCGGAAAATTTCTTTTCAAAATGGTTGCTTTTTTGAAAGAGTACGTGGCCTCCAAAGTCGCCGTAGTCTATAAGATAGTATCTTGGCTTAGGCCTCGATTCAAGCTTCAAGTCAGATATCTCCAACAAAGCGACTTCTGAGAGTGAAATAAAATTCCAATGAAAAATTTTCTCAGACAAGAGTCCGTGGTTCAAAGCCCAGCTAAGACATCTCAAACAAATCGAAATACGACAGTCGTAATCCTGACTGTAGGATTGTATCCTTGCTGAAGGGTTGTAATGACCAATTGTTTCGAACATGATTAGCGTTTGTTGGAGTTGTAATATAACTTCAATGTTGGCTTATTAGTTCATTAGGCCGTGGTTCAAATCCCAGCTAAGTCATCTCAAACAAAACTAAACACGACAAAATACATCTTCGGCGTCTGCCTCTAAGCAGACTTATGGCAAAAACTCTGAGTGTTTTTATTGCACACTTAGGTACCACCTCTCATACATAAAATTAACTCACAAAACATAGATGGTGTAAGAAGTTAGGTTGTAATCCTAGCTAACCGGCACAGCTTTTCAGTGTGGCATCACTCTGCCACTACTTGTTCAACTAATTTAAATGCCTGTGCATATAAAACCATACGAGACGAAAGAGCTTGTGTATGTATGGAGGGAAAGGAGTCAATTTGTTGCCAAATGTTTGTGTTTGTTACATATGTATATGCGTATGCATTTGTATGAGTGTGAATATGTTTATATTTGTCGAAATGAGTAAATGAAGATCTTCTTCTACTATTTGGCAAAAAAAGGAAGCAAAGGATGTTGGGTTTATTTTTGTATATTTTTTACACTCTCCCTCTCTGCAACTGTCAATACTGCACACACACACATACACACTTATGTTGACATTATAATTTATGTCAACAATTTTATGTGTATCACAGGTTGTTGTTCGTTTGTGTTATTGGTGTTGTTGTTGTTGTCAAACATTTGTTTGTTTTTTTTTTTTTTTTATTTGTAACCCTTTGCAGTGGGTTATCCATTGAAAGATTTCAAGACTGTTAATCTGGCAAAGCTTTTAAATACATGTCTTCCTTGGGAAGCATGATTTCTTTAGTCAATGATTTGTCGTAGAAATAATGATCTAAACGTGGCCACTTTACAAGCATTACGGCTGTGATTATGGTCATCGTAATCTATTTATTTAAAGGTTACTAAACTGACGATCTGGCAAGGCTGGCAATTGTTAAATACATGTCTTCCTTCGGAAGTATGATTTCTTTAGCGAAAGATTTGTCGTTAAATTAGTGAAAATAGACTTTAAAAGTGGTGATTAAACTTGCCCACTTTACAAGCATTATGACCTGAATGTGGTCATCAGAAACGATCGACTTACTGATCAAAAGAGTGGCAATATTGTAAAGAAATTTAAAGAGACTTGTTTAAATTAATTTTTGCTAATGGAACCACAAAATGGATTACTCGTTATTGGAAGTTGTAGTAGTAATAGTCACCACTGTTAGCCATATTGTTGTTGTTGTTGTTCTTTTTTTCTACATATTTTAATTTGGGTTGCCTATACGTTTGTCTGTTGGCGAATGAGAGAAAGAAAGACAGTGTAAATCTGTGTGTGTGTGTGTAAAAATTACTTCATATGTTCATATCTTACACAATAATTCTTTCCTTTAATATTATTTTGATTGTTGTAGTTGTTGTTGTTGTTGTTGCCACTTTAATTTTATACATTTCAGACTTTAATTGTAAAATACAGTATCATAGTTAGTTAGTGCCTATCTATGCATACATATGTAAGCATGTGTATGTATGTACATAAGAGAGAGAGAGAGAGAGAGAGAAAATATATGAAATTTCACTTTTTATTTAAAGAGGTTTTTTCTCTCGCTCTTAACTGCTTTATACTCTCTATTTTTGGTTAGCCTTAAAGTATGTTGTGTGTGCTTTATTCTAAAGTTGTTTAGGTTAGTGTGTCTGTATGTGTGTGTGTGTTCATTTCCTTTTTTCTTCTTTGCAATAAAAATGTTATTTTTGTAAATGTATGTTAAGGGTGAACGTTTTCTATTGCGTATGAGTGCAAGTTTGTTTCGAGTAAAGTATGCCAGAAGATTCATTGTAGGTAGGCTTTCATTTAAATTGTTTTCATTTCAAATTTTTATACGTACACATACTCACTTTCACATTTTCATTTGTTTTCATTCCTTAAAACATACATACACATTAAATGTAATTATTTTAGGGTTGTCAAACTGTTTCCGAAACAGTAAGAAAACAGAAAAAACATGGCCTCTGTTTATAAGGGAAATTAAAGTCCTGCTTTGTTGCAGGTTACAACTAAGGTAAGAGAGGTGGAAGGAAAAAGGATTTCGAATCCTTTTAAATTGTTTTTTTTTTTTTTTTTTTTTTGTTAGAAACAATAAATAACAATAGAGACATAACAACAACAGCAACAACACAATTATCTGAAACAATTTTTTAATTTCATTTCTAAATTTCATCCATTACCCCCTCTTCCACCCTTTTACATTGTTTTCTCGAAAAACTTTCAACAATTTTATGTTAAATTTTCAAGCAATAAAGCTGTGGGTATTAAAACTGTCTGGCTGAAGGCTTAAAGTTTTAATTCAAATTTAATGTTAAAGTCTACTACCACAAAAACTTTTTAAAGTCAAAAATTTTTTTAGAAAGGCCATGAATATCGATTCATGGAATTTTTTCAAATTTTTTAATTAAAATATCAGCACTAGAGAAGACTACACACGCTATTAAATTTTGAATTCGATTAGAAATTCACGTTAAATTTCATTTTTATATTCATAACAATGCTCTTCTTCTATTCGGTTTTCAAGGAAATTGCTTCAGTATCAAAAAGTATTCGCAACATGTGACAATGTCTGATAATGTAGGCTAGATATGTAAGTTACATTTAATTTTTATGTTTCTAACGGTTGTTTGTTTTCTGTTTGAATTTTCAGTGTAAATTCTTTCAGTATAAAAAGGGATTCGTAACATGGGACAATGTAAGACAATGTGAGACAATATAGGCTAGAAATTTGTGTTGAATTCTATTTTTATGTTCATAACGTTTGTCCTTGTCCTGTTTGACTTTTCAGTGCAAATTCTTTCAGTATAAAAATAGTATTCGTGACATGTGGCAGTGTCAGACAATGTAGGTTAAAATTCATGTTAAATTTCATTTTGATGTTCATAACGATTGTGGTTCGTTCTTTTGTTTGACTTTTCATTGCAAATTCTATCAGTACCAAAAAGTATTCATGACAAGTGTTAAATTCAATTTTTATGTTCATAAAGTTTATGCTGCTTCTATTCAACTTTTCAGTGCAAATTCTTTTAGTATAAAAATAGTATTCGTGACATGTGACAATGTCAGGCAATGTAGGCTAGAAATTCATGTTAAATTTTAATTTTTTTTACTCATAACGACGGTTTTTCTTCTGTTTGATTGTTTGTTCAGTGCAAATTCTTTGAGCATAAAAAAGTATGCGTGACATGTGACAAAACTGAAAGCTCTCAGTATGGATTGGAATTTCGCCATAAATAAACTAACAAATCATTAATGCCTGCAAATTATCAGATATATACCTCGTGCAGAGTGAAAAATATCTTCCTAAAGACAAAATTGTCTACAGCCACGAAGCTTGTTTTGTGGCTCAGTGATTACTTCAAAACAAACAAAATTGCTGAACTTGATAAGGAAAGCAGCCAGAGGCAGAGTTCAAGAACTGCCAAGGCACACAGAAAAATTTACTGTTTGGCGTAGTTTAAAGACCAGCGGCCTCTTTGAAGCAGATTTCCTCAAGAACAGTGCAAAACGCAATTTTTCCATGCAGTTACGGGCGTATAAGATACTGTGAGATAATAATTGATTTGATTTTTCTGTCAAAATAGGAGAATTTGACTTGATTGTCATTGAAATTTGATGGACATTTGATTCCAATAAGACTGTGTTGTAGGCAAAACGCCATACCAGTAACTAATTAAGAGACCAACTTGATGGCCACCAAATCATGCAATTGAACTCCTCTAGATTATTTTCTGTTTGGGAATATTATGCAGCGAATAGCTTTGCCTGTATTGGAATAAAGTGATTGTTTGGTATGCATTACAGCCTGGAGGTGGACTGACAATTCAGATTCCTATGACCGTGTGATAAACGATTTTATTTGGCCTGTAAATTGAAGATTATGAACTGATGGTCATGTGGTTTAAACACAAGACGGTTCCACATGCCCCACAACACTATCGCTTATGGCTTACTTTCATGAAAAGTCTCCAGAAAAAGGACCATCACATCGCGGTCACTTGGTCATCGCAGCACATAGGGCACTCGGTTCACATATCTCTAGCGCTTATGGCTTTACTTCATCAGAAATCTCCCGAAAGACTAATTACACGTTTTCGTGACTTTACTTCAGAAAGAACATGCGATTTGACGAAAAAAAACCGTGTATAATTTTTAAGCGTTGTAGTATTTGAGAAATCGTCAGATTATCGTTAGTCGTTCCTTCCGATATTTATCGATTTTTTCAGGGATCGTGAAGTAGCCGTAGTCAAGTAGGTAGTTTGTTGCGTTATTAAACGTGAGGCCACTGTTCCAACTCCAGGTCAGACATCTCTTTCAAGACGAAGTATAAAAAAATATTTCTGCGGCGACTTCCTCTCAGCAGATGTTTGGCAAAAAATCTGAGAGTAAAAAAAAATTGTCTTGAAAAAGTTTCTCAATAATCTGTCGTTCGGAATCGACTTTAAAACTGTAGGTCCCGCCACTGATGTGTAAAATTAACAGACACAACATAAGTGGTATGAGAAGCTAGGTTGTTATCCAGGCTAAAGGGTTAGTTAAATTCAAGTGTACCTGAAACTTCGGTACATAAAGTCTCCTGTGTACAAATACTCAATGTCAGCGATGTCATCATTGTAGCTGCAATTTATGAGACAATCATACAAAGTGATGGTAAAAATATGTCAAAATTTTTTGACATGGTAACAGTTCGCGACTGTGATTACTGGTTATCTTATTTTGTGTGGGTTTCATTGACAATTATGCTGCAGTAATATTGTGCTTCAATATTCGTGACTAAAGGACGAAGAATAGTACCTCTAGGGTTAGGTTAGGTTAGGTCGGAGTGGTAGCTCTGATATCACAAAGCTCACTTGAGCACGCACAGCGGCCCGTTGTGATGAACGCAGTCCCTGTACTAACCAAGTTCCACCAAAATCAGGGAAAAGGAAGAAGATGGTCGGCGCAAGGGCTGCACAACAAAAGCACTACTACCCCGCACTGGAAAACCAGCCACAAAGTTTGATGAACGAAGCTATATCCTTGATGTCAATAGATGATAGCTCCGTTAAGCTAACAAGAAATGGGGAGCCAAATAACCTATATCTACACCTAGCAAGAGACGGGCACTGGCAAAGAAAGTGAACAACAGTCTCCTCTTCCTCAGTGGACCTGCATCCACGGCAAAAGTCGTTGAAAGGGAGCCTCATTCTCTCCGCGTGTCTACCCATGACGCAATGGCCTGTAAGCACCGCCACTGTAGTCGAGATGACATCACGACCGAGACCAAGTAATCGGTTGGTACGCCTTCTATCCATCCTGGGCCGGGTGAGTCTAGCGGTGGAGCAGGACTCCTCATTGACCCAGGATAGGTTGGCGTCCCGAAAGAACCTCCGCGCAATGGTCAACTTGACCGAGGCAAGTGGCATACCCAATTCAACAGAAGAGGATTCCGGAAGGAGCGCACCAGCTCTGGCGAGCTCGTCTGCCCTACAGTTTCCTGGAATTCCACTGTGGCCGGGGACCCACACCAGACAGACACTGGAGAAGCGCCCAGAAAGAAGGTCAAGACAGCGGCGACAATCCGTAACGATCCTAGAGTTAATCACGGAACCCGATAGAGATCCTATCGCGGCCTGACTATCAGAGAAGATAGAGACGCGAGTGAAAGGAGCATCGTTGACGAGGATCCATTGAGCGGCCCGGTAAATTGCCATCACCTCCACCTGAAACACACTGCAGTAGTCCGGCAGACGGAGAGAAATATTTAGGTCCAGTTTCCCAGAGTAGACACCTCTAGGGTAAAAGTCTTACAATTAAATATAAATAAATACGTTTTTAAATTTCATTTAAAAACAAAAACGTTTACAACAATTTATTCTTCTTCAGTTCCGGCACACAACCCATATGTTTTTACTGCAACAAAATAGAAGAGAAAAGAAAACAAAATCGAAATCGAAGTATGTATAAAAATAGTTTCCAAACTCAGCCAAAAAGGATACGTTGCCCTTTCATAGAACTCATGCATAAGTGTGATACCCACGCACATTGTACTTGCATTATATTACTCATTATGCATTAAACGTACTCATTATAAGAAGCACCCACACACCCTTACATACTTATGTACACACATTTATTACAACCAATGAAGCTTAAACGCAGGCACACACATACTTACACATATTTACATGGAGAGAGAAGGAGAGAGAGAGAGAATGATGAGCTTATGTGTAGGTGTAAATTTGAGTGCCCCTATAAAATGCAAGAAATTATTTTAAAGTGCAACCCATACTGTTGCAAAACATCGGGGCGCCTCTATTTTGGGTCACACACATGTGTGTTATATGAAAAGCATATGAATGGAATGCAAATATTTGCTCTGAGCAAAGAAAAGCTGAAGCAGAAGGAAAAAAACTGAAAAGATGACACGTGTGTGCATAAAAAATTTATCACACTTACATATGTATGAGCATGCACACATACATATGTATTTATGTGTAAGTAATAAGGCAAGATAAAGTGTGAAAATTTTGTAACTTTCACGTACAAATGAGAACAGCTTTAAAGGCCCACATGTGTTTTATAAGAAAATTTGAAGAACAATTTTTTAAAAATTTAAATATTATGGCACTAAGTTTCTTCATTTCATTTTCTTAATTTTTTTTATTAAATTATTAAAAAAAATAATAGGAGAAGAAGCTTAAGAGTTATACTTACAATATCGTCCAAGTTGTTAGTCGTCGGTTCCTTCATACCATGACGCAGATAGAGAGGCACTAAAAATAGAAATAAAATATGCATCAGTGATGGAGATGGATAAGTTGATGTTGAGTTAAATAAACACAGGGAAATATGTTTTAAAAAAAATTACAAATTTAAATAAGTTTTGTTTAGATTCCGTTTTTGATTTCAGAATAAATACATATGTACATTGTATGTATACATATATGTACGAGCAAGCATATCATATTTATAAACATACAATATTTAGTTTGATTGCATTGCATTGCCATTTTATTTATTTATTCTCTTTCCATTTTTGTATCATTTTTGTATTCGTTTTTTTCTTTGTTTGCATGGAAAATTAGTTATGCCGGGTGTTTGGTTTGTTTTGTTCTTATTGTAGTTGCTGTATAAATTAAAGCACAATTCTATGCACAGTTATGCCCAGCAAACATTTATTTTGATTTTCTCTTTTCAATTCGTTCAGATTTCATGGACTGAAGACAACGCCATATAAAGTACAAAAGACTCTCTTCTAATACACCAAAGACTCAATGCTTTTTACCAATTTAACACAAGATAACAAGAGGAGATATGCCCTACAATATATAAGTCCCCATTCCGAGAAGTTAAATGCTTTTGAAATAGCCTGCGAAATAATATCAAAAATTTTTCCTGAACCTATACATACTCTCGACCGCCTATAGGGATTTAGTTAAGCCTATCAAACTAGGGATCAGTTTCATCTTCTCCCTGGCAGGTAGTAATAAGTTTAGTTAACACATATAAAGTTTTCTTCATTGTTACCCCTAAAGACTTTGTTAGTAGCGCACTAAACACAGCCTCATTGAGTGTTGAAAAAATTGGAAATAAGAAAAATATGTTTGCTGGGTATGCCCCACGCCTTTACTCCAATACACCCACACACATACACAAAGTATCGTATATTTATCATACAAACACTTTAAAGATTCGCAAAAAAAAAACGTTCAACACACATCGAATGCAAACACAACAGCAGCAGCAGCACATTCACGCAAATATGCTTACAACAGCAAATATTTTTACAGTGGAGCAAAACAAAACAAAATTTTGAATAAATTCCATAAGCATACCAATGGAAATGGGTTGGGCATACACGGCGGAAACTAAAGCAATTTTTATGAAGTAATGTAACAGTGAGCGAAACAAGATGCCAGACACTGAACAGTAGCAGTTTCATAATCGAGAGAGCGAACTCATTTGAAAGCGTGATTTTGTCGAAACAAATCGATAATATCAAGGGCGGTAATTGATCAAATAATTTGATGGAGACTGTTTTGTTGCATTACACTCTGTAAACACATTTAAAAGAGTGGTTTTCACGAGGTAAATCGACAAAATCAAAAGGGATTTGATCAAATTATTTGATGGATGCTGTTTCCTTGCATTGCGAGCTGTAAACAATATTTAAAAGAGTGGTTTTCTGTAGACAAATCGCCAAAGTTAAAGGGAATTTGATCAAATCATTTGATTGAAACTGTTTCTTGCATTGCTTTCGGATCAAGAGGGTAAAACAATGTCTGAAGAATATTATTCCAACTTATTGTGTAGAATTATTGACTATTTGAACAAAAAGGGACGCCTGACGTCAAAAAAAATATTTTGAATCAAATCTAGTGCAGCCCCAAGACTAATTTTTCCATAGCAAGTATCCATAAATTAGGCTATGAATTGTTGTTTACGCCTCTTTTTTATACTGAATTTGGTAATGTGTGCAATTTCTTGCTTTTTAATCCAACAAAATGAATGGGAGAAGAGCGATATGATAGCCACGATCAAATATTTGCACAAACAAATCAAGTTTTTGTGAAAATATATCAAAATTGAAGAGACTTAGAATAACTTGGTCTCTAGAGACACTTTAACTGATCTAACCTCGCATGTAAACTATTTAAAATTCTTTACAATTCTCTGCATTACTGTTAATAAGTGATAAGTGTGTTAAGTTTTGAGTGAAAACTGTGAAGAAATTTTTTTTCGTAAATTTCGGTTTTGAATGCGGGTTTTCAGTGCCTTCGTTTTCTTTCATTTCTTTTCATACTCAACACATTTAAACCTCATAAAATAAATAAAAACGGAGAAGAACTTTCAATAACAAAGCCACAAAAAAGGATGATTTTATTTGACAAAAACTTTCAAGGCTTTTTAAACAACAATAAGCATCAGTTTGAAGGGGCCAAAAATCTAATTGTATTGTTTGTTAAGTGCTCAAATATGTTAATTCACAACAAAAAAAAAAAAAAAATAAAAAACAAAAACGAAAAAAGAAAAGAAAAAGAATGTTTTTTAAAGCCCTTCTTGTAGGAAAAAAAATTCGTTTCTAAAGTATTCATTTCCTTATCATTTTAAAGCATTTCCTTTGTTTTTTAAAGCAAATTTTTGCTAGAAATTCCGTCAAACTCCCGCCCCAAAAAAAAGGGGAAAAAATCTTTTGTTTTTGTGGGTATTTTTTTTCTTTTGATTGTGGTTTATTTAATTTCCTTTTAAATAAACAATACACTGCTTTAAATACATACGTTTATGTATATATGTATATTATATATGTATGTATGTCTCTGGGTATATGGGTTTGATAAAAAAAAATTTTTTAAATTCAAATTTGAACCAGAAGTTCAATGCCAAATGGGATACTTTTAGGTTTCGTTTCGTTTCATTTTATTTGGCTGCTTGCCTGACTACTTGATAATGACGTTGATAATGATAAAGAAGACGATGCTGGCTGGCTGACTGGCTATGCTTCCAAATGGCACCCTGGGATGGCAAATGAAACTGAAACTGAAGCTGGTGTTGAAAGCAATATTCAAATAAATTTTATGATTATAAAGCCAGCCAAACAAGAAGAAAAGATATCAAGATTCAAGATTTTAGTACAAGTACGAGTGCGAGTACGAGTGCTTATAATCAGCCGCCACTAAATAATTCATTATTTGCGTATAACACCTCCTTCTGGTTTCACTTCGCCCACACTTTTTCGATGTGATTTTAAATTAAAATTTTTTGTTTTTGGGGAGAAATAATGGCATTAAATTACAAAATATTTCTTTAACATTATTATTGTTGTTGTTGTTGTTTTTTGGGTGATTTATCAAAATAAACAATTTATGGCTGCTGCTCTTATAAGTTTGTTTTTTTTTTTTCAAAAAAGCAATTGAAAACATAAATTCCGTACTAAAAAATTAAATTTTATTTGTTTTCTTCTCCAAAAAAAAAAGAAAAAAGTTTCTCATAAAATGTAATCAACAGAGTTAACCTTGAAATTTAAAACAAACAAAAACATTTAATTTAAAAGCTTCTGTAAATTTCTTACTCCAGTGGGGTAAACTAAACAACACTTGGTAGAGATAACCTGGGAATCAAACAAAAAATATTTTTTTCAAAAAACAATCGGAAATGATTTGTTTTAATACTCTTGAGTAATTGATTTCATAATAAAAAATAAAAATACAACAAACAACATTAGCTTATAGTAGCATTTTTTTCAATCATTTTTAATTAAAATTTTTCAAATTTATTTGCTGATGAAATAAACTTATGCAGATGGGATTAAAATGTGGCAAGCAAATGTACATACATATGTTGCATGAAATATACAGATTGAAAAAATCGTTTACACAACCACATCTATTATGGCATCCATTAAACATCAATTGGGAAAACTCTCGTCTACTAGTGTACGTCTCCCCAATCATATTTGGTCAGTTACGTACATACATGACGACAATGCCTCCACCGTTAACTCTAAACGATGTATTTGTGCATATTCCAGAGAGAAAGCCAAACAAGGTGATAGGTAGATAGGTAGAAGTGGCTGTCGAGTCGATGGAGTCTTAAGCGGACACACTTAGGCTGCACACAGGGCGCACTACAGTTTCATATTCTCCCCTAGTCCAGGAAGCACTCGGCGCTGCCGATGAAGCGACTCAGACTGCCAATATCCATGCATGACAGTTCATCCCTAACTTCCATATAGTAGGCACCCAGGTACCTCTTTCTCCACCGACGAAATGCCGGGCATGTGCACAGTAGGTGAAGAACAGTCTCTTCCTCCTCCTCATCTTTACAGCTTCTGCAGATATCGTTTGCATGCGTTCCTATAGTACAATGCCCCGTAATAACCCCGATAATAGTGCTAAGCCTACTGCTTTGGAGTTTAAGTAGAGCCGCAGTGGGCCTCTTATCCAGCCTTGGCCAGATTTTTCGCATCGTTCTGCCCGTGTCCGAAGCCGCCCATCTACTGTTAACAAGGTCCAAGATTTCATTGTTAATTATAAGCTTGCAGGTACCCAAAGGGATCTACAATGTAGATAATTCATCAGAGAGTTCGATGATAGTGCCCCTTCTGGCCAGTTCATCCGCTCTGCAGTTACCTAGAATATCCTTATGTCCTGTTACCCATGTGATACAAACAACATATCGATTCGTCACCTCGTTGAGACATCTGCGACAGTCGTACACAGTCCTGGTGTTCATTACATTGGCCTCCAATGCTCTGATAGCCGCTTGGCAATCGGAAAGTATGGCCATTACATTACAAGGTGATGCATTACAACCCTTTAGTCAGGATTACAACCTGGCTTCTCACATTACCCATATTGTACTTGTTAATTTTTTATATGAGAGGCGGGACCTACAGTTTAACGTCGTCTCGGAACGACAGATTTTCAATAATCACCTACTTTCTTGCTTACTGAATTGGCAATACATCCCATTAGTCGGGACTACAACCAAGCTTCTCCCATCACTTATGTTGTGTGTGTTAATTTTATCCATGAGCAGTGGGAACTACAGTTTAAAATTTTTTGTGTGAAACTTTTCATGTCAATTTTTTCATTTACTCTCGCAGAGTTTTTGCCAGAAATCTGCTGAGAGGAAGTAACCGAAGAAATATTCTTTTATATTTCCTTATGGTCGCGATACCTGAGCTGGGATTTGACCCGTCGCCTTACGTCTAATAAGCCAACACACTACTTACTAGACTTCGGCGACATAAAGATAATCGTATACAACTCCATACCCATTATACGATATTATGCTTAATGCCATCTATGCAAATTCAGTTGGCATAAATCGTCCACACGTATTAAATCTGCTCTGTAACGTACAATGAGCTGCAAAAGAAACCGTACATTAAAAAAAAAATTCCAAAAAAATTTTCGAAATATTGTCAAATTTTTTCGGGCACTCTCCTTAAGTGGTAAAAGTTGTGTTTGGTGGTTGTTGGAATTTTATATACTGTGTACAGTTTCATTTGACGCTCACTGTCTCTCTTCGCTTATTGTAAAATGTTCTCAAAACATCACAAATAAAATTGGATTGTATGAAGGATGTCTTGGACTACATACCTTTTTCAAAAGCTTTTCCAAAAGCCTTGTAATAGTTTTACCGAATATAAGTATCTAACACTGCAACATTTGGAGAACAAATTTGTTTCCTAGTGGAATACATATTCCATCGATCGATTTCTTATATTTCGATAATAGTAGTACCATGATCATATGTACATACTTATGTTGTCTATTCTGTTGAACGCATAACATTACTCTGTTAATATTTACATTGGAGGGTTTTGTTAAATGTATCTTCACATACAGGCACACGCATAGAATTCTATGTAAGTGTTACGATCAACTAGAGTAAGTAGTCATTTGTTCGTGCAAATAACAAGATCAAAAACAAATTCAATAGTAATTCTCATTTAGTTCATTACTATTTGAGAATAAGTAAGTTCTATTGTATTTGGAGGGTGGGCGGTGGTGGCAACTTGATCGTAATAAAAGTGTGACTAAACGATGTATATAGGAAATACGTCAAGAGTAAGCCAAACAAGGCAATGCTAAGGAAAAAAGATATGAGTTCAAAAGCATGATCTTCTACATACTATTGTAGCGCACTATAATGTACGCATTTTATCTGTTAATAGCTTTCGAAAGAAGTGTTAATCTTCATCGTGCAAGTCTATTAATTTGTCTGCAAATCCCAATTGTCATAATAAATATGTCAACAGTTAATAATTTTTTTTTTGCCAAACCAAAATCATTTCAAGCATAAAACGTAATCGCTTGGAGTATATTTTATGCTCCAACAGTCTACGCTACTCTACTTTATTCAATTTTTTTTGTATTGAAGACAATAAAAATCATTGAATTTATATGTATGTAAGTATTTATGTCCCGTAGTTAAAACCACAATAAATATTTATTAACCCTCCCCATGCTCCTCGGGACCCTTGGTTGAAATTGAATATGCGAGTGCATAAATAAAATACGCCAGAGTATTCATTTACTTGGAAGACAATAAAAATGATGGAGGTGGCAAACAGAAACAAATACATACAACAAAAAATATCGTACATGGCAGGATACACAAATAAATGTTTGGGGAATTTGACACAGAAATACATATACAAACAAAAATAAAATAAAATTGAAATAAAAAACGAATAAAAAAAATAATTTATATCGCATTAATGGATTACATGACAGCCTGTGTGTGTATAGGATGAGAGAGAATGCGAATATAAATATTTGATGGAATGCAAATATATTTTTTTTATTACTGTTGTTGTTGTGTTCGAGATTTATTCATATGTATGTTTTAACATATGAATTGATTTTGTTTTACATGATTTGATTTGTAAAACACAAATCAATTTTCATATCCTAAGCCATGAAAGCTGTTGGCCGAGGAATGTCAACTAAGGTTGACATAAAATATTGCACTAGATTCACCTAGAAATGATTGGAAATCTTCAATTTAAACGAATTTAATAAATTTGTTAACCTAGTAACAAGAAAAGGATACATAGATGCTTATATTAGCGTTCATAACAACTATGTAGTCAGGACAACAACCTAGCTTCGCACGCCACCCATAGCGTATAAGTTATTTTTTGTCCAAGAATAGCGATGTCTCTACAATTGAAAGTCGACGTCAAATGACAGACTTGAGAAACGTTTTGGGGTAATAAGTTATTCATAAAATACTTTCCAGATCGGGATTGGTCGTTATAGACCTTTAGTCAAGACTGCAACCTAGTTTCTCACACCACTCCTGTTGTGGCAGGACCTATAGCTTAATGTCGATTCTGAACGAAATATTCTTGAGAAAATTTTCATGTTTTTGTTTTACTTTCACAGTTTTCGCCATGAGACTGCTGAGAGGAAATCGCAGGGGTTTGAACTATTGTTCACATGGAGTCACCACATTACCTGTCAAGCTACTTTAACTTTGCAACATTCAATCTATTACCAGGAAAACTTTAAAACAAGGAACAAGATATTAAAGCCGGTGGGTGGCACCACACTTGATAAGGCGAAGGCTGTATTTCGATCAGATTGCATTTGGAAGATGAGTAATAAGTTGGACTACCGCCGTATGGATCTCCTTCCTATGCCAAATGCAATAGAAAAAGCCTTCTAAGAGTCCAAAATAATACGCTGAGCTCTGCGTTCTAAGTGCGTAAACATGACTAGTGCGAACTATTTAAATGAAGACACACTACGTGATGCTCTCCCGACAATTCTTACTCGGATGTCTTCATCCTCATCAACACGTACCCTGCAACATATGGAAGTATTTAAAAAGCCACCGATTGGACATATATGTCCTCGATTTTAGAAGCTGTGGCAATAGTCAATGACGAAAGAGTATAAGCAGATTTCCGTAAGAAGCGCAGTTATCAGTTATGGTCGGTCGGAATAGGATTTTGGAAGCGTATTCTTTATAGATTTCTGACTGCTGGAGACAACTCTTAAGGCAGCTACCGTCAGATTTAATTCAATGCCCAATTTGCCAGCAAGGAGTATATGACCTTATAAATTATACAAGGAGGTACATAGATTTAGTGCCTCTAATATCAATTTTTTAAACTCGTATTTAGTCAGGAACCAGCTAACCTGTTACAACAACAATTACAAAATATCTCTGCAAAGATCCAAACAAAGACTTCATTTCAATGTAGCGTATCATACTGTCGTGACTGACCAACTGAAATGTTCTTTCACACGTTGACTAATTGAAATCATTTATTTTCCTTCATGCAACATCTTCAATCAAGCGTTTTGTGTTGAAATATATAATCAACTTGACATTCCAAATGTATAATCCCATTCAATGTGTTGACTCAATTACAAAACGCACACACACATATGTATGTACATAGTATATAATAAAAGTGACATAAGACAAGGGTACTGATTGCTGGGTATTCAAAATACGTTGTATGACGGACAAATATGCCTCAACACAATGACATAATGGAACCCCAACAATAATGACAGTTAAGCAGACACAAGTCAACGAACACAATTGACCAACCAAAGAGAAAACCAAACCAAGTCAACCAACAGATAAATATGACCTGCAGCTCCTCCTTATTAATCCTGACATACATACACGCAATTCAACAGACGTATAGGCAACGTATCAACCCAACCTTATTTTCAACCCAATAAAGTATACTTGACCACACGCAATGCATGTACATGCTCACATCATTATCATCATTACCATCACCATCATTACAGTCACTGTCATTGTCATTATCATCATGATTATTAATATTATTATTGTCATTCTTAAACATAATTATCTTCATTATTATTATCGTCATAATCATAATCTTTAGCATTTTTGTTGATTAGTGGCGTTGGCACCACTATACCGCATGCATGCATGAACTGTTTAAATAGGCCCCCAAAGCAAATGTTAAATGAAAAAATAACTCCTAAAGGGTATGAGTAAAAAAAAACAAAACAAAAATATACAACAACAACAAAGATAGCAGTGATATTGTAAATTTTGTTGTTTTGTTATCATCATCATCTCATATGTCAGATTCGTATTTAAAATTTTGAAATAATTTTTCCGAACTTTTGTACAGCAAATGTTACATACAAACGTACACTCACATTGTGTGTGGCATATATAATGAGTGTGAAGTAATAAGAGTAAGAAGAAAAGGACACAATTTTGTAGCAATTCAATGATGATTATTTAAATAACAACCGCAACAACAACAACTATACTATTTATAGTATATGTATGTATGCATAAATACCTCTGGGAGTATTTAAATAATTGAACGATAAATAAAATTAAAAAAAAAAAAACAAGAAATAAAATTAATACACACTCATATCTTATGTGACATTGGGTCATGTGTATATATACATAAGTTGGAAACAGTACACAGTGCGTAACAAGAGTCAGTTCACACATGTTCTAAACAATTTTGTATGCCAGAAATTGAAACTTTTGAAGTAATTTGAGCCAAGTCTAGCATTATTGTGAGAAGCTAGGTCGTAATACTGACTGAAGAGTTGTAATGACCAATTATGTATGTATGTATGTAACATTTCTAGACAAATATGGCATCATTGGATGCACTGCTATGTTGGGTTAATAAGTATATTTGAGTTAATATATTGATATAATATTTATGGCTTATATATATATAGGGTATCCGAAATGAAATTTTTTGTTTATCTCCATAGCTATGAAGACTTTTTCGAGGCTAGAATGTAAACTGTATTAAAATCGATAAAATTTACATTGGCAAACTATTACAAAATCGAATCAGGTAAGCATGATGGTGGTCTCTATAGTCAAGTAAATAGTATGTTGGCTTACTACAAGGGGCCTCAACGGTATAAAACTCAACTTTGGCATTTTGAATAAAAAAAATTTTCAGCGGGACTTTTAGCAAAACCTCTGAGAGTAAACTAATTGCCTTTAAATAGTTTCTCAAATCTTTAGTTTGAATTTGAAGCTAAACTATTGCCACCACACATGAGAGGCGTGAGAAACCAAGCTGTAATACGGAATAAAGTGCCATAATAACCAATGATGCCTGCGTGTGTGTATTATGAGCCTTGGAAGCATCTACAAGGCAATGTCAAGTGACACTAGAGAAGACTACAACGCCCACTTAGTGACGGTTGCAGAAATCGTGGTGAATCGAGAAATTCTTCTTTTGTTGGATTGTGCTTTCAATAAAACAGAAATTTGTCTGTATAGGAATGCTCTTATCGAAATGGCCGACAGGGTAACGATAGTCGTTAGAGGATTCATTAGAACATTAAAATAACTTAAACATGTATGCATGTATAAAATGTAATCATTTCAAAAATATAGAGTTCCTTCGCTGATAAAAAAAATCAGGCGGTCATTCACAAGCTCTCATCTTTAAAGTTCAAGCTCATGATACATAATTGGTACAGAAAATTACTAGAATGCAAATCTGTTTTGGCCACATAGCAGATTTACCCATAGGTTAGGTTGGAGAAGCGTCACCTAACATTTTATGGGTAAAGCTTTTAAGCCATTAGCAAGAATGATTTAATGGCTAGAAAATATTTTACGCACTGAGCTATGTATTCAATTTTATTTCCGATAATTTCAAATGAAGTTCGAAGTATATTTAGACACTTAAGAGCGAACGCTGGGATGAGGCACATTGAGTTAAAGACACTCCCTTCGCATTTCTCTGACCCCCAACCTTTACAGAAATCGTGTTAGGGGGTGCTTAGCCGATACGCACCCCTTCTGACTAGAAATTATTTCGTAGGAATAGGAATCACATGGTAAATATCCATGTAAAGGCGAAACATAAGTTGTTGCATCCTACTTAGAAAGTAGGACTTTAGCAATGCATTTGAACAGCTTAAGTATTGTAATGGTGCAGTATTTTAGTACCTACTACACAAGAATAATTGTAATATTTGTGCTCCATGGATTAAAATTTTGCCAGCTGAACCTAACAGTCGAGCTGGTACTCTTTTCTAACCAGGAAGCATTATGTTTTTAATTTGTGGCAAGGGGTGGATTGTATGGAGGAAATGAATTCGGTTAGCCAGAGACCCTTGTGATGGGGACCTGTAAAAAGTCTGTCATATCCTAGAGAAACAGACAAGATTCATGAATCAGATCTTGGATATAGAATTGCCGTTTGTAAGGAATTTTCTGAAAGTGTAGCGTTTCGAGTATTTTAGTAGATGCTAAGGAAAAATTCTGTTTATCATTTATCTCATTTAATTGAAATGTGGACACGCGTGACTTCTGTCTGAAAAATACTACAATGACCTAGAAGTCCATCCGAGTGTCCCACAAACAAATTTTCCATCTAACGTTTCCAGAGAATTTGGTTGAGGGTCCAGATTCTAGTTCCAAGGCTGTGTAAGTACATATTCAGTTGGTTACAGATGATCTTATAACCAATGTGTGCTGAGTATTAAGCTCCTATAGTTTAAGCTTTCGCAAGGAGTAACGTAGGCCAACAATCTATAATGACTGCTGGCAACTGCTGCAGAAGGAAGCCAGTTTAGTATCACAATTGAATCACTATTCCGACGTATGTGAAGATCTTTACTCTTATCAATCATACTTATCATATGTAAATTAATTGGTTGTTCTTTACTTTTGTCTTTAACTGTACTTTTATCATCTTATTTAGAGAAACAAAATAGCAGAATATAAGAACACAAGTTCAGTTGAAATATTCCTTTCAAATTTGAATCTTCTGTCTTAACTTAACATATGTTACTGGATTGGTGGTTCTTTACTTTTGTCATTAACTGTACTTATACCATCTTATTTAGAGAAACAATACAACAGAATATAAGAACACAAGTTCAGTTGAAATATTCCTTTCAAATTTGAATCTTCTGTCTTAAATGTATTGTTTTTTGTACTTCTTGTACTTCTGTGAGACCTTGAATGATTGTGTAACATTCTGTGATGGACGAATACAAGAGTTCCCTTGATATGATAAGCAGAAATGTCACATTAAAGCGACTTATAAAATATTTATTTCTTTTAAAATCCTCTTACACATGAAATAAAAGACAATGAAATTCAATATTTGTGGTTCCACATTCCATTTCTACCATTCCATTCGCCTCCCCCTTTTTATTTTGTGATTTATTATCGTTTGTAAATCGCTTAAAGCACAGCATAAAAGTTTATCACAATAAAATTCGAATTTATTATATGCCGGCCTGCTGCTACATGTCATAAAACAGCAGAGGAGCACCCCATCCAGTAAACAAATTACTTTACTTTGGTAATCTTTTATTGTTATTTTGTTGTTGTTGTTATTCAAACATTTTAAAAATGCCATTGACAAACAAAATCATTTGTCGACACAATTAAATTTAATTTGATTTTCACTTAAACACGATAAGAGACAGAAGACAGAAAGAGACAAGAGGATCAAATCAAATCAAATACAATAAAAAAAATCAACGTGAAAGTAATTTTCCTACAATTTTACAACTCGTTATTATTCTTTACCCCTTTAACACCGCAACCCTTCGAAGTACAGTAAAGGATAAAATAATAGCATTCACTATTATTGTACTAGATTTATTGTGGGTGTAAGGAAGCGTGGTTGAAGCGTGGTTGAAGCGTGGTTGATGGAGCAAGAACAAATGAACAGAAGCGACAATAGGCAACGCGATACCATCGCACTGTTTTTAGGTTTTTGTAGGACAGACTAGGAAGCATCACCCCAGCTGGAACTTGACAACAGCTCCTACAGTTCCAAACGCTCTCAAGGGTTCCGATGACTAGAAGAACGGTTGCATGAGTCAACATGTTTATTCTCTTTTCTAAATGGCAGAAGCAAAAACTTATTATAATGGGTGCCCTGGTAGTCTAGTGGGTAGTGTGCTAGACTATTAGTGTGAGGGTCGTGGGTTCGATTCCCACCAGAGACTCTGGTCTGTGACACTACACCGAGCATATGGTCAAGTTACTCCGCTCGTATAAAATTAGAATATAATTTGTAATTGTATTGTAATTAATAAATAAATAAATAATAAATAAATAACTTATTATAATCGTGAATAAGTCAGTATAAGAAGCTTCTTCGCAGAGTTGTATTTACCCTCTGGATACCATCGTATAGCAAGTAGTTTGAATACAAATTCAAACTTGTACTCACAAAAAAGAAAGAGTCTTTTGAGGACATGGGTATTGCATTACCTCTCTAAAAGGAAATGTTGGCGTCACACAATTTCAGGCAGAAAAACCCACAAATTCGAAAAGCATATATACCCACAGTGCAAAAAAAAAAATTACCTCTACGAAAATGGCAACAAAACAAGGAATGACTGGATCACTAATCTTAGATACTGTCTTACATTGGGTGCTCATCAAATCTGGATGTCTTGCACTTGCTTTCTTTGGCAGGGGACTCTCTACCTCTCTGCTCAGCAAAAGGGATGAGAAAGAGAGTCTAAGACTCTTCTCAGACCAAGTGCGTGAAGGTGATCTGAGTCATGTAGTCCGACTATGTTTTGACTGGGCACTGTTGCCCCAGACAACACTCTTTCTGTGCAAACGAGAATGAATCAGCGAAACACGTTTTTAGAAACCGTGTGGCATTAATGCCCCACAGAAAGAAACACCTGAAGGCAGGCAGATAATGACAGGGCACTGTTGACTCAGGGACACACTCTTGAAAACCGTAGGGTTCTAGTGCACTGAAAGAAACACCTAAATGCAGGCAGAGAATTTTTTTATTGACACTCTGAGCCGTGTCCTGATGTTTATCAGGGAAATAGTCTTGAAGGAGGAGGGGAATAGAATAGATCCTATGGTCTCAGTACTAAGGCAACTCTTCACAACTATTTTAAAAATGGTGGGCTTATGCACATGGACTATGGAATGCCTGGATGTATGTGAAACTAAACTATGACACCCCAGTGGAGACAGTTGTCAAGATCCTGGCTGTTGCGAAAAAGTGTCTGTTATGAATCTACTATGAATTATTAGTAGTACTGACTGATTTTCAATTGAATCGAACGTACTATGCGTGAGACTAGATAGGTAGGTAGGTTGGAGTGGTAGTTTTTATACTAAAAGTTTACTTGAGCACGGGATAGCGGCTCGTTGTGATGCCACAGGTGAACGCATTCTGTGTACTGACCAAGTTCCTCCAAACCAGTGAAGAAGAAGGTGGTGGTCAGCGCAAGGGCTGCACATTTAAAGCATGACTACCCCACGCTAGGAAACTTGCCCGAAAGTTTGATAAACGAACCTATATTCTTGACATCAATTGATGATAGTTCTGTCAAGCTGACAAGGATTGGAGAGGCAAATATCCTGCACCTCGCAAGAGATGGGCTTTGGATAACAGTCTACTTTTTCTCCACGGTAGAAGTCATTAGATGGGAGCTGCATTCTTTACGCGTATCTTCCCATAACACAATGACCTGTAAGTATGGCCACTGCGATCGAGATGATATTACGACCAAGTCCAGGTAACTGATTGGTGCCCTTCTATCCATCGAGGGCTAAGTGGGCCTAGTGATGGAGCAGGACTTCTTATTGACACCAGGATAGGTTGGCATTTCGAAAGAAATTCCGTGAGGTGGTCAGCCTAGATTACTGAAATTTTTTCTTGTGCTATTTTTTTGCTCTAAATTGTTGCCATGACATTTATCACACACAATATTTTTGTTTTTTTTTCTTTCTTAACTTTTATTGTTGATGTTGATGTTTTGTTGATGATGGCATTGTATTGGTGGTATGTTTACTGTCTACTGTGTTGATTTAATTTTAAGATGAATCTGTCTCTTCCTTCTTCCATGCCCTCTGTCTGCCTTTGCATGTAAATATGTTTGTAAATGCCTGTATCATATTACCAGATTTTTGTGGTTTTTCGTTACGTTTTATTTTGTTTCTTCTTCCCTTTTCTTTACAATATTTTTGGGGTTTTTTATTACAATTTCCCTGTGACTGACTGTCTGTCTGTCTGTCTGTGATCTCTCTTGCTAACGTACATATAATGATGAGAATATAATTTGGTTGAGATGTCATTGTTATTACTGTTGTGTGGTTGTAGCTCTGGTTGTGGTTGTTGTCTTATAGGCTGGCTATACACACAGTGAGAAGGAGGGCGGGAGAGAGTGAGTGAAGCAAACTGTCACAGTTCATCCTTTTGTTGAAAAGCAGATTTAGGGTGTCATGTTTTTGGTTTTTTTCTTTTTGTTTTCGGTTGATGAACTAAAACTTTTGTATGAAAAAAAATTGTAAAAAGCTGAGTAAGAAAACAAAAAAAAAAAAACAAAAGGAAACCAAAAAAAGAAAAAAAAAAACAGAAACAAGTTAAGACAATAAGAAAAACAAGAAAAATGTTTTAAATTAAATGAAAAATTTTTAGAAAAAAAAAATATCAAAACATTTGCATAAAACTCACACACACTCGCACACACACAGAGACACAGGCACACTTTAAATTTTGGCTTAAGAGACTGTGAATCCCCATCGAGATAAACAGAGAGCCATGGTGTGTGTGTGTAAAGGAAACGGATAAAAATGTTTAAACTTTTAAAAGAGAAATAAAAACACAAAAAAACAAGATTGCTTAAGTATTTGTAAATGTGAGAGTGTATGCAAGTGTGTGTGCTTGAGTATATACCGGATATTGTATAACCACAAAATTTTTACTTTATTTCTCTCACTCCCTCTCTGTTTCTCTTTCTCTCTTACTCTCTCTCACTTTCCCTTGTTTATAATTCTTTCCTGTCATTATTGCCGTATCAAATTGTTAAATAAATTGATGAAATAAATTAAATTTTATTGCAAATACTTGTCAAAATACTGAATAAATAATAATAATACGCACACGACAATTTATTCCACAAACGTTTCATTTTATACGAACGCAGAGAGGGACTTAAGCTGGGATTAAGAAAATTGGTTGCATCAGTGTATACAAGGTGTAGTAAATAGTAATTTTATTATTTATTTATATCTCGAGTTGTATAGTTTACAACGGAGCACGTGAGGTGCCTTTGTAATTCTCTATTATCGCTTAACCCCCTCTGGATTTCTACATATTTCTCCATGCTTTTCTATCGTTCGCTGATTTATTTTATGTTATAGCAGCTTCGTCCTCTACTCCTCAAATCAAGCGCTTTTCTCATGTTGCCTATGGCCGATCCTTTCTTTTCGTTTGCTTTACGAAACGAATCCAAGGGTTGTTGATATACATACTTCCCGTATTAATAATACGATCTCTTTACCTGTATTTCTTCTAGATTCCCTTAAGCTTGCTGGTAGACTTCGAAACTCGAGTTCAGAGTTGGGAGTTTAGTATTCTTTTTAACAGGCCCATGGTAATGAGCTTGGATGACGATTACAACAGGTAGAAGGTCTGTTGAAACAGGTTTAAAGGGAAGATTAGGACTTAGCTCAGAGTTTTGGGTTTAGCATTCGTTTTAACAGCCCCGAGGCCTGTTAAGTCTAGCTGACGATGAGATCAGGTAGAAGGCCCATTGAAAATGGTTTAAAGGCAACATTAGGAACATTGCTAACTAATACCACGAGCCATAATATAATGAGGAATATCCAGGGAACTGATAGATATGGCTCGGAGTCTCTAGAGGTTGTCTTGGAAGTGTACTCCTGTGGTTGTAGGGTTACTGTTTTGCCCGGGCCAAACGTTTATTGTGATAACGGTGGCTTTGGCTAAGTTACCACTCTTACGAAGCCATTAACTCACCACGTCGTGTTGGGATGTTTTCCATTATGTTGCAAATTAGCACTAGGATAACTTTGCTGGTCTTAGTACGTGTTTGTAGGGAACATTTGGAGAGTATGTTTATTATATCCAGGGGGTAAGAAGATGTTATGGTAGTTTTGCCTTTATTATGTACTTAAGATTGGCCTGCAGATTTTAGGCCGATTCTCTTTTTTTTTCTTAAAGTCAGAAGAGAATTATCGACCACTAACAGAGGAACAAGGTGGAATCTCAAACATTCCTCACTGGATCTCAACATTCCTAAACAAGGCGTACAAGGTTGGCTTTACACCCTTGTAGCATTCTTGGGCATTTAATAACCTAGAGAAAGAGCGTAATAGAGAGACGTTAGTTGGTCTGTGCCTTCAGTTCTTGGTTAAATGGATTCTCAATATTCTGTAGTTTAAGGTAATCAACTGGGAATTTGACAGGATTTGTCTGAAAAAATCGGTGCCTTTAGAGAAAATCCTAAGGAGGCAGGAGATTAAAGTGTCTACTATGGAATCATATTGTGAATCTTGTTTTTATGGTTGCGTAGGAGTTCCTAACGATCATTAGTGAGCTCATACAATCGGCTCATAGATGAAATTTTTTACAAGTAACTGGCAGAAGTATTTGGCATCAATCTTTGGCATCAATCTTTGGCATCAATCTTTGGCATCAATCTTTAGCATCAATCTTTGGCATCAATCCCAATGGGAGATAGTAACATTTTTTTCTCTAAAATTTTATATAGACTAGGCTGAAGGGGATCTCAAGAGCATCTGGAAGCTGTATTTTCTCAAGGAGAATTTTCTGTTGTATTTACTAATCCATAGTTTTCATTTTACTACCCCCTTATATGTGCTATTGAGTATATAAGTCAGTATACGTGCGTATTTGAATTCAAATTGATTTGATTTGATTTGCATTCAGAAATCTCATCCTGACCGCAAGATTGCACAAGTCATTCATGATTTCATTTTGATTGTGATTGTGGGTTGTAGATTTTGAATTCAGTTTTCGTTTTCAATTACATTGTGTATAAAATTATTTTAAACCAACGCCTTAAAAATAGAAATTTAAAAATCTTTTATTTCACTTTCAGAATTCATGAAATTGATTGCCAATGATTGTGTTTTCAGATGCGAGTGAAAGTAAGTAAATGTCAGTTAAGGTTCTCAATTTTGGTTTTTCTGATGATTTACAAGTTAATAAAATAAATAAAATGTTTTCATTCATAATCTTTCAGACTTTAATAAGTATTCAATAGCTTCAGCTTATATTTTACACCAGCGTTAAGATCATTCCTTCTTTAGAAGGGAGTATACGAGATGTTCCTGTAGCTGTTTAGGGAAGTGAATGTAGGGTATACCAAATGCTGCTTAACTAAACTTAGTTGCTTTTAACCTTCATTCTCGATTTATTTCCCAATTCAATTATTATCATTATGCCTGAATGACAAACCATTTAAAATGTTCCGCAACTAAAACTAAATCGGAATTTGAATTTAATTTTTCAATCATTATTTTAAGGTCATTCGGGCGGTTATTTTTTTTTTTTTTGCTTTTTTGTTTGTTCTACAGTTTTTGGTACTTTTTTGTGGTACGTTTTTTTGTGCTGATTTCATTAAAATTTTGTTTTACATGCCATTAAGCATTTTCAAGCTCCAAAAAAATTTAATTCAAACATTGAATTTTTTTTTCCATAATTCGTGATTGAGTAGATAGATACTGTTTTTCTTCCAACATATTATGAATTAATAACAACAAAAACAACAATAAAAAAAATTTTAAAACGAAAATGCGAAAATCACTCAGGCATTAAATAGTTTTTATCCCGGTAATGAATAACAAAAAAAAAAACTGAACAGCGGGGAAAATATTTTCTGATCAAACGATTAAAATTAAAGAATTTATGCGCATACATATATGGATTTGGAATACACATACACACATGTGTACAGTGGGCACCTTATAACACAATCCAATTTGTGTTTTAGTAAATCTGACATGGCAAATGGGTGTGTATTTGCAAGTATTGTTAGCAGTTTTCGTAAGCTGTTTTTCATATATAGAGGAGTGCCCATAAAAAATTTGGACACACAACTTGCTGTATATATTTTATTGTGATTTTTTTTAGGTTAATCATCTGTTTCAGTAAACACATATATAAAATCTTATGTGGATGGCATCCTACATAACATACATAACTGGTCATTACAACGCTTCAATTAGAATTACGAACCTAGTTTCTCACACCATTTATGTTGTGTGTGTTAATTTTATACATGAGTGGCGAGACCTGCAATTTTAAAGTCGAACGCCACTTTATTTTCATGGCAATTTTATTTACTCGCAGAGTTTTTGTCAGAAATCTACAGAGAGGAATTCACCGAAGAATGATTTCCTTTCATATTTCGTTTTTTTTGAAGATATCTGTACTGGGGTTTGATCCGTGGCCTTACGTCTAATAAGCCCATATACTAACTATTCGACTACTGCAACTTCACTGGAATCATGCAAGAAAATAATTGAAAAATGCCTTCGCCAACGTAAAATAATCTCAACAAGCTCATCAAGGAGTGCCCACAAAAGAATTTGGACATTTTTTTGTCAATCGTCTGTTAAACAGGTTTTAGGTCTTATTTTGATGTCGAAATAGGGCTATAGCATTGGAATTATGCAAGGGAATAATTGCAAAATTCTCTTCGTCTACGTAGAATAATCTCATCAAGCTTGCCAAGGATTGCCCATAAAAAAATTTGCGCATTTTTTGTCAATCATGATAGAATAAACACGTTTTAAAGTCTTTAAAGTCTTATATAGGTGACGAAAACAGATCTTTTAGAAATGGCTATTGCACGGGAATCATGCAAGAGAATAATTGAAAAATGCCTTTGTCTACGAAGAATACTCTAGCCAAGCTTGCCATAAAAAAATTTGCGCATTTTTTTGTCAATCATGTGTAAACACGTCTAAAGTCTTGTTTGGATGACAAAATTAGTTCCTTTGGAAAGAGGCATCGTACTGGCATCATGCAAAATTTCCTTCGTTTATGAAGACTAACCTCACCAAGCTCGCCAAGGAGTGCCCATAAAAAAATTTGGACATTTTTTTGTCAATCACAAACACGTTTAAAGTCTTATATTGACGATGAAAACAGAATTTTTGGAAATGGGCATAGCACTGAAATCATGCCAAGCTTGCCAAGGATACTTGTAAAAAATAAAAAAAATGGAGGATTAAGTCATTTTCGACCATCATTTTACATCACCTTGTAGACCTAACCATTTGGATTTAAATTATATAGATCAGTGTAGTTTTCAGATACCAGGAACTGTGTAGTAGAATTGTCTTGTAGTCCAAGGATATTGTGTTTTTACAAACCAATGGTAAAGGTTGCTCACAAGAAAATTTTCGGAAACAAACGAAAAAAAATTCTCAACAGACTATTGCCCAATTAGACAGTGAAAGTTTCGAGAAGAATTGAAAAACTTCACGACATGTTACTGGCCAACTGGGGACTGAAGGTGCGCAAGATTGTGGAAGTCACAGGCATCTCACTGGGCTTGAAGGTTTGACCTGTGAATGATCACTTGAGTATGAGAAAACTTTTGGCAAGAGGGGTACTACATTTGCTTATAATCGTCCACAAGTATTTCGTAACCGTGCAAAAGACATAAATACAGTGGGAATGCATGCGTTCATCTACAGAGTAACCACTGTAAGCGGTGTTTCAAAGTTCGAGTTCGAGTTCATATGCTTGAAGTGTATTTATGTATGTATATGCGTAGAATGTATATGTATGTGTATATACATACATATGTATACCTATGTATATGTGAGGATGAGTGTGTCTGTGGGCTTGTGTGCGTAATTATTTATTGATAATAAATTCCATAACAAATATGGGAAGTTATATTCGATTAAAATGGCCCCCCAAGTATATTAATGAAATGCACAGACAGTAATATCGTTTCGTATTTTTGCAATTCAATTGAAAAATTCAATTAAAAATGTTGCTTTCAATAGCTTTTCATCTGTGTGTATGTAGTACAGTTTCATTTTCAATTATTTTATTTGCTAATGATTCGGTTTGCAATGGTTTGCACTTGTATTTGTATTTGTTTTTGTATCTTCTACTCATTTATTATAACAATTTTAACCAGTTAATGTTGTTGCTGTTGTTATATAAATAAATAAAATAATTCGTTATTAAATCAAAATTAATAAATAAAATGAAAATTACACGTGTATACTGACTGCCCCAATAATAGCTTTTTTTGTTGTTGTTGTTCTTGTTGCTCTTTCCATAAACTATTATTTAAACCTGATCAATTGATTTCTGTTTAATTTTAATTTATAATTTCAAAACCAACAAATTGTTGGCAAATAATTGCAATTGCAATTGCAATTTAGACTGACTGGACTGAACTGGCCGACTCAATTAATAATTGTTGCTGAATCGATAAAATCGTAGAGAATATTAAAATTCTTGGGAATTCGGTTGTTATTTCGTAGAGAATTTATCAGAGTTGCACAAGTAGCAATCTAGAGCTTATAAATAAGTTAATGCAACAACAATATGTTGAATTAATTGTTTACAAAGTTGCTATTTTCGTTATTAATAAAGTGTAGGGGAATTGATCAAAAGATTTCTCCACACTGGTCTTTATTGGTGTAATAATGTCATTATTATTTAAATTATTATTATTAATTATTATTATTAATTAAAAGTTAGAGGATGGGGTTTGATGGTGCCTATGGGCCGTATTTGGGAATACCATACGGTTTCTTATAATGTTCTCAATAGAAGTTGTGCCTCTAGCCTTAACAAGCCATTTCTGGTCTGATGATTCATAAGTTCCTGGTAGGTACATTGAGAACTATACTATCGGTTGCAAAATTAGGACAAGGTATACTGTAGTATTAAAACTTCATTAGAGTTCGGGCATAAAGTCTTTTTCTCGACTAAGGCTATGGCTTATTCGGTTCTTACTATTATGCTATCATTTCTTATAGGAAAGCATTTAGCCAAAATCTTTGTCATAGATTAAGCATAGGATTCTGGGCAGAGGATGCCCGATACGCTGCCAACTAGCAAAGTAATTATCAGCAGCTCTACAGGAGTCTTGAAGGACAGTCATTCGATTTAACTATCACTATCACCTTAGATCGCGTCGTATATGTTCTTTGGACATTACAGGTTCTTCTAAGGACGGTAGCAAAGCAATGTAGAAAAAATTGTTTAGAAGTTCGGATATGAAGAGACTTCACTTCACTGCAAATGAGAAGAGAATGATCAGCTGGGCCGATCTGGCATAGTTAACATTTTATAAAGCATAAGCATTTCGATTACATCAGCTAAATTGGAATAATTTCCACTCATTTCATACTCAATATTCATAGACTCTGCTGGATACATATGTATATGAAGAGGATCATCTCTTTTCTGTAATTAGATCGCAAGGCACATCCAAGATCCTCACGTGCCACTCTCCTCTTGGCAGAATTGACATTCCGGCAAATGACCTCTATATTACCAGTAAGCCTGAGGAGGTAGAAAGGGACTGTCTATGATTTCATAGGTCAGTACCACGCTCTTGTAATGAAAAGATGGAGGCTTTTAACCTTTTATATTCTGATTTCCTTGACCGGGCTCTCAGTTATAAGGGTTGCTGCAATAGCAAGATTTATTTTAGACTTGGGTTGGTTTCCTGTGGGGAATGTTTGATCCCCCATGTGTCAGTACCCCAGACTGGTAATGAAAAGACAGACGTTTTTGATTTCTCACTTTGTGACATCCTGGACTTGGCTGTCCACTATATGGATTGCTGCAGTAGCAATATTCATTTTGAACTCTGGTAGGTTCCTTCTAAGAAATGATTGATCCCCAGATTGATCCGTAATGTGTCAGTACCCCGCTTTTATAATGAAAAGATGGAGGTGTTTAACACTCCGGTTTCGGACATTCTTGACCGGGCTCTTAAATATAGAGGCGCTGCAATGGCAGTAGGATTGGTTTTCTCTAAGGAATGATTGATTCTCCAGGTTCAACGTTGACTGTGGTATTACAATAGGCTTAAATGCTGACCTAAGTGGGTGCCCTTCCTTCAAGGGAGGTGCTTCACCTTACCTAACCTGAACTAAACTAATGTGCATTCATTTTTCTACCTCTGAGATAAGTGCGGAGAATTTAATTCTAAGACAGGAGTTGAAAATAGTTGCCAATTAAAAGCAAGAGGAATACTTTCGTGTTTTATAGCTCAGCGATACATCCATTGTTACGAACACAATACGCTACTGCAACCACTATATGTACTGACTTAAGTGTATTTAAACAATTTCTATTTATTTTGTTATTTATTTATTTAAGATTTAAAATATTCATGTTGTAGCCTAAAAATATTTCAAAGTTTTCATTGAAATAAATCCTGTATTATTGAAAAACTTTTTCTTGTAATCTTTTAAAAACAAATACTTTTTGTACAAATTAAAATAATTTTTCTATGATTTGTTTTAAGATGTTGCATTTCAATGCCAAAAATCATTGGAATTCTTGCAAGAAATCTAGGAAAATTAAAAAATATTTTTTCAACAAAAATTCTTGCATTCAACTCCTGCTGTCAACTAAAGGAGTTAAGAGTTACGGTCTTAGAAAACTGCAGCATTTGGGAGGCAACAACTTGGCTTAGACGTTATTTTTTTTTAATATTTCATCATCATTGCATGGGTGGTAGCTGCAGTTGAGAGGGGGTTAAATTCGAAATTCACAATTTCTTAATGAAAACTGGTTAAGGATTTGCATTTAAAAGCATTCGCATTCGAGTTGCGAAGATTTCGTTTTTTTAAGCCTACTTTTAAATGAAATAGAAGAGGCATTAAATACATAGTAATTGAGTGAATAAAATTAAATAAAATTACAACAACAATAACTACAACTATAGCTATGTATATTAACATCATTCAATATAATCATTTCAATCAAAAACGTTTCTTTTTTTTTCCTCAGGTTTTTCTAAAGAGTCTGCCGCTGACATTTAGTTTTGCCATTTAAAGTATGACAAAGAGAGAGAAACAAACTATTTTTGCTGCTGCTGCTTCTGCTGTTGATGTTTTTAAAAATATTTTTAGTTTTAATTATAGTTGTTGTTGCTGGTTTTCTGTAATCCATAAAATCGTAATTAAAAATATTTTTTTTAATAAAAGCAGACGACATCATCATCAACATCAACAACAACAACAACATAAAAACACAAATTAACAACAAATTAGTTTGAGTACCTCTTTCTACTTTTCCTATGTTGTTGTTGTTGTTGTTGTTGTATGTTGTCTGTTTTAAAAAGTAAAAATTTTTTAAATTTTTTTATTACAGGAAAAATAAAAATAAAATTGAAAATGAAAAACAGAAAAAGTAGAAAAAGCAGAGCAAAAATGTTGCAATAATTTCTCAGACCTTAACATACAGCTACCATAGTTACTAGTTACGGTTGTGTTTTGCGACAGAAGTTATACGGTTAATTGTGTACAGTGCATAACAAAAAATTGTTAACATATTACGTCAATATTACGATACAACTTCTTACACCAGAATGCAAAGATATTTGTTGTTGCAATAGCTTAAATGGTTCCTGACTAAATTCAAAATGAATTCAAAACGATTGTGTCCTATACTGTATGTCTACATTAGAGTGGCTTTCGTCCAAACATCTAAAGTTCTTAAAAACTGATAAGGGTGTGCCGAGCCATGTAGTCCCTAGTGGAAAATCGAGCATTAATTCGTTAAATCTGGTATTATCCAGTTAATCAATTGAATCCCGATCATTTATGTGTTAGTGAGGGAATGCTTCGCACTAAACCTAGAATAGCTGCCTCAGTAAATCAACCTGGCTTGTAGGCGTACAGCCTAGAATGCAGAGCTAGGCTACTGCGGTATATGTTTTTAATAGGCATTACAATAGTGCCTCTGTGCTCCTTTGTAATCGGGCAGGAACGATACCATCCGGGTGGAAACCAAAGTGTTGTAGCATGTTAGAGTCTAGCACTCCTAACGTTCTTTATGCCAGAGTCTTTCAATGGTGCATCTCGTTGCATTAACCGTACATACTATACATAATTGGTCATTGTAACCCCTCACACAGGATTGCGACCTAGCTCCTCACACCACTTATGTCGTGTGTGTTATTTTGATATATGAGTGGCGGAGCCTATAGTTTAATGTCGACTTCGAATGACAGATAAGGTAGAATGACTACATCATGCCGGAAAATCAATCTGTCAAGCTGACAAGGATTGGAGCGCCAAATATCCTCTATATGCAGCTCGCAAGAGATGAGCATTGAAAGTGGACAACAGTCTCCTCTTCCTCAACGGATCTGTACCCACGGCAGAAGTCATTAGATAGGAGCTGCATATATTCCGCATGTATCTCCGTAACACAATGCCCTGTAAGCATGTCCACTGTGGTGCGGCTTTTATTCATCGAGGGCCAAGTGTACCTAGTCGTGGAGCAGGACTCCTCATTGACCCAGGATAGGATGGCCAACTTGAACGAGGTAAGGGTTATCCCCAAGTCGACTGAAAAGGATTCCGGAGGTAGTGCACCAGCCCTGGCAAGTTCGTCAGCTCTGCAGTTTCCCGGAATATTACTGTGCCCGGGGACCCAGATTAGTGTGACCTGCTACACATAATTGGCACATAATTTGTTATCGTATTCGTAATAAAATAAAATTGTTTTACTTTTGTTAAAGACTGTATGACATACAATTCATGAGCATAAGACATAAATTATTCACATGATTTAAGTGATTCATTACTTTAAAAGGTACATTTTATTTCAGTTGGTTGTATGTATGTTTTTTTGTTCTGTTTCTTGTTGTTGTTGTTTGTTATAATTTCTGTGATATTTTATGCTTTAAATGTCAGAGTGTTTGTGACAAATTTTAAAACAATTTCATCTCTTTTGTTGAAAATGAAATGAAACAACAACAGCAACAACAACAAGAATTCAAATTTAAATTTAAATTGAAACTGAAACTTAAACTTTGTGAATGGAAAAAAATAGAAATTTTTTTACATGGTAGACGAACGAATGAACGGAGAAAGGGAGCAACGGGTTAGTCGTAATGAATTTTTATGTTGGTGAACGAAACGAAATTGTTTTTAAATTTCGAAAAAACAGCAAAAAAAAAAAACCATTTCATATGACAAGAAAATTTTCATTAAAAAAACCAACAAAAATAAAATAAAAGAAACGTAGTTTTTTTTAATTCTTTAAAATGAAGACAATTTAATTTGAAAAGCAATAAAGAAACCTCAAGACAATGAAAACAAAAGTGAAGTTATTCTTTTTCTTCGTCTTTATTGGGGTTAAAGTTTAAAAGAAAAGGAATTTCTTTTTTAGTTTGGCATTTCTATGCCAAAAAATAACTTCATAATGTGAATTGCTTGTTGGAAACATAAACAAAAATTATTTGAAGATTTAAAACTTAATATGAGCATACCGATCATATTGGATTTATTGGAATGAAAACAAGAAGTATTTTTCATATCATACATACATACATACATACATAATTGGCCATTACAACCCTTCGTCAGGATTACGGCCTAGCTTCTCAACACCACTCATGTTGTGTGCGTTGATTTTATACATGAGTGGCGGGACCTACAGTTTAAAGTCGACTCCGAACGACAGATTTTTTGAGAAGCTTTTCATGGCAATTTTTACTCTCAAAGTTTTTGCCAGAAATCTGCTGAGAGGAAGTCGCCGAAGAAATACTTTTCGTATTTTGTTTTTGATGTCTGGCCTGGGATTCGAACTCGGGCCTTTCGTCTAATAAGCCAACACACTACCTACTAGACCATCATGAAATATTCATGCTGACTTAGTACTGTAATTATATAATCTTTTGTACTCCTCTCCAATTTCATTGGGTATTCAAGCCTATTGCCAAAGCTACTGACAAACTTCAGGATGCTGTTCGGTGTCTATAATGGCAATTTTCTTTCTGGGATGTATTAAGACCCCAGAGGTTCAAATAATGTGTTCCGATGATTCATTCTCATCTTCACTGAATCTACATATTGAGCTCAACACAATATCCTCCCCCCCCCAGTTTGAATAAGTGTACCCTGAGTATTCAATGGCCTTCTGTTAGAAGACCGTTTGCCAACATAGGCAACACATGGATGATAATCTGATGGCATGGCTCAGATTGCAATTTTCCAACAAATATTTTGATTGCCTCCAACCCACTTGCTTTGAAGAGTTTTTATTTCCCTGTCGTGAGCATAGCTCTTCAAACATTCGCACCTACATAGCATACATACATGATTACAATCCTTTAGTTAGAGTTCTGACCTAATTTCTCAAACCACTTTTGTTGTGTGTATTAATTTTATACATGCGTGGCCGGACCTGCAACATAAAGTCGACTCCGAACGACAGATTTTTATGGCAATTTTCTTTACTCACAGAATTTTTTTTTTTTTTTGTCAGAAATCTGTTGAGAGGAAAACGCCGAAGAAATGTTTGTTTCATAATTCATTTTGTTGGAGATGTCTGACCTGACCCGTGGCCTCACGTCTAATAAGCCAACACACTACCTACTAGACTATGGTGACTTCACATTCATATCTACTCTACAGAAAGATTCTGTCCCATCAATGGAGCAGAAGCTCATATCCTTACAAGCTTGTTTGCCTTTCCATTGCCTACAATATCAGCAGTGGGTAACCTTATTTTGCTTATCCAGCCGTTACAGCTGCTTCAGATGGTCGCACATTATTTTCAAATACTGGTATAGCGAGCCGTTAGGCTTTCAGATAGTACTGTTATGCCTTGTCTTTTGTACCTCCCATTCGATGTAACGTTTGAAATATTTTGAGATTCCCACCCTACGATCTCTATTTTAAATTTCTCTTTTATGCTCTATGCGCTTAGGTGTATGCACATAACTCAGTAGCTTTAGGATAAGCTTCGTTGGGACTAGACTTATCGCGCAAGACTCATTAGGACTCATTGAGACAAGACTCATCGTTCTGCCTTTTTGTAGTTTTCCAAGTTTTTATTTCCATGAAAATCTATTTCTCTTTGAACAAATACCTCGGTTGACAGACTTGTCTTCTTTAGTTACCAACTGGTCTCTTCAACGATTGAATGTAAGTGTATATAGAAGAAGAGGTTATCAACAATATATCCAAGGAGCTCTCAGAGCCTTGCCGTTCCAGAGAGTATGATGTCAACAACGAAGATGATAGGGAAGTCGAGAAACATTACTTCTTGAGGAAAGTAGAAGTCAAAAAAATGTAAAAATGTATTTACCACTACAGAGCACATTGTTTCTTAATAAAGATAGATTCTTGCTTGCCAGCTATCTTAAAAGAAAATTCTCAAGATCGAAATTCTTAAGGCGAATTGGAAACATTTGTGCATATGGAGAGGGAGACTGAAGAAGGAGGTTTCCCTAACTACTGTAGCTAGGTTGAAATCGAATAAGTGGCTGGTGATAGGATTGCTTGTATAAGTTTTGTAACGGCCCCATATCTCTCATTGCAATGGTAGGAGTAAGTGTATGGAGTGGAAGACAAATGCTTTATATGAGCAGGTTAAGTCAGGTTAGGTTAGCTGGATGCTTGCCGTTCAAAGGCACACTCTCTCCATGGCCATATGGGCCATATGACCCTTTGTACTACCCTGTGTGAGGTAAGCTCACTTGTCATGATACGTCAGTAGTGGGTTTGGACCATCATGACCTTCGGATGGTACCGGCCAGTTACCTTATTTACTTGAGTAAAAGTTACAATTATTTTCCATTCCAGATTAATAGAATCACAAGTAATTTCTATTTCTACTCATCTCTGGCTTACAGTGTCCATTTCAATTGAAGAGACTGCAATAATGCTGTCGTAATTTTATTTTCATATCTATTTAAGTACGTTCGTTAAAGTCTCAGCTCAATTACATTTGATAGAAAGTCTTATGCAATAATGCTCTGTCTGTTTATAATCATAATATTGCCACATCTGGTGGCAATAAAACAATTTATAATTTTCGTTTTTCGTTTTCGTCTTCGTTTTTTATCCTCTTTCTTTATTTTCTATTTAAATTTCCTTTTCATTTAAAAAATGTGTGTGCGTCTGTGTTTCAAAAGCTTTCTTATGGCACAAGACGTAACGTAATGTTATAATGTTACGATGGATGGTAGAGATGGTAATGCCGTATAATTCAATTTTATTTTATTTCACTTCTTTTCCTTCATTCATTTCATATTTCACAAAAAAAAAAGAAAGAAAAACGAAAGCGAAATGAGATTTTCTAGCTTCATAATGTTGTTAAATTACTTTAACTCATAAGAAACTTACTTTCAACACACTCTACACTCTACGCAACACACTACATTACACTGCACTGCACTACACTACACTTGTTTTTAACACACACGTAGTTTGGAGGAAACATTTTCTATTTTCATTTCGTTTAGTATTCTTCTTTCTAGAAAATACTTCCATATGCAAAAGTGGTATCCAAAAAAAAAAAAAATAAAAACAAAAACAAAACAGAATTCAAGAAGAGAGAATAATAAAATAAACTTTATATGTCAACATATATTTACACACTTATTTACACAATCACATGAAGTAGTGTAGATGTAGAGGACGAGAAACGTATACACATAAACATATAATTTGTATACATGACGCCCACTAACACGCCCACTTGTCACAATTACAGTCGTAAGAGTATGTTGAATTTATGCTCCAAAAGCTGTTGACAGCTGCTGTCATTTAAGAAGTAAAGCAGAGTGGATTGGCTTTCTTATTGTTGGCAGATTGCTACAGTTTTTGATATCAGTTCTTACACAAAGAGTGTCAAAATTTTTTGAGTTTTTTTTTCATACAACCGAGGATCCGAGTAAAAAAATATTTCGCAGGCTGTTACTGGAAAGAGTAGGGAAGGCATAGACAAAATGCCAATATGGCCATAGAATTATATTATAGTGAGCCAGTTATTTAGGTACCAGTCTATCAGTGTATTTTGCGCTTTTTATTTTGCTACACATCTACTGCTCATCGCATCTTTTAGTTGTTTTCCTCTAGCTACAGCTATGCTAGTCTAAACAGTCTAAAAGAGTTCTTTCTAAGTACTAGCTCTCTACTTAGGGTCGTCATAGAATCAATCGCCCTTTGTAGCTCTGACGTTTGGTGGACGCTATGCAAATACCAATGTCACTACAGGCTCATTGATAGACTGTGTAGGCATGCGGCTGTCTTGATACTCAGTTCCACTCCAACGAAGGCATTATTTGTTACAGTGTATGTCGATTCAGACCAGTCTAACTTACTATTGGAGCAGAGGAACTCACTACAGTTTAACCCTGACACATTCCTTTCGATTACATAGTTCCGTATAGTTCTCTGCATAGCAGATTTGATTTTATGATTCGAAGTAAGGACATCTGATCTGACGATCACGTCGTTTCAAGTAATAGTCTTGAAGTATATACCGATGAATCCAAAATACTAGCCGGAGTAGACTGTGAGATATATGTACAGAGTTCTGACCTTCTGACCTTAGACTTTGGAGTATGTTGCCTGACCCCAGCATTGTTTTCTAGGCTGAGGTCATGGCTGTACTGAAAGCTACCTAAAGCCTCTTTGTTGGTGGAATTTTTTACTCATACAGTTAGGCTTCGTTCAAGTCCCATAGCTTTATAAATGTGTGGAGTTTTTCCAAAAAAAATTACGGCTTATTTAGAGGCCAAGGGTGTCAGATCGCAGGCTTTTCGTTGGATAAGGTACGAAACTCACAATCACCGATATGTTTAAGTTTAGGTTAGAGGACGCGTGATTGACATTGAGACAAGTATAATACTCAGAGGTCAAATTGACAATTTTTCAATACGTCCTAAAGGACAGAGGATAATAAAGAAGATAGGAAAGGAGGAATTTCGATATGATACAAGGCAATAGCTTCAGTTAAACTGGGTATTCACCGGTCACTTTACAGGATAGATAAGCTTGTTTGTCAGTAGAACGATACGTGCAATGTGAGAATTCTCGAATTATTGCAGTTCACAGAGGCTACTGACCTTTTAAAAGACATACCGATATGCTTGACATTCTTTCAGAATCCTTCTGCAGAAGTTGTAGGACCAAATCTTTTCATGAAGAGGTGGCAGTTCTAGAGTTTTGATTTTCTTTCAAACCATTTATTTACCAAAGGCAGTGTAAGTTCTTCTGCAGGATAGGCTATTTTGCTGAGTTATTTTTGAATATTTTGTGTGTCTCATAATTGAAAGATCACTTCTATGTACTGAGGCTGCCCTATGACCTCTTGTTCGATGGAGAAATTCTGGGTATTCCTTTACGAAAACACAAAACATTCTTCCTTCAGACTGTATTATTCGAGTAGTTTGATTTGCTTTGACGAACTTTCTGGTTGGTAAAGTATGTCTCCATTGTCTGGCAAGATCACTACTTTTCCTGTCATTAACCAGTAAGTCCAATTCAAATTACTTATGGAAAAATACCAGGCCATTATCACACCATATAACAAACAATTTTAATTAGCTACCCACAGCTGTTAACACATGAAAAATTTATTCATGTACTTGTCTACATATTAGTTTACATTTCAGTTGAATGTATGCACACATGCATATGTATGTATGTATTAGAGTGTGAGTACATACATGTGCTTACACACTTATATTAGTTTGTTATGCCATACGGTTGTAGAAGAAGTTGAAAAAAAAATGGAAAAAAGTGGAAAAAAACATTAATTTGAGGGAAAAAAGTTGTAGTTTTTCCTTCCTTTTTGATAAATTTTTTACAATTATTTAAATGAAATACAAATTTTATGCCTACTTGAGTTTTGTTAAAACATGTCCTTTATAAAGAGTACCCAATGAACATACACACACACTTACTCTAGCCTACACATGTACCATACGTACATAGTTTTACTCAACACTCAACACACATTTATTCATCAAAAACTTGTAAAATGTGAAACAAAAAAAAAACAAAATCCAGCAGTACGCTACAATAGGCAGAAGTGGCTATTAGAAGTGATACGGGTGTCAGTTCAGAATGAGCTGCGTAGAGATTTTTATTCATTATGCGGCTTCTGGAAGTATGGGAATGGAAAAAGGAAAAGAGACAGAATCATAGCCTTGTGTGTGTGTTATTTCTCTACATATTTTTTTTGCCAGTAGCATGCCACACAGTCGCATAGTTAGGCTGTCAACACAATTTACTTCTGTTCTCGCTGCATTTGTGCCAAACATGGCAAAACAGAATCTCTATGAAAAAGAGTTCATAGAGACGTGCATATGATGCGTAAGTTTTTATACATGAATTGTGCGTTAAAGCCATATTTGTACTACAATTGTGTATGTGTGTGTGCGTGTGTATTTGTGTTGGCCTTATTTGTCATAAGGAGAAAAGTAGTTGGCAAAATAAAATGCTGATGACGATGACGACAAGGAAAAACAAATAAATGTTTCGACAATAGAAGTAAAGACCCACATTTAATATGCAATTGAAACTTGGTACTATAAACACACATACATACATATTACACACACACACATTTACAGTTCGCTTTTCAACACGCATTTACTTAACAAAATTCTTTCCCACATCGAAACACACTCATCATCATAACGTCCTCTGGTAGTAGCAGCAGCAGGCCATGGACAAATATTCATGGAAAGCAATTTTCTTTCTTTCCTTCTGATACACTGGAGTCGAGAGTTAAAACTTGGTTGCTTTGTAGCCAAAACCAACTATTCAATTGCTGTACTATTGTTGCCACATATTGTAGCTCTGTGTTGTTGCTGCTGTATGGAATTTTTTCAAAGAGCCTTACCAGCCAGTAAATGTTGCAGTTGGGTTTTAAACCAGATTATGACGCATTTAGAGTTGTGGCAGAGTATACGTATGCATGAGAATAGCGTGGCATTAGAAATTTCTCTGCTGTATCTGAGGCATTACGCTTCTAGGAAAAGTAAATCAAAATTCAAAAATGTTTGGAATTCTTTTCAATTCAACTTTGTTATCCTCTAATGGTGCTGGTGATGGATTGGTAAGGAATTCATTTTTAAGGTTAAGCTTTGCAAGGAATTCTGGAATAAATAGAAGCAAGAAAGTGCTTCATTTATCACAATTAAAAAGCTTTGTCAACGATTGATTAGCTAAACATAGAGTTTGTAGAACTATTACAACAGCAGACGTCAAATCAAATGAACTTCGTTTAATTGTTACTTGGGCATCTTGCCAACAAGACTGTGTACAAAATATCATTATTAACTTGGCCCATAAGTCCAGGAACTCAGTAGTGGCCTGTTGTGATGGCACTTCAAAAACTCTCTGACAAGTCCTTATTAAGCGTTCTTGACAATCAGTATCAGGGTTTCAAATTAAAACTTAACAACCTTATGATTAAGCTGAAAACCGGGCTCACAGTTTAAGGAATTTAGGGAAACAATCGAGTGACACTCGAGGTCAAAGAGCAAACCTTCCATACAATGTCTGCAGAAATAATTTGCAGCCAAGTGACCTCTCCACATACCTACTCAGCATGCAGTGATCCACGAGAATATAAGTATACAAACGGACAGAGACATTCAGAAGATCCACTTAAAAAAGTTATTCAGTACGCCTTCTATTCACTTTAGGCCACATGAGTCGGACAATGAAACAAGGTTTTCTTCTAATGGACTGCCTAACAGAGGTCAAGAGTATGCCTTCTATTGTATGTGAATTGGAATTCGATAGGAGAATGCCTGCACAAATACCGGGAAGGTTCCTGTGCCCAGGAATTCATATGATCTTCACACAAAACTACCGCGAGAAGCAATCATGCAAGTTGTGGCAGATACCAAACAGTTTAAGCCTGAAAGTTAAGGCAATCGATAAAGATATGATGGTCGTCTGACGCTTAGAGAATATAGAAACACTAGTAGTTGGAGCTCCATTGCTCAGTGTCACATACACAGCATGATTTATAGCTTTAACTTGTCCAGTAGCGGATTACAGTAGTCAGACAGTCCAAGAGATATGTTAAGGTGAAGTGCTGCAAAGAAAAATCCACAACCTACTAAAAATTCAAAGTAATTACGAGTTTGTGGACATGTTCGATCGGACAATCAGGCCGGTTTTGCGAGCATTCGGTTCGCATGAGATAGTATGGAACTGTTTGAGTTGTTGAATATCCCCGAACATGTTGTATTTCATGGCAACGAACAGACAAGTGGGCTTGCAAGTAGGTGAGCTTCCATTCCGCTTTAAAAACAATAATCTTTCTATAGAATGGAGAAGAGGAATTTTAAGCAGTAAACTCGGTGAAGGAATACATAGCTAGAGAGGAAAAGTGTTCTTGTGTCGTATATTTATCAAATAAAATGCAATTCTGTAGGGCAAATACGATACACGATGTATCAGTCAATCCAGAATTGATAAGAGGAGTGAGATGAGTCATTAGAACTCTTACTTGGAGACCGTAAGGCATTCAAGTATCTCAGAAGGAAACACTTGAGAGCTTACCAAGTACTAGTCGAGGAGGATTAATCGTTACTGAGCAACATACCTTTAGGTTTAATGCAGGGCAATAGCGAGACATTTTAAGGATTCCCTATGCAAGCAGAGGACAATACAATAGACCGTTTGGCCGCAGTGCTCTAGCACCTCTTTATTACGGAGCACTGCGAGATTAGATTGATGGCAAGGGTCTGGAACAGATCCCAGAGACTTAGAAATTATTGAACATCTCCTCTGCAACTGTCCAACCCTTAGTAGGTTGAGTTTGAGGACTCTGGACAGGGGCTGCTTCGAAGATTTGGACTGTTTGTCGAGTGCCAACATTAAGGCTTTCCATAGATTCATTAATAGGTTGGTTGTAAAGTGCTAGGGCTTCAAGCTTATAGTCAAGCTCTTTTGTATGTTTGTGGCCTATTTTTTTCTCCGTCTCCTTATCCTCCCTTACTTACTTCTTATCCTCTTCCCTATCATCTTTACAGTCCTCTCTCCCTTAGGGTATTGCACTTGTCCCAATGAGAAATACACGTCCTCAAAACCTAACCTAACCTAATCATCAGGCCTAACTAAGCTTAGAAAGAGTTAGAAAGGCAGTCCGTGTAGCCCGTTTAAATATCAGGGAAACTCGCGTTGGAAAACCAGATGCCAAAACAGCACTTGGGCGTTCTAAGAGCGAGATAGATGTAGTGTTGTACGACCTTAAAGAACTAAACTTCCATACAAAGGTATGCAAGAAACAAAGCTGAATGAAGAGGTATTTTGTGGAAGGCCACGGTAGTATTAGAGCTCTAGCTCCAAGGCCTTTATGTAAACCCCTTCATTACTTTAAAATACATCTTTAAAGTGTTCTTATACTCTTCAAATCATTATTTCTTAAAACTTTCTCTTTTTGAGTTCATTTTAAAATCATTTTTCATATTTTCCTTCCACCTTCCATCAAACAACCCCAAAAGGATTACATTTATCAAAAAAAAAAAAGATACTTCAGTTACAAAACATTGTTAAGTTTTTGACATACTTCCTGAATTATTAGACCCCAAGATGAACTGCCAAAACACAAAAAAAGTTTCCGTTTTGTTAACAAACTAAACTAAAGTCATGTGTAATTTACATTATTAAACACGAGTGACACGAGTGACACATGTGACAACTGCATGTCAACACATCATCCATCACATTCTGAACTGCGACATTTCCAATTGCCAACTGTTCTTTATACTTTTTCTATGTGTGGAGAGAGAGGAAAGAAATCAAATTTAAAATCCGAAAAATAAAAAACTCCGTTTTTACTGGAGTTCAAACATCAAACATTTATAGGATAAACAGCGTATAACCAGCATATAAATATAACCATAAAGAGGGAGTGGGTTTTATGCCAAAAACCACACGCACACGCACACACATGTGGCATAACATATGGATGGATTTGTTAAACATAAATTTATTTATGTAAGGCACCTATCCATCATAGGGTAACACTTTAGGAGATGCTAGAAAAATTTGTTTTAATTCTGATAATTTCGTATACATTCCCTCACAATGGATTACCCTTTCACAGTACATGTGTGTGTGTTGTTTGGATGGCATAAATTTGAAAAGCTGTTCTCCAAACCATAAAACATTTTATTTTACGCTTAAATTATGCCAGTGTATGTTGAATTAAGATTAAAAACTTTTTTGGGTGCGTTTCTATACAAAAAAAAAATATTCGAATAAAAATAGGAAAATTCGTATAAAAAAAAGCTTATTGTGTGTGCCTTTTATTAATAATTTGCATACATTTGTCAATGTATGTGTGCACACATACGTTTACAGTTTAATTTAACAATTGAAGGCGTTTATTCAACACACTTATTTAACTTACTTGCTCACCTCCTATCTTCCTGCCTTCCTATCCACCACCACCATCAGCCAGCCAGCCATTGACTTTGGATTTGTTTGTCATACTGTCTGTCTGTTTGCTTTTTTGTTGTTGTTATCGTATAAATTTTTTGAAATAAAATTTCAACTAAAATCTCGTCTATGAATTGTATTTGAATAACAGCAACAAAACAATATCAATAAAAAAAGAATAAAAAGAGAGAATAAAAACTAAAGCATATGTTGACTCTGAATAAGTTATAATTCGTTTACAGCGAGGGTAGCTCAAGAAGTGTTCTTTAAAAAATATTTCATAAATCACTTGCACACATTACACATCATTTTGTAAAAATCCAAAAAAACTGTTTCATAAAAATAGTACCTATAGAAGTACTTTCTCTTTAAGAAAAAGTACCAGAAGTACTTTTTTTTATAAAAGGTACCAAAATATTATTTCATTTAAAAAAACATGCAAAAGCTAAAGCGTATAGTCCCTTACATAAAATCATAAAATAATACTCAAGAAAGTACTTTCTGCTTAAGAAAAAGTACCAGAAGTACGTTTTTTTATAAAAGGTACCAAAATTTTATTTGATTTAAAAAAAAACATGCCAAAAACTACATTACAGAGTCATTTTACATAAAATTATAAAATACTGCTCATAAAAGTACTTTCTGCTTGAGAAAATGTACCTGAAATACTTTCTTTTATAAAAGGTACCAAAATTTGTGTTGTTTGTATAAAAAACATGCAAACAAACTACAGCACATAATCCCTTTACATAAAATCATAAAATACTGCTCATAAAAGTACTTTCTTCTTAAGAAAAAGTACCAAAATTTTATTTTATTAAAAACAAATTATGCCAAAAAACTACAACACAGAGTCATTTTACATAAAATTACAAAATAATACTCAGAAAAGTACCATTTGCTTAAGAAAAAGTACCAGAAATACTTTCTTTTATAAAAGGTACAAAAATTAGTTTTGTTTGTCTAAAAAACATACAAAAAAACTACAGCACAGAGCCCCTTTACATATCAATCATAAAATTATACTCATAAAAGTACCTGTTGCTTAAGAAAAAGTACCAGAAATACTTTCTTTTATAAAAGGCACCAAAATCCAGCAAGTCTGAAACGATGCTTAGAGGCTCAATTGTTTGTTGACTATATAATGGCCTCAATGTCATTACTCATGCTTATTAGGTACGAATTTCAAAGCTAAAGAAGGCTTTAAATTTCTAGTTAGAACAGAATGACACTCTATGTTGAAATCGCAGCATATTCGTCCGCAGAGTAGTCGACCGTACAGTAGCGGTCCCCAGAGTAGTCGTCCGTAGAGCAGCCGTCCGTAGAGTAGGCGAATGTAGAGTAGCCGCCCGTAGAGAAGCCGTTCGTAGAGAAGCCGCCCGTGGAGTAGCCGTCCGTAGAGTAGGCGACCGTGGAGTCCCGTTAGCCACTACACAATGACCTGAGATTAGCGGTCAGTGATCAGTAGCCTTTAGGAAACGTGCATAAAACTTCAATGGGAGTTGATTAGGGGTACCATGGCCTTTTTAGAGTTAAGGAATATACTCAACAGAGATTTCACTACTGTTTGGCTGACATGGAATATAGAAGTACGCAAAGTAGTTGCTCTCTTAAACAAGATGAATTCAGAAGAGTGATTAATGGCCATTACTTCGGTATGAGACATATTACAGTAGCCTGGGAAGATTATGAAAAACGTCTCTCTTCTCTCTCTCTACTTTATCTCGTAACGTTTAAAGTATAATCCCTTATCCCGATTTAGTTTAGATGTGGTATAGCAAATGTCATTTGCCTTTTAAATGTACCACAAAGGTTATTTTAGTACCTTTTCTTCCATGTTTTCACAATTTTGACCCTTCCTCCTACTTACCAGAAAACTCTCCATAAATACGTTATTACAATACAATTTAAACAGCAACTACTGCACCCAGGAACTCTATTTAGTTCCAGGAAAAAAAGAAAACCGAAAAACTTTTTAAACAAAAAACATTTTTTTTTATTTAAATCTACTGCTGGTTTCATTTCATTGTGGGACTTTTATTTTAAAATGATTGTTTTTTTTTGTTTTTTGTATGTTTTTCATAAATTTTCAAACAGTATCTGCTGTGAGTCGTACAGAAACAAAATGCAAAAACTTTTATAAAATTTAAAACAGAAAAACAAACTCTCCAGTGTATTGAATAAAACAAAAACTGAATAAAATCATACAAAGGAAATAAAGAAACAAAAATGAAAACGAAAACAAAAAAAGAATTAAAAACAAAATATCTCCATAATGTAGTCACAACAAAAAGTCAGCTGGGACAAGCCCACCCACGCACAGTGGGACTACTTTCGGAAATTGGTTGCGTTGTGACAAGAACTTTTTTTGAGTCATGCTTCGGATTATCCGCAAGTAGCACAGAAAATGCAAAGTGCACTTTTTTAGAATATAAGTTACTTCCAGTCTAATAATACAGATTCTGCGTTGAGGAAAACGAATCACCAGAACAAGGGCAGTGCAAAGGATTTTATGGTCGCAGTTCTCTAAAGCCATTACATACATATATAATTGTTCATTACAATCCTTCAGCCAGGATTACTTACAACCTGGCTTCTCACATCACTTATGTAATGTGTGTTAATTTTATATATGAGTGGCAGGACCTACAGTTTAAAGTCGTTTCCGAACGACACTCTCCCATAGCTTTTGCTAGAAATCTGCTTAGAGGCAGTCGACGAAGAAATATTTTTTTATACTTCGTTTAATTGACGATGTCTGACCTGGGGTTTGAACCGTCGCCTTACGTCTAATAATCCAATACACTACTACTAGAATTACGCAACAATAATAACAATGGTCTTTCTCCCGTTTATTTAAGTACAGTTCGACACCTTGATACAACCAATCCATGGTCTATCGCCCACACATTTGCAAGAAGATCGTTCCCAAAAGCAAATATGCCTTGAAACACACAGCAACCCATCTCTTTATCTAATGTGAAGTGTAGTTTAGCCTGTCGTTACAAGTCTAGAATCTTTATATAGGCTAATGGATAGTCCCTCTAAATGTTATAATTGACTTCTAAAATATGCAGGGGGAAAAAGTGTTACCAAGGTTTCTGAATTTCAGAATTCAGGGGCTTGAAGAAGCCTGTTAAATAACCTCTTGACTCCAAGCTCGATAAAATCAACAGCAAATATTAAAGGAAGTTCAGTTAATGTCAGCCTGCAGAACAGTAATATTTTACTCGCCTCTTTAAATTTAGTCAGAAAGTCGCCTGATCCTTGATCATTAACTCGAATTGATAACAACATCACTGGAGACATTTCTGACAGCGTCACCTCTTGTAAAATACTACTTAATGAACAGGACTCCTCACACCACAGTAAATATAACAGACCAACATATTTTCATAAAGATATCCAGAGAGATGGCAACCCCATTATTCCATAACATGCTAATTTGTTGTTTTCTATTTAAATGCATCTTTCTAGTACTTTTGTAAAGCGAATTGTAAAACAATTTCTTTAAAACTGACCTATTCATGGCATTTTCGAATTCAGGCTTTCATAAATACTCATGAAAGAAATCAAATATTAGAGGATAATCCTATCCATTATATTAAAATATACAACCCTTTGATAGTTTTTAAAGTAAAAAGGGCTGTCATTTTAAATTTTGTGTTTTTCCTGGCCCACAGTGACATTATCTTGCAATACTACTGTAACTGGCTTTATCTATACTCATAGTATTGTACTGTTTTTAAACTGTATATGAATAACAAAACAGACAAAAATATTCGCGCACACATGCAATCGTTGAGGAAGGAACAGAAGAAAAAAGAGGAAAAGAAATGAATTTTAAACTGAACAATTTCAAATTTTTCTTCCTTTTTCTGTTGCTGCAAACAAAAACGCACAAAATTGAGCAACAACAACAGCAACAACAACAAAATAGAATAGCAACAGGAAAGAAATTACAATGATAGTTTCATCAGCTATTCTCATATATAATCTCCAGATAAAAACGTTGGCAAAAAAAATCAGAAAAATGAAATCAAAAACGACAGTAAAAGTCTTGTGTGGCAAAAAAGGAAGGAAAAGAAACATAAAAATGTTTCACAAAAACAATCTTTGACTTTTGCTATGTTGGAATTCCTGATCCCCATCATATTTGCCCCATCATCATTGCCGTTGTCCTGGTGCTCGTCATCGCCATCTTTATTATTGTAATATTAAGGACTCCCGTGGAACCAACAGTAGACGCTGAGCGCAAGGATTTGCATTTGAAGAAAAATTTTTCCGTTCAAAAAATTCAAAAGAAACTTTTCCTGGCTTAAAAAATATGAATAATTCGTGGCTGTTATAACGCGAGTATTTTTTTTTTTCAAATAAAATTCACTTAAATAAGTGTTTTCAAATGTAATATTCCATCAAGTAATAGAATTTTCATCTCTTTTCAGTTACTTTGTTAAAGAGTTTGAATTCGTTTTAAATGCAAATGCCGAGGCAAATGAATGAATGAATGAATGAATGAAGTTTTTAGTGGCTGATGGGGAAAGTACAATTTTTTTTTAACCGAAAACTCGTTTAATAATGAAACGAAAAGGGGTTAGAAGTTGAAAAAATATTCGAAAAAATAAGATTTTAAGGTGGCCAGCACAAAATAATTTCCATATGGCCTCAAAAGCAAGATATCCTTTTAAAATTAATGAAGAAAAGCAGTTTAAACTAAAAAATCCTTTGACATTTCATTCACAGTAGGCTCAAAAATAAAAAAGTACAGAGAGAAGTGGATATAAATACAAATACAATCAGTTTCCTGAGGATTTACGTACATCGTTCAACCACCGTCAGAACCTGAATTGCAACTCTGGATAGAAAATTTATTCCTTAAAAAAAAAACTCTCTAGAGTGCTCAACCTTCACAGAAATAACATCTCCTCCTCGTTTTACCACCCCCCCCCCCCCACATAACTTAATATGTACTTAATTGGCCATTACAATCCTCAAGTCAGGATTACAACCTAGCTTCTCACACCGCACATGTGGTGTATGTTACTTTAACGCATGAGTGGCGGAACCTACAGTTTAAAGTCGACATCGAACTACAAATTTTTGAGAAACTTTTCATGGTAATTTTATGCATTATCAAAGTCTTTGCCAGAAATCTGCTGAGAGGAAGTCCCCGAAGAAATACTCTTTCATATTTCGTTTTGTTACAGATTTCTGACATGGGGTTTGGCCTCACGTCTAATAAGCCAGCGCAGTAGCTACTTGACTACGACGACTTCTTAATCTCCACATACCCTGTAAAAATATATATGATCGGTATTTCTGTCCTGCGGTTTCAATCCGTGGCCTCACTTCTAATAAGCCAACACACTAGCTACTAGACTATCGCGACTTCAGCTCTACATATCCTGTAAAAATCTGCATAGACTCTATGCCACGCCCCCTTTATTAACCTGACACAAAAATATCTCGTAAGGAAACCAATAATCAGTCTCGAGTTAGCTTGTCAAGCACCCACGAAGAGCCAGTTCTAACGTTCTCCAATGATAATCAAAGATTTCGAGCTATAGAACAATCCTACTTATCCTCTCAAAGTCTTTGCTTTCTCATCCAAATTCATTCCTTAAAAAGTCCAAACAGGTAGCAAATTGAAGAATTACAATTAACAATCATCCCAGTATAGAAATAAGTATCTAATCTAGCATGGGCGTAAGCTTTTCTGAGCATGCTATCGTATTCCAGAACTTGACAGAAACTAATTCTGTCTTTTCCCAAGCTCCAGTTAAAAACCAATCTGCATCGTACACCAAACAAATCAGGGCAGCTTAACTGCTAACAAAAATCATATAAAAATCCGCACAAGAAGAAAAGAGATTTCCTACGGCTTTAAGTGCCTGCTACGCAGCAATAATCTAACATCGGTGTAGTTTTCCTCGCCCTATGAAAGAGGTGTTGACGAAAATGCGAATCCTTTTCTCCATAGATCAGAGAAATAATGGATTTCATTACTCTGTTAGGTAGGTAGGCAGAAGTGGCTGTCCCCTCGATGGAGTCATGAGCGGATACACTTAAGCCGTACAAAGGGCCCATTGTGATACCACAGTTCCACATTCTCCCCTAGACTAGGAATCACTCGGAGCTTCCGATGAAGCGACTAAGACTGCCAATATCCATGATATTGATCATCCACAACCTTTGCTCTGTTACTGCCAATAAAAAGTTGTTAATTTCTAAATAAAAATTTAACACATTTGGTCACCTTAATATTTATTTTTCTGACAATTTTATCCACAAAGCAATCAACAGGCTGATGATGACTCAAGCCAAATGGGCTGAAAACGTAAAATCATACACAAAAAAATATTTCCATTCATGTGGGGAGTGTTTCTGGCATGAAAAGCATTCTCATGCACAGGTATGCCAGACAAAAAGAGAAAAAACTGAATAGAGACACAAAGCAATTCGTCAAAAACTGTTCAGAAAATCGATTTGTGTCTTCCAAATTAAAAAAGCCTTCAGTTATGGTGAAGGCACAATGAGCAACAAGAAAAATAAGATCCTTTTTTGGAAGCAAAAAATAAAAATGAGTTCAACAATGGCACAATTAAGTGGAGAAAAAATTGAAAAAACGTTCTAATTTGTTTTCAAATACTTTCCAAACAACAACAACAACAAATACTGAATACAATAAAATTATAATTTTAAAGGAAATTAGGAAAAAAACGGATGAAATAAGTACCAGGCACAAAAGAATTCTAAAATGGAGGAGGAATTCATTATCGATTCTGATTAAATCAGCAGAAGATTGAAAACAAATTATTGAACAATAATATCGAGAGAAAAGAAATCGAAACGTAAGGCGATTAAATAAGGAGAAGTTTGAATGATGAACGACTGAAGGATAGTGCTACAAGAGAGGCATAAAGACCGAACACACAGGAAACGTGTTAAGGTAGTTCGAATTCGGTTGATGGTGAAAAAATGTTCAAGAGAATTTTAAATATGTAAACTGAATTGCTTCATCATCCCCTGTCAGCTTGACGCAGTTATCCTCCATTTATGTCAAGGATATAACATCGTTTGTAAAACTTTCAGGCTGGTTTCCAGCTTGGGAAGTCGTGCTGACCAACTTCTTCTATGAGTTCGGTGGAATTAGGTCAGTACAGGGACTATGCTTTTCCGTGGCATCACAACGGTGCTCTATAAGTGCTCAAGTCAGCTTTGGTTACAAAGCTATCACTCCAACCTAACTTAACCTTTGAACTCTTTCAATAACCTATCGAGAAAATCTTACTACCACACCACTTTCCCAGAAAGTTGAGCATTAACAGTGAACAATATAGGAAAGTCTGGCAGCGCTGCAAAGCGGATCAAGATCATACTACAAGCTTGGATATGAAATATTGTTGAACCAATTGAATCTTAGATTGTCTCTGGAACAGCCAGCCACCACCAGATATGAAAAGCGAGACGATGAATGCTTAAACTCTTTGGAATAGAGAAGGTAACAATATAGCTGGGACACTTGTAAAGGATGTTACTCACATACATAATAGATCACTACAAGCCTTCAGTCAGGATTACTACCTAGCTTCTCACACCGCTTATGTTGTGTGTCTTAATTTTATATATGAGTGGCGGGACCTACAATTTAAAGTCGTCTCTGAATGAGAAAAACTTTACGTAGCAATTTTCTTCACTCCCAGAGTTTTTGCCAGAAATCTCCTGCTAAGAGGAAGAAATATTTTTTCATACTTCGTTCTGCGTTCTGATATGCGTGACTTGGAGTTTGAAACATGGCCTCATGCCTAATAAGCCAACACACTACCTACTAGGCTACGGCGACTTCACATTCGCATTTACTCTATAGAAAGATTCTGGTCCCCTCTAAGGAGTAGAAGCTTTTCTCCCGACAAGCTCGTTTGCCTGCCCATTTCCGAAAATATAAGCAGAGGGTAAGCTTATTTTGCTTACCCAGCCGATTCAGCTTCTCCATACAGTTCCAGATTATGTTCGGAAAGTGGAATAGCGGCTTGGCTTTAAGATATGTCCTGTTTTTTGTACCTCCTACTTAATGTTACGTTTGAAATAAAATCCTAGAAAGCTAGGCAGTTGCCCTAGACGCTCCATCTCTAACTACTAGGTTACGGTGACTTCTATATACATATATTCATAGCCTGTATAGGGTTCCATATGTCCCACCCGTTTAGAGTTATTGAACTTCCCTTAAGCCTATATAGGTCCTATGTCCCTATGTCCCAGCAAGCACAAATACCTTTCTAACTGCTGATACGTAACCAGGGTTTCTTTGCTGAGATGCATTAGGCCTCATCTGCCTACATATTGTCACAGATGAGCCTACTAGGCTACGGCGACTAGAACATATATTTCTAGTCTATATAGGATATACCTATGTCCCACTCATGCATAGTTACATAGCTGAAGGGCAATTCATCCTGAAGCCTATATAGGGTATCTCAAAATTATACAACAATTTACCTGTTCAACTCCTGATAAGCACCCAGGATTTCTACTTGTGATATGCATTAGAACCAATCTGCAACGTGAAAGCCTACTACAGCTGCACGTTGTCGCGAATTCCCACATGACCGGCACCCAACAGAAGGTTACCCTATTTAACCAGCCTTGCCGATTTGGCTTTGACACATTTTCGTGTCAACCTCATACGAGCTGAGTATTCGAATACTTAGCTGTTCGATCCAACCTGTGTACTTCCAACTTAAGTTGAAATAAGCACATCTTTCGACTTTCATCTCGAGCATGTAGGGTATGCTTTAAGGCATATCACAGCCATGCTTAAAATGTAGGGGCGACTGTTTATACAACAAAATCAATTTGCTTGACCGACTAATTTAAAATGAAACAATTTTTCAATCTTTTGTTGTTGTTGTAATAAATAAGCAATTAATATGCTTGAATTCCTACGAACAGTTTTTTATTTTTAATTTTTATTTTAATTTAATTTTATTTTAATATTTCTCGTCTGTTTTAATTAAATTCCTGGTATTTTCAACAAAACCTTTACAAAATAATTGTTTTGCAATCAAAGATAATAAAATTTTAAAAATAATTACAATAAAAATAAAGGCAACAACAACTACAAATAATATACAACTATAATAATACATAACAAAAGTGAACAGAGACAGAGAGAAAAAAAATGTTACTGACCTTACATTACAACATACAATAATGAAAAGCGCGATTTATCACAATTGAAGCAACAGCAACAATTACAACAACAACAACAAACGGTACGTTAAGAAATGTTAAAATAACAAACGCTCCTCTTGTGATCGATGCTGATAATGTAAAGTTGTGGCTGTTGGTGTTGTTGTTGTTGTTGTACTGCAGTATTATATATGTTGATAGCAGCGGCGGCAGTATTAGTGGCGTCACAAGCGGGTTGGTTTTTTCTGAGGACAGGTATTGAATTTTAAAACTGATTTTTATTTTTATTTATTTTTTTCTTGTTGTTGCTGTTGTTGTTTCACTTATTTATTTTTAATTTTCTTTTTTCCCGTCTGTGAGCTAAGTGGCATGCGCGCACCTCTTTTTTTTGGAATTTTTTTCTTTTCTTTATTTTCCTCGTGTGGATTTTTATTTGAATTTTAATTTCGATTTTATTTTTCCAGAATTTTTTTTTTTAATTTTTTTTATTTTTTTTAAATTTTTTTTTTATTTTGAATTATTTTAAGGGACTTAATTTTTTTTTCTTTCTTTATATTTCACGCCTTTACACAAACACTTATTTTTTCCCCTTCTTTTTCTTTATTTAAATTTTCTCTTTCATTCTTTATTTTTTATTTTTATTTTTATTTTTTTTGATTTATTTTGATAAGATGCTGTGGAATTTCTAGAAAAAAAAAATACTTTCAAAATGGTTTTCTTTTTTTCGTTTTTTAATTCAACAGAAAAAATTTCTTTTCTTTTTTTTTCATTTAAATTTCTTTAATTCATCAATGAATTCCGTATAAAAAAAATATATTGATTTGATTGTCATAAAAAGTTTCTAAAACTGAGATAAAATATCTTTCAGATACACAATACAATGCTCTTTTTTTTTTTTAGTAAATTTTAACCGCCAAACACGCTTAAGATTTTTCGTTGAATTTTTTAATTCAACAACAACTTAAAACGAAACTTAAAAGCCGAATGGAATACCAGTTTCAAAATATCACACTCGTGCTTAAACTCACAGTTGGAGCTCAAACATAAACACGAGCCTAGAGAAAGAGAGAACTTAAGCCTTATTCTCTTACTCTTGTTCATGATTTTCGAAATTCAAAATCACTCGTTCGTATAATTGTTTAGCAGAGTAACAAAAAAAAACAAAAAAAATATAAAATCGACAACAACAACAACAACTCAAAAAAAATCGCGCATTTTAAAATCCACATTCAATTTGTTCGGTATGACGTTTAGAAACGAAAAAAAAAATCTGGAAAAAACTTAAGTCTCCCTAAAGAATGTGGTCGTATCCAGTTTGAAAATGTGGTGAAAAAAAACAACAACAACAATTTTTGTGTGTGGCTTGAAAAATGCCAACAGCATAAACAAAAATAACAATCAGAAGAAATAGCATAAGCAAGCAAGCAAATAATAGCTAATGCGACCGTTGAATGCTGTACAGCAAAGGGTTTCTCAAGGACAACACTTTAATTAAGGAGATCCTTAATAAAAATGGTATCTATAGGATAGGAGGGGAATGCTGTTTCATTAACTAATGTGGCCGTGTCTAGCAGGTAGTGTGTTGTCCCTACCAGAGATCAGCAATGAATCGTTTTTCGCTGCTCATAAGTACTCATGAAATTTTGAGTATGAGTGCGTCAACAGTATTGAAATTCAACTACTCTGATTAATTTGTACTCACTACAGCATTGATTTATAAGTACATGTTGCAATGAGTATGAGTACAGCACCAAACTCACAATATTCGAAATATGTTTGATACATACGCCTACTCATTCAGATTCATAAATTTAGAAAAATACTTATAATACTCATAAATGATTCCAGTGATTCGAATCATTCATCAAAATTTACAGTCTTAGTTGTTGTTGCATTTACAAAAAAAGGAAGAAAGAAAAAGAAAAAGAAAAAGACGAAGACGAAGACAGCAAGCAAAGCAACCCCACAACCTTCTAATGAGTATTGTAGTGTTCGTACGCGAATCATACTTATTTTGTGATTCTTGTAAATTTTGAGTAAAGGATAGTCGAAATCAACAACATCATGCGTATTGTTAAGTATGAGTACGATGAGTACTTCAAACTTTGAATATGAGTAGTATGAGTATTATACTAAAATTAAGAAATTATGAGTATAATTCGAATCTACTCATCTTTTTGAATACTCATTGCTGAAATTAACACACACAACGTAAGTGGTGTGAGAAGCTAGATTGTAATCCTGACTAAAGCCTTGTAATCACCAATTATGTACGTATGTATGTATGAAAATTACTTTCTCCCCTCCTCCTATACATGGTGAAATGACCTTCTCTGAATTTTTTTATACAACTAACAACACTTTCTATAGGGTATCCCCCCTAATAGTGCTGACAAGTCAGGCCGCATTATTCTGCTTATTTTTAAAACTTTTTTTGTTGCTTTTATTTTTCAAAAATAACAACAAAAACCGGTATAAAGTGAGTTGAGGAACAAAAAAAAATGTTTTTCAACTTCATTCACTGGGATTTGATGGTAGAAAACAGCAACAACAATAAAAATTTATTACAAAAAAAGAAACGAAACCAGCAACAATTTTCAAAAAAAGAAATAAAAACACACACGAAAACAAAAACGATCACTGAAATGAAAAATCGTTCAAAAAAACAATAACAAGCCAAACACGGCAGACGCCATAAAAGAAACGAGTTGCTGTTTGGTTTGGTTGACGATGAAAATAAAACAACAATAGCAACAATAAAATCACATATAAAAATTGGCAACAACAAAAAATAAAAATAAAATCCTCGTTAAAGCTTGACATCTCAATGGGTGATTGACTGTATAAAGGGTGATAGAGAGATAGAGGGAGAGCGGGCAAGAGAGCAAGCAAGAGAGAGATACATTATAAAACCGGGTGTATTGAAACAAAGGTACTTTAATATCCATTATACCATCGATTATGTGTTCTTCTGTGTGTGTGTGTATGCGTTCGTGTGTGTGTGTGTGTGTGCGTATAAGTATTTGCATGATTCAAACAAAATAATGCCTGCAAAATTGCTTTACGCCGAAAGCCATGCTTGATTGTTTGTTTGTTTGCATTTGTATTTGTATTTGTTTTCTTTTTTACAATACCCTACGCTATCATGAATGATTCTGTTCCATTCGGTTGGTTTCAAGGTTTTTTTTTTTGTTGAAGGGCTCAAGGAAAATATTTCAGCAATTTTTTCTGTGTGGCATCAAGAAAAAAACCTTTTTGGTATCAATTTTCTTGAATATTTCACGTTTAAGGAAGCAATTTACAATTTGTAGTCATACAACATGCTGGCTGCCCGGTAATACAGCAAAGACAATTTAAAATCAAACAGAGATAGGACGAACAAAAAGATTTTTGTTCAAATTGAAGCTGCTTAGCTTAGGTCAAGCTTGTCTGAGTTATTATAGAATGGCGAATCTATAAAGTATGGCGTACTCATATATGTACATAACATACATACATACGTAATTGGTCATTACAACTTTTCAGTCAGGATTACAACCTAGTTTCTCACACCACCTATGTTGCGGACGTTCATATTATACATGACTGCTGGGACCTACAGTTTAAAGTCCGAATTACAGATTTTTGAGAAACTTATCATGGCAGTTTTATTTTCTCTCAGAATTTTTGCCAGAAATCTGCTGAGAAGAAGTCAGTGAAGAAATATTTTTCCATATTTCGCTTTGATCGAGATGTCTGACCTTAGGTTTGAACCGAGGGCTCACGTCTAATAAGCCAACACACAGCCTACTAGACTACTATGACTTTCTGAATGAAATAGCATTTTCTCTTGTATCCACTAATAATCGAATACAAGAAAGTCTGCGACACTATCACTTGGTACGCTATCAGATGATGATTAAAATTCATGCAGGAGGATGCTATCCGTTGCAATGAGAGCATTAACCACCAATTTCTTATCAATGCTGGAGTACTTAAAGCATCGTGCATTATATTTATACTCTTGTGACTCATGGTGATCACATATATGTTGGCCTTAGGCCTGATGAAACACAGACTTTATCTGCGTGAGGACTTAGTCTGTTTCTGTTCATACTCTGGCCATCTATTGGTTTAAATTTGAATCATTGGTTATTTTGAAGCTGGCAGCACTAATGTTATTCTATTATGGCACAAAGTATATTCAGTATATTAACGCCACTGAACGTAATGAATCGATTAATGCTGGGGCAACGTTCGGATTTATTGGGCCAACGAGAAACTGCACGAAAAAAATCATCTCTTCAGATGAGGCTCATTTTTATCTTGGTGGGTACGTTAATGAGCAAAATCGTCGTACTTAGGGCTCAGAAAATCCATATGTGATCTTTCAGAAGCCAATGTACCCATAACAAGTGACTGCTTGGGCTGGCTTGTGAAGCGGAGGCATCTTTGGCCCACATTTCTTTGAAAACGAGGACGTCGCAACCATTACGGTCAATGGAGACACCTATTGCACCATGATAAGCGATTTTTTTGTACTCGCTTTTCATAGTATTTATGTAAACGATATTTGGTTTCAAGAGGCTGCTGCAACTTGCCACACATCTCATGCCACAATCGATTTATTGCGTCAAACGTTTGATGGCCGTTTATTAGCCGAAATGGTGATGTCAATTGGCCGCCAAGAAGCTGCGATTTAGCACCTTTAGACTATATTCTGTGGGGCACTGTTAAAGAAAAGTATTATGCCGACAAACCAGTAGCAATTGAGCATTTTAGGTCAAAATTTGTGATACCCTTACCGAGGTACAACCACATACACTCGAAAAAGTTTAGGAAAATTGATCATTTCGAATGAGGTACTGTTACGCCAGGTGGTGTAGGTTCACCATACGGTCGGCTTAGACCGTCAATTAAAAATACTATTTGGAATGTCGTTGTTTTCGTTTCTTCCCATTTAAAATTATTATTAAAATCAACATCAATTTAATTCATCATTATCATCATTATCTGATGATCACTCATCATCTTCATTACTCTGCTAATGATGATCACATAAGATCGTGATCATAGTCCACATCATTATTATCCTTTTAAAGCAATTATTTGTCATACTCGTATCCATACTCATATGCTCGTATATTGATTGTAGCTTGGCGGGCTGGCTGGCTGTTCCCAGATTTACTTGATTTTGTGGTCATTCCTCTTCCAAGTCTAATGTTAGAAAAAAACAGAAAAAAACTAAAACCAACCAAAATTTATTCACGATCAATAACCAATAGCCAATAACAACAACAGCGGTATACACGTTATTACACCAACACACTCTATGACAAGTCCATTCAGTCACTTAAACAGTCTAATGTTGGTTGCAACGTTTACTTCGTTTTCTTTTTTGGGTAGTTGAGCTTGTAGTCAAGACCAGTTAGCAAAGTAATGGCAATAAACTACAATGAAAACAACAACATGTTATTATTATTATTATTGTTGTTGTTGTTGTCGGATGTTAGATTGTCTATTAAAATAAAAAATTAAAAAAAAAATTGCAGAAAGACAAAACAGACACGAAAACGGTTAAACGGCGTCGATCTTCTACCGCGACGGCTTCTTATTGGAGTTATGGCTCCAATAAGCATTGGAGTAAATCTGTCCCGATAGTGTTAACAGATTTGGAAATACGAACAAGTTGCCATATTTTTGGGACGATCTCTATCCTTTTCCGTTTGTCATATGCTACAGGCCAGTCTGAACACAATGCCTTGAAATTTGCATCCAACACATTTGAACCAAAACAATATTGAGCCTTATAGATTGCTGTTTAATTGAAAAGCTCTTAGCAAACCTAGGTAGGGTCCTTGAGAAAACGTTCGACAAAACTTTCCATTAATTGGCCATGCTTTTTTCCAGTTTCTTTAAGCAGGAGTTAGATCTACTGTAGCAAGTTTTAGAATGATAGGGTTGTCATCTATTATTGCCTACGAACGCCTCTATTTGATTGAAGTGTTGTATGTGGCAATGGGAAATTTTGCTTTTTGAATTTCATTCTTTCCCAAGAGGCAATTCGTAGTTGCTGGTACCTTTCGTTAATTTTATATACCCGGAGGCCTTAGATGCATTAAAGATCTTTGCTTCTGTGATGATAGTGTTGTAGGCAGTAAGCAGCAAGGCTTTGAAATGTTGTTGACTATTGGAGAGACTAGCTAATGGTCTGACATGTGCTAGAACTAGATCACATACATACATACATGTATAATTGATCATTACAACTCTTTAGTCAAGATTCCAACCTAGTTTCTCACATCACTTACATAGGTTGTTTGTGTTAATTTTATACATGAGTGGCTACACCTACAGTTTAAAATCGACTTCGAACGGCAGATCTTTTTCCGACAAACTTCTCATGGTAATTGCATTAATTCTCAGAGTTTTTGCTTTAACATTTGCTGAAAAGAAGTCGCCTAAAAATTTTTTTTATACTTCGTTTTGATGCAGATCTGGGGTTTGAACCGTGACCTCCCGTTTAATAAGCCAAAACACTATCTACTAGACTACGGCGATGAGAACTGAATTGTCTCCAGAAGATAGGAGCAGACAAACTACATCTGCCTATAAATACGGAAAACCATCTTACGGCTAACAGAGGATCATCAGTTAAAGCAATAGAATATATTGCGTTCCACTGAAAGTAAAAAAAACACAGTTTATTAGCTAAAGCGAGCATATCAAGTAGCAGAGCGTTATACTTTGACCGGTGAATGTTATCATAAGTGCTTAAGAAGAGCACCTAGTATCTTGAGCAGCATGGCTGAGTACTATTAAACGCTTACACAGTTTGTGGATAGCGGTCACTGCAGCTGAACAGCTGCAAGTTGCAGTTACGGTCACTCTAACAGTGTTAAGAGTAGAGTTTAGTGGGTTTTCTAGCCACTCTAGATGCCGGAACTGCTCATGAGCATTCACACAAGATGGATATCAACAGCCAAACTAAGATAGGCAGATACTAGGCGGATAGGCCATCAACAATGTTTCTACAGATGTTAGGTTCCCAACATACTGCCATATTTTGTGTGCTCAAACAAGTATAGATCCGTTTTAAACTTAAAAAAAATTTGCACTTTAATTCTCACCAAGAACAACAAGTTGACCTGCTTCATTTTAACCCGCTGGGAAAAGTTTGTCTAAAAATATGTCAAAAATTTTAAGGCAAAACGCCTTAATCACTCTCCACCATTCTTTGAATAACTGTCTCTGCATAAACATATTTTCAATGGGGGAGAGTAACATTTTTGACCAAATTTTCTCTTGACACATAATTTACATGCTACGCTATTAACGTGGAAATGATACCAGCAGATACCTCTGAGAAAATTACCATGATATACTACGGTACGGTAATGCGGTAATGATGGTTGTTAGTTTGGTTGATTGTTTTTTAGCAAGTAATTGTTTCATTATCTTTAGCACTCTAAGCTAACAGCTTGACCGGCCTGGTATCTGGCTAATAATGGTGATACAACAGACACACTGGCTGTCCTACAGCGGATGTGGCGGATGTGGTCTACTTAAGGGAACAAAATATTCCCCTTGCGTGTGACAAAAATGTGAACAATTCCTTCGGTTTTTTTGCTGTGTTGCTTTTGTTTTCGTGGTTTATTTAAAAGGGGTCAGAACAAAAGAAATGAAGTTTAAAGACAGAAGAGAAAAAATTGTTTGATTCCCACATAAAGACATAAAAGACTCGGTAACAAATAGTTTGTGTGGATGTCTTCTGACCGATTGTTCTGTTTTAGGTTTTATTGTATTGCGATTATTATGAAGAGAAAAAAAATTGAAGACGAGTTCAGTTTAAAAACCACTAACACCAAGACAGAATATAAGCTACTGCGGCTAACGTTAGCGTACAGCTGAAACACGTAGCATTCAAATGTAGCAAGCGTAGTAAGCGTGTTTACGCTTCAATACAAACGAACAAGACTTGTCTCATCAGCGTCAATAAGAACAGTCAACCAATATAGCCAGCCAGCCGCTTAAGCATCAACCACTTCATTTAACTGGCTTCAGTGAAATATTTTTCTATACCATGCTGCTGCTGCTGCTCTTCTGCAATTCATTGTGCTCTTCAGCTGTACAAGTATTTAGACGAACTGTCTAAAAAGTTTTAAGCGTTGGAAGTATAGGAGGAAGAAAAAAACTTCATTAAAACCTATTAAAAAATAAAACCGAATAGAAGAGTTGAATAGAATCGAATCCATAGGAAAGAAACAACAACAACAAAAAATGAGAAAAAAATTAGAAGAAGTATTTCAAGCAGAACCAAATGGCTGGGAGAGATGCTGAAAATTATGTCGCTATAATCATAATAATAGCCGTTAATGATCATTAAACATTAACATTATGAGTATAATTATTGTCGTCATTATAATTTGAACATCATCATCCTAATCATCATCATCATATTCCAACAACTTTGTATGGTATTGTGGCAATAACAGTTAATAAGCCAGGCAACCAACAACTTTTTAAACGTTGATAATGATGTTGTTGTTATTATTGTTGCTGTTGTTTTCTACAGATATTTTGCAAATAGTTTCTGCTGTTCTATCATGGCTGACAATGATGACGATGACTATGACGATGACGACGACAACGACACTGAACGATATTTGTCGCAATCGTGACTGTGAAACCAAGAAAAACAGAAGAAGAAAACGAAAGAAAAAATCTTTCAAAAAATTACGTTTCATTTTGAGCATGTTTTCTGCTGCCAGTTGTTCTTCTTCGTCAGCGTACATCATCAAACAAACAACATGATGTTGTATCATCTACGATTACAACTAGTTGCCAACAACTAGAGCTCAAAAAAAAGCAACAATATGTAGCAATAACTGCAACAATAACAACAGCAATACTGGCAGCAGCAGCAGCAATAGCAATAGCAACAGCTTAAGCAATAACAGGAACAACGTTAACAACTGCAATATTTGTGGAAACAATATTTCTTAGTTGTTCTGTTGTTGTTCTTATTTTTCCCCCTGTCTTTGCTGTTGTTGTTGTAGTTTTACCTCATTCGTAAAAGGAAATTCACACACTCTATACAAAATGGACCATAATTTAAATTCCTTTTCCCAATGTCTTCTTCGTCATCATCATCATCATAATCATCATCGTCGTATCGTCATATCGTCATCGTCAACAACATCTTGCTGTGGCCATCAACATTAAGTACTTTTATGTACAATTTTTTATTTTCTGTTTTTTTTTCTTGTACTGCAATTGCACTATGGGTTGTTGTTTAAATCGCAATTATATTGAAAGTAATTAATTTGGAAAGAGAGTTTTGGTCTCTTCGTATCGGTCCTAGTATTCACAAACCCAAATCGAACGCAGAAAAGTATTGTGAAAACCTGACAGTGCAGTCAGGGATAAGACCATTATTAGGGCAGTCTTAAAACCACTAAGCCCTCTCATGGCACGACATCAAACCTCGACAAATGTTGCTATTAATCGTTGCACAGCATCCCTTGGAAATAGACTACAGTAGTATTGGTTGCCTAGACACCTTCGTCTACTAAGCAACGAGGCTTTAATTGTATGACCAGATAGGGATCTGCGATATCCTATACCAAGTGAAGTACCTCTTAAGCTCATCTAAATCTAATCACATACAATATACATCTCAGATTAAGACTTTTAGTCAATCAGTTCTCCTACCACCACCTTGTGAGTGTGTTCATTGTAATCATTACAGGCTGATTCCACAGTTTAACCTTAAATTGGAACGACAGATTAGTTTTCTGAGCTAGAAGTCTGTAAAGAGAGACTCATTGTAAAAAATATTTTCGTTGTGAAGATTTCAGTTCTGAGCTTTGAACTCTCGGGCTCTACTCTATTCACGTCACCGCCACTTAATCCTAAATTTTTTTTTTGGATTTTTTTAAATTGGAAAATGCTATGTACACTGAAACCCTCAAAGGGGCCTTAGGCACGCATAGGTAAGGATAGGTTGCTAGTTGGTTAACAATTTCAATGTTATAGCAGACCAGATCTGATTTTTTATGGATAATCCTAAAGCTTGGATCCGTTTTCTTCTTCATCATTTATTATAAGTAGGCGTACATATTTCAAAAGGTCACCGGGGACAGCTGGTCGCTAATGCAAACACTAAACAGGCAATCACCAACATTGGCAATGTAATTGGTCAAGGACAGCAAACTGGCTGCAGCCTAGATGGTACACAAGAACTGCCTGTTTTATAATACATCAGATCTTAGAAATCACTTGCCTTCATCAAAATGTACAGAATAGAGGGTGGTTGAGGTGACAACTGCCTCTTCAAAATGACTTAATCTTTCGCTTATTAAAATTTTTACGAACTACAACATCTTGAGGTATTACCTACCATTGCCGTATACTGTCTAAGAAGTTTACTGGACAGTAATTCTCTAGATAGCTTGTCTTACCAAGCGTCTAAATAAGCGTAGGCTCTAGAAGCCCATTTGAAACTCATAATCATATGGACATGACTCTGAATCTGTCTACGACAAGCTCAGCTCTTTCCGGATGATATTTTTTGGTTAGCTGGTTCAGTGGATAGTCGCCGTAGTCTAGTAGGTAGTGTGTTCGCTTATTAGACGTAATGCCCGGGTTCGAGCCGCTGGCCAGACTTCAAAACGAAATATGAAAAAAAAAATATTTCTTTGGCAACTTCCTCTCGGCAGATTTCTGGCAAAAACTCTGAGAGTAAATAAACCTGCCATGAAAAAGTTTCTCAAAATCTTTCGTTCGGAGCCGACATTAAACTGTAGGTCCCGCCACTCAAGTACATATAAAAAAATTAAGGCACACAACATGAGTGGTGTGAGAAGCTAGGCCGTAATCCTGACTGAAGGGTAGTAATGGCCAATTATGTATGTATGTATGTGGTTCAGTGGATACAGTAACTCAGATAGTATCAAACCATAATATGTAATAATAAGGCAAAAGACGTGTGGCCACGGTTCAAACCCCAGGTCCGACATCTCCAACAAAACGAAATACGAGAAAATATTTCTTCGGCGGCTTCCTCTGAGAACAAATAAAAATTGCCATGAAGTTTTCCAAAAAACCTGTCGTTCCGAATTGACTTTTAACTGCAGGTCCTACCACTCATGTATACAATTAACACACACAACATAAGTGGTGGCTAAATGGTGGTAATGATCAATTTTTATATGTGTTATGTTTCATCTTTCTCAACTAAGGATCTACTTATTGGGCTTGAAACGATCCCCACAATACCAGGTAAAAAAGCCGGTTATTAGTCTCAAGTTTACTGCTCCCATTGTGATTCTCTGGCTTTGATTCTCTTCTGTAAAGTATTCCAATTGGAATACTTGGCCCCTCACATATTTTCTCATTCAAACATTCAAATTTAAAGAGTTCGTTTTAGATCTCTTTGGCTGTAGGTTAATAAATTCTTTTCACTTTTTGTGATTATACAGGCCACTGTGTGATAGCATTGGTTGGCTATTTATTGTTGTTGTTATTGTCGATGATGATGATGATTTTATTCGTTGTTTTTTTCTTTGATTTCTTATTTTTGTTTTTTTTTTATTTTTATTAAGAAACCAAACAAAATCACGTTTATACCGTTGATGAGATGGTTGTGGCATTTTTTCCAGTTCGAATTGTTTTTTTTTTTGTAGGATAAACGCTTCAATTGTTGCAGAGCAGCAGAAGAACACAAGAATAAAATAAAAAGTTTTTGAGAAGAAGAAAAAAAATTTAATTTTTTTCTGAAAAATTTAAAACAATATTCACAAGCTAAGTAAGCTGGAACTAGACTAACTAAGAACAATATGAGATTTATTATAATTTTTGGTTGTTGTTGTTGGTGTTGTCTTGTATTGTTCTGATTGTAAGAAGATTTCTAAGTAGATTTACACAAGATTTTTGCAGAAACTTTTCATCACTTTTTTGGAATTTTTTTTTCTTGTTTTTTTTTTTTGTTTTTTTTTTTTTGTTTTACTTGTGGCTGCTTAAGAAATTAAGATTTTTAATGGGATTTTAATTTTTTGTGGCGATCTTTTTTTTGTGAATTTATTTTTCTGCGATTTTCTTAAGCGTGGCTTCTTTTCTCTCGCGAGATCTTTTTTTTATTCAAACACTTTTCCTGATTATTTGTTTAATTATTAGCGGATTTATTTGATTTATTACAATACATTTCATTAAAATACAATTAAATTCCACCTCTTTTTTTTTGTACAATAAAGGCCTTGTTTTCAACACTAACTTGATTTAAGCCACACTCACTGAATGAATTCTTTTCATTTTTTTTTCTATTTTGCCCAGAAATATTTTTCTTGTTTTAAGCCTTTAACGTGGAATATTTCTGATTGAATTTTATTGGCTTGTAAAACTTTATTTCCTTTACAACTTTGAGATTTCTTTTTAAATATTCTTTTCAAATAAAATTCAAAAGAAAAAGAGATTTTTTTCAGAAAATATTTTCATTTTTATTACCACACAATAAAACACTTAAAAAACTTAAATCGATTTTGGTTTTGTTAATTTTCTCGTTTTAATTCACGTCTGCAATAAGTTAAACTCTCCGTAAAACTAAATTTTTTTGAACAAAATAACTCACACAACTCATACTATACCTCCGTCCATAATATTCATCTGTAAGATACATTTAAATTTTCACCTTTTGATTACACACGTTTGTCTCTTTCTAACCTGTATTTCCCTTGCCCCTTTTTCAAAAGCAATATTTAACGATCATTTTGCTCCCCGGCTTCTCTTTAACTTAAACCCGATATCTTTTTTGTATCTTTTTATCCGCTCTTCAAATATTTTCATACTTCATGATGAGTACTCACTCACTCACCTACCTTTTGAAGAATGTTACGCTCTTTTATTTATGGTCGCGCTCTATTGTTCACCTGTGCATATGTGTTGGCGTCTTCTTTATGTAAAGGTGTGCAAGGCATGCAAGTTCGGAGAGTCTCTCTTTTAACCGTGTTTCGTTTTTTATTTTAGATAACGTTTTGCCTTCGATACATACGTTTGTCTTTGTTGTTCAATTCAAATATTTGTTGAGTATTTTTTTGTCTTTCTTATTGCCTTCGTAATGGCTAACAGTTGGCAAAGCTAACTGGCTAACTAATGTGGCTAAAAGAGCGCTTTTTAAAGTCAGTAAGATATAAGCCATGTTAACTCTTTTAAGGGTGGTTGGTTAATATTTATATTTTATTTAAACTAAGTGAGTCTAGCTAGTTTCGTTCGATAACTTCGTTCGATAATACGTTCAACGCAATGCTAAAATAGAATTATGCTTTATTTAGCCCCGGTTAGCCAAACGTGCACGGAACGTACGTACGTCCGTTTTTAGAATGCAAAGAGCAACGAAAACGCTTGACGAACCGTGTTATAATTTCGGTAAACATTTTCATTGCTCTTCAAACGAACGTACGTTCCATCGACGTGACTAAACAAACGGGGGTTTTTATGTTTTGTTACGTTCCGAATCATCAAAACAAAAATGAAAAAATATTTCTCCGGCGGCTTCCTTTTCTGGCAAAATGAGCAAACGTTGTTGTTGTAATTGTGGCACCCGCTCATCGTTGTTGCCCATATATGTACGATGGAAGGATTTTTTATTTTTGAAAATGTGGTGAATTTTGTTGTGGTGAATTTATCCGGTGTGGTAAGTAAAATTTTTGTTGTGGTGTTTCAAGTGTTTTAACAAAGTGAGGTGAATTTATCCGGTGTGGTGAGTAAAAACGAAATTCACCAAATTGCCGTTATTCGAAATTGTACTGTATTACCATAGGCCTCTCTATATTGTGAATTTGGACAGGGTATGTCTAGAATCAATACTTTTCACCTCTGTTAGCCGAGGCACCCACAGACTTAACTGGTTACCATGATGTACTGCATTTCCAACAGTATAGTTTGTGTTTGGATTAATGAATCTCGATTAGTGAAACACACAAAACTTCATTTTTAGTTTTTCTATTCCGTTCCGTATAAGTATAAATTTATAAAAGTACCATTTGATGCACTAGGTACTCCTTCAGTTATTGTTCAGTACTATTTCAATATTGCAACAATGGTGTATGTGTGCATGTGTGATTGTGTGATAAACCAAGTACCAAAACCCTATTTATTTTGAGTTAATGATACTAAGGTAACAGTGTGTACCACATTCAGTGTATAGGAATCGAAAAAAATTTATTCAGTAACTTAACTTCACTACACGGCTGTAAATTTAGTACGCACAATAACCATTTTGGTATCTTAGTTCATATTCCCTTTCTAACCGCAACAATTGTTTTCATTTTTGTATTTTTAAATTAAAAGAGTAACATTTTTTTCTTAACAGGGCGGGTCAAACATAATTCTTTTACATACAATATGTGTTATAGTTCTGCCTGTACTTTTTTTTCAAACGATTTTAACTTGGTTACTCAGCTCAAAAACCATTTCGAAGTATCTTAAGAATATTGGTTTAGGATTGTGCTAAAAGTTAAATTGCTTTTGCAATCGATTTATATCGTAAATAATTAATGACTCTGTACCATATATTGTAAGACTATAATTTCCTTAACGTAAATAAAAGCACAACAAACAAGCTTCTATTAACAAAGTCAGCAACAAATTTCTTGGCAAATTACCACAACGCACCCTGGTGTTAATTTGTTTAGTCAGCCGAAACTAAGCAAAGCAAATACTTTTTAAATCTTATCGAACACTTTGGATGAACTTCGGCTTGTATAGGACTACTGGTTGGAGCAAGGGTCACCTTATTTTCCACTTCAGTTTTAAGTCACATACATACATACATACATACATAATAGTTCATTACAACTTTTCAGTCAGGATTACGACCTAGCTTCTCATACCGCTTATGTTGTGTGTGTTAATTTTATACTTGAGTGGCGGGACCTACAGTTTAAAGTCAACTGCGAATGACAGATTTTTTGGGAAACTTTTCATGGCAATTTTTTATTTACTCTCAGAGTTTTTGCCAGAAATCTGATGAGATGGGTTTGAACCTAGGTCTCACATCTAATAAGCCAACACTCCATCTACTAGACTACGGCGACTTCGAACTTAATTATTCGAGATCCTTGGATTCATAAAACTTCGTGTCCACGTATAAGCAAATCTATTTAGTTTAATGCTAACTTGAGAACTCTGTCGAAAGGCAACCAGAAGACATCGTTCTTTGGCGAGTAGTCCAGTGAGCAGTTTATTGGCTTTTAGACAAGAGCTCATAGTTCAAACCCAGTTTAAATATCTTGTACAAGCTGAAATTTGGAAAAAATGTTTCTTTCGACAAAAATTCTGAAAGTAAATAAAATTGCCATGAAAAGCTTCTGACATCAGCAGTTTGGATTCGACTTTAAAGTGTAGGTCCTGACACTCATTGTTAAAATTAATACACACTTCATGGGTGTTGTGAGAAGGTAGGTTTTAATCCTGACTAAAGAGATGCAATACACAATTATGTAAGTCACTGATAAACTAGTTAAAGACGGCTTTAACCTACCAATTAAGGACATTATCTACATGATTAGTGAGCCTTTCTCCTCACTTAAAACTGAGCTATTCTTATCCACAATCAATAAATGTTTTGAAGAATTTAAAAACGTCATAATATTAATCGAGTTTCAAACCACATTTTCAAGCACTGTAGGGTATTAATTTTTTACCCTTCCCACCAAAATCCACCAAAGTCCAAAGAAATACCTTCAAACGCTTGCTACTTCCGCCACTTTGTTCCTAAAGGACAATTTCTATATACAAAAAAACAAACACATAATAACGATATCGTAACGCATTTAATTTATTGTAATGTCAGTAATGAGTACATGAGTGAGTGATAGTCTTAATAAAATAATTATTACCTCAAGGTAAAGAATCCATTTAATTTTATCTTTCTCCCGTTTCTATTTCTTACGATAAAAGGTGAATGAAGGAAAAATGCTTCTCTTCTTTATCATTTCCATCAGCCAGCCATCCAGCCAGCCATCCAGCCCATGGCTCCACAAAGACATTGCCAGAGTGTGGTAATAAAAATAGAAGAAAACAAAATCCTCAGATAAGGGTGGCAATACAATCAATTCCACTTTACCGTGGTGCCATGGGGACATTTCTTTCAAGACTGATTTCTTTTTTTTTACAAAAGAAAGGAAAAACGAAATAAAAGCACTCCATTTCAATTACTTCAAAAGCAGCACAAGGATGCATATAAGGATGTGACAATAGAAAGTGGAAGGACACCACATTCGATTTCACTTTCAAACCAATTATTGGTTGTTGCTTTTGAAAAGAAAACAAAAGCATGGAATACCTGTTGAATTTATAGTCTTCCTTCCTTCCATCTCCTGCCTTTCTTTCTTTTATCTCTTTTCGGTTTTTCTGTTTTTTATTTCCTCTTTTTATTTCCAATTCTTTTACTGTACACAGGATGTAAAATAATTGTATTGGGGATGTGGTCTGGATGGCTTTCGTAATCATTGCTTTCAATGTGGCGTATAAGAGTTCCTTTAATGTGGCCTGGGGTTTTCTCAAGAAATTGCTTTCGTTAACGGTTTTCTTTTTAAAAGCCTTAAATCATTGTTTTTGTTTTAAACGTTTTTAAAATTTCTAAAGTTTTCTCCGCGTCTTAAAATAATGGTTTTGAAAACGTGGCTTTATAGGAAGGATCATAAATTTTTGATTGTTTTGAAGGGCAATAAAAAACATTGCTGGTGTTGAATATTTTATAAGACGTCCTTGTCAAGTCCTCTAAATGGTAATTCAAATGTCTGATAAAGCACTGGAGCACTGAACTGTTAATAAAACGGTTTTATAAACGATGCATGGGTCTTTGAAGACAAATTATAATCTAAAGTTTAACCAGACGTCCCGTGAGAACCAACGCCATCAACTACAGGACGGGGTCTTAACTTAAGGATACTCTAACACGCCTACATTGAGCTGAGTGGCTGGTCTAACGTGCCGGGAGAACTAACTCTGTCAACTACAGGTAAGGCTCAAAATGTAAGAAACATACACATACATACATAATTGGCCATTACAACCCTTCAGTCAGGATTACGGCCTAGCTTCTCAACACCACTCATGTTGTGTGCGTTAACTTTGTACATGAGTGGCGGGACCTACAGTTTAAAGTCGACTCCGAACGACAGATTTTTTGAGAAGCTTTTTCATGGCAATTTTTACTCTCAGAGTTTTTGCCAGAAATCTGCTGAGAGGAAGTCGCCGAAGAAATATTTTTTTTTCATATTTCATTTTGATGTCTGACCTGGAATTCGAACTCGGGCCTTTCGTCTAATAAGCCAACACACTACCTACTAGCCACGGCGACTTCCATAATGTAAGAAAGGCTTCCTAAAATGTAAGGATATTCTAACACACTTGCATTGGGCTGAGTTCCAAGGGCTATGAGACTAGTGGTATGGCAGGCTACCTAGACTTACAAAAGGTTACAGGAATAGTATACTTATAAACGACAGGACTGAACTGAAAAATTTAAGGACAAGGATATGAATCATTGCATTGCATGTAATGGAATGTTTCTATAGGAGAAAAAAGGTAATAGTTAGACCACAATCACTTCCTGGGTGCATATGAACTCTAACACTGTTAAGACAGAGGGCCTAGACAATTGCTAGTCATATCAATAAATGCAAGTCATCGATAAATACAAGTCATCGATAAATGTAAGTCATCGATAAATGCAAGTCATCAATAAATGCAAGTCATCGATAAATGCAAGTCATCGATAGATGTAAGTTATCGATAAATGCAAGTCATCGATAAATGCAAGTTATTGATATATGAAAGTCATCGATGAATGCAAGTTATCGATAAATGCTAGTCATCGATAAATGCAAGTCATCGATAAATGAAAGTCATCGATAAATGCAAGTCATCGATAAATGCAAGTCATCGATAAATGTAAGTGATCGATAAATGCAAGTCATTGATAAATGCAAGCCATCCATAAATGCAAGTTATCAGTAAATGCAAATCATCGTCAAATTCCCTATGGAAAATGCTAAATGAGCCATGTGAGAAGCCTGCGACGATCACAATCTCCGCACTCTTAGTCTCCGGTTATGTTGGCCAACATCGTAAATATTTTTTAATGATTAATCGGTTGTAAGGACTTGAATTGGGTATTTAGAACTTTCAACAACTGCTCCTTGCAATTAATAGGGTAAAGTCCAAGCTTATCCTTGGTTTAAGTGGTGAAAATTATGCCTGATGAACACGTGACATCGCTTCTTAGGATTTCCGTCACAATTAACGTGGTACTCTGTCATCAGTAACTGTAAAACGCAAACTGACAGACCGAGATTGTTCAAATTTTGATAGGAGTCAACTGATGCCTGACAGCTGACATTAGTAATGTTGCCCTATTACTTATGATGCGAGGAGTTACAAAATGTATGAACTTATTCGTCTACTCTCGTAGTAAAGAAATTTAAAGGTGAGCAATTGTTCTTAAAAGGGAAATCAAGATTTTTTTGTAATGATGATAGAGAGTGTCACGTCTGCTGTCTTTAGCGGAGTAAAGTGATTAAAAGAAAAAGAAAATTTAATTTAATTTGTGTACAAAAAGCAGAAGTTTCCACCAGGTGCACGGTAAGCAATTAACAATTTTTTTTTTATCATTAATTTGCCTTAAATTGTGCCACCAATTGTTTATTGCTTGGGGCAGATCTGCTTATAATTTGAAATCTTTCCATTAAACTCTGAATTTTTTTGAAGTAATTTATGCGTTTAATAATCATTTTTTTTCTTACGGATGCGTGAAAATCTTTGTCACATTATTTCATGAGGCTCCACTGACTGACTGTCTTCAGCAAAATAATCAATTCCCCACTTCATTATCATATTTTGTGTGTTTCATCATCATTTATCAAATGTTTGTGCGAATGCGAGCATGATTTTGTTAATCATAAAGTATGGATGTCATAATCATATTTTTTCTTTTGTTGATTCCTTTCATTCATTCATTCACTCATAAGAGTCATGTGTTGATTTAAATCAGAGCGTCTGTTAAAGAAATCGGGAAAATCGATAGACAGACAGACAGTCAGACATTCAGACTTCACATTGGTGTTAGAAACTAAAGCCTGCAAAGTTAAATATAATGACATGAGAAAATGAAAATGAAATTGAAAAAGGTGCGGTACTGAGGAAGACGACGCCTAATATAAGGCCTTGTTTCAGAAGAGAGGAAAAAAATGGATCTGAAAAGGACGACATTTTTAAGTAGCCTGTAGCTTTGTAGTATTTAGAGAATACATTGGGAATGTTGTTTTCGATCAATGTTAGTTAGCAATGGTTTCATACCTGATTGGTCATTACATTCCTTTAGTGAGTATAAAGACCTAGCTTCTCACACCTTCCACGTTGTCGACTCCGAACGACAGGTTTTACTCCAACAATTTCTGTAAAACACTGCTAACAGGAGTGTCATGGTAACTACACTCCATTTTTATTTGTAATCCCTTAACTTCTTTACGAAGCATAGAACTGTCGCTATGCCATCTTATAATTCGTTTTCTACACTCGTTGGCACTGCCGTTTACCCATGTGAGTTGAGTAAGTGAATCAAAAGTTTTTTGATTTCCGTTTTCTCACTTACAACAACTTCCATAAATTCTTATACATATTCATACATCGACATACACATACATACATATTAATTTTCTTTTAAGAAAATTTCTAAAACAGTGGAGAAGAAAACTGGATATTCTTCATAGTCAGCATCTTGAATTTGCTACAGTTGTACTTTCGCTTTTCCTCGTTGCCGATTAATTACATGGTCCCCTAAAACTATCTGAACAGGTACTTAGATAACGATATTCCTAGATTGCAAAGTCGAATGCTGCTACGAATTCTCTAAAACATACATATACATTGATGGATAGATGAACACAGGATGGGACGTTCAATCAATACTAAGTTAAGGGATTTGCAGACTTCCTCATCCTTGCAGTGTCTTCAAAGCCAACATCAAGGATTTCCTCAAGGCATCCCAATGGTTGTTAAGTGGTAAACTATTCCTGAGAAAATACTGATAAATTCGAGCAGTCAGGCTGGAATAAATTAACTTTCGAATGTCATATCGCGGTCCAAGCCTGTACATAAAAGGTGCCTATTTCTGCAGAATTTTGGGTCCCTGGAAATAGGGACAAAAACGGAATTGTATTGTGGAGGAATTTAAAAACTTCACGTATAGAAAACCTCGGACGAGATGAGACGAGACGAGAGGAGTAGACGGGAAATTTGGAAATCGCCAAGAGAGGATCCGTGAGCTAAGCCTGTCTTTGCCGGACTTCTGCAGAAGTAGTAACTGATAGGGATAGGAATATTCGATCTGAAACTTAATGCGTCACTATCGACCACTCACACGAAGCCATGCATTAATTCTCTGAACTTCATTTTTGTCATTATTCTAGCTTCCAAGTGAGTCTAAATAGCCAGACTACTTTTCCTAATGTGTGGTGGTAACGGGCCTAATAATTGGCTTAAATGAAAACCTTATGAGAATTTTATGTATGATGACGTCATTTGACCTAACCCAACTAATGTATTTTTGTTATGCAGCGGAGGTAATCATACTGAAGTCGTTATCCAGGTCAGTATGAATCAAAAATTGATTTTCCATTAATAAACGGATATTTTTGTTCGACACTGTAATTATATTTATTAACATTGAAAGCAACTAAACTAACTAAAGAATCAAGAACAACTGTAGCAACAAAAGAAAGAAAGAGAAGAAACTTAAATTCTTGACATTATTTTATGCTCTAGAACGAGTATGTAAAAGAAATAAAAGAACGAAAAGATGTTCCCTTGCATGTGTAAGGACATAACATTTCCTTTTCTGAGACTTATTGTGTGAAATGTAAGAATATTCTCACATGTGAGCGCAGACAATAAACAGACATGGCCTTCTTATAACACGAAAGAGGGAGAAAGAGAAAGAGAGAGAAAAGACAGTCTTGTAACGGAAAATGTTTTGTCACATTAACATATGTTTCCTTAAAACAAACCAAATGAAAGAAGTTCCATGAGGAAAAGAAGAAAAGAAAAAAAATGCCAAAAAAACTTGTCTATTTTTCCCACATTAAGACACTTTGCAACTTGGTATCGTTTAAAGTAGAAACAAAAATATTCTGTTTTGTTTTCTTTTGATTCTAAGGAAACGTTTAAGATGAAGTAAAGTTTAGTGACTTCAATTTGTTGAAATGAATATTTAAAGCGGCGGTAGACAGACTACATGAAAATCTTTTTTCCGGGATATCTTCTTAACAGTTTATTTAGACCAAAAAAAACGCTTTAATTAACATAAATTCAATGAAATGTGCTTTTTCCATTTTTAATCATAATAAAGTAAGTAAGCGCGCGATTGAGTTAATAACTAAGTGGCATGGTTTTTAGGGTTATCCATCTAGTGGTTCAAAATCGTCTGACAGCTAAGCTTAACAACTGGAGAACGCGTAAAAAAAGTTTAAACTTACCCCAGCAATATCGGCAGTGAACATCATAGGACTAGTCGCCGTAATCTAGTAGGTAGTGCGTTGACTTCAGACATCAGACATCTCCAACAAAACACAAAGATGATAAAAATACTTCTTCAGTGACCTCCTCTCAGCAGCCTTCCGGCAAAAACTCTAAAAGTTGAAATCAAATTTCCATGAAAAGATTCTGAAAAAACTGTCGCTCAGAGTCGGCTTGAAACTGTAGCTCCCGCCACTCATGCATAAAATTAACATACACAAGATAAATGGTGTGAGAATCTAGATTGTAATCCTGACTGAAGGGTTGTAATGATTAATTATGTTACGATCTTCATAAGAAGATCAAGGAGAGGGCTTGTTCACAATTACTTCGAACACTACAACTCAATACAATATCACAGAGGTTGTCTGGCAACCGCGGTCTAGTAGGTAGTGTGTTGGCTTATTAGACGAAAGGCCCGAGTTCGAATCCCAGGTCAGACATCAAAACGAAAATATGAAAATATTTCTTCGGCGACTTCCTCTCAGCAGATTTCTGGCAAAAACTCTGAGAGTAAAAATTGCCATGAAAAGCTTCTCAAACAATCTGTCGTTCGGAGTCGACTTTAAACTGTAGGTCCCGCCACTCATGAATAAAATTAACGCACACAACATGAGTGGTGTTGAGAAGCTAGGCCGTAATCCTGACTGAAGGGTTGTAATGGCCAATTATGTGTGTATGTGTCTGGCAACTCTGGCATTCCAGTACTTTCCACCTTCAGTACGCAAACCACTTGCTTAAGTTGAAAAACTTTACTAATAAAATTGGCACAAAGCCACAAAAAATGAGGTAATAAGACACCAACGGGAAGCATAGGACCGCTCCTTTAGGGAACTAAAGAAGTTTTTAAAAAATAAATTTCTTCTCTATTTTCTTCAAATGTTTTTAAATTAAACAATATTTTCTCTCAGTGTAGTTTTCGACTATCTTCAATGAAAAACTGTTTCAATATTTTATAAATGCAACTGAAATAGTCATGCTTTTTTATTACAACAAAATTGACACAAGATTTACGAAATGTTTTCCCAATATATTGTGCAACAATACAACAATATTAAGTGGGAAATTTGTAACATTAAATAACAATTCAATGTGTAATGCAATGTAATAAAGCAAATTGACAACAATTGCACACAATAAATATGCAATAAAATGGGGCAAGTAAATGTGAAATGAAATTTCAAACTTAAATTGCAATTTACCACACAGTCTTTATCCCTTCTGTAATAAATGGGGGAAATAAATCGGGAAATAAATAGGATTTTAATAAAAATTCTCTTTAGAATATTAAAAAAAAGAGGGATTTGCCAAGCCTTATAATATCATGAAATCAGTACTAACTTACGCCTAAATGTCTTATGAACCTAAATGTCTTATGAAATTATAAAACTAACCATACTTTTCTAACACACCTCGTTTAATTAGTATGAAAAATGTTTATCAATCACTGTCACTCCCACTTAGGTTTATGAAATGTGTTCGAAGTAACGGTTTAAAGTATTCACTTAACCCTGTTCAAACTTTAAGCACAGCTGCTAACATCTTCATATCACTCTGAGACCTTTTCAAAGGATTTTAGTACGCATTGTATGTATGTGTTAATAACGGAAAATAATTTACCGTTAATATGTGTTATGATTTGCAAAATTTATTACAGTTTACTTAGGCACTTGTCGGCAGTGAAACATATGCTACCCGTGAAGTAATTTAAAGTTCTTCAATCCGATGGCTTAGAAGGGGTATTAAAATCTACTGCACAAATTAATAAATCTCGCAATGAGAATGCTACATAATTCATGATGAAAATGTTTGATAAGCGCATGTAAGCATTTGTACTCATGTGTGATAAATATGAAAATAAATAAACAGCGCAGGTGTTAAGAAAACATCATAAAAAGTGATTTTAATTCACCGAAAAAAAGTACAAAATTTATGAGCATAAAAGAATATCTCAATGGATTATAAAAGGAAATTTTAACCGTTACTCTCCAGTGGTTTTAGAGACGTGGGAATATGTAGGGTAACCACATGCGCGTTTTTTTCTATCGAGTTATACTGCAGCTCAGTTGGTATGAGACCTCCTCCATCCACTACAATCACTTTCGGGTTCGACAGTGAGATTGTCTCAGATCCACCGATGAAGTATTACATCGGGAGGCCGTTCAGAGTATGAGTTACAGTCTAGCTGTCTCTGTATGATTATCGTTTTCCTGGTTGCCTGGCCAGCTGTCAATGTCGTCGTAGTAAAAAATTGTTCTTTATAAAAACACAATTGGCCATTACAACTCTTCACTCAGGATTACAACCTAGGTTCTCACATCATCCATGTTGTGTGTGTCAATTTTATCCGTGAGTGGCGGGACGTACTGTTTTGAGAAACGTTTTATGGCAATTTTCTTTCACTGTTTTTGCCAGAAATCTGCTGGGAGGAAGTCGTCGAAGAAATATTTTTCCATATCTCATTTTGATGAGAGATGTTTGACCTGATGTTTGAACTGTGGCCCCACAACTACGTCGACTTCACTGCTCTGTATACTCTCCAAATTATGACAGGCCTACGCAAAGTTTGGCAATATTATTATTTAAGAATTCATTGATTTATTGTAGAATTTTTTTGGTTGGCACAACTACAGTTTGACCTCATTAAGGTGTCAATTTCGATAATAAATTCTGAGTTTATTTCATCATATGAGTAGCATTTCCTCTGGGCCATCCCTAGTTTATGTGACGCCTTATGGAAGGAAATGCCTTTGAACTGCAGCTCATTAAACAATTTTTATTTGAATTTTTGTGACAAAGTTTTATTGGCGAATTTCTATATTCATTTAGCCAAAATGTCAGGGCCCTGTGTGTATTATTTTTCCGCTTAATTTGGCCAATAAACATCACCAGTCAATAGAATACAAACAAAAGAATAAAAATCTCTTGCATTGATTACACGACAAACAAAAAAAAACAAAACGAAACGAAACGATGGATATCAAATACAAGACAAATTCAAATAAATGACGAGAAAACAAATAAGGAGAAAAAACGGATTTGGAGACCCTGGACAAAGAAAAGACTTCAACAAAGAAATATATAAAAAAGACAGAGGGAGAGGGAGAAGGTAAACAAAGTAGCAAAGAAACATTGAAATCTAACCTTACAATGTCCTTCTCCTCGAGGATTTTATTGTGTCAAACAGTTTATACTGTTTACAGTGGTAATACATAGTTAAGCGTATCGTTTGTAACTTTTCTAAACGACTGGTTGGTAAGTTGAGCTGAATACTTACTTACTTAGTTACTTAATTGGCTATTAACAACCCCATTTAACGGATTTCGTCCTGCCTTTAAACATCCTCCTAGGCGCCTCTACTTCTTGCTCGCCTACGCCAGTTGGTCACACCAAACGACGACAACGTTTCCTCGATTAGGTTCTTCCAACGACTTCTGCAGATCTCCTTATCAAATACCCGTCTCCCTGGAGCATCCTAATCCATTCGAATGACATGGCCGAGCCAACCAGAAGATTTTACGTAGGATTTTTCTTTCGAATACCCTCAAGGCTGCTGCATCAGCTTCTGACTCCTACGCCATAACGAAGCACAAGGAGGATGACCATCTTGTAGAGTATTAGTTTTGTCATACGAGAGAGGTTCCCGCTACTCAATTGCTTTTTGAGACCATAGTAGCACTTGTTGGCAAGAGTGATCTTGCGCTTGATCTCCATGCTGACATCATTTTTGGTGGTAACGACGGAGCCAAGATAAATAAATTCCTTGACTGTATCGAAAGTATAGTCATCTGAGAAACAATACTCCGCACATTTCTATTTGTCGATAACATAAGCTTCGTTTTGCCTTCATTTACTGTCAGACTCATATTAGTAGACTCTCTGAAGGCAGCAGTAACAATACGCTTGGTATGCCCTATGATGTCAATGTCGTCAGCGTAAGCAACTGGACGCTTTTTTGCAAAATAGTGCCATTGCGATGCACACCCGACTTTCGCAGAACACTTTCCATGACGAAGTTAAAGAGGTCGCATGATAAGTGACCGCCTTGTCTAAATCCCCGCGTGGTATTAAAAGGTTCAGAGAGGTCCATTCCTTCCAAGACGAAGCTGCAGTAATTGTTCAACGTCATTCTGTATAGTCTTATTAGCTTCGCAGGTATACCGAGCTCAGACATTATGGGGCTATCGAAGGCTGCCTTATAGTCGACAAAAAGATGTGTCTTTTCCAGGATTTGACGTTATGCAAAGATCTGGTCTCTTCTCGCGTCTGAAGAGGCGTCTCTCATCCCTTCTCCTCTCTCTATAGTTCGCAACAATGGCTCGCGTAGTGGCTGACTGCAAAGTTTTCTTAAAGTATTACACATGCATTTAAGCCTCCTGAATATTTGATCAAATCCTCGCTTACAATTAATTTCTACCAAAAATTATGGATTTTCTTAGAAATTTGATGAGAAGCTTTCTAGACATTAGAGTTTCAAACAAATTGGGAGACTGAATTAATACATTGTGCTGGCACTGCTAGTTTGACTAGGTAGTTTGATAAAAGAAGAAGAGTGGCCTTCATTAAAATAGAAAATCTAAACAAAGTAGAGTATAAAATAATTCGTTTCTATTCGCCTTTATTTCTTTAACAAATCCAGATTTAATGAAACCAAAAAAAAAAAAAATTTCTTTGCCAAGATACTTAGTAACCAATGACACCCCATTCCACTATGTTGACAAGGATATGTGCTCGCATTTAGTGTCCTAATCGTAGGACATGTATAATCAAGTGTTTGTGCAATCTCTATACGTACACATGTATTGTATAAAATTGTAACAATAGACTGACACTGAGGATAACAAACATTTTTGAAATTTGTTTCTTTCAGTTTCTCTTCTGGTACTGCGTTTAAAGGACTTTTGCTGAAAAAAAGGACACAAAACAATCGAAAAATATCAACCATAAGCATTTTGCCAAAATAAAAACAATTACGAATATTATTTCTCGGATATTTTATGTAATAAAAGTCAATAGAAAATATAGTGAAGAAAAAGTAAAGCTACAAAAACAAAACAATGCAAGTAAACAAACTTGTTTACAAATGATCATACTGCTTAACATAGCAAGTAAACAAGTAAACAAAAATATACCAACAACACTACAATAATAAACGTGAACAACGATAGAGATTTCGAAAAGGTGAAGTCGTGAACGTTCACCTTCAAGAAAATTCATCAGACTCTTTATCCGTCCAAATAAAAGACAAGGCAGAGCAGCCAAGTGAGTGAGTAAAAGGTCAGTCAGTCTTGTGCGAAGATGCGGTGTGTTTGAAGAGAGTAATCGTGGTTTGAAAATTTCTATTACAAAGATCTGTCGAACAATTGACTAGTAATTGTTATTGTTTAACAACAAAGCAATTGTTGTTTACATAAAGTTGTAAATAGTAACACACAGAATTGTGTGAATAATAAAGAATTGTATCTCTGTTTTATTTATTTCTGAATTCATTTTCATCTACAAATCACTTTTCATTCTAAACAATTTTAAAAATCCTTTCTGCAATTAACCAAAACTTTATCACACGCCCCTCCTATATCCTGTTGGTATTTGTATACATATATTGTTTCTCCAAAGTTTTTGAAGCACTTGTCTGTCTGCAAAAGCTTTAATTAAATTTCGTTTCTCTTCTTTTCTCTTCTACTTTTTCCTCTCAAAGGCATCAGTAGCATCAGTTACTGTTAATTTACGTTGTTTTTATCAAATTTTAATTGCATCCTGCTGAAATTGATGTTAAGGTTTGAGCATAAAGTATTGAGGCTTCCTTTGGTGTTGGTAATTTCCTTTTTATTTGGATACGTTTAATGATGATGATGATGATGTCGATGATATTGTTGGGAATCCGGTGCTGTACACGCTTTTAAAAAGGAAATTGGTTTGTTTGTTTTAGAAATTTAGTTAAAAAACTTTTTATTTCTTTATTAACAAAAAAATTATTTTTAAATTGAATTGATTTTAATAAAGGCTACTTAAAAAGGATTTGGTGTTTGTTGTAATAGTAAACATAGGCAGAAGGCACTGAAGGCATACGTAATGCGTCATTACTACACTACATACCTAGCTTCTCACACCAATTATGTTGTGTTTATACATGACTGGCGCCACCTACAGTCTAAAGTCGACTCCGAACAACAGATTTTTAAAAAACTTTTCATGTCAACTTTATATTCTCTCAGAGTTTTTGCCAGAAATCTGCTGAGAGGAAGTCGCCCCGTACTTCCTTTTGTTAGAGATATCTAACGGGGGGTTTGAACCAAGGCCCCACGTCTAATAAGCCAACACACTACCTACTAGAGGACGGCGACTTATAGTGGCTTTCTAAAATTTAAAATAAGTCACTGGCGGTAGTACAAAAGCCATCGTACCCCTAGGGACTATAATTTCTAAAACAAAAATCTTGGGTAGAGAGAGAAGTGGGTTTCAATCAGGGAGGGGTTATATAGTCAAACATATCGGTGGGATTATAGTCGTCATAATCGTCACTATTGTGTAGAAAATTGAAAAATTTATAATGAAACCAGGAAAAAGTGGAAGCGTTTTACAGATGTGTTCAAGCTTATGCATCATCGAAATGTATACACTTTCCGAATGTGTCGGTTTTTTGGGTTCTCAGCTATTGGACCTATTCTACGGCTAGCTAAGGCTTACTTTGTACGGAAATAGAAATCCTCATCCAATACACTTCTTGAAAACTTGAAACATATTAGAGAACAGCTGTGAGTGTAATAACATTAGCAGTCGCTGCAGTCTTGTACGCATGTGTGTTGGCTTACTAGAGGCGAATCAAACCCCAGCTCAAACCCCAGCTCAGGCATCTAAAATAAAATAAAAAAAATCACAAAACTACGCCTTCGGCCACAAAAACTCTGAGAGTAAATAAAATTACCATGAAAAGTCCCTTCAAAAAATCTGTTGTTCGGAGTCGACTCTAAATTGTAGGTCCTGCGGCCCCCAAATAAAATTAACACACGTGACATAGGTGGTGTGAGAATTTAGGTTGCAATCCTGACTAAAGATCTGTAATGATCAAATGTGTAAGTGAGTAATAACAACAACATCAAGAGCTCTTTGAATAGTTTGAATTTTTGATCAATTTTTTAAATATTTCCCAAGGATTATGTACCTTGTGTTCCTATAAATAAAAAGCCTTCACCATTTGTTTACATATTATTTAATTTTATTATAAAAAAATCATACTAAGAAACAAAGGAAATGAAAATCGTGTAATCGTGTTATCGAATACGCCTCCAACACGTTTAACATGTTCGCAAGCATAAAAAGGCGTTCCATAATCGATGTTCGTTTTGTGTAAACGATTTTCAAAACAATCTGCCTCTAACAACCGGTTAACAATTGTTTGACATTAATTTACACATTTTCACAAAAACAACAACAACAACAACAAATATAAACTACAACAAATTAAAAGTTTTGTAATTAAATTATGAAAAAAAAATTGAATTAAAAACAACCACAACCACTTAAATGTTGACATTATGGAAAAGCAACCCAGCGAAATTTTTTATATAAATTCTTGCAAAGCAAAAGAACTGTCTAGTCATGTTAGAGCCATAATTCTGTTCAGTTCTCTATACAGGGAAGATATTTGAACAGCAGTGAGCTTCTAATTTTGACAACACAGTAGCAAATACTGTCAACACCACATGGACCGAGTTGTATGCAGTCAAGATAATGCCAAAAATCCGGTTAAAGCAGAGTATCAGCAGCACGGATAGCGTGCTCAAATTACATAGGAGCCTGCCTCTCATGATGGTTAGAATTCTTAGTATTGACTTTGGTTTATTTGCCACTATAACCTTTTAGTGAGGATTACAACCTAGCTTCTCCACCACCTATGTTATGTGTGTCAAGTTTATCCATGTGTGGAGTGAACAACACAAGGCAATTCTTCCAGAACCCTGCTAAGGGGAAGTCACCTTAAAAAATATGTTTTTCATTTTCTTTGCAACACCTCAGAGCTGGGTTTGGAAAGCACAAATCCTTGCATACTACATAACATAATTAGATACCGCAACCCCTCAGTTAGGATTACGACCTAGCTTCTCAGACCACGTAAGTGGTGAGGACCTACAGTTTACGAACGACAGATTTTTGAAAAACTTTTCATGGCAATTTGATTTCAACTCTCAGAGTTTTTGCGAGAAAACTTCTGAGAGGAAGTGGCCGACAGAAATATTTTTTCATATTTCGTTTTTGATGAGAGATATTTGACTATGGTTTTGAACCGTGGCCTCACTCCTAATAAGGCAACACACTACCTACTGGAATACGGCGACATCATCACGCATACTAAGCCAAATCAAATAGGGTGCATATTGAACTTGAAGACATTGCAAACGACAACTGCAGCAGCTGTAGAATAGAGAAAACGTAGTCAATTGAGTACACGCCCCATCTATGTAGGCGAAGGTGTCTATTACACAGAAATGATCTGTTTGGAGTAAACATTTTGGTTTCATAGAAAGCTTTGGATCGTTTCAAGATTAGAGAAAATGGACGAGTGTGATACCTCAATGGTTCATATGTCCCCTGGTATGTCTATCTCATCGTCTTGAGCAGAAAGACGCGTCTATCTAGCTACATATGTGTGTACCTACTAAGAACGTTTGGGCCTTGCTGTTACATTAATGTGATGTCTTTCTGATCGTTAATCCCAGCTTGATGTGTTTTATTTTTTTACACGATTGGCGATTAAGGCTTGTCTTCTCGAAAAATCTAAGAATTTTCTGGTTCGATTTCTGGGCCGTCAATACCACATTTGGGGAAAGAAAAACCCCAGATCTCTTCAATAGCACCGATAGCTTAGAGTCAATCGGTGTAGAGTTCTGTTTTCATTTTTTTACACTTCAAAAGTATTCCACAAATCGCTATAATGACCGCTAAGGTAGGTTATTCGCTGGTCTTCTTTGAAACTCGTCCACATTCTGTTACTCCTGTAATGGCTATGAAAATGGCAAAATAATGTTTTATTGACAACAACAATCACAATATCGTTAATTATAAACGTCAAGTAGTTGTTGTTAAAAACGTGACAACGTATACAACCCACACATGCATGCAGTGGTCATTGAAAATATGTATATGTATGTGAGGAATAGAGTTGGAATGCCACGTCATGCCACGTGTATCATTTTCGAGAGAATGCAACTCAATACTGATGATAGACAATCGTAGAGACCACGTTAAGGGATTAATTAAAGGGGAAAGCAATAATAAAATCGACGGATAAATAAAATAAAATTCAATTGATTTTCAATTGCAATTGAACAATACAACAACAACAGCAATAAAAGGCTGAAAGGGAGACAATAGATAAGGGAAGCAATAAATATAGTCGTGTCATGATAACACCATTACGATACAATACAATACCGTGATGATGATGATGAACATGAGCGTGAATATCCTGGATGAGAGAAATAATTTACTGGCTGTGTTGTTGGCAATTTAAAAAAAAGGTAATACAGGATGTGATTAAGTGGTTTACATTACGCTTTAATTGGAAAATAAATAACAAACGGAATGGGAGTGTGTGAGTATGATATCTATTTGATGCAATTAAATGCCATGGTCGTTATGATGGATGTGTAGAGATGGATTTTCTCTTTTTTAATTTAATGAAAAAATATCCTGATTGAAAGGGACTTGAAAATCTTTTTTAGTGTAGTAGGATTGGCATGAATTAATCCTCTGAAAGCCTTTATCGTACGACAAACGCTTTATTCACATCTATACTGCCAACAACTGGACTATATAAAGGGAATGATCACGGACGGGTACAACAATTAAGAGAGAGGCTTAGCTTTATTAGAATAATGCCGTAAAGCTCATGTGCTAGGTTAGGTAAGGTGGCTATCCACCTTGAATAGAGGGCTCCCGCTTAGGCTAACGCATAAGCTCATTTCGAAATCACAATCAATATTCACACAGACGACCAACCTTTACAGATATACATACATACTTGTAGTTGACTGTCACAACCCTTTAGTCAGGATTACAACCTAGTTTCTGGTGGTAAGAAGGACCGATGTTGAGGTGACATTTGTTGCCGATCTGCTCGCAACTTTTCCTGCGAATAAATTAAGAAATTTTCAGATGAAAGCTTTGCGCGAAAGACTATCGTCAGAACCCTTAGTATATATTCAATAGCCGACTGGAGATCAGTATTTCGTTTTCGTTGAATAAGAATAAGTTGAGCAAATTTTTTACTACACCTTTAAAGTTTCTTTAAGCATTCCATTAAGAGTATAAATGAATCAATATTTGAGCTTATGCATCTCCAGTAAAATTCCGTTAAATTCCTTTTAAGGATATCAAATCTGGTTATGCATACAATTGGCATTTTGCTTGGAATTCAATACAACAGATGGAAAATATTATTTAAAGAGAACTCAATAAATGAGAGGAAAATCCCTCAAACTCAATTCGATTACCAATTAATTTAAGTACTTATGTACGTATGTAACTCTCAGTGTCCTTTTTCATTATCCTCTCCTTAGACTTCCATATAATTAAGTGGATAAACATGCATAGACATGCTTACACTAATGTGAACAATAGTTCACCAGAATCAATGTGAACGAAATACTAGAGTATGTTGTAAAAAATAATGAATTGTATGCAGGTAATACAGAGCTTTTCTGTGACGTCATATATGCATATTCAGCACAAGATTTTTGAAGCTCTCTCTCACGATTTGGTTTTACTATTTTATTCTCTTCTTTTTTTTGTTATTTTCTTATCTTCAGGGGAATATCTAAGCATGCATGTCCTGTTACAACACTTCTGTAGTGATTTTACTCACTCTCTCTCACTCTCTCTCTCTCTTTGTATTATTCTTCTCTGTAGTTATATCCTCTTTAGTGTCCTTATCCTTTATGCCAGACAACGTTAACTGTTATGTAGTTTCAGATAATTTGATTGTTTGTTTGTTTATTTTACTGTCATTGTGTTGGTTGTTTATCATTAGAATACGAACGCTTTGGGAATTCCTTATGAGCTCTACGCTGTCTCTCGCTCTGTATGTATGAGTGTATACGTGTAAAGTGGTAAAAAAACTAATCAAAATTTTATGGAAAATAGTACCATATTCCATGGAAACTAAACACTGTTGAATACTGCCTTAGAGACTGAAATAAGTGTTCATTGAAATCATTGTATGGCCGATTAGCATTCGATAGAGAGATAGACAGTCTGACAGAAATTTTAATGGAAACATTTAAATACCAGGAAACTAGTTGTTGAATTAGAGAAATTGGAACTTTAAATGGAATTGAATTGATTAATTTCGTAGTAAAGTAAATCAAAGAATGCCTAGAATTAATCTACCAGGATTGGTTTCTTCTTTACGGTCAAATATTTGGGGATTATCATCGAATCCAAACACTTACAGAAGCAGAATATCCTTGAAAGGGCCCAGAATGTGTATGTTAAGCTTTGTACCTGTAAGCCGGCCATTGGTATACAGAGGCCTGACTACACAAAGCCGGAGTTGAAGCAGTGATGCTGTAGCGATCATCGGGTGGGTACAAGTTGCATACAAAATATGACTGACCTCTGGTTTCTTGCTCTATAATGTCGTAATACCGTAGCCTGGTAGATAGTGTGGTGGCTTATTACTTATGAGGCCACGGTTCAAACCCCAGGTCAGACATCTGCAACAAAAATTATTTCCTCGGCGACTACCTCTCAGCAGATTTCTGGCTAAAACCCTGAAAAAGTTTCTCAGAAAAAATCTGGCGTTCGGAGTCGTCTTTAAACGGTAGGTATCGGCACTCATAAAATCATCACACACAACATAAGTGATTTGAGAGGATAGGGCGCAATTCTGACTAATAATCGGGTTGTAATGACCAATTGTGTATGTGTGTATGTATGTAACGAATAAAATAGAATTCTACTCGCTCTCTTTAAGTAGCAAAAAACATTTCTTTCTTTCGTTTCTTTTATTTAATCACCAATGCAATCTCAATTAAGCCAAGCGTAAGTAGATTTTATTCACTTCGTTGGCCTATCAAAGCGATTTAAAGTCATAAATTAAGTGTGACTGACATTTCCTGACGGAGAAACTTTAGCATTTCCGTTGACATGGTATTTAAATTGGAAGGCATTTAACACTTCTTTCCATACTTAAAGCCTAATACAAGGAATTGCATGAAATCTAGGAAATCTATGAAAAACGTTTGAAAATTCTATTGCCAATGAAAGAAAATTTCACATTTTTTTACTTCATTACTCTTGATTTTATTTCTGATTTTATTTCTTCCCTTTAAATGTATTCTATTTGAGTTTTAAATCACTTCTTCGTTACCAAAATTTATTGTGTTTTTCTATGAAAAATTCAAATATTTTCTCTTAACGCTTCAGTAATAGTAACGTTTACGGCCAATACCTTCTGAAGTTAAACAGAATTTTTTTGCAATAAAAACTTTGTTTCTTTTGCACAATTTTTTGCTAGAGGAAGAACAGTCAGTCATAATCAAGGCATTTAAGGGAGTAAGAAAGTAAAGAAATGAAAACGAAAATTAATTTGCCAAGAATTTTAGGGTGGCACAAGTGTTTTACAAGAGGAACATCATTGTAGAAATTTTTTACGAGCCATTACTTTGCTTGAGGATTTAATTTCGTAAAGGTTTTCAAAAAAACGGCAAACGAAACCCTTGGACACATACTATTACGATTGGGGCTTCCAATTCGCCAAGAACGTCATCCAAAACTATTCACTGATTGATTCCATACCACGAGACTTTAGTTCAGTTGGGCGAATCCAGTATTGGAATATATCGAGCGGCCATTAGATACCTACAGAGTGTGTACAGCGCATCTAAAATTGTGCCATACTACCTACCCGGAGTTTTTGGGAGGAGATTAGAAGGATACGGGTACATTAAAGGTAATGCTGAAGTATTTGCATAGAGTGGCAGAATAGAAAATCCAAATGAATTTATGGCTGCAACTGGCATTACTCTCAGAGGGACTTATTCTTGGCAACATACATACATACATACATAATCAGTCAGGATTACGACCAAGCTTCTCAACACCACTCATGTTGTGTGCGTTAATTTAATACTTGAGTGGCGGGACCTACAGTTCTTTTAAAGTCGACTCCGAACGACAGATTTTTTTGAGAAGCTTTTTCATGGCAATTTTTGCTTTCAGAGTTTTTGCCAGAAATCTGCTGAGAGAAAGTCGCCGAAGAAATATTTTTTCATATTTCATTTTGATGTCTGACCTGGGATTCGAACTCGGGCCTTTCGTCTAATAAGCCAAACACACTACCTACTAGACCACGGCGACTTCTATTCTTGGCAAACGACTTATGAACTCGTCTATGGTTTTTCAAATTCAGAGGATAGAGCGCTTCAGGAGCAATTCATAAATTTGTGGCATTTTTCCAGATTTTTCCCAAATCACAGGATAAGCTGCCAATTCTGCTAAATGATACATCATTTTCCAGTTTTAATAGACTACAACTGTTAGATGTTTTAAAAACACTTTCTAAATTGGTCATTAAAATCTTTTAGTTAGGATTACAACCTAGCTGCTCACACCACCTATGTTGTAAGTGTTAATTTTTATCCATGAGTGGCGAGGCCTACAGTTGAATGTCGACTCCAAACAATAGATTTTTCAGAAACTTTTCATTGCAATATTATTTTACTCTGCGAGTGCTAAGAGCAAGTCGCCGTAGAAATATTTTTCGATGTCTGGGTTTGAGTCACGGCCTCACGTCTAATGAACTTAAGCAATACCTACTGGACTATGGCGACTTTATAGATATATCGTGATAGAATTCAGTTAAGACGCGGGATCACCCCAAGTATAATCCATTTTCTTTCATATTTGCAACGTAAGCATAAATTTCCGATTTAAACACGATACTTGGCAATTTATGGTTATGAAACAGGGACTACAAGCACTGCTTAAACGGAAGAAACAAAATTTTATTTCATAGCTTAGTGCATCAGCTGTAACTCCATACGTGTTCAAATGTGTTATCTGGCTTCAGTAGTTTTGTTACTGGCGGGCTTATGTTAATAGCCGCCTAAGATAGGTGGCAAAAGTATGCCTCATTTAATATTGTTATTTCCGAGTATAATTTCAGATTCACATGAAAAGTGTCAAGTGCCATAAGAAGTATTTTAAATACAAAATTTAATTGCAAGCATTCCCTTAAGTTCTGTCTTCTGCAGTCATGTTCTCTACTGTTTGCTTGCGACCCCAACATGTCCTTCTCAGCTGCAACAGCAAATTGCGAAAAGTTTGGTTTTCTTTTATGAAAATTCTGCGAATTTCAGCATAAAAACCAATTTCAAGATTAATTAGCGAGAAGTTAAACAGCCATTAAGATTCCAATAGCAAATACAACCAACAATTTAAAGGCCACAATGTTTCCAGAAAGGGGGGTAACAATTTATAATTGTAACAATAATAATTACATGCCAAGTGAGGCATTTTATTTCAGCTGCTGAAATAAGTTTCTGTAGCCTTGTCAAAAACTTAATTAAAGGAATATTATTTTATTCACAAAATATTCTTTTTTATTAAATTCTTTACATTATTTTCCTAAAAGTAATACAAGATTACTTTCATATTGTCCATCATGGTGTTTGATAAGAGGATTTTTTAATGAAATCCTTTCTGGTTTCCATAAAATTTATTTAAAATGAAATTTTATTAACAAAAGAGCAGGACTAAAATCAAATTTTGGTTTAAAACCTGCTACATTAACTCATGCAACAGGAGCAACCAAACGGATGGCTAAACAATGCAACACATTCTCTATGGTTAGTTGCATAGTGAGGGTTACATGCATGGATGTGTGATTAAAAATATGCAACACAATACAATTTTTATCCAATTATGTATCATGACAGGACGTAGGCATATATAGTTTGCATAATGAGGATAAGAGCCTTTATCCTGTTGACAAAAATTTAAAAAATAAGAAATGCTACATCAGTAACTGCAATGCAGATGGTGTTGGCCTAAGTACTGTGACCATACAATCAATTGTACTCCTCTAATACTTTATGGGGTCTCCCTAATGTTATGCTTTCTTAAAGACTATTGCCTTGACAAACCTCAGGATGCTGCTGGGAGTCAACAACCCCAGTCCCCTGCCAAGTATCTGGTATGCACCCGTATGTTTGCTTCTGAGATGTACTAATGCCTCAAAGGTTCCAAGAAGGTGCTTTGATGATTCCTTCTCATAGTCACAGGATATACATGCTAAGCTCGAGCCTCATTCTGAATAAGTGTACCCGGAGTCTTCAGTGTTCTCTCGAAATATTGTCAAGCTCAGATTATTTCATGATAGTCTGATACATGACTTAGATGTCCTTTTATTGTAATTTCCCAACAAAAGTTTTAATTGCCTTAAATCCACTGTAACTTTTCTTGCTTCATTTATTCTTTCGATCGCACCGCTCTAATCACACACATCTTTTCATATTTCAAAACTATTTTGAAGTGATTTAAAGTTTATTAAGTGCCTTATTAACAAATTAAGTTATTCTCTTACCTTCACAAGTTTATAGGAGTTTCAAGTAGAAGTTAGAAAATGTGAGAATTAATTGCCGTCATTAAAAACATTGTTCACACACCACAAGTTCTAATCAACACAACTCTTGAAGCAAATACCAATACAGCGCATTTATTTCTCCTACCTAGTCTGACCGAGAAGGGAACAGTGTGTGAGAAATTCATTAATCAACCACTTGTTTCATCTGACGGCTTAAATAAACAGAAATTCCTTTGATAGACTTTACCCTTTTCTCCCCTATCAAAAGTTGTTTGGTCAACAGATGAGTAAGCCCAAACCAAAGTAAATTTGTTTTTGGCGAAGTGATGTCGTGAAGTATTTCTAATAACACGTGGCTGTTTCTCTGTGTGTGCAAGAGAAGGATGTGTTGTTTTCCTAGTTTTAATAACAGTGTGTTGGTTTAAATTCCTCTGCTACATGTTGAAACAATAGAAACAACAAAAAGTTATCTGCTTGCCATCATTTAAGATCAACACGTTGTTTACTAAACAAAATAGCAACGTGCAGGACACTTAAATCGAATTGGAAGATACTAATCCACATGAGATCCAAGAGTGTCCAATATATTCCAAAAAAGTCTCGGTATGGTGTGGTTTTCCGGCTGACAGCGTCATCAGTCCAAATTTCTTTGAGAGCGATGTTGGCCAGGCCATCACTCTCAATAACGAGCGCTATAGTCTGATGAATACTAACATCTTTTGGTCTGAGTTTGATGAAATGTGGTTTCACCAGGGTGGCGCTACCTATCACACAGCTCATACCGCATTGGACGAGCAAAGAATAGTAATTTTACATTAAGGTTATGTGAACTGGCCACAGAAATTGTATGATTTGACTGCGTTATTTTTTTAAGTCGCATACATACATGCATAATTGGTGATTACAAGCCTTTAGTCAGGATTACAACCAAGCTTTTCACACCACTTATGTTGTAAGCGCGGAGAGAATGCGGCTCCCATTTAACGATTTCTGCCGGGGGTGCAGATCCGCTGAGGAGGACGAGACTGTTGCTCACTTTCTTTGTCAATGCCATTCTCTTGTGAGATGCAGATATAGGTAATTTGGCTCTCCGACCCTTGTCAGCTTGACGTCCATTGGTGTCAAGGATATAGCCTCGTTTATCAAACTTTCTGGCAGATTTCCAACGTGGGGTAGTCGTGCTTTGGATTTGTAGATCTTGCGCTGACCCGCCTCTCCCTCTTGGATTCAGGGGAACTTGGTCCGTACAGGAACTGCTTTCACCTGTGGCGTCACAATGGGCCGCTATGCGTGCTCAAGAGATTCTGGTATGAAGCTACCACACTAACCTAACCTAAACTATGTTGTAAGCGTTAATTTTATCCAGATTCTGCTGAAAGGAGTCACCGAAGAAATATTTAGTCATATTCCGTTCTGTTTTGGGGGGTTTTGAAACGTGGCCTCATGTCTAATAAGCTAACACGCCACCTACTAGCCGACGGCTACTCTCAGTGGCTTTTTAAAATTTAAATTAAGTCACTGACGCCAATACAAAAGCCATTGTACCCTTAGTGACTATAATTTCTATAACAAAAATCTTGGGTTGAGAGAGATGTGGGTTTCAGTCAGGGAGGCGTTTTATATTCAAACATATCGGGGTTATTATAGTCGTTATAATCGTCGCTACTCTGTACAAAATTGGAAAATTTATGAAGAAACCTGAAGAAACTGGAAGCGTTACAGATGTGTTCAAGCCTGTAGTAGTCCTCAAACCAACACAGGCCATGTCGAGCCATTAATACTCTCCACCTAGAGCAGCTGTGCAGGATATTTGAACGATGATATAATGGCTCACGTAATGTCATCAGTTGTTGGTGTTTCAAATGAATAAAAAATTACGGTCATATCTCACTTATACATTGTTGTATTTGAATGTAATAATAGAAAGCGCTTAACAAAAGACCCTATATATTTATTAAATATTCATTCATTTGTCAGATATGACTGTCAATAATGTATTCAAAAGGGATTTGCATTTGCCATTTGCATTTGACATCCAGATATTCATTATTCAACTGTTTAATGGCTTTTGTTGAATTAATTTAACAATAAAATTAATAAAAAAAACAATTAAAATTTCAAATTATTTAACAAAAAACCGCAGCTATATTGCCGACTGTCATAAGGCACTCAAGATACGCACTTCATCATACAAAAAAATATGCTGGTAAATTTTTGATTTTTTATTTCTGTTTTTAACTTTGTCTGTCTCAAGTGCAATTGAATTGAAAATGAAATTAAATTTTTAATTATTTTTATAAATAAATCTTATAAAACAAAACAAATTTTATAAAAATGAAATTAAATTAAAAAAAAATTTTGTGGCTATTTTTCGTGCAATTTATTTATGACTCCTCATGCCAAGAAAATATTTTCTATTTATGAAATGATTTTCTTTTCTTTTTTTCTTTTTTACTTTTAAAGAAAATAATTCTAAAAATAAACTAACGGCACTAATTACATACCGTTATTTGAATATTTTTATTCTCTGCAAAACAGACAAATAATTACGAAATGCTTGTGATCATAATTTCTGTTTGAATTCCAATTGTCTTGCAGCGGAATATTGTTCTGAAATCTTAAGATTTATTCGTTTAATTTTTGTTTTTAAAATAAATTGCAATTGTTTTAAAATGTTTGCAAAAATTTATTACAAGTTATTTAGATTGAGAACAAGATGTCCAATATAAGGCACCAAGTCTTAGTGATAATGCAGTAGCTTATAAGATATTATGTTCGGTTATTGCATCCCAAACATACATACATACATAATTGGCCATTACAACCCTTCAGTCAGGATTACGGCCTAGCTTCTCCACACCACTCATGTTGTGTGCGTTAATTTTATACATGAGTGGTGGGACCTACAGTTTAAAGTCGACTCCGAACGACAGATTTTTTGAGAAGCTTTTTCATGGCAATTTTTACTCTCAGAGTTTTTGCCAGAAATCTGCTGAGAGGAAGTCGCCGAAGAAATATTTTTTCATATTTCATTTTGATGTCTGACCTGGGATTCGAACTCGGGCCTTTCGTCTAATAAGCCAACAATTGCATCCCAAAACATGTGGAAATTTTCACCAACGAGTAAGCGGATAAGCTTGCAATGAACGGGGAATTCACTTGCCTTATAGGGACAGAACCTTTCTACGGATTGGAGGCGGATTTTTGTAAAAGTATGCTCAACGAAGTCGCCGTAGTGCACTAAGGAGTGGCGTATTAGACGAGCGCCCATGGTTCAACACATTGCTCAGTCATTTCGCACAAGACAAAATATAAAAAAATATTTCTTTTGGTGGCTTTCTCCCTTCTCTTCTGGCAAAAACTACGAGAGTAAATAAAATTTCTTTGAAGGGTCTCTCAAATCTGTCATTCAGAGTCGATGTTAAGCTGTAGATCTCACCACGCACGGGCACAATTATCACACATAGTATGGGAGGTGTGTGAAGCTAGGTTGTAATCCTGGCTAAAGTGTTGTAACGACCAATTAAATAAGTAAGAATGCTCCACGAATCGAAACAAACCAAGTGGGTTTGAGGTCTTTCGTACCAATGTCTAGGAATAACTTGAGGTTGGCATCCAGACTTTTGAAAGAGCGCTGTAGACTCGGAGTACACTTATACAGAATGGGGGTTGCTTCGAGCCTAACATGTGGATTCTGTGACAATATGAATGAATCATCGAAACATATTCTCGCAGCCTGTGGGACATTAATGCATCTCAGAAGGAAACATCTGAGTGCATAATAGGTGCAAGGCAGGGAATTGGCTTTGTTAAACCACTGCACAGTGTCCTAAAGTTTGTCAGGGCAATAGGCTTGAGAAGATCTTTGTTTTCAAATAAATTTCTACGATTTGGAAGCATTGTTGTGGCTCAAAACGATTCAGAATGACTTGAAAAGCTAACACAGTTTGATATTTCCAGTTGTCAAGCCATAGTAATCGATAACGGCAATGATAATGCAATTAAAAAGCATTCCATCTAACCGGGAAATGTGAGACGCCTAGTATGTCTAATGAAGATAGGGCATAACATGGTATGAGTTCTTATTCACGAATCGCAGCTAATCTCGGGCAGATTAGTTCAGGATAGGTAGAAAACGCCCCGAGAAGGGTAACATTCCACTTAGGTTAGAGGTCTGTAAAGCATTAATGCAACTCAGAAGGAAACATATGGGTGCATACGAGATAATTGGCAGGGAATTGCATTACTGACACCAAACTGCATCCTGAGGTTTGTCAGGGCAATAGTCTTAAAGAAATATTGTGGGGGAGACCTCATAAAATATGAGTAGAGTACAATTGATTTTATGGTCACAGTACTAAGGCATTCCTTTACCACAATAATTATAATTACGGAATAGGCGTCACGCCAATGTGTGATGCCGCATATGCTTATGTAATCCAGAGACCAAATAATCTCCTTAGAAAACCATTCCGGGCAGGGTTTTCCATTCAAAATGTATGTGAACAGATTTTGTGTTGAAAATCAAATAATCCAGTTCGTATTTAACAAAGGAACTTGAACGCCAATTATATGGATCACCATGTTTCATGCCTATTAGCTCAGCCGTTAATACTACGATAGAAAAAAAAGAAAGAATTTTTAGCATGCATTCCCACAGGTGCTGTTGTTTTAAGCCATGTGGTCTCCATCAAGGCACAAATGATGGATTTTCTGTTTTTGCCGCACAGTTCAATGCTAAAGAAAACGGTCATCAGTTTTCGACTGACAATAAACAGAACTCATATGTGGGTACTTAACAACAATTCATCTCTGAAAAGAAAGACAATTTTTTCACGATTCTTTTGCGTATAAAAATGATTTTCCTTCTTTTGCTCTTGAAATATTATGGCTGATGATGCAAATGATGATGTTAATGGTGACCATGTAGCTGCTTAAGACAAAAAAAATAATAAAAAGAAGAACAATTGCATTTGCAGCATCCATAGTCAAGTACGCAGGGCTTTTTCTTTAATTTGCAAAATGTTGCAATAAAACACAATAACAACAGCAATGACGATGAATGTAAAAAAGAAGAACGAAATAAATTTCAGTCATGAACTAGCAAAACTTTGACCTTCACTAGGGGGTGTCTAGGTGTGCTTATTTTCTTGGCTTAAATTCAAAATATTGAGGCGGCGCAGTTTATGGCCAAGAAAACCTTCATATTTTTTAAGGTCGCAAGACATGGAAGTTAAACGTAACTTTCTCCAAAAATTGTGCAGGAAACAGACAACATTCGCAAATTCTTATTGGAAATTTAAATTGGGGGAGGAAAAGAAATTTCATAATTTCCTTTCGAGGTAATCGCAGCATCGTATCTTTTCTATTGAGGCCTTCTGTGATTGACACATTCTTGTTCGTTTATTAACTAAGCAAAGTAAATCGCATTTCTAGATCGTTTAGTGTTTACGAGTTCTATTCGCATCTCTGATAATAGTTTGAGGACGATAACGTAGGACTATTAGTAAACTGTTTTTCGATTCCAGAGTGAAATATTTCAATGAAGAAACTTGAGGGTATGTTTCAGGCGAAAGTCATTGCCATAGAAAGATGTGCTCAGTTCAACTTGAACAGGAAGTACTAAGAACGGCTTACAGCAATACCATCCCACAGTCAGAAAGCTATTCGAACACTCGCTTTATGTGAGGTCAATGCGAGAATAGTATGGGACTAACATATGTATATACATAGGTAGAGGAATAAGGTCACCTTCAGTTTGATTTCAAGTCATGTGCCCACAGCAATAAGAAGGCAGATAAGCTTCCGAAGAGGGGGCCAACCAAGACGGAAATAAAATCAGGGGAGGGGAAGACGGGGTGAGGCTGGAACTCACCTAAAGAGTTTAAGAGAATCTAAATTTTTTGATTTGAGAGATTTTAGTCAAGCATTTGTTAATTCATAAGTAGACTGCGGATAATAATGGCCTTTCGACTGGAGAATGAATGATTATACCACCGTAGTCTAGCAGGTAGTGTGTTGGCTTATTACGCGTGAAGCTACGGTTCAAACCCCAGGCCACACATCTCCAACAAGACGAAACATGAAAAAATATTTCTTCGGCGACTTACTCTCAAAAGATGTCTGACAAAAACTCTGAAAGTAAATAAAATTGCCATGAAAAGTTACTCAAAAATCTGTCATTCGAAGCTAGATCGTAATCCTGGCTAAAGGGTGGTAATGATCAATTATGTTATGTATGTATGTAGCTTTAAGGCATTTCACATGTTGGGTACGAAGTTATCCTCTGCCTGATAACTGGCGACAGTCTGAACTTTGTCAGGCGAACACGATTAGAGGAAACACTATAGGAACTCATTATATAGGTTAAGAGTCGTACAATAGATTGTTTAGTTACAGATATACTGGGTATCAGTCTCAAGGACTATTTCAATGGTATTGAGTACAAAGCTTTGAATGGCTTCATCTAATATCCCAACAAAACATCATAGTGTTAACGGTCATAACAATGTCATATTAGGTATGTGGTGCACATTCGGATTATCTAAGCGGCAGTACCACCGTCAGTATACCTCAACCAGATGGGAACGGTCAATCTCTGTACGTTATTTGCCAATAAAACTCTTTAATTAATTACGGCCTAGGTTTTCATAACAAAAATGTTGTGCCAGTAAAGTGAACAACAGATTTGTGAACCTTTTTCGTGCAGACGTCTTTTAGAAGATTGTTGAGAAAGCGTGAGTAGACAATGTTGAAGTCAAAGTAATCTAGTATGTAGCGTAGACAAGACACCATGGTTGAAACCCCAGCTCAGAGATCTCAAATTAAATGAAACAGCAGAGTTCTTGCAAAAAGCCTAAGAGTAAATAAAATTGTCATGAAGAGCGTTTCAAATCTGTCATACGTAGTCGATATTAAACAGTGGGTCCCAATACTCCTGATTAAATTAATACACATAACATGGATGGTGTCAGAAGCTAGGTTGTAATCCTGACTACAGGGTTGTAATCACCAATTAAGTAAGTAAGTAAGTTGAGAGAAAAGGACGCCGAAAGATATATTTTTTGTTTTAAGACATCAGAACTTAGTTTTATAATCCTCGAGCCTTCGTTTAGTAAGCTAAAAAGCTTCTCCGTAGATTACAAATTGAAATGATTTTAGAAACCATGCGGTACCTTATATTACTTTGAAACCAATTTAAGATTGACTGTAAGATTTTAATTGTTTTTGGCAAATTTTATTCTGAATATTTAATTTTATTTCTTTTTCTTATATTTTTATTGCATTTAGCCGTTGAAAAATTTAAATATTGATTGCCAAACTCATTAAAATTTGTCTGTGCAACGCCGTAGGGAAATAAAATGATTTTCAAATATAAATAATTTGTTTGTTTTTTCCCACATTCCAGTGAAATTAAATGTAAACAAATTATTAACGAAATGCCATTATAAATCAAAGTCACACACACTGGAAAAGTAAATAAAAAAGGGAAATAAAAATTACTTTTTTGAAATTTTAATTCGAAATGAAGAATCATACAAAAAATTAAACAAATTTTTATGTTTTTTGAACAGCTTTCCCTAGCAAGAAGTACATCGCTTATTCGTTCCAATTATCCACCTCTAAGTTTAGCTATCTAGTTATAGTTATCTCCGCCTGGATGTCTCTATATATTTCCCAATGTGCGTTGGCAAAACTGTAGGCTCTTTAAAGAAATTAAAAATGAGTGGTGAATGCAACGACAACAGCCTCACTTAACTTTTAATCCGTTAAAGCTGTTCCATGTATATTTTTGTTGAAATTAAAATTATTTATTGGCCCCTAGCCAAAATACCATACCAGCAGAACAACAATAAAATGCAAAACATTTAACAAACGTTTGTTTATGGCTTAAATGCTACCAAGACTAGCGAACAGAAATACAATTCAACGCACAAAACATTTTCACGAACGTCGTAAATGCCATAGGTCAGGGCAATGCATTAAAAATGAAGGGGAAACATAAAGTGGAGAAGGACAAGGACTTGTTGTCATTACAACTTACAACAATTGTAATACGAAATGCAATCAAATATTTGTTTGGATTATTCAGCAATTATTTAAATGAGATTCTCCCCTTCCTACAGAGTATTCAAGGTGTGGATGAGGTGGCCTTTGAAACAGTAGGTGTTATCATCAATTTATGTGCGGAACTTCAACTTCAATGGTTCTTGTTATTGCCTGGTTCTTGTTATTCAATGGTATTTACTCAGCTAGTTAGGAATCGATTATTATTGACTATCATGTTAGACTAGCTATTCTAATGCTTAAAATCCTAACTATTACAGTGTGTTTATTAGACGTGAGGCCACGGTTCAAAAACCAGATCAGATATCTCCATTTTGGGCGACTTCATCTCTACTGATTTCTAGTTCCTCAAAAATGTGTCGGCAAACACTCGTACATCAACTAGAAGCAAGATATGCCCAAAGCATCGTCGCCGTATAGGAGAATCCAAGCCAGGATTCCAATTTTGTAGCCGTACATAAGAACTTAGCCTTACGCATACCAAAACTTAGGAAATTTTGTATCGTAACTGCGACATGTACCTGTAAAAACTTCAACTGGCCCAGTAACTGTAGGCAAAGGATCATAGATAACGACCAGTGTTCACTGAATAGGCTCTGGGGCAGTTGGCAATTGATCCTAATATTCATCGAAAAATAATTTTCAGCCATGAGGCCCATTTCTGAACAAAATGGCTACGTAAACAAAGAAAATTGTTGAATTTGGGACGATAGAAAATACACATGAGATACACAAGCAATCCATCACTGTTTGGTGTGGAATTTAGGCTGCATCGGTCCATATTTTTTTGAATACGACGTCTGTCAGGGCGTCACTAATATTGGCGAGCACTACAGGTCGCTGATTACCAATTTTTTTGCCTTGAAGTGTATGACATGGGTACCGACGGCATGTGGTTTCAGCATGACGGCATTACGTATGCCACACAGCTTATAATACATTGGATTTTCTACACTGGAGATTTGAGAGCATGAGATGATGTGAACTGGCCACCAAGATCCTTCAATTTGTCTCCGTTAAACCTTTTCTTGTGAGTTTTCCTTAACTAGCAGATCTAAGGACGTACAATGCATCCCAAGAAAGTCACTGGTTGGTACAAATTTTAGGCTGGTGATATCCTGGATGCATAATTCTTAGAGAACGACGCTACTGCCAACGGTTGGTCGATGATTAATAACTTCCCGTGACCTGAGTTGGATAGTCTGGACACCGTTAACATATGATTTCAACAGGACGTGTGCCACATAGCTTATGTCACATTGGATGTTCTGCGCGAAGGATTTAGGGGCATAGTCATCTCCCGTGGAGCTGATGTGAATCGCCATTGACATTGAATGATTTGACACTGCCAGACCTTTTCTGGTGGATTTTTCTTAATCGGGTGTATGGCGTTGTAAGCATTGCCTAAAATATTAAAAAAATAGGACTATTAATCCTGGTTATTCGAACAAAAAGTCCTTACGTCCTTAGTTTATGATATCCGGTCCAAGGATAATATGATTGCAGTCTGAATTGATTGTATTGGTAAAGGATTTTGCTCCTTGTGTTCTATTCTCTCTGAAGCAGTGATCATGTCTAAGCCTCCAATGATGTGTGTTGATGTTGTCAATCTCTCTGGATGTTAGGCATCAGTTCGGATTTCGAGTGGATTATTTGCAGAGGCTTACAAGCTACCAATTTTTAAACTTCGAAAACCACGATTAGTAATTTAAGTCTCTCCCTATTCTGGGGTTTGCATTCAATGGCGTTAATTACAGCATTTAATTATTTTGATTTACGCCTGTTCTCCTACTGATTATCAGTCTATTTTATTAATGCAGTTGCAGTTGCAGGTTATAGTTCAATTACGTTGCTATTCTATATTAAACAAGAAAATAGCTTTTCTGTGACGTCACTTAGAAAAAACTAACACACCGTAAAAGATTTTCATTCCTCAACATAAAATACATGCGCACAAATAACCCACATACATAACAATACCAATACATTGATTCAAGTATGAAATACTCGAGCATTCAGCCATTTGAGTACTATAATGGTGAAAACAAGAAAACTATTGTACGTATGTGTTGGTATGCCACTGTGTGTGTATGTGTAAGTGTTTGAAAATTGTAAAAAGCTTAACAGAATTTTGTTTTTCTTCTTTGTTTTTTCTTTTGTGCATGAAATTTTTCTATAAAAATTTTATGGAAAGTTCAGTGCAACGCGGACATTGGCCTCTTTAGCAGGTCGAAATAGTGAAACGCTTTAAACGCTTGAAACTTTAAAGAAAACAAAACAAGTGCGGCAATAAAACAAAAAGGAAATGTAAAGAAATGAAGTAAAAAACAACAGCAATTATAAACGTATGGTTTTTCATTTTATTTTTACATTAACAATGAGAGGGAAAAATTAAATCAAATACGAATACATGTGTACGCATCAGAAGTGAAGTGTAAAAACTATGCGGGAAGTTTAGTTTCAAAAACCAGGAGGAATTAAAGTGTCAACAAAAGTAAATTTTTTTTGGTTTTTATATGCGGCGAGCACTTTCTGGAAAAGCATAAGAAAATTGGAAAACCACTTAAAAAACAATTTAATTTAAAACTTCATTGATTGGCTTTAGAGCCCCTTTTAAGGGTGACTTCATTTAATTATCTACAATGAAAAAAAAATCGTTTAAAATGCCGCTATTAAATGCAGTTTAAAGCTAACAATATACCGTTAAATAACTGAAAACCAATCTAAAGTTAATACAAATTATAACAGTAAACAGGCTTTCAATAATGATTTTTCGTCTAGAAATTTTTCTCTGCTTTGAAGCCGCTTGACAAAGGAATTGAATTTGTATGGCTGTGTGAGTGGTAGACATTCAAATTAATTGAAATCTTGACAAAAGAAGAATTTTTTCTTTCTTTACTGTTACAACAGCCAACCATTCAAACAACCCAGCAAACAACAATTTGTCAACGACTTTCTTTTCATCTTCAGCAGCTGTCACTGTCTATATTGGATTGTGGCCACATTAGAAAACATAAGAGACAGCTGCAGCAGCAGTTCAACTAAAGAAATCCCTCACTTATAGATTAGTATTATCGGCTCTTTGTGTTTCTGTTTTTTTTTTGGTTAGTATAGCTTCTTGGTACTTCTGTTTATTTGGTTGGATTTGTTTATCTTATTGTTCCCTTAATTGTGCCATTAATTCAATTGACATTTTCGTTGTTTCATGATATTGCTCAATTTCCAACTGTTGTTCAAATGTTCGAATTTAACCTATAAAAACAGGGGGGAAAGGGAAACCAGCATAAACACCCAATTTAATGGCAAAACAACGAATTGAAAACATTTTAATTTTGTTTAACAAAAACAAAAAGAAAATGAAATTAAATGGGTAGTGAGGATGCATGTAAGATTCTATTATTATCTGTTTTCAGTGAAAAAGGCTCATTGGGTTTGGTCAATGGAATAAGCAATGTTAAGTTTATTTAAAATTGTCAAGAATCCTTCCGAAAGAATACCATCTTCTGTGTGTTATTGAACTGAAAATTCGAAACTTTTAAATGGATAACCCTTTACAATCAATACCTTACTTCAGCCTTTCTGTAATTACCATCCCTGCAAATATTTCTTTAGATTTTTGTCCCTATTGCTAAAGAAGAAATCAAAGAAGCCCAATAATCATTGTGTTGCTGTGTGTTAAGCTTAAAAGTCTCATGGAAAATTAAGAAAAATGTTGTCATTAAATAAAAGAACTTTCATTGGCCGTCGTCTTTCAAATGCTTATTAATGTTAACAGACTCCAAATACATGTACAAGGCCATGTACACTGTATACACATGTACATGGATACGAGTACTCCTATTAATTGTAGTAAAATTCTTAACTAAGTGTGTATTTAATTAATGAATCTTAATATTATGGCTTGGATGGGTATTAGAAGCTGGACACTCATTTTGGGTAATTAAAAGAAGTACGTGCTTCAGACTTGCTTGCGTAAAAAATTCGTGAAACGTTCTATTGATTTTCTCTTAGTGAAGGTAATTAAAATTGTTACTAAACTAAACATCATTCATAATTAAGTAACAATTAAACGAGAATTATTGCATAACACAAGAACACAACAACAAATAATTATTATTGTCTCTCGTAAATTTAGACGACTGTTGTCCAATGTGTAGTTCAATTACTGCTCGTATGTACTCAATCATGCCATTAGGCAACCTATCTAATTAAGATTCAACAAAAATACAATTTCAAATTTGAGGGCTGGTATGGATTTTGATGGATTTTAGGACCTCTGTGGTTTGTAGCTTATTCGCATACATCTGCGAGTTAATATAACGCCACAAGAAAAAGTCTAATGGAGACAAAATGCATGATCTTGTTGTAAGTTCACAACACCTCTGCAGAAGATGATTATGCCCTCAAATCTGCATTGTACAATATCCACTGTGTGATAAGCCGTGTGTCACACGTACCGTCGTCATGTTGAAAGCACATGTCATTGATGCCCATATCATACATTTCAGGCCAAAAGAATTTAATAATCAGCGACCTTTAGTCGTTAACACTGATAGTAACATCCTGGCGGACGTCATGTTGAAAAAAATATGAACCGATGAAGCCGCCAGCCCAAATTCCACACCAAACAACGACTTTTTCGTTATACATTGAACGTTCTTGACAATTTCTTTTTTCACGCAGCTATTCACGCAATAATGAGCTAGGGTCAGTTGCCAACTGCTCCTGAACCCATTCAACGAACATACGTCGTTGTCTATGGGTTCCTGCATCACTTGAATTTTTTTACGGCTGACTCAAGTCACAATGTGAATTTAGCTAAGTTATGTTGAGGAGCTAGGTCGTAATCCTGACTGAAGGAAGGGTTGTAATGACTAATCATGTGTGTACACTGTGAGCGACCGGATATTAACTGCCTTGGACTCTTACTGCACACCTTCATGGATAACAATGATGTTTTCTGCAGACCTTGCATTTTGTTGACGTACGGGTGGTGTTGGTCGATGGTTTACTAAATATTTTATTTTCTATTCAATCCTCTTATCATAGGACTGTATACGTTTTGATGAAATCTCCACACAATCAATCAAGAAAAAAATCAAGAAAAAAATTCAAATAAAAATGCGAAACAACACAGACACAGATGCAAAACAAAGAAGAGGAAATACAAACCATTAGCAACAGGTGTCGTGTTATTATGGTGAAGCCATTGTGTCAGGGAGTGGAAAACATTCTAAACAGTAAACACGCACACACACACTCTATTATACTAATACATGTATGAGGAGGATAATTTCGGCGGTTGTAATGTCGATAATGATATATGCATGCCCAATATGGTCGGAGGCACTCTCCGTGGGGACGACAAGGAGAATACTGTCCTCGGTGTATCGTCTAAGCGCGATTAGACGGATAAGTGGCTTCAGGACAGTGTCTGATGAAGCGATATCGGTATTGGCAAAGACAATACAAAGAATATTCTAACATGCTGCCACAAATTTAGATGATCCGGAGAAACGAGTTTAGGACCAAACCGGCTAATGGAATAGCTGTTGAATTGTAGGAATCTATGGAGCCAATATAGTCAGAGAATGGCTGAAATTATGCTAGAACTCCGAATACTGGAGAAACGGAGGCGAAATTTGACTTAATTTGACGAAGCTTTCGAGCTAACCAGCCCTCCGCGAAGTAATACCTTACGGCAGTCCCGCGGGGGGAAAAGTGGATGAAGTGTGTAGGGGGTGGGTTTAGTACGTAGGCACCAGTGATGGTGAATCGTGCACTCTTTTGTTGGAACGAAAAGATTCCCACCTCCGTCTCAAAAAAAAAAAAATACTAATACATGTATTAACACACACACAGACCAAGTCATATAAGCAGCACACAAAAAGGCAGAACGATATGTTGAAATTAAATAAGAGAAGGAAAGCCTAGGGATAGAAATGAAAATGAAAAGTCAGGAGAGAAGTTTAAAATTTTAGTGGAGGATGCCAAAAGCCACGATTAACATTAATCAAATACAAATCAAATAGAGTGCTTAATAGTTTGTTGATTACTTTATTTAATTGGTGTTCAAATAACATCCTCCGACATTTCTCGCTTTCGTAGTCCTCGTCTTTTGGTGAAAAATAAATATTCGGAGCACACCCCCATGGTGTGCCATAGAAAAACTGAAATTTTTGTTCCCAATTTTTTATTTCTCTATTTAAGCTGCGGTTTCTCTCCTTCCTTTCTTGTGGTTATTTTTCCACAAAATACCAGCGTAAACCACTTTCGTTTTTGGCTGCATGAAAAAAGTTTTATTTTCACTTGTTTGTTGTTCTACATTCTATGTGTGTCACCCACTATATGGAGCCATTTGGTGTGTAAACATAAGCAGACAGAATTTTTGCTAATGGCCATGGCCATAGAATCACCATGAGAACTAATATGGTTTTGCGCGGTAACATCGTGGCTTTATTTACTGAAGCAATTTAGTTCAAGAAAGCAGAGAAGATAGCCCAGTGCACATTTACAGTAGAGTTTACAGTAGAGTTTACAGTAGAGTTTAGATAGTTTAGAAATACTGTTATGAAGCAATACAATACGCAACAATACCTCATAAAAATAGATGTCTGAGGGTAAAGTTTAAAACGAAGCAAAAATTATAAGGAATCTGACTCTCAGATATCGTAGGAAGAGGATACGCAACATTCTTCGAAAAATTTCATTACAATTCCTTACTACTAATCTGTCTCTTGTTAGGGAAATCCAAGGCAGTGCCCTTGCCTTCTTTCTGTGCACATAAAGAGAAGACATTACCATATTCTTTCAAAATTATTGGCCAGGACCAACTGATTTCATAAAGGATTCGATTGACATGTAAAAATTAAGTTTTTTCTTCTCTTTTAACCACAAAACCCGAAATAATTTTCATGCCTCTAAAAAGCCTTGTTAGTAATTTAAAAAATGTGAACAAAATAGTTCTACATTTTACTAACGCCTTTGGCTACAATTACAGCCGGGCTTAAAAGATATCAACCCTATCCTGTGTATGTAATAAAACATTCACCGAAATTAAGGCGTTCGCCATGAAAAAAATCAAAAACAGTTTATTTTCCGCAATTTCATCAAACATTTCCATATGTTTTGCATAGATAAACAAATACAAACAAGCGTATGCATACATACATACGAAAAACAAGTGTAATATGCCTAAAAGCATGCAAACAATAACACCCACAAACATGAAAATGGTGGGTTTTAAAATACAAATACACTCACACTCTCTCTCACACTCTGCCTCTCACATACACAGTTTTAAACAGTCATGCTTATAGAAACGGCAATATGGCTTTAGGGAGTCTAGGGAAAGGATAATGAGGGGTTTGAATTGCAAAGAGCATAAAACAAAAATCTAAAATAGGAAAAAAAAGGGGGAAATTGAGGGAAAAATGTGGTCCAAAACTAATGCTTAACATTGTGGAAACAGAATTTTTCAACAATATTTTGCTTAAGGACAAAAATTTGATGTGAAAAACGAAACAGGATATTTGCAAAAATGATGCCAGGCTTTGTGCTTATGGTGGGCATGTCTGCATGGGTTTATTATGATGGAGAAAAGGATGGATTTTAAGATTTTCAGAGGCTTTTAAAAATCCATTGAATTTATTGCGCCTTTATGTTCGTATAGTTTATCATTAATAAGAGGATGAGGAAAAACCTTTTCAGCAAATTGATTTCCTTTTTGTATTGTTATCGACAGGAACATACAAGCCACAGGTGGATTTCCTTTTCGAATATTGCCATGCTTATTAACTTGGCTTTAAAGCAACAATTGAATGGGAAATTGGGATACGGAATGAAGAAAATGTTTGATTGCAAAACAATCAAAATTATTTGAAGGTGTTAAATGGATTTGAAAACAATTTTTTGTTTCTCTTTTCAAGTTTTGTCAAGTTTCTGTCAAATGTTTGACAGAACAGTTATGACGTAGTATATCACCGTTTATCAAGAATTTCGATAAGACCCCTTTTAATTGCCTCTACAGCACACAATAAATATCTGTGACTAGTAATCGATGAAATTGAACTTTAAACAGCTTTGCGAAAGACCGTGGCCAAAGACAATCAATCTCTTCTCACTTATGGATCTACCATCTGCTATGGATAATTAATATATACGCCAAGGACATATGCATAGAGGCGGGCATATTCTCAGCGAATATAATGCTCGAAAGTTTTCAGACATATGTGATGAGAAAAAGTAAAGCAAAGAGTCGTAGAACAAAGATAATCGGCTAACCTCAAGCAGATGGCTAAACCGCAAGCATGACTTAGTTTTAATGGTACATAAAGGATACAGAACAAGGATGTAGTCGCCGTACTCTAGTAGATGGTGTGTTGGCTTATTAGATGTGAAGCCTTGGTTCAAACGCCATCCAACAAAAACGAAATACGAAAGAAAATATGTTTTTGGTGATTTTACCTCACCAGATTTTTAGTAAAAGCTTTGAGGGTTGAAATAAAATTGCCATAAAAAGGCTCCTTATAAAAATCTTGTCATTCGGAGTGGACTTTAAACTATACTTTCCGCCACTCATGTATATTAATTTAACGCACACAACATGAGTGCTGGGTTGCTAGGTCGTAATCCTGACTGAAGGGTTGTAATGTATAATTATGTACGCTGAAGCTATTCGATATCCTACAGTGTAAACATGCTCACGTCTAATATTTAAAAACGACAACAGTTTTAATCCCTAGCGCACCTAACATACCAAACATACATACAAGAATTGGTCTGGGATGGATATTGTTACAGTGACAGGAGAGGAGAAAAATTCTGACGAAATGGGGAAACGCAAGGGTATGTTGCAAGCGATGTTCAATTTAATTTCGCCAAAGTGCAAGGGCCCAGAATTGGCCATACTATCTGACATCCAGCACTTAAAGTTCAATTTCTTTTTTCTCCAAATTAAGTTTTAATAATAGCATTGCAATACTAAACTATTACCGTGAAACCTTTAACAATTATTCACCTTTTATTCATTCACCTTCTTTCAACATTTCTTCCGTTCGCCCACTTTCTACTACAGCTGTCCTATGTATACGCTCTCTACTCCATCAGGTTCCCTTCATTATTTGTTGTTGTTATTTTTATTTTACAACACTTTATCGACACTGTCATTTTTATCGATTTTTTCACGGAAGGGGAAAAAAATTGAAAAAGTTTGTCTCTCTGCTAACCATTTCAATCCATTTGATGGGGCAATAAATGGTTTTTATTTCACATCGTTTTTCTTTTCCTTTTTCCATTTTTTGCTGATCTATTTTTAGCCTCACATTTTATTTTTCTTTTGTGGACTTAACAGATGTTTAACAGATGTAAAGGCTTTATAATAAATAAATCGGAGGGAAGGGGCTTCGTTAGAAACTAAGCATAAAAAACAAAAATCGAAAAAAATAGAAAGATACTGGATACAGCACAACACAGTAACAATTTTATTTGAAATATACAGAAACAATAAAAATTGTTTGCGGCAAAGGCGAGGGGGAGGGAAGGAAAAATAGCAACAACAGCAATTATTGTTATTCGCCTCAATTTGGTTTTCCATGTCACTGACAGCAATGCGATATAAATTTCATTTTGTTTTTATTGTTATTATTTATAGCAGGGTGGAGGGGGGTGTATCAATAAAATTGGTTGACAAATTTCATCGTCTATTTATGACAGGCTAATGGCAATAAAAGATAAGAGAATATTGGGTTTGTCAAAAAAATAAAAAGAAATTCGTTTCTTTATTCAATAGAATGCTTTATTGGTGAATAAAAATGAAAAAGATGTCAGTAAGCATTCGCAACAGCTTACAAAGCTACAATTTTATAAGGGAAGTCTGATTGTTTTATCACATACAACATTATAACCTCCTGTTGTGCGGGAATCAGGAATATTTTAGAACCCTAAAAGCCAATTGAACTGACAAACTTCAGCATGCTGCTCAATGTCAACAAAGGCAAATGCCTATACAGCACTTCTTATACTAACAGATATTTCATTTAGATTCCAAGAATATATTCCATTCATTCATTTTCATTGACATAGAATCTAAATGTTGAGTTCGAGGCAATTCTCATTCTGAATATGTGTACATACTGTTACGTTTTTACCTTTTAAAAACGTTTAGAATATAAGCTCGTAGATTGCAAGTAAAATATTTATTTTATTTTATTATTCGCACAACTCTGTAAGCCACTGTTTACAGCTTGATGTAAACAACAACAATTGCTTTTCTTTATTAATCCTCTGTTTATATCGTTTGCACAAACGATAAAAATTACGAGACAATTATTCGACAGATCTTCAAACCACGTTTACTCTCTTCAAACGCACCGCCTTTTCATACAAGACTGATTGAACTTCACTAACTCAGTCGCCCGCTTTGCCTTGCATTTTATATGACAAAGTAAACAGTCTCTGATGAATGCGTTTGAAGGCGAATGTTTATGACTTCACCTTCTCGTAATCTCTATGAATGTAAACGTCTTTGTTTACGTTTATACTTGTAGCGTTTGTTGCTGTATTTTTGTTTACTTATTTACAATTTGTTATGCTAGTATTTGTTGTTTTATTTTTGTTTACTTGTTTACCATTCCTTTTTATGCTAGTGTTTGTTGTAATATTAAGCAGTACGATAATTTGTAAACAGGTTTGTTTACCTGCTTTGTTTTGTTTTTGTAGCTTTTGTTTATAATTTGAAGGTTAAGTGATGAAGCAAAAGACCAGTATCTAGATTCTTCATTTTCGTAACAATACTTTGAATTTACAAAGCCTTGTCAAAAAAACAGTTACCAACTTCAGTTTACAGTCGGATAGTCTTCTTTTATTGTAATTTCCTAACAAAAGTGTCTTTGCTTCTTTTAATCTTCCCTTTCGTTGAGTTTACCCTTCCAAATACATACCCCCACTCTACATAAATGTGATGTCGCCGTAATGAAACGTCGTAGGTAATGAAACGAAATTTGAAAAAATATTTCCCTGGCGATTTCATTTCAGCAGATTTCTGGCAAAAACTCTGAGAGTAAAAAAAATTTAAAGTTGCATCTAAACTGTAGTTCTCGACACTCATGCATAAAATTAACACACACAACAGGAGTTGTGTGAGAAGCTAAGTCGTAATCCTGTCTAAAGACATGCAATGACTTGTAACTAAGCAAGTAAGTTAAGTAAGTTTTTTCAATATAGGCTCACTGATAGAATGATAAATTCAGTTACAGTAGTAATGGCTTCAGGATTCTTTCATCTTGTAATTGTCCTTTAAATATCTTATTTAAGAAATTGTTAAATTGCATTCTATTCTCTCACCAATTCCACTTCTTATTTTATTACACTGGAAACCTAAAAACAAATATCCGAACTCACTGATTGGCACTTAATACGTTAACCCTCCAGTGATGGCATTTAACAAAATTTGTTGTTGTGTTTATTTGCCTAGACTCCCATTCCAATTGCCATAATATGGCCAAAAGTATCAATAAACTCTCAATATGCAAATAACAAGGGAAAGACAAATTAAGCAATTCATATTAACAAAAAAAAAAAATCAGAAGAAAAAAAAAAAAGACAAAGAAATAGAAACAAAATATGATGATGATGATGAGTGGCTAAAGCCCTTTTCAATAAATGGGGTCACCCTTAAATCCACAAGTGTTTTGTTTGTGCTCTTCATAGCAAGCAAATGGAAATTAAACAGCAGGCAGTGTGGACCCCATTAACAAAGAGAGACGATAGACTATCTTTTTAGGAGAAATTCAAAATATCCTTTTAATAGAAAAATAATGTCCTTTCATCTCTCCAACTCTGCAGGAGTAAGTGGATATTGTTAATGACATTGATTATGATGATGATGATGTCACTGTCCTTTATTTATTTTTTTTCTTTTTTTGTGATAATAATGAGGTTTATGATGGAGGCTACAGTGACAAATACATTAGAGTGATGAAAGTAAAGTGGCAGGGGCAAATATTGACAGGTTTAATGGATGTCTACAACGAATCCTTTAAGGATTTTGAATGAAACGTTTTTTGTGGCTTAAAAAAAGAGATTTTGTATTTACATGCTTCTGTATTAGACAATAGAAAGGATTACTGATTAGGTTTCAAGAGGAAAATTGTCTCAATACCTCTTGGCAGTTGCCAAGGGAACAGAATTCGGTTAATAGGCTCTATACCCAGTAGGCTTATTTTGTAAACATTTAAAAGGATTTTAAAAAACAACAACGAGCAAAAAAAGAAGGAGATCTGTTTTATATTAAAATACATGAAAATAGTTAATGGAGAATAGATTATTTGGTACGATACATTCTATTACATCCAAATAATACTTAGCTTCAGAGACCTTCTATCCCTTCTAATGGACATGCCTCCATAGAAATCTTTAATGTATAACAGTGACAAGGAACAGGCCTGTTCTCAAAGATATTAAGACATACAGGCTATAATCGCTCACTATCTGTAGTACCTACAAAAATATCTTCCTCAACTTCATATCAAAGAGCCAAAATTTAAACACTACAGTCTTACCAAAACACACGTTTTATTGATCTTCATTGACGTTGAGAGTTTAAATGGGGTTTACAGCACTAAATTGGAAAAAAATGTTCCAAAGGTTTAATAGCCTTCTATCAGATATCCTATTTAACTCCTGATTAAATGCTCCTTATTGATTAGTTTCTAAGATTCGAATTCAAAATATTGTTACGTTTTTAGCTTTTTAAAAACGTTTAAAATATGAGTTCGTTGATTGCAAACAAAATAAAAATAAATTTGTGTCTTAGGTTCAATTAAATAATTTATTGTTCGAACAATTTTGTTTGCCACTGTTTACAACTTGATGTAAACAACAACAATTTGCTTTGTTCGTTATTCTTCTTTACAATATGTTTGAGTAAATATTAACAATTTGTACGTCAGATCTTTACAACGGAGATCTTTAAACCACGATTATTCTCTTCACATGCAACGTGTCTTCACACAGGCTTAACTGAATTCTTACTATTTGTTGCCTGTATTGTCTTGCCTTTTCATATGCCCATGTAAACGGTCTGAAGAATGTTCTTGAAGTCGAATGTTCGTGGCTTCGCCTTCTCGCGGTCTCTGTCGTAGTTTCTGTATTTTGCTTTTATTATTTGTTGTTGCATTCTTGCTTGGCTCTCCCCTTTTCTTGCATACTGCTGTTGTTGGTATATGGTTTTTGGTTTTGTAGCTTCTGTTTGTCATTGTAATGTTAAACGATGTTACACCATTTCCTTTTTCGTAACAATATGATTCAATTCCTCTGGGTATCACTTTCACTATTTCAAGGCTTTTTTGCCTAAAGTGTAGACACTTTCATTGCATTTCCCCTCTTTCATTTCATTTGATGGGGAATATTTAAAAATTCTTTAAAAAAATAAAAACAGATGCTCATTTCTATCGATTTTAAGGCATTCTGCTGTGAATTTTGTTTCTTTAAAGAATTTTAATTTAATTGTTGTTGTGTTTTAATAACCCCCATAAAAATCTGAAATAAACAACGAGTGTGAATGCAAATGAATTTCAATGATTTGCTATTCCTAATGAAAAATATTAAACACTTGGCCAAAGAAAATTTATTACAACGACGAGCAGAATAAATTTCAAATTCTTTTGGACGTATTAAGGAGAAGAAATAAATTTCTAGAATTTAAGTGAATTAAAATAATTTGAAACCTAAATTATCATTTAATTTGAAAATGTTTTCTTTATTTTTGCTACAAAATAAGTTTTCAGTTTTACAAAACCACAGAATGAAGAAAAAGAAAATGTTTGCAAAGAAACAATTTAAAAGAATGTCTCTGAGGTGCTAAACAATAAGTTTAATTAAGAAGGGAAGAGCTGTTGATTTCCTTACTTTGTGTCTTAAATGTTTCCTAATTAAGCTGTGATAAATGGTTCCCTGTAATCTAGAACCATTTAACGCCACAGAGATTAGATGCCACAATAAACAGCCTCTCAATGCTTTCTCTTTCTAACACAATTTTTCACTGACTAAGATGATGTTGGTCACCTTAACAAGTAATATTGTTTCAAAATATGCTTTGAGCACAGAGAAGTGATTAAAAAAATGTCATTGCATTCGAGAAAACTGTCTGTTTAGGTATTAAGCTTAAAAGATATCATTGGACCATACATTTTGCTTTGATTTGTTTTCATTAGAATTACTAATTAAGCCATTGGGGCGTATAAGCATTTTAATGAAATAAATATTAATCATACGCATTGTAACGAACATTAAAAATGAAGATACTAGTGTTTTGCTTTTACATAGCTTAACATTAAAATTATAAACAAAAATGCAACAACAAACAATGGCATAAAAAATGATAAACAAGTACACAAAAATACAACAACAAACACTACAAGAATAAATGTAAACAACGATGTTTACATATATAGAGATTTCGAGCAGGAATTCGCCTTTAAGCGCATTCATCAGACTGTTTACTCTGCCATATTTTGCTTTGATTTGTTTGTATTAGAATTACTAACCATGCCATTGAGGCGTATAAGCATTTTAATGAAACAAATATTAATCATACGTATTGTTATGAAAATTAAAAATCAAGATAATGGTGTTTTGCTTTTACATCGCTTAACATTAAAATTATAAACAAAGATACAACAACAAACAATAACATAAAACAATAAACAAAAATACAACAACAAACAATGGCATAAAAAATGATAAACAAGTACACAAAAACACAACAACAACAACAAACGCTACAAGAATAAATGTAAACAACATGTAAACAACATGTTTACATTTACATAGAGATTTAGAGAAGCCGCAAACATTCGCCTTCAAGAGTATTCATCAGACTGTTAATCCTAACATATAAAAGACAAGAAAGGCAAATCAGGCGAATGAGTTAGTAAAAGTTCAGTCAGTCTCGTGTGAAGACGCAGTGTGGTTGAAGAGAGTAATCGTGGTTTGAAGATCTCCATTACAAAGATCAGTCGAATAATTTTCTTGTAGTTATTATTGTTTATGCAAAGGGTGTAAACAGAGGAATAACAAACAAAACAATTGTTGTTTTTACATCAAGTTGTGAACAGTAGCACACAAAATTGTGCGAATAATAAAGAATTTGAATTAAAACTAAACACACAAATCTATTTTTATTTTATTTTGCAATCTACGAGCTCATATTTTAAATGTTCTTAAAAAGGTAAACAGGTCATAATATTGGGAAATGTTGTATTTATTTATTTTCTACATACAATTAATTGTCATCTCTCAGCCAACAACGCATGTGGAAAACAAAAACTCTGTTCTTATAAATCTCTGTTGTATATTGCACAGCTTCTTGACATATATTTTTTTTAAAATAAATTTTTTCATCTCAACAGTGGTTCTTAAGACTTAAGAGATTTGCATGACTTAGTTTTAAGAAAAGAACATCAACTTTCTTTAGTAATTGCAACAATAACAACAAGCTCTTGTCTTACTTGTCTACTTCCGTAACAGATATTAATTAAAAATAAACACGTTCAACGATTTTTTTTTAATTCCCTTTTCAACTCATTCTGAAAGATTTTTTTCCTCGAGCATTGTTAAGCAATCTAGTGTGCCCTGCATTACCAACATTTGAGCAACAGCAATAACTATGTTTTTCAAGTTTTCTACTTTTTCTTTTAATTGTTGTTATTTCAAGTTGTTCTTACCAGCCTACTTACTTACAATACTTCTTTTTCTTTTACAGATTCTTTATGTTAGAAAGTAAAACTAATCTATCTCTATAGGGGATGGTATGCTAACTATAATAGGAGCAGGTTTATCTTTATTGTAGCGGTAACAGAATGATACATTGTTTACTATGGCCATACATTGTAGCAAAGTTAGGGTTGGATTAGGTATGATAGTCAGGAATGAGGGGAACACCGTAAAGTGCAAAAATAGTAATCTATTGCGTTAACCGTACAATATATAGTAAGAAAACTAGCTCTTAGTGAAAGTGCTAGTCAAAGGTATTCAATCCAATGGAGTAAGCACCCATAAAAACGATTGATGTTATCCAGATATGAAGGGGATAATGCTATTGCCTTAAATCCTTGGGAGAACTAAAAGGAGAGATTATGGACGCGTAGACTTATTGTCAAACATTCGGGTTGAAATTGATATTCAAGCGATAAACCTTTGGGTATTGCTTATTGCAAAACTTGAAGATCGAGCGCAGGATTACTCTTGCCAACAGGTACAATTATGGTCTCAATAGGCAGTTGAGTAGCAGAGACCTCTCTCGTACGACGAAATTAATACTCTACAAGATGCTCATCATCCTCGTGCTTCTTTATGACATATACCCTATCAAGCACTGATACAACAGCCTTGATATTATTCGAGAGAAAGGTCCTACGTACGATCTTCGGTCAAGTGAGAGTTGGCGATGATTTCCACACCCGATCCAACAGTGAGCTGTATGAGCTCCTCAATGACAAGGACGTTGTGCAGCATATTAACATCCTGGCTTGGCCATGTCTTTCGAATGCTTGAGGATGCTTCGGCGAGACGGATATTTGATGCACGGATATACGGAATTTGTTTACGTTGAAAGGACCAAATCGAGAAAGCCCTGTCATTGCTTGTTGTAACCAAGAAGCAGAGGCGCCTGATAGGATGTGTTATGGCAGGCCGAAATCCGTTAATCGGCCTGTTAATGGCCAACGAAGTAAGTATGTAGAGTAAGCATTATAAAACCGAGACCAGTTTTGAACATTTCTGTAACGGTTTTAATCTCTTCAAACTTCTTAGTTGTAGGTAGTCTTGGCAATTCCGTAATTTTAAAGAAATTATCACTTCAGTGTTAATAGTTTTACACGGTCTTTACTTGTTAAATAGTATTTATATGTAGAGTACATATCTTTTACTAGATGAACGACACTCCAGATAAAATATATTTAACAATTGACAGTCTTGCCAAGCCGATTCATTTCATATTGAGTTGCCTAAACGAGAATTAAAAAAATCCCAGCAATTTTTTTAACGCTCTGGAAACAATGTAAGCAAATCCGTCCTTCATTTCTTTTTCTTTGTGATTTACAAAGATGACAGCTATTAAGCAAATGTCATGTAAACATGTATAAGAAAATCAAAATTCCAGAAACAAATTATTCATGCATTCCATTCATCCATTCAATCATTCTACTCATCCATCAAAATGTAAATGTTTGCAAATTATTTCTTAGAAATTGAATATGAATTGAAAATGTCTCTCGCTCTCACACACTAACTGACGTATATTGTCATGCATGCATGACACAGAAGCTGTCACGTATTCTCATTCATGCAAAAACACAGAAACTGACGCATATTGTCAAGCATGCATGACTAGTATCCTGCAATGAGTATATTTTTATAGTCACAATAATCGTTAAATCAACCGCATAAAATGGTTCACAGGAAAACCAAAGTAAATAACGGTAAATCAGCAAAATGCAAAACATTTTCACGGTAAATAAAATTGAAAGTATTTGCTTCCATTTGAATAATACTGATCATACTGGTACATCATACCATAAATCTTTTACATGCAATAACACTCCCATACATCCATAGAATACGAAAACACTTCTCGTTTTACGATTATTAAGGATTTATTAAAAACAACAACAACAACCAACATAAACTGATATAAGATAATACACAGGATAATAAAAAAAGTAATATTTTCATGCCACTCTATATGTGTATATATTATGATGATGTGGTCTTAGGTGGAATTTAGTCAAAGATAAGCAAAATATTCAAATTTAATTCCATATTCTCTCTCCTTTTCTATCTCTCACTCTCTCTCTCTCTCTCTCTCTGTCTCTTTCATCTTCTTTCATAATCTTTATGCAGATTTTATCATACTTTTCTTCTATACAGGAATGATATGAGAATATGAGAATTATAAAAAAGAATAGAGAGTGAGATAGAAAGGGAGGAAAAGGAGAAATAATTTAAATATGAAGTAATAAAAAGGCAACAGACCGGAAGACGTAACAATATTTTTTCAAAAACTAACACTTGGTTACGATTCCTCCAACCACATACTCATCTGTATACATATGTATGCATATGAAAGTGTTCTCTACTTTATAGAGGAGTATGAGAACCCAGCATGTCAGTGTATTACGGAGACTGTGGTGACTTCATATAATTATGAAATGTAATGGGAATAGTGACCGCAAGCAATTTGATGGATGTGATTAAAAAGTCACTTAAAATCAGTCACATTGTGTATGAACATAAAAGAAAAATTAATAAAACATTTATTCCTTGATGTACGATTCATATATACGTACATAATTCGTCAATACAACTCTTTATTCAGGATTACGGTATACATAGCTTCTCACACCACTTCTGTTGTGCGTGATAATTTTGAACATAAGCAGCGGGACCTACAGCTTAAAGTCAACTCCGAACGACAGATTTTTGAGAAATGTTTTTGCTTGAAATCTTGTCAGAGGAAGTCGCCGCACATATATTTTTTTTCTTGTTTTATTGGATAAATCCAACCTGGGTTATGAGTCGTGGTCTCATGTCTAATAAGCCAACAAGATATCTATTGGACTGCGATGACTTCGATTTAAGATTTCAGCATTTAATTGTCATTGTTTATGTAAATCTTTCTGTGAGCACTGATCAGATGTCTAATCAAATGTTTTATTTGTAGGCCTACCTTATTTTAATAAAAGAATACCCTGTTTCTATAAGAAAAATTGTTTAAGACGAACGTCTATTTGTATGGAAAAACACTGAATTTTGTTTATACACATTCGTCTGAAACCCAGAAAGCCGAAATAATTTTCATTGTGATTTTTTTTCCTGTTTCTGTTAGACGAATTCTGTTCGTCTGAGAACATCTGTTTGTACAGAAAAACACTAGACGTTTGTCTGGAACAAATCGTCTTATAGAAACAGGCCCTTAAAAATCATAAAGAAACTGATTTTGCCTTTCTAAAGTGAGAATCTGAATTACTTAGGTTTGTTGTTGAGCGCTATAACTACTACTACTATTGGTTGTGGCTTTTAATAACTTCTATGACAAGTTTAAGGCATCTCGGAATTGTCTTCATGTGAGTAAAGTTATTGCTTCCTTTTAGCATTAATAGAAGGCGCACTGATTAGGAGAACCATTATGAATTGGGTTACTAGCTCTTCTTTATCGGGAGATCTACAAGCTCAACAATAACTATTTGCAGGCAAGCAAAGTAGAAGTCGCTGTAGTCTAGTAGGTGGTGTGTTGGCTTATTAGATGTAAAACCACGGTTCAAACCCCAGTTCAGACATCAAAACGAAATATAAAAAAATATTTCTTCAGCGACTTCCCCTCAGCAGATTTCTGACGAAAACTCTGAGAGTAAATAAAATTGCCATGAAAAGTTTCTCAAAAATCTGTCGTTCGGAGTCGACTTTAAACTGTAGGTCCTACCACTCACGTATTAAATTAACACGCACACCATAAGTGGTTTGAGAAGCCTGCGACCTAATCCTAACTGAAGGGTTATAAAAACGAATTATATATGTAGGCAAGCAAAGCTTGTTCATACACAGGAACCTTAACACATATATACATAGTAAATAGTGAGAACAGACATAGTATCAGAGATGTGCTTACTGTTCACACAATTTGTGCGGAAGTAAAATTCCTCTTCTGCACAGGACTTGTCAGCGTCCACTAAAAGCAACGCAATAAAGTTTAGAAAGAAGTGTTTACTGGCTGATCGTTTAACTAAACTTTCTTAAAATATGCCAACACTTGCTATGATCTACGCCACCAAGCACAATATCAACTATTTAGTCTTAAAACTTGACATTAAGTAAACCAGCGAAACAGAAAAAATGAAAAAATCATTGAAAATAATGAACCAAAACCAAAAACATACAATAGCCCAACAAATTACAACAACATTATAATTATGGTGCTATTAATGGTCAATGAAATGGAAAGGAAATGACCAGAAAAACATTCCCCTTTTCGTCAGCAGAAAAAAAATTAAAAGAACTTTCATCGCGTTACTATTCAAATCGATGAACCAACGAAGCTTGATACAATAACAATAAGCGAACAGCCAACAACATTTCCTTTTTTCCTTGTTTTTTGTTATTGTAGTTGGGATATCCTCTTTTTCTTTCATTGTAGTGCGATATGGTGAAATATTGTAAAAATTATAATGAAGAGCGTGTGTAGAAGTATGTGTGAATTCACTTCATAAGAGTGTGAGTGTGTTAGAGGATTAGAGAATTTATTTACTGTGCGTAAGCATGTGTATGAGTGTTTAGTTTTTAACAATTTCTTTGTTTTGCCCTCTCTCTAGAAAATAACTCATGAACTCAGCAATTTTTCCTTTTTTTTTACACAAACAAAAGCATGTTACTTATATAAGGAGGTGTGAGTAGAGCTGTTTTTATAAATGTTAACTTTTAACTTTGGCTTGTTATTGTTATTGTTTTTATTTTTTCTGTTTACAATTGTTTATTTATTCTAGCAATAGGCCATTAGAACAGTCCTTTGGCTATAACAACACTTTTGAATGGACGTCATAAATTGCATGACATTTGCAAATTAAAGTTTTCTTTTATTGATCACTGTATGCATATGTATGTATGTATGTATGGGTTTAATAGAAAATGTATTGAAAATTTATTTGTGCAGGTGCGTAACAGCATAAAGAGCACAATAGCATAATAGCGTGAGCACAATAGTGTGCGCTTGTGAGTTTATTGAAGCAACTCAATGCAAATTTATGAGTACAATGGAAATTTATTGCTGTTTTTTAGGAAAATATAACAAGTGAATGTCTATAATCCCTCAATAGGCATCGAAATACTATACAGCAGCAAAAAAAGGTGTGGGATTAGAGAATTATTTTAAGAGACCTAAGACAGAGCTTATCTTAAAGGATGAAGAGAGTTTAGCATAGAACTGCGAACCCAAAGGCAGTAATACTTTTCTAAGCAGCTGAGGAACCTAACCGGAAAGCAATCATCAAACGAGCTATGTGAACTCTTAATACCACAGTGAGGTAAACATTGTTATCAATTTAGATTAGCTTTTGTGTCACCATATGTGCTAATCACTAGGCAAATGCATTCCATTTAATATTAAAGGCGCTGTTGCGCATCGATATGAGTAATCCATCCACACTCCTTTATTACAAGTAAAGTCAAGGTAATGCTGTGTAGCTGGTTGAATTGAAAACGAATTGCTCATTATGAGCTTCTATCAAATGATCAAACAATCATTACTAAACTCTACTGTCAACAACTAATAAGACTGAAGCAAGCAATTCCATTTAAACGTCCAGATGAGAAAAGATATTGTGTTCCATCATGTCATCGACAGACCTCCGCACATTTTTCATTTCCCTGCAAAAACTAAAAGAGTATGACTGGGAATTTTTAATACATGCCTTCAGATTGTCTTTTGTTTCACTTAATAATGTAAATCAAAATTCCGTAAGAGTCTAGAAATCACCGTAGTCTAGTAGGTAGTGTGTTGGCTTATTAGATCAGAGGCCACGATTCAAACTCCAGCTCAGACATCTTCAACGGAATGTGAGAAAAAATATGTCTTTGGCGACTTCCTCTCAGCAGATTGTAAATAAAAATTGACATGAAAAGTTTCTTCGGATTCGACTTTAAACTGAAGGTCCCACCTGTTATATATAAAATTAATGCACACAACATAAGTTGCGTGAGAAGCTAGGTTGTAGTCCTGACTGAAGGGTTGTAGTGACCAATTATGTTCTGTATGTATGTAATGCCATGTGCGCACGGCAGCAATTTTTCGTAATTCGCTCTCTCATTCGTAATTCAACACCCAATTATGTGCTAAATTACGTCATTCGCCATACAAAAATTGTGTGTAATCCAATTTCTATTACCATGTGGATTACTTAAAAATCAATGTAATCTCTAAATTTTATCGTATTTTTGCCATCACCAGCTGTCAAAGCACAAAAAATATAAACAAAAAATATTGTAAACAATAAACAATAATGGAATCCAAAAATAATATTTTAAAAAAGTATTATTTATAAGAAAGTTATTCGCGAAATTAGCGGAGGAAGCCACTATGTGTGTAGAAAACCTTTTGAAAAGTGTTTGCAGCTTTTGAAGAAGCTGTATGAAAAATATTAATAATAATTTAGTAATAAAAAGCAGAAGAACTGTAAAAAAGAATTACAAAACTACCGTGTGAACATGATAATTCAAATAAGTTATTCAAACAGAGAGCGAAGTAATTCGAAGGCTCGTGCGAACATAGTATAAGGGTCTAGAAAACGTAATTAGTTCATCCAATTAGGCTCAGAAAATGTTGTTGTAGTACAAGTATGGCAAAATGACTTGAGCATCATAAAGGGCAAAATATTTTTTACCAAAACGATACATATTCGGCTTATTAAAGACCCTTTCAACTATAAAGTGTTGCATTTCTAGTACAATTTGCAATCGGACTTTCTCGTGATACATTATTGGTTTTGTTTGTTTGCTGTTGTCCTTTAAAAAATGTCTACAAAATATCTTCCTAAACATTCCACATCTGGAATTGCTACGCTTTGTCAAAACCTCGCTATTATGGTTATACAATGATATGCCGAAACATATTTACTTTAATAATTAAGAAATATGACACCTTCACAAAGAATGCATCCAAATTATAACGCACCATTTTGACATGCGACAACAAAAGCTTTGTTATTGTGGCTCTAAGGAGAATAATTGCTATGAAAACATTTACCACAGCAGTTACAATATAAACAAAAACAAAAAACGGGTTATTAAATTGAATTGAAATCAATAATTAATTAAACTGAGTCGTCTGAATAAAATACAATACAATGGTTACAATGGAAACAGGAAACAAATACCAGCATAATATAACAGAGAAAGTATCGCCAGCACTCGCCACAATAGCAACCTAACAAAAGCCTTAATAATCGTATAATAATAATGAACAGGAAACAAGTTATTAAATGAGGTCAAAATTGTTACGTGACTAGTCAGAAGAGAGAGAGAAAGAAGAGAGAGAGACTTTTAATTAAATGTCTGCTACTCTAACATTCACAGTGCATTTGGGAAATTGTTTAGCTGATGAATGTGATAGTAAATTGTCACTGTATTTATGGAAATAATCAAGGAAATTAATTTTAATTTTGGAAAGAATATTTTCAAAGTTTCCTTAACTCTCTGCACTATTTTACCCTCTTTTGGTTTTCTAATTTTGTTTACCAAATTTCAGAATTTGCTTTCAGAATTCTTGGAAGAAAATATTTCAATTTTTTTCCCTGTCTGTTGTCTCTTACTTTTGGTGATAGCAACGCTTAATTAACTTATTCAACATCAAGTTACCATGGGTAACTGCTTAAGGCGAATGGTATGTATAGTTACACGACATTTTACGCAACTTAGGACGGCAACATGTTCTGGTTATTGCTGCTGGTGGCAGCAACAGCAGCACGTGAAATAACATTGTGGAATGCACAAGGATATGGCACAAGTACTGGGGATTTGTTTTGATTCTCAAATTTAACAGGTTTTTTCTTTATGTTTATGTAGTAGTTGTCCTGACTTAATTAAATCTGTGCACAAATATAAAAGAATTTCATTTAAAAGACATGCTGAAATGGAAATTTAAGCTCCCAGAGAATAATAATAAAATGTGTGGAGGATTTAAATTCATATTCAGCGGAAGGTATTGAAGTTTAAATGCCATTTCATATGCAAAATTTTCTTCTCTTCAAATTACTTGGCCACTTTATAAAAATTGTTGCCAAATAACCTGCTGTTTAGCAATAAAGCTTCTTCAGAGGATGTGCTCATTAAAATTTCTGGTTGGCTTTTTTGTGCTTTTTTCTCCACCGCTTTTATTGCAACGACCATCCTCTAGTGGAGACAATGTTGTGACAAACTACGCATTAGAGGGTCTTATTAAAAATTCCGCAGGCATAATAACGTCAGGTTCAGTGGTTTGTGAAGTTTTCAATTGCAACAGTTTTTGACAACGCCAGCGTCAATATGCAAATGCGTATTGCAAACAAAGAAAATAGAACATAACAGTCATGAACATTTATTCATGTATAACGACATACAACAAATCAAACTTCAAATGACAAATTATACGAGGAAGGTACAATATGTCTTTAGTATTTTGAATTTCACGCCTCTTAACTGAAAGATAACTACCAATAGATATCTGTGCCTTCTGATATCCTATCTAAATTTAAACAAAACTGCATTATTTATTTTGTGTTTAACATTCATGTTTGGAGAAGAATACATATATAAAAAAGTGAAAAAAATACAACGAGCCTCAAGCCATTTCAATTCATACCATCAAGTTTTGAGTATTGAATCTAAGCTAAGCTTGTAGGACAACCAACAATTGAAATGGCTCTTACTGCTGCTGTTGGCATAAGAGGAGAAGTGTATGAATTTACCTTGGCAAACATCAAGATACTGTACGTAAACTGTCTGATTGTTGCTTAAAGAGCTGCCAGGAGCTTCCTTCTGATATGCTTTAAAACAAGTGTTTTTGGAGTGCATGACGTCCGATAAAATGCTGATTACTACCCTCAAGCTACTTCATGAGAGTTTGAGATTTGTTACTGCCTCGCTTCATATTTCCTTTCGACGAGTATATCTTTCCAGCGCGAATTCCTACATCATCTTAGACCCAGCTTAGCCTTGTTGATTCTGATTTTCATTTTAATATTAAGTCACCTCTGCAGCAGCTGAATACTCTGATGGGTGCCAAGCTGTCGGATAGTATTGATATGTCCTGTAGTCTGTACTTCCTGTTCAAGTTTAATTGAGTATATCTTACATAACATACATACATAATTGATCATTACAATCACGTTTACGATTATTTTATAATTGAGTGGCGGGACCTACAGTTTTTTACTCATTTTTGAGACACTTTTTCACTTTATTTACCCTCAGAGTTTTTGCCAGAAATCGAGATGTCTAACTTTAGGTTTGTACCGAGGACTCATGCTTTAAATGCGAAACTTTGTTGGTGATTATCAAAACAGGTTTGTGAGCACTTGTTAGTTGGCTCTGGGGCATCGCCTCATTTCGTATCACAGCATACCTCTAATTGTGCTCAAACGCTTTAGTCAGGATTACAATTCAGCTTCTCACACCACTTATGTTGTGTGTGTTAACGTATGAAACATGAGTGGTGGGTCCTATAGTTTAAAGTCAACTCCGAACGACAGATTTTTGAGAAACTTTTTGATGGCAATATTTGTTTACTCTCAGAGACTTTGCCAAATATCTGGAGAGAGGAAGTCGCCGAAGAAATATTTTTTCATGTTTCATTTTGATCTGGGGTTTGAACTGTGGCCTGACGTCTAATAAGCCAACACACTACCTACTAGACTACACACATCTTATATACATACATACATAATTGGCCATTACAACCCTTCAGTCAGGATTACGGCCTAGCTTCTCAACAGAGCACATCTTACGAAGACGAAAACTTTTGCTTGAAAGCTATTCGCATTGGGCACTGAATATGCACCACTACAAGTCCTTGTCCCATCTGTATGCCAAAGAATGGTATCTCTTTTAGAAGAGTATGTAGCAATGTAATTATTGCTTTTACTTTTGTTACTCATTGTCGTTGCGAAACATTTCGCAAAATTATAGAATACGAGGAGGCTGTGTAGCTGACAGTCGAGTAGGGAACTACCAAATGAATTTCGTGTTAGATTTGTCACCCAATAATCTAATCATAGTCTCGAGTGTTATGGTTCTCACTGCAAAGGGTTGAAATCCAACATTACCTCAGTTATACGGACATAAGCAGTTTAAAAACCTATTCGTGGTATCAAATTTATTTCCATTTAAATTTTTTTTTTCATTTTGATTAAACAAAACTAAAAATGACAGCAAATTTATTCTTGTAAACATTTTATAAAATTAAAAACGCATTAAAAAATTTTCAATTTTCACTTGAGACGTTGATTTGCCTGAAAATGTTGTCAAACATCAAAGGAAATTTTTATTAAATTTTTGCGCTAAAGGCCCATTAGCTTGTGCAACACAATTTTCTTAATTAATGTTCTTCAAGTTTACATCGATCATTAAATTAATTGCAATTGAAATCAATTAATGTGTCATTTCGTTATACATTTAATGAAGGAATAAAAATAAGAAACTAAAAACAGAACGAATAAACTGTTTGATGTGTAAACGATGCTAAAAAGCATAAAATTTCTTACAAAGCATTTATGACCGGTGCCTGTATGATGTCCATGATAATGGCAAAAATGGGTATGTATTGCTGCAAAAACAACAATAAAAACGAAAATAAAATATAATTTAACAACAAGAATTAAATGAGAAAAGTTGACTTTATATAGTCCACACAGGATATGGTCCATTGAAACATTATAACCAACACATGCATAAGATACTCCATGAATACATATACTCATGTATGGTACATGCATCAGAAGTAAGAGGTATTTTTATTACCAAATCATATATAAAAATGGAAGAGAAACAAATAAGAGAGAGAGAGAGAGAGAGATAGAGAGAGTATTAAATTGCCATATACACGTACAGCTACTACTACCACTACTACTGCTACACATGTTCTGTCTTTATAAAATATAAACAGAATAAATTTTATTGCATACTTAAAGGCTGATGCTGGTGTTGGTACTTGCTTTCATGTAAATGAGAGAGAGAGAACAAGAGCAAAAGTGTATCAGTGTGCGTGCATGTATATTAAATGTTTACATTTAAATAATATGTGTATATAGAGTGTATAAATTTGTAGTAAAACAACATGTGCATAAGGAAACAAAAGAGCTTTTCTAAAGAACATCAACTTTTGCTCTGTGTATAAAATGGAAATACAGGATAATGAACCCTAGTCTTGGTTAACATTTAAGGATAAGTTTATTTTATATACTCGCTTATATATTGCCGGCAGTGTTGGAAGCAGAAAGAGCAATAATTTAATGCAGAATTTTTTTATATATTTCAATTCATAACAATTGTCCTCATGCAAAAGCTGCCAGGACAGCTGCTATAGTCAGCAGTATTACTGTGAAAGAAAATTTTGCATTTTAAGAACTTAAATATTATTTTCAATGTTTAATTTGTTTATAAGGAGAGAAGTTATATTTTTGTTTTGATTTTCAAAGACAAAGGTTTCGTAGTTGTAGTAAATTTATCAAAAAAAATGAAGATTTTCCTATATGTTTAGTATTTCTTTAAATACGAAATATTTACTTCATATTTCATTAAAAATCTTTCCATTTTCATCTTTACATGTAAATATTTGGAATTGCTTTGTGCAGTCAACGATGCGTATAATGAGCACATGATGATTGATTTTCCCGTGCTCTGCGTCTGCATCATATGTCTGGTTTTTCTTTGTATTTCGAACAACATTCTGCATTTCATGACAGGCTAATTTAAGATTTAAACAAAAAGTGAAAGAATAAAAATGGTATTTCAATAACAAACAAACCCAAATATGAGTTATAAACGAATAAGAAGTGGAAATACTGTTCCCTGAAGAGATAAAATGTATTTAAAAAGCTGAAATTAAAATTGTATATGCCGGCAATTCGTAATTGAAAGACAAAAAAAATATGTAATGAATGCATCTTTATGATATGAAATCGCTTCTCCAGCAATATTTCCAAAATATACCACACAAATGCTTTACTTCACTTCAGAAGTTCATTGAGTTGGAATATCAATCAAATGAAGTGAAAACTGAAATCGAATGGCGTATAATTCACAACAATTGCATTCAATTCTATGTGAGTGGATAATAAATTTTTAATATTTTATGAAGAATTATTAAATTACTCAAGCAATACTATTTGTAATGCGTTGACGAGGAAAAGCTAAAAGTTTAAATAGGCAAACAAAACTATACACTTTCGAATACAAGTCCATGTCTTTATATTTATTGTCTAATCTCATGCTTGATTGACTTTGTATTTATGCAGATGATTTGATGCCTTAAAAACTGTTCCATTTTTGTAAATTGAAAGTTGTCAGCAAAGAACAGTATGCAATTCGAAACCAGCAAAACCAACAAATTTTGGGTTAATCGAATAAAAGCAGTAAAAGTTTGTATTATTGCATCAAATTGAATTCAATATGATAATATTATGGAGGAAGCTGTTATATACTAGACTTGTCAGTTCACCATGCCCTTAGAAGAATATCGTATTAGAGTTGTCTTGCATTATCCTAACCATAGTCTCCATAGCTTTTGTCTTCACTATGATATTTAATGGGTCAATTCGACCTCCGGTTACTGTACTTGTCATAGTTGACAAGTACTCGTCCTCTAACCTAACCTAACCTATGATATTTAATGGATTTAAATCCATCTGAGTCCATAGTGCTGCTGTAACATCAGTCAACCAATTGAATTTCGAGGTTACAATGCTTCCTAAGTAATCTAGTGCTAGTCTACTTTCTCCCTTCCCTACTTCCTCTCCTTTTTCCTATCCTCTCTATTATCTTTCCTTTTTTTTAAGGACGTTGCGTACCTCCGGTTACTGTACTTGTCTCAATTGACAAGTACACGTCCTCTAACCTAAACCTAAACCCAGTGTTAGACTTGTCTATCACACTCCTAATCCCAGCCTCCAAAACACTGGTTCTCACTGTGATGTTTAATGAGAATAAGTCCAGCAGAGTCTACCGCTACAGCTATGGAATACGTATTGATTGACTCGATGATACCAACAAATGCCCGTCTCTGTATCTTATTCAATTCCATTGGGAGTTGTTTTCAAACTCATTCTGTCTGTTCAAACTAATTCTCCCAATGGGACAAATTTGACTTAATATGATGTCTAGTCAATGCAAAATTATTGGATTACAAACTTCTCGATACTTCTGTATATCATTGTGATATTTGTTTCTGTTTAAAATACTCTTCCTTGTCAGTTGATTGTTAATACTGCTTCCAGATGTTTCTCCTTTATTTTCTCTGATACGAGTATTATTTCCCCCACGGGCCGAATATTATTCCATTTAGGAAATTTCCCTCTTATCGCAAATGGTACTACTGTGGTGTTATCTTCAATGAGATGAACATGCAATATTGTCTCAAGGCCTATTAGAACGAGTTTTTCAAAATTTTCTTCTTTCCATCAGAACAATATCGTTTGAGTGGCCTAGTAGCCAATGGCCATCTTAAACAATTGGGTCAAAATTCTATCTGCAATTAAACACTACATGAGTGGTGAAAGGTTTATACATTGTGGGTATCCGACTGTAATCTAGTAGGTCTTCGCCGGTCTTGTTGCTGCTGTTGCTGTTCATGTGTGGGTCCAATTTGCCCCTCTCCCTTGCTGTCATCATCCCCGTCATCACCGTCATTGCCAACATTGCCGTCATTGCCGTCACCGCCGCTGTCAAGCCTGCTGCGTTGTTGTATGTCCTCCTGTCACGTTAGTTTTGTCCACTCCTGGTGCCACACCATGTGGCGAAAGCCTCGTCCGTGAGGACGCTATTCAATGTTAGTACTGTAAGTGTTGTTCTTTATGTTGATGTATGTCCACTGTGTCGCTGTGGGCCACCAGTCCCGACCTGTTTGGAGTTCAACTGGTAGTAATCGATCTGATTACGAGGTCTGACCGGAGACTTAATTCTGGTACCACGGGAGTCAGAAGCCCCTGGAACCTCGGTCCCAGCCTGACTGTTGGTGTGGCCCCTTTTGGGAGCATCGTGGTGGCTGTGGTTTGGACCCAAATCGCGGGAATAGTCTAGTTATTAGGCTCAGTGTGGAGTTGCATTTTCAACCGGGTGCCGTGACCCATAGATCGGAAGGAGTTTTAGATAGGCTCCGCCCCTAACCAAGGGGGAAGTCATGTCGAAATACATGGCTTCGAATTGGTACTCAGGTGTAGCAGTCTGCTACATCTGGGGGCGTTGGTAGACGCATTGTATTTCACCCTGTGCGAAGAGCACCATGGAATTAGGTCCACGCGGACAGGTATCCATGTAAAACCCATCGTCGTTGTAGTCTAGTAGGTAGTGTGCTAGACTATTACAGTGAGGGTTGTGCGTTCGATTCCTATCTGAGACTCTGGTCTGTTACACTACACCGAGCATCAGAACGAAATTAATAAACAAAATTTCACATTGTAAGTAATCTCTGTAATTAATTAATTAGTTCCCTGTTTTGTTTCCACAGAACCTGGGTACATGTCGGACCTGGGCTATTCACCCCTCTAATTCCACATAGAGAGTCTTATCAAATGCACACTCTTTATCGGAACAATTCCTAGACGTCGAAGAAGTTCTGAATACGTCCCAATTAATCTACAAAAGCAGTCTGAATGGATCCATCTAACCTATACACCAATACCCCGATTTGCGTCGCTTCAGGTTGCGTCGCTTCGAAGTTGCGTCTTTTTTAAGTTTCTGTATTTTCAATGTTGAGTCGTTTTTGTTTCAGTTTGCGTCGCATGGCTTCGAAGTTGCGTCGTAAATGCTTTGATTTGCGTCGTTGATATGAAAATGTTTTTACAAAGCTAAGCAGAAAAAGGGAATTTCCCGTTTAGTAGAAAGCAAATTTGCAGGTGTGCGTTGTTTACATGTTAAGCGTAGTTATTAGGTTCGAATTATATGTCGTGGAGTGAAGTTCAGTCTGAAAGTTGAAATTGAAAATTCTGCTTCAGTTTGCGTCGTTTCGGTTTGCGTCTCATTTTTTCAGTCCCAGTTAGCGACGCAAACCGGGGTATTGGTGTATGTGTAAGATGCAGTGGAACCCTTTTCAAAACCCCATATTTTTTGTAAAGCTTTATAAAGTTTTTTACAAGTATTTACACCTTGACAGACATAAGTTTCTTTGGAATAAAGAATTTCATCTATTTTTCCACCACTTTTACTCTTCTTCTGGCTGTTGGTATATACCCAAGGACTAGACAACTGCACCGTATATACATATCAGGTTTGATAATGGTTCCTCTATAACCCATTGGTAACAGGACAGGAAAAACTCTTTTTATTCTTGGAATTTTATGTCATATTCTTTCCATATCCAGTGAATTTTTAAGATAATATATTTGTATTATTTTTTTTTATCGATATTTTGTTTATTGTGTTTGGCTTTTTCTATATCAACACTGTGGTAAATAAAATATATTCCGGGCAGATCTATAAAGCTGTCATTTTTCGATTTATAAACAAATAAAAGAAGAAAAACAAATAATTTTTCAAATATTAAAAAACAATTTTTAACACCCAATCAAAAAACAACATTTTTAATGGATGAGGAAAAAAAAGAAATAAATTTCATTCATACAAACACATATTGTTGATGTTCAAAAAATGTAATAAAATATTACCGCAGGAATATCAAATAGAAAAAATTTAATTAAAAAGAATATAAATCAAATAAATTAATCTAAAATAGAAACAAAAACAGAAGCAACAAATGAAAATAAAATCAATAAAAAAATTTATTTGAAAATCATACAATGGCTTGTATAAAAAACACTTTACATGCCACACATGTATGTATTTATATGACACATGTGTTGTTCAAAACAATTTTTAATGGTTTTTTTTTTGTTTTTTTTTGTATTTTATTTTTTCTAAAATATTTGCCACAAACATTCAATAAAAAATAGAAATCCCTTTGGCTTCTCAATTAAACTTCAACTCTTAATGATTATATGCCAGTATAGTATAGTATTTCACTAACTAACTTAGTAGTGTTACTTCCACTAAGGTTCTCTCATGTGTTTCTATTAAGACATCAGTGAAACAGAAAAACCTTTTTGTAGCATAAAAGTTTTCCTTGTCCTACAGAAACGTTCAAATCCATGGAATAAATTTAAATAATTACTAAAGGGTTGAAAGTGTCCATTAAGATTTATTGCGTAATCAGTAATAATTCTGTGGCTTAAGATGGGTCAAACAAACCAAAAACACACAAAATAAAAGAAAGTGTACATATGTATATTCGAAACATAATCCCTTAACGCGAAATGATTTAATTTACTTAAGCTCATCAATTAAAGTCCAGCCTTTTAAAATGTATGATGAAATCAATTTCAGGCACAACCACAAACAATAATTTAAATAGATATGTTCATGAATATTTCTTTCTTTATTTAGTTTAGGATATGAAAGTATTTTGAATGCGTAAATCCAATAGTTGGCTTGTTAGATTCAATTTTGTTACGAAAATGATCTAGATTCTGGTGTTTTAATTTTACATCGTTCAACATTAAAATTATAAACAAAAGCTACAAAAATAAAACAATGTTTACTAATTTACTAATTATCGTACTGCTTAATATAACAACAAACACCAGCATAAAAAAGAATGGTAAACAAGTAAACAAAAATACACAAACAACACTACAATAATAAATGTAAACAACGATTTTTACGTTTATAGAGATTTCGTGAAGGCGAAGTCATGAACATTCACTTTCAAGAGCATTCATCAGACTGTTTACCTTGTCATATAAAAGGCAAGGCAAAGCAGGCAACAGAGCGAGTAAAAGTTTAGTCAGTCTTGTGCGAAGACGCGGTTTGTTTGAAGAGAAAAAATCGTGGTTTGAAGATCTCTGAACAATTGTTATTGTTTACGCAAAAGAGTGCAAAGAGGAATAACAAACAGAGCCATTCTTGTTGTTTGCATCAAGTTGTGAACAGTGGCGCACAGAATTGTGCGAACAATAAAGAATTTAATTAAAATTTGTTTTTATCTTTATTTGTAATCTACGAGCTCATATTTTAAGCGTTTTTTTCTTCTTCACAACTATCTATACATTGCAGTTTGATCGTATAATTTTGATGTATTGCTGTGCTAAGCAAAATAAATATTACCAACACATAAGCAAATTTGATCAGTTTATGTGTCGCCATGTGCCATTAAAAATTCTCGTATTGAACGGAAGTACCATATAAGTGTGTACGCATACGTATACTTAATATTTAATACACGAAATATTTATTACTCATACGCTGCAGTGTGCAAATTTTAAACTTTGTAATTACGAGTATTACATTACATTTAACAATAAAAAAAATAAATAAATAATAAAATTTTAGAAAAAGATTGACTTGTAGTAAGAACACGTTTAACTTCTACACTCCATTTTATGTCTTTTCCATCGCCAACCATAACAGCTCCCAACTATAAACACTTCACCACTTTAATTGCATGTGTTGAAAACTCATAAATCGAATATGTTTTCTTTAATTTGTTGAAATATTTTCTGTTTTTCTAAATTTAACAGAAAAAGTAAACAAATTTAAGCAAAACAAACGCCAAGAAACCATAAAAAAATTATTAAGAAATGAAATGTGAAATGTGGAGCATGTTGTGTAAATTGATTCTCAACGCTATGCTTCGTCGGCATAAACATGCCCAGACGCAAATTATTTTCATGCGAAAGATAGAAAAAAACATTTTAAAAACAAATTTCAAATTAAAAACAACATTATGAAACATGATCAATATTGGCAAGAATAATTAAAGAAATTTTTGTTAAATTTTTATTTATTTTTTATTCGTTGTTTTGAATTTTAATCACTGTACGAGTATTCAAGGCCTTGTGCTTTAATAATTAAAAATTATTGCGAACGTTTGAAAATATTCTGCGAACACAATATTTTGTTTATTAAACCGCTGTTTGTTTTTTTTTTTTTGGGAGAAATAAATAAAAACAAATTAAAAAATTATTAACAAAATGAAAAAGAAATAAATAAACTTGTGAGTAAATATTTTAAAAGAAATTCATTGAATTGGGCAAGCAGCACGATTTATAGGTTAGGTTAGTCAAATATCCTTATATCAGCAGCTTTATTGGGGCCATTGGAATAATTTTACAGGGACCAACTCATCTGTATATTAACGTGATCTAGGGATCGAGTGAAATCAGAAAATATTTCTTCGAATTTTGAGAATTCCGAATGCCCAGGCATATGTTCATCAAATACACAATTAACTGGGATATTCCTGTAATCCAAAAAACCAAAAGAAGTAAATTTCATTGCCTAACAGCCTTTCGGCAATCAAAAGAGCAAAGAAGAATATCCCTTATTTAAGATTTATGGCCCCTACTTTGAACATAAATACACTTTAGTAGTCAGAGAAACATAGAAATATTCAAATCTCAAGTCCGTCACAGAAAATGCCATAGTCCACCTTATTCCCAACTTTAATACAGTCCAAGTATACTTTCAGTCCCTCAGCATGTTATAGGACCAGTTTTCTCTGCTTACCATTCTAATATGAAATTCCCTATCAAAATTAAATTTTGAAGTAATCAAATAGACACAGATTCTGGAAGATCCTTAAGTGTAAGGATACAGAAGTGCAGAAAAGATATATTCTACTAAGCCGCATGTTGTCCGGCAATTAATCCATATGGAAGCCAATTGAGCATAACGCAGAGATTCTATTTCAAGTAGCTTTGCTTTATAGTTTGCAATCATAACATCTAATGAAATATATGGGGTCTTTCATTAAGCACCTTCTATCTTCAAATTTAAACACAGTGTACGTACGAAAGTTAGAATTAAATTTGTTGGTAAGTCTTGAAAGGATTTTAAAAATGAAACGCTTAAATTTCTATTTCAGGTAACTAGGTTTACAATGGATAGAGAGAAGTTGCAACAAATATACTAACAATCGGTTCTTTTCAGAACCAAGGCATAGATATTTACCAAAAAGGGATAAGATTTAATTCAAACATAAACTTGATCATTAAAATATCTGCAATAATTGAAGATTTCGAATTGAAGATCGTGCTAGGTTAGGTAACGTCCAGAAGGTAGTCGAGACTGGCCTAGAGGATCCTTAAAATGAGCTCAAATAGACGGCTCCAGCTCTTCAGAGAAGTTATTTGTATGGTTTTTTCCCGCTAAGGATTATCAGGATATCGACAATGTTTTAAAAATTGAAACAGATGGACTTGTTGATTTGCAAAATACCAGACAAAAATGCAATGCCAGTTTGACAAACATCGTAATATGGTGGAAAATGTAGACAAAAATAATGCCCGAGAAATGGTAGAAGGTCTGCTATAGCAACTAAGGAAGTACTGCAAAAGGATCACGCAAGAATATGGCCTCTCCATGAACTTATACAAAATAGCAGTTTCGTGGTGTACTGAATTCACGATAAAGTTGGTATAATTCACCAAGAAACCGATATTAGACTTCCCTAATACACAACTGGTCATTACAGGAAAACAGGTTCATGTCTGAGCTACTAATACTTTAAAAACCAATGCAAATACCACTTTATGCAGTGGTGTGATCTACAAAAAGTAAAAGAAGTTTGTATAACATACAGATTTCCTATAACGAATAATTTTAATAGCGGGCACTAAACAGGCCAACATGATGGTTTAGGTATATACCGATAAGAATGAAACCTTGACCTCTGTGGCAGATAACTCCTTTCCTGTTCCTTTTACTCCTATAGGAAGCATAGGGCCGCAAGAAGTTGATTCCAATGAGTTCGATCATCAGCGCGATGTTTGAATTCGTTCCATTGTAGACGTAGTTTGAATAGTTCGGTTGTGATTTGGCGTTTCCAAGTGTGTGATGGTCGTCCGATGCGCCTGCTTCCCTGAGGTTTCCAGTCAATGGCTTTCTATGCAATGTCATCTAATGGCTTACGAAGAGTGTGCCCAAGCCATCTTTTGCGTCTCCTTATTTCCCTTTCAATTGGTTGCTGGTTTGTATCTGACCAGAGTTGAGCATTGGATAATACGGAGGGCCAGTAAACACGCAAGATTCTATGCCGGGATTTGTCAACAAATACCTGAAGAGACGCAACGTTTCGTCACGTTTCGCAACCGTACAATAATGTAGATTTAACGTTCGAATTGATATTAAAATTGGAATTTTAATTTTGGTGCGCCTCGATATGTTACTTACTTATTTGGTCATTATAAACCTTTAGCCAGGATAACAACCTAGCATTTTACATCATTTTACAATAAGTTGCAGGGCCTACAGTTTAATGTCGACTTTGAACGACAAATTTGAGAAACTTTTCATGGCTATTTTATTTTACTCTCAGAGTTTTTGTCAGAAATTTGCCGAGGGGAAGTCGTCTAAAGAAATATTTCAATTCGACTATTTCGTTTTGTCCGTGATGCCTCAGCCAAGGACTGAACAATGGACTCTCGTCCAACAAGCCAACATACTACCTACTAGACTGCGCTCGACTTCGCTTGTTATTTGATTCGATTTACTTAATTTATAGTCAGCTTGGAACCACATTTGATTGTATAAAGAGCAGTGCAGGAGATAACTTTAAAAAGTTTTTAAATCACGAAATAAAAACGTTTAATATGGAGTTTTAAATGCCTGCTACACCCAGCATGATCCTTATATCACAACGTCCAACGCATTTATTTGGTTGTAATGCGTGTAATGAATGAAATGAATGAGTGATAGTCTCAACAGAATAATTATTACCTCGAGATAAAGAATCCATTTCAATTCATGTCTTACCTTTTATTGCCGTCGATAGAAGAAATGAGAGAAAGATTATCGTAAACAAGATTTTCTTCGACTTTATTGTTGTTATCAGTAAAGGATGTTAAATGGTAGTAAAGGATGGCCAGAGTTGTCATAAAAAAAGAAAGGAAAGTAAAAACTTTTGATAATCAATAACACACACATTTAATGCGTATAAAAACCTTCTATCATCACCACCTTCACCCTCATCATCATCATCATTATAACCATAATATTTCAAAGACAAAAGCAGCTTAAGGACACACCGCATAAAAGTAAGACAGTGTTTAAAGGAGAGAAACACATTTAATTTTACTTTCCGTTCAATTATTGCCTGGCTTAAGAAGGAATAACTGAAGAGAATGCCAAGCAATACTTGTTGAATATAAAGTTTTCATTTTATTGCCATGCTTTTTACATTCCTTTTATCACTTTTTATTTCTTTTGTTTCTTTTTCTCTTTAATTTCTTACGTACCTGCTTTTTACACTCTCCTTACAAAGGATATAAAATGACTTGAAAAATTGTTTTAAAATTGCTGTTTAGATGGGGTGGCACTGCATTTGATGGCGGCATGTGGCATGTAAAAGTTCCTTTAATTTTATTTCATTTCATTTGGTTTTCTTTTAAGAAATTGTTGTCATTACAGGCTGTAAATCATTCTTAATTTGCAACTTTCGAAAGTTATTTCTCGTAAATCGTAAAATAATTATTTATTTGGCTTAATGGGATCGTAAACTTCTGATTATTTAAGAAAAGTTTTAGTACTACACGTAGGATGCTTTGAAGCAAGCATTTAATCAAGTCAACATGCAAATATTGTAATGCACGGATCCTTGACACAGGAAATTACGTAATTCATATGGGTTACATACAAAGGCTTTAGACATTAGGTTTCCGTAAAGGTTGCCTAGCCACTGCAATGTTTTTCGGGCAGTACTTATGGCCATATTGAAAATGAAGCAATGTTTGTTGGCTCACAGGACTTTATCCTGAAACTCCTTTAATTTACTAGGACAGCGTGGCTGCAATCATGTCGTTCACAAACGTCATTTCGATATCCTTTCTCATGCATGAAGGCCAAGGACTTCTAGAGTTCTCAAGAAAATTTCAAGTCATTTGAACGTAGCTCTTATGTGGGTTTCAGGATGTAGGAATATCGAGAGAAATTAGACGGTAAAGACCTCATAACCTCCGATAGACTACAAGACATAGATGTTTCGTTAGACTCAGTTCAACTGGATATTCTCCGGGCATTATTGCGAAGCTCTGCTCCACTGCTATGGATAATCAGAGAATTGAGTTTCATCTTTCCATAATTCGTATGCCATACAGTCAATTATTGCGTTTCTCGCAAGCTATTGTCCTTTTAGGAAGAATGCCGACAGAGGGAACATCATCGAGGGAATATCATCGAGGGAATATCATCGAGGGAACATCATCGAGGATACATCATCGAGGTAACATCATCGAGAGCACATCATCGAGGGCACATCTACCTCGAATGACTTCGGCAGAAACTGTGGATATGAATAAGAGAAAGAGGCACATGTGCCAGTGAACGGGTCTAAAGTACTAATGAAGACCCTGTGGATGTTATTTTTGACTGCCTGCCAAAGAACTCTACTTAATCAGCCATTACCATCCTTTAGTCAGGTTCACAACCTCCCATAAATCCATACAGTTTAAATTAGACTCTTTTCATGTCAATTTTATTTAAATCTCGTAGTTTTTGCCAGAAACCTACCGAGGGGAAGTCGCCAAACAGAAAATTTTTGTTTTTCGTTTTGTTCGATATATGTGAGCCAGGGATTGAACCATGGACATTCGTCTAATAAGCCAACACTCAAATCGCGTGGGACTCAACTTTGTGTAGTCAAAACCTATAAGAACTTGGTAGAGCTGTGCGGTTCATCATAGCAGCAAAAAAAAAAATGGTGGGTTATGCTACTGCCATAGCTCTCTGAATTTATGGTGTTAGGTGTTCCAAATGAAAACTATGATGCTAAACCAAAATTGTATTTAAAATATCGGCATTGAAAGACTATGGCTGCAGTAACTACAACGTAAAGCAGAAATGTCTGCCAGTAATACGTTAAATAATAAACGAATTGTCGTTTACAATTTCAAAACATTTGTTTCACATCCCTAACTTCCTTTCAAATATGCTAACAATTGCTAACGACAGATCTCTTTGTGTACGCAATTTAGGCGTTTAATAATGTATATTTTCTTCTATTTTTCTTTGTGTCAAAAACTTTTGTATTTAATTTCATAAAGTTGAGTTGAGAGAGAGTTTCTTTATTAAGACGAACAAAAAAAATCGACTCATTTGTCACCAAAACATATCTCTGATTGTCATCACCATTATAATAAATCCTCTCTTCATTATCACATGATGGTTTTTGTCATCATTTATCAAATGTTTGCAGAAGCGGGAGCACGATGTTGTTAATCCTGAAGTATGATTATGACAATCATACATTCTCTTTTTTCTTGGATTTCTTTCATTCATTAATTTATAATAATTGTGTGTTGATATGAATCAAAACATCTGTTAAAGAATACAAAGGGCTTCACATTGAAGATTACAGCTAACAACCGCAACGTGGAATATAATGAATTCATTTACAGGTAGATAAAGTCTTAACGGATGTCTATTCATTACGCAATGACTTGTGAGAATAGATACTCTAATGAAGGTATTCCTGCGATCTAACATAAGTTCATTCATTGATATGTTTTCTATCCAATTTTGGCCAGGAAAGTGTGGTAATAAAACAAGATTGTTCCTTTGTCCTGCCTACAGAATAGAATGGCAGAAGTAAATGGTATTTTTATATGGATTGGTATTCGATGAGAGGAGACCTCCTATAACAAGTTCATCACCTCCACAATTAAACAGACATTCCAGTGACGCGGAGCCATCGTGTATTATTCGGTGCCTTAAAGTCTATGTTGAAGCCTTTCGACAGCATACAGAAGAACAGTGTGCTTTAATGTCAATGCTTTAAGACATTTTCTTCGACACTGTAATTATTTTGAACATTGAAAGCAAAAAACTAACTAAGTAGACAACAACAATATCTCGTGCAAAAAAAAAGGAAAAAGAAGGCAAATCTTGACATTATTTTATGCACACATACACGTACATATGTATGTGTGAAATTTATTATGCGAGTTGAAAGGACATTCCTACACATATGGACACAGACAATACACAGACATATTCTGCTTACCAAAGAAACCAGGAGGGAGAGAGGAAATGTTTTGTCATTTTCATATACGTTTCCTTAAAAACAAAACGAATCATGTTGATTACCCTAACACATAAAAGAAGTTCCAATGAAAAAAGGAAAAGAAAAACGGGACAAAAAATTAGAGAGAAAATGACAAAAGTTGACTATTTTCCATATGAAGAGATAAAAGAGAAAATAAAATTTTTTTTCTGAGGAAACGTCTAGGGATTGTGATACTTATTGACTTAAATTTTCGTTGAAATGAATATTTAAATTCGTTACAACAGACAGTTTTTGTACGTTTTACATATGTATGTTATCTGGCAATCTGCTTAAAAAATTAATTTCCATGAAAAGCGTTTTAATTACCAGAAATTCAATTTTGAAAACAATCTTCCACTTCCTTTGATAAGTGATAAGTGAAGTAAGTAAGTGATGTAAGTGAGTGAATAAGTCGTTGTGGGGCATGTAAATGATGTAAAGTGTTTTGTTTTTTTTTTTAATTTAAATTCAAAAAGTATAAAATCTGCGCTTTAAACTCTACGCCCTCAACTTCAATGGCAGGAAAGGTATCTACAGGATTTCGTAGAAAGATGTAGAATTTTCTGGACGGTTACTGAGCTCCATATGATGTTAATCAGTTGTACATTGAAAGTAAGAGACATTGTCGAAGTCAAACTCTTCATTTTGAATGTTCAATCGGGTATGGGAAAGTTTTACCCAAGATGGAATATCAATCAACTACAATATCAATCGTGTGATAACTTCACAGTAGTGTTCCAACGCAACGTGGACGCAGATATACGTGTAATTTTTTTTTTTTTTTTGCAAAAATTCATAAATGAACCCACGAATTGAATTATCGTTCCGCTTATTCTCTCGGATTAGATATCAATGACTCTGTGGACTAACAAATCTATTTCAATGACCGCAACAAATTTTACTTTCTACAGGCGATAAAAACCAGAGAAATGCTAAACTGTGTCATTAGTAAAGCCACAGATTTATTGGTCATCACAGTTCAGTGGTTTGTACATACGTTGTCCTCTCTGTTAAATACTTTTCACATGCCACACATAATCCAGTGTTGATAATTTTACTTGTGACTACATTTTAACCCCATTTTGGAACTCACTACTCGAAGCTGTATGTGTATAGCCTGGCTTTTAAAGAGTCTTTAAAACTTTTCTTTATTAACACCATGAACAGAAAAGAACTTCAAGTTGAAAATAATCTTTTAATATATGGAATAAAATTTCTACTACAGCTAGGGTAAAAATAATAGCACCACTAGTCAAAATATAAACAGTTGCCTATTTTAGTGTTAATCGTCAGTTACATTGCTACGTATTTGAAGCCATTGTGTTAAGAGCCTGAGACTTCTTTCATTTATTGTCCTTATACTCAAGCTCAAGCTCTAGTATTCATTACCAATTAAGGCATAGTCCTGCCATAAGATTTTTAGCTATTTCGGTTTGTCTGTGGGTTATTGAATTACTACACGGATGACGAATGCCGTCGACTGTAAAGAGCTTGCTTATCACGTTAGAAGGAAGAACTCCACACGGTGAAGAACTCTTGCTCCTCCTATAGAATCTTGTAACAACTGTGGACCAATTGCCTATGCATACAACGTAGTCCTTACAAGTTTGTAGGCTTCGTGGACAAAAGCTTCGAATAGAAAACTTAGCTGTGACATCTTGAAAGACAAAAAAAATTCCCAATAATCTGCCGACAAGAGCTCTGATGACTAATTGCCACAGAAAACATTTTCAAAATCTATCGTTCAGTCCCACCATTGAAGCATAAACTGCACTGTCTCAACATGAGAGTTAAAAAAAAAATAGTCCATCTTCTTGACTAAAAGACTTGTAATGTCCAATAATGGATGCAAGTTTTGTATTTAAGTTCCATTCATTATGTCCTTTCAATTAGGCTAGTAACTGATACTAACTGAGAATAATACTGCTGCCTTATGTTGAAATTTACCACGAAAATGTATTGGGTTGTTGTAAGGAACATTGCTCATTGAATAGTAGTATTTCTCAAGATTGTACTCTGATTAAGCCACCTATGATGTTCATGGTTGATCTTATCCCCTCTTTGGGTTTAAGGGGCTTCCGGTCTTCACTTTTCAAATTTCGCTTTTTAAATTCAGGCAACCATGATGAAATGTTTTATGTTTTCTTCCAAATTCCTACCTCGTATGCTTGTGTTTCCTTTCGCTACAACATGCCATCCCTAATTCAGTATATTGGGTGCTCTAGTAGTCTAGTTCAATGGGTTTTTAATTCTGTAATATTTGACATTTTTACAAGTAAGCTTTTGAACATCATTTAAAAACCGTTTACGAACGTAAGCTTTTTTATTTACTTTCAATAGAAATCCATCATTTTATTATGCATCAGCATGAAATATTTTAAATAAAAATGATTTTACAAACAGTATTACCGGATAAAATATCATAAAAAAACGAAAGAAATGCAAATATAATACCATGGAAAGGGAATAAAAATCTGTGGATATTGGTAAAGCATTCATAAGCGATTTTGGGATTAAAAAAGAAATCGTTTTACAACAGCAACAGAACTACTACAACTGCAGATATGCCTCGCAATACACTACATGGAGAGAAAAAATATTGTTACGAAAGTGGAAAAATCTAGATACTGGTGTTTTGATGTTACATCGCTTAACATTAAAATTATAAACAAAACAAAACAAAAACAAAACAATGCAGTAAACAAACTTGTTTACCAATTATGGAACTGCTGCATATAACAACAAATACCAGCATAAAAAATCGTAAACAACAAACACTACAAGAATAAATGTAAAGAGAATACATAAACAGCACAGCAAATAGAGATTTCGAGAAGGCGAAGTCATGAAAATTCGCCTTCCAGAACATTCATCAGAATGTTTACTCTGCCATATAAAAGGCAAGCCAAAGAAGGCCACTGATTTAGTGAAGTTCAGCAGTCTTGCGTAAAAACTCGGTGTATTTGAAGAGAGTAGTCGTGGTTTGAAGATCTCCGTTACAAAGATCTGTCGAATAATTGTCTAGTAATTGTTATTGCTCATACAAAGGGTATGAACAGAGGAATAACAAAGAAAAGCAATTGTTGTTGTTTACATCAAGTTGTGAACAGTGGCACAAAGAATAGTACAAACAATAAAGAATTTTAAATTACAACTAAAAACAGATTTATTTTTTTTTTTTTTGCAATCTACGAGCTCATATTTTAAGCATTTTTAAACGGTTAGAACTACTTGGCACAGTGCGATGCAATCAAACACTTAAAACTATTGCATATGCTCTCAGTATTCCACTTGGGAACATAGCATAAATACAAGTACAGCAATGGATGAAGAATGTTTCTATTTTCAATGATGATCTCTTCTATTGCTTTCAGTAAATTTTCTCTCAGTGTATTATTTACCATCTCAATAGAAAAATTTCTTTTGTAGATATTATTCAAGTCAAGATATTGTAATGCAACTGAAAATATTCTTGGATTTATTGCCAGAAAACTAACAAGATTTATGAATAGTTTACCAATATATTGCAACAATACAACAATATTAAGTGGAATATTTGTAACATTAAATAACAATTGAATATGTAATGCAATGTAATAAAGCAAATCTACAACAATTGCAATAACAAATAAATATAAATAAATAAAATGTGGGAGAGAAAATTCGAAAAGAAATTTCAATGTGATGTTTGAGTATTTTGAACATCAATTTGTATTCTATTTATCGTTGGCAAAGAGCACTTTGACCTCATTAAGGTGACAATTTCTTTAATAAATTCTGAATTTATTTCTTCATACAAGTACATATCCTTGTGTATTCAACGTACTTTATCCACAGTTTATATTACGCCTTATGGAAGTGCCTTTGGAATGCAGCTTAATAAACTTCAGCTCATTAAACATTTTTATTTGAATTTATTACGCTAAGTTTCGTTTGGTTGCCATATTTCTACGCTTCTTAAGCCAAAATGTCATGGTTTTGTTGTGCTTTTTTTGGCTTTGGTTTTGGCCAATAAAATACCAAAAAATAATAAGAGAAAGCACAACAATCATGTGTATCGATTGTTACAATAAAAATAAAACAAAATATGAGTATCACATTACAAGACAAATTCAAATAAATGGCAAGAGGACCCAAAAAAAAATTAGAGCCGCTGCATAAAGAGAAAAAGATTTCAACAAAGAAATATAAAAACAGAAAGAGGGATAGGATAATAAACAAAGAGAAGAACAAACATAGAAATATAACCTTACAATGTCCTTCTTTTAGAGGATTCTTTTTTTTTCTTGGCAAACATTTTATTGTCTGCTGTAGTAACAGTTAAGTATGCCACGTATAACATCAGTTTTGTTATTTGAGAAGCAAATTGTACTTCAATATTATTAAAGTAGAGTCTCTGTTGCATTTGATTTTAAATCAAATGGTGAAATATGTAAACCAGGAAAGCCTAAAAGTACGTGCAGTTGATTCATACTTTAACTACAGATCGAGTTAGTAGTCAGAAATCATTCAGCGAAAAGGATTAATCGATTTGTAACTCCCAAAAAATGTATACACTCTGACAATCGGGTGGCAGACAGATCTGTTATTGGATGCAGTCGTCAGTTATGCTACTGTCTTGATTGACCATTGTAGAATGAGTTCCTGGTTATAGTGATATCCCAGGTAATTGTGTTGCTAATGAACTTGCCGTAGAATCCACTCTGCTACCGAATACCAATCCATATATAAAGATACCCACACCTCTTACTTCCACAGACGCTGACAAATGGTCGACTGTGAAAAAAAATACTCGCTTTGCTGCCAGACTTATGTGACCTAAATTGAAAGGAAGCGTACCAGTCAACTACTTTAAGTAGATCGTAGGGATATCTCTGTCACTATATTTATGCAAATATTGTAGATTGGTTGTCATACTACTACTATTACTATACTACTACTACAGCCACTACAAATACTACTATACTTTTACTAATGCCACTACTACTGCTGCTACTACTGCTACCACTGCTACTACTACTACTACAGCTACCACTTCCGCTACTACTACTACTACTAACTACTACAGCCACTATTACTGCTACTACTACTACTGCTACCACTGCTACTTCTGCAACTATTACTACAACTACTACTACAGTCACTATTACTGCCACTACTACTACTACTTCCACTACTATTGCTACTCCAGATAACACTACTTTATTGATACTGCTCCAGCTACCTCTACTACAGCTGCTACTACTACTACTTCTACTACTACTACTTCCACCACTATTCCTACTCCAGATAACACTACTTTATTGCTACTACTACAGCTACTACTACTACAGCTGCTACTACTGCAGCTGGTACTACTACTATACTACTACAACTGCAGCTGGTACTACTACTATACTACTACAACTGCTAATACTACTACTGATCCTACTATTACTACTACTACTACTACTACTACTACTACTACTACTACTACTACTACTACTACTACTACTACTACTACTACTACTACTACTACTACTACTACTACTACTACTACTACTACTACTACTACTACTACTACTACTACTACTACTACTACTACTACTACTACTACTACTACTACTACTACTACTACTACTACTACTGCTACTACTACTACTACTACTTCTACTACTACAATGTGCACTGGCTTACGAAATTTAACAGAGATGGTCATAATTCGTTACGATTCCATTATCGGTTTGATCATGAAATTCATGAAATTGAGCTCCATTCGGAACAAATACTCATCGAATCTACAGTTTCTGATCAAAAACCTAATTTAGATATGAATCACCATTATTTGTGTACAAATAACAATGGGCCACAATGCGATCTCAAGTAAGTTTAGATTTAACAAAGCTGTCACTGTCTTCCTATCCTTCTCAGTCGCTTGACTATTATAACGTCATGAGAAATCTTGACAGGAAACTGAAAAAGTAATTTCGGAAGATTTGAGATCTCTGATGTATAAATTGGTAGACCTTGTTAAACATCATGGAAAGGTTAGGCAGCGCCACCTCTTTACAGAGCAAGATACGTAATATATTTTCACAGAAGATTATATTATTAGGCAACGATTGGAAGGTTCGTTATTCAAGGGTCAGGCAGAATAAGCCAATCACTTGCTTAGCTCGAAATACTGGATTACATACATACATAATACATAATTGGCCATTACAACCCTTCAGTCAGGATTACCCCCTAGCTTCTCAACACCACTCATGTTGTGTGCGTTAATTTTATACATGAGTTTTTGAGAAGCTTTTCATGGCAATTTTTACTCTCAGAGTTTTTGCCAGAAATCTGCTGAGAGGAAGTCGCCGAAGAAATATTTTCATATTTTCGTTTTGATGTCTGACCTGGGATTCGAACTCGGGCCTTTCGTCTAATAAGCCAACACACTACCTACTAAACCACGGCGACTTCAAAATAATATAGAAATACTGGATTAGTGAAACTAAAACAAGCCAAGGAATATAAAATATAAAACGGAAGCCAAATAAGAAGTTGAAAATATGGCTGTTTGTTGCTCCTTAAAAATTTAAAGACTCCAAAAAGACTGGTAGTAAATACGATGTGGAGTGGTAGGTTATTCGAATTTTGTCACAAAAGAAAAATTAACTAAAGTAGAGTACAAATAGTTCGTTGCGATTCCATTTCCTCTACTAGATATATTCAATATTATTTGCACAAAAAACCATCTTCTCCAACACACTTGATAACCAATGACAAAACGTAACCTTAGTCTGAAATATAAGTCTCGAAAAGGATATTTGTGTGTATTTACTGTCCTAATCGTAGGACATGTATATTTAAACATGTGTGTTCAGACAGCCTTTATCTATAGTTGTATTGATAAAATTGTAACAATAGAGCGACAATGAAGACAACAAATGTTTTTGTAACACATTTACCTACCCCCCCCCCCCCTGCTTTCCTTTTGTTATTATGTTTAAAGGACTTTTAAGGAAAAAATAAAAAAAAATTAAAGGAATATTGACAAACATTTATGGAATCTTTTGCCAAAATAAAAACGATTACAAATAAATACATATGTATTATTTTAAAAATATTTTTTGTCAAACCCAAAATAATATTTTCAAGTGACTGTTGCAGGGTCATAAAAATATTTCAGAGGATTTATTTCCTTCTGTTCTCATATTTCTTAGAATTTGACAATTGAATATTATTTCTACGCTTTATTGAGCGATGATGGACACATAAATGTAGAATAGCTTTTGAATACTGAGCTCCATATTGAAGCACAGTTTGGTATTTTGAACTTTAGGAAGGATTTTCAGGGGAAACATTTTGTGTCTTATGTTTTATGCTCAAATCATGTGTTTTATAAGGTTCAAGTCCTCTCTGTTAAATAATTTTCACATGCCACACATAATCCAGTGTCTATAATTTTGCTTGTGACTACATTTTAACCCCGTTTTGGAACTCACTACTCTAAGCTGTATGTGTATAGTTGGGCTTTTAAAAACATTTTGCTTTTCTTTAAAACTTTTCTTTATTAACATCATAAAGTGAAAAGAACTTCAAGTTGAAAATAATCTTTAAATATACGGAATAAAATCTCTACTGTATATATATAAACAGCTGGGGTAAAAATAATAGCACCACTAGTCAAATTATAAACAAAACTTCATAATATCACCCTTCAGTTGCCTATTTTAGAGTCAATCGTCAGTTCAAATCAACAACATTGCTACATATTTGAAGCCATTTTATTGAAAACCAAAGACTTCGTTCATTTATTGTCCTTATACTCCAGCTCAAACTGCATCAATCATTACCAATAATGGCTTAGTCCTACCATAAGATTTTGAACTATTTCGTTATGCTACTGTGTGGAATATTGAGTTATTGAAATTACTTCACGTAAGAACAATCCATTCTATTCTAGAGATCTTGCTTATCACTAGGACGATAGAAGGAAGAACTCCACAAGGTGAAGAGCTGTTCCTCCTTCTCTAGAATCTTGTGATATCTATGGGGCAATTGACTATGTGGACAACGTAGTCCTTACAAGTTTGCAGATGCTCTTAGAACAAGATGTATCCTGCTTTGCTTTCCATACCACGGGTTTTTGTGTTAATCTGTGGAAAACGCTGGTTCTACTTTCATCGAAATCCACAAACAACAACAAATTTTTTCCCATTAAAGTTGTATAAGGCGAATATTGGACTCGGAGATGAAACGCACTTACTGGGGCTTAAGAAGCTCCCTAAAGAAAAATGTAACTGAGTCAAATCGCATAATCTCGGTGGCCAGTTAACATCGCCCTCAAGGGAGACTACCATACCCTCAAATTGCTTGGACAAAAAATACCCACAAAAAATGCCACATGAATTGTTTGCCATGTAGGGCTGTCCTATTGAGACCACAAGTTTTTGGTGTCCAAATCATTGTAATTTGGGCCAAAAGAACTTGGTAATCATCGACCTAAAATACTCACCATTGTCAGTAATGACAAGGCCGTCATGATCATTATTGGCATCATTCACAAAGAAATATGAACTGATGCCGCCCCGAGGCCTCAAACCACACCAAATGGTGACAACAGTGGCTGTTCCTAGAGCTTATTTTAAACTGGACTTTGCCATGGAAGCCGAATATATCGTACGAAGAAGGCATTAATTGCAATTTTTGTTTGACATAAAGTATTGTAGTGAAAATGGGCTCTCAAACCTAGGACGGCTCCTCAACAGGACATACGACCTCAATTTGATATGACAAAACTACGTCTATATTATTATTACTGGTTTATTACTTTCATTACTCTCTTTGCTTGGAATAAAGTGTTGTGGTGAAAATGGTTTCCCGAAACTAGGATGTCTAGTTAGATGTATACAACAATAGGCAGTTTGATGTGCCTTAACAAGTCATACAACCTCAACTTGATGTGACAGATACAAAGGTACCCTTACATTATTACTACTGGTGCACTGTTTACCACAGCAGAGTCGTTGTTGAAGACAGTGTTAAGTCTCTTCCTGCTGGACCTTCAGTGCAGGACCCAGCAGATCATTTTGTTGGCGGTTGGACTGAATATCGATCACTTAAGAATACTGAAGGAAGTGGAAAACTTTCGAAGTTTAGCTTGCTTGATAACGCACTACGACATCACATGGAAGTTCAGGATGTCTGTGCTAGATATAGGGAGTATCAATAACTTCATCAGTAGATAGGAATCCCTCCAGAATTCAGGATAATGGACCATACGTGTCCCAAATATATGTATCCTCTGGAGTTGGCAGCTATTTTCTCTTAATTAGTTACTCAGAGATTCTTAACTGCTGTCTGAAGACATTAACCTTTCACTTGTAGCTCACCATTGAATGACTTAAGGGCAGCTGAGAAAGAATCTTGGAAAGAATCTTATCGCAAAGAAATTTCTGGATAGTATTGCTATTATTTTACCCTTAGCTGTAGCTGACATTTTATTTTGTTAGAAAATTCAATTTTCTTATTGGAAAATTCAATTTCATTGGCTGTCAACAGCAGTAGATATGCTGTAGAGCTTACGAAGGATATAAGGAAACTTTTAACACTTAATTTTGCTTGTGCTTTAACATATCCTTTAGCCTTTAGTAGATGGATAAGCAGGCTCCTTCGATAAAAACGTAATGAATTTATACAGTCATAATGAAGCCTGTGTCTTTGAACAAATATTGAAACATTAGCTCATCATGTATGTTGCAAGTGATTCCGAACAACATTAGGGAACAGAGTCACAAGGCAGCATAGAAAAAAAGAAAACCTTCTGGAATTATCCAAAATTTGTATAAGTGTTGGATATTTGGTACCTTATCATACGCCCCTCGTACAATATATGTGTTTATTCTGTGCACATTTGCATATTTTCGTTTTTCAAAAAAAAAAGAAAAGTTCTCAAGCCACTTATCTGTCTGCAGAAGCTTTAATTAAATTTCTCTCTTCTGTTTTTTTTTCTGTGCTACTCTTGGTATCCTTTTTTTTCTCTTTTCTTTTTGGTGTCTGTGGCCCTAAATGTGTTTTTTTTATCAAATTTTTTTATTGCATCCTGCTGATATTAAAGTTGAGGTTGAGTGTTGAGGTTGCCTTTGGTGTTGTTAATTTGCATCTTTGCTGGGATATGTTTCATGAGGAGGATGGAGATGTTGTTGATATTGTGTTGGAAATCTAAAGCAAGGCACGCGTGTTTGAAAGGGGTATGATTTGTTTGTTTAAAAATTGAGTTAAAAAAGTTTTCGGATGTTTTCTTTTTTAATTTTTAATCAAATTATTATGAAATTTATTTTAATAGAGCCTATTTACATAGGTTTTGAATGCCTACAATTAACTATTGATAGAGATGAGGGTACAGTGTAGGTATTTTCCAAAAAAAATATGAAACTGACACGAAGAGTTGTTATTGAACTACTACAGTTGTAGCTATTAGAGTCATCAAATCTTAATTCAACCAGCAGGCGCTAGAGCTGATAGACAGGTTCAGTATGAAAATAATCTCGACTCCCCTCTAAAACATTCATAATGACAACGAAAATCATAGGAAGGTCAGGTAGTCAGGCCACTTCTTGTGAACTCAACAAAACAACAGAATACATTTTACATAGAAAATAGAAAATGGCAACCCTATTATTCTAGAACCTGCTATAGTAGACCAAATCATTGAATTACTGCCATTCGTACTACATATTCCGTATTGATAACCACTTACTAGGTAATCTGGCTGGTAGTCCGCTACATCACTTGCATGAGGGTTGCAGGTTCGATTCCCACCACTACACTGGGCATAAGATCGATGTTACTCAGCTCGTAAATAATTGATTATAATTAGTAATTGTATTGCAATTAATATATAAATACGCCACTTAATAATGTCCGTTGTTGTCATTTCAATTATCAATAACATACGCCAGTAAATAAATTTCCCTTACCCTGGATACTCATTTTCATCATCAAAGTATTGTAATGCTTACCATTACAGGACAGTAAAATTATTTAATTTTCATTTATTTGTCTCTTTGTTTCCCTCTTTCTCTTCTTGTTTTCTTGTATTGTTTAATTGCAAATTGAAAATCAATTGAATTTTATTTTATTTATCCATTGTTTAATTGTTGTTTTCCCCTTTAATTAATCCCTTAACGTGGTCTCGACGATTGTTTATCATCAGCATTGTATTGCACGTTTTCTGTTTTTGTATGTACTCATGTGGCATTATAATGTTGCCACTCTACTCCTCATATATTTTCAATATCCATTACATGAGTTGTTTTCATTCGTTATCACGTTTTTCACGACGACAACTTGACATTTGTCATTCATGTTGTTGTTGTTATTTCCAATAAACCAATGGAATGCTGCTCATCATTGTCAGTAGACTGTAGGAATAATTATAACCTACGAGAGTGGTTCCAAAATTTGCGGGTAACAAAAGGAAACATAATAAATCTGATACTTTTTTTCAAATTCCACTCTTCCCAGTGATACCTTGTTGATAGGAAGAACAGTTTGACTTCTTAAAAGGACCCTAAATCGTAGGCTCTAATTCTTTGTTTTAGGAGTTTTAAATTCGCGGTTAACACGTGACCATCGCTATTATGTAACACTATCGCACTAATAGTTCATGTGGAGTGTTGTTTTATCTTGACCCTTATTTTTATCAACTTCAGCCGGAATACAAACCACCAAATGTGTTTCGAATTTAAGAATTAAGTTGCTTTAATCCCCGCATGCAATTGATTCATTCCTCTGAGCCCTTCCTCCCCAGCTACCATAATATTAAAAACGAATATCATAGTAAGGTCCGGTAGTATCACTTCTTGGGAATTCAACAAAACAACAGAATACATTTTAAATGGAATAGCATTTCTAGGCAATAGTATATGGCAACCCTATTATTCTAGAACCTGCAATAGTAGATTCCCCACCTAATATATTATAAAAAAGAATATCATAGGAAGGTCAGGCAGTGTCGCTTCTTGTGAACTCAACAAAACAACAGAATACATTTTAAATGGAATAGTTTTTCTTGGCAACAGTACATGGCAACCCTGTTATTCTAGAACCTGTAATAGAAGACCAAGCGCTTGCTTAATTAAGAAACTTGATAATGAATTTTCCTCTTTGGCTCTGCCGTTAGGTATTACTTCGTGCAAGGCTAGTTAGCTTTAATGCTTTCTCATATCAAACTGTTCCTGAATATCTCCAACTAGTATAACCTTATCAATACACTGACTGTACTGTACTGGAGTCATGAATTTAATATCTCCTCTATAACCTGATATGCCCATGTATTCATTTCACATATCAAATATGTCTCCCAACTTCGAAGTTCCAGTATAACTTCAGCAATACGCTGATTACACTGCTTCCATAGAATTCTAGAATTCAATATCTGGTTTGCCCTCGAATCCATTTCCCAGGACAATCTTAATCTTGTACAATATAGTAGAATATGCTTCGCATCTTCATATGTTTAGGTATAAAGGGGGGGAGGGGGGGGGGGGGGGGGGGGTTATCTTGTCCAAACCTGTGCTGGTATTTTCTGAAGCAACCATGAGCAGTCATGAACTAAGTTACGTAGAAATTCAGTTCGCAGTGTTTTTTTCTCCAAGCAAGGGGTTATATTGTGGAAAATTTGAAAAGTTTACTTTCACTCCCACCATGACTACCATATGCACGTGCTTCCTTGGATTTTATAGTCCCAGTTCGTCCCGGATTCTCACAAACATGAAAGCATATCCTGCTCATTTAATCTGCCAATATATATGTATCTGCTATGGTCCTTGCAAATAGCAGTATGGTTTCATCAGATATTGTTCTGAAATCACTTAAGAGTCTAATTGCGCTTAGGTGATACACCTAAAGATAGTTTCTTCCTTATGCTCCCCACAGATAGGGATCCAGATCGTATTGCCTAAGCACATAACATTATTGATGTTCTCGATTTACTCACACAATTTAGGGATGTGAGGAACAATCCAACCGCGGTGGATGTCAAGACTGCTATACATTATTGATGTTATAGTCATCGATATTATCCTCCTTTTCTCTGAATATGGTTCTCCACTATTTGGTATTAACCTCGTCAGTAATCTCTAGATCACATATGTCGGTTGCATGATTAATTTCACGTGGTCCTTGAAGTTCAACCAGTCCTTGCAATAATTGTTTCCAAATATTCTATGGCCCGGTTCTATTCTATTTCAGTGTCCCAAACGGTCATTTCATTCTTCTCCCCTATCCCTTAAATGTCTGATTGAATCATTATTTGACACACATACACATTAACATTCTATTAAATGTCATTAAAGGATGTACAGACTGATCCGGCATTATATTGTCCTTTTAATTAAAATTCAATACAACAGGTTGACAATATTATTCACAAGGAATATTAAAAATGAAGAGAGAAACTCTTGCAATTTGAAGAGTTTTTATTACCAGTGTAAACACTGTACGTGTGAGTTTCTTTATGTCTCTTTCTCCATCGTTACTACAGTATAATTAAGCGGTTTATTTTACACAAAGGAAAGAGAAAGAAGACAACAATAATTAAACAAAGTCACACACACACACATGCACATCCTTGCATTCACAATCAATTTAACAGAAGTGTAACGGAATTTATACCCAGAGAATCAATGTAAAACCAATGTATTCAATGCAGGTTAAATAAAGCTTTTCTGTGACGTCACAAATCTATATTCAGCATGTGCTCTTTTAAAACATTCTCATTCTGGTTTTATAGTCTGAGTCTCATCTTCTTTTTCTTTTCAGTTTAATATACGTCGTATTCCGAGCTGAATAGTATTTTAGCATTTCATGCATGTCCTGTTGAATACTTCTTCTCTCTCTCTCTCTCTCTCTCTCTTCCTATTGCAAGGACGTTCTCTTTAGTACTCTTCTTCCCTATAACAGATAGCCAGCCAATATGTGTTTAGTAGTGCCAGATAACTTGATTGTTTGTCTGTCTGTTTTGTTGTATTTGTTGTAATTGTATTGTTGTGTTATTCTTTTCCTTATGAATACTAATGTTTTGGGAATTTCCTTATGGGACTATTTTCTTTACGTATGCTGCGTGTGTATGTAAGTGTTAATGTATGTGTGAAATGATAAAAAAAAAACTAATCAAAATTATATGGAGAACAGCATTCATAACAGAAGTACATACTAAAGACTGTTGAATATGCTTTAGAGACTGAATGAATGAAAATTATTCATTCAGCATGGCCGATTAGCATTCCATATTCCATAGTCTGACAAAAGTTTTAATGGAATCAATTTCGTAATACTAACAGGACTAATTGCAGTTGTTGGAAAACTTTAATTAGCAGTATTGGAATCTACTTGATTAGTTTCATTGAAAACTAAACGGAAGGAATCGAGATTTTAAAGAGAAAATTTTGTGCAAATTTTTGAATCTGTTTTAAAATATCATAATCAACCACATGCTTGCTGTTATTTTTTAGCCAGGCCAACAGAGGATTTTGAAACCATATTTTCCATTTCGACAAATGCAACCTTTTTATCCCAATTTCCGCATTTGAGAACTGCAATAATGTGGCATACTACTGGCTGCTGATGGTTTATTCTAGTTGAAGATCCCAAACAAAAAACTCCGTATTCTTGCCGTGGAATGAAACTGCACCTTGTTCAGACATGATTCTTCAGTTCACTATTATGACTCATCCACGTTAACGATGGAATAAGAAAAATTAACTCGATGGTGAAAAATAAGTCAAAAGAAACATCCTTATGGAGCGTAGTAATATTGGGGGAATAGTGATTTCCGACTGCGTTATTCCGGAGCATGGTAATATTGAGAGGACATGGGCAATGGGTTGGCAAACGATGACGAAATAAGTGAAATCGAGCAGTCAATTATTACCTAACTTGTTACGCTTTTTCGAACTAATCCACTGTGTGCTCAGATTAAAGAATCTCCATGTTATTTATTTCCAAGTCTCATCCGTTCTAGAAAGGAATGAATACTAAATCTGAGTAGGCAATCTGTAAGGATCTTCATAGGTTTTAGAGGCATGGTGTTCAAAAAACAAAAACCTCTTTGTGAAACTTAGGCATCCTTCTTCTTTTTTGCAGTTTTTGTAAAAATTTTAAGAGAGCCTGAAACTGTCGAGCGTATTCAATATCTCTGCATGAGCGTTCAAAAAACAGGAACTCATTTGTAGGACTTAGGTACACATTTCTTTCTGCAGAGTTTGTGGAAATGTTGGGAAAACCTGAAACTGTCAAGCACATTCACTGTCTCTTCTATTCTAGTACGGAATGGATGCTAAATCTGAGTAGGGAATCTGTAAGGATACTGATACATTTTAGATGCATTGTGTTCAAAGAGGAGAAACTATTTGTGGGACTTTGCAGCCTTTTTTCTGTAAGGTTTGTAAAAATGTGGGGAGAGTCTGAAACTGTCGAGCGTATTCCGTATTTCTGGCATGGCATGCAGCAGCGAAGATGTAGGATTCTTGACTAGATTTTGCTCAATAATCTTGGCCAATTGACTTCAGTTCCAGATTTTAGATTCTAAAGAGATATTCTCTCGTTTTCTTCTTTTCTGCCACTTATCTCCCTTTAATTCTGTTTTCGTTAGATAGTTTTTTTAAAGTCGCCGTAGTCTAGTAGGTAGTGTGTTGGCTTATTAGACTTAAAGCCAGACATCAATACGAAAATATGAAAATATTTCTTCGGCGACTTCCTCTCAGCAAATTTCTGGCAAAAGCTTTGAGAACAAATAAAATTGCCATGTAAAGTTTCTCAATAAATCTGTCATTCGGATTCGGTTTTAACTGCAGGTCTCGCCACTCATTAACATACTTAACATAAGTGGTGTAAGAAGCTAGGCCGTAATCCTAACTGAAGGGTTGTGAATGACCAATTAAGTATATACATATGTAAACAGATTTTTTTTCAATTTCTCTGTAAATTTATAGTATGTGTTTACTTTTAAACCTGCGGTCTAGAGAGTTGTCTGGTCTCTGAGTGGAAATGTGCCTTCACATGTTTTACGTACAACGTAACAATTACTGCGAAATCCATTTTTATTTATTAATTTTCGACAATTGTAAAGGCTGCAGTATTCAACTCAGGATGTCATTAACATACGTTTTGTGGTGCAAATTCGTCAGACAACTGCCGCCTGGCACAAAACTTTTTCGAATTAAAAAAATCTGAGAATATCATGCAATAAGCTGTTTCGAATTCCGTTTTGTAAATAATGTTTCAATATGATTTGCTGGTTAAAGTTCTGTATATTTATGGCCGCTGGACACTTGTCTAGTAGTATGCATTCAGCTGCAACATTAATACGTGGATCGCTTGCATTTCTTTCGTATAAATTCTACAATTTCAGCACAGAAAAACAATCTCAAGATTAATTAGTGAGAATTTAAACAACAATTAAGACATTGCAACAGCAATTCCAACACAACTCAAAAGGAATTGTTTTGTTAAGAGGTCATAATGAGAAAATAATTTCAACTCTTAAATGTCAAGTGAAGCGTTTTATTTTCTTTCGTCGTAAGTACTGCAGCAATAGCCTTACAACAGCTTAATTAAAATCCGCGGCTTTTATTATATTTTTCCCATTATTTTACAAAAATTATTACAAAATAAAAACAAAAATTATAAACAATACACATTAAAAAATAAAACCTTTATGGGCAGCCAAGGTTATGAATATATTTTTCATGATTTAATTTAAAATGAAATTTGAACGAAAAATTTAAAAAGAAATTCTGTAAACAAATTTGATTAAAACCTAGTGGATTAGCTAATGCAACACATGTGAAGCTGAAATGCTAGCCATGGAATGCAATACAGCCTCTATGTGGTATTCTAATAATGCAGCATGTGATTAAAAATATGCCACACAACATAAATTTAATCAATCTGCGTAACAGCTAGGCATGTATAAAGGGTTAACCAATATGGAAATGCCAAAATAAAAAAAAATAATGAAATGAATGGACATTGCCATTGAACTAGAATAGAATGTTCGCCTTTAGAAATGGTTGCAGCAATTTATCCTTTTTTATATTGTTTAAGACCGATTGATCACACAATTCGGTAGGCATACATCACTGCTCACCCTTCAGTCAGGATTACGACCTTGCTACACACACCACTTATGTTGCATGTCCACTTATGTGGGACCTACAGTTTCAAGTAGGCTGCAACAGCTTGCCTTACTTACTTACTTAATTGGTCACTACAATCCTCTTAGTCAGGATTACAACATAATTTCCCACACCACTAATGCGGTGTGTTTTAGTTTTATCTATAAACGGAGGGACCTACTTTTTCATGGCAATTTTATTTCAACACTCGGAGTTTTTGCCAGAAGTCTGCGGAGAGGCAGTAGTCGAAGAAATATTTTTTATACATTTCATTTTGATGTCTGATCTCGAGTTTGAAACGTGGCCTTACATCTAATATGCCAACACACTACCTACTAGACTATGGCGACTTCAAAAAAACTGTCTAAGAAAACAGAATTAAGAGGGGATAAATGCCAGCAAAGAAGAAAACGAGGGAATATCTCTTTAGAATCTAAAATCTAAAATTGAAATTGCCAAGATTATTGAACAAAATCTAGCCAAGACTTCTAAAATTTCGTCCCTGCATGCCATGCCAGAGATACTGAATGTACTCGACAGTTGCAGGTTTTCCCAACATTTCCACAAACTCTTCAAACTCAAACTCTTAATATTTGAATATCATGCCTCCAAAACCTGTCAAGATCCTTGTAGATTCGCAAATCAGATTTCGTATTCATTCCGTTCAAGAGACCGTTTGAGACTTGGGAGGTAGTAGCATGGAAATTCTACTGTCTGACCATACAATCGATTAGTGAGTCAAATTAGGTCTTACTGACTGAACCAAGATCCGCGTATTTCTCTGCGCCATCTTTTGACAGCACACCCGCAATATCATCATAACCCCCCGAATATTATAATGCTCCAAAATAAAACTGTCGTGACGATATTTCTATGGAGTTATCTTTTACCATCGCGTTCTTTTTTCTTTTTTAAATGGTTAACGTGAATGAGACAGTAAAAGAGCTGAACGTAGACTCCATAGGACAGATTTTTGTGGAACTTTTTCATGACAATTTTATTTCAACATTCAGAGTTTTTGCCAGAAATTTGAGGAAATATTTGGAGAAATATTTTTTCGTTTTGATGTCTGGCCTGGGGTTTGAACCGTGGCCTCACGTATAATAAGCCAACATACTACCTACTAGACTGCGACGACTACATTTCGGTAGGCACACTGCCTACTAGACTACGCTGACTACATTTCAATAGGAATCGCAGTTGATTTTGAAATGCCGCAATATTAGGAATTTTTCTGAAATCATAAAACAGGACAAATGACGTCATCATTTTTACTGGAAACATCGCTTGCAATTAAGCCAAAATCTATCACTTTATTGAAACCCCATAACGTCCAGTTCATAATCCAATTGGATTGTAGCCCAAACAGAAGGGTGCTATCAAATGGCTATAGTGCCCTGAATTAATACTAATGCTTCTCTTAGGATCATTTTTGAAAAACCGAACAGAAACCCTTCAAACTCTTTATCTAAACCTTTCACTAGCACTTCAAATAAAAAATATTTAACAACTAACAGCTTTAACTGACCCCCGGATTTGAAACCACTAAGTGGATAACCTGTTTTATTGCCTACAAAAAACAGAAACAAAAACAAAAGAATGCCAAAATATTCAAAAGCCTTCACAAAATATTCAAATAGGCACTCAGTTGCTACAAGGATGCACAGGTTTGGCATTGTTTTGCATGCACAATCGATGCATATGATGACATTTAATGCGTTGCCCATCCTTGCGATATGCTCTGAACTTCAATATAAAAATATTAACTCATAAAAAGGAGGAAAAAAAAATATTGGAAATATTTTTCCAACATATTTTCCAGCAGCACTGCACTCACAGCATTATTATTGGATTACAGGAACAAATTTTGTTCAAAAATAATTTTCTAAAATACAAAATAAAATTAAAAATTTAATTAAATTGTGTAAAAAGGATGTCTTAGGCCAGGTTTAATAAAATTTAAAAATAAAAGAGGAAATTTTATTAAAAAAATACTCTGGAATGATACGCATTTTGCTTGTAAGGCAAGTATACTAATCAACAACAATAAGAATAGACAAAGACAGCCTGGAAATCACGAAATCGAATCGAACAGCTAGAGAAGGCCAGATAGATGAGTTCGGAATTAGTAAGAAATATGAAGATCTTCTAAAAATCGTCTGAGCGCTATACAACGCTATAAAACGGCCTTCCGGCACGTTATGCTCACATAAAACCAGTTTTACGAAAAAGATGAAACACGGCCTAAGCGATCAGTTGAAAAACGTAACGTTAGTCGTTAGAACTTACGTTCTATTGACTCTACTGACCTCATCGACTGGTTCCAATAAACACAAATGCTGGAACTCTCTCAAATAAATAGTGTTCACTAGAGTTGACGCTATAAAACTGAATAAGAATTATAACTTTTATCTAAGTTTAGAACCATAACTGGAGAGAGACTACTTACTTAAATCGAATGGATTGATGATGGTCTACATTGCATTCTAAATTCAATACCAATCAATCCAAATGCTAGAAACGTTAAGCATGGTTTTATTAATAAACTTCCTTCCTTACTTAATTGATCATAACAACCCTTTAGTCAGGATTGCAACCTAGCTTCTTACACCACTCATGTTCTGTGTATTAATTTTATCTATACGTGGCAGAACGTACAGTTAATGTCGTCTTTATATAACAGATTTTGAGAAACTTTTCATAGGAATTTTATTTATTTTCAGAGTTTTTTTCGCCAGATGACACTACTGAGAGGAAATGCCCAACAGAAATATTTTGTTCTCCTATTTCGTTTTTGTTCAAGATGTCTGAGCTATGGTTTGTGTCATGGGCTATCGCCTAATAAGCCACCACACACTTCCTACTGGATTACGAAGCCTTAAATTTTATGAAACTTATGGAAGAAAGCTGTGTTGATGGTAGAGTGTATTAATATATGTAGAACTAGCTGTACCCTGCGCGCTTTGCTGCACTACAAACTAAAATAAATTTGAAGGAAAGATATTAGACAAATATCCAATTAAGTTTGAATCATTTTATTGATTTTGTTTCCCGTTGTCCAGATGATTCAGACGAACGGGCCTGAGTAGTACGCATTCGATCAAGTGATTCATTGTTCAAGTGATTCATGCGAACGGATCTGTGCGGCATGTACTCGAAGATTTTTCAGTCTCAATGCTGATTCTGAGGCTAGTAATGCTCTTTTCTTTTCTTTTCAACACAGGATCAAATGAACAGTTTACGATTTAATTAATTTCGAAGAATTTTCAGTGGCGCCACCTGTCGGAAATTGGTTATACCAACTTAGAAACCTTCGTCGACTCATGCGCAACAACTTTGCTAAAGTTTAAATGCATAGTTTACGATTCCATAAAGTACATTCATTTTTATATATATAGATAATTTAAACTTGAAAAAAAATAAATAAAACAAAAGTCTACGAATTTAATTTTGGTTATATTTTTTCTTATTTGGTGAATTTTTTCACAAATGTTGGTTACAAAATTTTTTTTCTTTCCCTTCTATCTTTCCCCCCGCGTCGTTCTTTACACTTTATTTTCTTTGGTTTTATACATCAAGAATCACAGATAGCATACTTGTAGGGGTAACTACTATGCGTATGAGTAATATATTTCAAATGCAATTAAATATTAAGTATGTAGTATGTAGCATACGTGGGCATGGCCCCTCGCTCATTTGGAATATCAACATAAAAAGTACCCTATAACTCCTTCCAGACATACAGGAAGATACTGTGAAAATTTCAAGAAAATCGGTTCAGCCGTTTAATCGTCTATAAACTTCAAACATACAATCAAACACACATTCATTTTTATATATAAGATAAAAGATTCGTTATTCCTTTTAGAGCTGAACTGGTATACTTAGGTCCATTATTACAACTTGCCGTTAACCAAAGGGAGGAATAAGGTAGAATTGTGTAAGGATCATCCTACCTTTAATTTTTAAAGTTAAGTTTATATTAGAACTTACCATATTATATATTATTTTCACGACAACAAAAAAAGAGGCCCTTCGTTGCCACTGCGTTTAAAAAAAAATTTTTTAATTGAGCAGTTTTATCGACAATGCTCCGGCACTGAAATATTTTTGCAAAAGTTAACTTTATTTTATCTGTAGGTTGTGATAACGAAAAGAAGTTAAAGGTGACTTTATAGTTCACTTTAGCTAAAGTTACCTTTAACTAAACCCAACTTTAACGTCAAGTTGTAATGATGGCCATAAGGCAACTTTCATTTACACAGATTCAATTAGAAGCTATAAAATGTCAGAGTGTATTTGTGTGTGTGTAATACCAAATATTCTCCTCATTACAAACAGTTTTCAGTAATCAACACATTCTTCAAACTTATGCCACCTCAGCAATTGTTTTTACCTGAAGAGAAATTCATTAATCAACCACTTGTTTCAACTGGGTGGAGACTGACAAAATCAACAACACAGAAATCCTTTCGATAAACTTCCTCCAGTTATTTGGTGAACGAGACGAGTCCGGCAAATGTTTGTTTAAGTTTTAGTTGAAAGTGTGGCAAAAACTATTTTGTACAACACGTTTCGGTCTGTATCTCTATCTGTCTGTCTATCTGTCTATGTATGTATATAAACGAACTTGTGATTGCATGAGCGTGTATGGTCCATACCAGCAAATATTTTTGTTTATTTAATCCTGTATGTATATGTGTGTGTGTTTAAGTGTGTGAGTTTTAATAAAAACGTCAGCTTAAATTCTTCGGCTACATATTGTATCGACAAAAAAAACAACAACAAGAAGATTTTTTGCTTACCAGCACTTGAAATCAACAAGTTGGGGTTACAACAGCAAAAAAGAAAATGAAATGAAACAAAATTAAAGCATCACAAGAAATAAAGGATAACAACTGAAGGATTTCGAACGAACTAAGAAAAGAAAAACAAAATTGTTAAAGTTTTATTCTTAAATTAAACCACGAACAAAACTAAATACACCATACGTGGCTTTGATTCATCATACTTTAAATGGTTCTTTTGGCATTTCTACAAGAAATGGCTCTTGAAATGGAACTTTGACCTTTTTAAAACGAGATGAATTCGAAAGTTACTCTTTTAAACAAAATAAAACTCTATACACACTTCATTCATTTTTGGTATGGCAACTTCTGGAACGAAACTGTTGATTTGTTATTGTAATTTCATGTTTTTCTATCTTATGTGATCTTTCTGTGTATTTTTTTTTTAATCCTTGCTCATAATATTTTTCATGTTTTTCAAACTGTAAAGAATTTTTTAAAAATGGTGAGCTTTGTGCCAACTACTACTATCTTTTTGCTCAGTTCTAAGTGCTCTAACTGAAATAGGGGTTAAGGATGTGATAGGCGTGACAAAGAATCTTTTCATGCACTCAATACCAAAGCGCCTGCATTCCCTATTCCCTTCTATACTGCATTCTGTAACATATTTCAGAGATGTAGTCGTCGTAGTTTTGTAGGTAGTAGATTGGTTTTTTAGACATAATGGCTCGGTTCAAACCCCTGATCAGACATCTCCAACTGAACAAAATATGAAAAAATATTTCATCGGCAAATTATGTGTGCATCAGAGGTTAGCAATGAATAATTTTTTCGCTACTCATAAGTACTCATGAAATTTTGAGTATGAGTGAGTCAACAGTATTAAAATTCAACTACTCTGATTCATTCGTACTCAATACAACATTGATTTATAAGTAGAGGTTGCAATGAGTATGAGTACAACGTTGACATCAAACTCATAACATTCGAAATATGCTTGTTTCATACACCTACTCGTTCAGATTCACAAATTTAAAAAAATACTTATAATACTCATAAATGATTTGAGGGATTCGAATCATACATCAAAATTTATAGTTTTAGTTGTTGTTGTATTTACAAAAAAAGAAGAAAGACAAAGACAGCAAACAATCAACTTTCTAGTGAGTATTGTAGTATTCGTAAGAGAAACATCACAAAATAAGTATTGTGATTCGTGTAAATGTTGAATATGAGTAGTATGAGTTTGATATTAAAATAAGTATGAATGCGTATAAGTATCGGAAATTATGAGTATGATTCGAATCTACTCATCTTTTTGAATACTCATTGCTGATCTCTGCTATGTATGTATGTGTTTATGTGTAGGGGTTGTGCTAATCTGCAAATAAGCAGGTTATGAGTTCAATTCCTACCGTTATTGAGATTTCGTACCTTTGGTTAGGTAAAGAAACGAGATTCAAGACTTGCCTTAGACGATCTTGAAAACGGTCTGAGAATAGTAAGTGGTTTTCTGATCGGACACTGTAGACTCATAGAACTTCTGTTTAGAAAAGTATTTGCTTCAAACCCAATAAATAGATGCTGTCAGGAGAAGAATACGAACGGCATTAATAAATTTCAGAAAGAGCAACTGAGTGCTTATAACATGCTAGGTAAGTAGCTGTCCTTATCGAAAGAATGGTTGCTCATAATATATGAAAATTCATTTGCAAATATTTGTGCTACAAATTCAGACATTAATTTAAGATTCTATTTGAGTTGGCATTAAAACTGTGTATCATTTTATTTCATCATAAAACAGATTTAAATGTTTTTATCCATTATCTCTCTAGCCTTTTGCAATATGAGCCAAGTAACCTTGTTTAATGTTGCAATACCGGTGTGTGCCTTTAACCTTTTCATCAAACAAATGAATCTTTGTCATAGAACAATGGAATAATTATTCTAATGCTACCCCTCTGTTTGTTTTAAGAGGTATTTTAAGTATTTAAAGACTTAGAATGTCATTAGAAATATAAGCTTGCATTGCTTATGTTCTTTGTATGAAGGAATTCAAATGAAAACAAAACTACGAGGACAAAGGTTTAAATGCTGTAAACATAGTATTAGTATGTATGTATGTTTAAAGGTTAATATCATAGGGAAACTTTCACACAAACAAGTTGTTTACATTAATGTTTACATAGTATTCTAATTTAAGGACAGTATTTATGTACGTTTTGAGGATTTTCTCTGACGAAATTATTTTGCTTGCCCATTTGCGATGACGTCATATATTCCTGAGTAGCTGTTTACACTCCTGTTTTATATCACTTGCATGTCCATATAAATAATAATTCAATTGTCACTGTCAATTGTAGCAAATTGTGACTGTCAAAACTGTCTTAAAGCCATCACATTTGCAATTTACATTTGGCATATCAATTTTGTGTAAAAAAGAATAAATCGAATTAAAATTTAACAATTAAATTAAAAGAATTAAAATTAAAAATCACAAATAAATTGCAAAGACTGTCATAAAGCACTCAAAATACTTTACAATATTGTATTGCCATACACTGTTGTTGTAACATACATACATTACTCTTTTCGCTTATCTGTCTCAAGTGCAATTGAATTGAAAATGAAATCAAATTTAAAATAAATTTTTTTTAATTAAAATTATTTCTTTACAACAATTGTTGTTGTTGTTGTTGTAGTTTTATACAATTTATTTATACCTCTTGATGCCAAGAAAATATTTTATTTTTATAAAAAATAATTTCTCTTCTCTGTTTTATTTTTAAAGAAAAAATTCTAAAAATAAACCAACAGCAGCACTAATTGCGTACCGGCCTGGGATGTTCATACTGTTGGAAAACAACCATAAGATAATTGTGATCATAATTTCAATTTAAATTTCAATTGTACTGTTTGTGGTGTTTTTTTTAAGAAATTTGAAGATTTATTGGATTGTTTTTGTTTAAAAATATTTTTTTGTTTTTAAATAAATTACAATTGTTTAACATTATTTTTGTTGTTTTTGTATTTAAATGATTACAATATTAAAAGAGTTATTAATAGTGACAAAGAGATGGCAAATAGCAGGCAATATTAACAACTGGGCGATTAATTTTAAGGCAGTGTTTTATAATCAGAGAACACCAAAGTACTGCCAACCTCAAATCATATTGCCTTGACCAAACGCAGGATGCTTTAGGTGTCGTTAAGGACAGCTTACCTTACCTAATATATTATAAGCACCCAGGCATTCTTTCTGATATTTTTTAATGTCGCTCATATTCTTCCCTTTACTGCGTCTACATATTGGGTTTGGAGCAAATACTTTTCTAAACAGAAGTTGTATGAGTCCGCAATGGCAAGTCAGAAAACCACTTACTATTCTCAGACAGTTTTCAAGATCGTCTGTGGCAAGTCCTCAACCTCGTCTCCTTACCTAACCAAAGGTAAAAATTCTGAAAAATGGTAGGAATTTAACCCACAACCTCCCTTACATTTGCAAAACAGTACAACCTCTACCCAACCGGAACTTAAAAAATCCCCTTATGCGGATACCCATTTCATATACACATAAGTATATACTACATACATAATTAGTCATTACAACCCTTCAGTCAGGATTACGACTTAGCTTCTCACATCAATTATGCTGTGTGTGTGTTATTTTTTATATATGAGTGGAAGGACCAACAGTTTAAAGTCGTCTCCGAACGACAGATTTTTGAGAAACTTTTCATGGCAATTTTTTATTTACTTTCAGTATGTTTGCCAGGAATCTGCTGATAGGAAGTCCCCTAAAAAATATTTTTTCTTACTTCGTTTTGATGAGAGATATCTGACCCGATGTTTGAACCCGGACTTCACGTCTATTAAGAAAGTTGTTGGTACTTCTGTTGATACTAGGTTAGGTTAGGTTAGAAGACGTGTACTTGTCAACTGCGACAAGTACAGTACCCGGAGGTCGAATTGACCCATTGTACAACGTCGTAGCTTCTCACACCACTCGTGTTGTGTGCGTTAATTTTATACATGAGTAGCGGGACCTACAGTTTAAAGTTGACTCCGAACGACTGATTTTTGAGAAGCTTTTCATGGCAATTTTTACTCTCAAAGTTTTTGCCAGAAATCTGCTGAGAGGAAGTCGCTGAAGAAATAATTGTCTTTCTGTTGATACTTCTGGTGCAAAATCTCATGGCTATAGTTTATCGTAATACTATATCATGCAGCTTCAGCCTACAATTCGATCAGTTTTGACTCTCTTCACCTTTGACAATCCCGATATTTTTTTACTTTTATTGCGTCCTTATATAAATAGATTGTGAGTTTCGTCAACCAATTTTATTGATCCGCCAAAGAAATATTTTTTCATATTTCGTTTAGCTGGAGATGATTAACCTTGGATTTGAACCACGGAATCATGCCTAATAAACCAACACACTACCTACTACGCTACCGCAATTTCGAACATTAGCCTGTTTATATTGAAATAGAGCACTGCATTACCAATTCTATACGCCACTGTAGCTCTCATCAGTTTTGCTGAAAACTGTAAATTCCACAAAAGAAAAATTAACATTCATCATACATTCCAAATGTTGTTTTAAGCCATGTGGTATCAATCATGGCACAAATGTTGATCCATCATATGATTTTTGCCACGCAGTTCAATGCGAAAGGAAACGGACATCATATTTGCATTGATATTTAACAGAAGTCTGATATTCAGCAACAAGAATGAATATTTTTTTTACTTCAAAATGTTTGTCATTTGTGATGTAAATGATGATGTTAATGGTGACCATGTAGCTTTTCAAAAACATGAGCAAAGGCAACATCAGCTGAAGCAGAAGCAGGAGCAGCACAACTAGTCAAGTAGACAGTGATATTTCTTGTATTTAAAAAATGCTGTCAAACCAAAAAAGAAGAAAATTAAGCCCCAACGACAATAAAAACGAAGAACGAAATAAATTTTAGTCATGAACTCAGAAAAACTTTGACCTTCAGCAGTTTGCCTGCTACATACTAAAAAGGCGTCTAGGGGTGTTCGTTTTTCTTGGCTTAAATTCAAAATATTGAGGCAGTAAAATTTATGGCTCCAAAAAATATAGGAAAAGAAAAAGAACTTTAAAATGTTTGTGGCCATAAAACATTGAAATTGAAGGAAACTTTTTTGGAATTTTGCAAGGAGAATTCAAAATTGACTTCAAATAACTTCGATAAGAAAAAAAATTAAATTTAGTTCGTAATATGGAAGAGACTGAAGTAATGATGATTAGTACCTCTGAGGGATATTAAGCCTGTATCTGCCATTCTCTTAACCTAGATAGGATCTTTACAGAACAGAGAAAATGTTGAACTTTAAGAAACCAGAGCCTGTCACTACTTCCCCAAACTATTATATGTGATTGCGCGTAACATGATGTTCTTAATTTTGTTTCAAAAGAAAAGTTAAACAAAAGACACATAAAGTTGTGATTTCAATGAAACCTTTATTCCATTGGGTATTTTGTGCAGGGTTCATAGGGTTTTTTTCCTGAATAACGATCTTAATTCTACCATTCTTGATGTACCTGGCAGCACAGTCCGAAATCAGAATGAAGAAAATTGTCAGTACTAGCAGAAGTGGCCTAATATATTGACCTAAGTGGTGTCGCTTAACTCAACCTAAACTTTATTTGATTATATTGCTCAGACCTTGACTTATATACGAAAGTGAGGCCTCTGAACTTATTGCAGCAGTCGATCCTTTTAAGATAGCTTTCGAACACTTTTTTGCTTATTTCCGAAGGTAGGTCGCCGTGGTCTAGTAGGTAGTGTGTTGGCTTCTTAGACGAAAGGCCCGAGTTCGAATCCCAGGTCAGACATCAAAACGAAAATATGAAAATTTTGCTTCGGCGACTTCCTCTCAGCAGATTTCTGGCAAAAACTCCGAGAGTAAAAATTGCCATGAAAAGCTTCTCAAAAAATCTGTCGTTCGGAGTCGACTTTAAACTGTAGGTCCCGTCACTCATGTATAAAATTAACGCACACGACATGAGTGGTGTTGAGAAGCTAGGCCGTAATCCTGACTGAAGGGTTGTAATGGCCAATTATGTATGTATGTATGACGGCAGTAACTAGACGTATATGGGATTTCAAATGTTCCAAGTTTATGGGATATAAAATAATATGGAATCAGTCCTTCTGGTAACTCTTAATGCTTTGAAGCCAATATCGTTCATGTTGTATAGCTCACGGCTCCATTTTGTTGAAACCACATACGATCCAGTGAACTGTCTTTAATTACACGAAAAGTCGGTTATCAGTTGGCCTTAGTACTCCGAGTTGATGGTAATAGTTTTCTTGGTTCATTTAAAAAATATGGACCAATGACATATCTAGGCTACATTAAGCACTCAACCGCTACTTTTTCGGATTGCAAAGGGTTTTCCGCAACCACTTAAGCGGTCTCCGAGCTCCATATGCAACAACTTTGCTTGTTGCCTTGGTCATGTAATGAGAATGCAGCTTCAGGGCTGAAGAAAAATCTTCTCGAAAAATTTGCTTGTTGCACTAGCACCCAATAAGCATATCAGAGGCGTTGTGAGTGCTCAGCCGATTTTAATTGTGGCATGAGTTCGAGTTGCATAGGGATGGAGGTGCATATCAAAAGACAAAATACGTCATAACGAACCATTGTTGCGTGTATATACGAATCGAGTTGCAAGTTCATATTCGTAATACATCATAATGAGGCGTAAAATAAATCCAATTGCTGAGAACGAATACTATTGGATTAGCTGCTCCAATTTCTCTTGTAGAAACGATATTTTTCGTAGTGCGCACATTGTGATGATGCACAGGCATGACCACAGCAACCATAGTTATACTGTATTGGAGAAAGTGCATCCATTAATAAAACAAAGCCTTTGGAAATGCAAATAAAAAGAATGAAATAAAAATACTTTCAACTTTTAAGTGGAAACGAAACTTTATAATCTTCCATATATTGGGGCAAGTAAAAAGTATCAGTTGCAATTTATTAAAATACCGAAAGCATCTTTAGTCATGACAGTCATTCATTTTTAATTTGAATATTTATGTCCTCATAGGCTTATGACAACAACACAAGACTGTTGATTAATGAATTGCTTAGTGAGAGACAAGGCATTCGCAGTGGCAGCAACAGCACCAACTTTTAATTTGTTTGGCGCTCTGTACTTGCATATATTTTCTTGGTTGAAATTAAAAACGTTTATTGGCCGGTGGCCAAAATAGCAAAACAACAACAATAAAAACAAAATCCATTTAACAAATGTCTGTTTATGGCTTAAATAAAAGCAGCAAAAAAAAACAACAATAAAAACAAATACAAGCGAAGAAATGAACGCTTTTATGTGCAAGCAGTAAATGTCATAGGTCAGGGTAAGACATTAAAAAGGAAACAGGGCAAGTAGAAATGGGAGTGACAACGAAAAAATAATAAGGACGTGATCATTAGAAATTGTAAATGCAATTGGAAGCATTAGAAAAATATTAGAAAAGTATTCATAGAATGGCCTTGACAATACTGGGGCATTATTTACCAATGTCATCTCCAGTACGATCTAAACTTCGATCATTTTGTTCACGCTTTATCGAAAGCCCAACAGAGATCGGATCGATTATTAAATTTATTAAACTTTCAGGTCAGCTTGTCTGTCAGGCTGCCATATACTAAACGAGAAGCTCAAAGGTAGGCTTTCAAACATGCTTAATCAGGACTTGCCACGTAACTATGGGGCTTCGTGTGTAATCACAACATTTCGCTTCGCTTTGTGTACTGAAGTGAGTTTTAATTTAGCAAAGCCTTTACTCCATGCAACACAGCTGTTTGCTTAATGCAATTTGTAAACTGTTTTGAAAGTTTTTGAATGCCTCTCTTATTTATAAACAGTCTCCCAGATACCGTTGATGATAACATTTTCACCGGAGTCTTAAGCTACATATCAGGAGAAATGACGTAATTCTGCTTCTGTACTACAACCAGAGGCCTACTTACTTAATTGATCATGACAAACTTTTATTCAGGATTACAACCTAGCTTTTCAACCAACCAATGTTGTGTACATTTTATCCATTAGTGGAAGGGCTTACAGTTCAAGTTCTACTCAGAATTACAGATTTTTGAGAAACTTTTCATGGTAATTTCATGGTATTTATAGCTATACTAACTATACTAGGAGGCTAGCCGTCTACACTAGCTATACTAGCCAGTTAGCCACCTATGCCAGCGACACTAGACAGAGAGCCAGCTATACTGGCTACACAACCCAGCGAGCTAGCTATACTAACCAGCTATCTAGCTATACTAGCCAGCCATACCAGCTATACTAGCCAGCTAGCCAGTTATGCTAGTCAGCCAGCCATCTATACTAGCTATGCTAGCCAGCTTTCCTAGCTATACTAGCCAGCTATACTAGCTGCTTATCCCAGCTGTCCTAGCTACTTATCCTAGCCATACTAGCTACTTATCCTGGCTATACTAGCTACTTATCCCAGCTATTCTAGCTACTTATCCTAGATATACTAGCCAGATATCCCAGCTATACCAGCCAGCTATAAAGTTTCTGCTAGAACACTGCTGAAGTTAAAGAAATATATTTCGTTTTTGAGATAACAGCTCTGGATGTTGTACCACGGGTCGCTTCTAATAATCAACACACTACCTTCTGGACTACAGCGACGCCTACTAACTCGATTTAAAAGGAAATATACAAGGAAAAGTAATTTAAGAGGATATTCGTCACCACACACAAAGAAATATTAAAACTATTCACACTGGCTGTCAAAACTATTAATTAAGCCTCTCCTTAGCCTCGTTAACAAGAAACTGGACTCAACCATTTCCAAACAGCATGTTAAATTCGATTCTAAAAGTTCTTGTATCGACCTTAGTGCGTACTCAGTTAAATACAGGACAGCCCTCTAATTTGTATTTGGTGACTGTAGAACTGCACCCCCTGCATATATAAAAAAGGTTGACATACGTTTTATATTGTTAAAATCGCCACGTATGTACATATGTATGTATATTGCTGTCCATTACTGGTTCATCATCTTTGCATCTTAATGAGCAAATCGATAAAATTTTTATTTTAATTTCCAATTTGCATTTCAATAAATATTCTCATGTCTGTTTGCTGTTCATAAACAATTTTTCTTAAATTTTTATGTTTTATTTTGGATTTTTATTTTTTTGTTTTAATTTTTAATTTTCCTTGCATCTGTTCATTTCCTTGTGTGTATTATATTATTCCCTACACACATACACACTCTGGCCGTTTATTTATTTCTTATACTCTCGGGGCAATAAATTTTATAGGCGTCAGCATGGTTTTCCGTACAAAGACCGCAAGCAAGCGAGTGTCTATTAAATTTATGTGACACACAGCTTATGAGCGTATGGAAGTGGTGGAAAAATTTTTAAAAGGTCCTGAGAGAAATAAGAAAATTTCTTAACAAATTTCTCTTTGGGTTTCAAGAGTTTTTATTGACGATATCCAAAACTTAAAAAATACATTAACAGAACAACTAAAGTGATGTCGTGTGTAAGTGTTGCACTCATCTATCGAACTGCTGCTTGATGTGATTCAGTTCCACAAATAGCGTCCATGATTCATTTCAGTTTTTTATTCACATTAATGATGCTTTTAAATTAAATGTAGTCACTTTCGTTGTTGTTTTTGTAATTATTAACAACATTTTATTTGTAAAAATTAATGTCTTTTTCCGTAAACATTGTATAAAGACATCAAAGATAACGAAATCTTTTGGCAAATTTAAATCATTTTAATTGAAATTTAAACAGTTTTGCAGTGAAACATTGTTGCGGATCTTAAAATAAGATTTTTAAAGAACTAAAGGCATTAAAGCTAGGTGAAATTAGACCAGATCCATACATACATGTATATGAGTAGTATGAGTATGATATTAAAATAAGTATGAATGCGTATATGTAAGTATTAGAAATTATGAGTATGATTCGATTCTAATCATGTTTTTGAATACTCTTTGCTGATCTCTGGTGGGGTTACTATTTGCAGCACACTGCAGCGTATGAGTATTCTCGAATAATAAATAAATATTAAGTATACGTATGTGTACATATATGGTACTTACGTTCAATATGATAATTTTCAAAGAAAATTTCATACGCTTAGTGGCAGGTTAGGTAGTCAGATCGTAGTAAGATTACAGTAGAATTCTGATTTGAATAAGAACACCTATTCCAAAGGTGTGTAGAAGTCGCCGGGGTAGAAGTTGGTAGTGTGTTGGCTTTTTAGATGTAATTCCACGGTTCAAACCTCAGGTCAGACATCTCCACCATAATGAAATATGAAAGGAAATATTTCTTCGTCGACTTCCTCTCAGCAGATTTCTGGCAAGTTTCCCAAAAATCTGTCATTCGAAACCCATTTTAAACTGTAGGTACGCAACTCATGAATAAAAATGAACACATACAATATGGGTAGTGTAAGAAACTGGGTTGTAATTCTGACTAAAGGGTTGTTATGACCACTTATGTATTTCTAGGCAATGATAGATGGCAACCCTTTTTTTTTTCTTGCAGGCGCTCGGACTGATGTGATTTATACTGATTTCAGTAAGGCTTTTGATAGGGTTGACCATAGTATTTTGCTTCTTAAACTGTCATTAATCGGTATTCCCGATATTATTCATCGTTGGCTAGGCTCCTACCTCTCCCTTAGGACTCAGAGGGTATTGTTTAGGAATGTATTGTCTAAGACTGTATATGTTACCTCTGGTGTTCCGCAGGGTAGCCATTTGGGTCCTTTACTGTTTTTATTGTTTCTTAATGATCTTCCTTGTGCTATTTCTGATTGTAATATTCTAATGTATGCTGATGACGTTAAATTATTTTATACTTTTGATGATGATCATGGTCAGGTTGTTCTTCAGCGGAATATTAATTTGTTTGTAACTTGGTGCAGAGTTAATTTAATGGATCTTAACTTAAAAAAATGCAAATGCATGGTTTTCTCTCGCGGTGGTGTGATTTCGCCCACTTATGTGATAAATTTTTGTCCTTTGGAGACTGTGGCTACATTTCTTGATTTGGGAGTATTATTGGATATGAAACTCTCTTTTGTTGATCATATTAGTATGATGATTGGCAAGGCTCGGGCTGTTCTTGGTTTTGTGAAAAGATGGGCTAGGGAATTCATTGATCCTTATATAACTAAATTGCTATACATTTCACTTGTTACCTATTTTGGAGTATGCGTCTATTGTGTGGAATCCATACTATCGTTGTCATAGTGATTCAATAGAGTCTGTGCAGAGGCAGTTTTTATTATTCTGTTTACGTGGCTTAGGATGGGATTATGCCAATGGATTTCCGGCATATGAGGATAGATTAGGTTTGATAAAACTTCCAACTTTGGAACGTAGAAGAACTGTTTTAGGTGTTTGTTTTGTTTTTAATCTGGTTAGAGGTGATATCGATTCTGAGTTTTTGCTTCGTAACCTGAATTTCAGTATTCCTGCAAGATTTTCACGGCACTATCGTCCTCTTTCCTTAGATTTCTATAGAACTAACTACGGATGTAATTTTCCTTTTCGTAGATTATGCAATGATTTTAACGTATATTACGATTTGATTTATTTTAGTTGTAGTGTTTGTAATTTAAAACGTAGCTTATATGCTAGCATTAATTTGTAAATTATTATATAAAAATGTATTTTCATTATAGTTATAGGTAGTTCATGTTTATTAATAGTTTATTCAGCTTGTGATTAAGTTCTGTAGCTGATTTATGTTCTTGTTGCCATTACTTTTTCCATACCCGCTACAGTCCGGACTGTAGTGTGTACGTGTCCCTACGTAATGGGGACGAGCCCTCCGCGGTCGGGTGAGGGTGGGTTAGTGTGTGGCCGGGGACGTTCGAAAAAAAAAAAAAAAAAAAAAAAAAACCCTAACATTCTGGAACCTGTTACAGTGGTCGACTCGTATACGCAGACGACAACGCAGCAGTCATTAGGGGCAGAAACGCAGACGAAGTCCAACGCAGATTACGACAAGTCATGATGCGGACTAAGCACTGGTTGGAATCTCACGGCCTACAGCTGGCCATGCATAAAACGGAGCTGCTTCTACTAACCAGACGACACATTCCGATCGAGATCGAAATCAGCATAGACGACTTGTTTATTCCCATGAAGAAGTCGATTAAATACCTTGGGCTTAGACTGGACTCGAAACTGACCTATTCAAGCCAAATAGAATATACTACAGCGAGAGCAGCTAGAATAACAACCCAACTAAGTAGACTGATGGCAAACATTGGTGGACCCCTCCCAAGTAAGAGGAAGCTACTCATGGAGGCTGGAAATAGCTTACTCCTCTATGGATCTGAATTCTGAGCTTCTACTTCGGAAACCCAAATCAGAGCTAGAAAACTACTGTCTGTGCAGAGAACAGCTGCTCTACGAGTGACAGCCTCGTATCGCACGGTATCAACACAAGCTGCCCTGGTGATAGCCGGAATGGTTACCATAGACCAACAAGCAATTGAGCGCCGGATGATCTTCAACGCCAGGCAAAGTATGACTCAACCACAGAATATGGAAGCGATAAAGCACGAAGTCTCCCTAAAATGGGAATTTCGCTGGGAAAATGAACAGCATGGAAGGTGGACATATAAACTGATTCCAAAGTTGCAAGTGTGGAAAAACAGAAAAAACGGCGAAGTGGACTACTATATAACCCAGATGCTGACTGGTTACGGATATTTCAGAGAGTACCTGTACCGCATGGGGAAATGCCGATCGCCATTCTGTATCTATGAAGAGAAAGATACGTTGGATGATTCCAAACACACTTTCTTCAGTTGTCGTCGATGGGCCGAAAGCCGTCAGCGACTCGAAGATGAAATCGGCATTATTAAAGAAAGCTGGAACGCAGTAAAACAATTTGTGCACCATGTCCTGCGAATGAAGAAATATGACCTAGATGCAGTGGAATAGGAGAAGAGCGGAGCCTAGACGCAGGCTGACGATGATGGAACTGACCGACGTGCCAAAAAGGGGTCCACCTCGAAGTAATACAACCGTGGTTCCGAGGTGGAATGATACATTGGTGAGGAGACAAGGTGGGTTTTTAGTCGGTATACCCAGTGGGAGAGTCCGACATACCATGTATGGTGACGACTTTCATGAATGCATAAAGCAAAAAAAAAAATAATTACAATGGTCGACTAATCAATTACTTGGCTGGCAAAACTTGATTAACGAATACTAAACTAGGCATGGAAATTAATAAGAAGTTAAATAAAGAACAAATCTTTAGAAAATGTTCCGATTGCTTTCAATGGGTTAATAAATATCACTGCAGGGGTCGAAATACTTGTATGACTGCAAAATGTCCCATAATCTGCATTTGGAATAGGAGAGTGATTAATAGGAAATTCCCATGAATAAAAATCAAATAAAAATTTAAATTGACTGCGAATAGAATATGAAATATTTGTATGACTGATGCTAGACATTAGAGTTATGTCTACGTTGGTGGTGTTCAATAGGCAAAAACGAAACAAAGAAAGAAAGAGGAATGTGAATAGAAAAAGACGAATTCATATTACGCTACATTTGGTTATAATATTACATGTCCTATTCTCAGAGTTAGTAGAGCAATTTGGGTCCCAAATCCTTTATTGTTGCCTAAGAGACCAGTTTAGTTCTTGTGCTTATTTAAACGGTCTTGATTTAATTTTCAAAATTTCGTTTAGAAGATTACAAAAGCCTTTTTAAATTCCACTTATACCACCCAAATACTGTACAGTGTACATACATACATATGTACGTATTAAAAATTAAAAACGTCTACAACAGAGATGTTCTTTTCAAAGTGCATGAGTTTTTTTTCATTTATTTACGTACGTTCTACTTCTGACTAACTGTCTGTCTCATATTGATGTTGCTGCAGCCGCATTACGTTGCTACTCTATTCCAAACAAACAACCAAAAAAGAGCTTTTCTGTGACGTCACTTCGGAAAACTTACACACAGTAAACGAAACGTAAGATTTTCATTCCTTAACATAAAAACACATGCGCAATAGTGCCTATGTCGCACATACAAATACTCATTCAAGTATGAAATACTGGCACATTCAGCCATTTGAGTACAATAACGGCAAAATAAAGCGGGTGTGTTGGTATGCGAACGTGTGTGTGTAAAAAGCCCAACAGAATTCAGTTTTATTTCATCTCGACTGTTTTTTTTTTGTTTTTTTGGCTTTAGCATGAAATTTTCTATAAAAATTTTATGGAAAATTCAGTGCAACGCGGACATTGGCCCCTTTAGCAAGTCGAAATAGTGAAACGCTTCAAATATTTTTACTCGGAACGTTGAATATTCAAATAAAAAATAAAAAAACAAAGAAAAAAAAAAAGTGGAAAAATAAAAAAGGAAAGCAAAACACAACAATACAATAACAAGAAAAAAGAAAAAAAAATTGTATTTTTTTTTTGTTAGAATCAAATACGAGTACTTCTTGCTGGCTACACAAGCTCTCAACAAAAGTGAAAAAGTGTACAAAACTACGACAGGCATCCCAGTTCTTTTTTTGTTTTGTTGTTGAAAACAAAGAAAATAAAAGTGAGAATAAGAAAAAAAATAATAATTTTTTTAAACGTATTTTTTTTATATAAAAAGTGTGTAAAAAAGTTAACATTTTTTTTGTTTTCCATTTATTGACTGTGGATTTCCTTTTAACGGAAATTTCATTCAAATAACCACCACCACTAACACAATAAAAAGTCGCTTGAAATGCGGCTTTCAAATGCAGTTTAAGGTGAACAATTAACCATTAAACAACGGGATTATTTCAAAATAATCTCATAAGGAATTTAATAAATAAAAAAAGGAAATATTTTTAAGAGAATTTAATTTAAAAAAGTTGCAATATGTTACAAAGTAGAGTTTTGATTGTGTTTTTAAACATAAAAAAATTAAATTTTTAAGTTTAAATAAATACAAATAAAGAAATTAAAAATGAAAAAAAAAATTATTATTTATATATGTTATTTAATATTAATTTAAACGAAAAATATTTAAAATTTTAAAATAAAAATAAAGAAATTAAAATGAAAAAAAATTATTAAAAAAGTTTTTAAAAAAAAAAATATTTAAAAAAATAAGTCGTAATAATAAAAAAATTTTAATTTAAAAATAAAATAAAAAATTAAAAAAAATTAAATCTATAAACAAATGTTGAACTAATCCCATACAATAAATCATAAAATTTATTAGTTAAATTTAAAATAATAAAGAAAAAAACAGAACAGAAAAGAATATTAAAAATGAAAACAAACAAAAAAATATTTTAAATGAAATAAAAAAAAAACAACAAAGAAAATATTAAAAATTAAAACAAATGAAAAAAAAAATAAAAAAATTAGTTTTATGCAGCCAGCAATTATTTAGAATGGATAACTTGGCAGCTTAGTGGATAATCTGTTTTATCTGTCAATAAGGCAATTGTGGATTAAGTTTCGTCCCATTGGTCTGCAAGTTTACAACAAGCATAAGAACTTCATTACTCCGACTGCAATGCTCACTATGATTCCACAGCGTATGACAATGCAATGTGTTAAATGGCTGAGTGAAGTCAATCAAGTCCAGATATAACCAAGACCACCACTCAACCTCTACAAGTACAGGAACGATATGCACTTAATCCGGCTTATACGTTTCAAAGATCTGCCGTGAATGAATGTGACAGTCTAGCATTAAGCTATACTGCATACATAACATACATAATTGATCATTACAACCCTTCAGTCAGGATTACAACCTATCTTCTCACAACACTTATGTTGTGTGCTTTTATTTACAGAGAAGGAGTAGGTGGTAGTCAGTTGCTTATAGAGCCAAACTCTAATGTACATAGATTCAGAAGAGCTTTCCAACAACATCGCCGAAACTGTAGATAATTCAACTTCGAGTTCCTCGAACAAAACATTATAACTCAAATATTAGCTTAAGCTGGTCTCTTGTAGAGAGGTTTTACTATGAATTTGACAATAGAAAAGCAGTTCATGGGCGATTCATTTCTCATCGAGCGCCAATCTTGCTTCATTCTCCACATTAATGCTTGATGTCGTAAGAAAATTACTTCCAGCGATTCTTAAATAGAAACTGCCCAAACAAAGGTTTTTTACTCTAATTCGAGTGGCACTTAGTTCTTGAATATCCTTCTCTCAAATGCCTTGTCAAGTAATTTAAAAAGATTGTTTGGGTCACCAATTTGGCCCTTCATTCGTGGTTATAGCCTAGCTTTTCGCATTAGCCATGTTGTGTGTGTTAATATTATACGTGAGCATTGAAATCATAGTCTTTGGATCCCAGATTTAAGGATCTTTTCAATGGGAATTAGTTTTTACGTCTGTCATAATGTCAAAGCTGTGATTTAAACTCGACGAGACACTACTTTGACGTGTACAGTCTTAAAATACTAACACATGAAATATAAATCACTTTGTCTACGAGGTTCAATGAAATTGTAAATCTGGATACTCTAATGCTATCAATCAATGCATTCGAGATGTTGCATCAAAAGCCAACAAAAAAATGTATTTTTGTTTGCCTTGCCAAGCGGTTCAATTGTTCAACTTAAATTAATTAAATCCTTCAATCCAAAAATACAACGGGCCATGATTAATTTCTTCTAATTTATTTCGACTTTTGTTATACAGGAAGTAATCAAGAAAATTTGATCAAAAACTTTTATTCTAATTATCCTAATGAGTTTGATTTATTTTAATTACAATATTATTGTTTAATTTCTGTTATTCTTGCTTAGAAAAAAATAAAACACAAGAAAAATAATTAAAACCCCCAAAACTAAACTAAAATCAACAAATAAAATAAAAGGAAACAAAAAAACAAAACAAATTCTTCCAATTAATTTGATTAAAAAAAAACTCAAACAAAAGCAAAACCAAGAACCAAACCAATTTTATTTGGTTTAAGATACTTGAAAAGGATATTTTATTTGTGTGTGTGTGTAAGTGTAAGTGTATATATTGAAATTAATTAAAATATTGACAAAAAGAAAAAGAATTTGTTTTCCTCTCACTGTTACAACATCTAACCCATCCATCCAACTAACCCAACCAACCAACCAACCTAACATTTGTCAACGGTTGTGTTTGAATCGTCAGCAGCTGTCACTGTCTGTATAGGATTGCGGCAACAAGCAAAACCTTTCGACAACATTAGCAACCGCAACAAAAGTAATAGTAGCAGCAGCAGCAGCAGTAAAAAAATTCCCCACATACAGGTTAGTATCATCGGTTCTTTGTGTTTCTGTTTTTTTTTTTGGTTGGATTTGATTAATTTATTGTCCCCTTAATTGTGCCATTAATTCAGTTGACATTTTCGTTGGGACATGTTCGCGCTCGTGTTTTTATTCAATTTCAAACCGTTATTCGAAATGTTCGAATTTGACCTATAAAAACCAGAAAAAACACAATTTAATGGCAGAACAACGAATTGAAAACATTTTAATTTTTTTTAACAAAAACAAGAACAAAATGGTATTAAATGGGTGGGTGGAGCATGTAAGATTCTATTATTATCTGTGTTCAGTGAAAAAGGCTCATTGGGTTTGGTCAATGGAATAAACAATGTTGAGTTTATTCAAAATTGTCAAGATACCAGCCAAAATCAAAGCTTCAATTGTGAGTTATTGAACTTTAAATTTGAAACCTTAAAATGGATAACCCTTTAACATCAATACCTTGTTAATGTTCTACTGTAATTCCCATCCCTGCAAATATTTCTTTAGATTTTCATTCCTATCATCAAAGAAGAAATTAAAGAAGCCAAATAATCATGGTGTTGCTATCTGTTAATCTTCAAAATCTCCTGTAAAAATTAAGAAAAATGTTGTCATTAATTAAGAATTTTTTATAGGCCGCCTTGTAAATACTTACTAATGTTAACAGCTTACAAATACTTAAACAAGACCATGTACACTGTATACACATGTACATGCACTCTCATATTAATAGGAATGTAAGAATATCCTTAATTAAGTCTGCATTAAATTAATGTCTCTTAATGTTATTATTTGGGTGGCTATTAAAAGCTGGACTCGTATTTTCGGGGTAATTAAAAGGAATACGTGATCAAGACTTCAATGTAAAAAGAATTTGTAATGAATTTTATTGATTTCGTTGTAGTCCGGCAGCTTTTAGGGGTATAGGAGTTAATTAAAATGTATTCTTTAGTTATCGATAACAACCCTAATTAGATAACAATTTGTAAGTGCTAGAATTTGAGAAATTTTATTTGTAAAGAATACAAAAAAAGAGATTTATTGTCTAATCATTTTTCATTCTATTTAAAGTATGAAGCCTTTGTACTACAGGCTGTGTTTCAAGCCCCGGCTTATGCACTTCGAACTAAACTGAATATGAAAACCTCTTTCTTTCGGCCACTTCCTCTCAAAAGGTTCTCGGGCAAGGACTCTAAGCTCATTGTCTAATAATTTTTACTTTTATTTACAGTACGAAATATATATAGTGTAGATTGGAGTTCAAACCCCAGCTCAGACACCTTGAGCTAAACGAAATGTAAATAAAATTGCCATGAAAGCTTCCTCAAAAATCTGTCGTTTGGAGTTATCCTTAAACTGTAGGTCCCTTGACACAACCCTTCAGTCAGGCCAGTTATGTATGTTATGCATGTCCATTCATATCGAATGACTCATTGGAGCATAATCGCAAAAGGCCTTCTATTTTATTCTTCTGTTGTCAATACAAAGGATTTCGCTGTACTGATATAAAGGAACGTATTCCTCAAAATCGTTTATTTTTACAAAGTTGTCGTATTCCTAGTCTAGAAGTCATCGTACTCTAGTAGGTAGTGTGTTGGCTTATTAAACGTAAAGCCACGGTGCAAATCTCAGGCCAGACATCGAAACGAACATATGAAAATATTTCTTCGGCGAATTCCCTTCAGTAGATTTATGGCAAAAATTCTGAGAGTTGAAATAAAAATGCCATGAAAAGTTTCTCAAAAATCTGTCATTCGGAGTCGTCTTTAAACTGTAGGTCACGCCACTCATGTATAAAATTAACGCACACAACATTAGTGGTGTGAGAAGATAGGTCGTAAAACTAACTGAAGGTTATGTATGCATGTATGTGTCGCATTCCCAGTTGAGCAGATCCTCTTAACGATGGTTGGCCAGTAGAGCTCACTACGAATTTCAAAGAGAATTTTCACTTTAATCGCACTATCCCTGTGTGGAATGCTCCTCCTAGTGATGATACAAATTTGCCTTCCATACATAGCGTTTCCTCCTTAAGTCCTCCTTTAACAATTTTATTATCGTTTTGGATTCGTAAATTAGCCACTGTCGTAAGGATTCAACTCTAAACTGTGGGTCCCGCAACTTATGTATAAGATTAACACACACAATATAAGTGGTGTAAGAAGCTAGCTCGTAATCCTGACTGAAGAGTTGTAATGACCAAGTTATGTATGTTATGTGTTATGTAAACTAGCCACTTAAGTTATATTGCTTTGCCTATCGTTTAAACATGGTGAGCCCTGCAGATTTTTCGATTTTATTAGAGGGCGTTTATTGCAATGAAAACTTTAAATGTTTTTAAAAGATTTGCTCAAGTATTGCGACTTTTAGTACGTCAATTCAGACAAATTTGTATTTGTTGCCTTCAACGTATTAAATAATCAAACACACCCCCTTTCACAGACACCATGCATCAGAAGACAACCCAGTGATTTATGATTGCAATTCACATTTCGAACCAGAATAGAAGACAAAAAAAATTTTTTTCTTGAAAATTTGAAATTATTTCCGTCATGTGACATACTGAAAAACAAAAATAAAAAATAAAAGAAAATACAAGAGTGACGATAAATAAAATTTGTGGGCATTTAACAAAGGGGGGGTCATAAAATAAAACAAGAACCAGAAACGAAAAACAATTGCGTGACGTGAGATGTACTGAAATTATTGGCAAAAAAAATGCTGAAAGCTCCAAATCTAGAATTTTTTATCTCTTACGATTTAAAAAACAAATCGAAATTGATATTCAAAATGATTCACTTCAAGAAATTTTGTTAATAAAATTTAGGAAAATTTTCGGGAATTTTTTTCCAAAAAAAAAAGTTTTGTTTGTTTTGTACACAAAAGATCAAAAACAAGTTTTTATTTGAAATGATCTGGAAATGAAATTAATTTTAGTTCTAACGCATACACACGAGCAAAAAGTGTTGATACCCTACACTCACAAAAGCAGAATTGTTATTCCAATCGATTTAGAATTACTTTCTAAATTAGAAGGATCACGGCCAACCATCCAATCGAAGAAATATTTCTAATGATCTCCGCCATTTTTTTTAATAAAAATCTGACCAAAGTTTTAGGATCTTCAACATACGAATTTTACGTCCTTTTTATATTCTTTTCCTTTGCCAATTCATTTGTTTTTCATTCAACCAAAGCTACATCGCATTGAATATGCAAATAACAACCAACATTGTGCGTTTCGCACCCTGTAATGTGAGTGAGTCACTTATAACAAGATTTTTCGACTCAATGTCGAAAGCGCTTGTACTACGGAAGCATTTAACAGTGGAATAACTTGTCACTGAGGTAATTTGCCCTTTGCATAACAACTTTAGTAGAAACATCAATCAGAGATAGGCTTGATGGAAATCATGTGAAGTGAAAGTTAAGTGTATTGGGTCGTTGTATAGGATGTAGTGGTGAAAAACTTTGATAATTCAGTTCTATTCCGTCTTAAAGAATGCATCCGACTCTTTACATAACAACTTTAGTAGAAATATCTAACAGAGATAGGCTTGATGGAAATAATGCGAATGAAATTTAAGTGTTTTGGGTTGTTGTGTAGGATGTAGTGGTGAAGAACTTTGCTAAGTGAGTTCTATGATGGTGTATAGAAAGTTCTTGTGATCACAAGAGATCTACTGCACTAACTTAGTATTCATAAGAAACTTGTTTACTGTAATTGTTCGGTTGTTTGCTAAACACCGCTTAAGGGCAAATCATGCGAGAAAGTGGTATATGCGCATAACGATGTTTTTAGATGAAAATAGCTGACCGCCACGGAGATAGATATAAACAGGCTAGATGTGGTCCTTTGTGATGACATAGTCTTCTAATTTCCCTAGCAATTGAATCATATTTTTACCGTGGGCCGCTATTCATGCTCAAGTGTGCTTTTGGTGTCAAAGCTACCACTCCAACCTACCTAATCATCTGGAGTTTCTTATTAAGCCATTGAGGCTCTCTATGCCAATTCTTTACAAATCAGTCACCAGATCAATGATCAGTTCATACCGCTGGACGTTGGCGTAACGCTGAGTATGTTGAATCCAAGATGTCCATTCTTTCTTCTTAGCTTGAATAGCTTCTTCGCTTCTGAACGTTATTCGCTTGAATATCTTCTTCGCTCGAGTATTTTCTTTGAAGTTGGAGAAGACTTTCAAATGCCTCCGTCATTTAAGACAATTAACGGAATCCATTACTGCCTTACTAATTCTGTGCTTGCCATGTTTCAGTGTGGTTAGCAATGGGGTCCTGCGGGAAAAGCTCTGCTTAGTAACTATGGTAGCAGTAGCCTAGTAGGTAGTGTATTCGCTTATTAGATGTAAGGCCACAGTACAAACCCCAAGTCAGACATCAAATGGAAAATATGAAAAAAATATTTCTACGGTGACTTCCTCTCAGCAGATTTCTGGCAAAAAAATCTGAGTGTGAAATAAAATTGCTAATGAAAAGTTTCTCAAAAATATACTCATGTACGAAATTAACACACACAAGATAAGTAGTGCGAGATGCTAGCAACTCTTACTGAAAGGTTGTAAGGATCAATTATATGTACATATAAGTTATGTTATGTATGACATGCTTGTTACTTTGGCGTTTGAGCAAAGATTTTATGTGCTTTTCATCTAGGTCTTAGAAAATTAGCTGAGGTATCTTGCCCTGTCTCTGCTTAGACTCAATCTCTCCACTTCGTTTCTCTTGCAAAAGAGGATCTGCTTAGAAATTTTATTTCATAGAGAGCCTTCAGTTTTTCCTTAGAACACACCAGTTGATACGTTTACAATTGAATTTCTAACACTATTCACGATAAATTTCACCTTCAACCTCATGTAGATCTCAAAATATCGCACCATTACTTGGTCACAAGGCTCAGGGGCGTATAGGCAAGTTTCGTCCCCCCTATTTATTTTACAAGAAAATTAATATCGTATTACAATGACAACATAGCAATACCGGCCATCACGCTGTCTTCCTAACCCCATACACTGCTCTCTTGCTTGGTTTTATGAAATTTTCAATCAAATGAGGCCATATGTTCTGTATCAAAATGGGAATTTTTTTGAAATCTTTTTTGTTGTTCTTATTTTTTTCTTTCTTTTGATTGTGAAAATTTGTTTTTTTTTTCCAAATTTATTTTCAACGTGAGAGAAAGAAAAAAACAAAATTTTTTGTTTAAAACAAATTGCCTGGGCCTGTGAAGTCAAACAACAACAAGAGCAACAGCATCAATTTGTTCTTTGAACCGAGTGGCCTAAATTATTTTATGATTTTTCTAAATGCTTCACACACAACCAAACACCATTAAATAACATTAGCCAGAGAGCCAGCAGCTACATATTTAAGACAAAAAAATAGAAAAAAAACAAACAAACAAATACTAGAAAAGAAAAACGAAATTAAATTCAAATCTTATTATTATTACTACATGTGCTAATGAAAATCTAATAAATTATAATCATATTATGTTGTTGTTGTTGCTTTTGTTTTTCTTTTTTCTTCTAATATTTGTGGGGATTTACTTTTCATATTATTTGTGACGGCCTGTCTATCTGTCTGCCTATCTGTGTGTCTGCTTGTCTCCCTATCTGCTTGTCTTTCTTTTCTTTTTTTTTTTTTTGAATTATTTTTGCCAGATAAACGGAATATTAGGAAATTGGAAAAACAAATTCTATTAAAAGAAGCCTAGGAATACTAAAGTCATACAGATTTAGTTGAATAGCTTAACAATAACAACAACAACAAAAAGAAAAATATAACATATGGTATATGAAAAGGAAATTATTTAATGGTTGTCGCTCCCTAACCTTGTGAACAAAAAACAGACCATAAATCGCTAAAAGATAAACAATTTTTTTGTGTATGAGGAGTAGTAAACAGAAATCCATTATTTTTATTTGAAATTTAAGACAAAATTTTGATACATTTGAGGTCCAATATGATCTCAATATGAACCTAATCTGCGTTAAACATACATCAAACCCTTGCTGATTAAAAATGTAGTACAGACATGACCCACACAGACAACAATGTGTCTGCGCTAATTGTGCAGTTTGCAAGTGTGCTTAATTTTCATTGAAAAATCAACTCACATAAGGTCCATTTGTGAATGAATCGGTAGGTAGAGAAACAAAATTATAGAAATTGGGACGATACCAATCCATGTGAGATACAAAAGCGTCCAATGCATACGGAAAATATCGCTCTATTTTGCGCTGGTATCGCCAGCTTTATAAGTCAATAATTACCACCATTTTTAGCTTGAAATGTAGAATCTGGACTACAACGACATGTGGTTGCAATAGAACAGTGCTACGTGCCGCATGACTTATGACACATGGGATATCCAACACGAACAGTTGGAGGCTAGACTCATCCCACGTAGAGATAATGTTAACTGGCCACTGAGATCATGCGAATTTGACCCCGTTTGACTTTTTCTTGGGATGTAATAACACGCAGGTGTATGTATGTGAGTTCGAAGTCGACTTTAAACTGTAGGTCCGGCTACTCATGTATAAAATTAACACACACAACATGAGTGGTGTGAGAAGCTGGGCCATAATTCCGACTGAAGGATTGTAATGGCCAATTATGTATGTATGTATGTGAGTGAGCCAATAAACTACAGCCAACATAACTCATACACATACATACATACATAATTGATCATTACAACCCTTCAGTCAGGATTACAATCTAGTTTCCCACATCACTTATGTTATGAGTGTTAATTTTATACATGAGTGGCGGGACCTACACATTAAAGTCGATTCTGAACGACAGATTTTTGGGAAACTTTTCATTCCAAATTGTTTATTTTCTTGCAGAATTTTTGCCAGAAATCTGTTGAGGAGAAGTGGCCGAAGAAATATTTGTTTCATATTTTCGTTTTTATATCAGACCTGGGGTTTGAACCGAGGCCTTACGGCTAATAAGCCAACACGCTAGACTGCGGCATCTACCACACTAACTACACCGTAATCTGGGGTTTGAACCGGCTAATAAGCCAACACGCTACCTAGTAGACTACGGCTACGACCATAGTTCATATCATCGGTAAAATTAAGTGTGATTTATAAGCCAGAGTCATGCAAAGTTGGATATTTGGGATGGACTCGTCCAAGAGAAGCCTTGATGAACATTTGAATCACGATATATTCCAACAGATCTTTCCTTAGTCCATTTCGCTTAGCAGCAAACCCGAGAAAGTACACAGCAGTTCCTTACTCTCATAATTCAAAAAATGTTCTTTATCTTCTGCCTAAAAATTGTATCTTCAAAATGACAGAAATATCGCCTGATTCCTAATCGCTTTCTTTGTCACTCCCATTGCCCAAAGTTGCAATTTAAAAAACTTTTGGCCAGAAACTGATTTTAAAAAATACAAAACAAAGAAAGTCAAGGTTATACGTTTTAAAACTGATGAACGCAACCCACTCTGCCTTTATGCTCTGCATTCAATTTATTGCAGGACATTATAAAAATTCAAATTGGAATACCACAAGCTATTTTGGTGTTGCCTACGTCAATTTTAATTTAAAGAAAAGTTTTTCTTTTATTAAAACACCAAATATCGACAACATTTTCATAAATTTTTTTATTGTAAAATTTTCTTTTTAAAAAATTTTTTAATTTACTCAACAAGCAACTGAGTAGTTCCCAAAGGGGGTATATTTTTAAAAGCTTTAAATAGCAAAGAAATACAATTTTTCTTTGGAAATATTAAGCGGCTTAAAACCCTGTTCAATATTTTAATATTTGCGTGTAAAAGTTTTCAATTTTTTTTTTTTGGATACACAGATGTTGTCTGGTAAAAGTACAGATAAAAAGGAACTTTTCTTATCTTTAATACTTATAAAAAAAAATTTCAAATATAAGCTGTGTTCCCAAACTTTAATAGCAGAGATCTTTGCAATTATAATTCGTATAAACTAAACAGGAATATATAATCCGCCTTAACAATATTTTCTTATGAATTTCTAGCTGAGTTCATATATTTAATGCCACTCTATAAAACTCCTCACTCATTCGAAAACCCCTCGATTTCTTTATTTTCATTGCTTTAAAAACTCTACTAAATTCTCTCACAAAAGCTACACGAACAGACCTTATATTGTACGTTTTAATCTTACAAATACTACGCCTATTTTAACCCGGTGTCTATGTGCGTATGTGAGTATTTATATTGTCGCACTTAACCGCATTAACGTTTTGACGACATCTCTACAATAATAAAAATCAAAAAGAGAAAATACGACACACACACACACACACAGACGAATAAAAAATAATAATATCAACAGGTGTCACGTTACCACGGTAAACATTGTATACGAAAGGGAAAACATTATAAATACAACAACAACAAATGGTTGTATTTTAATAAAAAAAAAATACAATACACACACCCACACACTGTTACACTAACACATATATTAAAGCAACCACACACTCACATAGACTTTCACGCACATACATAGAAGGACAGAGAGAAATATTGAAATTAAAAACAGAATAACTGTGTGAGATATTAGGGAAGGAAAGCCTATTATAAGATATGGGTTTCAAAATAGATTAAGTTAGACTAGATGCAGAGGAATTAGAAAAGCTTTGAATGAATGATATTAAGACGCAGAGAAGGTCTATACCACATTTTACATCTCGGTTTAGTAAACCGACTTGATCATCAAGATAAAAAATTTTCCTTACGGATGACGCAAATGAAAAGATTCTGCCATCTGTGGATTTCTGCCAGCATACCAGCATACTCTGTCACTATTATTCTTTACTATACTGTATGTACACATTGTAATATGCCACAAACAAGGGTGATATATTGCCTCAAAGGTGATATATTGCCGCAGATCGCATTGTTGGCTTATAAAACAATAGGCCGAGATTTAAACCCCCAGCTCAGACATCTCCAACAAAACAACAGGCTACCGGAAACTTCCTCTCAACAGTCTTCTGACAGAAACTCTGAAAGTAAATAAATTTGCTATGCAATGTTACTTAAAACAACATGAGACCTGCGAAAAGTTTCAGAATGAATTGATTAGCAGACTCCTGGTGAAAACTGCGATGAAAAACTTTTCAAATCTGTTTTTTTTTTAAATCAAAGTAAAGCTGTTGATGACGCCAAATAACTTATAGTTTTTTTCTACTTAAAGGGGTGATTACTCTACAGTATCTATTACTAGTAAATGGGATAATGTATTGGATGATTGCATTGACTGTAGTGATGAGAAACCATGCTTCTTGAGTCTTCTGTTTTTCGAAGAGGTAAGCTCCTCACATAGATATATGTTCACAATATTGGATTCATATTCGCAGGCCTACCAACAGTATGGGAATGAGTTGATTAAGTTGTATCAACGATTGCATTGTATGTAGAAATGGAAGACCTTGCTTCTTCAGTGCACTCGGTTACCCAAGAGCAGAGCTGCAAAGACAAATTTATAATCACACCATTGGACCACTCATCAAAATGGACAGTCAGAGTCCTCCGCCATTTCCAGACTAACAAGAATGGCAATGATTTGATTTGAAGTTGTATCAGAGATAAACTGGCTCAAACCTTAGCAAGTTCCAATGAAATCTGTGAGCAACAAATCATACGTGCTGATCTCACACACCATAAAATAACAGAGAATAACCCCGTCGCCCATGACGCTCTTTCGATCAGGCATGGGTTTTAATTCTACTGCAGTTTTAAGTGAGAAGACTATTCATCTACGCAAATGTCCCACCATCTCATTATACTCGTAAAATACACACATAATTGGTCATTATAACCCTTTAGTTAGGATTACGCCGAAAAAATATTCGAATTTCGTTTTTATGGAGATATCTGACCTGGGGTTTCAACTGTGTCCTCACGTCTAATAGGGCAACGCACTACAGCGACCTTTATCGATTTACAGCTCTATAGAGCACAGAAATTTTCGGCTTAAAAGGAATTTTCTTATTTGTTTACTTGATATGACTTCAAAGCCATATCGAGGGGTATACCTCCCCACAATCATAGTCGCAAAAAAATGACAAGTAATTTTCTTTTTAATTTTTTTTTTATCGCTTAGAAATGATTTGTTGTTTTTAGTTTTTTTTCTACAATTTGGATTATTTTGTCACGCATATTAAACGCGTAATGCCATAAGAATGTTAATGCCTTCAAATTGTTTAAATATTTCAATTTACTGCCAGCGAAAGATATCTAAACAAAGCAATGCCTTCAGTCATTTTTATTGGCAATAATGAAATCAAATAATTCTTAAGAAATCTTAACTCACAACAGAGGGACTCGATTCAAATTAAACACCTAAGCGGGCATAAAAGTTTACTGGTATTACGTGTAGTATTATGAGCAATAAACAAATGAATTAAAGTCTCCATTAATAAAGGAATAAAACCGAAATCTCACCTCTTCATAACATGTGACATTGTTTTTGATTCAGAATTTTCTTTCATTTTGTAGTTGCATTTCCACTTCTCCCTGAGGTTATTTTCTTAGATGTTAACAACAGAAGTCACTTTCATGTTGTTTGCTTACAAAAGCTTCTTCTCTTGTATTTTGTTTTACATTCTTGGTTGTTGTCATATGTACAAATACATTGTACAATCACAAGCAGCCATAATTTTCGCCACTGGCAACCAAATGTGTATGAACACCAATGCGGTTTTCCAGCAGCCGGGCTTTATTTACTGTAGCAATTATGTTCAAGAAGGCAAATAAATGATCCAACAAAACTGTAGTTTCTGTAGAGAATAAATCTTGTTTGAAATGAAATGTGAGAGGAAAGGATAACAAATAAACCTAAAAAGTACATTCCACTGGAGATTTGTGAAAGAAAACATGTCATATAGATTATCCAATTTTAAAGCTGTTTTTAAAAGATATTTTTCTTCTTGTATTAATTGACACCAGCTGTACTGTTAAAATTTACAATCTTTACCAGTTATTGCATATGTTAGGCTCAGCTACAGCAGTCTTATAAGGTCAGAGTAGCCAAGTTTCACACCATGAATGACTTTATGCATATACTATACTCCTACAAAATGCCCCACAGCCCTTGTAAATAGATACAAAGTAAACAGCTATCAAGGCACATCCAGCAAAACCCATGCAGTGCCTTGCAACTAATATCCTTAGCCAGAACTACAACCTAGTTCCTCACAACACCCATGTTGTGTATGTTAAATTTGTCTATGAAAGGCGGGACCTAGAGTTTACTGTTAACTCAAAACTACTAGTTTGAGAGACTTTTTACATGGATTGTGTTACCGTGATATTAGACTGGATTTTCCTTGCAATTCGCACTATTTCGTTGGCTGCTTTAATAAACAAGCTTTGTGTCTGAAAGTGTATACATTACTCCAATACCCACCCCAATACTCCAGGAAATGGGTTAAATTATAGCTGACCTCTTCATAACGTCTATTAATCTATGATTTAATATTTCTGGCTAGTTTCTAAAGCGCTGTTTTTTATCTTCATTGCCAATTTTACTGAGATGCTCTTCTTTTAAAAGTGCTTATATTTCGTCTGAGTACCTTAATACCTACCCCTACACAAATCGCTTTCATAGTTTTGGTTCAATACTCACTACAACCCCTTTTTAGCAACTCTTTATAAGAATTAGAAGGATTCCAGATCCCCTCCTATACTGGTGCAGGCTACAGTAGCACTGAGGCAATTTCCTCAGACAGTAAGAATCTCTTATTCTGCTATGGTTCTTCTTTATTTAGTCCCGTTTGGTAGGTGGCATAGCCAATTTTAATTTTAAACACTAGAGGTACTGTGAGGAGCTTATATCGCTGCAATCATCTCTACCCGATCTCAGCAATTGTGACCTTTTATATCTTCTGTGATAGCAATGCAAAGTTTATCTAAATCATATGACGAATGATCTCAATGCATCACCCACTAAGAAAAAATCAACAAAAATCTCTCTGGATTAATTGTTTTCCAATCAATTTATGGTTGGTCAACGTCAGCTGTTTTATATTCATCCAAGAACAAACCAATCTGCCTGCTATCGTTTTAATGTGAGCCCGTCTGCGGAAGATCTTAACGTTCTTTTCCAAAAGTATTGAACTAACGGCATATTACCAGGATATGCTACTTTAGCTTGAACTAGAAGCCACCTGGTGCCAATGATTTTTATGCTTTGATGTGCGCGATAAAGTTAAGCGTATGTGGGCCTGCAGGGCGCAGAATTCTGAGCATATTACCAGCCGTCCCTGTGCAATCTCCTAATAAATGCGCCAGCAATTCGGCATCGCTATCATCTTCAAAGTTGCTGTACGTCTAGATTTATTCATCTTAAACGATTGACTCACAATGCTTTCAGTCTAGTTCTTGTCTATCTGCAGCCAAATTTGTCCGGAATAGAAAAGGTTGTTAAACTCTTTCATACACTAAATGTCTCCAGTAAAGATAGAGTTCTAGAAATCCATTTTTTTTTTGTTTCTCAAAAAATCTATGTTAGCGACTTGTAATCAAGGAAATGAATCCTTCTTTTCTAGATTTTTAATTTTCTACATCAACTAACGCCTAAAGCTTGAATTGAGGCTAGGCTCAAAGCATTTTTCTCTACTTGTTTTTGGCATAAAAAATTAATTCTTTTGCCGTTAAATTTTTTTTATTCATCTGCCATCGTCATATGTCAAATACAAACAAGTGTATAAACAACCAAACAAATACATGCATAAACAAGTGTAATATGCCTAAAAGCATGCAAAGAATAACACCCAACAACATCAAAAGGGTGGATTTCAAAATAAAACTACAGCTTCTCCTCTCTCGCACACACACACAGTTTTAAATGCTCATGTTTACAGACTACGGGATACGGTTAACGGGATAATAATGGTTTGAATGCAATGAGCATAAAAGCAAAACAACAACAAAAAACAAGAAAAAGAGTATGAAAATAAGAGAAATGTGTTACAAAAATAATGCTCAACATGGTGGAAACAGAATTTCAACAACATTTTTGCTTAAGGAGACTCAAAGCAAATCAACAAAAAAAAAAAGAAAAAAAGGCAGAAACGAAGAGAAAATAATTTAAAAAATTAATGTGGAAAAAGGAGGTTAAATATTTACAAAAGCATGTCTGTCTGGCTTTGTATTAAAGGTGGTAATGTAGGCGTGGGAGTTTTTTTTTGATGTTTTTTAAAGAAAATAATTTCAATATTTTATTCCTTACTTTTCGCTCACTTTGGAGACTTTATTGAGGAGAAGATTATAAACATTTTCAAACTTCTTTAAAATCCATTGAATTTATTGTCCTTTGGTGCTCATTCATATGTTTACAAAAGCTGTCTGAAACAGCCTTTCAAATCCGCAGAGATGAGTGAAACCTTTTTCAAATTGTGTTCTCTTTTGCATTTGTTAGCTACAGGAGACCATATGCTTTAGGTTTCCTTTTGTGTATTACCCTGCCTTAATAATTTGACTTAAAGGCATCAACTGAATGCGGGATATCAAATTTAAATTCAAATATTTTTTAGAGGGATTACTGAAAATATTTTTATTCGTTTAAATTTCTATGTTTGCAACACAACTCTCATGTATGAGGTAATGCTACAAAGTCTACTTTGAATCTTCTTGATTGCCTGCAGAAGAGGCAGAATGTGCTTTTTAATGAAACAAAGTACCATGGAGATATAAGTCCCAGGAAGCATTTAAGCCGGTGGCAATCTAATACTGCGTATGCCTAGAAACAATAGCTTCCTTACTTAGTCTCCTTTACTATGTCTGCTAGCAAACAGGAGCCATTTAGGCTGATTGCAAACTTATGCTGTGTATGCCTAGGAGCTATCACTTCCTTACTTAGTTTCATTTAAGTAAGCAAATGGAGTGATAGTCATCCAAGTAGAAATTGTATGCGCCAGTAACGAAAGAAAGTCGGCATTGCTGTGGTTTTAACCCTCCCAAGTACCAAGTGGCCACTTATAGTCTTGTTTAAGCATATGGAAACTCGCATCACTAAGCAACAGTGTTAATTAACGATAAAGAATAATAAAGTGTCCTGTTCCTAGCCACAATATCAACATCAATTCGGGACAGTCCGTAACATATCGGTTATAAGCATCCCATTAAAGTTACCTCTCGCCAACAGGATCCTGTGTAACAGAAAGTCGGCATGTCTATGGTAGCTATCAACTACCAAGACCTCAATCGAAAAGAGCACTAACCATCAGTGGTTAGTCATTTTGAATCCAACCACAAGTACCTTATGATGAGGGCATTCAGAACTGGACCTCTGCCTAAAATAATTCGTCGTTGTCAGATGGTCATAAAAAATCAATCAGCGCCACCTTTTCTAAAAGAGTAGATTATTAAGAAGCAAAGTCGCCGTAGTCAAATGGGTAGTGTGTTGCCTTATTAAACATTAGTTCACGGGTCTAACCCCAGGTCAAACATGAAACCCCAACAAAGTGAAATACGAAAAAATATTTCTTACGGCAACTTGCTCTCAGCAGATTCCTGGCAGTTGTTCTAAAATGTTGCTAAAAAAAATCTATCGTTCAGAGTCGGCTTTAAACAGTAGGTCCTGCCACTGATGTGTTATATTAGCTCACACAACATACATATATTGTGTGATAAACTAAGTCGTAATCCTGACTGAAGGGTTGCAATGACCAATTATGTATGTACATATGTATGTAAGGATCAAAGTTCCTTATCATTATATATGAATACAACAACCCAATACATTTTCACAAAGTTTATTGTTTACTTGCAATGGTATATGGCAACCCTATCATTCTAGAACTTGTTACACCCACTAAACTGAACAAAAACTTGATTAATTATATTGAAACAAAGCACAGAATAATGGAACAACAGCCTTATGTTTCTTAAAAGAACCAAAAGGATTTAAACAAATTCACAACAATTTAATTCCTTAACGCCCTTGTTCATGTATACGCCCCTAACCCACTCAATATGTAAATAATAAAAGAATCAAAGTCTTCAGATTCATGTTTTAAATACCAAATACAATTTCTTTTTTCATGCCATTATAACAACAAATAAGAAAACAAGAAAACAAAAACAAAAACAGTGATGACTGGCTAATCCTTTTTTTATAAATAGGGTTGGTTACCCTTAAAGCTACAAATGTTACAAGAAAGTGAAATTAAACAGCAGGCGTGCATGCTGACCCACTTCACTCAGCAGAGAAAACAAGAAAAAAATATTTTCAGTAAAAATTTTAAGTCCTCTTAATAGGAAAATAATGTCGCTTAAGTGAATGTTGCTAATGACGATGCCAATGACGATTTAAATGACAAAAATAATGAAAGGAAAGTAGCAGAAAAAAATATTGACATGTGTAATGCTGCTAAATTAATCGATGTCTACGAGGGAAAAGAAAATACCATTTAAGGGCTACTTAACATAGAATTTTCAGTTGCCTTTTAAAAGAAAAAGGTTTTCTTAGAACATATAGGCCTTTTTGCCAGACAAAGAGAAGGATTATTTATTGGGTACAAAACAGAAATGGTAATATTTTATTACAATATCTTTTGATGGATTTTATTTAATGGGCTATTAGGGAGCAATATCATTTTGTATATCTTTAAAAAGCTGTGTATCTATTATCAGCTGAAGACAAAAATCTTTGCGTTGAAGTTGTTTTGAATAAAAAAAATGGAATCTTCATTTCATTTCAACATAAGCCAAACAAAAGCCCTCTGATTCCCAAAGACGATAACATTAACTCTGAATTTCAGAGCAATAGCAGGCAACAATCTAAATCAACCAATAATGAATTCTAAAGCCCTCTGATTCCCAGAGAGAATAACTTTAACTGTGAACTTAAAAACTGAAACTAAATTAACTGTGAACCTTTTGGGCAAAAACTAAAACTTAACAAGCAAAGATTTCTCGACACTCAATACAATATTCTCACACTTAATTGTTCCACAGTAATAATATCAACTGACCCGCGACTTTATTTTCGAAACGATTTCATCCTGTGGACCCACAAGCTTCCATCTAGGAAGCAACTCGTCGCCTTACTTACTCTATTAACCGATCGTTACAACCCTGTAGTCAGGATTACAACCTAATTTCGTACACCAAACATGTTGTGTGCGTTAATTTTACACATGAGCGACGGAAACTACAGGTTAACGTCCATTCCGCAGGAAAAATTTTTGAAAAACTTTTCATAGCAATTTTATTTACTCGTTTCGTTGCAGATTTCTGACCTAGTATTTGCAACGTCTAATAGGCTAGCAGTACAAATTATCGTACTGCTTAATATGACAACAAACACCAGCATAAAAAAATGGTAAACAAAAATCCACAAATAACTATACAAGAATAAATGTAAACAAAATACACAAACAACAATAATGAATATTAACAATAATGTTTGCTTTTATGAAGATTTCGAGACAGATTTCATCAGAAAGTTTACTCTGCCATATAAAATGCAAGGCAAAATAGGCCAGTCAGGTAGTTAGGTTAGGTTAGGTCGGAGTGGTAGCTCTGATGTCACAAAGCTCACTTGAGCACGCATAGCGGCCCGTTGTGATGCCACGGGTGAACGCAGTCCCTGTACTAACCAAGTTCCACCAAAATCAGGGAAAAGGAGGAAGTTGGTCAGCGCAAAGTCTGCACAACAAAAGCACGAATACCCCGCACTGGAAAACCAGCCAGAAAGTTTGATGAATGAAGCTATATCCTTGATGTCAATAGATGATAGCACCTAGCAAGAGACGGGCACTGGCAGAGAAAGTGAACAACAGTCTCCTCTTCCTCAGTGGACCTGCATCCACTGCAAAAGTCGTTGAAAGGGAGCCTCATTCTTTCCGAGTGTCTACCCATGACGCAATGGCCTGTAAGCACGGCCACTGTAGTCGAGATGACATCACGACCAAGACTAAGTAATCGGTTGATACGCCTTCTATCCATCCTGGGCCAGGTGAGTCTAGCGGTGGAGCAGGACTCCTCATTGACCCAGGATAGGTTGGCGTCCCGAAAGAACCTCCGCGCAATGGTCAGCTTGACCGAGGCATGTGGCATACCCAATTCAACAGAAGAGGATTCCGGAAGGAGCGCACCAGCTCTGGCGAGCTCGTCTGCCCTACAGTTTCCCGGAATTCCACTGTGGCCGGGGACCCACACCAGAGAGACACTGGAGAAGCGCCCAGAAAGAAGGTCAAGACAGCGGCGACATTCCCTAACGATCCTAGAGTTAATCACTGAACCCGATAGAGATCCTATCGCGGCCTGACTATCAGAGAAGATCGAGACGCGAGTGAAAGGAGCATCGTTGACGAGGATCCATTGCGCGGCTCGGTAAATCGCCATTACCTCCGCCTGAAACACTGCAGTAGTCCGGCAGACGGAGAGAAATATTCAGGTCCAGTTTCCCAGAGTAGACACCGCTCCCAACCCCATTATCGAGTCTAGAGCCGTCGGTATATATATCCAGAACTTCCGGGGGGACGACCGCATTAGGATTCCAGTCATCCCTACTTGGAATCAGAGAGTGGAAACATCTGTCAAGACAATATTCAGCGGGGAAATAGTCTATGTTCACTGGGGCCACTGGGTCAGCCTCCAGAATAGTGGAGTGACCAGAGGGTACGATGTGCCAACGAGAGAGAGCATTAAGTCTAGTCGCAGCAAACTTGGCTACCTGCTTTGCGAGAAGCACAGTAGGAAGCCAGTCAGGTAGTGAAGTTCAGTCAATCTTGTGTGAACACGCGTTGTTTGTAGAAAGTAATCGTGGTTTGAACATATCCGCTACAAAGATCTGCCAAATAATTATCTAGTAAATCCTGCCAGACTATGGTGACTTCAACATCATTTACATGAATACAAAGTGACTGATTTCATAATTGACCTTACGCTTGTCTAGACCTATTAATAGCAACGTCCGTCTTAAAGCAACCTGTTGTTGAATTAATGCTCCCTGCCTTCAATCTGCAGTTGTTGCAATGTGAAGCTGTCATGGCCATGTTTATTGACATATTTATCGTGATACTATATCATGTGGATTCAGCCTACAATTCGATCAGTCTTGACAATATGTTATCGAAGTTGAGCGGCAGTAGATTTTTTATCGTCCTCATAAATGTTATTGTGTCCTCATAAATAGATTGTGAGTTTCTTTAAACAATTTTATTAATCTTCCCCTCCATAAATAATAGGAAAACAAATAAAATTGTTAACGAAATGCTGTCGGTGACATGAAAACCAAATTGAGCCGAATAACAATAATTGCAGTTGTTACTATCTAGCAACACAATACCCCACACAATATTTATTGTTCCCCTCTATATAACTCTCTATTTATTATAAAGCCTTTACATGTGTTAAACATCTGTTAAGGCAATACAAAATGTGGTTTAAAAATAGACAAGCAATAAAGGGTAACAGAACTGTGAAACAAAACCCTATCAAATGTATTTGAATGGATAACATGACAGATAAACGTTTACAGTTTTTGTTGGTTTTTTTTATCATGAAATCGATAAAACCTGACACAATCGATAAAGTGTTGTAAAACGAAAAATACAGCAAAACAATCAGTAAGTTGAACTGTTATATTGAAGAGGGGACGTGTTGAAAAGCTGGATGAACAATTGATAACAAATTTTACTCTTTTATTAATAACAAATCTAAGATATTAAACACATTTTAAATAGAAAACAAAACATTTAAACTGAAGGTGGTCTTTCATTCCAAAAATAACCAAAAGTGTAGACAGTTTAATTGCATTCCCCCTTCATTGAGATTTAATGAGGAAAATATTTAAAATTCTTTAAAAAAAAATTACATTTTCTCGCACAATTAAATTCTCCAAACAAATGCTCAGATTTCTATTGTTTTTAAGGCATCCTGCTGAGCACAAATATTTTATTAGGGTTTCCGACTGTCTGTTTTGAATTTTCAAAATTTAAATTTAATTGTTTCCCCCAAATAAAATTGTTAATTTATGAAATATTTTCTCTTTTTGGGAGGAATTGTTATTGTGTTTTAATAACCCCCCATAAAAATCTTAAGTAAACATTAAGTGTAGCAAATGAATTTTAATGATTTGTTATTCCTGATGAAAAATATTAAACACTTGGCCAAACAAATCTATTACGAAACAAAGAAAATTTTCAAAAATATTCATGAGGTATTTAAACAAAATTTAAGAAATTTTATTTGAAATTATCTCACTTGTAAATAATTTTATTTTTTAATCTTTTAATTTCAGGCACTTCTTTAGTTTTGCTTTTCGTACAGTGTAGCGTATGAGTATTTTACTTTATATTGAATAGAAATCAATTATACGTCCACGTGACCAAAATTCTATTTTCAAGGAATAACGTACAATTAATAACAGATTTATTCATCGTTTATATGTATAACGAGAAAATAAATTAAAATTAATTATTAATTTAATACATGAGTGACGCTATTTAAGGTCGACTCCAAACGACAGATTTTTGAGAAATTTTTCATGGTAATTTTTTTATATACTCTCAAAATTTTTACAAGAAATCTTCGTCTTTTATTGCATTTATGTATATATAGCGTCCGGGATATTAATATAATCCCCTCTTTTGCTGGAATAGAATATCATAACAAACACAAAAACCACTATCACAAGCGTGTTTTACCTTCTATAAGTCGATCGAACCATCAGTCTCCAACCCATAGTATGGGATTACATTACAAACGTTGTTGTTGTAAATTCCACTGTTTGTTTGGACTGTTCTTTTGTTCCATTTTTTTATTTTTCATGATAAATTTCTTCGTCTTAACAGCGGCTGTTAAGTCTTTAGGGGATTGTATGTGTTGGGGGTTGTAAGAAGAAAAAACATGAATTTTTTATTTAGGAGTTCCAGACTCTCGTTTCATACTTGCTGAACATATTTTTTTAATTAAAAATAAACACATTTAAATACGATTTTTAAGTCCTTTTTTAGTTTATTTTCCCTATTCAAGCATTTCAAAGTAACCAAATTTTATATGTGTTACTGAGGTTTTAAGGAGAACAACAACAACATTTGCTTTATTTACACAGATTTTCTTCAGTTTTTATCTTCTTCTTTTAATTTTTTATTTCTTTCTACACTTTTGTTTCGCATTTAATTGTTGTTTATTTAAGATTTTCTTCACACAGCACTTATCTTTTGGAATGTTAAAGAGAAAATTAACACAGAAATCTATGTATATAGGGGAAGGTATGCTAATAATAGTAGGAATTGATTATTGTTTCTTATCGGTCCCCAAACGCCATTTTTTTACAACTTTCGGTCATTCTTTCTTGATGTGAAACCTGTTTCAGCATAAATAGTTAAAGGTATACTTCCCTTACAGTAAAATAACTTTAGTTTCCTCATGTTTTAACAACTCATTTAACGTTTAACGCTCCTTCCTTAAACAGCTGACACAACCATTATTTTCCCCTTGTTTTTCTTTGGCCGGGTTTCATGAGACTGTCTTAAAAGTTAATTGTTCATTTACTCATGTTGTTGTTATTGTTGCTGCTGTCAGTTTATTTTTTCTTTTCTTTACTAAACCAACGTATCCTTTACATTACGCCACCGTAGGTATAGTCTGTGTGTAGTAATACTTGCGTTCCATGGATGGTCCATTTTTATTTCCTTCCTTTTTATCACTTTCCCATTAGGTTGTGCTAATAGACACAAATTGAATTTAAAATAAAAAGGATTTAAAGTTTTTTCCTTTAATTGTCTGTTGTTGTTTTTTGTTTATTTTATTAAGAAATAATTCCTGGCAACAGAAATCGAGTTACTGTTGCTCTTAATTTGACGTGTAAACAGAGAAAAGGATCAGTTCTCTTGAAATTGGTTTTACAGGCACATCATGTAAGTGTTGCTTTACAAATGGCAAATCAACAGACTAACAAACACACAAGTGAGCGCGACTACACTATTAAAGCCTTAGCACTTCTCAAACTAATAATGAATCTATGGAGAGCTTTGAAGACTCAACAAAGAACTCAAGCCCTCAAAGAAGCCCCTGCCAAGCGCCTTCAACCTCAACCTACTAAGGGCTGGTCAGTTACAGAGGAGGTTTTCGAAAGTGTCCAACTACTCCTCATCACAATATACCCTGCAATAGTCCGGCTGGGATCTGTTCCAGAGCCTTGTCAGCGATCTAATCTCGCAGTGTCTCGCAATAAACCCAATAAATAATCTTAAACTGTTCTTATCCAAGTCCAGCAGCCAACCTGTTCACCTAGAAATATAACAACCCGATCCATTTTCCTAACGCCTCTGCTATTCCCCCCTGACCCATCCATTGATGAGGCTGTAAAGGTGGCAGATTGGGGGATCAGGAGCAACTATCAAACAGCCCTCAGAAAGCGAACCTAATCTAGCGAGAGCATCCACTGTCTCATTACCGAGTATTCCGCTATGACCCGAAACCCAGCGTAGACGGATTCGATCTGGTCCAAAAGTCCTTAACGAATCCTTGCACTTGCGAATGAGCCGTGATTTGCACCAGACCGAATCCGCAGTAGGCCTACCAACTATGGCCTCAAATTTAATTTATCTTCGAGTTTACTTTTGAAGATTTGCATCTGTAAGTCGCCGTAGTCTAGTAGGTAGTGTGTTGACTTATTAGACGTGTGGCCTCGATTCAAACCCTAGGTCAGTCATCTCCAGCAAGCGAAATACGAAAAAATATTTCTTCATCGACTTCCACTCAGCAGATTTCTAGCAAAAACTCTGAGTATAAAATAAAATTACCATGAAAAGTTTCTCAAAAATCTGTCGTTCAGAGTCGAATTTAACACAGTAATAGTGCGCCTTAATCAAGACTTATTGCTTCCAATGCCAGCAATTGTTATGCGTATATTCCTATAAGATTAAGTTCATAGGTATTCTGCTACTCCGAGGTAACAACCTCAATGCTTGATGATGATAAGCTATGGCTTAAATTATCACCTGAAGCCTCGAGCCTCTCTTGCAAAAATTTTGCAGAGAAAATGTTTATCGCAGAACGATGGCTTATCTGTAGTGGCAGTGCCCCAGCATTGAAGAAAAATATGCTTGTATTTCAAAACTTCTTTAATGGATAAGGAAGATGCCAACATAGCATCGAATTGCAAACAGTTTTTGTGGTGAATTTTTGTGACGCCGTAAATGATTTTCTAGGATTCTTAGAAATCTTTTATCGTCATGCCAACAATATGCAGATTCGTAATTCAATTTTCCCTTTCGCTTTTGTTGTTGCTGTTGTTGTTGTCATTTACAAAGATGACAGCTATTAAATAAATGTCATGTAAACATGTGGAAGAAATCAAAATTCCAGAAAGAAATTATTCATTCATTCGATTCATTCCTTCATTGATTTATTCATTCTTTAATTCATTCCTTCATTCCTTCATTGATTTATTCATTCCAGTTTTTCATTCCTTCATTCATTCTATTCATCCATCAAAATGTAAATTTTTTGCAAATTATATCATAGAAATGCAAAAACGTCTCTTACTTACTCACGCGTATTATCATGCATGCATGAGAGAAATAATTTCTTTGATATAAAAATTATATTTTCATACTGACAGTGGTGGTTGTTAAATCAACCACAGCAATAGAAGAGGATGCGGAAAAAGTAAATAACGATAAACTTTAAAAAAAAACCGTAAAAAATAAGTTAACAGTAAATAAAATTAAAAAAGAATTTCCTCTACTTGAGTTATACTGCTGGATTTACAACAATGCTCTTTGATTATACGGTTAAATCGAAGTTGGTAGCAATATCCGGTTTGTTTTTATGGTTATTAAGGATTTATTATAAAACAACAACAACAATATACTCGTTATACATAGTAGAGAAGGTATAATAATAAAGAGAAAAAGAATATACAATCGTGTATGTGTGTGGAGTGACTTTAATAATTATGAATGTATGTTACGTGTCACTGTGAAAAATTTAATGAAAATTATTAAAAAGTCATTCACAAACAGTTCCATGATATATGTATATAATAATAATGATAAAACACTTAACCCTTGATGTACTGTGATAAGTGGTTGCCATTAAGGAAGTTTCGGTGCTAATGACCACCAGCTGGTCTAAATATTGATTTATTTTCGGGATTTCAAGAAGACTTTTTTTACTTAAACAAATTACATCTATAAAAGAAATTCTCTTCCTAATGTCTTGTATGTTATTACTCGCAATGGGTCGCAAGAGCAAGCACTTTATCAGAAATAGAGACAGGTCCTTATTTCTTTAGAGCATGTAGCAATGTATTCGTTGCAGTATTAACCACGTTGGAACGATATCATGTTGAAGGCAGACAACTATCCTAATTACATACATAAATACATATATACATACATAATTGGCCATTACAACCCTTTAGTCAGGATTACGGCCTAGCTTCTCACACCACTCATCTTGTGTGCCTTAATTTTATACTCGAGTGGCGGGACCTACAGTTTAACGTCGACTCCGAACGACAGATTTTGAGAAACTTTTTCATGGCAGATTTATCTACTCTCAGAGTTTTTGCCAGAAATCTGCTGAGGGATAGTTGCCGAAGAAATATTTTTTTTTTCATATTTCGTTTTGATGTCTGGCCTGGGGCTCGAACCTGGGCTTTACATCTAATAAGCGAACACACTACCTACTAGACTACGGCGACTACTGTCCTAATTACCAGTCAACTATTCTCCTCTCCAACTAGCGCCTTATTTTCTATACTCAATTGGTTCCTGCCTGCCTTCAGAGAAGCAGTGGGCAGAGCAGATGATACTAAAACTATATTCAGTTTACTCTAGGTTAAGAGAAAGGTATGGACCTCGACTATTAAATATTAGGAAGTCATAGACACCTACCGGCTGACTACATTGTTAGTCGTAATTTTCTCAACAGTAAATTATACCCTAAAGTCGCTATAGTCTAGTCGCGAGCCTACGGTTCAAACCCCAGGTCAGACATCTCCAACAAAACGAAATATAAACAAATATTTCTTTGGCGACTTCCTCACAACAGATTTCTGGAAATAATGCTTAGGGTACAATAAAATTTACCATGCTCCATACGGAGCCGACTGTAAACTGTAGTTCTCGCTTTTCATGGATAAAATTAACACACACAGGATATCAGGTGGTGTAAGAAGCTAGGTTGTAATCCTGACTAAAATGGTTTTAAGGACAACTTAAGTAACTACAAACCACTGTAGATGCTGCTGAAGCCGATCTGGCCTGGAACGGAATGGGCTTAGAAATTGAAAAGGAATCTACTAGAATTTTAACAGATTTTTTGATCAAGTTCTGGAACGGAATGGGAATGGAATGAAAGGAGAATCTACTACATACATAATACATTACAACCCTTCAGTCAGGATTACGGCCTAGCTTCTCTGCCAGATTTTTTTAATCAAGCATTGTACTTTGAGGAGAACAATCAATCTTCAGCATATTCTGTATTCCTGTCCTGTTGTGCGGAGACTGAGACTCAGGACTCTCGAACGGAGTTCCTTCAGTGGCTTTGGTAAATTAGCCTCAATTAGAATTTGTTCGTATTAAAAGCTTCTTCTCCGGTATTATCTGGGTTGTGGGATACCTCAATCTATTTTCCTGTTTTCTCCTATTTTTCTTTCCTCTTTTCTGTGGGAAAAATATTCTTTGATTCTGTCTCTACCCTGTTTTCCCATTTGCTCTAGTTTTTGATACGTAACTGTGTTTTGACCTACTTTCATGGAGGTAATCGCTATGATACGTTTTTGGTCTCTAAGTGGAGTTGTCTCATCTCAATGAGCAAAGTTCCTCTCATCATTATTAGCATCAAAACAATACATTTACACATTATCAGTTATTTTTAGACAATGACAACTCTACTGTTCTAGAACTTGCCAAGAAACTAAAATAAGTCAAAAAAAAAAACAGAAATCGAATGAAATGGTAAAGCTTTGTGACAGTCCTTTTCTATTGAGTATATCTTACGTGTTATGACGTCCACCGAATGAAGCTGCTAATGGCTATCTAACCTAACCTAACTTAAATACCATGAAAGTACTTTATGTATCTCATAACGTAACGAACTGTAATGAACTGAAATATTATGTAAATATTTTATGGAAATTTAGAAAATTCTCTTCCAAAATTGTTACAATAAAAGAAAAGAACAACCGAAAGGAGTCTATAAATAGAACAAATCAACTCCAAGTATTTATTTTGTAAATGGGGTTGATGCCTGTCCATCTACATAAGTATGTATGACCCAGATTGCTTCATTTTTTCTTTTAAGTTTTATTTTTAGTAACGCTTGTGTATTTATTTTTTTAAATTTTATTTTTAATTTAACGGCACATAAAAAGATGACAGTTCTGAAATGCATTTTTTTTTTGTAACAAAAAATAAAAATGAATGCCTATACCATAAAGATGCTTTTATGCTTTTTTCGTTTCTTATTTTTGCATTGCAAAAAATGCAATAATTTTTTTATGTTTTAAAGCTTTCATATCATTGTAGTAAAAACAAGAAAAAAATTCTTTTTTTATTTTTTATTCTCATTGCAGTTGAATTTGGCAAATTGGAATCATTTTTTGACTCACTTCACCAAAAAAATAAATTTTTTCCGTTTTATACATTAAAAATAAACAAGAAAAAATAAACAAGAAATTGGAATTCGAAATCGCATTGTTTATTTATATGTCGAAAGGAATTTAAAGAAAGAAAAAAAAAAAAGAATACGAAGAAAAAACAGAGAAATTTGTATTTAAAAATCAACGGAAATTGTTGAAACGAATTTGAACTCAAAATGGCAGACGATATTACATCACCGATGCGTATGCAAAAGAAAACAAGAAGTGCTTCCATCTGTGCAACCGGTGGTAGCATAGAGACTGTCATATACAACATGCCCTCGGGCAATAATACACCCGACTCACAAGGTACACCCAACTATCGGAGGCGAAGACCTGCTACACGATCACAAAGTGCTCGCATTACAAATACAGCAGGCAGATCGGTAAGTTTTTTTCTTTTTCACTTTCATTTTCTATTCAGTCAATGTCATCATCATCAACATGTCTAGGGCATTGTAATGCAACGTAAATGCTGTGTGAAATAAAAAAATAGAAATTAAATATTAAAAATTCATTTTCAATTTTCATTAAATTTGTGTGCATGTGTGCCTATGTGTGTATTGATATCAGTGTCAGTATTTTATTGACACAATTGCAACGCTGTACATACATGAATGAAATGTTGGGTTCTTATTTTTTTACAATGAAAACCTTCAGCCATAAATTGTTACGTTGTTTATACTTTTTCCCCCACTGGTTTTGATTTTATAGTCACACATTAAGATGCAAGTTTTCTAAACTAAACGAAACACTATGGAATGTGAAATGAAATACAATAAATTGACATTTGAATGACATTTTCAAAAAGTTTTGCAATAGAAATCCCAATATCTTCAGCCATACAATAGAAATATTCTTCATGTATGCCTTCATCTCAACGCTGGTAAAAATTAAATGATTTGTGAACAAGGAAAAGTTTGTTTGATGCTGCCAAGCGCATCTTTAGCTATGAGATAACTTTTGTTTGGGTGCTATATATTTCACATTTTATCGCTGGCCTTTATACGATTATCATGAAGTTATGAAGAAATTTCTGTAAAGACCAAACCCAATTATAATCTGAAGCTACAATGTCTCGGTTATATGGTGGATTTCATACGGCTTCAGCAATGAATTGGAAATAAAGATTTTTGCGTAGTCGAGTAAGTAGTGTGTGGGCTTACTAAATGTGAGACCACTGTTCAAACCCTAGGTTAGACATCTCATCATAGTTCGGAGTCGACTTTAAGCTGTAGGTCCCGCCACTCATGTATAAAATGAACACACAAAACATAAGTGTTGTGAAAAGCTAGTTCGCAACCCTATCTGAAGGGTTTTAATAACCAATTATGTATGTATATACATACATATGTATGTATGTGTGGCATCCAAACATTCAGCTACTTTGTAGGTTAGGTTTTAGGTTCTCCCAATGACAAGTACAAGACCCAGACTGTCAAAATGATCCATTGTAATACGTCCTAGGGGAAGGAGAAGAGGTATTCGAATAGGAGAAGGAGAAGAGCTAGGAAAGGATACGGAGGAAAAAACAGACCACAAACAACCAAGAGAGCGTGACTACAACGAAGCCTTAGAACTTCTCAACCAACTCAACCTATTTATGAATCTATGGAGAGCCTTAATGTCTTTTCTCGACAAAGAATTCAAACCATCGAAGAAGCCACTGCCCAGGGTCCTAAACCTACTAAGGACTGGACAGTGTCCTAGGAAGTATTCGATAGCTTCCAAATCTTCCTCGTCGCAACATACCGTGCAATAGTCAGTCTGGGATCTGTTCCAGATCCTGGTCAGCGATCTAACCTAGCAGTGCCCTTTAATGAAACTAATAACTACCCTCAGGCTGGCCTTATCTAAGCCTAGCAGCAAAACTGTTCTATCACTGTCTATAGCAGTCCATAGACACCTAGACACATAACATCCCAATCCATTTCTCCAACGCCTGTGCTCTTCCCCCATAAGCCATTCAGCGATGATCTCCTTTATATATCCGCCTTTCTTCACATGGATGATAACTGTTTGATGATAAAGGTTTAGTTTCTTTAACAATGCTGCTTATGTGTCGGTTATTCTTAATTTTCCACAATTTCATTAACTTTTTAACATCAAAATTATCAGATAGAAGGGTTATGTATGGTGGCACACTCCGTTCAAGAAAGGGTCTTCACTTAGGCCAGTATTTATACCCATAGTGATGCCACATTCATAATTCAGCCTGGGGATGAAACATTCTCTAAAGGAAACCAACCCGAATCCAAAATAAATCTTGATATTGCAGCAATCTTTATATCAGATTAAGGAAGTGAGAGCTAAGAAACATACGTAGCAAGGCACTGACGCATATGATTTTTACAGTCTCCTTCATCTCCTCCTTAAATCTACAGCTCCTGCAGAATTCATTTGCCATAATGCTAAGCTTAAAGCGTACCAAAATGGCCCATGAGAATCGCTATTGTACGATGGATGGCGATATGATTTAAGGAGAAAAGGGGGTTAGTTCTCTTCTTCAAAGTCTATCAAATAATGCCAATACTTCATTGCTATTAACAAGATTAAACTTCCCTGTTAAACGAGCAGATAATATTCAATTAAATTCATTAAAATTGAGACAATCGTAATACCTATGCACTGTAGCCTGAAGGAAGTTGCAAGCTTCATACCGGCCCTGAGAAATCGTGTACAAATCTTCGGTACTCATGGACAAGGAGGAACATTGTAAATACATTTATTAGGGATAGCAAATCGTAAGCAATTTTTGTATTTTTAACAGGAGCTATGTACCTCTTCACGGAATAAAAGGATTTTTATACTGTCTTCTAACAAAATGAAGCTTGAGATGTCGCCTTTCAAATAGGCTATGGTTTTGCATAATCCTATTAAAATTGCCAAAGATATTGCATGTGCATTTTCAAGGTAATGTATTGACTTATTGGATGTGAGACCATGGTTCAAACCCCAGGCCAGACATCCTGATCAAATCAAATTATCAAAAAATATTTCTTTGGTGACTTCCTCTCAGCAGATTTCTAGCAAAAGCTCTGAGAGTAAATAAAATTGCCATGAAAAGTTTCTCAAAAAATCTGTCATTCGGAGTCGACTTTAAAACTGTAGATCCTGAATCTCCTGCATAAAATTGACACATACAATATGAGTGGAATGAGCAGCTAGGTGGTAGTCCTGACTGAAGTGTTTGTAATGACCAATTATGTATGTACATATGTATGGAATGCTTGTAATGTTTTGAAAATTTGCTCTCAAGTTGTGTGTTTGAGTTCCACACAATATGGTGTTACCAGTGTATGCAGGCCTAGAAAAAAATTAGTTGGGTTCGCTCTGTTATTAAAAAAAGGAATAAAAGTTTACAAAGCTTATATCGAAAATAGAAAATTTTCATTTGACTTAGAAATAATATCTTCCAAGACAGTTGCAACCAACTTTTATGTTTCTATTCTTTGTTTTGTCTTTCAGAAAAACTTTTCTTTCCTGTGTAAAGTAAAGTGTTAGAAATACTTTTTGACAAACATAGAAAACTGCAGTAATTGAATTTGTAGTTAAACACGTTGTTGTATTTAAAATTCTTCCCTTTTCTTTTTCTTTTAAATGCAGGAAAATGCAAAGTATTGTAGAAATTAAAAAAAAGTAATCGAAAACTAGAGGGTGTAGAAGAAACACTCGTTCATTAGTTCTAACCAGAATTACAATTTTCCTTAAAGAATTTTTAATAAAAAAAATTTTATCTTATTTTAGTTACAAGTCATTCCAATCAATAAGTTTCATTTCTGACAAATACAGTCATTATCATTTAAGACAATCATTGCCAACCACCATGCAGTTGTACAATGCAAAAACCCCATGGCATTGGCACCCTGTTTTCTAAATATAAAACCATGAAAAATGTTGCTGCATTTATTTTATTTTCTATAGGGTTGTTATAAATCTTACACTTTTATTATATTGGTATTGGTCTTCAGTGTAAAGGATTTTCTTTCCCTAGAATTTCTATCGATAAACCACAAAAACCATTTACGTTAGAGATTGGCTTTGATTTATTGCCTCTCAGTGTAGAAATAGAAGCAAATGAAAAAGAATACAAAAAAAAACTGGAACTTATTACAATAAGTTGTAGAATTTTTCAATAAATGAAAGGAAAAATAAAGAAAATTTTATTAAAAATACAGCAACAGTAGAGTCTCTGATGCACATTCAGTTTCAATAACACTTACTAAACCGCCGTAGTTTAGTAGGTAGTGTGTTGGCTTATTAGATATCAGGCCTCGCGTTCAAACCCCAGCTCAGGCAACTCCAACAAAACTAAATTTGAATATTTCTTCAGCAACTTCCTCCCACCAAATTTCTGGCAAAAAAGTCTGATAGTAAATAAAAATTGCCATTAAAAATTCATCAAAAATCAGGCGCTCGGAGTCGACGGTTAAACTGTAGATTCCCCACTACTCATGTATAAAATTAACACACACAACATAAGTGGTGTGATGTGAGAAGCTTGGTCGTAATCCTGACTGAAGTATCAGAGATCAGCAATGAATCGTTTTTTCATTTACTCAGAAGTACTCATGAAATTTTGAATATAAGTGAGCCAACGATATTGAAATTTAACTATGTACTCTGATTCATTCGTACTCACTACAACATTGATTTATTAGTACAGGTTGCAATGAGTATGAGTACAACGTTGACATCAAACTCATAACATTCGAAATATGTTTGATTCATACGCCTACTGATTCAGATTCATAACTTTAGAAAAATACTTCTTATAATACTCATAAATGATTCGAGTGATTCGAATCATTCATCAAAATTTACAGTCTTAGCCTAACAACAGATGCATTTACAAACAAAGAAGAAAATAAAAGACAAAGACAGCAAGCAAAGCAAACACATAACCTTCTATTGAGTATTGTAGTGTTCGTAGGCGAATCATACTTATTTTGCGATTCTTGTAAATGTTGAGTAAAGGAGAGTAAAGAAATCAACAACATCATTCGTATTGTTAAGAATGAGTACGATGAGTACTTCAAACTCTGAATATGAGTAGTATGAGTATGATATTAAAACAAGTATGAATGCGTATATGTATCAGAAATTATGAGTATCATAAGAATCTACTCATTTTTTTGAATATACCCACAGGGGGTCAATTTTGTACGCTCTCTGTACACTTGGATTCATAATTGCACATTTACGTGTGCCTTTATTTGTTTATCTCTCTGCAGAGCAATGTCAATCCTAACTGGCCTTAAAAATAATACACATAATGGAGTTTGTTCTGTCTTGCAAATTCTTCCAGACCAGTTGGTCACACCAATCGTTGGCAAATATGTTCAATCCTCGCATCAAATACTGCTGGAACATCCTTTTATAAGGCTTTAAAACGTGTGGCGAGATCTGGTCAAATGACATGACCGAGCCAGCTAAATTCAATTTCTGTTGAATGCAAAATCCTAATGCCATCTGTTCGCCATCGTACGTAACAAAAAATCTCTCTTTTTATTCCATCTAATATACCCCAACCAACCATTTAGTCTAAAAACGGGACGTTAAGTAAACCACTAAAAACAGGGAAAAAAGGAAAATTGTGCAAAATAATGAACCAAAACCAAAAACAATTGCCCAACAAATTACAACAACATTATAATTATGTTGCCATTAATGGTCAATGAATCAAAGGAAATGGAACAGAAAAACATCCCCCTTTTCGTCAGCGAACTTTCATCGCGTTACTACTCAAATCGATGAACCAACGAAGCTTGACACAATAACAATAAGCGAGCAGCGAACAACATTTCCTTTTTTCTTTGTTTTTTGTTATTGTAGTTGGGATTTCCTCTTTTTCTATCATTGTAGTGGTATGTGGTGAAATATTGTAAAAATTATGTGTAGAAGTATGTGTGAATTTGCTTCATAAGAGAGGGAGTGTGTCACAGGTTTAGAGAATTTATTTACTGTTAGCATGCCTGTGTTTAGTTGTTTATGTATGAGTGTTTAGTTGTTTAACAATTTCTTTGTTTTGGCCTCTCTCTCAGCGAAATAACTCATGAACTCAGCAAATTTTTCTCTTTTTTTATACAAACAAATGCATGTTAGATATGTATAGAGGTGTGAGTAGACCTGTTTTTATAAATATTAACTTTTAACTTTAGCTTTTTATTGTTATTGTTTTTGTTTAGTGTTTTTTCTGTTTACAATTGTTTATTTATTCTAGCAATAGGCCATTAGAACAGGCCTATGGCTATAATAACACTTTTAAATGGACGTTGTCATATATTGCATGACATTTGCAAATTAAAGTTTTCTTTTGTCGATCACTGTATACTGTATGTATGTATGGGTATGAGAAAATGTATTGAAAATTTATTTGTATAGCTGCGTAACAGCATAAAGAGCACCATTAATAGCAAGTATTTGTAGTTTTGTTTACGCAATTTTATGCCAGTTTACTTGGGCAATGGATTTTTACTGCGATTTTATAGCAAAATAAACAAGTTAATAGTGGCCAAGAAGTATAGAGGGGTGGTATGCGAATTTATTGTTTATTTTTATAGATTTTATACAGGATAATATTACAGTCTTCTATTAACAAAATTAGGTTTGTAGCTCTAGCAATGTAGTGAAAGCTGTACAGAGTGTGATTGCTTAGCAGCTAATCACAGATGGAATGTGCAGAATACTTGCTTGACTAAAAGAGTCTTATATCGCAAATATCACACACTATAATATGATGGAACTTGTGAGTGCGTGTATACACTGAGTGACAAAAGAAACCTAATCGAAGTACAAATTTCGATATTCGCTAAGAGTTTTTACACAGGATATGACGGTGACAGGAAGACATACACATATGAATAATTGGTCGTTACAATCCCTCTAGTCAGGATTATGACCTAACTTGTCAGACCACTTATGTTGTGTATGGTAATTTTATACAGGAGTGGCGGGATCTACAGTTTGAAGTCGAATTCGAAGGACAGATTTTTTATTATATTTTTTTTTTATATTTCTTTTTGTTGGAAACGTCTGACCTGGGGTATGAATCGAGGCCTCAAGTCTAATAAACCAGTACACTACTTACTAGACTACGGCGACTTCATGACGTCTTTTTACCTGTACCGAATCCTAAATTATGACCGACAAATATACCGTTGATGTTGTCAAAGAATTTATTTATCTTGGCTCCAACGATGCCAGCGAAAATGATGTCTATCTGGAAATCAGGCGTAGAATAACTCTTGACGGAACGTACTACCATAGCAATTGAGTTGTAAAGATCTCTTTCGTGCAATGAAACTGTTGTTCTACATTTCGTTCATCTTCATTGAAGGGTTCATAAAGGCTATTACGTAAAGGTTCTGCTGCCTTAGGAGACCTCAAGAGCTAAATTTTAAGCAGGATCTTTGGCTTTTAGGTGGCAGGGACATGTCGGATGTCATAAGCTCGCTTTAAAGCCTAAAAAAAGGATGTTCTAGCGGTATTTATTGCGGGGATTCGCAGATATCAGCATAGAGGATGACCTTTTCTTAGTTGAAAATATTTGTCAACGATTGGTGTGACCAACTGGTCTCGTAGGAAGTGCTATGGCAGACCGAAATCCAACAAGTGGGTTAATAAAGCCATTTAAGACTGACATTCTTCCACTGAAGGAAACAAATGAAGTCACGCTAAAAGGGAATACACGATAATAAACCCATGTATACAGAGACCGGACAAAATTGACCCGCTGTGGATATATACACAAATGCATACTTACATACATATATAATTGGTCATTATAACCCTTCAGCCACGATTATGCCCTAGCTTCCCACACCACTTCAACTAGAACCCATGTTAGGAACCTCAAATATAATGAGATACTGACTTCTAGACACATATGATCGGCGGCTTCTATAGAAGCTGAGGAGGCTACAGAATACTTCCTCTGTCATTATGCGGCACTGGGAAAAATGATTCTCCTGCTGAATCTGGAATTTATTTACACAGAACATGTCGAGGGAAAGGAGATCTGGATAAAACCTACACTCTAAGTACACTGAGTATGATTATGAGATACCAGTTATGAATTATGATGGGTACTATGGGACAAAGGTCATGCTTTTTAAGGAGGCTGCCAATTTAAACAAAACGTTAAAGATTTTTTATATAAAGTCTGAGAATAGTTTCCATACAAGATTTTTTGCATCAAGATATTTGTATCAAAATGTCATAAATTTAATGGCTGCTGTCAGTCCTTTATAACCTCAAAAAAAATTTACGAATTATTTTAATGCCTGCGGCACATTTCCAATGGTTTTTTGCGTTCGAATACTCTGTTATGGTGATAATGCTTATGGTTATTCAAGCATATGCTGAAATTTATTGTTAATAATAAAGAAACATGACACTTTCAGAACAAAAAACAATATTTCTGAAGTATTACCCCCCACAACCAAGGGTGGAAGAAGAAAGTTTTTTTTCCTCAGACTCTCTAGGGAGGATAATTGTTATGAAAACAGCACACAGCAATACCACAAACAAAAAAATTAATATTAATTGAATTGTGAGTCAATAATTAATTAAACTGGGGTCTCCATCCATCGTCTGTCGTTTGGATAATTTCACTGTGTATCGGTATTACCAGCAACAGCACGGCATAACCATTGAAGTAATGGTGATAATAGACTGGACTGGGATAAAAGTTATTAAATGAGGTCAAAAGTGTTACGTGACTAGTTTAGGAGAGAGATGGAGATAGAGAGAGAGATTTAATTAAACGTCTACTCAAGCAAGGATAATAGGCATTTAGGGAATTGCAAACTCTGTGATAAGAACAATAAATTGACACCGTATTTATGAAAATAAGCAGGGAAATGAAATGAAAGGAGGGAGTAAATAAATACGAAAAAAATTCTTATAAATTACATTGATTTTGTTGTAATAATTCTTAATCAGCGTTCAATAATTTATTTTCTTTCCCATTTTTCTATAAATTTTTATTGCCATTCTATGATTTCTTTTAATTTTTATTTCAGGTACGAAGGCGTACCCAGCAACAACAGCAACAAATGCATCAAAATTTACAAGAGACTCGTTCGTACTGCACCAGTGAGCCCCGGCTTAGCGAAACGGAAACACCACCACAAAGAAGAAAACTTTCACAAAGAAGACCACAACAGCAACAACAACACCGTAAGTTTTACGAAATATTTCATATCAATACTGGCAAGCTTTGCAGGTGAATTTTTTTTTTCTTGAAATTCTGTTTTACGGATTCAAACAGTAGAAACTGGTGGCTTTAGAATGGTAGAAAAGTAAGAATGAAAGGAAGGTAGGATGGATGGGAAGGTGCAAATTGTAAAATAGTTTCACTTACACTAACAAACTGCAACTACTTTAACGTTGCGGCAACGATGTGTCAAGTACCATAGAAACTTGCAATTTGCTGTTCGTTGAAAATTAATGAAGACGTTGTATTGCCAGAACTTGAAAGGTTTGGCACAAAGTACTAATGGTGATTGAAATATTTTTTTGGTTAAAATGGTTGCGGGTTTTTTAAATATAATTCACCCTTGCCTCTCAGATATTGATTAAATAACAGTGGCAATCTAAAAAAAATTTTTTCATTGTAACAATTTAAAGCATAAACAAAGGCTACCTCACTAGCATACCATTAACGGGATAATGGAATTTATTAAACTCCTTTATCAATTACATATAATCTAAGCTTCTTGCAGTACTAAAAAATTCCATTGGGCAATACATATTTACAGGCCATTTTAGGGTATACATTCTTGTTCCTCTTTACCTAACCGATTCAGCTTCTTCAGATAGTCTTATACCATCTTCAATTTAATCTCATAAGAGCCGAGTGAAGTCACCGTAGCCTAGTAGGTAGTGTGTTGGCTTATTAGAGGCAAAGGTCACGGTTCAAACCTCAGATCAGACATCCACAAGTGGAGCTAGTGGGTTGGTAGTGGGTAGTCTTAAGACTTCCAAAACACGTTTCCTTACGAAAGAGCTTTACTCGAGACCTAAGATATAGCCTTCGAAGCTAATTGATGTCTTCAAATAAGCAACAAAGGCAAAATCGGATAAAAAATGGACCTAGTGGTGAAACGGACCCAGTGGGTTGGGTAGCCATAGTCTCCAGGATTCCAAAACAGGTTTCTTTATGGTCGGGCGTTACATGGAACCGGATATATGAAAAAATCTATGTAAATACGGATAAAAATTAAATTTTAGTTAAATGGACTTAAAAATTTTAATAATTCTCATTGAGTTCATATGCATTTATATGTATATATACAACAAAATATCGTATTTTTCGCAAGTTGTATTTTTTTGGTAGATGACTTGCACTTTTTTCTTGTTGATGACTTGCATTTTTCTTGGACGATGACTTGTAGTCCTTAGTCGATGATTTGCATTTTTTGGTCGATGACTTGCATTTTCTTGGACGATGACTTGCATTTTTCTTGGGCGATGATTTGCATTTCTTGGTCGATGACTTGCATTTTTCTTGGACGATGACTTGCATTTCTAGGTCGATGACTTGTATTTTTCTTGGTCGATGATTTGCATTTCTTGGTCGATGACATACATTTTTCTTGATCGATGACTTGCATTTCTAAGTCGATGACTTGTATTTTTCTTGGTAATGACTTGCATTTTTTTTTGGTCGATGACATACATTTTTTTTTTGTCGGTTGTGGAGTATTAACATTAGGCGACTTGGCAATGTCGTTGGAATGGAGAAGGATGCTCTGGCGAGACCGGTATTTGATACAGGCCTCTGCGGGAGTCTGCTAAGAGGAAGAGCTTATTTGCGTTGTAAGGGCCAGATCGAGGCAGTGCTGTGACCAAATGGCGTAGGGGCGCAAGAAGCAAAGGCGGCTGGAAGGATGTGTTAAGGCAGGCCGAAATCCGTTAATCGGGATGTTAATGGTTGAAATAGTGTTTTTAAGATCGTCAGCTCTGTTGTTACCAACACTGTTTCCATGTTAAGGAATCCATATGAATGTAGTTGCAGAATATCGCCCTATCTTCTCTGGAGTCACCCGATATTCTTGGACATTAGGTGTGCGTATGCACGCTCTCTAGGCATCCAATGGCCACAACACTGCCAGTCAATTTTTGTATATCTGAACTCGATAAGCTCTGATATTGATTTCGCACAGCAATAGACTTTATTGGCATTATTTAAGCCTAAATATCACTACAGTATTCGGTTATTACAATCGAAAATTGATTATTGTAGCTCTCTTAGGCGTATAATTCAATATCTGAGCCCTCTTGGAGTTGAATGACTTCTTTATTCTGCTGAAAATTTCTTCTTTCTTTCCTTTATTGCCACATTTGAAATGTTTTTTCTGTTGAATACTTACAAAAAGCTGTTAAAAATGTTGGAGGTCTATTGCGGTTACAAAATATCAACGTTTAATTAATTTATTCTGCTTTAAGTTACCATGACGACAACAACTTGACTTGAGCGTTATGATATCCAGTCATGCCACATTCACTGAACCAACTAAAACAGTAATTTAAGAAGACAACATGTTCTGGTTATTGCGGTGACAGCAATAATACACAACGCAACAGGATACGATACATATATTTTAATACGAAGGATTTGTTTAATCTTTAATTTTAGCATTTCTACGTAGTTGTCTTCATTTAATTGAACATTTGCTGAAATGTTTACGTATTTCATTTGAAATAAAAACTGAATTACTGAGAGCTTAAGCTAGGGGAATAATAAAAATTGTGCGGGATTTATACAGATACTGTATAAAAGGTGTTCAAATTTCTTTAACTCCAGGTCTTCATTTTAATATTCTTCATAATATTTGGTCACTCCTGCAAAATGCTGCTCAAACATCCAGCTGTTAAGCAATAACACTTCAATGGCTTTGCTTGGTTGCATCATATTAAAAATCTCATTAACATTTTTGGCGCTCTACTTTTTGCTGTTGCTGCTTCTGTAACATTTGCTTACCACAATGAAACAAATGCTTTAACCATAATGGCTACTATTCATGTGTTAGTGAGTGTTATTAAAAATTCAACTACCATGATGTCGTCAGCTTCATTGCTTCTCTAAAGTTTTCAATTGCAACAGTTTTTGACAACCTCAACGTCAATATGCAAATGTGAATAACGAATAACGAACAACACGAGAATATTACACGACAGTCATCTCGTTTTATTAATTCATAACCAGTGTTGGAACACAAGACAAATAAAAATTCAAATTAAAATTGACAATTTCAAAACGTGGTATTGTTAGGGATGGCATTTCGGACTAGATGATATCGTATATCACAATAACCTCAAAAGAGTCACCAAGAATCTTTGTTACAACTTGATTTGAATTGAAGAATTTTTAATAACTTTTAACAGGACAGAATGTACTGAAGTGGCTACAATTCTAAGTTTAGTGTAAATTAATAGTGTAGTATAACAGTGTAATGTAACAGTGTAATGGAACAGTATAGTATAAAGTGTTGTGTAACAGTACACATAGTGAAGCACTGTTTAATATTAATCATACGCACCATGGGATAAAACGTATGTAGCTTATTAACGTATGATGAATTCAATATTAATCATACGCAACCGGTGCTCAACACTTGTTGATATCAGCTGCGTAAGGTCAATTAATTTAAAAAATTTTTAGAAAAAAAATCTGCAATAAAGAGACGAAATTACAGAATAATACAACTTGCAAAAGATAATAATTTCCACGACTTCAGTGAGCTACTGTGGGAATCGTAGTAAGAACGTAATGCTGGTTGGTCTTATGATGAGGCTGCAAGAAAATCACAAACATATTGAAAGCAGCTCAATAATCGTTGTGGCATTAGTTTCCATAGAAACTTTTTACCAATCGGACAGTAAAGCTGCGATCAATTCCTTCATTTATACATATATATATTTTTTTTTTTTTCATTTACGAAATGATGTAAGGCGATCATAAATTAAACATTGCTTAGGAGTTATAATTTTTAATGTTTATGTGAGTACGAAACAACAATCGACCACAAACTCAATCATATGACAACTTATCTGATGTGTCTGCCGCAATATGGACATACATACATGCATAATTGGTCTTTACAATCCTTCAGTCAGGATTACGACCTATCTTCTTACATCACTTACGTTGTTAATATTATGCATGAGTGCCGGGAACCATACGGTTTAAAGACGGCTCCGAACGACAGATTTTAAAGAACTTTTTTATGGCAATTTTTATTTGCTTTCTTTTTGCCAGGAAATCTGCTGAGAGGATGACGCCTAAGAAATACTTTTCTTTTTTCGTTATGTTATGTTAGCTACTCGACAACACACTACCTACTAAACTACGGCGAGTGCAATCATCATGCGGGTACTTAAACTTTTAGGATGGACATCGTGTTTGCTCATAATCGACCACGAACGCCATCATATGATAACTTCTTCGAAATGTCTACCGTTGTTCAACCGCAATAAGGAGGGCTTACTGAACCGCTTCGTGTTCTGAGACGGAATATGATTTTATGACAGTTAAACCCAAAGGAATACTTGGGTTTGCCATTCAATAAAGTCGTGGTTACCGCCATTTGGTATGCAATGAGGATTTTATTAACCATCCTTATGATTGTAAAACAATCAATGACAAATACTTTTGGATCCCTTTACTAAGGATGTGATTAGAAAAACCCTCCATTTAGTCAACAAAAAAATTTTCTTTTGTTCAGTCGGCATGACATAAATTAATGTATTCTGGTGCAAAGTACTCAGTCATACGTCGAAATGGCTCTGTGTTGAAAGATTTGACTTCCATGTTGAAATTTTGAGCACAACTTTTGGAATAAAATTCTGTAAAATTTCCAAAATCTGTAAAACTCTGTAATCTCTAGGAATTTCAGAAAAATCAAACAATCCACATCGAAAAAGAAAAATTCTATTAATTTTCTAAAGGCTCTTTACCTTTGATACATAATTTTTTAATTAACGATGTTGCAAGTTTCTAATGATCATTAAATTAATTGATATTGAAATCAATTAAAGCGCCATTTACACACGTAATTAAAAAAACGAAAATCGAAAAAAACTGTTTGATGTATAAACGATGCTAAAAAGCATAAAATTTCTTACAAAGACTCAATGCATGATGCCTGTATGATGTCTATAGTAATGGCAATAAGGATGGTATGCACAAAAAAATAACGAAAATACGAAAATAAAATATAATTTAACAACAAGAATTAAACGAGAAAAGTTGACTTTATTTAGTACACAGGGCATGGTCCATAAAACAGTATAACAGCACATGCATAAAATAGATACGCAATGAAGTAATGGAATACATTATTAAGGTTTTTCTTTATTACAACAGAATATAAAATTGGGAGAGAAAGAGAGAGTAAGTATTAAATTGCCATATACTACTGCCACCACTACAGTTACACACGCTCTGTCTTTATAAAATATAAACAGAATAAATTTTATTGCATGCTTAAAGGCTGATGCTGGTACTGGTTGTTGTTTATATGTAAAGGACAGAGAGAACGAGAGTGAGACTGCGTGCATGCATGTATATTAAATGTTTACAGTTAAATGATGTGTATATAAATTTGTAAGTAATATGTGCATGTAGAACATTAGGTTTTGCTGTGTGTATTAAATGAAAAGCAGGATAAGAAACCCTCTTCTTTATAAAAAAAATTCGTTATTTTATACACTCTCTCATACATTACATTACAGACAGAACAGACAGTACCGAGTTAGAAGTTGAAAAAGCAATAATTTAATACAGAATATTTGATTACATTTATTTCAAATTGATTTTATAAATCATTTAAATTTTTTTTTTTTTTACTTTTCATGTTCAAAGCATTCAATTTTATTTCACTTCAGTACCGAATAGCAAACCGGCTTTTCAGTGAACAGTATTTTATTGAAACAATATTTACATATGAAGAGGACATATGTTTTATTTTTTAATCTCTTATACTTAGATTTTACCTTTGGGACTTTAAATATAAAGAGATTTAGATTGTATTATCTTTTGGAAAATGTGGAAATAAATTTTACTTGTCATCATTGTCTCTGTCTGCAGTAGACTGGTGAAATAAATTTTGAAAAATCATACTAAACTTGAGTTAGATTATGTTTATGACGGGTTTGAGATTGAAACAACACTAGGCGGCTAGTTAGAAGACGATGCAAGAAAATCTCAAATTGGAACCATAAATACGCCTTTGGGCATCACAACCCATTAATCAGAATTATAGCGTTTTTTTACCACTTATATTAAGAGGTGCTACCTACAGTTTAACGTTGAGTCCGAACGATTAATTTGACAAGGGTTTTCTGGGAAATAATATTCTCTCTAGGCTTGTGTAAGAAAGTCTGATGACAGGGGATTATCGAAAACTTTTTAGTTTTCAGGTTTCTTTTTTCAAGAGGTCCAAGCTGAGGTTAGTATTGTCGTCTAGAACATATCTAGTAAGCCAACACATTAGGTTAGGTTAGGTTAGATTAGAGGACGTGTACTTGTCAATTGTGACAAGTACAGTACCCGGAGGTCGAATTGACCCATTGTACAACGTCCTAGCTTCTCACACCACTCATGTTGTGTGCGTTAATTTTATAAATGAGTAGCGGGACCTACAGTTTAAAGTCGACTCCAAACGACAGATTTTTGAAAAGCTTTTCATGGCAATTTTTACTCTCAGAGTTTTTGCCAGAAATCTGCTGAGAGGAAGTCGCCGAAGAAATATTATCATATTTTCGTTTTGATGTCTGACCTGGGATTCGAACCCGGGCCTTTCGTCTAATAAGCCAACACACTACCTACTAGACCACGGCGACTTCTAAGCCAACACATTACTTACTCGACTATGGCGACCTAGATCTACAACATATGAAATCTGCTGCGTAGCTGAGAGACAGTAAGTTGATAGCCCACAAGAATTCGTGTGTAAACTTATTGCCGAAATTGTATTTTGCCAGGAGCTCTCAGAAAAAGTTGATTTAGAAATCAAACTATCTTCAGTGCTAGTCTTTTGTTGTAGAAAATCTAGGAGGCAAGTAATCTCAGAGTATTTGAATATTTTGCTTAAAATTCTAGCACATGATGTCAGGAATTTAACTAATTTAGGTAAGCAACCACATACAGAAATCTGTTCAAATACGAAAGGAATCCTTGTAGCAATTCCAACGATCTGACTACAATTAGTAGAGATCCTTCCATTTGCTGCATACTTTCAAGTGATCAGTTTGATGATACGTCCATCAGTGATTGCATTATTGACGATTATAATCCTTTAGTCAGGATTATCCAGCGAATATCAAACGACTCCTCTGAAGTTGCAGCAATTCCAACGCCCTGACTACAGCTAGTAGAGATGCTTGCTATATGCTGCATACTGACAAGCGATATATATGGTGCTACTTCATCATCATTCTTCATTACTGGTCATTACAATGTTTTAATCAGGATTATCAAACGAATATCAAACGACTCCTCTGAAGTTGTAGCAATGCCAACGCTCTGTGTACATCTAGTAGAGATGCTTGCCATTTGCTACATACTGGCAAGCGATATATTTAATGTACTTCATCATCATTCTTCATTACTGGTCATTACAATGTTTTAATCAGGATTATCAATCGAATATCAAACGACTTCTCTGAAATTGTAGCAATTCCAACGCTCTGTGTACATCTAGTAGAAATGCTTCTCATTTGCTGCATACTGGCTAGTGATCAGTTTGATGTTATGTTTGTTTTTCTTCTTTATTGATAATTACAATCCTTTAGTCAAGACTACAACCTGATTTCCGTCACCATTAGTGTTGTGTGTATTCATTTCACTTAAGAGGGGCGGGACGTCACCATCAGTGTTGTGTGTACTCATTTCACTCAAGAGGAGCGGAACGTACAGTTTAACGTCGAATCCGAGCAACAGACTTACATACAAACATGCATATTTGGTCGTTACAACTCTTCAGTTGGGATTACGACCTAGTTTCTCACACCACTTATGTTGTGTGTATTAATTCTATACACGAGTGGCAGGACATACAGTTTAAAGTCCACTCCGTACGACAGACTTTTGACAAATTTTTCATGGCAATTTTATTTCAACTCTCAGAGTTTTTGGCGGAGGAAATATTTTTTCATATTTCGTTTTGTTAGAGATGTTTGACCTGGGACTTGAACCATGGTGTCACGTCTAATAAGCCAACAGACAACCCACTAGCCTACTGTGACTTAAAAACCCTTTTCATTTCAATTAGTTTACTCTCTGAGCTGTTGCCAGAAGGCTATTGAGATGGGATTACCGAAAGAAATAATTTTTTCGAGGTTATGTTTGAACTTTCGAGATACTCACTAAGTTAACCACATTATCTTATACGTTTAGAAGAAGAAATTTTAATTTTGTAATAAAAAGCCAAAAGAAATGTCTCGCTAGGCCACAATGTGGTTGCTTTATGGCATTTTTTACACCAACACTGTGGTAAATTGTACGTTAAATGCCAGACAGCCGGATAAAGCTGTCAATTTTTGTGTTTGTTTTCTAAATAAACATACGCTATACTTTCTGAAACATAAAAAAAATAATATTTTCACACTCTATTGTATAAATATTGAATGGAGGAAAAAATGAAATGGAATTTTATAAAAATATTGTTGTTGTTAAAAGGCAATAAAATAGCACATACACCACAAGGGTATAAAAGATGGAATTAAAAACAAATCAATAAAAATTTATTTTGGAAACTATAAAATGAAACTATTTTCCTCACAATTATTATTGGTCTTGCTATGAATACCACAAATTAATTTGCCACATGTGTCGTTCTGTAGAGTTTTTATGTTTAAATTTAATTTCTTCCTATAAAATGTGGCACACAAACATCAATTAAAACAAAAATCCCTTTGGTGTGCCAATTAAGCTTGAATTCATAGCAAATGTATGAATAAAAATTCTTCACTAATTTATTGGCAAACGAGAACATTTTCACATTTTCTTGCGAGAAATTGTTTTAAATTTATACGTTTTTCTTTTAACTTAAGTTGGCATATGGCTCTTTTACAGACGCATTGAAGCAGAAAACTTTTGTAGCAAAAAGGTTTCCCTTTCATACAAAATAGTCAGAATAAATTTTTGAATGATTACTAAGAGTTGAAAGGGTCCATTAAGATTTATTGGCAAAGCCATTAATAATTCTTGGGCAAGAGATTGCTCAAACTAAACCCAAAAAATAAACAAAATTTTCCTCAATTTAATCAAGCCAATCAATTAAAGAAGTTAGGCCTTTAAAAACGTGCCATGAAATTAAATTTTAGGCAAAATCCTGCACACTTATGCCTCTATATACACGTACATACATACATACATAATTGGCCATTGACTAAAGGGTTGTAGTCAGGATTACAACCTAGTTTCTCACACCATTGTAGTTGTGTGTGCTAATTTTATACATGAGTGGTAGGACTTAAAGTTTAAAGTCGACTCCGAACGACAGATTTTTTGAGAAACTTTTCATGGCAATTTTATTTCGCTCACAGAGTTGTTGCCAGAAATCTGCTGAGAAGAAGTCGCCGGAGAAATATTTTTTCAGATTTCATTTAGTAGGGTCTGAACAGTGGCCTCTCGTCTAACAAGCCAACACTCTACCCAGTATACTACCGTGACAATACACTGACAAAAATATTTACAAAAATGCCAAAAATATTCACAAAAAGTCGTCATAGTCTAGTAAGTAGTGTGTTGACTTATTAGTTGAGAGGCCATGGTTCAAAACCCAGCTAAGATATCTCGAACGAAACGGCAGCATCCTCTCAGAAGTCTTCAGGCAAAAAATAAATAAAATTGCTATGAAAAGTTCTACAAAGTTGACTTCAAACTGTAGGTCTTGGCACCCTTGGATAAAATTAACACACATAAATGGCGTGTTGTTGGAAGATGGGTTGTAATCCTGGCTAAAGGCAAAGTAATGAGCAATTAAGTAAAGTAAGTAAGAGAGAAACACAGTATTGTGTTCCATGTAGTCTAGTGGGTTCTAAGTTGACTTAATTGACAAGAAACCTTATCTCTGACAGCTCGAGAAAGGAATTTAAAAAAATATTTCCTTCAACGAGCCCCTTAAATGCGAAAAAAATTGTATTTTCCCGTATTTTGTCGTCAATTTGATTACAAACATTTTTAATGCAGTGGCAACCCGCACACAATATTGATCAACAACTCAACTCACACTCCCTCTCTCTCTCTCACTCCTAATAATAACAAAGTAAACAAAACAACATACACAATCGCATACATCAGCGTAAATCAATGAAAACAAAAACACAACAAACGGGAACAGGACAGGACAAAACAAGACAGCAGGACTAAAATCCAAACAAGACATACAAAAACAAAAAAAAAACATACAAACATACGAGAACATTATTAGAAATGGAAAACAAAACAAAAACAAGCCGGCCATTCATGTTGTTGTTGCCATTGTTACAAGGAATATTTTTGCTTGTTTTTTGCTACTTTAACTGACCTACTTATTGATTTTTTGTTTTTCACTTTAACAACCCACTACATTAAGCAACAACAACAACAATAAAGTAGAACTGACAAAAGCACCCTTACACTTTTACACTTACACTTACAATATTGAATTGGTTTTTAAGAGTATCTTTTATTCGCTTTCCTTTTTACTTTAATATTCGTAAATAAAAATTATTTTATATGTATGGGTGTAGGTTGTAAAACTTTTGTTTTATGTTTGCCTTTCAGATTTTTTTTAATGTCTTAGGGCCCCTTGTCCTATTTTAACAGAGCAGCTGTTCTGTTAAATGTTGTTTCATGCGATAAGAGGTCAATTCCCTTATGATTTGAGATTTTCTTTGTCCAGATAAACGCAAAAGTTAATTTGTTTAAAAGATTTGTTTGTTCTTGTTTTTATTTTTTTTTTTTGAGCTTTGAAAAGTTTTCAAGTTTACAAATAAAAATATTTGACTTTTGAGTTCGTTTGACAATGAAGGAGCAAAAGAAAAATGTTTGAAGAGAAGCCAATTTTTAACTTTGTATTTAATCAAGGAGTGATTGTTGTATTCTACACTGTATTAGAAGATGTCCATAGTTTAGTGGGGAATTGGGTGGCTTAATAAACTGCAATTTTGAGTTCAAACCTTAGCTCTTATATCCTCGCAATATTTCTTAGAAGTCTTCTTGCAAAAGCTCTGAGAGCAGTTAATTGCCATGCAAAAGTTCAAACTTTCTACTTTATAGCCCTCAAGCTATACAAAGTTCCTTCATAATGTCACAGCCAACCATATTGCAATGACAAACCCCAAGACGGTTTACAGTGTCAGAGACAATAACTGTGTCCCTAGTATTTGATTAAAACCCTAAAAACCCGTACATAATTCCAGTAAGCGATTCGTTCACATATTGTGTCTGTAGCGGTTCCTATTCTAAATGTGAATTGAATCTCCCACTTTAATACTCCAGAAAAAATATTGTTACGTTTTTACCCTTTTAAAACCGTTTAAAATATGAGTTCGTATAAATTTGTGTTTGGTTTTAAACCAATTTTTTATTGTTCGAACAATTCCGTGTGCCACCTTTGGCAACTTGATTTAAACAACAACAGTTTACTTTAATTGCTATTCTGATTTACACTCGTTCGTTAGATCTTAGTAACGGAAATCGTCGAACCACACACAAGACTGACTGAATTCTTTCTGATCCCGTTGTCTGCTTTGTCTTACCTCTTTTGCTGGGTAAATAGTCTGATGAATGTTCTCGAAGGAAGATGACTTCGCGAAATATCTATAAATGTAAAAATGTTGTTATCTTTATAGTTGTTTGTGTATTTTGTTTACGTTTGTCCTTGCATTGTAGTTGTTGTTATTGCCTGTTTGTTTACTTTATTTATTCCCTTCCTTTATACTGATGATGTTGCTATATTTTTGCTTATTCGTTGATCATGTAAACAAGTCCATTGTTTTGTTTTTGTAGCTTTTGTTTATCATTTTTATAACACTATTTCCACTTTCGTAACAATATAAATTGTTTTCTGCCTGTTTTTCTACGAGTAAAGCTTTTCCCACTCGCGCCACATATGGCTGGACATTGCCTAGAATTCTCCCATGACCTGATTCAACTGCCTTAATAATTCATCGAGCCCATACAATCCTACACTACTTTCGAGACAATATCGTAGGAGCTATGCGTTCGAATAGGTTCCAAATAATTCACTCTCTTCGCTTCCATCATACTACCCGTCTTTACCTCATTCGTATACCAAGGGATGGTCCTTCTGTTAAAGAAGCTTGTGGTTTCCATGTTGCTCGATTCAATTCCATTACGGTATGCTTGGCCCTCCTTGAAATGCTCTCTATAAGAGCCTTCGATACTAGTTTAGTACTTGTGACAGATATTAAGACTCCGTTTCTCACGTGAGATAAGCTTACTCTTATAAAACCGATTAATTGTTTTATAAAGTAATCGATTAATTTTTCTTCTTTCTTTAATTCTCTTTACAGCGCATCGCAGATCCAATGCATTTCTCGATGTACCCACCACAAATATGCATCACCTGAGGGTGAGTGACGATGAAGATTTGGATCGTTTGAGAACCTTTAGTGCCTCTAAAGGAGGTGAGTACCTAAGATAAAAAAATTTAATTGAAAAATAAAATGATTTCAATTTGTTTCTTTTTTAATGGAGCTTTAAACTTAAGCGTACAATGTGTTACAATTTCACGTATTTTGTTGTATGTTGTTGTTGTTGTGAATTTTTCCCCCAGTAATTGATTTCTAGTTTGCATTTAAGCAATGTTACGTTGCCCCAATCACGTCGCCATATTCAGGAAATTTCTTGTCTAATGATCTCTGCATACGTTACTCATGAGGAACATTTAAAATGAATTTCAAATTGATTTTCAAACGCATGGGTGAGTGTGTGTGTTAGTTACTTACAAAAAAAGAAGAAAAAAATTAAAAAGAAAACATTATTCAAGTGTTAATAGGAGACATATGTACATATGTGTGTACTATACAGAGGTGGGTATAAAAACCATATAAAACAGTTGGGTCTTGATAGATGAAAACAATTTGAGTTAATTGGAAGGATTGGTACCCATTCTGAACTTTGGTAGATTAGAACAAATTGGTCTGAGGAATTTTTCTTCGAGACGGCCCTTACCGATAGTTTCAAGATGCAAACACCTACAGTTTGGACGGTAATGGACTTTACCCTTCGATTTCTCTTATATTGTCTGGTGAGTGCACATCTTTTAGGAGGAGATTTACGTCATTACTTCAATCTATAATATCCACATCGATCAGAGCTTGCAATACGAACGTGAAATTAATGTGTGGTGTCAGCTGCATTCGCTTACAGGTTCAACTTGTCGAATTGTACAAATATCATATCCCATGCCATTCCTTCACCCGATGCTACGACATTTGCTGGCAAGTACTCTACAACATCTAATGAAGTGGCTCTTGCGCTGGATATCGTGCTAATGTTGAATTTCCTGAGCGCTTAAGTCTTTTCTGTCAGTAGAATGAAAGAGGAATCTCTTGTCCTTTTGAGGGAGATTTGGATACAATTTACAGATCCGGTGGACGGAACTCAGATAATATGTTGCAGCTACTTGCAGTACGGATTTGTTGCTTAGCGCCTGCTGTAGCGAGTGAATGATGAAACAAGATTTTACTCAGTCTTTTGGCAGGTATAATTACGGGGCATTGTATGATTGGCTTGAAAACTAAGCCGTTATCCACAATACGACCGTTACATGAGGCATGTCCCAGAAAAAGAATAGGTACAACACTTCCACAGATACCCGTCTCGCATCCTCCTCCATTCGAACGACATAGCCGAGCCAGCGCAGCCGCTGGTTTTTAATATGCTGCACAACGTCTATGTCATTGAGGAACTCATACAGCTCACTGTTGAATCGGATGCGGAAATCATCGCCAACTCGCACTGGACCAAAGATCTTACGTAGTACTTTTCACTCGAATACTCTCGAGGCTGCCGCATCAGTGCTTAATAGGGCCCATGCCTCTGCACCATAAAGAATCACGTGAAGGATGAACGTCTTGTAGGGTATTAGTTTTGTAATATGAGAGAGGTCTCTGCTACTCAATTGCCTATTGAGACCATAGTAGTTGGCAAGAGTGATCCTGCGCTTGATCTCCAGACTGACATCATTTTTGGTGGTAATGGTGGAGCCAAGATAAACAAATTCTTTGCCTACATCGAAAGTATAGTCGAAAGTGTATCCTCATCTCAAAGTTTAGTATAAAAAAATTGTCCTTACTTACTCGAATCTAATTACTTACTGTACTTTTGTTTTCACTTAGCACACACACACACGCGCTCTATTTTCTTTTAAAAAAACATGTGCTCTCTGCTTGCCGCTGTTGTACGCAATTATAAAATTTTAAACTGTATTGCCTGCCACCTATAAATTCTCTTGTTTATTGGCACAGATGCCCTCCCAAATGATGCATAAATTTTGCAATTCTCAAACAAACATTTCTAAAATGAAACAAAAATAACTGACAACGTCATGAATTGAAATTGAAATCATTGGTTGGCACGCCTTACTTACTTATGGAATGTGCTAAAAAAAAAAACAGCACTTGCCATTGAAAAAGCATACGAATTTCTATACATTAAAACATCATGCATGACATCAGCATAAGGCATCTTGAAGATTGAAACAAAATCTTCTTGTGGATTCTGCAGGACTTGCTGAAGAAACTGTAACCATGCAGGTGAAGAGCAAACCAGAGCAGAGACCATAACTAAGACGTTTTGGTAGAAGAAAATCAACCAAATAACGATGAAATATTTGCCTCCTCCTAAATTTCTGCCTTGTACTAGAAATCCATTTAATGTTTGTAAATGCCTCCTCCCTTCCATGGCCACCTCTATCACGACTGGCCAACTGTAAACATTTCGTCTGCCGATTAATTGTGTTGAAAAGTCAAAAACCGAAACTTATTGTTGTTGCTCAAATTGATTAATTGTTTTCGTTTCTCTAATTTTAACAATAAAAAGTAAACAAATTTAAACAAAACAAACAAACAACAAGAAAAACAATTAAAAGAAATGAAATGTGGATCATGTTTTATTATTGATTTTCAACGCTACGCTTTACCGGCATCAACATGCCCAGCCGCAAATTATTTTCACGTGAAAACACAACAAAACAAAGCATTTAAAAATTAATTAACAAAACCAAAAACAAAATATGAAATTTAAACAAAACATTAACAGAAATTATTAAAAACAATTTTTATTGTTGAAATTTTTATTTGTTGTGCTATTTTTTCTTCTATTTTTTTCTTCGTTTTCTGAAACGAAGGTCGGTTTAAGCAATTAAAGAATTGCAATAGCAATATTAGCTTGAAATAAATAAATATTTAAAAAATAAATAAAAAAAATTTGTTTAATAAAAAACAAAAAAAATTTAAAAAAATAAAAAAAAAAAATTAAAAAAGGAATAAAAATATTTAGACTAACTTGAGAATAATGGTTCTAAAAGAAATTCAATGAGTTAAGCAGGTATAACTAACTAGACGGCAGCGCTAGCTCACAGCTCACAAAAAATGAGAAAAAAAATTTTTTAAATCGAAAAAATTTGATGTTATCGAGAAGGTATGGTAAGAGGCGACTAATGACGTTGTTATGTAAAAGCAACGTTCTTAGGGAAAATTTATTGTACAGGAGCTACAGCGTAACTCTTCTTTAATTAATTGCAAGATGTTGATCATGGTGAATCTATTTTATTGAACAGCAGTATAGTTGTAGGAAACCTGGGACTGTACTCCATAAGATGGCGAAAAGCATAATAGTCCTCTGAGACTATTCTCAAATGCTCAATTAAAAAGCCCATTAAACCTGTGGAACAAATACCAGAGACACAATTTAACATCAGATAGATCCTGACTATAGACAGCTTAATGATAAAGATAATGCCGCTGTTCCAGGAGAACCAGTTTTCACTAGAGAAGATCATTTAAGCAGCAAACGATTAGCAAACGATACGGTAAAATAGAAAGCAGCCAGCGTAGCCTAACCACTCTTATGGAAATTCCACGGAATGTGCTGCTGGTTGTGGACTAACTAACGACATGGCAGACAGGAGACATTGAGCAAAGTAACACCATATGGTAGATTGGCAGAGCATGATCCACGATGTAGTGGACCTATGTCAAGGCGTATGCCCATACCAAGTATCTATAACAGGTTTTTACCTTCTAAACCTGATCCCATTAGTTGCAAGTGCTATCTTAAAAGGGTTGGTTGGTAGGTTCTCACAGCCACTCAGCAAGAGCGCCAAGTAGAGACGATCGAAAACATACCCGAAGACGCGTTCCTTATATCCAGTTTATTGGATTGAGAAATCTAAGAATACATACATAATTGGCCATTACAACCCTTCAGTCAGGATTAGGGCCTACCATCTCAACACCACTCATGTTGTGTGCCTTAATTTTAAGCATGAGTGGCGGGACCTACAGGTTAAAGTCGGCTCCGAACGACAGATTTATGAGAAACTTTTCATCATAGCAATTTTATTTGCTCTCAGAGTTTTTGCCAGAAATCTGCTGAGAGGAAGTCACTGAAGAAATATTTTTTCATATTTCGTTTTGATATCTGACCGGGGATTAGAACATATCCCACGACATGTTCCTTATATCCAGTTTTTCAGATTAAGATATCTGAGGATATCATTCACATGTCTCCGCAATAATTTGTTGAAACCAACAGAAACCAGGATGATAACTATACAGGCAGTATTTAACAGTTCTACTGCTCTTCCTACCTATTCAGACGTCTACTTTTGCTATCTGGAAACTTAGTTAGAAAACTTATTTAATGAAATTACAACAAACCAAGAAAATTATAAAGAAAAAATATGGGAAGAAAAAATATGGGAAATATTCGTAATCTAGACGAGAGCCTGTGGTTCAACTCTTGGCTCAGACATCTCAAACAAAACAAAATATGGAAAAAAAATATTTCTTTCAGCTTCTCTCTCTCCGTAGTCTTTTGGCAAAAACGGTTCCCATTTATTTTTCAAATTTTTAATATTGTCATGTAATCAAATTTATTATCGCCCAAAACGTTTAATTTTCTACCTCCAATCATAATTTGCAGTTAATGAAGAAACTATTTAGTTACCACAACCATTACAACAAAGAAGATAAAATAATTTATGGCTGACATTATCCGTTCAACTCTATAATCCTCTTTAATAATCTGTCATTATATTTTTTTTTTCACCAAAAACAACAACAAAAAATAACTGATTTAAGCATGCAAACAACTCTTTTTTTTTGTTTTCGTGAAGCTTAAACATGCAATTTTTATAAGCCATAATGAACAGAGGAACACTGTAAAAAATAAAAATACGAAAGCAACGATAACAAAAAAAAAAAAAAAAAGAAAACGATAACAGATAATAGAAAAGTTTATAAAATATCAGCTCAAAAACTCTAGCAATAAATTTTGTATTTCAAAACAAAAACACGCAAGAAAGTCGTGAATATACAGAGGAAAACAATACTTATTCCTGGGAATTTTTTCTTTATTCTTTTGAACTGTTAATGTTGGTTCTGATATTAGAAGTGCATTGACAGGAACCCCCCCTTCCATGACGGGAAGTTTCACAGGATATTAAGGGAGTAGAAATGGAACAACAAAGAAAATAAACTGAAAAACATTTTCAATAATAAATTGCAGACAATCATGCAATTTGCACCTTAAAAGCAGGAAATTTTGAAAAATACAAACGCAAGAGAACTTAAAAATAAAACAAAACAACAACAACGGAATTCAAAAATAATGTTTAAAACTTAAATTTCTATTTAAGATAACTGGGCGTATGATTAATATCTTATTACCAGCAGGCAAAAATAAATTCTGGTACTTTAAGTACAATGCGATGGATTTGATTTGCAATCAGTAACTAACCATGTTCAACATACACACATGCATACATAATTGATCATTGATCATTGATCACAACCTATCTTCTTACACCACTTATGTTCTGTGTGTTAATTGTATACATGAGTGGCGGCAGCTACAGTTTATATGTAGTCACCTCCGAATGACAGATTTTTCAGAAACTTTTCATGGAAATTTTATTTACCCTCAGAGTTCTTGCCAGAAATCTGCTGAGAGAGGATGTCGCCTTGGAAATATTTTTTCATAATTCCTTTTGATGGAGTTGTATGACCAGAGGTTTGAACTGTGGCCTCACCTCTAATAAGCGAATGCACCAGCTACTAGACCACAGCAACTACGATACATGTTCAGCATCTTTTTTCAAAAATTTATGTCAACAACGGCAAGCATGGCCTTAGCTTATGCATAACAAATAAATAGTGAACCTTGTTGATACAGCAATTCGGCCAGTGCTGTCCAGTCTCATCAAGGAACTCAGGCCTTTCATAAAGCATCTTTGATTTCCTTTTTTTCTTTACCTTACTTTGTGACATGTTCTAGTATGGCAGGGTTGCCATCTTTTTGTTATGTAAAAACAACATTTTCTGAGAAAATTTATTTGGGAAAAACATGGGACTCTAATCCTAAAGATGGAAAAATTCATAAATGTACTCAAATGCTAAAGTTAAAAAAGCCCATCAAACCTGTGGAACACATGCCAGAAATAAAATCCAAGATTGGATAAACCCTGACTGTAGACAGTCTAATGATAAAGATAATGCCGCTGTCCGAGAAGAACCAGTTCACGGTGGAGAAGTTAATTTAAGCAGCAAACGATTAGCTATTACGGTAACCGAACTCATGGAAAGCAGCCAGCCTGACCACTTCGTGATATAATATTGTTACGAAAATGGAAATGGTGTTTTGCTTTTACATCGTTTAACATTAAAATTATAAACAAAAGCTACAAAAACAAAAACAATGAACTTTTTACATGATAAACAAGTAAACAAAAATATACCACCAAAAAACAGTATAAAAAAGGGATAAACAAGTAAACAAAAATACAATAACAAACACTGTAAGAATACATGTAAACAAAAATACACAAACTACAATAATGAAACAACAATGTTTACATTTATAGAGATCTCGAGAAGGTGAAGCCACAAACATTCGACTTCAAGATCATTTATCAGACACACAGAATTGTGCGAACAATAAAGAAGTTAATTAAAACTAAACCTAAATTTATTTTTATTTTATTTGCAGTCTACGAGCTTATGTTCCCTTATGGAAGTTCCGCGGAAACTTGACTTGCATATCGAGTATGGTACTTCAAGTCATCTTGTGTCCATATTACTAGCAATCGATTTAAAAAGAGCCTAATGCCCAAAGGTCCCTAATGATTTCTGCTAGTTTATGGTATGAATGATGATGAATACCCCCAAGTCCCCGCATCATTGCAATATGACTTCCCCTTCCAGAAGAGTGTCATTACCTGCAGAGAATAATCTCTTAAACAGCCACGTTAAACTGTAATTACAAACGAAATACATGGCTTGTTCAAAGTTAAAATATTTTCTACGACAAATTGCTACAATATTTATCACTTGCACCACAAAATCATTTTATGGTTTCGCCACAGTTGCCACAAAAAGCAATAAAAATGGAAAATAAAGAAAAAATGAAAACAATTTTCCTCGATTTCTTTGCAACATTCATTAACAGCAACACCTTAATTATGTTATCGCCACCAGGATACTGTTTGGCATTCAAGCCAGTCACACTGTAGCATGACCACTATTTGCTGCCACTTGTTTGCTGCACAAATATTGATCGTAATGCAGTTCAGTTTTTTCCTGTTTATTTCCTCTTTTTTTTCTTTTATAGTGTTTCATTGCGGTCTTTATTATACATTTTTCTTCTTTTTTTTTTACTTTAGTTGCTCTCTTCTTAAAACATAACAACAACAACAACAAAACACACTGACTCTTAGCATTTTATGGTTTTTATTTTTAAAACATTCTCTTACGATTAATTTTCATGTCTTCTCTCTCTCTCTCTCTTTCTCTTTTTCGCAATCCCGTTTTAGGTATCATCAATCGTGGTGACTCCTTTAGACGTCGTCGTTCGCGCAGCAACAGTTTGGCACCAGTCAGTCCCATACACCCACGTGTTGGCGCCTTGGCAGGGTGCACTGATGTCAATGTTAATCTGAATGATGGCAATCAACAGCAGCCAGTCGATGTTTATCATGTCGAAATGCTAGGCGCACCGGGTGTCGGCAAGCAGGCACTTGTCTCACAATTTCGCACTTCAGACTGTATTAATGCTTATGATGGACCAGGTAAAGTGCAAAATAAATAAAATGTTTAAGAAAATAATCACTCACACACACACACACACACTTCTTTTGCTTGTATCCTGCTTCTTTCATCCTTTTTACTCTCTCCCCTTTCCCCCAACATGTCAGTGTCAATTTGCAAGAAAAATTATTGAAAAGGGAAGGGAGAAGTAAAGGGAATTTCGCTGGTAATTGAGTTTGTTTTTTTTGCTCTTTTGAGAAATGTAAGGCATGAAGGGTAATTAAAAGATAAGAGACGACTTAAGATAAGTGGTAGTAAGAGCAAATAATCAAACGGGGATATAAAAATAAATGGAAACCATTTACGAGTAGAAAAAACTGCCCAAACATAAAAATATTCGCCTTCTCGGTTAGATGATTTTATGGGGAATGGAGGTGAAATATCTGGGGATAGTAATGAACAGTAAACTGAAGAGTCTCACACATGGAGGCGAAATAAGACATGTATAGACAGCCTTCACAGATACCTTAGGAAACGAGAAATCGATTGATAACATGGTTGTTAAATCAATTGTGATCTATGAGGCCAAATCGAGCAATAGGAAGCTATTCTACGGCGTCTCTACTTTATTTAAGTCTTTTTTATGTATCAGCAAAGACTAGAACCATAGAGACTAGGGTTAGGACAATGCTATGCTTACATAATGAAAATTCCTCACAGGACACTGTGCCCTGATAGATCGAGTGATTGGCATCTCCTTCTTTAACTATTCCCAGGACAATGTGCTTTTCAACAGCAAGACGGAGGGACAACAGTGTATACACAGTGTTTTTAGGTGGAAGACTGGTTGTTGTATTGAATTGGTGGTTGAGTTTGTGTCAAAATTAGCAATGGCACTGTTTAAGCAAGTTTAATCAGCTAGGCAGGGAAAATGAAGCTGCCACTCGTTGAATGCCAGTTTATTTTAAAATTAATTAATTATTTAAGACTTAGAAAATAAACACTTGTGCACACTTGATTTGTCTAGATAAGGAGTTATCCTTACTAAAACTGAATGGCAACCCAAGGTTCGCTAGGTCAGCAGCTAATGCTATCTGTTGTTAGTCCTTTAGTTCTTTATGATGGCAGAGGACTTTCACCAAGCATCTCCACATTTTTATTTAGATTCCTTGTTATTTTTACTTTGGTTTTTAGTTTTTCCAGCCATACAGGTGATTGACCTATTTTAGCATGTTCTTTTGAGGTAACAATGCAATTTTCAAAACGGATTTGGTGGCAGAAATTCATGTCACATCCAACTTTTTTCTAAGAGATGGAGACGTTAATTTTTCCTGATTTTTGTTGATGATATCTTCTATGGATGGGTTAGGCGGATTCTGTATGGATTACTAGGACAATTTTATTGTTCTCTTATGATCCTAACCAAGTCATGAAGACTTGGAAATTCTAAAAATGGAGATGTTTTATAATCTGAGTTTCCATTTCTATTACAGGAATTCAAATGAGATTATATATCGCTGAGGCAATATACATATTTCTACTCAATTGAAGTTCGTTCTGAACCTAAGGCTTTTAATATGGACTTTTTTGCTTTCGTGAAAGATAGTATATCCGAGTTTTCGGATTTTCTATGGCGCCTATGCTTTTCTAGAATACATTGGAAGACCTCAAATAAACTCAGAAGATGGATTACAAAAAGATTTTGGTACCCTTTAGGACTGTGTTCTTATAATAAAGGATGACCGAAACCACAAGTTTCTTTAGACGAGATATGCTGCACCTGAACCCATAGTCCCACTATCTCTAGATGACAAATATAAGGCGTTTTATTTATCGAGGACAACAACCGTGTTTAAATTGAATACACAGTTCTCTACCAGTCTCTATAAGCCTCAGTATCCATTTGGCTGAAACCTTTGTAATGTAAATGTACCAGGAGGAAAGAAAACCAGTCTATGGGATAGATTTCAGCATTCCCTTTATAACAAGTCAAGCTAGCCTTTAAACTGTTTTCAAAATAGAAAGATAGGATAGCCTATGGTTAACATAAATATTTGATGTCAGAAGCCCTTTATGTTCTAGGCAAGATAATCCAATGCAATTAGCAATTAAGCATGTGTTCCATATTGTTGTCTTTGAAATCCTTGAAAGAAATTCGAATTAAAAAAAAAATCGTTTCCATCTTTAATTTGTTTTTGAATTTCTTTACAGAATGCGATGAAGCGGAACAAAATATTTCGATTATTTTGAATGGCATAGAATCGGAATTGAAATTCATTATAAATGAACGTGACGACAAGGTAAACTTAAATGTTGATTTGTTTTTTATTTTTAAATTGGTATTCGAATTTAAAGATATTTACACTCTTGAAATAAAAAAAACCAATGCTATGCTGAATCTAAGTCAGTAGAACATAGATGTCCTTACTATTCATACTTGGCGCAATTCCTATATTATTTTGGGCCAATTGCAATACAATAAAACACTGTAACCATCAGAAACACTTTAGAAGTAGTTCTATCGTTGCAATATCAACAGTTCTATCCAGAATAGTTCTATCGTTGCCATATCATATGACTTTTGCCCGCCATAACCTAGCCTCTGTCATAACCTATCCTGCTTTCGAAAGCTTGCAGCACACTTACCAGCTCTGTTTCTCATTGGCGGCAATGTCAAAGCCATTCTAAAATTTTTAATACAAATGTTCATTTGTTATAAACAAATAGGCACCATAGTTTATTAAAAAAAAAAATTCCAAAACAATCAAAATTTATTTGTAAAGTGTCCCTGAAAGTTTCAACGATTTTCGTTGGAAAAAAAACAGAGAAAACTTGAAAACAAACTTCGCCAACTCCATTATTTCATTTGCAATTGCCAGAATTTATAGAGTTATTTCGACAGCAAATATAGACTTACAAAGACAACAACTACAACAACTGCACAACAATAATTGCAATAAGTTTTGCAAACAACACAATACTAATATTAAAACAAAAATGTTTATTTCATTGCTGCCACTGTATAAATGACTTTCGAAGTCAGCGCCTGAATCTATAGGTTGAACACATCCCAGCAAACATTTTTATTGCCATACATTTGTTCACAAAGTTCTCTTTGAATTCCCTTTAGCAACAGCAACAGCAATAGCAAATCAAAAAGAAAAGGTATTTATTCTCTCCATGGCAGAAAAAAACTTGGGAAAAATGGTCATTCAAGGTCTGTATCCAATGAGCACGTCTACAACGCTGTAAATGCTGCCAGCTCGCCTTAATTGCTTCTTGAGTTAGACTTTATATGAAAGCAGAAGCAAATGCAAATGCAAAATATGTTGCAAGGAGCCATACGATAGGCTTCCTTCCTAAAAACTCCCTGGGATTGACAAATTCGGTTTATCCGCCATTTTTTATTTAACAGAGGACGCATATTCGGCAGTACATACTGAGCAATAATGCACATGCCTAACCACATGTACAACGCTTACATACATACATAATTGGTCATTACAACCCTTCAGTCAGATACTCCGACCTAGCTTCTCATACCACTTATGTTGAGTGTGTATTAATTTTATACATTAGTGGCGGGACCTACAGACTCCGATCAACAGATTCGTGAAAAAGTTTTCATGGCAATTTTAGATTTGCCACAAATCTACTGAAAGGGAGTCGCCGAGAAATATTTGTTTCACATTTCGTTTCGTGGGAGATGGCTGACCTGGGATTTGAATCGTGGCCGCACCTCCAATAAGCCGACACACTACCTACTAGACTACGGCGACTGCGGTACCATTTCGGTAACGCTTGCAGGGTCTTCAAATTTTCTTAATAATCTTGGAAATTTGTTGCGTGTCGGATAAGGAAGACTATAATCAGTCGATAATGATGTCTATATTCAGCTGATAATGCTCGTTCCATTGGGCAATAACACACGAGAACAATTATGCTGGCACAAAATGGCAGCTTGTAGGCAAGAGAGGTGAGGAGGGTGGTTTTTTGCTGGCATAATTTTTCAACCAGCTTCTTCCCCGCACAAACCAATACATAAACAACACAAAACCTATGTGTATTGGTTTATAAAATAGCAGGTTCAGAAAAAAAACTAATACACACAAAGCAGAGTACATGTATACAATTTTATGCCAGATGAAATAGTCTCGTGTGTGACTGAAAGAACAAAAATTTGTGTGGCTTAAAAAATAGTCTCGTGTGTGATAGCACAATCACCACATTTTTAGTCCCTTTTAACGCATTCTACAGTTGTTAAACATTATCTGTAGAATACAAACCTTTCATTAAATAAATTTCACTTCAGATGAAAGACATCTAACAGCTCACTCCCTTGCCAGGCCGTCGCTTTTGAAACCGTTAAATGGCTAACCCTTTATTTGTTTTTTCCATATTATTTTAGTTTACATGCCAAAAAAAAGAGCAAAAGAAAGGAACAACTATGAATAATATTTGTTGTAATGGCGCGCATTATTATTTGGCTTCTGTCCCTTCCGAATGTCCACAAGTTCCCTATTCTTTGTGCAGAAATTGTTAGGAAAACATTGATTTTATTTTTTGGCTTTTTCCACACATTCAGAAAATTGTTATTTTGTTTCGCATTTGGCTTTTGGCCAAATTAATAAGGAAAAAAAATATTACGGGCCTAAGAAGAATATGACAATTTGTTTATTTTCTTTTATTAACGCTTCCTCCCGATAAACAAAAAAAAAATTATTCTGTGGCCCACCATTATTATTACATGACTTATGAGTGTGGCAATATTATGCTATCTTTAGAGAGAGGGAGAAGGCCATAAAGTGGATAATTTGTACTCTTTTGATTCTGAACGATGAACGTTTTTGTTTCGTACCAACATTTAGGGAATATTCCCTACTAGTGAAATGCATTATTTTGGTCCTAGAAAAGCAGGTTTGATGGGTTTGTTGCTCTCGAACTTATTTTTAGCAAGGTTATGCACCCATAATCCTACGATAACGGCATGCAAATAATAAAAATTATTTTCTCTTCTTTCCTTTACAAAACAACAATAACAATAAAATCTCTTCCTTTCAAAAGGATGAACTTGAAAAGGCCGATGCCTATTTGGTTGTCTATTCTTGCGTCGACAAGGAATCATTTACACGAGCCAAGCAAATACTGGCACGTCTACAGGATCTGGACTTAATTAGAACACGACCAATAATATTGGTGGCCAATAAAATCGATTTGGCGAGGTCACGTTCCGTTTCAGCACAGGGTAAGTCAATTGCCTAATTAAATTTGAATGAATTTCTCTTTTATTTCTTAAAATTTTTCTTTTCTTTTTGTGGTTCGTTTTTCTTCCATTAGATGGCAAATGCTTGGCCTGTACCTTTGGTGCCAAATTCATTGAGGTATCGGTGGGCATTAATCACAACTGTGATGAGTTATTGGCTGGCACCTTAACGCAGATACGTTTGAAAAAGGAACATAATCTATTGCAGGTTTGTAAAACAAATAAAACATGGCGAGTTTCTAAGCAGTCTTAACACTTTCTAACACTGGCTTTGTTTTTAACAACAAACTTTTACTTTGAAATTTAACACTTAAACACACTCACACTATCACTATCACACAATCACTATGTTGAAATTGGTTGTAAAAATTTAAAATTTTTGTTTGAGAATCTGAGAATCTGGCTTTTCAAAATTTATTTTTAATTCTCACACACACATACATATTTGTATTATCATCATCATGTCATGATCATTTTAATTGTTCATTTTGTTTTGTTCACTTCATTCTTTCTTTAGCCAAAAACGAAAAAATTGAAAAACAAATCGAAAGAGAAAACAAAAGATAATTCGAATACAAATGCGAATTCGAATTCGAATAACGATAATAAATGTCTGAATAAAAATTATGATTACGATCAAGGGGAAAAGTCATTAAATGATAAAAATTCTGAAGTTATGGTGAGTAACAAAAAACAAAATACTCTCTCTTTCTCTCTCTCTCTGTATGTAAATTTGTTGTGTCAACTAATCTCCCCCTTCCCCAGAACTAGATACAGCCCCAAATCAATGTTTAAACCAACCTACCATTTAAGAGGTTAACTTTCTTCATATTATATCCATGTTATGATTGGTGTAAACTTAAATTGTTGTTGTATTTTTGTTAAAATGTTTTTAATTAAAATCTATATTTTATTATATTAATTCCCCCTTTTCCCCTCCCCCTTCTTAAAATTATAATCCTTCACCGTACCATTTCCCTCTTCCATTTTTAAGATGTTTTAATCACTTTTAGAAGAGATTTGAATTGTGAAAATGAAAACAAAAATATGACAATAAAATGGGACTGTTTTTAAACAAATAACGATAGTGGTAGTAAGGTTACATGGCAACTCTAGGTTAGCACATCCTGCTTTTATTACAAAAGTATGGTTCACCATAAGGTCCCCGGCATTCAATGAAACATCCATAAATACCGGTCAAAGAAATTAAATATATTCGTCGTATTTTTTCTCTCCTACTCATTAAAGCCCACATATTATTTATTATTCCTAACCCATGGTACTAAACTTTAAGGAACGCAGATCAGTCACAAAGCACCATCATCCTGTTGTTTGATTTTCGTTTCCTTTTCTCTCTTGCTTTGTTTCAATACCCTTAACCACGCCTTTACAGCTAAACAAGTGACTGGGCTACTGTAACAGGTTCTAGAAGAATAGGGTTGCCACCAAGCATTGCATAGAAACCACATACTCTGTGTAAATACATTAGATCGTTGTATTAAATGTAGCAATAAAAGAGTTGACGTGGTCAAATACAGTAGGTAGTGTGTTGGCTTATTAAAAGAGAGGCCTTGGTACAAACCCCAGCTCAGACATCTCACAAAAACGATATATGAAAGAAAAATATTTCTTTCGGCAATTTTGTCTCAGCAGCGTTGTGGCAAAAAACCGGAGAGTAAATAAAATTAACACGAAAAGTTCGGAGTCGGCATTAAACCCTAGATTCTGACATGCATGGATAAAATTAGCACACACATCATGGGTGGTGTGAGAAGCTAGGTTGTAATCCAGACTAAACGCTCGAAACGATCAAGTAATGAATTTTTCTCATTAAGTCCTATTCGTTCCCAAGCGGAAGTACCTTCATAGGATTTTCGTTGACAACATCATCCTCTCTGTCTCTGGGTATTGCCTATCAATTTTATATCCAGGGACTGCGTTAAGGAACAATATTGGCTTATTGGTAGGCCTCTTCCTGAATTGTTGATAGAGGCTGGCTCTAGATGATCATACGGACGGCCTTAAGCTGTACGTCAAAATAGTACCTTTATTCTTGGCAAACATCTGGACAAACCCCAATCAACCCTTCTCTCCAACGTACTTTTTTTGTTTTGTTTCAATTTCTCAAATCGAGTTTACCTAGCTTAGTAGGCAATTGGTTTACTGTAGTAACTCCCTGGGACAATAATAGTATTTTCTAGTATTTTATTACAGTTCATTGTTTTATAAATTTTAAATCATTTTCCATTCCCAGGCATTCTTAAAACATATTTTTCTTTTATTTGTTGTTGTATTTTATCTTTCTGTGCGTTTAAATACAAAGAAAAAAATTAAAATGTACTGTAAACAATTCTGATACAATTGAGGTCAATAGTACTTGTAGATGATATTCACTCACTTATTTCTCTCTTTCTTTTTTTTCCTTTTATTTGAAAAAACATTCTTTGTAATGTAATTTATGATGAGCCGTTTGGTACTATTTTTAAAATTTGAAAATTTTTGAAAAGTACACTTAAAAATTTTTTATATTTGTTTTAAACTGAATTAAGAAAATAAATCACGACAATATTAAAAACATATGGTACTTCTTTACTAAGGTACTTTCTTATGGTACTTTTTTTACTAACATTTATTTCGAACATTTTAGAAAAGTACACTTAAAAATTGTTTATATTTGTTTAAAACTAAATAAAGAACATAATTCACGACATTAATAAAAACATATGGTACTTTTTGACTATGGTACTTTTTTTACTATGGCACTTTTTGAATCTTCTTTTTTGCCATTTGAATCTTCTAAATTCTGTTGCCACTTGTCGCTGTCTTGAAATAACATTTTATCCTACTCTCGCAATTGCCTTCTCTGCTTATAATATACGTTGCTGATGTCGTTCTCCTTCTAGTGACCGGGCTTAGGAGGCGTATTATGAATTAGAGTCTAATCTTAATTTTTATTTTGAGATCCTGAACAGATTTTGCGGCAAACAAAGTGTGATTATCATTACTCTTTAAAAGTTCAGAGACTGGTACGATCTATTGCAATGTCCCCATTTATATAGGGTATCCCTCTAATGTCACCCCTAATCCTGTAGCCTAGACAAACTTTGGAATGTTTTCCGGCGTTAGTAAAAACATATCGCTGTGTAGTATTTTGATAAGAATTCCGATGTTTCCATCTGGGATGTATTAATACCATACAAATTCAAAGTACGTGCTTATTCACAGAATCTACAAATTGGGCTTGAGTCGATCCCTATTCTGAACAAGTGCTGCACAGCCCTGTCAAAAAGCCACTTAATATACTCACGGTTTAGATGATCTAATATGTAACTCAAATTCTTTCTCATTGTAGTTACCTAACAAAAGTTGGGTAATCAACCTTCCATTTCATATATCTCTACCCAATAGCACAATGGGCCCAATGCGGCCTAAGTGAGTCCATCCAAATTTTATTTGGATGGACAGCCACCTCTACCTACCTATCTCTACCCAACTCACAGGACAGATGCGACTACCCCTGTCATAAGTTTATCTGCCTGGTTATTGCCACGACATGGGATCCAGCAAAGAAGATATAAAATCTCTGTGAATATTGATCGCAAAAGTGTATCGAGTTTAGAAGGAGGTTAGGTTGTATTGAGAAATTAAGAAAAAATTTACCAAAGGTCCCATTGTAAAACCGCTGATTGGGCTTTCGAAATTGAACTATTACTCCTGGTTGGCATTTTCCAATTAGTTTTATTAAAGTGTGGCTTCTATTAGAAACAACTTTGACTAGATATTTTCTGTCAATAAGGTCTAAGTGCTTCAGAACACTTCGTCACAGGTTCTTAAGTGCCGGGCAGCATTACAGCTTCTGCAGGAGTGTGAGATATTGTCAACCTCTAGGCTAGTCTGCCCCATTATAACTGTTATGGGATTTCTTTATATTAATTTTAGAATTAAAATTTTTGTATTTAAGTATTTATATATGTATTTAAAAAAATACAAACTTTTTTAATAAAATTTACTATCCATTCGAGATAAAACACATTACTTTTCATCAGCAAGTTTATAATTTTCGGTTCACCCTTATTTTACGAAACACTACACTGTAAATTTTTAAGCATGTAGTATACATAGTATGTACATATGTACGAGCATATCCATTATTTGTACTGATTTCTTAATGTTCATTATTTGCATTCTTGCTTTCAAACAGAAGTGTGTACTTATTACACTCATCTTTCATTTGTTTATTCTTGCAATATATGGCCACCCTGCCCACCAAAACACCCACCCCATGTTACACATATGGTACTTGAAAATGTTCATTTTTTTTCCTTCATTATTTTTGCACATTTTAGTACCTTTTTTAAGGGCCTCAGTATTTTTCTAGTTTTTTTTTCTTATAAGCGTAACATAAAAAGCTTTAGTTTTTTTGAAAACAAATAATATTGAAATATGTATTGTTGTAGCAAACATATGTAATTAAAAACGTAATTAATCATAACAAATCTATGTATAAACAGGGTCATCGTGATACATCACCCTCACCGGCCCATTGGTATAAGAGTCGCAGCGTTATGATGGCCAGCATGAAGGCGAGACAAATGCTGACATGGATACTGGGTAAAGAGGATTCAAAATTCAAACATTGTGAGAATTTGCAAGTCTTGTAAAATATTATCAAAAATGTTATCAATTTTATAAAGAAAGAAAATTATAAAATAAATACAGGAAATATATTTAAATAAAAATAAAAAAATAATTTCATTTAAAGCATTTCTATGAAAAGGAAATTGTTTAAACCAAATTTAATTATAAGGTTTCTTTTCATAAATAAAAAAAAAACAAATACACCAACAGAAAAAAATTAATAACAAAATAAAAATAAAAACAATAATTAATTATATTGTATTGTATTTATATTTGTAGAAATTTATAAACAAAATAAAGAGAGAAAAATAAATAAAAAAATAAAATAAAAAATATTTTTGTAAAATATATTTAGAAACAAGAATTAATTTTTGTTTTTTTTTTTAATTTTAAAAAATAAAAAAAAATATAAAATATTATAAATAAAATAAAAAAACATAAGCCTGATAATCAAAATTAAATCAAATTTAATTTAAAAAAAATTAAAAAAAAAACAAAATCAACAAGAACAACATTTAAAATTTTAATTAAATTAAGAATTAAAAAAAATATATAAAAAAATTAATATATTTTAAAGAATTTATAAAAGAAATAAAGGAATATTAAATGACTTAATAAAGCTCTTAGCAATTTTCTGAAGTCTTTCAGAAGCCCTTCCCATTTTTAGGAATTTTTCGATTTACTTTTCATATCAAAATTTAAAAAAATTTTATTGACTGCTTTTCAATGAATTTTAAAAGTCCTTTTTATTCTAAATTTCAAAAAGTACTTTTAAGTACTCTTAAAAGCTTTCAAAAGCTTTCTAAAACTTGAGAAAATTAATGGGATTTTTGAAATAAAAGTTAATTAATACCAATCAATATTAAAAGAAAGAGAGAAAAAGTTAACCAATCCATTCTCTTTGGCTTTAAAATACTACTTTTTTATCGGTCCAATAATCTCTAACAGTAACAATTTTTTTAATTTTATTTCCATAACTATGCAGCAGCGAAGCATACCGGTATTAACATTATAGTCGAGTGTTTTAAGTCACTTATATTTCTGCCATTATAATTTAATTAAAAGATTGTTGTAAAAAACTAAATCTATAGTGTTTATAAAATACGAAGGCGGTCCTAGAATTAGCCGAAATTACATAAGAAAAGTGAAAACGAAATGATATTTTATTTCTCAACATAACCTATGTATATTCAATAGCTGCTGTACTTGGTCTGAAGCAACTAAATCTGGTGAGAACGTTGCCTGCTAAAGTAATTCAAGGCATCGCAACAGGGAATAATGTGATGTGGAGCATTAGCTTGATGAAACAATCCTTTTTTTCCTATATGATCATAATCATACATAAACACACATGTATGTAGCTAGTCATTACAATTCTTTAGTCAGGATTACGACCTAGCTTCTCACATCACTTATGTTGTATTTGTTAATTTTATACATGACTGGCGGTACCTACAGTTTAAAGTCGACTTCAAACGACAGGTTTGCGAGGAACTTTTCATGGCAATTTCAATTCAACTCTCAGAGTTTCTACCAGAAAACTACTGAGAGGAAGTCGCCGTCGAAGAAATATTTTTTTTCATATCGAGATCTTTAAACCGTGGCCTCACGTATAATAAGCCAACGCACTATCTATTAGGCTCTAAAACGAACTTGATCGGCGCTATAATTAACATGGTACTCATTATTCTTCTTCTTAAGGGTTCGTTTAGAAGGGTTCGTGCGGAAGCTAAGCTGTCATCATAGATTACTTTTCGCTTCTGAAGAGAACCATTAAAAATTAAAGAACGCGGTGATACCTTGTTGGAAAGGAATCGACCTTAATCAACAAGTTTCCTCCCAATAGCAATTAATATATTTCAATAATGGTTGCAGTTTTTAAGGATCCCAGTAGTTTACAGGGCGTTATGCTAATCTGCGAGTGTCGATCTTACCAGAGACTGTGATCAATTATGTATATATACTTCTTTAACCCTTATTAATATGTATGTGTCATATGTCTATTGATTTCAACTCCGCTCCCTGAAAGCCGTAGGGAGGAATATATAGGGCCTTCCAACGGGAACTTCCGAAATTTGACATTTAAAAACGTCCATCTTTTTAAAGCTTCATCTGTCAAATTAGTTGTCATTTATTTTCACTTTGTTTTACCAAATTCCCACGGACGTATATAGCATTCCACAGCCTGGAGAAATAATAAAATTGGTTTTATCAAAATGGGTGTTCTCTTGAAGCTGCTTACAGCGCTCCATTTATTGAAAACTCATGTAGAAAGGTACCCATTTATACATAAATGGGCCAGTCCACCTGAAATTCAAGGGCTTGCAATCTAGTCCGACAAAGGCTAGCACTATATGTCGATGATTATCAACTTCTTTTGACCTGAATTGGCATGAACTCATGCCACATTGACTATTTTGCATGAGCGATTTGAAGACACGTCATCTCTTGTGGAATTGCTATGGACTAACCACTGAGATCGTGCAATTTGATACGATTAGAATTTTTCTTTTTTTTTGTGCTAATAAGACACAAACCATAATGGTTCGCTAAGCCAACAGAACGTATCTCATCGGCTAAATACAGCCAGACTCATAGAAAATCGCACATTTCCTATGCGTCCCATACATACACGCTTTAATAGGTCTTTCAAACAAGAAACAAAGTTTTTCCATGCTATCTCTTACACATTGATTTATTTAAATTTAAGGACATAAGGCTCTTAATGAAGGACCCTATATAACATGCATGGATTATTTGATAAAATTTTTTTAGATTTTCTTTCTCTACCGCACCAAAGTAATTTTATTTTTTCAAACTACTGCCTCCATCTATATATGTATACAGCACCAGTGCGGCTAATTTTAGGACCCTTGTCATTATATTTAAAAACAAAAAATAAAAATAAAAATAAATTAAAGAAACAATTAAAAAAAACTAAACTATGAAACAATGTGGAACCAAACTTTATTGATAATGTAATTAAAATGAAAACAATTTTGCAGTAGTTTTAAAAGAAAACAAAAAAATTTTAAATGTAAAATTGATAATAAAATTATAATTAAAAACAATAAATAAATGAATAAAAAATAAATCCATTAATAAAAGTATTCATGTATTAGAAATAAATTAAATAAAATAAAAAAATAAAATAAAAAAATAAAATTATATTAACAACAAAAACAATTTCTACTCATCTCAAATGTATACAAAAAAATAAAATATAAATAAATTAAAAATATAAATAAATTGAAATATATTTTTGTTAAACAAAAATAAAATGATGAAAAAATGAGTGATTAAGACAGACAGTGATGAGAAAAAAAACCATAAATATTGTATAAATATTGTATAAATTTTGTAAAAATGAATAACTTTACTTATATAGATCAAAGGATTTCTTTTAGATTTTTTTTTTAATTTGCTGTCCCATTCTTTTGGAAACCCCAGGTCAGGCATCTCCGGTTTGAAAAATTATTTCTTCGGCCACTCACTAGATTTCTGGTAAAACTCTGGAAGTAACCAAGAGGTCCCGCCACTCATGTATAAAATTAACACACTCAACATAAGTGTTGTGAGAAGCTAGGTCGTAATCCTGACTGAAGGATTGTTGTTGCTATTTTTAGGTTAGTTTTCCAATAAATCAATTTCCGTAGAATATCTGAAATTTAGAAGCAGTTAACTTGGCAAAGCCATTTTCAGCACCATGCCCCATTCCTGTTCCACCCATTTCTAATGCTAGTAATCCAGATGTACAAACGTGCAGCTAAGGGAACTAAACGCTTTTATACCATCACTAACGGTTTACAACACACTGTTTAACACAAAGGGCCATATAAGCCAGCGAGTGAACTTGTCTGTGAACGGAAAGCTACTCGCTAACATAACCTAACCTAACCTAATCTAGTTGTAGGCAGATCTGCCTAGACTTTAGCTAGTCAATTACCTTTTAGGATGAGTCATTCTGGAGTCCTATTTCTGCTCTTCACACATTGTGAAGGCATCGATTTCTGAACAGAACCATCGGTTATATAGTACACGAGGTTGTGTTTACTTCTGAATCAAGGCCTTGTAGAAATTTCTACGCCCTGCTCTCGGCACATTCTGAAGGCAACGATTTCTGAAGAGAACCATCGGCTATATAATACACGAGGTTGTATTTCTATTTCTAGATCAAGGCCCTGTTGGACTTTCTACAGCCACTTTCCCTGATGTTTTCAGACTGGAAAAGAAATTGATTTCCACTGAGGATCTAAGGGCAATAGGACCGGCTTGGTGTAAATCGTTTTAGGCTCGTGACTGTAAGGACTCCATATATCGCTGTTTAGATTACATCGGAGTATTATAAATATGTGTGTGGAAAATTATTTCTAACAGATCACTGATTCCGAAAAGGGACGAAGGAAAATGAAAACCTAATGAATAAGGATTGTATAAGTCGTATTAGTCTAGTAGCTTGTGTGTTGGCTTATTAGACGTAAGGCCACGGTTCAAACCCCAGGTCAGACATCAAAACGAAATATGAAAAAAATATTTCTACGGCGACTTCCTCTCAGCAGATTTCTGGCAAACACTCTGGGAGTAAACAGAAATTGTCATGAAAAGTTTCTCAAAAATCTGTCGTTCGGAGTCGACTTTAAATTACAGGTACCGCCATTCATGTATAAAATTAACACACACAACAGAAGTTGTGGGAGAAGTTACGTCATAATCTTGTCTGAAGGGATGCAATGACCTATTATGTAAGTATGTATGTTTGAATGAGGATTGTAAAAATATGTTTTCTCTTCAATAAATAAAAGCCTCAACAGCTCGGGAATTTAATATAAGTTTTGTCTTTTCCCAAAAAAATCCCCTTCAATGTTATCCAATCACTTTATCTTCCAATCACTGTCTGCTTAAGCCTCATATGGTTTCGAGCCTATTTTTTAAAACTATTTAAAGAGAGAAAAAAACACCAGTTTTTTATGGAATATTTATAAGAAAATTACTTCCATTATAAAAATTTTATATTTATGTTTTTAAATTAAATTCTTTATATAAACAAAACGAAAAATAAAAAAATATATTTCAGTTGTCTTAATTTCAAAAGTCTTCCTCTATAAAAAGAAAATATTTCAATAATTCTTAAAACATTTAAAAAGAAAATATTTTTTATTATTATTTCATATATTTTTTTTTTTACTTTAATACATAAATATAAAGGAAATTAAAACAATAATTTTATAATTTAAATACAAAAATATAATATATACCTATATATTTATAATAATATTGTATGTTTAATGTTTTATTTTCTTAAATTAAAGAAACAAGAAAAAAAAGCTCATTTATAACATAACTATACAACAGATATAATAATAAAAAAAAATGAAATGAATATAAAATAAAATAAAAAATATTATTACAATAAATAATGAGAATTTTCATTATGGATTTTGAAGCCATTCGTATTCACTGTGTTACCTCGATAACAGAAGCCTTTTTGCGTATTCGTCTAATAGGCCTCATAGCATAACGTACTCTATACTAACATTGGGGCAATTCACACAACTTTGTATCGTGTATGTTGTATTGAATACATTTTTTTCTTTGTGAACGCTCAATGCTATGCTGTATTGTATTATTTTGGTGGCATTCAAACAGTTTGATAGCCCGAAATCAACACAACATATGAAAACATGTACACATTTTTTTCATGCACACAATTTGATAGCACGAGCCCAATACAACTTTTAAAAACATATGCAAAAAATGTGTATAAGTGTATCAGATTTTTATATGAAAATTATCAACAACAATCATACACTGTTGTATGTTCTTCCAACAATACAATGAATACAACGATACAACGGCTTGTGTGAATTGACCAATTGTTAATTTTCATAGTCTTGATCTTAAAAACGACAGTATGTATGCAATGAAGTAACCATAGTCTAGTAGATATATCGGCTCACTGGCAGAGCTATAAACTACTAAGACTTCATACACAATTCTATGGTAGCAAATGGAAGAGAGGAAGACAAGACATTCATTGTTTTAAAAAATTGCATTCAAGCATGCATGTTGTCGAATATTGGCCCAAGGCCAAATTGTCGAAAACGTCTCCCAGTCAACCAGATTCTCTTTCTTCTGGGACTGGAGAAGGAATCCATACTCAAACCGAACTAACGCCAGTATAAGATTGTTGGTATGATAGACGATTGGAAGAGAAAGCTCATCATACATACCTCACATTACTTAATAAAATACGAGATGAATCAATCCATCTTAGTCTGGCATAAACCTAAAAGAGGTATAAATTAATTTGCATCACTTAACTGCATTCGCCTACCAGTAATTTGGATGTCCTAGGAATTGATGTTGCCGACTCGTGCACTACTAAGAGATCATCCATTGGTGTGGCTTATATCATCTTTCAGGTGCGATGCCGAACCTGATAGACAGATGAATGGGCAATGAGCAAATTGGAACATCAAAACATCTAGAATTCTCTGGCATTTTCTGGCAATGGTTTCGAGTAGGCTTTTAACAGTACTAACTATGGAGCTCTGTAGGTGTTTTCGGGATAAGGATGAGAAGAAATCAGTACAACACCTGGTCTCATCTATGATTTTAAGAGCTTCAACAACTAGTCTAGAGGGTCAGACCAGGTCAGACATCAAAACGAAATATAAAAAAAATATTTCTTCGGGGACTTCCTCCCAGCCGATTTCTGGCAAAAAAAAAAATAACTCTAAGAGTGACTAAAATTGCCAGGAGAAAGTTTCACAAAAATCTGTCATTCGTAATCGATTTTAAACTGCAGGTCCCGTCACTCATGTATAAAATTAACACACTCAACATGAGTGGTGTGAGAAGCTAGGTCGTAATCCTGTATGAAGGATTATAATGACCAATTATGTATGTATGTATGTCAGTTTGGCACTCGAGGGGAATACATGAACTCAGTCTAGAATTTTCGTGAAGGAAATATGCATGATTTATCTTCTCTTTGATCAGACTGATGATGATTCAACCTAATATTCATATGGCAGTCTATTTAAAAATATCGAAGCCTCTCTTGAAACCCATGTACAATCGATAGAAGGAAGTACTCCATTCTGTAGATAGTTCTATTATAATGCATAGCGTCTTATCCCGATCTGTGCTGCTGCTATTTGGCCGAGAACCTGTATGTTTATGTCGCAGATTGTCCTCCATTTTTTTTAAGTCTATCTATCTCTATCATAACTGCATACAAGACATAGTGTGCAGGAGGACTTTAAGTGAATTTTCTAAAACACCAACTTTCGCTAAACAGAACGTGTGATACCAAGCGCAATTTTATAATCTTAAAAATTGGACATTATATCGCAATTGGTTTGCAGTTTTCTGTGACACGTAGCATCATCCTGTTGAAGCTGCATGATGTCCAGATCAACCAATTCAGGACAAAGTAAGACGGTAATCGTGGACCTATAGTGATTGAAAGTTGACAGTGACACAGCAAACAGTGATTTTTTCGTGAATTGGTACCACAATTCAACAATTTTGTTTATACACTTGCACATCATTCAGCAAGAAAGGGTTCTCACAGTAAAGATGTTGATTTAATGAAAATTAGGATCAGACTGAACACCTATTTTGATCAAACAATTTCACTACTTGCGCGTGTTGTTAAAATCTACACTGACAGCCCCTATTGGAAGACCCAATAGATATTGGTACACTTACATTTTAAAAGCCGGTCGAGTTCGAGCTAGACCGATTGACGCTTACTTTGTTGCTTCAAAATTGTCACATGAAAAATAAATACATATGTATGTTAATACTTTGCTAATTTAGCACATCACTATATACAGATGTAATCTAATAATACAACGATAAATTATTTAATTTTTAAATCAACAACTTAACGTTCTATTAATTTATTTTTTTTCAAAATAAAAAACAAAATCATGTGCAATAAACAACTGTGAAGGAAAGTGTGCCCAACAAAAAAAAAATATTTTTAAATTCATTTAGTCATTGATTTTTCCAATAAATATTTATTTATTTATTTATTTATTTATTAATTACAATACAATTACAAATTATATTATAATTTTATACGAGCGGAGTAACAAGACCATATGCTCGGTGTAGTGTCACAGACCAGAGTCTCTGGTGGGAATCGAACCCACGACCCTCACGCTAATAGTCTAGCACACTACCCACTAGACTACCAGGGCACCCTTCCAATAAATAATTTGTTTTTAAATAGTTTATTTCTAATTTTTTAATTATTAACACATGATACGATACGAAAATACCTGTGAAATACAAAATAAATATTTAATTATGGCACATTTTTGTATTTGCAACTCAAGTGCGTCACAAACAGTAGCAAAATCTATTTCGCATTTGATTACTTCCTGAATGTATTGACGACAACTGGGTATAAACAAATATTTTTTAGTCCACTATGTCAACTGGTGTCAACTGGAATTTATGGGAACTTTAGTTTTTTTATTTTTAGTTCATACGGCGATCGGTTAGTGTTGTCACCGAAGCTCCGACAGCACTCACAGTTAAGATACTCTACCTCCTTAAGAAGCTCTTATTGGTTTGCTGGAATGATATCGTCAGGTCCTGGAAAGAAGATTGTCTTTTAAATTTTCTAAGATTCTTTAAATCATTGTATGAGGCTTTACATGTGGTATCTTGAATAATTTCGTTCACACACACCACCATGAGGGCTTAGTTTACTAATAGAAATTATTTTTTCCTACTTCAGCTAAGACTTGGGTTCGTAACTTCGCTGTGGAATCGAATTTTCAAGTATTATCATTATAGCTCATTTGTATGAGACTTTATATGTGGCTCCTTGAATAATTTCGTTCACACACACCACCATGAGGGTTTAGCTTACTTATAGAAATTATTTTTTTCCTACTTCAGCTAAGGCTTGGGTTCGTAACTTCACTGTGAAGTCGAATCCTCAAGTTCATATTATCATTATAGCTCAGAACATTTGTGTCTGATTACTGATTTACTGCCCAGTACCTCATCATAAATAGACCAATTTGAGGAGTTTAACTTCCCTTCAATTAAAGAAATATTTCGAAGCTAGAAGTGAAGAAATTCAGACCCAAGGAGTATCTCTTCAACATCTCACTTCAGGTCAGTTTGCTATGTTACTGTTGAAGAATGTATGAATTGACATTCCGGGAATTGTGGAATACCTATGTAAATCATAGCTAAGACTCGGATGATGAGGATTATCCAAAACTGTGCGTCAAGCATACTTAATTTGAGGCATTGTCCACTATCCTAAACTGGCTACCGGAAATAAAATTGGCGAAAAAAGTGGCTGCAAGCGATATCGTGAGGCTTCACGATGTCTGAACCCCATATAGCGGAACAAAGTCGAATGTGGAATCTTTTCAGAAAAGTTAAACTTTAGATTGTTTTTTAGGATACCTAATTACTGGAGTACGATTCTGGCTGAAATAATGGTTTTAAACACCACCGCTAGTCGAATCCGCTATCAGGATATATCAAGGAGAGATATACACATATTTCCGACTGTGGATAGGCTATGGTTAGGTTTCCTAGATAGTGCGTACACATTATAAAATTATCCCCGTTACCTTTAAAAGAGAGTTAGGTATGTGAAATTTATTCTCATATAGGTTCCTAGGCCCTTGACCTTCCAGATAACAATAAGGGTAATGCGTTTTTAAAAGCTAGTATCACACAAAACTCGACTGAATTTCTACGTAAGATTGACGTAAACTTTAATCATTTTCAAAGAAAAGATGAGATAATGAACGAACTTGTTTAGGCACTAAACGAATCTGTCCCAATATGGAACACATCTAACCACAGTCCATCTTAGGAATTTCTTAGGAGTTAAAATCGGACACTGATCTCTAGGTGCAAGGGCCCGAATGTTGGGACTATCTCACAACGACTGCTTCAATAATTAGAAAGAAGAGAAGCCTATGAAATATATTCTCTCTCATTGTCCGAAAATTGAGAACCTGACGAGGATTCTAGGGCATCTAAAATCTAATGACAGAATGTGTCAGAATGGGAAATGCCAGTCAAGAATTATTATGCGGTTTTACAATTGGACAGCTTGGCACCATGAAAAGAGTAACCACGTTCAATAAAAAAAAATTATCACACATCTATTGAAATAAAATGTCAGTGAACTGGTGATAAGTGTACTGAGCGCTTAAATGAACACAACATAGTTTCAAAGAGAAACACTGGTTTAAGCCTTCTTTTGAATAAAATCTCCTTTTTTGTCTAAATTTTTTTAAAGTATTTTTTAATTCTAAACATTTCGTACCCACTGTAAAGTACTTTTATTTCGTTTAATATTCCCGAAAGTACTTTTTTTATTTTGTTCCTTTTGTTCACTCTTACAGTAGAAGCAGTGCATTATTAATTAGAGTAGTTAGCAGGAGCGTGACAAATAAGTGCGTGTTCCTGAAAAATAATAACAATAACAATAACAATAACAACAACAACAATTGCATACTATTTTTTTTATATAGAAAAGGTGTTACTCGTACAGCTACTTATTAAATTAGTACGAGATTCGTTGTATTTTTTTTCTCAGATAGTTTTTCTCTGCTTTCTTCTTATTTTATTTTTTTTAGCATATAAAAGCGAAATGAAAATTTAAAAATGAGAACATTTTAGTAAAAGATTTTAGAAAAGCAAGTTGAGAAGTTTTTTTTTACTAAAAAAAATTAAAAAAAAATTATTTAAAAACAAAAGAACATTTTTAATTTATTTTGTATTGTGACTACAAATCATTTTAAAAAAAGGTAAGCTCATAATTAAGTGATATACAGTCAATGAAAAAAGTTTACATACACCGCTTGTTATACATACATACATACATACATAATTGGTCATTACGGCCTAGCTTCTCACACTACTCATGTTGCGTGCGTTCATTTTATACGTGAGTGATATACAGTCAAAGCAAAAAGTCTACATACATCGCTGTATATACACTTTTTCCCCGTTGTTATAGCATTGTTTTAATCATTTACAATTAAGAATGATAAAATCGAATATAAAAAAATATAACCTAGAAATTATTGGAAAAAAACAAAAAAAAATCGTGAAAAAATCTCGTTGTATGTAAACTTTTTTCTATGACTGTATGATAGTCACACCATTTAATACCCTTTGCCTCAGAGTTTGCTTCACATGCACAAATTTATGTAACACTTCCTTAATTCCAGAAAATGCTCAAATCAACATATGCTGTCCTACTTTTGTCTCTGACTGTCACATTAATTTCATCTGCTCCCTTGGAACCAGCCACAAACGATTTCATTGTACTTCACACGAATTCCCCCTTAATCAGACGTCTGTACAAAAGAGCTTTGGATGCGAATATTGTTCAAGATGCCAATGAATATGCCGATAAGGATTACGATATGGAATTGGCCGAAGTGAATGTATTTCGACCAGTTTTTCGTTATCGCGCTTCCTATGCCAGAAGAGGCGGATAAGTGCTTAAGCATTATTGGAATTTTTTTTTTTAGATAAATTAGTTGTATGATATTATTTTTAGAATAAATTATAATAAATAAAGATTGTATTTATATACATACGTGGATGTGTATGTGTAAATGGACTTATATATTACGAGTTGTATATAGGGTCTTCCAATAGGAACTTTCGATTTGATAACGGCTATCTTGTTGAATCTTGTCATTTCCTCAATCTGTTTTGCCAAAACACATTGAACGGCCTTAGACAACAATGTCTGTTCACTGAATAGACTCTGTAGTAGTGCGCAATGAATGGGTACGTGAAAGTGAACTTGTCGAATATTGGACGATATCACACCATATGAGATCCACGAGCATCCAATGCATTTTGAAAAAGTTACTGTTCGATGTGGATTTAAAATTATCTTTAGGAACGCCTTGGTCAGACCACATAGAGGGGAGCGAAAAGGCGGACGAACTGGCACGGAACGGGTCGAAGTTGTCTAGGAATAAGCCGATAGAGGGCATATATATGCCTCTACGCGATTTTTTTTTTTTATTGATCATTACAACCCTTCAGTCAGGATTACGACCTAACTTCTCACACTGCTTATGTTGTGTGTGTGTGTTAATTTTTATATATGAGTGGCGGGACCTACAATTTTCATGGCAATTTTATTTTCTCTCAGAGTTTTTGCCAGAAATCTGCTGAGAGGAAGTCGTCGAAGAAATATATTTTTGACATATTTCGATTTGTTGGAAATGTCTGACCGTGGCCACACGTATAATAAGCCAACACACTATTACTACTACACTATGGCGACTCTACAGGAATAATTTTCCAAATTAAAAAAAGCAGCATGGAATTCAACAAACCGTGGGACACTGTGCTATTGGGAATTTCGTTGACAATTTTGGACTGCCCTACTAGGATTATTGCAGAAACTGCCATAATGTGAAGGAAACACAAACGGTCAAACGCCTTTCATGCGAGTGCCCTGCACTTCAGAACAGACGTCATCGATGTTTGGGTGAAAGCCTGAACGTTTGAAAATCTAGGCATGGTGGCGAAAGTGCCACTAAGAAAACTGGTCCGTTTCATCTCAAGTACGGGGTGATTCAAGCCCACCGCTAACGAATCATGACAAGGGCCCTACCTCATACTGGCTAACACAATGGAACATATGAGCCACTGTGTAAACTTGCTTATAAACGGCAAGCTATCCGCTAACCTAACCTTAGACAGACCATCTCCATCAACGGTGATCATTAAAGGTCGATGATAACCAACTTTTTGTTGGCTTGCATTTTATTAACTGGACATTAAAATGCCTTTTGCACGTACAAAGTACTTTGCAAAGAATTTTGACAAACTCTTTTTAGACTTTCTTTTAAACCTTCTTTCGCTTTTATAACTTCAAATCTTATTTTAACAAACTCTTGATATTTTGTTGTTGTGTATACAACCATCGGTAGACGGCGAACGAAGTAGAAAACAACTTTGCGAGTCTATCAAGGTATGAACTTACCCCTGCTCGTTTTTCCCTTCTCTAAGACAAATTCAAGACTTTGCAAAGTACTTTGAACGTGCAAAAGCCGTCTAACGAAACGTGGGATCAATAAGATGGCTCTACGTGCCTCACAGCTTATGCTACAGCGATTTGATGGCTTGGTTATCTCAAGCGGTGATGATAAGAACAGGCCCTCTAGATCGTGCAATTTGACCTCGTTAGACTTTTTCTGACGGGGTTTTTTTTAAATCCCAGGAGAACGCTCATAAACAAAATTCGTAATCAGTTTAATTTTAATTTTTGAATTCGCGAGTGAGTGAGTAGATATTGAATTAAATATTAAACATAAAATCATCGAATTCAATTTTATCTCCACAAATGCTTTATTTACTAATATAAGCGATTTTTATTCAGATAATGTAAGCAACACCAAACATTGCTGTTAGTCTGGCAACCATATTTGTATTTGCGCTTTGCTTTGTTTTGTTTTCCATTTTCATAAATTAAAGAACTGTTGAAAGGAAAAACTATTAGTAAAACGCATATAATAACTAACTAAAAAATAAAAAGGAAATTAAATATCATTTAAGAGCTGAATAAATAAAGAAGAGATAACAGTTTTACTACAATACAAAACAAATAACAACACAAATATATTTTCGAAACACATAATAAAAGAACAGAAAACGCAGAACAGACAGCAGGGCAATTGGAAAAACTCACTTAGAAAAATTGATTTTTTTTGTTTATTTCTTATTGTTGTATTTCTGTAAACGTTTACTGCAAAGCAAGGAAAATTCTTTTAAATTAATAGAAGAAAATCCGATTTATTTGCTAATTTTTGCATATTACAACAACAAATTTAAAGTGAAATGAATCATAAAATGGCGTAATATAACAGAAAAAAGCGAAAAAAACAACAAAAGTACGTCAGAACGGTATAACAAAAGAGGGAAACCCCAAAATATTCAAGCAGCAGAAAAGATCGCATCTATCAGAGTACAACGCTAAACGCAATTTTTCAGACAATTTCAGTTTTGTTCAGTACGACGAGTAGATTAGTGCGTAATGTCTGATGAGGAATCGTTTGTTATATTGGGTTCGTCACCCACGTCCTCATTGGAACCCGATGGTGGTATTCACGAACACAAATCGTCGCTATCATCGTCATCCATAGAGACTGATACACCGGGCAGTAGTTTTGGTTCTTTGAAAAAAAGTCAACTTAAGGAATTGCGAAATGCCCAAGAAATATCTACACCAACACCACCACAATCCATTGTGGAAAACGTTCCAAAAGCAAAACAAGTTTCTCATATAGAAGCTCAAATGTCTACAGAAGGGATTAAAACGACATCCTTTGTTAAAAGCATACAAAAAGAAAATAATTCTAATAAACCAAGCGTTTCAAATTCAATGATGGCTCAGCCGATGGTAGAATCCACAAAGCCGTACATATCCAATGCAGAAAGTAAATTATGGTCACGTCCACCACATATTGAAAGAAATGTCGCCGACGTGTTGTCGTGTTTAAGTTTAGAGGATTGTGCTGTTCCCTCACCAATGGAGAACAAAAAACAACAACAACAGACAGAAGACTTAAGCACTAAACCACAGCAACAAGCTGTAACCTCTCCAAATCCAGCCAGTTTGGAGAAAACGCCAGCAAAAAACAATGGCACTAAAGCAACAACTTCTCCAGCAGCCAATAACAGTTTGGCTTCGAGTTTCATAATGGGCGAAATCAATGCAGATGTTTTAAAGGTAAGATTTAGAAAAAGATTTCTAATACATGTAGTAGGATTTAAAAGGATAAATTATTGCTACGTGTGGATAGGTTAGGTTCAGCAGGTAGTTGAAATAACACCTCTAGCTAGATGGGATTAAAACCAAACATAGTTGACAAAAGACTAAATTGTTGTTGCCACACGTGCATATTTTTGTGAAAGAAAAATTAGAAACAAAGGAAATGTAGACAAAGAGGGAAACCCAATAATTTCCTTGATTTAAATTTCAATATTAGAAATACCTTTTTTTTTCTTTCTAGAAACATAATTATCAAGGGATACATAAAATTCTGCCAATTTAGCTTACAGTGCTTCAGTAGACTACCACAAATTCTCTCCTATTGATAACAGCTGCCCGTTTAAGAATGAACCCTTCCTTTTGAAAGTAAGATGTAAAGCTTTATTGAGTATTTCAAAACTAACATTCCTTAAGTGGCCAGCTTAAATCAACGGAGGGAAACTTTGTAAGCTTTTAGGAAACACAAGACATACATAAATCAACAATAGAGATTCGCCTGCAGTTTGATTAGGAGGTTTGGATACATTCATCATACAGTCCACAACTGCCTGCAAGTCATTAAATCCGAAAAAGACTTATTCGCCTCTAGCTTTTTAGATAAGGTTAGGAAACTTACAAATTCCTATTATAATTTAAATCGGACATCAAGTGACCCTTTTAACCCATGCTTCCGCTAATAGCGTTGTAGATTCTAGAATACATGTTGGGTTGCTTTCAAAATATATACACTTTCTCTATCAAATTGACAAATATTTCATTCAAATAAGAACATTGTGCTTCAGCTTAACAAAGCCTACATGTTAATCGCTCATACATACATACATAATTGGTCATTACAAGCCTTCAGTCAGGCTTCTAGCTTCTCACACCACTTATGTTGTGTGTGTTAATTTTATACATGAGTAGCGGGACCTACAGTTTAAAGTCGACTCCGAACTACAGATTTTTGAGAAACATTACGTTGCAATATTATTTTATAATCAGAGTCGCCCAAGAAAAATATTTTTCATATTTCGTTTTGTTCGCGAAATCTGACCTGGGGGTTGAACCGAGGCCTCATGATGATTTTCAAATTAATAATGTAATGTTGATTGTAATTGTAAGCAATTTTTAAATATAATTTCATTGATTCATAGCATTATACTTTGGAGATATTATGAGTTTTATTGTCTTGTTGTGTTATTGATGATGATTCATTTTGTTTTCAATGCATTTTTCTATAAATATCAGTTATCAACAGATAATTTTCGACAATAAGCGAAAGTAAACGCATAAACAACAGGGTTTTCCTAACTGCTTGTAATTGCTACTACCCAAAAACAATTCAGAATCAATTATGCAATGCAAAGTACAGAAGAACTTTATTTTGTTTGGTTTCAACAGACTTCCGATTAAATAGTTGTAAAGATAAATGCTTGTTATGAAAATTTTTTTGAAGTTTGTTAAATGATTTATAAAATATATTCTATATTTTAAAGATAAATATGTATTTATCTATGATAGTTATATGCGTAATAAAAACACTTTCAACATTTTAAAATTCTTTACATGTTATCCCCCTTTTTCGAAAATAAAATTCATTTTTATTTAAATGCAATACATTGTGGTGCATACATACTTATACTGTTTGTGGAATATAAAATGAGAGATTGTATGATAATTTGTTTTATAAATATACACCTATATACATACTTGCGTTCTAATGATTGTGGATTCTAGTTCATCTTTTTTGCAATTTCAAGATGTTTAAGAATATTTCCTTTCATTATTTTATTTTTATTTTTAAATGCTTGAATTTAGTTCTTGTTTTTAAAATACTTTTTAGAATCTACACAGTATTCGCTTATGGATGAGAGGCTCCTAAAAGTATAGAAAATTTTCCAGCATTTGTTTTGAAGCGATCGAGTGGAAGACGTTTAGAGATTTTCCTACTCTTTATGTTAGAAATAGGCCATCCATTGGATATGACTGACATTTTCTATTATCGTTTCAAAGCCAATAATGCTTTGCCTACTATTGAGCATTTACTGTAAAGTCTCTGTTTCGGCTCTAGCGCGTGTTGCTGGTTCCCACTATTGCAGCACTAGGCTTATTCAGCTTCTGTTGAGGAATGCTTAAGATTATATATTGTGCTGGTAGAGTTAATTAACGTCACATTCTCCACATCTTATACAGCGATAGGATGGCTTCGTCAATATAATGATTTGGTTGATTTTTCTACTTCTGTTTCTGTTTTTAAAAATATGCATTCCCGAAAGTAGTAGGGAACAGAGATTATCAATTTGGTAAACAGGATGGCCTCGTCAATAAAAGCGTGTTTCTATTTCTTCGGCAGTAGTGAATTGACCTACAAGAACCTTTAGCGTGTTTCAGGCAGGGATTTTCACAATCTTGAAGGCTATTGGGGTAATAGCTGCTGGTGGACTCGCTTCAGATTCGCAATCTTAGCGGAATGCTGGGTAATGAGACGGCGGATGCTCTCGCTTCGGCGGTAGTGAATTGACCAACAAGAACCTTTAGCGTGTTTCAGGCAGAGATTTTCGCAATCTTGAAGGCTTTTGGGGTCATAGCTGCTGGTGAACCCGCTTCAGTTTCGCAATCTTAGCGGAATACTCGGTAATGAGACGGCGAATGCTCTAGATAGGTTAAGTTCTTTTTCTTGGGACGATATAGTAGTTGGACCTGATTCCCCAATCTGCCACCTCTACGGCCTCATCAATGGATGGGGCAGGGTGGAAGAGTAGAGGCGTTGGGAGAATGGATCGCGTTGTTATGTTTCTAGATGTCTATGGCCTGCTATAGATAGTGTTAGAACAGGTGGTATGCTACTTTAAGTTTAAGGTTAGTTATTGGATTTATTACGGGGCACACTGTTCTGTTCTGTTCCAGATCCCAGCCGACTATTACAGGGTTTGTTGCAGTGAGCAGGAGTTGGAGACTATCGAACAGCTTTCCTGCAACTGTCTAGCCCTTAGTAGGTTGATGTTGAACACCCTTGGCAGGGGCTTCTTTGAGGGTTTGAATTCTGCGTCGAGAGCCGGCATCAAGGCTCCCCGGAGATTCATTAGTAGCTTGAGCTGGATGAGAAGTGCAAGAGCTTTAGTAGTGTAGTCGAGCTCTCTATTGCGTGTTTTGTGTTAGTGTTGGTCTTTGTGCTTGTTGATCTTCCTACTTCCTCTCCTTTTTTCCATCCCCTCTTTTATCCTCTCACTTAAAGGGCGTTTTGTGCAATGGGTCAACTTGACCTCCGGGTACTGTAATTGTCTCATTTGACAAGTACACGTCCTCTAACCTAAAAAAAGAGCCTTGTTTGGTCATCAATGCTGCTTTATGTCTCAGTTGTAAAATTTTAAATTGCACAGAAAGAGCCTGTATTGTGGTACTCTGTTTGGATTAATGGTTCTATTAATGCAGTGTGGTAAGCGCGATGGCAACACCGTTTTCGGTTAGGTCGCCAGAGATATGTACATTCATGGAAACGGAATTAATAGCGGGAAAGTGAGGTTAACAGTTAAGTTGCCAGAGGCGCGAGATATTATTATGATTGGGGTCCCTTAAGCAGGCTAGAAAGCATTACTTCTTTAAAATCATTCTGCATATTATTAATAATTTCCTTTTCTTTGTTGTTTATTTTTTCCAGACTAGTGTCTACTCTCAATTCCCTAGTATTTCTATGAACTCCTCAGCTGAGGATATTGTTAAACTACAGAACATGGTCACCGAAAATATTCAATTGAAAGGTACGTAAGATTTCCTCTGCCATATCATTTCATTCATTATTAAACATTTTCTATTTGCAGTTATTTTGGAGAAAGTAAACAATACAATGAGATTTTTCCATAACAGTTCCTTGCAATGGCAAGAAAAGATGATCACCATGGAAACAAAATACAAACAAGAGCTGGCCAATTGTCACAAGGAAATTGAAATGGTAATTGTATAATATTTTCATAACTACTGATGTACACTGCTATTGTTTTTAATTTCCAAACACAAAAAGAGTGTAGATCCCCTTTTTTTGAAAACAAAATTCTACACATTTCTGAATTATCAAATGAATAATAAATAGTATTCATGTTAAAAGTAAAACAATACATGAAAGGAATTTAATGTACAAAGTTTATTGTCATTAATAATAGATTTGTTATCAATATATAATACTAGATGTGTTATTGTTATAATAAACAAAATGAATGCGCATTGTTCGTGTCAGAATTTGTTTAAAATTTAACTAGTAAATGTAGGCTAAAGATTGTATTATGAAAAGTTGAAATAGAAATTGTTTGAAGAAACTAAACAACATCATATCAGAAAACTATATTGATGTCTTTTTGTGCATTTAGGGCGTGTTTCTATAAGACAAATGGTTTCAAACGAATACCTGTTTGTGTGGAATATGCAAACAAAACTGAATGTTTTTCTATACCAACAGATGGTCGTCTGAAACCATTTGCCTTACAGAAACAGGGACAGGTTATTAATATCAAGCCAAAATCAATTAAATTTCTTTTCGACCTTTAGACAAACTATTTATTATGTATGGTCTTTTGTTGAAATTCTGAAAACCTCATAAAATTTTAATCATCAGGAAATTATTCACAATAGCAGTGTACATCAGTAGTTATGAAAATATTATAAGTTTCCGTTTTATATGAATGGATGTTGTATGAAATGAAAAGTAATTTAAGAATTATAATAATTTCTTTATTTTATTTATTGTCTCTGTATACCAACCACCCTACACCACATATTTTTAACGCATAAAAATAATACTACCGTCCTTTTTGGATTGAAGGTTAGGCTAGAGGACGTGTATGTGCCATTGATACAAGTACTGTACTCGGAGGTCAAATTGATCCATTGTACTATGTACACTGCTGTTCAAAAAAATAGATTCACCTGCTCTCCGAAAAGTTTATTAGACATCTCTTATGCAAAGGAGTATATGTAAAAAAGTAACTGCACTTTGTTTACTGGCCTCTTATGAATATAATTCAGATACATTTCAAAAATTTGAAGCGTGACTCTTCTTTAATTAATTGCAAGATGTTGATCATGGTGAATCTATTTTATTGAACAGCAGTGTACGTCCAAAAGGAGAGAGAATAATAGGGGAGATAGGGCTCGAAGCTCTAGCACTTCTCAACCAGTTCAAACAAATAATAAATCTACGGATAGCCTTAATATCGGCGATTGAAAATAATTCAAACCCTCGAAGAAGCCCCTGCACAGGGTTCGCAACCTCAACTTACTAAGGGCTGGACAGTTACAGAGGTGGTGTTCGATAGTTTCCAACTCCTCCTCGTCTTAACATACCCTGCAATATTCCGCCTGGAATCTGGTACAGATCCTTGTCAGCGATCTAATCTCGCCTGGGCGCCGTAATAAACCCAACAACTAACCTCAAACTGACCATATCCAAGCCCAGCAGCGAGCTTGTACTAACTCCGTCAATAGCAGACCACAGACACCTAGAAACATAGCATTCCGATCCATTCTCTAAGCGTCTCTGCTCTTCCTCTCTGACCCATCCATTTAAATGAGGCCGTAGAGGTAGCAAATTAGGGGATCGGGACCAACTATCAAATGGCTCTCAGAAAGTAAACCTAATCTAGCGAGAACATCCGTCTCATTACCGAGTATTCTGCTATGACCCGGAAACCAGCATAGACGGATTCGGTGTGGTGAATATGTTAGAACGAATCAGATGTAATGCATGTGATCGGCCGATTTTCTAATGGAATGTAATTTCTCTGCTGTTGACCGCAATGTGTTATCTTCCTTCAGGTCATGGTAAACAGTATTACCCCCTCTCAGACCAAGAATGCTGATTTAGGCATTGTCATTAGACTTCGTCTTAAGTAACCGATTTCATCCGCTTCTGAAAGGATTTGTTGTCACTGAAATGGACTTGATTGGATGTCGTTATTCCATCCATAAGACTTTCTGCGTTTACTAGTTGTGGACCATCCTAGCTCAAACTTTTATTGAATGATTACAAAAAGTTTTTGTGCTACATTCAGCTGTCATGTCATTAAAGCTTCCAAGATGGTCGTATAATATGATTTGCAGCTTTCTTTTTCCCACAGCGCAATTGGCCGCAGTTGGTATTAGGCCTATAAACACTGCTAACTGCTGGCTAGCCTATATTTTGACTTTCTTAGAATATGTTGGACTCCTGATGAGGTTTTAAATAACTTTCGATTGCCTTAAATACATGGCAAACGTGATCTCAAGAAGCTTCTGAACTAACGACAACGACTCGTATCTCTCTTTATTAATGTAACTGCCTTGGGAGATCATTTCTTTTGAGATCTCAATAGTAACTCGGATGTGATTTTGAAATAAATCAACAGTTCTCAGTAGGGCTTCAACTGTGTGGTGTAGGGTGTCAAATAGTTTTAAATTTCAGTAATATTTTGGCCGCGGTTATATTTATTTACATTTCAATATTGTACATTTCATTTTCATAACAGCTACGCGAAACCAATAAAGATCTCCAGCCTCAGATAGAAGCTGTAGAGATTGCCCGTAAAAAGGATCGCGAGGAGACCATACAAAAACTATCTGAAAAAAGTTCTTTAATCGATAACATGAGAGCCCAAATTGTTAAACTGGAGAAACAGCAAATGGTAAGAAACAACACACATACATGCATACAAACTAAAACTTATTATATTTCTTTTATTCCTTTCCATTACCAGGCCTCATTTGAATTTGTCGATCAGATATCGAACAAAAAATCAACAGACGATTTCGATAAATATTACGTGCCACGCGCCGAACATGAACTAAAAATAAAAGAATTGGAAAGAAAATTATCCGAACTGTTGGCATCCAATCTAGACTTGAAAGATGTTGAAAAACAATACATAGACGAAATAAATTGTCTGAAAGTGACACTAACCTCGGCTGAAGAACTTATCAAAAACCATGATGCTACAATAGCCCAACTGGTTGCTAAAGACCATGAACAAATGCAAAAGATTAAAGAGTTGGAGAAAACTGTTGCGGAACAAAATGAACGCATTGTATTGCTTGAACATCAAAATGAAGTGCATCGTAAGGATTTCGAAATGGAAAAGGAGAGTCGTACTGTGGCTCTGAAGGAGAAACAACAAATGCTACAGGATTTAAAAAATTTACAGAAACACAATCAAGAACTTATCGAAGAGCATCAGAAAGTTGCAAGTAAATATGAAAAACGTTTAAATAGTTTACAAAACTCGGGTGCAAATCCGTGTTATGTAAGTGCAGCTGCAGCTGCTCAAACATACTTCAATAATCCGCAAAGACCCATACGGGTAAGCTCAGTTAGTATATTTAATTGGATTGTTTTAAATACAATTCAATTCGTTTAATTCGAATTTTTTTTCTTGTATTTTTTTTTAGAATTTACCTTCACCTTCTAATCAACAACAGCCAGCTGCTCCAATTGAGAATATGCAACTGTGCCCCATATGCAATAAGGCATTCAAATCATTGAGTATTTTACAAAGTCATGTTAACGATTGCATAGACAAGAATTAAGCATCATTTTCAAAATAAAATAAATAAAAATAGAGAATACGCCTAACAAACACAATCAGTTTTCGTAGAATAGCATGATTATTGAATTTACTAACCTATCCCCCTTACCATAGCCATTAATTAATTACACGAGAATTAAATCGTATACGCAGGCAAATGTTAAATTTAAAAATTAAAACCAATAAAAGCAAGTAAATGTAAATATATTTGTATGTACTTACCATAGCTCATGGCATAGTTAGGACGGAAAAAAGAAAGTTCTAATCGTCAGTGTCAGGAATAAGAAGAATAAGGTGTCATCACAAAGTAAACAAGTTCCAATCGTCAGTGGGGATAAGAATTCTTAGGTGTCACTAAGTAAACGAGTTCTATCATGCCTGATTCACTTTGTTTAGTAGTTGTATTGAAAGTTTCTCCCAAGCGTCCTTAAGATGTAGGGCAACTGAAGGAAATCATTCATTTCAATCGGTCTCAACTAGAGATCCACGGGGAGTAAGACAAAGGCCAACAGTAGCAATTAAATAAATGCACCATGAAGTGTGAGGGCTTTGTGGGCAGCTTAGTAGCTGTTCTTACGAATGGTAACCAGTCATAGTAGTTTATAAGCATTCGTCTCCTTTACATCATTATAACTTCTTCATAGGTTCAAGCACAACACCTTGTCTTTTACTGTTGAGCCCTCGGTAAGAGAAGGTTGAATACCATGGTTAGGGGATTCTTTGAGAACTTAAACTCTCTATCGTAAACCAGCATTTGGACTAATCCGTTCTCTGTTATGCTTTTAGCTTTATCTAGGCTTATTATTATATTCCCTATCAATTTTCGTTTTCTTGTTCGAATATTATGATGACGTCACACGTCCTCAAACCTAATCTACTACACAAAAGAGAATTTCTTCTTTCATAAATATCCTTTTTAAGATAGCAACTAAGTTTATAGCCAATTTAATTGGCTTTTTTAAATGCCAGGCAACGCATATGATTTCCAAACAATCACTCCAACATTCTGAATGTCTTTTCTCCGTTGATTACGGAGGAATTTATGAATGGAGCCACCAGCTGGGGATGCTCATTCCACATATGGTCCTACGAAACATAAATGGAAAATGTTTTCACTGATGGTTCGAACGAAACTGGACAGGATTTGATCCTTCTTTACGAATTGGGTGACAATTTCTGCATTTTCCAAACAGAGATATTTGCTGTTTTGAAGCCCTTTCGGGCTGCGGCTGGTAGGGCATTTTCAAACGTTTTCGTTGGCAGTAAAGCTGTCCAAACCACTCACGTATAAAATTAACGCACACAACATGAGTGGTGTGAGAAGCTAGGCCGTAATCCTGACTGAAGGGTTGTAATGGCCAATTATGTATGTATGGAAGATTATCCTAAGGGCAATAGGAATGGTTTGGTGAAAGTCCCGAGTGTTTCGTAATTGTAAGGACTCCATAGGAGCTACAATCAGATTGTTGACGGATCTGGCACAGTGGCTGGCCCGGCTTTTTCTAACTCCTCTGAAGGCAGTAGGAACGGTAAGTCGCTAGTGTTTCGTGATTGTATGCACTCCATAGGAGCTACAGGGATCTAACAGTAGCTGGCCCGGCTTTTTCTAACTCCCCTGAAGGCAGGAGGATTGATTTGTTGAACGTCGCAAGTGTTTCGTGATTGTAAGGACTCCATGGGAGGTAAAGTCCTTTGCATTTGTGAAATTATTTTCTTGTTCGATTGGTGAACTTAGTAAGCCTAACACGACCCTGGTGACTGAGTCTCTTACAGGACATTGTAATGTGAGAATGCTGACAGGGATTTGGTACAGTTTTTACACGAATGTCTGCAGGAAAGAGGAAGAGGATTTAAAGGCATTTCCTCTATGGCTGCACGGCTTTTTGCAGAAAAAGAAGGTTAAATACCCAAGGAGAAGGCTTCTCTGACAGGATACTCAGGCTATCTTGAGGTTTATAATGTACTTAAGCTAGCTGAGAAGAGTGTATTCATCCTTGCTTTGTTTTTTTACACCTTTTTCGTTCTCTAACTCGTTTCTTTCACTTTACTTCTTTACCTTATTAAAAGACGAACGCAATGGGTGCCAAGACCTGTGGGAGTTTTTGTATTTGCCGTTATGACTATACAGCGTCCTACGCACTACTTATATTCAATGCCTATAACAAAGTCTCAGCGTAAAACCAGGGATATAATGAGAATAGGAACTCTTCAGTTGTAAAACCATACTGCAGATACTGAGATTTTAATTTTTGTATATATGTATAGTATGTATTGCGAGATATATTGTGTTTAATGTATAAAAGTACACAAAAAAACTCTTTCCATATGTATAAAAGGAATATAATATGTAAGCATATGAATATTATTTAAATAACATGTGAAAGGAAAATTATAATTTGCTTATAATAGGCGGAGGTGCCAAAGACCAAATCCTTTGTATATCCTGATTAGCTACCAAATTGTTTAAAATGCGTAAATCTGCAAAGAAATTAAGGACATCATGAATAATTTTATATAATAGTTAGGAAACACAAGACAATCGTCCTGACTTACCATTTGTTTTAGCATAATCCTCCAGTATGGAACGTATAGATATTATGGGAACTGCACTGTTTATATTTGGATACACGATATTATCCACTTTAATGTTGCACACACATATGCCCATTAAGCCGCCATTTTCATCGAACATCGGCCCACCACTTTGGCCAGCCTGTACACAACCATCGGACATTATAGCTGCCGGTGTATATTTTATAATACGTCCTTGGAATATTGAGGGATTAAAATCGTATTTCAAATTGAAATTAACAAAATATGGAAAGCCCGCATTGTAGACTGTTTGTCCCAAACATGGTTTTGTTTGGGCCAAACGGACACAATAACGTGAAGGAATGTTTTTGGGTGTCGACAATAAGGCCACATCGAAAGCGGTATCATAATGGGGATTACGCCAAAGAACATCAGCTTCGAATTCGCCATCGACACCGCGACAGGAAACTTTCGAATTGACCTGGAATTAATATTATTTTGTAGGCTTTAGAAATGAATAACACTATGATTCCTTACTCTACCTGAAATACCACGTGAGAACAGGTCAATATAAATTTTTTGTTTTGCACTTTAACCAGTGTGCCTGTTCCTTGATTACCATTCGCTTCTATAACCACTAGAGTGCGTTCCCCTGAAAAATAATTCATTTTAATATTGAAAAATAACTTGAAATTTCATACTTTCCTTCGAAACTTACATGCAAAATTTGATGGTTCCCTGGGCAACATAACAGTTGTTATTTTTATGCCCAATTGATTCATAAAGTCTCTCAATAAATGTGCAAAATTGGCCGCCATGGTCATCTGTAGATTCTCATTGTTACGTTGAAAGGCAGTGCAAATGATGAGACCAATTAAGCGCCTAAAAAAGGGTGAAAGAAATTAATTCAAATCGATTCTTATTCTTAAGAGCATAATAATTTAACTTACAATTTACTATTAAACACTGCCGATCCTTCACAGCCCAGTGGTAAATTATTGGACAATACAAACAGTGAACAGTCTTTGCCTATAACATTTGAAATTTTGCCAATACTTATGGTCTTGTAAAAGTTCTCCATGCCAAACGGTGTACACATAGTTAAGACATCATCCAAGGGTCGTATAGGCATTGTGTATCTCAAATAGTGGGCAATATGTTCTAAAAATCTTTCAAAGCGTTCTGGCGATGCGGCAGCTTTAGCGGGACGCATTGTCAAAATAAGGAATGAAGTCAATAAAACTTCATTATGATCCTTGGTCGATGAATCGTTAAATGTAATCGAGTTTAAAACATTGTGCAGATTACGTGATATTTCCTTGGAACTGAAAACATACAACAGTTTTGCGCGATATCTGGTTAGTATGTGAGGTACATTAGCATTACGTTCGGTAACAGCAACTGGTAGTTTGCGGCGATCAAATGTTACTTGATAGCTTAGAGCATTCAAATGCTGGGCCTCTTCACTGTTGTCCTCTTGGGCATTGACCAAACGACATTGTTGCAATTTATGTATGATTTTTGTGCTGGCACAGACATTCTCGTTTGTATGATCAGCGACAAAAGGCAACATGGGTCGTATGTAAGGCTGTAGAATACAGCCCGAGGTGATAATGATCTCATTGTTAATAATTATAGCAGACTGTTTGGCATTGGGATGATTGCTCACCTCCAACAAGGCATGACGGATTTTTAGTAGCATGTTTCCCTGGGCTCTTTATAATTGTGCTGAAATTAATTACAATTTAATAGAAGTTCATTTTAATTATATTTTATTAATACAAAGTACCGTTCAAATGCAAAATATTGTTTACAATCCTTATCAATGACAAGAGTCCATAGGTCCACTTTTTTTCTTTCTTAACAAGTCATCTGCTTTATTTAACTTTTTGCTTAAACTTCTAAGAACTTTTTAACTTTATTAATCGTTTAAATTAATTTAAAAAAAACGAATTCTAATTATACAAAACTAGGTAAACTTGTTTCAAATATAAAAACAATCTATTTTAAAATCCGATGCAATTTTTTGCTTTGGAAGGAGAATTGTTTTGTTTTTTGTTTTGCTTATTGCAACAACAACAATGAAATACGTATAACATCTCTGTGTTAGTTTAACATAAACATTAACCAGCTGTACTGTAATTAACATGGTTGCCAAGAAAACGATTATTAGTCAACATATAGAGCCAACCATGTATAGTATAAGCGTTTTTATTACAAAATCGTATTGGCAACCCTGCTATTTACTGCCGCTCAAAGTTACAAGAAAATAACAAAAGTTTTGTTTACAAGTTTTGCAGAAATCAATTTTAAAACAATTAAAAACAAATTTATTAAAGCTTTTAAAGAATAAATAATTCGTAAAATGTTTAAATTATTATTAATATTGTGTGTGCTTATTGTATTGGTTAATGGTGTGGCCTACGATTGTTCTACACTTTTGATGGGCCAATATTTGTGTCCAGATCCTGGACGCAAACAAATCGATCCAAAAACTCAACAATTCTATGGTTGTCAGCAGTCTGGTGTGGCCAAAGGTATACTTTTTCTATAACTTTAATAAATTTTAATGTTTTTTGTACTAAAACATGATGTTTTACAGTTTGGTGTATAGCTGCCGACGGCATAGAATGCATAGGCACCAACAATAATACTTTTACCAAAGAATTACCCTGCAAATGGACGTAAGTTAAGGAGCTCTTTCTTTGCTTTCATTCGTACATATTTGTTAACATTTTGCCTTCTTATTCCAGCAATGGCTACCATTTGGATACCGTGCTTTTACTGTCCGTTTTTACTGGCATGTTTGGCTTGGATCGTTTCTATTTGGGCTACTATGGCATGGGTTTGTTAAAGGCCTGCACTTTGGGCGGTTTTTTCATTGGCCAACTGGTTGATATTATTCTCATAGCCTTACAAATAGTTCGACCGGCTGATGGCTCTCATTATATTATACCATATTATGGTGCAGGCGTTGATATAATCCGTAGTAATAATGAAACTTATCGAGTACCTCGAGATGATTGGTGAACTGGTTGCTTAGCTCATTAGGGCCTCAAAAGAGAATTATGGACTGTTCTATAAGTTAAAAATTCATCAAGTTTGTATTAAAGTTTTAATAACAAGAAGAACAAGAAGAAGAAGAAGATTTTCAAGACCTTACGATGGTAATAACTTGAGTAACATTTAATTTAATCTGTTGTTAATTTAAAAATATAAAATATTTTCGATATACAGGTCAATTCAAGAAATCATTTTTCATTGTTCAAGAAACAGTTTTTTTCAAGCGCAAGAATAAACGAATTTGTATACCATCAAGCAATTGCAAAAGAGTTAAGTTGATGTAAGTACAATAAAGTTCCTAAAATTGTAGTTAGAATGTAGTCCGTAGCAATTTTGAGAATTTAGGAATTAAAAATTCTTTAAACTGTATTGAGCTGAGTAGTAATAAATTTTATAGCACATCGCTGAGTAAGCATTTCTATTTTCTCTCGTACTAAAAGATGAATCATATTGATATCATATATTCAATAACCAATACATTGTTAAGCGGATAAGACGATGTGATAGGACACTAAAATGGTTTTCAGTTCCTCTAGTTTACCTACTGTAGCAGGATTTAGGAATTGTAATGTAGTCATCTACCGTGGCGTAGAAATAACGCCTGCTGTGAAAAAGTATTAACTTGCCTTAAGCCTTGTGGCGATGTATTTTTCTCATCCAGTCCTACTCTTTCACAAGACGTGTTCTCTGAATGACCTTCCTATGAAATTGTTGCTGTAGAGGTTATCCTATTTGCGCTGCGGAAGAGAATTCCTGGATGGATTATTTGGAGGAGGTTTTCTTGCTTTTTCGGCACATAAACGCGGGTATATATGCAACAGAGTCCCTAACGCACATTGTACTATGATTTCGGAGAAGGAAAGCCAATTACTCCTGCTCCATTCTGACCTGTAGCGATCAGGCTGGTACAGTATAATAATGTACAACTGGGAAAAGATTATTTAAGGCACCATAACCTGTTGCTCTGCCTGTGTCCAAAGTTTTTACGGTATTCTTGAGAATGAAAGAGTCGAGGCACCTGTGAGGTTCAATTCTTAGCCGATTAGTAATACGGTGTGTTAGTCCTGATTCTTAAATCTGTTATCCGTTTGTACTCTTTGCAATATGGGTCTTTGGAATGCAGGTGCTATGTAAATAGGAACCGTTATTTTCAATGGCGTTAAAATTGGCTGGCTGGAACTCAATAAGCCCAACAAGAGATTGATGACCGGATTCCTTATGGGACATTGTGAATCAAGTCACTGACGGGGATCTGGTGTAAATCACAGTCGGAGATCTGTAGAGTAGTAGGAGATGAGGAGTGGTTGGAGGCTATTGAGCATCTCCTCTGTGACTGCGCGATTCTTCGTTCTTGAAGAATATCTTGTGAGTGGACCTCTTAGAGGATTTATACACTCTGCCGAGAGCCGATTATATGATTCTCCTGGGATTACGCCGGCTGATTGGTGTACATTTATTCCTGCGTAGCAAAATTCTCTTTGTTTCCTATTCTTTCCTTTCACCTCTCTATCCTGGCCCTCCATTCACTTCGTTCCTTTTTCTAGGAAGAACACATGACCACCAGGTATCCTTGTATTTGCTACTTTGATTGTACACGTCCTCAAACCTGCCTAGGATTAACTAAGATTATGAGACTACTTGCCTAGGATTTCCTAGGATTATGAGACTACTTGCCTAGGGTTTCCTAGGATTATGAGACTACTTGCCTTTCATTGCCTAATTATCCTGCATTGGCCAATCCTGGCCAATTTAGTTCCATCGATGCTAAAAGTCTCTATAATGTGTTTGGAACATCTAAATTGATTGGGATTGATTAATTCTACTTGGAGCTTATTGCTGAAATAGATCTGCGTTAGTGAGTACCTCTAGGTCCTACAAAACATGGATTTATCTCGGCTGCTTTTGATTTAACTGGATTTAAAATTCAAGTAAGAAGTCAGTAACTTCTTTCCGTTCTCTCTAAACATCTCTCTACAAATTTATACTAAAACTTGTAGGGTATTGCAATAGCCTCTTTAACAGTGTGTTTTTGGTAAAAAAAATTCAATTTTTTTCCGTTCCTATAAGTTTTCGTTCAAACAAATTTTATAAAAACTAAACACATACGCACATTAAATTATGTTCGACAACATTTATCGACAAACACCATCTCATTTGTTCGAATTTAAATTACAAGCATTATTAATTACTTTGATTTTCAATTATTTATGTATTACGTTAATGTCCACCATATCACCATAACACACCGCCCTGCCCATACACATATGTGGACGTGTTCGTACTCAAGAGTTTTTACTACACATTGATTTTATTATTGTAGTTGTTGTTTTATGTTTTCGAAATAAAGAAAAGAAAAAAATGGAAAAAAATTACTTTGCGCCAGCTTATGCTGAATGTGAAACTATTTTAGGAATGTAGCTCAAGCGCCCACTAACATTTGCCCTATGGAATTTCAATTTTAAGTAGTATTTTGTATCGTAACAAATGTTAGTGGAGAAAGTGCCCCAACAGGGGTGTTTTGCATACTTTTTACTGTTTTTTTTAAAGAATAATGCTGGTAACCGGTGCTTGTGGGAGAGGTCTCTTCAAGGGATGAATGCATTGATCACGCCTCCAAGGCTATTAAATAAACTCTAGCCAACAATCTTGGGTCTTCTCCTCTCACGCCAAGGCAGAGACGCAAAAAGTGCTCAACATAAGCCGGTTCCTCACAGTTGCATAAATAATGTGAAGAAAAAGGGCGTTCCTGTCCCACATACAACTTTTCGTCATCCTAATGAATTCAGTTCAAAGATTCAGGCTCCATTCTGTTCTAGAACGATCGATCTTAGGCCATAGAAGCTTGGAAATTCCTATACCGCCACTCTCTGTCTTAAAACCTAATCGATCAATCCGAAAAAGTGTTCCAGAGAAAGTCCATCTGACCGCTCCAACTGGTTCGCCCACTTCGTAGCGCCATTCCTTGCCAGATCATTTGCAATCGCATTGTACCTCCACTTTATAAAGTTTTGGAACCCAACAAGTTGTGACTTTGTGCCTGGCTATGGACCTAGAGAGGGAGAGGGCTAAAACCCCTCCCAAGCTAACATATTGGCCACTTATTGTTTTAAAGGCAGCTTGAAGCCACCATATTCCCCTTCGCCATTCCTTTCCAGATCATTTGCAATCTCATTGTAAGTACACTTTACAAAGTTCTGAAACCCAACACATTATCACTTTGTGCCTGTCTAAGGGCCTCAAGAGGGAGAGTGTTAAAACCCCTTCTACTTAAGCCACCATATTGCCCGTTGTAATCCTTTTCCAGATTAGTTTCGATGCCTGATCGCTTCTATCTCAGCCTGGAATATACTGCAATCAGTAGAGAGTCTATAGGACAACTACATACAATCCCCGAAGCTGACTCCCGAGCCAGTGCAAGCTTCTATTTTCGTATCATTTGTAAAGATTGCTTGACCTCCAATTAGACTGCTGATTCACAACACTGCTCTCTGTCCGGGAAAACCACTACAGTTTGCTGAAGTCACATGCCTTGAATACATAGTTCGTGAAACCCGAATCCGTATGCCAAACTCTCCTATCCTAGCAATATCCCTTTCAAATAACATCAAAAAGTTGCTTGTTGCTACCACTACCACCATCAGAAGTATTCCAGTTTCCCAACAAAGGCGGAGAAGTGATATGTTTGAGGTAGACATCGTTACACCTTATTTAGCAACTGGCCAGTGACTCTATGGCCAATTTCAAAATCCTTCTGACTGTATCTCATCCTTTCAAAGGCATATACATACCTTCAGATTCCTGCATTACTACCACTTGGGTATGCATCCCCATTTTGAAATATAAAACAAAAACAAAATGTAAACCCAACGCTTTACATTGTAAATACCCCACTACATGTGGTTGTTGCAAAATGACAACAACCTGTTGCTCATATTATTTCTGTATGTGTATACAACAACAACAACATATAGCTGCAACAACAATTGTTGCATATTAAAAGCAATAAGAATTGCTTTACAAAGTGACAGAAGACACATTTCAATAATAGTTCTTTGAAGTCCAGAATGACTTGTGAATGGGAATCCGACCTAAATGGTAGCAGTAGCTGGCTAAGGTGGTGCAGATTTCTTTTCATTTTCATTTGCTAGCTTCTGTTGTTAGTGTTGTTGTTGTTGTTGATGTTTTTCCATATCGCAAATTGTTGAACAAGATCAATGTGACAACATTAGATTGACAATATATTGTGTAACTGATAACAATCAAAGAAAATCAATATCTCTACTGCTCTAATAACAGTTGGTTTGTCTAGTTGTCTGTCTATCTGTCTGTCTGTCTGTCAGTCAGTCTCTCAGTTTGTCAGTCTAATATGTATGGAGAACAAGTGCAATGACAATTGTTGTTGTTGTTGTTCGGGACGAGCTACTTATAGATGATTTATGCGCTTGAGAGTGACATTTCTCCATGCGATTGCAGTTTTTTTTTTCTTTTTTTTTCACCCAAAGCGACAGAAATCTCAGAAATTAATACAAAAAAAAATACTGTTGTTGGCGCCTCATTTGCATGGACTGCACGTGCAATTTTACTTTTATTCACATAGAGAGCAAAGTTAGAATGATAAAGAACGGCTTTGACTAGGCTAACAGAGATGTCAAGTAATGCATTCTTCGTTGGCATGATGTGGTAGGTAGCTTGAGGCGGTAAAACGCCTAGTTATTGGAATATCGCTTATTTTCAAGTGTATTTTGGTTGATGTCGGCTTCCTAGGCCTTAAGCTTTCCCCTCTAATGCCTTCTTTATTATAATATCAGGCTTCTTATAGTACGGCTGGTTCAAGTTCGATCTTTTGCCTTAGATTTGGGTTTAGTAGGAGTTCTTCGTTGACTAAGTTCCAGAGATCCATGCTGTTGAGCAGTTGTATTCGAAACTAGTGAAGTTTCACTTTCACACAACACAGTAAACTTCACATATGCATGAAATATTCTAAGCTTCCTATGTCTGTACAGTTGCAAGCTTCTCATAGTAATTGTAATCGTTAGAATACTGTTCTACCATTGTCAGGCCTCCTGTTTGCGTTTGTTTCTGTGCGTCCATTCGTAGTGATTAACCTCTCACAACAATCGGCATCAGGGCTTTGCTTTAAAGCTGACTTCTTGACGAAATATGACTCCATTCTTTCAAATGACTGCCTATAGGGCTAGTATTGCTTGATTTAAATTATTGCCATAAACTAGGGCTGGGATTTTATATTCAAAAGCATTCGTTTTACAATACGAGTACATTTTTGAATTTATTTATTTCTCTACACATGCATTCAAACAGATGGGTTTATCCAATGGTGCTCTCTGTCAATCAAAATTTGTTGCAAACATTTTTGTTTTTGTCACAATAAAGGTGTATCCTTGTCACATTTGTTCTGTAATAAATCAGAATTTCTATTCGTAAAACTGATTTATACGCCAACCATTTCGAATACATGACACTTTTCCATTGTAAAACTAGAAATCAAATCAAATCTTAAATGACAGGGAAAATTTTAAGCGATTTCTTAAGAAATGTACAAATAAATATCGCTCTTCTCGAATGACACTGGCGATAACTGTGGTAATAACATACGATAACTAATTACATGCTTCTGTGGATTAATCCTCTTGAACTGAATGAAATACCATCACGTTTATGGCAAGCATTAGTGAATTTGTTTTCGCGTATGTTCGCAAAATACACAGAAAGAGAGAAGACTTTGAAACAAAAAAAAATTCTTGACATTAATTTTTGTAAGAAAACGAACAAATCTTTGATTCACCCACTTAGTGAGTGATAAATTGAATTGAAAATATTTTCAATGACCCTGGGGGAATTCACGGCATTCATCATCATCATCTTCATCATCGCCATCATCATCATCATCAAGTAGGGGGCATTTGTTTTTGTTCGTTTATGGTCATTGTCTTTGCAGCTGAATACGTAGACTTCTTTGTCTAAATAGTTGCGTTTCAAAGTCTATTCAAATAAAATAGTGACTAGACAAAATGTGTGCATATGTGTACATATTTTCTATTGAAACATTTGCACACTCGAACACCCTAGGAAGTAGCATCGGTATTCTAATTGTAATGGGAGAATACCCGGCAGCAAGACTGGTCGAGGGACTTAAAGCAGATTATCAGCTACTGGCTGAACGTTTGTGAAAACAGGTGATGATATGGCTGATCATGAGAACACAACAAAAGACTGAAGAGTGTCTTACTAGCCGAATATGTAACACGAGCCAAACAGTCGCTGATGACAGTTGTACGGGCAGACACGCTGATCGATACAACATTTCCAAGAAATACAGGCAACTGTTTAAAATAAATTAAAGTCCACATCAGCAGACAGACTGCAGCTGAATATAGAGCACTAGCTAACCTCCTTCAGGTTGGCATTGAAATTATACCAGAATTTCTATAGCCTCACACATCACATCAGTCAGGGAGAAAGAAAGTCTGCTTCTAACTTCAAAAAAAGGAAATCATGGCAGCCGCGAGGATTTGAACAAGATAGCAGAGTGCTACAATTTTTATTTCACATCTGTACCGAAGCCTAATGGGAAAGGGCATAGCGGATTTTTTTTTTCTTTTTTTACGCCGAGGAGGGGTGAATGTACCTAACCGCACCATAGAGGAAGTCGTCACATCCTCCGTGTGTGAGGCCCTCACCCACTAAATTCCCCCCACTCGTCTCGTGGACTCGTTGTGCCCACTCCGGAACTACGGTGGTACTACTTCGGAGTGGAGTCCTTTTGGCCCTTTGGCCCCTGCTTGTTGACATCTACGTGTCTCCTCAACTTTCGACACGCAATCCGGACGAGGATATGAATAAGCAAAGGGCATAGCGGATGGATTGCCTAGATATGGTACAACTTTCGGATGAGTTCACTACACTGCGGAGCTCATTGAAATGCAATAACAGGTTCCGTTAATCCCTTGTATGGGTACCTTCGGATACGGGCAAGATAGCGCAGCAAAACTGGCAAAGGATAGAGGAAAAATGAACGGAAAGACTGCTCAATTTCCAAATTCAAATGCTTAGCATAGTTGCCGTAGTCTAGTAGGTAGTGTGTTGGCTTATTACACGTGAGGCCATTGTTCAAACTCCAGATCAGACATCTCGAACATAACGAAATATGAAAGAATATTTCTACGGAGACTTCCTCTCTTAACAGATTACTGGCAAAAACTGTAAGAGTAAATAAAATTGCCACGAAAAGTTTCTCAAAAATCTGTCGTTGGGAGTCGACTTTAAATTGTAGGTCCCCCGCCACTCATGTATAAAATTAACAAACACAACATACAGGGCATACCCGGCGAAAGGAAAGATGAACGGAGGCAGAGGATAGTGAGAAACTAGGTTGTAATCCTGACTGAAGGGTTGTAACGACGAATTATGTATGCATGTGTGTATGTTTGTATATTCTGCAGGAGCTATATGGACAAAAAAGAGGAGTAAACTGCTCTTAATTTCTTGGGCTCCATCCCTGGGCCCGATATTGTAGGAGAAGCAAACATCTGGGCTTCTACTAAACAGAAAATCCTACTGAACTATACAGGATAGCTATTGTGTGTCTAAATGACTCCATCAGCTGGAAAACTGTGGCAAAACAAGGGGCCACATGTCACATTGATAATTATCAAACCTGTCTAGCTACCTTAAGTTATTGAAAGTGGATTGGAGATTCAAAAAATAATAAGCAAGCTTGCAGTCATAAAGAAGCAGTTACTCTGCGCTTTGGAATAAAGCAGTCAATAAAGATTATTGCAGCAGCAGAATATCGTATAACGTAGACGGCGATATTTTTGAGAAGCCATGTGAATCTAAGAGAGGTATAGAAAACAAAGCTCATTATTTAAAAAAGTCTATAAAAAAATGTTTAAAAACTCTAATCTATCCTTCAGCTCAGTTAATCAATAAGAAGGAAGTTTCCTTTATTGCGCTGCCTACCTTATATGCTTTAAATTGTTTATCGCTCACACATTATATCGTCGTATTTACCACACCATGAGCAACAATTGCTATTTCCTGAAACCCCCCATACAATTTTAAATTCATATTTTAATATCACAGTGCCAGTATTGAAGTTCAATATTGAAATAAATTTCTTCTCATGCCATTCTCTTGCCATTAATTTCAATTGCAATTGACTTGACTGGTCATCGAATAATTTAACCCGATAGTATAGAGAGAGTATCGATAACAAGGAATTAAAAAATTGAATCCCATTTTTATTTGCCATCGTTTTTTATTGTTTAAACCCACTACTACTGCTGTCATATAGGCTCATAATTGTGAATAATTTAATATAATTTTCTATTTTTTCTATTGTTATTATTATTGTTGTTGGTATCATTAGAATATAATTTGTTTCAATTAGAAATTCACTTTTTTTTTTGCTTTTTTTTGTATTCTATACTAATCAAATGATTAACATTTATACGATATTTCTTATAAACAACAACAATAAGAAATAAAATCGTATTTGAATAATGCATTCAATCATTCATTATATCATTCATTCAATCACTCATACATTTATTGGCTCATTTATTTATTCATTTTACGTACTGTTTTCAATTTCACACTTTGCCCAGACACATACAACAATATTTGTAATGATGATGACGAGTTGGAAAATTATTGATGCTGTGTTGTTACTGTCAGTTCACCCTACATCCAGCTATTCAGTTTGTGTCCTAAAACAGCGTTCATTACATATCCTTTAATTATATCCTTTGTAGTTTGTGACCTAAGTATACTTCCCGATTTTAAAGAAAACCCAACAAAATTTCCCTAAAGCCATCCTAAGTTCGAAAGTCCTGCTGCTTATTGAGTTTCCTTATCTTAATATCATTAATCAAGTTCCCTAAGCTATTACTGCAATGCAAGGGAGCTAGACTAGGGCGACCATACGATCTATTGTACTGCCAGACATCAAGAAATTCACCCAATAATGCCGGAGGCGATGGTATTAAAAATGAGAATTAGACAGCCTCAGCGAATGCAAATAATAACAACAATAACAACAACAATAACAACAACAATAATAATAATAACAGCGTAAATCCAAAGCCACGTAAAGTAATATTGGCACCATTGGGCATGGCTGTCACACTTACATACGTACAATGACTGAGAAAATACTTGAAGACTGGGCTTCTCTGTAATGTCTCTCCTAATTCTGTTGCCCTCACAAACCCCAGAATTTAATTTGGTATCCGTGAGTTTACACCCTTGACTAGTAGTTGATAACTAGTAGTTGATAACTAGACGGACGTCGCTTCATTCTAACTTATTTTAACGCCCCCTAGATTCTCATCGCCGAATCTACACATTGGAGTTGAGCAAATCCCTATTTTGAGTGAATGTGCTTTGAGCCTACTGTGCCAGTCAAAAGTGCGGTCAGTGTCCTCAAACCGCTCTTGACATAGTCTGATCGATGTTTTATAGTTGTTGCAAACCCATTTGTCTTGAAAAGACTCTCCGACTCCGTTCATCTTTCCTTTCGTCGAGTATACCCTTTCAAATATCTCTTTGCAATCCATAGAAAAATTCTGGCCCTGTCAGTGGCAATGCTGTGAATTCCCATATGGAAAGTGACCCCATTTTCCCTGCCTAGCTTATTCGGCTTGTCCAGATAGTTCCATAATATTCATGAATTAACATTCACATGAACCAAGTGCTCGAATGGCGACTTGACTGTTCAATAGTATTGTCAAGACCCGCCCTTTGTATCTTCTTTTCAAGTTGATCTAAACAGATCTTTAGATTGCATAGAAGATAACTGCAAGTTTTCGCATGGTTTCCGCGTGTTTCAGCCTGGGTCGGAATAGCCTCACTCCTGCCCATCTATGTCTTCGAATCATCCACTTACCATAGAATGGTCCTCCTCTCACAAGGGTATGTATCGTCCTAATTGCTGTATTCACTCGGAAGCATTTCTTCAAAATCATAGGAGTTTATTGGCAATGTCCAGGGGATGCTTAAGGATTTGTCAGTTCAGAATGCCCCTAGATAAGCCTCGTCTTAGAGTTTCCTTTATTATCCCAACAATAGTCTTACTCTGGGCCTCACTTCCATGTGCAAAAGACTTAAATCCAACAAATTTTTCAGCGTCGCTGTAATATGGGTCTTTGCTATCCCGATTAAAACAACTTATGCAACTCCATCTGAGTTGTTTTCAAATTCATTCTGCCCCATACGAAAAAATTGGAGTGAAAATCATGGTATATATACAGCCTCCAATTTTTGGATTGCAACTCAAGATTTTCCTGTAAGCTTTCAGCATAACATTGTGCCAGCTTGGCTTTCCTAAAAATGCTTTCTGTAAGAGCATTTCATGTCAGTTCATTATTCAGGAATATTACGAGATATTTAGTCTCCAGTTTCCTTGATATTACCTCACCCAGGAGACGAACATTCTTTCATTTTCTCCTTCTTGTGATACAATTGTGATTTTGCCCAGGTTGAGGTAGGTTGGAGTGGTAGCCTTGATACCAAAAGTTTACTTGACCACGCATATCAGCCCGTTGTGAAGCCACAGAGGGATTTGGAATATAAAGTTTGTATCATGCAAGTCAACATACATATACATAATTGGCCATTACAATCCTTCAGTCAGGTTACGGCCTAGCTTCTCACACCACTCATGTTGTGTGCCTTAATTTTATACTTGAGCGGCGGGACCTACAGTATGCATGCAATCCAACACGATACTCAAACACTCACTGTGATCTCAAAGTCGAACTGCACACTTTCGATAGAGTAGCACATAGTCGAGCACGACTGACTATAGAATTTTTTGCTGTTAGCATATCATTATTGTTGCTTTTATTTTTCTTTTTGTAAGCTGCGTGTCAATTCACTTTGTTTGTTATTATTGTTGTCGCTAATTTGTTTGTGTGTTTTTATCAACATATTGTATATTGAGTTTTTAGACAATTCTAGTCACATCGTACCCCCACAGCAGCCACAAATTGCTCGGTAATAAAAAGTGTCTGAAAACAATGAAAGCTATTAGCAAAGAAACGGGAATGGTGGGTCGGCTGGACGTATGAAATGTCTATATCGGAAATGCCAAAAACATTAAAGAACAACTAATAAAATCCATATGTTAGTGAGTGTGTGCGCCTCTAAACGATAAATAATATTTTCTATTGTATGTGCAACAAACATATTCGCAGAAAGCATTTGCATGGGAAAATGAAAGCTATAGGTGACTGATAAATGTACCCTACGCTAGCAGGAACTAGTAGTCGTGACACTATATTGTATTGCCCTTTGGGTCATTCAGTATTTGCACTGACAATGTGTATATTCCATGGTGCATCCTATTTGTTAAGGAATCTTTGGAAATCCTTTAGTGTTTGACTTATAAACAGGTTGCATAGTAGTTTTCATACATTTTTATTTGACTTCTGTTTGTTACAAATCATGCAACTTATCCGCCATATCCTATCTGTATAGAGTACTGCATACCGTATCATACCTATAAAGAACTGAAGTAGTTTGAAACATATGCAGGCAATTTCGTTTTGTTTCTCTTGCAACAGTGGCGATCGTTTGTTGACGTTAACGGCGTCAATGTCTGGCATGAGAATTTGTTTGTCTAAATACAAAAAAAAGTGCTGAACTAAACAATAAACCAACAGAGACATACGAAAAATATACAACAAAATTACCGTCGTACCAACCAATTATACCACATATGATACCTTATACCACAATGTATTTCTCTTTCATGGAGGCTACATTATGAACTAATGAAGTACTCTACAGAGATTCGAAAATTCTCTTGAGAACTTGAATTTCAGACAGAGCCAATGAGGAAATATTTCTTAAATTTTAGAAGTCTTCAGTTCAACATTCCTATGACAGGATGGGAACTAAAGTCTACCTTGAGTTCGTCAATGGATCATGTATTGAGTATTAGTTCCCCAATGTTCTGTTCTAGGGCCTCTATTGTAAAGTAAATTATATGATTGTGCAAATCCGATGGTGAAGTCGCCGTAGTCTAGTAGATAGTGTGTTGGCTTATTAGTCGTAAGGCCGCGTTTCAAACCCCAGGTCAGGCATCAAATGAAAAACATAAAAAAATATTTCTTCGGTGACTTCCTCTCAGCAGATTTCTGGCACAAAGCTCGGGGAGTAAACAAAAATTGCCATGAAAAGCTTCTCAAAAATCTGTCGTTCCGAGTCACGACTTTAAACTGTATAAAATTAGCCCACACAACTAAAGTGGTTTAAGAAACTAGGTCCATAATCTTGATTGAAGGAAGTAATGACCAAGCATGTATGTGCATATGTATGTATATCCGATGGTGTAGTCGTTTTAGCTTTATGTAAAGCGTGTCATTAGAATGATTAAACTCTGGTTTGAAGCTACGTACCTAAAGTTGGCTGAGCAACAGAGTGTGAATAGGCTATATAACCTCGTCATTGAAATATTTGGACATAAGAACAGCTGACCACTCAAGCTTTAAGTGAAATATTGAATATAGAAAGTCGCCCAATACTGTAAATGACTTGAGAAGAATAAGACCACCGCTAGAAGGAGTTAAGGAGAGTAACAGGTTCTTACTGTCAAGGGTAACTAAATTCGTGTTACTGTATCAGCTCCTAGTAGGGAAATGAGTTGTAAAAAATACAATGAAAAGAAGCATGTGGTCTCTCAAACAAAGTAACAAAATGTCTGGCCGAACTATGCTGCCTGTGAAGATCGACCCAGACGAACTATGATATCGGAGCTATTAAAACAGCTCTGATGCTGAGAAATCACTGACCTGAGTTCATATAAACTAATTGCACCCGATGATGGATGAATAAGGAACGACTAACGATATTATTTTGCGCATACTAGCTCACCAAGATGCCTACGATGCCTCCCAACATATCTAAACTACGTAATATTTTGTGTATAAATTATTGCAATTCCATGCTCACTCAAGAGGAAGTAACAACAATGCCCGCGGTGCTCAATAGTCAATCGCTGCCTTCAAACCCCAACGACGGAGAAGCACGGAGGCAAGCTAAGCTATTAATTGGGCATGGTCTGTGTACGTTGTTGCCAGAATCCATAGAAGGCGCAATAAATAAAGAGATCAAGCATTATGTGTAAATTATTGCGATTCCGTGATCACTCAAGAAGAAGCATAAAATAATAGTGCTCGCATTAGGAAACGCAGTACTCAATAGTCAATTACTGCCTGCAGATCCCAACGACGGAGAAGCATGGAGGCAAGGTAAGCTATTAATAGGGCATGGTCAACGTTGTCTGTCACCAGAATTCGTAGAACGCGCAATGGACCAAGTGTTAGTATCTGTTTGGTAGTCTTAAGCTGACATTCTGGTAAACCTAATGCAAAGAAAATCCTGCTGCTGTCAGGGAAGTACAAGATCAAGGTGGAAATGACAAATGAGCTCTGAGGGACTGAAAGTTTCAAACATTAACACCAACTTGATGTACAACCACCACTACCTGTGTTCTAAATGTAGGGTATAAACAATGAATTGTACCTTTGATTGTTGTAGTTGTGCCCTTAACCAATCATCTTAATCAAAAAACGAATAAAACACAACAACAACAATAATGTACTGAATTGCTGTATACGAGCATATTGATTGTTACAACATGGTGTTGAACTATTTAAGTGAGTCATGCATCACCCAAAGTTAATAAAAAAAAACGCCACACAAACCTTAAATTATACCTCAATTGCCAGTCACAAACAACGTCCCAGCCCTGGCTACAGTCACTAAAGCGAAGTGTAAACAAAATTCAGAATATTACGAAAAAAGAAACTCTTTAAGAAACTCTTTACGAAAAAAGAGGAAAAAAGAATTTCTTTAGAAGGAGCACAGAACTATTATCGCTTGAAAATGAACGAGAGACTGACGGAGAGAAATGACGAAACCGTAGCAGGAGTATTAACATGAAAGCCCGACGTATATGCGGAATATGTGAACAATGAAGTGTGGCTGAACCGAATGGCTGGCTGAATGGTTGGCCATCGAAATATTGCAACTTCTTGATGGTCCAGCAACAACAACAACAATTTTGTTTTTTTTAAGTACAATTTATAGAAGAGCTAAACAAACAAACAAATAAATAAATAAGTGGACTGAGGCTGTGGCATACACTAAATATGCAACAGCAACTAAAACTATAAAAACAAACGTCCTACGAAAGCCTAAGGAATGTTTGTTTAATTGCCTGATGCCAGCCAGCCAGCCAGCTAGCCAGCAATCGAACACTATTAATGTGTGTAGAATTTTGTTACACTCAGTGAAATAAAATTAGTAAACACAGAACTACTATCACTTGAAAGTAAACGAGAGACTGACGGAAAGAAATGACGAAACCGTAGCAGGAGAATTAATATGAAAGCCCGACTTATATGCGGATAATGTGAACAATGAAGTGTGGCTGAACCGAATGGCTGAATGGTATTGTAAGAGATTTTTGTGTATCGATAGGTCGTCACCGTTAATGTATCTGACTACCTGATACGAATTGTCAGCTATCAAAGAACTGAATTCCAACGTGATGATGCCCATGGGTACCAGGACGTACTGATATTCCAGCTGTGCGTCTGAATGGTTAGGCGTAGTACCATCATCGAACTCTCTGATGAATTCTCCAGTATGGGAATCCTTTTAAGAACCTGCAAGCTTATAATTGGCAATGCGGTCATCGATTTAGTCAGCGACAGATGGGCCACAGAAAATTTGGTCAATAGTGGATGGACGATGCACAACAAGTCTGCTTCAACTGCAAAGAAGCTCTCTCAGCATGGTTTTCGGGGTCATTACGAGGCATTGCATTATGGACACGCATGTGAGGCTCATTGCTCTTGGATACCAGAAGCTGCAGAGATAAGGAAGGAGTGGAGACTATGCTACACCTACTGGGTACACGCCATTGCACTGCGAGTACGCATACGAGGCTCATTGGTCTTCTACACCAGAAGCTGCACATCAGGAAGAAGTGGATACTATTCTTCACTTACTGGGTACATGCCCGGTACTATCTCGTAAAAGGAAAAGATACCCTGGTGCCTACTATACTGGTGATCTGGAGAAACTGTCACGCACTGACAGTGGGTGATATCGGGAATGGGATATCATAGTAAACTGTGGTATAACAATGCTCTCTATGTAGCCTAAGTGTGTCCATATAACTTCCTTGGGTGGACAGACCTGCTTACCTGGTGTAGAATATAAAATGATTTCCGATTAATTTAAGCTTCAGTACTCCTGCTGATTTGGGCAGCTTTTAATTCGTACTTATTCCCCACATTACTTTCAACTTTCCATGATTCCTTTTTGGGGTTAATGGAATGACGTAAACAACTGAAGCAAACATACAAACACTTGTATGACTTCCGGTAACACATTTTAATTTAAAATCAACACACTTTTTAAATACATTTCACACCCATTTTGCTTCGAGTGTACGCAGCAGCACTCATTCACCACCAGTGGTTTAAAACACTTTTAAGAGGTTCAAAAAGAAAATTAAAGCAACAACCAAACCCATAAACACAATATTAATGCACCACGTAACGTAACGCCAGAGAGCCGCGAACAAAACGATCGTTGCCTTAAAAAGATCGTCGGATTTATCAGCATCAATAACGACAGGCATCAGGAACGAACGGCATGCCGCAAATAACACAATTGTTCATTCATGCATGGAACAGAAACAGCAAGCAACAATAACAACAATAACAACAACATCGATAACTATACCGAGTTTTATTTCGTTTTTTAGTTTTTTCTTTTAAATGTACACACATCAGTCAGTCCTTCAGTCATTTAAGCATTCAGTCATGACCATGTTTAGTTATGGCCTAAACAAAACGAAACAAAGAAGTCGACAGAAAAAAAAACAAAAAAAACTTTTTAAATAAACAAACAGAGATAAGATGTTAACATGGTCAAAACAAAGGCAAAAAAAAATGGGGGAAAAATAAAAATTTTGTCATGATATTGGTGTTTCGTTATTGTTGTTGCTGTTGTTGTTAAAAAGTCATGTTAAAAGCAGAAAAAGTAATTAAATTAATGAAAATAGACAAGAATTGTGAATGAGCAACACTCGTAATATTAAAACAGAATTTAGAAGAACGAATAAAAGTTAATTATTTGCCCCCTCGCCTCTCGCCATTCCTCTCTCCTTTTTGGGGATCTATTGACTCTGAATGTAGGTGATTATACATCACCTGAACCCAGTAGTCGTGATAGCGGGTGTCATACTAGAATTCCCAGCTGGTATTCTCTGCAGGTTCTGAGGAAGTGGTTTAGTGGGTGCCGTAGTATTTCAACTGTAAGGCCTATTGTATATCAGGTTTCCGCACACTGGCCCTTCCAATTCTATTGTGATGACAAACTCCTTCAAGTTCCTAATTAGTGTTCATTTTCATGTTTAACAGAATCTTCATATTGGATTCGAGATAATTTCCATTCTGAAGAAGTGTTCTTTGAGTCTACACTGGCCTGCCGAAAGTCTAGTTAAGTCCATATGCTGCTACTCTAAACTAACGAATAAAGTCGGCTTGAAATCTTTTCGAAGGACTTCATCTGAGGATAACTCTCCGCCTTACACTTCACTGTAGACCGAGTTAATGGCCATAAATCTCAATGCGGACCTGATCCTAAGTAATGGGTCTTCATTTTTTATCCTCTCTGACAGTTCAGGTATCAATTGGTTGGCATAGACCGTGAATCTTATAATAGGCGGTCACAGTAGTTTTGCATTAATTTCTTATGGACTACTGGTCTCAGGATGAATTTGTTAGGACAGGCACTCTACTGTCCTTTTACTATCGTATTCGGACTTACGTAGTCCACTGTTTTGAATTCACCCACTGATCGGTGGAGGCATTGTCGGCAGCGCCCATAGCCAGACAGGATCTTTGCGACATCATAGTTTGCTTTGCCGGGCGGTATTGTAATCAACAAATTCACTTTCACAGCATCTACGTTTGTGATTCACTTCTAATGCGTTTAGCTGCCGTTCTATATCATGAATGTTCCCTTGAATTACTTTCCTATGGCAGTTCTGCACCATGCGTGCTGTAAGCATGGATAAGCTACTTTGCGTGGGTTTCTGTTGGCATCTTCACGAATGTTAGTGCAACTGCCTCTTAGCACAATATAGACGACTGAAAACAGAAGCAGGACAGCAAACTTCTAACGCAGAGTGTCAATGGATATGTGTTATCTGTCTCTTCTCCTAATAGCAGTAAATGATGGGCGGCATATGCCCTTATTGGTGCTGAGTATACAGCTGATGGCGTATTCTGGGCTGAGAAACAATATTTCCTCCATTCCTTGCCAGAAACACTTTGTTGGAACTGGATAGGAAGCATATCAGTTCTTTAGTTAAACCCGAAGTATTGGAATACATGCGTTACTGCATTTATTTTCGAGAGTGACTGCGGAAAAACTTCACTCAACCTGTTTATGAGACTTCGGCAGCAGCTATAGGTAACATGTAACATTGAAAGCTGTTGTTATAAGCCCAATGAAAAAAGTCCCTGCTATTCTCTGTCGAGAGGCGACTTCAAGGCTCTCCATAGATTCATTATTAGCTTGAGCTGGTTGAGAAGCGTTAGGGCTTCATTATTGTAGTCGCGCTCTCCTTTTGTTTTTGTTGGTCTGTGTAATTCTTCCGCTTCCTATTCTCCCTTCCCTACTTCCTCTCCTTTTTCCTATCCCCTCTGTTATCCTCTCATCTTAAAAACGTTTTGTACAATGCGTCAACTTGACCTTCGGGTACTGTACTTGCCTCATTTGACAAGTACACGTCCTCTAATCTAAACCTAATCCCAATAAAGTCTTTAAGTCAATGACAGAGTTAAAGTAAGAGCTGAAAGAAAGCAAGATAATGGAGCACTTGAAAGGCAACTACAATTGAAAACTCTAAACGAACTTCAGGCCAAATAGAGTAACTCTGTGAAAGGAAGGAGTATAGCAAGATTGATACTAAAGATAGGTGAATAGGGCAGTACTACTAGTAAGGGAGGGGAAGTTGATTGCTACAGAACTGTGAATGTCTAGGCACAATCATTTCCGCAAATAGCTCTTTAGTATCGATAAAGGGAGATTGTTATATGGCGGTTGAGAGTTTTTGGAGGCAAAAATCATTTCATTTGAACGAAATATGGCGTGGTAAAGAAAATTGGGAAAAAAGTAGTCAAATACGCAGAGTATAATCCGAGAATAAAGAAGGCTACTCTGGGCAACGACATTCTGAGACGGGGATACAGAAATACGTAGAATTTACCCTTGAGAATGAAGAGGACTACACTGGACAACGACACTCTAATACACGGTTGGCGAAATGCTCAGCAGAAAACAAGGCAGGTTTTTATTGCATTCAATATTCAATTGTTTTATAGACCCCTGAAGGCGCTGTAGTCTAGTGGGTAGTGTGTTGGCTTATTAGACGTGAGGCAACGATTCATAGCCCAGATCAGACGTCAAAACGAAAATACGAAGAAATATTTCTTCGGCGACTTCCTCTCAGCAAATTTCTGGCAATGACTTCTGAGAGTAAATAAAATTTGCCATGAAAAGTTTCTCAAAAAAATCTGTTCGGAGTCGACTTTAATGTGTAGGCCCCAACACTTATGTATAAAATTAACACACAAAAGGTGTGATCCAGACTAAAGGGTTGTAATGATCAATTATGTTATGTTTATAGGCTTTTGAATTTGTATTCAATTTAAGCCTCTAGCGGATTATTTGCAATCAAATATTTTTCGTTTTTCCTCCCCATATTATTATTATTATTCCCGCCAATATTATTGTTATTAATTTTTCTAAACAATTAAAGTAAAATACAATATATTTTTGATTACAATTCAATAAATTTCCTATACATGTCTGCTTTAGCGCAGCTAAAAGTGGGAGAAGGGGAAGGAGCTCCAATAATATTTTATGGATATTGTTTTCAGAAAATAAACACACACAAAAAAAATAAAGAATATTTAATAGTTTATTGGAAGCATTCTCGTTAAGCAAACAATTGAATTTGATTTTATTTTTTTATTTAAAATTAGGCGCAATATCATGATAAAAACTTTAGTTTATAATTGTTTAATTATACTATAAATAACTTGTACTCATAAACTAAATAAAACCAATACAAATGATTGTAATGATCATATAAAGATAATAATGCTAATAATGAGGCTGCTGTTGTTGTTAATGATCATTATTACGTTACAATATTAGAGATGGCAGAGGCGGCAGGTATTTTAGTGGATTTTCAAATTTTGTGCAATTTTCTTTTGAAGTTCAATAATTAATGGAATTTTTAATTGGTTTTAATGTTTCAAATTAAAAACAGAAGAAAGAAATCTTTTCAACTTTTCAAATGTAGCAATTAATGAAAAATAATGTTATCGATAACAGCTAATGTAAGTGCTAATGTTAGTATAGTGATGGTATTTATTGTAAATTTTTTATTTCATTCACGTAGTTTATGAAAATATATTTCATTCGAATGTTTTTCTCACCATAAAATTCAATGCTAAATGAAATGTAATTTGAATGAAACTTTAAATAGGTCTTTTGGTATTAAAATATAAATTTCATGAGATTTATAGCTTTACATTGCTTGTGTAAAATAAAGAATGAAAATAGCTAAAAAAACAGCTTCATGTCAACCATAAAGTTATCGATTTAGCGATTTCAAAAGCTCCGGCTGTCAGCTGTTAAATTTTTGTCATCAAAAGTGTCATTTATTTAATGAAAGCTTTCCCATTTACAATCGCCATTTATATCGTTTAGTAATCGAAGAAAACAAAATTATGGTGGGTTCAGAGTTATCATAATGGACCTATTATTCAAAGGATTAGCAATGTTATGGAGAAATTTTAAGATATTGGAAGTTTTATAGATGTGGTCAGCCCTTCTGTTAGAGAAACGTGGCGATTAATACGAATGGATGGATTCCATAGTGTTCTTAGTTGTCAGGCCTACTTTATAGCTCATTATAGCATATTTTCCTGTATAAAGTCTACTGATCTTTATAACTCCGTAGATATGTTAGTTGGATACCAGAACAACAGACTTTCAATGCCGATGTTTTCGAACAAAATATTCTTCAGCCATAAAGCCTCAGTTTCTCACACGTTATTTACGTTAGAAAGCAGCAAAGTTATCACATATGTATGGTGTCGGAAAAAGCAGAAGTGATTGTCGTAAAGCCATTGCATTAGAAAAACAAGAGTGTTGGGTGCACATTATGGTCTGCAGGTATAAGTTTTTTTAAATGGCATTGGAAGAACTATTACCGTCAATTCAGAGCATCATGGCCATGTAAAAAGCAACTCTTTTGTTCTGAAATTGAACTTGACGACAAGTGGTTTCAATCAGATGGTTCCACAAGCCACAATACACAATCGATTTGGCTTTATCGCTTGAGAAGTTGCATGAACGGGTAATTACACGTTTCGGCAACAGCTATTGACCATTATGGGAATTGAAGACTGTGTCTACACAAGGCATTTGATAACCAATAGATCATTCAAAATATGCGAAAAAGTGATCGATAATTTTTGAAAAGTGCCGACAGCTGCAATCAATCCAGAAGTGATCAATCCAAAGTCCACGGTCTATTCAGAACTCTCTAACTACTCTCTGCTTTGCTGGTAACATCAATAATGAATATAATGGAAGATCAGGCAACGCCCTTGCTTATGAAACAGTGATGCTCAAAGAGCTTTTCACCATTCAGGCAAAGTCTGATGATAATCTTTTAATCTTGATTTCTCTCTGTATGATTGGGCTTACATACGACTTTTAGAACTTTCCTGGAGATTCCAGTTCATACCAGGCAGCATCAAAGCTTTGGAACAATAGTACTCAATGGGTTTCTCACCAATTTTCCAATTTTTACAGTTGTTTATAGGCAACGTCTGATGATAATATTTTAACCCTAAGACCAACCACCTGCTTAGCTAAAAAAAACCGAAATTCTTCGTATAATTTATCTGACGAGCTAAATTCGTCTTTCAGAACTTTCCTTGGAATTCCAGTGCAACACAGATTGTATCAGATCATCTGGTGAGTTATGCTACTTTGAGGCTTAGGATTTCAGTTTCTAGGTGAGATTGGATTAGATTTAGTGGACAGTGGACTTAAGTCGTCGTAGTCTAGTAGGTAGGGTGTTGGCTTATTACACGTAAGGCCCGAGTTCAGGCTAAAGTCGTCGTAGTCTAGTAGGTAGTGTTTTGGCTTATTACACGTAAGGACCGAGTTCAAACCCCAGGTCAGACATCAAAACGAAAATATGAAAACATATTTCTTGGGCGACTTCCTCTCAGCAGATTTCTGGCAAAAACTCTGAGTGTTGAAATAAAATTGCCATGAAAAGTTTGTCAAAAATTTGTCATCCGGAATCGACTTTAAACTGTAGGTTCTGACACTCATGTCTAAAATTAACACACACAACGTAAAAGGTGTGAGAAGCTAGGTCGTAATCCTGATCAATTATGTTATGTATGTATGTGAACAGACTATCTTAGTTCTTCCTTTGTCCGCTTTTAACTGCATTACGTGTCTAAACGAAACCAAATACCTCATGTCGAAGCTATAACTGAATAGCCTGCGAGTGCTCAGGCAACTGCCACGAAATGGACTGGCAACTAATAATTTCAAGGTGAAATCATACTTTTTCCTTCCCCTTTGTCTCTCTAGCAGTTACTGAGGAGGATAAGACTGTTATCGACTTTCTTTGTCAGTGCTCATCTCTTGCGAGGTGCAGATATAGGTTATTTGACTCTCCAACTCTTGGGTAGCTTGACGGAGCTATCGTCCATTGATGTCAAGGTATAGCCTCGTTTATCAAACTTTCTGGCTGGTTTTCCAGCGCGGTGTAGTCGTACTATAAGATGTGCAGACTTTGCCCTGACCGACTTCTCCCTCCTATGTCCGGAGGAACTTGGTCAATACAGGGACTGCGTTCACCCGTGGCGTCATAACGGGCCGCTATGAGTGCTCAAGTGAGCTTTTGGGTATAAAGCTACTACACTAACCTAACCTAACTTCTAGCACTTAAATAAAACCTTGAAATCCTGCAAATAAACCTCCAATCATACCTCATATTTCTTTTGTTCATTTATTTTATTTTCGATCATATCTTTCCAAAGGTCAGTTAATGGCCACTGTAGGTAGTTAGCATTACCTCTCTGTTACATTTTGTATGGAAAGTATGACTCATCATTTTAGCACTTTCATTTCCTATATGGCTTGTTGGTGTTGTTTTTTTTTTTGTTTTTTTTGTTGTTCGATTTGCCCACAGGGTGACAAAAACTACAGTGAACAAGCAGGTGCCATCATTCAATGTCAACTGGTCTCTTTGGAAGTTCTTTATCGTTGCGTTTTATCTGTAAAACTTGGCTGCAACTTGAATTTCTATTCAATTTTGTTATTGTTGTTTTTGTTATTGTTAGTATTGTTGTTGTTTTTGTGTGTTTTTTTTATTATTATTTAAACGCTTTTAAAGCGTTGATTGATTATATTTAATTGCTATTGTTGAAATACAATTACATGCCAACAATATATTTCTGAGTAACTTTGTGTGTGTGTATGTGAATGGTGCAATATATGTGTATGTATGCGAGAGTATATAAAACGTTTAAAAATACCCGTTGATTGTTGTGGCATCTAAAACGAATTATTGTTTTAAACAAAAAAAAAAAATAAAAATATTAAAAACAATTAAAAAAATTAAAAAAAAAATTCAAATTAAAACAAAACTAAGCGCCATGTTATATATTATTGTAGACAACAACAACAACTAAAATTCTCTATAAATAAGCGACCAGTAATAATAACCTTTTTTAATTCATACTCAAACGTTTCATAATCATTTTTGAATTTGATTGACGTTCTTTTACTCGTCAATGTAGACGAACGAGTTTCAACTTTGGATTATCGAAACGAAACTCCCACTTGTTAAGACCGTAAAAGGAGTGGTTGGCGGGAGAGATAAAGTAATCAGTCAAGACCTATTAATTTAATAGAGTTTTTGTTACTTGTTTTTTCTTTTTTTTTCTGTGCTTTTGTTTGTTTGAGACTTGAGATTGATGGTTGAGTTGCATTAATAGATTGGGTTTTATGAAATAAATACACGGAAATCATGGGAATTTATTTATGAGTTCGTGTTTACACAGGGTGTGGAAAATCAAAACCTATGCCAGAGTTTTGCTTCAAATGGGTTACTGGCGATATTTTGGTGAGTTTTAGTGCTCATCGAACTATAGTTTGGATCTAAGGTTCATAGGCTATCAGTAATGTTTACATAACGACGTCAGATTTCGAAAGTCTGATGCCTATTTCCGCTGTATTTTACACGGTTCGTTTGAACTTTGGTGAGACGTCCCATATTTCGTTACATTACACAGCAATCTTCCACACTGCTTTGGTTGTTCCATATTTCAGTTCTTTACTGGACAACCCATTTAGTGTTTCCCATATCTGTTTTCAGTTTATAAGCAGAGTTTGTACCTTATCCTCTCCAGGATCAATCGAAAATACGAATACATCATGGGAAATTTTATTGTAGAAAACTGAACGATTCCAGTACAGAACTCATGCCATGTTACATAACACATGTGTTCCCATTGCTTCAGATACATTTGGTATTCCCTGGTCGTTTTACAGAGAGACTCAACTTCTTTGAAAGCATGATTAGTTACTTAACTGGCCATTACAACCCTTTAGTCGCCGTGATTTAATAGGTAGTGCATTGGCTTATTAGACGTGAGACCTCGGTTCAAACCCTAGGTCAGACATCTCCACCAAAACGAAATATGAAAAAATATTTCTACGGCGACTTCCTCTCAACAGTCAGTCTTCTGGTAAAAACTCTGAGAGTAAAATAAAATTGCCATGAAAAGTTTCTCAAAAATCTGTCCCCCGGAATCGACTTTAAACTGTAGGTCATCCGCCACTCATGTATAAAATTAACGCACATAACATAAGTGGTATGAGAAGCTAGGGCGTAATCCTAACTCAAGAGTTGTAATGATCAATTATGTGTGTATGTATGTTACCCTTTAGTTAGCATTAAACCTACCTTCACACTTCACCTATATTGTGCGTGGAAATTTTATACATCAGTGGCGGGATTTTCTTGTTGTGTTTTTGGCTGAACTCTCAAAAATAAGGATTTATGCCGTAATAAGATTTATTTTGGCCTGGGGATGGTTTCCTATAGGGAATATTTGGTTTTCAAGTTGGATATTGATCACAATGGGCCAAATCTCTGTCATATAACCCTTCAAGAGAAGTCCGCCATCTAACCTACTTGTACTCTAAAGAGTTTTAGCGCTTACTCATGTGACGTAAGTGGAGATGGTCTCCTACAGGGAATGTTTGGTTCTCAAGTTGGATATTGATCACAACGGGTCAAATCTCTGGGATATAACCCTTCAAGAGAAGTCTGCCACCTAGCCTACTCGTACTCAAAAGAGTTTTTGCGCTTACTCATGTGACGTAAGTGGGGATGGTGTCCTATAGGGAATATTTGGTTCTCAAGTTGGATATTGATCACAACGGGTCAAATCTCTGGCATATAACCCTTCAAGAGAAGTCCGCCACCTAACCTACTCGTACCTTTAGAAGAATTTTAGCGCTTTTTCATCGAAATCCTATAATGGTTTCCTTCTCAATTATCCCCTGATGCGCCTCTAAATTTATCAATTGCCATTCAACACCCTGTAACATATTGTATTGGAAAATAATTTAATTTTTAAATTGAAAATGAAGCGTCAAATTAGCAAATTAATGTACTTGTAAGCAACGTAATTTGTATTTAAAAATAAAAACAAAAACAACAAATCACAGAGAAAAAAATTATAAATTTTAAAATATTGCTAATGTTGTTGTTGCTGGTGTTGTTGTTCAAATTATTTGTGTTAAAATTGCTGTTGTTGTTAGCAATTCAATTTTATTCGCTAAAACGTCAGCTACAAATTTATTTACAAACACACACAAATTCAACACAACCATAATAAGTGCACACACACATACACACACACAGCACAGCACAGTGTAATCAACTTGTCAAAGATTCAAAAAGATTGAACGACTTTTACTAATAAGACAGATTAACAGTTACTGTTTGCCATAGTGTATCAGTATGTGTGTGTGTGTGTGTGGTTTTAAAAGCAATTTATAATTGTATTTGATAATTAAATAATATTAATTATAGTCAACATACGTATGTATTACTGGCAACAATATGTATATAATTGTTACAACAATTTATTGATTGACTTGATTATTTCAATTCGTATCTGTTTAAATCAATACAAAAACAACAAACAAAACAAAAAAAAAAAAAACTAAGAAATACGTGAGTATTTTACAAATACATAACTATAGGGGGTAAGCGATTCATAGAAGGAAGTAATAATTAAATGGGTGTAGTAGATAGTGTGCTGGCTTGTTAGACGTGAAGCCTCGGTTCAAATCACAGGTCAGACATACAAAAATATTTCTTCTGCCACTTCCTCTCATCAGATTTGCGGCAAAAATTCTGAGTGTTGAAATAAAATTGCCATGAAAAGTTTCTCAAAAATCGGTCGTTCGGAATCAACTTTAAACTATAGGTCCCCTACCACTCATATATAAAATTGAAACACACAACATTAGTGGTGTGAAAATCTGGGCCGTAATCCTGCTTTAAAGGTTGTAATGATCATTTATGTATGTATGTTGGTGTACACTTTGGGTTATTTTCGGTTAAGAAGTTTACTCAGACGCTATTTGGCCCATTACCCTTATAGAGATCATCCATACTTTCCAGTCCTTAACCCACGAATAGCGTGAAGTATTAACTCGACATTCTATTGGATGTGATCTCTCAAGTATTGGTTTTTTCTCTCAAAACTTAAGGCATTTTTTGCATACGAAAACCTGTTTAGGCCCATTATTCTTATAGAGGTCATCTATACTTGAATTGAATTAATTCGAGATTCTATTGAAAGTGATCTCCCAAGTATTTGTTCTTCCTCTCAAAACTTAAGGCATTTATTGCATAAAAGAAACTGTAATAACACGTCTAGGTGCGCCATATCCATTGATTTTTGCTCTCAAAACGGAAGGCATTTTTTGCATACGGAAACCTGTTTATACCCATTGTATCTTATAGAGGTCATCTATACTTCCCCGCTCTTAACCCACAAATAGCGTGAAGTAGGGTTTCGAGATTCTATCGAAAGTGATCTCCCAAGTATTTGTTTTTCCTGTCAAAACTTAGGGCATTTGTTGCATAAAAAAACTTATAATAACATGGCTAAGTACTCCAAATACCGTTGACTAAAATTTATCAGATTTATCGTTCTTTTATGATGCTCACCAAGACCATAACGATATGAAGCTCTTACTGATGGTAATGGTGAACCATCCGTGAGATTGTTCTCATGTTCGAAACTTGTAACAAACATTTTTGAATTTTAAAAATGAAGAGGCTTTAATCCACCTAAAAAGCCCTCTCCCGATCCTTAAAGAAAGATAGCATTAGAAACGGATATCATAGGAGGGCAAGGCAGCACGACCCCTTGAGAAAGAAAGACTCAAAACTCTTAGAATAAATCAATTCACTTTCATCGAAGGCATTGTTTCTGAAGAACGACAGTTGGCAACCCTGTCATTCTAAAACTTGCTACAGCGCAATACTTTCTATTTCCTTAAAAGGTCTACAATCTTTATGGAAATGATTTGAAATTACGCGAAGTCTTCGTGAGTATTGGCGCATTATATCATGACCCGTAAGAATAAATACCGCTACAGAGAAACTCCGCAATCCAGTTTGAATAGTTGAATGTTATGTTCCGTATTGTATTTTGACCTGGTATGTCTCGCAATGAAGCAAGATTCTTCCTCATCCCAGGATTGGTTAGTGGCCAATAAATGCCTTTGAATTATAGGCAGTCTATCAGAGGTAAGAGGTATATTCCACTACGGATGATTCCTGCACTGACTCTAATTACAGCGAGCGTCAATCAAGAGAGCCGTGGCGTATGCTAGCCAGGCTAGACGTGAAAGTTGCACCCGCAAGCTATCTGATTGAGGCATCGTTTTTAGAGAGAATATTTACTCAGGCTCCGTTCCGCAGCCAGAGGCAATTAAGAGCGTCATGGCGTATACTAACCAGTTTCAACAGGAAGGTTGCACCCAAATGAGATCTAATTGAGGACTCGTTTTTAAAGACAATAAATCCAGATTCTTTAATCAGAAACCATTTTGCCTCGTGATTTATGGCTATTACTTGGGTCTGAGAAACACTACAGTAGTTAGAGAGATACTCCGATATACTAGGACTAAGATTTGCGGAAAAATTTCCATATTCAAGTTTAGAACAGTTTGTGTAGATTTCCACTCAATCTCCGGAGATGATCATGATAGAGGATTGAGGTCTTCCATGTAAAGATAGATTTCCAAACACAGATGGGTTTAATGAATTTCACTTGGGGATCTTCAGATGGGAAAGAGGGGGGCCAAATGAACCAAATACCAGCGAGACAAGAAATCAAATGGCATTGCGACAAGTGGTGCATGTTGTCTGGTATGCAATCTGAATGCAATCTGGACTAATTAAGCATAAAAAAGCAGGCCTTTGTGAGGGTAATACTCTGAATCTCAAAAGATATCTGCTCTTTATGAAGGAGCTTCACATTAAAATTTTTATTAGTAGATAGCAACTCGAGATAAATATGAGGTTCTAACAAACGAACCTCACCAGGAAAAAGTCCTCACATAAATCGGTTGAAATTTGTTTAGTGTTCAGTTCAAAGGGTGAACATAACTAATTAATAAAATGAAATCATTCGCTAGTGTTGCGATTATATTTGAGTCTGGTTATGTGGTCTGTCACGTTGGCATACTTAGATGCTTAGGTCTTCATATTCGTTTACTAATCTGTTGACATGCATTTAAAGACTCTTAAATATTTATTACGAACATAAACATTTTTAAAATGACTTTAATGATCACAACAATTAATTTCTGTAAATTATTGTAAATTATTTGTTAATATTTTCATTAAATAATCAAAAGAAAAAATAAAGGAGGGAATTAAATGATCATATTTTTGATGGCAATTCTTTCCATTTTCATCTAACTTCTTACAACGACTTCCCACACACACCAAATGGGAGAATAAAAAAAACGCAAAATTTATTTAAATTTAATATGATCATTAAACGAAAAAAATTGTTGATGGAAAATATTATTCCATAATATCTATCTATTCCGCTGTAACGATTTTATTTGAATAGCAGCAAATAAAAACAAACGATGATGATGATGACGATGATGAAGCATATGAAAACAAATCTTAAGAGTTGAGGATTAATATCAATTGAAACTTATTGAACTCGTGATAATTCACACTACTATGCCATGGCTGTTGTATTTAGTTGAACTTATAATAAGAGTTTGTGCAGAGATTTAAAGGAATGCAAACATGATTTGTGAAAATGTAAAATTATGACACACGACTTACAGTCGTAGAATTACTCGTTTACTCTGTTTAATATAGGCTTGTGTGTTATACATACACACATACATAACTGGTCACTACAACCCTTTTTCCACACCACTCATGTTGTGTGTGTTAATTTTATACATGACCGGCGGCCTCTACAATTTAAAGTCGATGCCGAACGACATACTTTTGAGAAACTTTTCATGGCAATTTTATTTCAACACTCAGAGTTTATTTTCCAGAAATCTGCTGAAAGAAAGTCGCCGAAGAAATATTTTTCATACTTCGTTTTAAGATGTCTGACCTGGGGTTTGAACCGAGGCCTCACAACTAATAAGCCAACACACTAACTACAACAACTTCTGTGCCATAAGGTTGTTGAATCAAGAATGTAAGGCAAAACACTGTGAACATCTACTCTTCTTCTGGTGGTACTAGGCAGGCTATCTATGGATATAGTAATCATTAGTTATGGCGCAACAGATATCTTAAAGCTTTCTGTCCTCTGATCCTTCAGAGAAAATAATATCAACGAATATTAGTAGAAGGTCAGAAAAAATGGAACGTATTATGAGAAGTCAATAAATTTCAACGGAAGGAATTATTTTTACATAATGACAGTTGGCAACCCTATCATACTAGAACCTGTTGGAACGTTTTTTGAAAACAATTTCTCTTATCTTTTACTGAAAATAACATTTTACGTCCTGCATTAAAGCTTGTAGCTGAAGAAAATATGTGCTTTGAAAACATTTGGCATTTTCAGTTGCTTTTTTCAAGCGTGAAATCGGAGAAGTATCCAAAACCAAAACAATACGTGGCAAATAGTCTTCTTTTTTTGGGGGGTTTTTTACTCTTCCTCCTTGGAAAAAATCTATGATGGTGGCACACAGACAGTGTAGAGAAACAAAATTAAACAATAGTTCACAAGATTTTTCCATACAACAACAATAACAGCAACAACAACAACAACAATAAAACAAACAATTTTAATAAATAAAACTAATCGTTGTTACAACGATGATTTATCCATTTATTGTATGCAGACGAGCAACATTAAAAACAGCAATAGCAACAGCAATAAGTATCAGCATCAGCATCAGTATCATCATCATCGTCATCGTCATCGTCATCCATTTACCACAACTATTTTAAACAATAAACGTATGTTTGTTTGCATGTTTATATGTATGTATGTTTGTATGCAGCATGTACAATAACATGCAATAACATCTATAAAAATTATTGTTATTTTTGCTATTGCTGTTGTTGTTGTTATTGGATATCACGACATTATTTGTTTCTAATGCCACCATGAGAAGAGGAGTTATTGAAGTTGTTGCTGAATTTTCTATTCCCAAAAAACTTCACATCCATTCATCCGTTGTACACTTGTCGAAAAGTTGAAAATATTACTTCAATCCAAAGGTTCTTTTGTGGTTTTGCGTGGCCATTATTTTCAATTTAGAATCGCTTACCTGTTATAGGCTCTTGTAGTGGGAAATTTTGAATTTCCTGTTGTCTAGAGATTTGGATTTAAAAGTTAAAAAAAATGTTACAATGTTGGGCGTATAACTTAAAAAATGCGGGATAGGTGGGGAAATTTTGGGCATTTCTTGTTAATTCTCGTTGGTTTATACAAAGTGTTGATCGTAGTTAACTATAAGCTAGTCCGCAACATGTGGACTCTCTTGGCGTTGATCCATATCGAGCCAATACTGCTAATTCCAAGTAAATCTTTCCCTTTTCTCAAATCAAGTGAATACCATTTGCTACGTGCTACAACGATCGAAATCTATGGTAACTAAACGAAGGTACAGGATTTGAACTTTAAGTCGGTTAAAGTATAACTTTTCTTTCTTACTAATCAACTAGTCGTGTAAAATGTGGACAATCGTTCACACGATATAATGCTACAGCTTCACGTCTGGGTATATATTTGAGTCGGTAATGGATGTCTGATTCGACCTCAGTAGCTCTGTATAAATAAAACTCTTCTAATCCCAGCTTGGCGTTGATTTGACTGCATTGCCAGTTTCCACAAAGGATTTCTTTTGTCATGCGTTATCGTAATGGAGTCATTTCACATCTCAGCAATGTTTCTGTGGAAAAATAATTTCTTTTTATAGTGTTCGATCGGAATTTGAAAACCTTATAACCAATACTTAACCTATACTCCTCAGCCTACACTGTCCTGCATTTTGTTGCCATAGGTACATACATACATACATATGTATCTCAAAGGTCCCACCGGGCTCGTCTGGATCCCTTTATCTTATCCTTTTTATCTTAAAATTAAATCTCTAGTCGAGAATGTGTCAAAGTGTCTCCCAGCAAGTTCACTGTCCAGTAGGGACAAAGCTTTACAGCCACTAGCTTAGCCTTCTGCATCAATAGATATAGAGAACTGAGGGCAGCAAATTGAGTAAGTTGGAGTGAAGGAAAGTGTACTGGCTATCAGCTAATTGCCTGCATTGTCAGCAGTGCACCGTCCACCAAACGTGAGCTACGTAAAGCAAGGTTGATTCTTCTACCACTCAATAGATCCATTATAGCAAGCCCAAATCTTAATCACGGCCCTTTTTAATTTCTCTGTTATATTATGTCTTGAATAAGGCTTGGGACCAGAGTACTTTATTCTCGTGGAATGGGGTCAGTTGAACCACGTTGAGGAACGGCAACTGAAAAGTAGGTGGTACATTTTTGTTATAAGCCTTGACACCTAATAGCAAATTCTCCAACCTCCACAACCATATTTCCTTCACATCCCTATTCCATTGCAACAGTGAGAGAACTCCTTTCAGTACTCTATTCACTTGCATTGCAATATGAGCCTACTCAATGACAGTAGTAAGACCCTTCTGGCCAAAAGTTGTGCAACAAACTTAACAGCACAGTCATTGACATCGGCTGGCTATACTTGGCTTGGCTATATCTATCCTACTATCACTCTTAAGGATCACTCTAAATATCCTGTTTAAACGAAACAAGAAACTTTCTGGCATCAATCCTGACGATAGACATTGTAGTGAATGATTGAGATTGAGAAGTTCATTATGACAGTCAATGAAGTCGTAGGAGAGCAAAGGAAATCTCCAATTATGTTATGTTTATACATATGACATGGAAAGGACGACTGTAGAGCATCTAGTTGGATAATCCCAATAAAATGTAATATAGCGTGGTGATGTAAATTAAGGTTGTTTTTGGGCGTCGTAGTCTAGTAGGTATTGTCTTGGCTTGTTAGATGTGAGCCCATGGTTATAGCCACAACTTAGAAACCTTGAGTCAAACGAAATGTGAAAAAATATTTCTTTCCGCAACTTTTTCTGCCTGAAGTTTTCTAGTTAAAACCAATATTCCCATGAAAAGTTTCTTTAAAAATCTGACGATTAGAGTCGTCTTTAAATAATGGGTTTCGCAGCTTATAGATAAAATTCACACATACAATATGGGTGATGTGAAAAGCTAGATCGTTAGCCTGACTAAAGGGCTGTAATAACTCACTAAGTACGTAAGTAGTCGATGATACAACCAATGAGGGTGATGGTTCAAAGCTTGGCTAATATATACAATCTTCTCTGCAGTGCTTACAATGGAATTTTGTTGGACATTATATCGAGTGCAATTCGAGGATGTCGCATGTGTTCGTGATTTCTCTGACTGTATGGCATGGATTTGATAGAAATTTAATACATGCATGTTTAACCAATAATATAAAATGCTTGTTTTTTTTGCTGCTCTTCTTGGCTCTTTTATTATAAATTGTCACTTTATTTATGTATTTCTTCTTCTTTTTTATATTTTTTTTGGCAAAAACCATCTTTTAAATGCTAAAATATCAAATATTTTATTGTTGAGAAAATATTTTTTGGCCAAAAAACGAAACAAATACAGCAACAACAACAACAGAAAATATTAAAATAAAATATCTTCCAATACAATATAAGAAAAACAGCATAAACGAATATTTTTTTTTAGTAATAGAGGCCGTTTTTCGTCTATAAAGCATTGTTTGCAAATAAATTTTGTGTGGTTTTTTTTTGTTGGAATTTTCTTTTTGTTTTTAAAAAAACAAAACAAACAAGAAATAGGAAAAAAATGTTTAAATCAGGGAAGTGCAAAACGACAGCAAGATAATGTTTCTGGCAGACTTTTGATAGAAGTTTTAAAAAGAATGTTTTAAACTTCAACTCTAAAGTTCAATTTTTTTTTCTTCAAAATTTAAAGAAATCCGCGATATAAAACTGCAATATTATAGAGTTTCTAAAAATGTATTAAATTTATTAAACAGTTCTTAATTGAGTCTATTGTTTAATTAACAAAAAAAATACAAGTTATTCTGAAATATCTTTGCAAAGACTTCATACACCACCATAAATTAGTACGTACACCTCTGCATTTAACGTTTTTTTTTTAAATGGCTCATGACAGTAACAAGATATTAAATTTTATTTTTTGTTTTGTTTTTGTAATTTATTAATATTTTTATGTATTTTATTTTTTTTTTCTTAATAAATGTTTTTGATTTATATATATTTTATTTAATAAAAAAAAAACATTAAAAAAATTCATGATAATTTGAAAATTTTTTTGCTTAAAAAAAATAAAAAAAGCAACTCAAACTATAACGTGGGAATTTTTAGTTTTTAACAAGAAACTAAAAAGACACATGTGTATACGTATTATATATGCTAAGGTTAGGTTGTCGACCCTACTTAAAGGATAAGGCTCCACTAAGGCTAGATGTAAGGTCAAATGTGACCAAATAAATATCGAACCTAGAAATCAAACAAGCACTACAGGCCGTATGTAAATTGGTCATTACAACTCTTCAGTCAGGATTACGACCTTCTCACACCACTTATGTTGTGTGTGTTAATTTTATACATGAGTGATGAGTCGATTCCGAACGCAAGATTTTTTGAGAAAGTTTTCATGGCAATTTTATTTTAACACTCAGAGTTTTTTGCCAGAAATCTGCTGAGGGACAGTCGCGGAAGTAATAATTTTGCATATTTCGTTGGAGGTGTCTGACTTGGGGTTTATACTCTGGCCTCACGTCTAATAAGCCAACACACTACCCACTAGACTACGGCGGCGACTTCTATTGCAACATTTCGACTCCAAAATAAGTGTCGCTACTGTCGTAATCTTTATTTTGAAGGCTTCAGTCAAATACAGAAAAGGAGAAGTCAATAAAATCCATATTTTCTTAACAAGAATTGGCACTGAAACATGAAGTCTATTTCTCAGATCCCCAAGTCTTTTGGCATCAAAACAGGCAGAGACTTATGAGAACCACAATACGACGGTGCATAGCTATGGCGATTAAAAAAAGAAAACAATTCTCTTCCTCTTCTTAATCGTATTAATCCAGTTTTCTTATTCAGATCATGCGCCCTTCATGCTGTCAACCAAGCTAAGACTTCTTGTACAATAACCAGATCATGTCACAGATAAACTATCTGACGTAAAGGGAACACTTGTGTCCTATAGAATAAAGGAAATTGAGGGCTCCATACCAGCTTTGGCCAGTCCACCACCAACACTCTCTACAAGAATTAGTTTTCAATGGAAAATCTCTGGCATTCAAAGTCAAGAATGGATGTTGAGGTAAAGGTTGTAAGATATTTGATGGGAGCCTGGCTGCCTAAGGAAACCAAGTCCTATCATCACCATTGTTTTTGCACCACAGTAGACAGTAATCTGGATCACCTAGAGAGAGTGAAAATAGGAATAGTCTCTGCTTGAACCCAGCTCATGTGAGAATTCGCTACAATGGCAGGTAAGCTCGAAAAGAGGGGGGAGGTGTTATATCCATAGTCCAGCATGGGTTAACTGCCATCAATTTAATGCAACTATGCTAGTGCTGTATTTAATTAGAAGGCCGGAGAGTAGCCCATAAGGAATAGCAAATCAAGTTAATGTGCAGCAAGTTCCAGGATGATATGGTTGCCATCTTCATTGCCGAGAAACAAGGCAGTCTGTGAACAATTCACTCACTTTGCTCATCAAGTTCTTCTCAATGCTGATTTCAATGCAGTTTGTTGTTGACGTTGAACTCTAGATTTAATTTAGGAAACTTTCTGAATGGACCCCCATGATAAGTACGCATTTAAACCAGGATTGCTCGTAATTGTAGTCAGGAACTTTAATCCTTATACCACTTAACCTCGGTAAAAAGATCTCTCGCTGAAAAGCCTTTCGACTTCAATCGAAATCTTGGTTTTAAAAATTAATTAAAATTGCCATTCGTTGACAGATACACGCCTCATGAGAAATTTGATATGACCGCCTAGTAGGAGGTGTTGCAATGCGTCATTAAAATTTGTTTAGTCTGGGTATTTCCTGTTTACAATGGTTACATTATTAAATAATAAAAGAAAGAATGAAAGAAAGAAATTAATTACAAAAAAAAATTCCATAAAATGTCGTAAATGTAGGGTGATTAAATGTAATTAATTCATTAGGGTTTTGCGTAAATTCAATTCAAAAGTACTTAAGCAAATAAACGTAAAATAGTACTCCTACTTCATACATATATACATACATACGTACGTATGTACGTACGTATTTTAACAATCGAATTCTGAATAGCATTTATTTACCCTCACCAAACTATCCACACCAACTGTTCGACGTAATATTCGCTCTGCTGCTGTTTTCCTATCTTTCAAAGAATACTACACTAAACGATCGTTTATTTTTTTAAATTTTTGGTTCATTTTCAAATATTTAATAATTGTTTCGTTTGTTAAGATTGTTGACTTAAAAATTAAATAGGAAACAGAAACAAAAAAATATTTTTTTTTAATAAAAAAAGAGGTGTTAGGAAGAATAGAAGATACCCTCAATACCCTATTTGAAGATTATTTGAAAATAAAACATAAATATAACGCTCAAGGTCAATAGCTACTTAGTGGTTTCAAAATCTCCGATCTAGCTAGGCCATCAGCTGTTAATTCGAATCATTCAAAATTTTGTTTATTCTGTAAGAGGTTTGTCATATTTACGGCTGCCCTACGAAGCATGAGTAAAAATATTTAAATTTCAATACAAAACTAGGGATTCAAACGTGGCCACTTTTCGAGTATTACGGCATTTTTATAGGCATCATAATCGACCGACTATGTATAGAACAGAACAAGTTTATACAAATGTGTTCAGGCTTGGTCAACGCCACTTCTGTCCGATAAAGTCTGTCAGATAATCCAAATTTGTCGATTCCACTGCTTTCTCAGCCTATTAAGGCCGTTGCTCGTTAAGGGACATTTTGCGTTTGGATTTCCACTATCATCCATATAAAGTCCACATCAGGCAACAATTTAAACCGATTCGCCATTTATAATGTCTTAGATTTGTTATTGAGTACTTGAGCAACAGGCTCAATGTTGATTTGGTCGTTAAAAGGTTTCCTTGGCGATGATTATGCTAAAAAGAAAATTTGTGGCATAGGAAGCCACGGAAAGAGAGTGAAAAAACCATTGTATTCAGATAAATTTAGCATTGTAGTCGGGGGATGTCATTGGACTGCCTTTTCGCTATAATAACCCGGATAACTTCAGTGTTAGAAAGTTTGAACACCGTTACCTCTTGAGAAAAACTAGAAATTAATGTTAAGGTTTTAATCAACCAACACAGCCACAGATAGCTATATTTGTAAGTAATGATTGATGGCAACTCTTTTATTCTAGAACCAAAAAATTTAACAAGGCAACGAAGAACGAGATGGAGAAGAGGCATTTCTGCAGTCCCATGTTGTTCACTGAAACTTTCAAATAAAGAACCAATTCGATATAAACATAGTGCGATATCGGTCCGAGTAGATACTTCTACCTTTCACTATATATAGCTTATAGGTCTGCAAGTCCTGTAATCAAACGTATCAGTTTCATAAAAATCTTCCTTTACCTAATATTCTAATGTTTCAGTGACTAGGTGGAGGTTATTAGGCCCATTGCAAGCAATACCCATTGAAAAGATTCATGAAAATTCAGAGCAACTTCTGTTATGATATTCGAAACAAATTTCAGTGTAGGTGTAGTTACTACTTTCGATTTAAATGTTGAGGCCATATGGGCTATATAACTGAGATGGGGGAAGAAAGGATTTTCTGAGAATATTAGAGTGCCTTTTTATGAGAGCCTAACAAAGGTACAGGCAAAGCTGATCCAATAAGTAGTGCTTTGTCTTACTAAAGTTCTTCAATTTCAGAACATGTGTACAAGAGAATTTCTCTTACAAATCAGGCTTCCTTTGGGTGTATTATAGAACTCAATGTATATTAAGTGTAGACCGAAACAATGCCATACTTCTTCATGAGTTTCAGGAATAGGTTTCCACAAATATCTGAACTACAAATTTGTGTAGCTCAAATTGACTCTGTAGCAGTGGTAACCAGAGATCAGCAATTCGCTACTCATAAGTACTCATGAAATTTTGACTATGAGTGAGTCAACAGTATTGAAATTCAACTGCTCTGATTCATTCGTACTCACTACAACATTGTTTTATATGTACAGGTTGCAATGAGTATGAGTACAATGCTGACATCAAACTCATAACATTCCAAATATGTTTGATTCATACGCCTACTCATTGACTCATAAATTTAGAAAAATACTTGTAACGCTCACAAATGAGTCACTCGAATCATTCATCAAAATTCATGGTCTTAGTTGTTGTTGCATTTACAACAAAAAGGGAAAAAGACACATAAGCAAAAAAAGACAGATCAGCAAGCGGAGCAAGCAAACAACCTTCTTGTGAGTAGTTTAGTGTTCGTACGCGAATCGTACTTATTTTGTGCTGCGTGTATATGTTGAGTTATGGAGAGTCGTCAATAACATCATATGTGTTGTTAAGTATGATGAGTACTTAAAACTTCGAATATGAGTATGAGTATGAATATGAAAAATAAGTATGAATGCGTATACGTATCAGAAATTATGAGTATGATTCGTTTCTACTGTCTTTTTGAATACTCATTGCTGATCTCTGGTGTTAACTGTAACAAAAGCCTTAATAAACCAAATATGCCAACTATTTTAATAGCTTGTTAAACAGGAGGAGATTATTATAGCCAAGAGACAACATTTATCTAAAGCCGTTTGTTGTTTTTATCTGCTATTTTTAGCATTATTTCTTGCGTCTATTTTTTTGTTTTTGTTTTTGTTGTTGCTGTATTTCACCCCTGAGCAATTGAATAGTCAATAGAAATAAAAATAATTTTATTTAAAATAATAATAATTGCATTCGAAGTTTAAATTTCAATTTTTTTTTCTTCATTTTTTTCAATTTCAGATTCAAATGGCAACAAGTGTGGAATGTTGGTGGTTTGTTGTTTGGCTTACTCTTACGCTGGCTGGCTGGCTCATTTATACAATACGAGGTAATGTACAAAATTATTCATTTCAATTCAATTTCAATTTCAAATAACTGATTAGAAATCTTTGCTGTTTTTTTTGTTGTTGTTGTTGTTGCTTTCTTAAGAAATAGATACAAAAAAATAATTGAAAAGAATATAAAAAATATTGTGAAAGAAAAACAATTTTCCTGGTTTTGTTTACAATCATACGAATGTAAACAATTGCAAAATGTGTCACTGCAAATGTCTAAGCGAACTAATCGTATTCATATGACAGGCGTTCATTTGTTTTGACCTATTTTTTGCAATTAAAAAATAATTTGAGTGTAATAAAGAAAGGGGTTTTGATCAGCGTCTTCCAATAGGGTCCACCAAACTGTGACACTTGATAACATCTGTCAAATTAGTTGTCATTTATTCAAGCCTATTTTGCCAAATAACCATTGCTGTCCACATACAATGATGTGTTCTTTCGCTGAATATGCTCTGAAGCCGTAGGCAATTATTCTCGAAATTTTCTTCGAAATATCATCTTCAGGGATGAGGCCTATTTCTGGATTAATTGATATGTGAACAAAATAGCATTCCGCCTGAGATCCATGAGCGTCCATTGCATTTCGGAAAAGTCCCTGTTTCAGGTGGATATAAGGCTGACAACCTCATCGGTCCATAGTTGTCTTAAAACGGCGTTGGTCAAGTCATTACTATCAACAGCGAGCTGTATAGGTCGATGGTTACCAACTTCTTTTAGCCTGAATTGAATGAGCTGGACGCCAACAACATGTAGTTTCAACAGGATTGTTTCAAGTGCCACATAGCTCCTGTCATATTCGATATGTACAAGCATTTTGAGGTTATGGTCACTGTGATCTGAGCTGGCCATCGAGATCTTGCTATTTGACCTATTTAGACTCTATCTTGTAAGGTTTTCATAGGCCGTTGGTATACGCGATACGTGCCACATAGCTTCTGTCGTATTGAATATTCTGCACAAGCATTTTGAGGTTATGGTCATGGTGATCCGAACTAACCACCGAGATTATGTCATTTGACCTATTTAGACTTTTTCTTGTGGGGTTTTCATAAGCCGTTGGTATATCGCTACGTGCCACATAGCTTCTGTCATATTGGACATTCTGAACGAGTAATTTGAGGTTATGGTCATGGTGATCTGAACTAGCCATCGAGATCATGCCAGTTGACCTATTTAGACATTTTCTTGTGGGGTTTTCATAAGCCGTTGGTATACGCTCTACGTGTCACATAGCTTCTGTCGTATTGAATATTCTGCACAAGCATTTTGAGGTTATGGTCGTGGTGATCTATACTAACTAATCGATTTCGTGTTGTTTGACCTATTTACACTCTGTTTGTGGGGTTTCCATAGTTGTACGCACAACGTGCCACATAGCTTCTGTCATATTCGATATTCTACATGAGTAATTTGAAGCTATGGCAATGGTAGTCGGGACTAACCATCGATATCAAGTTGTTTGACCTATTTACACTTTATTTATGGGGTTTCCATATGGCCTAGTTGTTCGCACTACATACCACATAGCTTCTGTCGCATTGGACATTCTGCACGAGTAATTTGACGGTATGGTCATGGTGATTTCAACTTGTCATCGATATCATGTCATTTGACCTGTTTAGAATTTTTCTTGTGGTGGTTTTCATAAGCCGTAGTTGTACGCCCTACGTGCCTCATAGCTTCTGTTGTATTGGATATTCTGCACAAGTAATTTGAGGTTATGGTCATGGTGATTTCAACTTGTCATCGATATCATGTCATTTGACCTATTTAGGCTTTACCTTGTAAGGTAAGGACATAGCAATACTGTCTGGCAATTAAATCGGTTTTCAAGAAATTTGGTCCTATAAGGTTGAAGCAAAATTAGGCGAATTAGGCGAAGAACACAGAGTCACCGCTTGTATCAGATTAACCCGGGGTATTCTGAAAAAATGCTCGCAGTACTACTTGTAAGGTTTTCATAAGCCGTAGATGTATGCGAATAAGCTACCCCTGTATCCTCAAAGCCTATGTAAGCTATACCACCTAACAATTTCAGTCTCATTTGTAAGCCAATGTTCTGGAAACTTCTCATGAAGGTTATCATACAGTTTGATTGAGTTATTAAAATATGTTTGCAATGCGGCTTGTGGCTAATAGCATAGCCTATGCTAAATGAAGTATTTAGGTTACCCTATTGCAAAATTAAATGAAAAGAAAAAAAATTGCAAAAAAATAAATTTTGATATATATCACCACAGCTCTCACATTTCTTCTGACTGTAGAATGCTTACTTACATTCATGTTCTACATTTGTCGTATCGCATAACGCCGAACAAAAGGGAAATTAAATTTGTCAACCAATTCGTGCATGAATTTCAAAATATTTCAAGAAAAACAAAAAAAAAAAAAATCGTCCAAAAACAAGCCATATTGTCTACAAGTTCTTTGAACTTAATCTCTCTCTGCAAAGCGGCTACAATAAAAGGCAAACAACAGAAACAATATGTAGAGGAATCGTAATTCAAATCTACAATTGAAAACAAAATTTTAATTTTTATTCGTACATATTTTTTTTTCTTCTTTTCTTTATTGTTTTTGTTATTGTTTTTGTTATTTTGTACTGAAAAAGTAATTAAAACTCTGCCGTATTCAAACATGTGTAGCAATCACATGAAATCTGATAAAAAGTGAGACACAAATACCATTTTTTTTCTCTGTTTCTGTTTCTGCTTCTTTTTCTAGGTTTTTTTCTTTTTTTTGTAAATTTTACACCGATACTGCGATTCTATAAGTATTATATTCGTATGTATATGTTCATATATGTACATATATAGAGTATTCATAGTACATGCAATATTTATTAACAGCTTCGTTGGTATTTGGACTCAAAGAAAAAAAATTATTTTTTTTTGCTAAACTTCCAATTGAAGTTTCATGTAAGGTTTTAATTTTTAAAAAATGATTGAAAGAAATATCATTTTGCAATTAACCAAAACTTGTATTGGGTCCAACTGAACAACAATTATTTTCTAATTGAATACCGTGCTGGCCTATGTAGTATGATAGGGAAATCTAAGGAAATCTATTCTCTATCGGAGTTCTGGCTTATTTGCTATGCTGCTCCATCATAGGAAAACATGCACACGCTTCTACTCACAGGACTTTCAGTTTAATTTGTATGTCACATTGAGTGTTAGAACTCCACTCGTCTAGTACTACACAAAATGCTAGTTAAGCAATCCAACTGGTGTTATCACAGAAGTAGTTGAGAGGTATATGTAGTTGCCGTAGTCTAGTATGTAGTGTGTTGGCTTCTTAGAGGTGAGGCGTCGGCTCAAACCCCAACAAAACGAAACATGAAAAAAATATTTCTTCGGCGACTTCCTCTCAGCAGATTTCTGACAAGCACTCTGTGAGTAAATAAAAAATTGTCATGAAAAAGTTTCTCAAAAATCTGTAGTTCGGAATCGACTTTAAATTGTAGGTCCTGCCACTCTTGTATAAAATGAACACACACAACATATGTGGTGTGAGAAGCTAGGTCGTAATACTGACTGAAGAGTTTTAATGTCCAATTGTGTATGTATGTATGTATGTATTAGAGCTTTAAGTTAGAACTTCATTCATCTACTACTATACAAGTGTTTGTTAAGCTACACAACTGGTGTCATCACTGAAATAGTTCAGGGATATATTTAATCACAATCATCATTAAAAGCCTATTCAACAAGAAGAGGAGAAGACAAGACTTAGCAATACTGTCTGGCAATTAAATCGGTTTTCAAGAAATATGGTCCCATAAGGTTGAAGCGAAATTAGGCGCACTAGGCAAAGAAAATAGAGTTCTTCATGGTATCAGATTAACCCGGAGTATCCTGAAATAGTAGTCGCAGTGGTCTAGTAGTTAGGCCTCGGTTCAAACCTCAAGTCAGACATCTCCAACTGAACGAAATATTAAAAAAATATTTATTGTCATTTATTCAGGCTGTTTTGTAAAATCATCATGGACGGATAAAGCATTCGACAACACGTTCAAACAATATAGTTTATCAAAGTGGCTGTTCCATTCGGGCAATTTACCGACCACTTCCTCCATTTTATCATCGTTAATGCCCTTCTCCAAGAGAACTTTTTGCAATGTGGCGGACAAATTGAAGTCCTCTGGTTTAGTAATCGATCAACCAACCCCCGTATGTAGACAAAACACAAAATCTGCCAAAAACATCGGCGCTGTCCGTGAGAGTAAGCAGGAGTATTCGAGCCAGTCGAATGCCTTTCGGCCTTTCGCAGCTTACATCTTGGCGAATTTTGTTTGTGACTTAGTCCCTGCGCCCACAAAATTTAACTGACCTACGATTTGAAGGCAAACTACCATCGATAACGACGTGTGTTCGCTGAATTTTCTTTGGCAAGTGACCCTAATTTTCATTGAAAAATCATCTGCAGCGTTAAGACCGATTTCTAGATGTATTAGGTACATGGACAAACAAAATAAGCAAATTTGTTATGATGTTTGGTGTTACTTTTGTTCTGGCGACAACATTGGCCCTTGCTGGCAATAGTGAGACTATAGGTCGATGATTATGAACTTTTTTTTAGCCTGAATTAAATGATCTGAATACCAATAAATTGTGGTTTTAGCAGGACGGCGCAGGACGTTTTATAAAGAGCCAATACATCCCTGTGTTAGAGAATTTTCCCTCTTCTACTTATGAGTTCTGTAACAGTTTTCTTCTTGGAAATTGTAACGACTCCACTTTTCCTTCTATGCCATGATGATTGCATGAATACAAATTGTTGTATAATATCGGCGATTTAAGGACCTTTTTTTCTCTTCTAAAATTGTTCATCAGTTCTTCCAATTGAGCCTTTGCTATTGAGGCTTGAACTTAATTTTGAAACGTTTTAAATCTTTTAAATGATCTTTGTAATTATGCAGTAAAATGATTGCTTATAATATTGACCAGAAGCAATGCTTCTTAGTGAACTGGATGTGAAAGTAGTGATGTAGAGTAAGGTACAGAGATAACCCATGGCGTCACAAAGGGCTGCTCTTCGTACTCAAATGGGCTTTTAGTATCAAAGCTACCACTCCAATCTAACCTAACCTAAAGCTTTTCTCACTGATAACATGGGTGTTGATAATATCCTTTCTCGGTGGTCAGGAGCTTCTTGAATGAATTATTTGGAGGTTACTCAGGCGTCTTCAGTTTTTAAGACCATAAAGTAGGTTTTTTTCGAACCCGAATTGCTGAGTTTGTATAAAACTCCTGCGGCGTAGTAATTTTTTTTAATTTTTTGATTAATTTTTAAAGATTTTGTTTGTTTTCTTCTTTGTTAAAGTATTTCACAATCTTGCAAAAAAAAAAGAACTGAAACAAAATCTGAAATAAATAAAAAACAAAAGAAATCAAAATCAAAAACAAAGACCGAACAGAAAATATTCCAACAATTTTAAAATTCAATATTTAAGTTGTGCAATAATTAATTGGGAATGTTTGATTTCTTTTCAGTTTTTTTATTTTTATTTTAGCACAACAACTGCAACAACAACAACAACAATAATAACGATAACAATAAACAATAATAATCAATAATCAATATTTATAAAAGCAATTTAATACAAAAAAAAACAATAACGGTACTCATATTAGGGGTAAGGGAATGCAAAATTCAACCCCCTTATCAGTTTTAAAAACGCAACTCATTCACACATTCATTCATTCATTCAGTCATTTGCTCATCCATTCATGTCTTCATGCCTTCATTCATTTACTCAATTATTCATCATGTTGTTCGGCTGTCGTCAGTATCTGCATGCCTCATACTTGTAACACATCATTCATTAACAGACATTCCTTTCGATTTGTTTTTTTTTTTTTTTTGCTGTGTTTTGTCACTTACAAATGAATTAATTTGTGTGAAAACAGGGGGTGTTGTCGGTGTGATTATAGTAAAGGTGATAAAATATTTTAATTTTACAAAAACAACAACAATAAAAGACTAACAAAATATCGTAAAACAATTCAGATTTTCCCATACATATACAAAGACATCAGTAACTAAAGTATTCGCAGCTTGTATTAGAGGCTTTAATGCCTTAACAGCACTGGTATCTTAAGATATTTGGCTGAAAGGTCTGTGGCTTATCCCACAACATCCCACAAGAACGAGGTCAAATTGTGTGATCTTGGTGGCTGGTTTACATCGCCTCCACGTGAGATGACCATGCCCTCAAATCGCTTCCACAAAATATCCAATGTGCCATGAGCTGTATTGCACTTAGCGTTGTCCTATTGAAACTACATGTCGTTCGTATCCGTATTATCCAATTCAGGCTAAAAGAAATTGGTAATCATTGATCTATAGTGCTCATAGCGTACGGGAAAGGCCTGGCCAACGTTGATTTCTAAGGAAAAAGAATTCTTGACGCTGCAAGCTCAAAATGCACACAAATCCGTGCCTTTTTTCAGTATCTTATGTGGGTTGGTAGGTCCTAAATTCGACAATTTTGCTTGTGTTCCTTTGGTTGAAGTTCTCTTTTTGTGGTAGATCATCATACGGTTCGTTGTTCTTGCATAAAGGCTTCTGGTATTTTTTTTTTTGGTAACCGACTTATTTGGTTTCAACTGATTGATTCCAATGCTTTACGCTTTACACGCTCCCTTGCTTGACCATATTTTTCATGAGGTCTGAAGTCTCAGTCTTATTCCCTTTCAGGTTTTTGTCTTTGCTAATATAATTTTCACGTTCAGTTTTTTTCCCATTGCCTCTGCCTTTTCATCAGATCTGAGTCTCACCCCCCATTTTATTCTCACTGTAATTGCCTTTGAAGATGCCACAATATAGGAGGCATTGGATGATGACGACTGATTGCCTGCTTGTTCACTACTCAACACCTTCAGTATTAAAGTCTTTTGTCCCTACACTACAATGTCAGTTTCTTTGCAGATATTGTCGCTTATTTAGGTCTATACGAGGGTTTTAGTTTGGATTTCCCCTGCCGGTACGAGACTATGTGAATTAGATTACTTTGGATCCAATATAGTAATGCAGGATGAAGTTTCATCTTCATTTAGTTCGGAGGGATAGCTTAAGTTGGAGTGGTAGCTTGCGTTGTATATTACCGTTGTAATGCCATAGATAAGACCACTGCCTCTACTGACCGAATTTCATCGAACTCATCGCAGAAGTTGGTCAGCGCAGGGGCTGCACTCTAAGAGCAGGACTGCTTTATGCTGGAAACCAGCCTGAAAGTTTTATAAGCGTAGCTGTATACTTGATATCAATGGATGATAACTCCGTTAAGATAACAAGTCAACAAGGAATCAAATAACTTAAATTTGCACTTCGCTAGAGATATTTATGAGCAAAGAAAGTGGAAAGTGGTCTTCTCTTCAGCAGACCCACAATCTTGGCAAAAGTCGTTTGATGGGAGCTGCAGTCTTTTCGCTTGTCTCTCTGTAACGTAATGACATGCAAGTATGACCACTGGATCGAGGTGACTTTGCGATGAAGTTTGAGTAGTTGATGGCTACATCCATGTTGGTTTTAGATGAACCATTGCGTTGCCCCCGTAGAGTTCGTACAAGAGATTGGCAACCCAATTTTTTTCAAGAATTGTGGTCCATTTATCGAGAGAAGACTTTAAGGACAAGATTTTCTAGTGAATGCTATACTCACAACTCTACTTTCGAATAAGGTAGAAGATAAGGCAGAGCCTACTTCTAACCTTCTGCTGAAAATTAATGCTTGCATGATTGCATAGGGTTCTGTACTTCCTTGCGGTTCACCTAAAGTTACGTCCCTGATGGCAATCAATATGTTTTGACCAGTCTTTAATACAAAGCGATCTTAGCCAGCAAATTTATGCAATAATGTGGACGTATTTTAAAACAATTTCATGAAAATCGTTCAATCAAATCGTTGTATAAATATTTCGTAAATATGTAACGCTGTATACCCCACATTCATGTCTCTGTGCTAGTTAAAATATATGTACGTTTGATTACAATTTATTTAATCTATTTCGTTATTGTTCTTGAATAAATCCTCAGGATTATTAATAATAAATCGTGGATTTTTTTTTTTTTCAAAATTTAAATTTAAATTTCAATGATCTTTCGCAAGTGATTATACCAATAAGCGTGTGCGGTGGAGTGAGTGAGTGAGTGAGTGAGTGAATTGAAATTGAAACAGTGTGTCTAAATATTTTATATGCCTCTGCTGCTGGCTGCTCTACATGTGACAGATTTTCATAACAAGATTATCAATTAAGTAAAGCCCACATTAAAAATGTTTGAAGAAAAAAAAAAATTATAAAAATGTTGATATTTTTTAATGAAAAACAAAAAGAAGAATTAAATTTATTGAAACAATACATAGACATTCGTATATGCACATATGTAACGAAAATACCCTATAAATGGTCGAGAGTGTACTACTTCAAGGACTTTCCCCTGGGGCCAAATCACCGCATTCGATATCGAGTACTTTATTATCGAAATGTGGTTAACGTGGATTCCGGCAATCGTTATCGTAACGTATCTACTCGAAGTTGCACTCGATTTGTAACTGGTCATCGAGTTAATAATCGGAATAATCGGAATAAATTACGATCGAGTACCGTGATCCAAGAAATTGTGGCCATCGAAAATAGTGTTTACTCGTTTAAAACTGTAATCAGTTCTAGAGTAATAGGGTTGCCATCCGTCCGTTGAAAATGTATTGAGTTCTTTTATTGGATATAGTGGTGAGGAAATTTGAGTTCCTTTTTTTGTTAATGGTGACACTGTTTAAACTTCTTGTAGGGCTGGTGGAAGCGGAACTGAATTTCTTAATTCTTTTATGACAAGGTTGGATTATTGGTACTCAAAATCTCAACACTGAAAGATTGTTTAAGATGTACGTAGGCGTTTAACACGTTTGATCCCTCGAACTGATTTAAAGTTAGCTTTCAACACGAGGAAATAAATGATATCAGAATGTAACACTTGATTTCGATCCTAAATAAATTGATACCAGGCAATGTAAGTCACATATGAGCTCTTAATATGGAGGACATGTGTAAAAATGCCAGTGGTAGACAAGGTTCTCAGAGTCTAATCTTTTCTGATTACCACTATACTCTGTTTCACTTCAACAAAGGCCTTATTTGCAGTGTTCAACTGGTCTTTCTCTGGCTATCTATTACATTAAGAGAGCTGAGTTGGTAACAGTAAGGCTCAATGTTGGTACCTTCTGGTCTAACCTAGACTTTGAACATGCTAACATATAGGTACTACACGATTTCTTATAATTTTCACAAAGCTTCGATCTAAGAATCCGAAGGTTATCCCCAATGCTATTGAGTTTCCTCATCGTCTATAACGCTTCAAAATGCTTGACTAAGTGGGGTTCTGGTAGGGTTCGGTTAAGGGTTCTTTTTATATAGGTCGTCAGGTCACTACTGCGTAATTTTTCTTCGGTGATGAGATTTTCCCCGAAAATGTCCTGATTTGCACGAACAGCTGGGCTGCAATCGAACATCATCTCGACGTTCGTACTAGTTCGTTAATGGCTAGGATTTCTCACAGTAATTTCGGATCATTCAAACGTAAGTCTTAAATTGAGTTCCAGAGTATAGGGATATCGTAAAAAGGACGAGGCTGATGCCGATTTCTGAGTGTTTCAATTGCCTCAGTTAAACTGTGTATTCTCAGGTCATTGAAAATAAAGAAGACGCTGCCAAGGCTATTAATTGTATTACCTTAATTAAGCTGGATATCCTTGGCTCGTTGTACAAGGAGACTCAACTTTGTTGGCAGCATGAGGACAATTACTAAGCTCTGTTAGACTGACTTAGATAAGAAGACAACTGATTGTTTTCTTTCCTTGTATAGCATAGACGTTCATAACATAATTGTGGTTTTCACATGCCGTTGTTTTGTTAGAATATATAGCAATAAACCTGGTTTTTCGCCGATTTATTTCCAAAGGATTTGGGGATCTGAGGAGGAATTCAAGAAGACTGTCTTTCACATGATGTGTCTGTGCCCATCTCTTAGCATAGATCTTTCGATTGTCGCAGTTAAATTAGATATCTTCTGACCGCTCTACACGGAGGTTTAACTTCGATGGCGACATGAGGACATGTATAGCATTGCTAGGCTCTGCTAGACTGATCTGTATTGTCTGCTTTTCTTAAATCATTTAGTGATCAATCGTTCTATGGTGGTTTTCGCAGGTCATTGCCACATTGGAATGCAATCTCTCGATTGACCTCTGTATTAACTGTGGGTCTGAGTCTAACGCAATATCGAGATTAATTTTGAGCCCAAATGGTTTCCTACAGAGACTTTATCCCCTTGTTGAAAATTGCCTTTTGGTATCACAATGGAGTAAGCTAGCTTCTGCAGTAGGGGGACTCTGGCTTTCAAATATTTCAGGAGAGATTGTATACAGATTGCTCTAAAAACCGAGTTACTTGGCACTAAAGCTCTTTTATTTAAAGACTTAGGGCCCCAACTAAGTCGTGTTTAACGAATTTGTAGTTTTCACTGGCTTAATAAGGTACAATGCCATAATAAATCATTAAAATTACACAGACACATAGACAACCTTTAAATAAAATCTTGATAAAATTCAGAAAAAAAAAATTAAGAGAACGAAATAATGATCGGTGATCATAACATAACATATGGGAATATATAAAGTACCTGTGAACAAATTGCAGCACAAAACAAATTGGCAATTGTCACCTACGCCAGAGTCAGGCATTTGAACAATAACGTGCAATACGGTGGTTGAATTTCAAACTTGAATTGTGTTTTGTTATTGTTTTTTGTTTAATGTTTAATTCAATTAAATTCAGTTTCAGTTTCTCTCAAATACAACAACATTGTTAGGAATTTCAAATGAAATAATTTTCTAAAAAGACAAATAAAAATTAATATTATTTGTGTTCTTTTCTTAATAAATATTGTTAGTGACTGAATAAATGAATGAATGTTTGTTTGTTGGCCAACAATTACTTTAATGACACGTCAAGATTAGTCATATTTTAATTAATTGCTAATTAATTATTATAATTATTTCCAATGATCATTTTAATTGCCAAGCAATATCTCAGAGAGAAGACTTTTGAATACGATTTGTTCTACAATGATTCTGTGTTTGATTCCATGTTTTCTTTCCTTTTTGGATTTATTTTTGTTATTTAATAATAATAAAAATATTTTATGGTTTAATTGTTAATTAAGTTGCTGCAATTATTTACCCCCTTTAATGCTATAAATAGTTCAATTGCAATAATAAAATATTAATTGTGATTAAATGCCATTCGCCTTAATAGGAACTGTGGCTTAACTGGCAAGTTTTCATAGAGAGATTTTTAAATTGTAGCTTAAAAGCGGAATATTATGGTACATACGAGGGTGGTAAAAAATTTCTAACTAAATTACAGATTAGTGGTTAAAATCTTGTATATTTTCCAACATACGTCCCCTTTGAGCACTGTATTCTTTGAGGCTAAATTTTGATTTTCGGTTCGCCATTTTCGACAATGATTTAATTGCTGAAGTCATTTCCGTTCTTCAAGTTGGAAAACAGGAAATAGTCATTCGATTCAAAATTCAGAGAATATAGCTTTTGAGGGGTAATTTTTAGTCCTTTTTACGGATTTACAAAATCCATTTTTGTTCCTTTACTCCTAATTACTCAGTTCTCTGCAATCCTTAGCTGTCAACACTCAAACTAAATGGCCCAGCTTGTCCAAAATTTGTCAGTAGTGAACTGACAGATGGTTGCAGATTGGAGTTGTAGTAACGCCTTTCACTTAAGCAGACAGATATTGGAAAAGTCACGTCTTTATTGACCCGTCCTCGTATATATTTATTATTACGTTCGGCAGTCTAATTACTAATCAGACCTATGTGCAGACCTTGCGCTGACCTAGTTCTCCCTCCTATGTTCGGGGGAACTTGGTCAGTACTGGGACTGCGTTCACCTGTGGCGTCACAACGGGCCGCTATGCGTGCTCAAGTGAGCTTTTGGGTATAAAGCTATCACACTAACCTAACCTAACCTAACCTTATCAAACCTATTGGTCTCAGGGCTTACATAGGCAGCGGCGATGGTCTGGAAATGGATTGCGTAAGGTGAGAAGAAGGATATCTATGCATATACTAAAATCGCTTTAAAGGCACTGACTGGATATCAAATGAGTTCGAAACTGGTTTCTGTTTGAAATGGAGGCCCTCTCAAGAGGCTTCAGAAGGTACAGCGTGGTAGTGTACTGAGTTCCAGGACCTTTTAATCATACGAGGCAACGAGATTGCAGATTGTATGTAACTGCAGGAGAGGTCACTTAAACACTCTTATTGGCTGATCGGACTTTTTAGCTGTTAAGGGGACATTGTAGAATCTGAAAGTTTCTACGGAACATACTCATTTGTTCTAGAATGCCATGTTCTATCCCAATTCCGATAGAATTTTTAAAAATTCATTGTACTTTGAATGCAAGGACGAGTTTATGGTATTTTGGCGCTTCTTCTTTCTGTGATGATATGAAGAAGTCTAAAATTGTCGAGCATATTCTGTATATCTGCCCTAGGGTGCAGTTTCAAGGGCACACGATTTTAGGCCAGAACTTCTGTAAGGATTTGTAACAATTTCTGATGATAAGAGTTTCAACTCGGGCATCAGTTGATTGTTGAAATTACTCTATTTCTAGTTTTTGTTCTCTCTCTCTTCTTCCCTTTTTCTTTCTTTTACTTCTTCTTTGGCTATGTCACGAATCCGTCCTGAAACTTTTTTATTAGTCCCCTCTGTTCTTTGTCTCTCGTGTCGTTTTGGATGATCAGCGTAATTTAAGGGCTTCCAAAATGCACTATTTTGGTCTCAGTTTTGGTCTGTTTTTATAGTCTTTATTTATTTAAATTTTAAAGTAATAAAGATCACCCTTCAAAGTATCTAGTACTAAAGGTTTTATACATCGCTTTCTCATTACAACTTACTGGCAACGTTACTCTTTGCTTTATTTATACTTTATGTAATTACGATCTGGCAACGTTACTCTTTGCTCTATTTATACTTCATGCAATTACGATCTGCTAAATTCTAGAACTTATTGTTGATTTGTTATTGTAACTCTCTGTAACAACATATGGTATTTGGTATTGTTCTAGACAACGTTCCAACTTATTTTTCCCCCCTCCCCGATGGCAATAAATATTCCTGAATGGATCCAAAATATTCCCATTCCACATACTCCATAATATCTCCCTTAAAACTATCAATTAAAATGGATGATCATGCACATCATCATGCAAATCGTCAAGCATTGAATTGAATTGATTTGCATGACATTATAAATGAATTAAAATATGCTTCTGTAAAGCATTTGTATTTTATTTAAATGATGACAATTTATTAACTTTTTCAAATTTAAATAATTTTTAATTAAATTCACAATTAAATTGCTTCAGTAAGTGTTTTTGTTTATTGTATTTATTGTTTTATTGCCACTTTATATATTATTCTGCTGCTGTTATTCACTAGTTGTTGGTTATATTGCCTGTGCTAATTGCACATTTTAAGTCATAATCAATTGATTAAAACATTCATTTAAAATTTATTGATGTTTGCCTATTTATGGCAAACTGAAATGGAAGTGGAATGGAAATAATTATTGTCATTCATGGCAATATTATTAATGATTGAAGGAAATTCAGATCAATACTTTATTACAAGTAAATAAATCTTGTATTAATGATTTCAGAATAAAAAAAATTGTCGTCAATTAGCAATTAAATGTGTATCTATTGCATGGGAAATAAAGGTTATATACTTAGTAAATATTTTATTTTTATAAAAACAACATTTGTTGCAACTACTATGAAGATCCTTGAAATAAATGAATTGGAATCCTGTTGTGTGTCCTAAATGACAGAACGTTTCAAAGTTGATTGGTTAGTACTACGTTTTGTCTGGTTTATAATTAGAATTTCATGTCTCGATCTGTTAGATTGGTGGGCCTTTTGTGAAGGCGAAGATTTCTGCAACATACCATAGATGGGCTGGAAATCAATCAATCATCAATCAAGCATAAACTAATTCTTAAATTTCGTTGATCGGTTGTAATTCAATTAGAATTGAGTATGCTGATCCAAGGAATTCTATTATATATGTATGTGGGTATTAACTTCCTTCACTTTTCTACTTCATAAAACACAATCAAACGCCTCCTAACGTAAAGTGGCCTTAAAAGTGTGTAAGAATAGAGTGGAAAAATATTCGAAGTGAATTGACATGAGCATTTGTTATCGTCGTAGTCTAGTAGGTACTGTGTTATCTTATTTTATGAGGCCTCATTTCAAAACCCAAGTCAGACATCTCCAATAAAACGAAACGGCAAAAATATTTCATAGGCGACTTCCTCTCAGCAGATTTTTGATAAAAACTCTGAGAATAAATAAAACTATCATGAAAAGTTTCTCAATAATCTGTCGTTCGGAGCCAACTTTAAACTGTAGGTCCCCCAGCATTCATGTATAAAATTAACACACACAACATAGTAGTGTAAGAAGCTCGGTCGTAATGCTGACTAAAGGCTGTATGTGTGTAGTGGGCAACAACTATGATTATGGTTAGTAATGGGATTACCATCATATTTATTACGTTTTGTTTGAGATTGTGTTTCCTCTAGGATTATCGAACTTAGCCGTACCGTAGAGGTCTCCGCGTGTGACAATATGCCTCACAGCTTTTTTTTAACTCAGACCAATACCAGAGATCAGCAATGAGTATTCAAAAAGATAAGTAGATTCGAATCATACTCATAATTTCTGATACTTATACTCGCATTCATACTTATTTTAATATCATACTCATACTATTCATATTCAAACTTTGAAGTACTCATCGTACTCATACTTAACAATACACATGATGTTGTTAATTTCTTTACTCTCCTTTACTCAACATTTACAAGAATCATAAAATAAGTATAATTCGTTTACGAACACTACAATACTCACTAGCAGGTTGTGTGTTTGCTTTGCGTGCTGTCTTTGTCTTTTTCTTTCCTCCTTTTTTTGTAAATGCAACAACAACTAAGACTGTAAATTTGATGAATAATTCGAATCACTCGTATCATTTATGAGTATTATAAGTATTTTTCTAAATTTATGAATCTGAATGAATAGGCGTATGAATCAAACATATTTCGAATGTTATGAGTTTGATGTCAACGTTGTACTCATACTCATTGCAACCTGTACTTATAAATCAATGTTGTATTGAGTACGAATGAATCAGAGTAGGTGAATTTCAATACTGTTGACTCACTCATACTGAAAATTTCCTGAGTATTTATGAGTAGCGGAAAAACGATTCACTGCTGATCCCTGACCAATACTCAGAGGACTTTGCCCTACTCATGCAGCGCATTGTGGTAAAATGTAAGTTGTAGAAGAGGAAAATGAGCAAGCAGTGTGATGTAAATTGCTGTTAAGACTTTGGATTAGGTCTTTGACTTGTTTATGGGATTCTTCAGCTTGCAGATGGTGTGTGCATAATTTATTTGAAGTTTTTATCTAGGAACTCCAACTCATCTTGAAGCATAGTCCTCTTGACAGTTCTTATGTTGTTAACATTCCATATTTATATTTTAATTAAGCTTCTAGTTTCACTTTCTATTGGATAGGGTGTGCTATTCAAGTAAATATTTTCAAAAAAAATTAAATTTAATTTTCAAAATAATTTCAACTTTCACCACACTTGTATTTGAACTTTAAAACTATTTTGCCAGCCTTGTTACTTGCCAAATATTAAAGATCATGTTCTGCCTAAAAATACCATGTGTTTCCATGTGAATTCTATCGAAGATTGCAACTCAGAACAGAAATGAAAAGAAAAAAAAACAAACAAATGAATGAATGAATGAATCATACCATTTATGAATTGCAATTTGTAAAATTATACAACAAAAGTTATAAATTTTTTTTGTTCGTGTTATTGTTATTGTTGTTGTGGCTGGCCTGTCTACTTAATTAAACAAAAAAGTCAATAATTTTCTAAGAATTTGTCTATTACGCATACAGAGAGAGAGAGAGAGAGAGGCATTATTTGCATGTTGCTGGGCATTTAAATGAAGTGTTAATTGTTGTTAATAATTCCAAAAACAACAACAACAATAATAAGAAAATGAATAAAATAAACCCTTACATGCAAACAAAAAAAATCACAATTTTTAAGGCTAAAAACAAAGCCTTTAACATTGAAATGTTAAGTTATTAACAGAGTACTGTTAACCTAACTTAGTGGTTTTAATAGCGAATAAAATTTTAAGAGAATCATGAACACAAATACTTGTGTTCTCTTCAATTAACGGTTTTACTGTTACATACATGAGATTTGCTCTCTTTGAAGTGTGTTTTCTTGTTCTCTCACATTAGGTATTTGTTTATGGATGTATGTATGTGTGTATGTGTTTGTTTGGTTTATGAAAAGAGCTGCTGCTGCTGCTGCTGTGTAATAATAAAGACAAATTCGTTTACGAATGATGATGGTTGGCTGGCTGTTGTAGTTTAGTTGGGTTGGTTGTTTGGTTGGCCGATTGACTGACTGAGCGAGTGAATGAATGAATGAAAGACTGAGAATAAAATAGCTGAGTTTTGTTGGTAATACCGGGCCCCAATGCATGCAGCAAGTGTGCGTGTGTATTAAAGCATATTTTTGTATTAAACAACTGTTTGAAAATAATCAGTTGTAGTTAAACCGTAGCGCCGAACGGTCTAACAATATTTCTTAAGGGATTTTTCTGCTATACATATTTCACGACGAACGTTGTGTTGTTTGTAAATTAAAGAAATTTTAACAGAAAATAAAAGAAAAATACAAAATTTTTTTTCAAATTTCTTTCGTTCAGAAACAAAGGAATCAAACTTAAGAACAAAAAAAAAAAACAATGACAAAAGCAACAATTAATTATTTTGTTTAAATAAAATAAAAATCAAAATTGTGGCTGCAATTTTTGATTTTCTTTGTTGTGCATTTCGTTGAAATTGTTATTGTTTTCTTAGCCAAGTTAAGCCGGAATTTTTTTTAATGTCAAGCAAACGGTTCGTAGCGTGTGCGTGTAGTCTATAAGCATAAAACAGCCAATAATTTTAATACAAAATCAAATAATTCAAGCGGGTCTTAAACAAAAAAAAAAGTTACTCAAAACGGAGTTTGAAATTAAATTTGAAAACAAATTAAAAAAAAAAACGAAGAAAACAACAACCAGCTAATGACGTTTAAAAATTAATTCTTTGTTTTTTCCTTCTCTTTCTAAAACGTTTAAAAAATAAATTCCATATTAGCTGAGTATAATTAATCTCAAACTAAGAAAGAAAACACCATAAAAAAAATAAATAAATAAATAATAATTAATTAACAAAAAATATTAAAATTTATTCATAAATTCCTGTTCATAAATAAAAATTATTTTGGCGCGTTTTTTCGTAGTTTTTTTTAAATAAAAGAAAAGAAATCTTTTAAAAAAATCCAATTTAAAAGAAAATTTACGGAAAAAAAATTTCCAAGTGTTACAAAGAAATGTTTAAAATGTGCCTGCAGGCGTATGAGTGTTAAAAATTAAGGTAATTTTCGGAAAATAATTTACATTTTATTTCATTTCATTAAGAAAACACCCCTTTTTTGTATATTTATAAGGCTTTTTTTATTTACAATTCTTGAGTTTAAAGAGTGTAATGAGGATAAAAGGAAAATTGTTTTATCAAGTGGTTATAAAATCAAAGACATCTTCTAAATCTTAGTGGAAAATATTTGAAATATTTTAGTCTTCTCAATTTCTATATGAAAATGGTTTAGGCTTCTTAAGATTCAATGTCTACATGTCCCTGTGTCTAACCAAGAATCAATGTGCAACGTTTCATTGAACGATTGTCCTTTCAAGCCTTCTATACCTTCCTGGTAGGAACTCATAATTGGTACTGTATACTCACTTACATACACACTTATGTATATAGTTGGTCATTATAACCCTGACTTTCGACTTAGCTTCTCACTCCACTTATATTATGTGTGTTAATTTTTGTACAAGTGTGTCAGGACCTACAGCTTAATGTCGACTCCAAACGACAGATATTTTTGAGAAACATTTCCATGACAAAATTTTTATTTACTCTCAGAGTTTTTACCAGAAATCTGCTGAGTGTAAGTCGCCGAAGAAATATTTTTTCATTTGCCAGAGATGTCTGACCTGGGGTTGGTCTTGATATCTCCTGGTTAAGGGGATATCGCAGCCCTTACTAGATCTTTGGTTAGGTTAAGTCAAATTAGGTGCCGCACAGAAAGCAAAGCTTAATTAAGTATTGTAAGATCTCCTTATAATTAGCGACACTGTCATTCATTTACAACTCCTGGTAGGCATTTCCCTACCATCCCGATAGTTGTATGAAGGTAGGGAGTTTATCCGTGGTCTAGTAGGTAGTGTGTTGGCTTATTAGACGAAAGGCCCGAGTTCGAATCCCAGGTCAGACATCAAAACGAAAATATGAAAATATTTCTTCGACGACTTCCTCTCAGCAGATTTCTGGCAAAAACTCTATGGAGTAAAAATTGCCATGAAAAGCTTCTCAAAAAATCTGTCGTTCGGAGTCGACTTTAAACTGTAGGTCCCGCCACTCATGTATAAAATTAACGCACACATCATGAGTGGTGTTGAGAAGCTAGGCCGTAATCCTGACAGAAGGGTTGGAATGGCCAATTATAATGATGATGAGGGAGTTTATCCGAATCATCTCTGCCTTGATATGTTTTGTCGATAAATTTTGGGTATTTTCGAATTTTAGCAGAACGACAGAAAAGTTGTCTTGTGATAGCAGGTCGTACAATGATACATTTTCCTTCTATAACTGTTTAGAAACAAATTGTCCAGTGGTTGTTAAACTAGTGAGTTGTAGGCATTCTCCAGCGGCAACATTCTCTAAACACTCCTATGATGTCCATGTTTGATGTTATCTTCTAATGAGCAAAAGGATCTTCGTCAGGACCTAAGGCAGTTATATTTAAGGTGGCCGTCAACTTAACTTAATCTTTCATTCAATTCTCGAAAAATGCAACAAACAAATTAAAAATATTTTAAATGCGTGGCTTGACAACTACACTCCCCGAAAAATTTATAAGACCAAACGTATTTCTCGAAAAACTTAAAATCTTTTAGACCAATTCGTACCATTTTTGGGTTAAATATAACTAACTATAATATAAATCTTTTTATGTAAAAAAAATATTTTTTTCTTTGTTTAATAAAAGGATAGCACAAAATGAATTTCATTTTCAAACGAAAAAATTATAAGACCAAAATTAAATAATATTCACATAAAGCTAAAATAACAATGATGAAAAACAACTACTGAGTAATTTTTGTATTTATTAGTAATTAGTGTGTCCACCGTGATTAATAATGACTTCCCGAAGTCGACGGGGCATAGAATTTATTAAATTTTCAATGCAATTTTGACCAATGCTACTCCTTTCTCTTATGATGGCACTTTTTAAGCATTTTACATCCTTATACTGAGTGTTATTATTGAAAACTTGGTCCGATAGTATTGCCCATAAATTTTTTATCGGATTTAGATCTGGACTACATGCCGGCCAATTCAAAACTGGTATGTTTCTGGAGGACAGAAATGATTTTGTTGCCTTTGATTTATGGATTGCGGCGTTATCCTGCTGAAATATCCAATTGTTTCCTAACGAATCATCCCCAAAATTAATTAAAACGTCATCTAATAATTCAATATACTTCTCGCTATTCATTTTAGTTGATATGAAACAAATAGGAGTCCTTTCCGTAGTCGAAATCCCAGCCCAAACCATTACGGTGCCTCCACCGAAATTTCGCGACATTCGTTGAAGTTATTAAACGTTATCAGTTATTTTTTCTGATGAAAAAAAGTTGATTTAGATGGCCCAGATGGTTCCCAAAAATATTGGATGGATTCACGTAAAAAAAAAATCAACGTGAATGTCGCGAAATTTCGGTGGAGGCACCGTAATGGTTTGGGCTGGGATTTCGACTACGGAAAGGACTCCTATTTGTTTCATATCAACTAAAATGAATAGCGAGAAGTATATTGAATTATTAGATGACGTTTTAATTAATTTTGGGGATGATTCGTTAGGAAACAATTGGATATTTCAGCAGGATAACGCCGCAATCCATAAATCAAAGGCAACAAAATCATTTCTGTCCTCCAGAAACATACCAGTTTTGAATTGGCCGGCATGTAGTCCAGATCTAAATCCGATAAAAAATTTATGGGCAATACTATCGGACCAAGTTTTCAATAATAACACTCAGTATAAGGATGTAAAATGCTTAAAAAGTGCCATCATAAGAGAAAGGAGTAGCATTGGTCAAAATTGCATTGAAAATTTAATAAATTCTATGCCCCGTCGACTTCGGGAAGTCATTATTAATCACGGTGGACACACTAATTACTAATAAAAACAAAAATTACTCAGTAGTTGTTTTTCATCATTGTTATTTTAGCTTTAGGTGAATATTATTTAATTTTGGTCTTATAATTTTTTCGTTTGAAAATGAAATTCATTTTGTGCTATTCTTTTATTAAACAAAGAAAAAAATATTTTTTTTACATAAAAAGATTTATATTATAGTTAGTTATATTTAACCCAAAAATGGTACGAATTGGTCTAAAAGATTTTAAGTTTTTCGAGAAATACGTTTGGTCTTATAAATATTTCGGGGAGTGTACAATTTTGAACTCAAGTGTACTTAAGTAGTGTGTTTTTTTTGCTATTTCTACTGGCCATAGAACTTCGAATGTAAGATTTTTTAATTTATTTTTGTCTCATTAAAAATAAAATAAAATGAAAAAAATTTGTCATAAAAATTTCGCAAGACTTCAAAAGAATTACGCGGGTTGTAATTTTAAGCGATTTTGTTGCTGTGGTTGCTTTCAACCTCGTTTATTGGCTGTTTTTTCTATTTTTTCTGATTTGTTTTGATTTGTTTTGCATAATAAATCGATTAAATGCTGCAATTGAGTCTCTCTGATCAAATTATGAAATAATATCTGTCTTAACATTGTCTGTAACATTGTAATAAATTTATACGCAGGTAAACAAGAACCTTTTTTTCTTGTTGCTTTTTTTGTAAAATTAAATTAAAAACAAAATTGTTTATAAAATAACATTTTTAATTGTATGCGCACTAACACTTTAGGTGACATAAATAAGGCCTATTTCGACGATTAATTTATTCGGTGCATTTAATAATTATGGCTTGTGTGTTTCTAATAAAATGGACATTTTAAAATTATTTAATTTATTTATATTAGCTGTGGTGGTGTTGTTCTAAAGGGTTAACCATCTTTCGATTTCAAAAGTAAAAAACTGTTCGGATTTGAATGAAAATTTTATTTCATTACAGTGCTTCGACTAAGAATGGCATTTAAATAATCGCCACTAGATTGGCTAGAGTAGTTGATCCCTTTAAGGCAGTTTTCGGTTCCCATTTCTCATGGTTTTAGAGGACATAGCTTACTTAAGTCCAATAAGTTCCAATTGCAATACCGATACCGCCATTCCCCTATAACTCCTGGTTGGCATTTCTCAACCAGCCTGATAGTTTTATAAAGATAAGGATTTTATCCACATCTTCCTTACATACATGCGTAATTCGTCATTAAACCCTTCAGTCAGGATTTCAACCTAGCTCCTCATATATACCACTTACATATGTATGTTGTGTGTGTTAATTTTATACACGAGCGGGCGGACCTACAGTTTAAAGTCGGCTTCGAATGACAGATTTATGGAAAACTTTTCACGACAATTTTATTTTATTTACTCCCAGAGTTTTTGCCAGAAATCTGCTGTGAGGGCTTATGTCTAATAAGCCAACACACTACCTACTAGACTACGGCGATTGCATATCTCCCTTGGCTAGGCATGTTCTGTCAATAAATTTTGGATATCCAAAGAATCCCACGTCTCAGGCTCTTAAGTGTCACAGGATGAGAGATTCTGTCGTCTGTTCCTCTTCCTCGTGAGGTATTCGGGCATGTTCGCACAGAGGCCTATATACTATTGTAACTGCTATGACCTTCTGTGCTCAGGATAACTGGACAACTTGAGGGTGCTTTTCATACGCTCTAATGAATGGTGATTTAAAAATGCGAATTATCTCGGTAAACACGATACTTGACGTAGAACCTTAAGAAAAGTTTCACGGCATTAAATCTTATGATCGTGGAGACCAATTTATTGATTAGAAAAGGGAAATCATTGTTTCTCGAAAATTCGCATCCAATAAAGCCGAATTTCATCGTGCTGAATTGCTCGTGTCATTATCGTGTTGAAATCACAAATCGTCCAGTATATAATCTTCAATTGCCTAACTGCCCGTAAAGATTCTTGTTGGGTCACAAAAATCCAGCCTATTGATGGCTTCAGGCCCAAATTAGCAGCAAACAGTCACCTTTTTTCGAATGTAATGACTTTTCTACAATCATGTATAGGTTCTCCAGACCGAATATGTAACAATTTTTCTTATCGACGTAACCAGCGAATGAGAAATTTGTTTCTTGGCTGAAGGATCTTTTTTTGTGTGAAAAAATCGGCATTGAAAGCCTGTTGCTCCAGCACCCAGCATATCTATGGTATTGTTAATCGTGGAGGGATGGAGGTTCAAAATACACTCTCATAAGATAATCTCTAACAAAAGCGATATTTAGGCCGGGCTTATATTCTAGTAGGTAGTGTGTTGGCTTATTAGACGAAAGGCCCGAGTTCGAATCCCAGGCCAGACATCAAAAACAAAATACAAAAAGTATTTCTTCGGCGACTTCCTCTCTTCAGATTTCTGGCAAAAACTCCGAGAGTAAATAAAAAAATTGCCATGAAAAGTTTCTCAAAAAAAAATCTGTCGTTCGGAGTCGACTTTAAACTGTAGGTCCCGCCACTCATGTATAAAATTAGCGCACACAACATGAGTGGTGTTGAGAAGCTAGGCCGTAATCCTGACTGAAGGGTTGTAATGAGCCAATTATGTATGTTATATTCCTATGATGCACAGGCGTGACTCTGTAACACTTTCCTTTGCAGTGGGATTGGGGGAGTCTACTTGGCTTGCATGGATACAAAAAGGTGATGGTGTTTGATAATGCTATCTTGTCTCGTCTGGATTCGTGGGTCCCCCACCAGTCATGTATAAAATTAACACACACAACATAAGTGGTGTGAGAAGCTAGGTCGTAATCCAGACTAAAGGGTTGTAATGACGAATTATGTATGTAGCTGTCCAGTGTTTCTTGATATTAATTACTTGGTAATGATAAATTCTGAGCTTAGCCGATTCTCAAACCTTTGTATGACAGCGGTATAAGCTCTTTATCCATATTTTCTTGTAATAATCTTGAGCTACAGAGACAATATTTATGATTCAGGAGTTGTAAGTCATAAACCGCTTTACTTGAAGTATGAAAAATACTTGATCAATAGCTCATTGGCCTAGTGTAATCCAGCAATTATTTCTGTTGAGAACAAATGGAAAAGTCCCCTTTTAAATGAAATGCCCCTATAAGGACGTGAACTGATGTGATCTAAAGAAAAAAATCCCAATTTCCAAAGTACTCGTATATGACTAGAAAGTGTCACATTAATTTGCAAAACACTCATACGAATAGTCATCGCTGAGATTTATGAGCCGCCTTTAGTATTAACAAAAATATATTCACACCTCAATGAGGCATTTCACCTCAAATATACAATATAATTAACGATTTCACAAACTTGATAAAAAAAACTTGGTTTTTTTTTGTTTTCGTCTTTTATTTCAAAATTTCCTGGAATTCCCAGAATTAATTTAAATTTTTTCACAAAATATTTTAAAAATACAACTAATATTTCTTATATAAATATTAAATATATTTTTTTTGTTTTGTATTGTATTGTTTTAAACAATTTACGAGTGTAGTATACACTGCTAAAATTCATTGTAAAAATTATTTTAAAAAATGTATAAAAACCAACAACGCTTTTTATATGACTTTTAACCGAAGCGGATCCCAGCAGAAACTTTTGTAGGCAGGGCCATATTTAATATTGCAAGGAATTAATTATAAAAATTAACATTTAAATTAAAAAAAAAAAATTAAAAAGAAATTAGAAGAGGAATAAGCAAACTAAATATGTAAAGACCCTACACAACACCCTATAACAATTAAAATGCCACTCATTCATTAACCTTTCGTATCGTATAGAAAAAAAATCTAGTAAAGAAAGAGAGGAAGCTGAAGAAAAAAAATTATGTTAGGTTAGGCTAGGTTTGAGAACGTGTACTTCTCATTGGGACAAGTACAATACCCAAAGGTCGAATTGATCTGTCGTAGAAGAGATAGAGAGAGGATAGTGAAGGAAATAGGGAAATTGGAAAAGTAGAAGAGATTGGAAATTTCAGTAAAAATCAAAAAGTAGGGAGAGAAAAGTAATAATAAGACACCATTGTCTAGTTCGTGGTTCAAACCCCAGTTCAGATAACTCGAAGAAACTGAAATATGAACGAAAAATATTTTCTTCTGCGATTTTCTTTCCTTTCTTATAGTAAATATAATTGCCATGAAAAGTCTTTCAAATCTGTCGTTCGTCTTCGACGTTAAGCTGTAGGTCCCGCCACTCCTACACTTAAAATTAAAACATGCAACATGGGTGCTGTAAGAAGCTAGATTGTAATCCTGGCTGAAGTGTTGTAATGACCAACTAAGTTTAAAAGTAAGTAACAGAAATAAAATAGCAAGAAAAAAATAGTGGAGGAGAAGTGCCACTGAGTAATTAATTTCACCAGTCAAATAACTAGAAGTGAAGACCACTGAAGAAACCAATGTAATATGAAATTTCGCCTCTTCATGCCAACGCTGAAAAAAGGTTGTCTATGTCCTACAAACTAGTCCTTACACTCAGAGTATCAAAATTCATTGTCCACTTTGTCCTAGAACGGTCTAGCTTGGGCCTTAATAGCTTGAGACTCTGCAATCTCCAACATTCCTTACTGACTTAATTCAGTCAGGATTACAACGTAGCTTCTCAAATCACCTAGCTGTTCACACCATTTAATTTTATACATGAGTCGCGATACATACTTCGGCACCGAACGACAGATATTTTGAGAAACTTTTCATGTCAATTTTATTCTACTCTTAGAGGTTTTGCTAGCAGTTTGTCGCGAGGTCGCTGAAGATATATTTGTTCATATTCCGTTTTGTTCGAGATGTCTGATCTAGGGTTTGAACCTTGGGTTCACATTTAATAAGCCAACACATTGCCTACATACATACATACATAATTGGCCATTACAACCTTTCAGTCAGGATTACGACCTAGCTTCTCACACCATTTATGTTGTGTGCCTTAATTTTATACTTGAGTGGCGGGACCAACAGTTTGACGTCGACTCCGAACGACAGATTTTTGAGAAACTTTTTCATGTCAATTTTATTTACTCTCAGAGTTTTTGCCAGAAATCTGTTGAGAGGAGGTCGTCAAAGAAATATTTTATTTTTCATATTTCGTTTTGATGTCTGACTTGAGGCTCGAACCCGGGCTTTACGTCTAATAAGCGAACACACCACCTACTAGACTGCGGCGACTACACATTGCCTACTAGATAACGCCATTCCGTCGTACTTATTTCGCTCATCCATCTCTTGCCAGCTTATCTACAATTTTATTTCCACTGCTTAAGGTGTTTGAACTTTCCTTTCATTAGCCACTCAGTCGAATATGTTCAGCATTATTATAGCTGCAGATACCAGTGTATCTCTTTATTTTTAAAGCTGACTGAAAATGTAAACATTAAGCCTAGATTTGTGGTCTCAAGCCTTATAACAGATTGCATAGATGTTCCTCTTTTGCTCATCACACCCTTCAGGAGATTCCTGTTGAAGCCAAAAGATAAAGTAACAGAATTGGTAGTCCAATAATACGTTCATTCTTACTCCTATTCAATCCCTTTCGAATAGTGTTCTCATTGTTTTCATAATTCCATGTAGTTTTGTTTGAAATATTATAGTGTCCTTGCAGAAGACTATTGAACTGCGTGCTATGGGACCCAATGTTTCTGCTTCCATTTTGTGGAACAATTTGAATTTATCCGCATATGACAGCCATAAGTCTTAGTTTATTACGTTTTTCTTCAAATAGAAATATCATCCCGTATTTCCTAATGAAATGGAGCACAGCGCTTATGTGTCAGTTGGTTAGTCAGAGACATGCAGAGTATATCGGCGATTCCATACAAAAACGAAAGAATTTCTGTAGTCAATGAATAGAGATTAGCTCTGTACAGGCAGCTATTCTTCACTGCCTCTAAGACAGGAATTGAAGATGTTTTAGATACATTATATGGACGTTTTTCAGACGTTTTTCTGTAGCAATAAATTCCAGACACGAACCAAATTGGTGGATGAAGAGACCAACAATATCTCTATCTATATAGGCAGACTTTCCCTGTTTTTACACGACTCTGTAAGTGCCCGTATTTAAAGTTTATTTAGCACTTTAGGTGCAGTAGGGTTTCATTACATATTCAAGCCCTTTACACCTTTTCTTTTCAAATTGTGTTTTGCTTGCTTTCATTGAAGCTTTACAAACACGTTACTTTATACTATCATTGCCATACTCATGCTGCTGTACTCATTTCAATAGAAAATCAATAGAAATTGTTAATAATTTACGACTCCATACTTAACAATATTGATGATAAAAATTATTTCTATTACTCCGCACTTATACATACATACATGCAATTCAATCTCTTCATATTTTATGAGATTTATTTCACAATTTCAAACAAAAAAAGCAGCAAAAAAAAACGAAACAACAAATGAAACAAAAAATACTTCCACTTATTATTTATTTTTTTTTTTCTTGTTTGATTTTTGTACCACATTCATCCCGATGTCCAACAAACAAATAAACATCCAGCCAGCCAGCCAAGTCTGTCAACAAGTCAAACAGTCCGTCAACAAGTCATTCCGTTCATATTCATTCAGCCATTCATACTCAAACTCTGCCTGCCTGCCTTCCTTCTTGCCACTTGATTGAAATCGCCAAGAAATAGAAAAAAACAATAAAAAAACAGAAAAAAATAATAAAATAAAGAAACTACAGGGAAAATAGCAACAATAATGAAAAAAAAAAAATTAATTTTTTTCTATTTTTTTTTTAACGACGACGGCAAATTGGGAATTAATTATGCTTGACGTGTCGTACTTATAAACTACAAATAATACAGACAAGTACAAGCAAATATTTCTATAATAATTTTTGCAGTGCTTTAAAGGAAGGCAATCAATGAAGAGACGGTTTTTTAAGGAGGTCGAAAGCCTTAGTTACTGTGGGATTTCCACTTACCAACACCAACTCCCACAGTGATATGCTTTCAGAACCAGCAGTAGTGTATTACGTTAGAAGGTAGGCTAGACTGCTATGCTTAAATGTTATGTTCGTAACTCTTCAATTGTCTTTGTACGTTTATCGTCTTCCTGAAACCTCTATCCGACCAGCTCCGTACGTTATTGTAGCTGCTGTTGCTATTGTGCAGTGTATTCCTTCATTAATACACCGAGTCCGCTCAAAATTCTTCTGGCAAATAGTTAGCCGTTATTGCACTTGTCACTCTATAAACATAACTTGGGAATTGAATTTTCAACGGATGAATTGCAAACTCCACTAATGCACGACGTTCTTCAGTGAATTTGTTGGACTCGAAAGTTACCCCGGCAGGTTGGACGTATTGTACACTAGAATAGTTTGAATCGATGTCGAAAACATACATTGGAGCTAGGAATCCAATCAGGTCAATGGAAACACTACTGTGTATGCACAATCCTATATTCCTTAAGGTTCCCAAATCCATCAGATTTTTTGGGTGATCAATATACGACTCTTAACAGTAGGAATGCGGCAGTAAAATTATTTCTAGCACCGACGGAGGTGTGGTAACACAGTGCACCAGTACTAATATTGCAGAAAGATCTCTGTTTTCGATTTATAAAGTTGGAGTTAACGGCTCCACCAAGGGACTCACATCCATGACAGCACTAGATCTCTGTGAAGCAATAATTCAGTTCTCCGCGCGGTATTGGAATCCATATTTAGACGTCTACCGTTGTGATGCTTCGCCCATCATTGCTGCCATTTTCTAGATAGATCACGAAAGCTTCTCGCGGTCATATTTCCGGATGTGGTAGCAATAGCCTCTTCAAACATTGCGGTGTATGGTCAGGCGCTTCTGAACGCAAAACCTTTATGAGCCTGTATTATCTCTGTTTACCTTGAGGGCCGTCAATATTGGGTAGTAAAGGCCAATTAATGCAAATTCCTCTTCGGAAATTGGTCAAGCGCTTCTGAACGCAAAACCTTTATGAGCCTGTATTATCTCTGTTTACCTTGAGGACCGTCAATATTGGGTAGCAAAAGCCAATTGACGTCAAATACTCAAAGAGTACCAGCCCAAGCTACTTTATTGCACTCCTGTAAAGTTATAATGAGGCCATTCCTTTAAGTCTCTGCCATTTTGAAATATTATTGTGTATTAAAAAGAATAAAAAAAACACAAAAAATTAACATGAAAACAATTACAAGTCGTACGAGTGCGAGTATCGTGAAGTATTTAAGAATGAATAATAAAAACAGAAAATGAAAATGATTTTGAATTTGATTTCGTTTTTATTTATTGTTAAATATTGTTTGTATTGCTTTTAATGTTGTTGTTGTTGCTGTTGTTGTTGTTTTTGATTTTGTTTTTGTACATTTTTAAGACAAAGAACGAAAGAAAAAACATTAAAATTGTATAAACAATTGCTTTTTTTCACTTTTCTTGATTGTTTTTGTTTTTTTTTAATTCAAGTGTAAACGATTTTGCGAAATTATTTTTAAGGAAGTGAATGAAAATCGAATTATAGAGGGGCGCTACTATTTTACGCAGTATCTGAACAATTTAGGGGCTATGTTTTTAGGTGTCACAACTGTTATGGCCTTAACCGTTGCTTCTACTGTTTGCATATGTTCTGCATACATACATATGTACATCTACCTACATAAATATGTACATATAGATGCATAAATATGTACATATACATGCATAAATATGTACATATGCATACATACATACTTATGTACATATACATACATACATACATAATTGACCATTACAACCCTTTAGTCAAGATTACGACCTAGTTCCTCACACCACTTATGTGCTTTAATTTTATAAATGAGTGGAGGGACCTACAGTTTAAAGCAGACTCCGAAGGACAGATTTTTTTGAACAACACTCAGAATTACTGCCAGAAATCTGCTGAAAGGAAGTCACCGAAGAAATATTTTTTCATTCTTCGTTTCGATGTCTGGCGGTTCAAACGTGTCGTCTTACGTCTAATAAGACAATACACTACCTACTAGACTACAATGACGAGTTTACGTCCTGCAGTAGCTCCACTGCTCTCCTTTTGTTACCCTGTTTGAGCACATTGGGCTTCCAAAAATATTCGTTTTACATGGTTCGCTATTGTTTTCTTCCCGTATCGTAGAATTTTGTGCATATCAAGGTGTTCTTTCGTTTCTAGAGCCTTAAAGTTTTCATAGGCAGGGCCAACCTTAACTAGCAAACTTCCTTCTGATGTCGTAATTATGTGTAATGTCCAGCTAATTGGCTTCAGCATGGGTTCGTTAGTTAGGTTCCCCGAATCTGTTTTGTCGATTGCTGCAGAGTCCTGATTTCCCATCCTTCATATAATACGATCCAAGTTGCATATATCGTTGTCGTATATCGATTACTTGCCCTCTTGCGAGCTTCTCCATAGAGAATGCCGCCGTCCGAATGCCGTCTCTACTATATTTCGAGTATTTTTCTGAATGAAAAACAATTTAAAAGAAATACAAATTTTTGTTGCCATTCAGTTGATGTTTACACAGCCAATGCTTAATTGTGTGTTTATAGAGTACGTAGTACAACGTAATACAACTTTAATGCAGTGGCGGTGGCAGTGACAGTGGCATCCATCTGTATCGGTGGCGAACATGTAAACATTTCGGTATCATCATCTGTGACGCAGCTTAATTACGAAAAATAAAAATCATGCAATACATACAAACAAATCTACAAGCAAATGAATGTCGATGACAATTAATAAATAAACACACACATACACCCAGATACACAGATACCCTGTACTAGTATGTATGTTAAGTTTATAGCCACATATACACTAGAGCAGGCGAATTTCATTGATTATTTTTCTACGTTTCATTTTCCAATAAGAACAACGAAAGCTTTTTAAATGACGACAAAACTACAATAACAATTTCATTTATAAAAAAATCCATTTTAAGTTGTAATTGTAGTTGTAGTATTTAAAAGAAGAAGAAGAAGACAAAAATTATCTTCTACAATAAAAAACTCCAATAAATATTCGTCGTAGTAAAATTTGTGCCCCCCCAGTAGTATATTCCCTCATGTGTGCAAGTGAATGAATGAGCAAATGAATGAATAGATTCATTGGCATGCTACGTTTGCCTCTTTTTTTTTGCCTGTCTTCACGGCCTGTAGTATGTGTGTCTTATTTTTTCTTTTTTTTTCGTTTTCATCGTATTTATTTTGTATGACCATCATCGCGTCTGTTTATCTGTCCATCTGTCTGCCTGTCTATCAGTCTCGTTGTCTATTTTTATTTGTTCCATTCAAGTATTCAAGTATTTATTCTTAATTTTGTCTTTATATTATTTGTATGTATTTGTAGTTGTTGTTGTTGTTTTTATTGTAACTGTATTATACGAAATGGTGAAATTGCACTTTGTATTTGATTTAGAATGACGCATAATTTTGTAATACACGTTATAAATGAGGCATCTAATAAGACTTGTATACAATAATTCAATGATAAGACGTTGCTATACACCACTCGAACAGAAACGGACATTCAATTATAAATACTTTAGGAAATCATTGTACAGTGTGTGTTATAATTATAGCAACATACATACAAAATAGAAAAATAATTTAAGAAAACTCACCTCTTTAACATTAAATATTCATACTAAACATTAATCAGAGTTAAAAAAGAATTATTAGCAGCAGCCTGGCATGTGACATCACTTATGTTCTGTACGTTACTTTAATTTATAAGTGTCGAGGCTTACTGTTTAACGTCGAACCCGTACGACCGATTTGAGAAGCCTTTTCATCGTAATTAGTTTACTTTAACAGCTTTTGCTGCCTTAAGGGCAATAGGGTCGACCTAGAGTAAGTCACGACTGGTTCGTAACTCTAAGAACTATACAAACAGCTTTTGAACCGGATCTGCGCTGGGTTCTAAGACATAGTCGTATGCCTGTTAAAGTTGTATCCGATACTCTTGCTAGAATTCCTATCTGATGTGTTGCGGGTTGGTTGGTTATAATTCTCCAATCTGCTGCCTCCATGGACTCGTTGGTCGATTAGAAAATAGCTTGTGATGTTGTGAGCTCAAATGCTTTTGGACGATCCTCAAACCGGCTGTTTACACGCATACATAATTCGTCATTACAACCCTTTCTGCAAGTAAAGCAGACCATTGAACGTATTCTCCGATACTTCGACAATTTAAACCAAAGAATTTATCGTCAGAGTCCGTCTAGCTAGATTTGGTATAGGAACTATCCCCATAGTTTCTGCTTCCATTTTTTTCCGGTTCGTGCCAGTTGTTTACACTGTCCTGTTTACACTGTTATGCGTTTGAAGAGAGAGTGGTGATGGATCTTTAGCAGTTTCAGTGGCTTCGAACTGTCAAATAGAAGTCAGAGGGCCCTTGAAATAGCATGAACAGAGCTAGAACTCCACATGGTGCTTGCCTTACCACGAAAAAAATCTGCATACTTCCGCCTAGACACACATACATACATAATTGGTCATTACAACCCTTTAGTCAGGATTAAGACCTAGCTTTTCACACCACCTATGTTGTGTGTGTTAATTTTATACATGAGTGGCGGGACCTACAGTTTAAAATCGTCTCCGAAAGACAGATTTTTGGAAAACAAGTCTCCTAAGAAATATTCTTTTCTTATTTCGTTTTATTGGATATTTTTGACCTGAGGCTTGAACCGTAACCCCACGTCTAGTAAGTGAACACACTACCTACTACACTACGGTGACTTGCGGAATCGACTGGTTGTTGGAAGTTATTAAGATCTGCGTAATACTGGTGTTTTTTTACGAAACATTGTGATATTAGGTCCCTAACAAGAATCTGGAATAGATTCTAGCCGAACTAGTGCATGGCATGTGCAGATAGTAAGGATTTGGACACTGTAGAGCCTTCAAAGCGAATTCAGTTGCCTACGATCCAATTTGTTCTCCGTTTGTTCCCATAGAAACGTTGTCCAAGAATCCAAATAAACGTAGTCCTAGACAAGATTCTGTTCAATTTATTTTCCCCACTAGCCTAGAGATAGTAAGGTTTGGTATAAGGGAGGAGAGACAACTAATGTAAGTGTGCTCTTAGGTACTATACAAAGATAACTCTATGGCTGCCTTTATGTAGCTCCGATACTCGCCTGAAAGAGACTAGGTCTAGGGAGGAGATTGTAGCTTTAATTCTAGTTAATGTCGCCAGACATCTAGTACTCATCTTTAATCCGTCTGTATAAACCCTCTCCACCAAGAGAGGATAATTTACTCGAATTAACTATCAAAGACTAGTTCTCGAAGTTGGAGTCGGAGTAGTGGGAGGGAACATGGGTAAATCTGTACGAAATCCAAAAATTCTAATCCAGTCTCACTGTGCTGCTTGCACGAAATAACATGTTTTTTAGGAGCAGGACCCTAGAGGCACAGACGAACATTTCTACAGTGATGTTGACTCGTATGATGGCTTCTAGCCAGTAAGTCTAATGAGGTCAACTTGATGTACAATAAATAGCAACGTGTAGGGGCCGCATTAGAGCCGTGCGTTTATATTCAACGATCTCAGTTATGGGTCCTGTGTTGTTATAATTATTGCACTGACTGTTGTTGTATTTACAATAACTTGTACTTGTTATTGTAACTACACACACAGAGAGGTCACAGTCATTTATTTTAACATCAATGAAAGGGAAAACATAAGACAAACAACAACGATTTCAGTTTTAAAACATATTTCAAACGGAAGCAAGGGATGATAGTGTGTGGCAAGAGAGAGAGAGACAGGAAGGGGAAGAAGGGGTACCATAGAAAATTAGGCCATTTATTTCAATAGAAATGAAACAAGCGTAATATTTACGTCATAAATTGAGGCAGTTTGTTGTCAATTTTATTTTTTTTTTTTCGTTTTCAAGACACACATCACATGCGGTGGCAGTGACTATGCATGTTTTCCATGAGAGAGACAGAGAGAGAGAGAGAGAGAGAAAGAGAGCGTATTCTGAATAATTTAGGTCATAGAGTACATAGTACTCTATGCTATGGGGAGCTCAAACTGATTTCTTACGTTTTTCTGTTAGAGCTTTAAAGGACTTAACGGCGTCATCAAGCCATTCATGGCACAATAACAAATCCCCCATAATAAACTAACAAATAAGCAAGCGTAAGATGAATAAAATTTTAAAGGAAAAACCCACAACAACAAGAAAATCATTCCCAACCAGAGTTTGTTATTTGTAAGACTTGGAATTATCAAAATAACATGTTCATGTGTCATACATACCCAAGACAATTTCATATGAGAACCAAAAGAAAAGTCAACAAAAAAAAAAACAAAAAACAGCAAAAATCCAAAACGTCTTAAAAAATGATGGGGATTTATGAATTTTATGCTAATGTTCTTCATACTCGTTTAGACAGACAATAATCCATATAAAGTATGAAATACTGAAATCGAAATGCTTTCAGATACACGGTTACCCTTACCACCACTTACTTCATAGTCAGTATAGTCAGCTTAGCTCTCAGCTCTACTCATATATACTGGTTATATGGTGAAGCATCGTTTTAAGATTAAATGCCACAATTGCTTATACATACTTACACTAATATGTATGTATGTGTGCGTATGTGTGTGTAAATATCCATATAAAATTAGGTTATAAATCAAATGTCATGTTCAAGAAAACGACAGAAACATTTTTTTTTTGTTACAAATTCAAAGACAATTTATTCAGGCCTCTCTCTCTATACGTTTTTTTTTTTTTTAATTTTAAATTTAAAAACGCTTTACAGTCAAATAGATAAACTGAAAATTTAAATTTTATAAGCATTAAAATCCTTTTAATAAGTTAAAAACAATTGCTTTCTATGAAAGAAAAAAATGTTTTAAGGCCTTAAGATAAAAAAATCAATTTTTCATCGTTGTAGTCCCAGCTCTGGTTTTAAATTAAACGTTGACTCTTTTTCTGTAAATCAAAATAATTGCTTAAATATATAAAAGACTTTTAGATAAGAAACACCATTTTTCATTCTCCAAAAACTTAGACAAAAACCCAGCTCTGCTATATACATACATAAAGTGTAGAAATAAATTGAACAGAATCTGGTCTAGGACTACTTTTATTTGGAATTCCTGGACAATATTTCTATGGGAACAAACGGGCAACTGAATTCGCTTAGACAACTGTATAGGGTTGTAAACTAATTAGAAATAGGTCGAAATATGTCGTTCGGGTTCGACGTTAAACGGAAAGCCCCGCCACTTGTGGATTCAGTTAATGTACAGAGCAGGAGTGATGTCAAATGCCAGGCCATCGCCAATCATTTTTTAAGTTGTGATAAATGTTTAGTGCATACATAACATAGGTTTAAGAACATACATAATTGGACATTACAACCCTTTAGTCAGGATTACAACCTAGTTGTATGTGTTAATTTTATACATGCTTACAGGCGACCTAGAGTTTAAAGTCAACGCCGAACGCCAGATTTTTGTGACATTTTATTTACTCCACAGAGTTTTTGCCAGAAGTCTGTTGAGATGAAGTTGCCGTGAAAATAATTTTTCATATTTCGTTTTGCTAGAGATGTCTGAGCCAGGGGTATGAACCCTGGCCTTATGTCTAATAAGTCTACGGTAACTACGAACTCAAATATGGTTATCATTACCATCCTTCTGTGGCCTGTCACTTATCTGAAGGAGACTTTCTCTTGGAGACGTTTTTAAATTATTTCAAATGGCATTCCCCATTCATTTACTTAGCAAGCCTTAGCAAACATCAATCAGTTACGCCTTCAGAGCAGCAGTAAGTTAATGTAGCAACGCCTCAATGTCTAAGCAAACATATGACATCGATGAGCATCAGGTCATGTCACAACAGGCAACTGAGCTAAATACCTTGCAGATGACATTGATGAGCATCAGGGCCATGCAACAAGAGGCAGTTGAGAAAAATACCTTTTCAAATACTTCTCTTTTATCGCTGAAGCAACTGTAATGCTGTAAATATTATAAAGCAATACCGACAGTTTCAAATATTGGAACTTGCAACAATGTTGCAACAGGAATGAATAACTTCAACTGCAATTATTTATTTTATATTCCTAGGTTTTCAAAGTGAAACAAAGGCTTGCAACACATTTTTACCATTTTAAGACGTTCTCTTGACCCAGGAGCTTTACTTTGGCCCGGCATTCAACTGCCTTAAGAATTCCAATCTCAATTAATTGCATTAAATTTATGTCATTCCCCCAAAAAAATGTTGCACATTCTTGCTCTAATTGCAACATTGTTGAAGTTGATTGCCTGTTTACAATTAAGTCTTCCTCTAACATGTTGCAACATAAATTTACTTTATGGCCTTAATCCTCCCAGTATGTTTAACTATTAAAAATTATATCGTTGGTCCACTTGTAGGTGTTTGCATTATGCCAAAGGGGGCGACTTTTCTTTGTAAATGTTGCAATAGCGTCAGGGAAATCAAGACAAAACAAATTGCCACATTAAGGCAATCCAATAAGCATGAAAGAAAAAAAACAACGATTCTCTGCAGATCATCTTGCCATGGAGACATTAAGGAAACATATTTTTCTATATGTATGTACATAATGCTAGAAAAAACAGGGTGTTGCAAAAATCAATGTTAAATGAAATTGCACTTCCTATAGACAGAGAGATGTTGCCAGCAATTGTTACTGTTTGTATAGGAATCCTGTTGTTAAAGTCCTGTTCTGCAGCATTTTTAAGATGTTTTTTTTTGTTTATTTTTTTTAATACAAAGCAGCCAAATTGGCAACAACGTCAGTCTTAATAAGAGCAACAACAACAGCACTGCCTGCAACATCATCATCATCATCATCGTCATCTTAGTCGTCGTCGTCGTTGTCGTCATCATCATTGAAATGATTTTTTGAGCACATGTAACACCTGGCCTTTTTATTATTTTGTAAATAAAATTGTTACTGCTGCTGTTATTATTATTGCTATTATTGTTGTTGTTGCTGCTGTTGTTGCTTACAACAATCTTGTGGTCAACTAGAGTGGCATGAATGTGTTTCACATTCATAGAGCTTTACATTAATGGGAATCTCTAGGCAGACAACAACTCACTGACTGCCTGACTGACTATGGACGGACTGGCATACCACAGTTACCTTTACATGTGTTGCATCTCCTTCTGCTTCTCCTCTTATTTTGTTTTTTGTTTCTTTCATTTTTAAACGGAATGTCTGTCGCAGTGTCTGGTGTTCCAAAAGTTGTTGGCTTCGTTTGTTTAACCACCATCTGTATGAGGATTTTTTTTTCTTCTTTGAGATTTTTGTGGTACGTGTACATATATTAAACGCTTAACGTTGTTATTGTGCTTGCTGTTGCTGTTGCTACTGCCTGCCTGCTGTAATGTCTGTCTGTCTGTCTGTCTGTCTCTGTGCAACATATGACAGGTGCGTGTACTGCAAAACTTATGCAAAAAACATTTGTAGCAACCTACAACAACAACAACAACAAGAATAATAATAAAAAAATATGTTGTGTTTATGGTATTTCAATGAGTGTATAAGTGCGTTGCAAGTCTATGGGTCTTTGCCGCCAAGTGTTTTTTTGTTTTTTGCAAGTTTTTTGTTTATTATTGTTACTGTTGCTGCTGTTGTTGCAACGTCTTACCGGTTGCTTGTTTTTATTTGATAGATTTAAACGAAATACAAAAAAGCGAGAAGCAGAAAATATAGATTTCTACACTGGCCAACAAAATGCAATGATTTGTTTTCATTTTGCAACATTGTTGCAACCTGTGATATTCGAAACTGCCGCTATTGCTTTATGCTATTTATAGCATTACAGTTGCTTGAGCAACAAAAGAAAAATATGTTTGAAAAGGAATTTAATTCCGCTGCCTGTTGTTGCATGACCTTGATGATGATCATCGATGTCATATGTTTGGCTAGACATCGAGGTGTTATTACATTAAATTTCTGCTGCTCTGAGGGCGTAACTGATTGATTGATGTTTGCTAAGGTTTGGTAAGCAAATGAATGGGGAATGTAATTTGGAATCATTTGAAAACGTCTTCAAGAGAAAGTCTCCTTCAGATAAGTGAAAGGCCATAGAAAGATGGTAATGAAATGAGTCAACTAATCTAGCCCTTTGTAAAGAAACAAGCATTCATAGGAGGTCGATTCCATACAGTCCAACAAATGATCGTAATCATATTCGAACCATTTGTAGTCTTCAGAAATTCCGACTCAATCTAGAGCTGAATGAATTTGCACCTCTCACGAAGGTTTATGCACTATTGAACGCATGTCTAAACTAAAACTAAATGGAGCTCGTTACTTGATTATTGAGCAATCAAGTTATCGATAAAACAAAACTAAATGTAGCTGGTTACTTCATTTTTGAGCATTCAAGTTATCGATAAATTTTCTACCATTCAATAAAATTGTTTGTAGAGAACATTTAATAAAGAAAAATTTAAATTCTTGAAAAATATTCTTAAAAATATTTTTTAAATTATCGATAACATTTTTTTTAAAAACAATTTATAGTTATCGAAAAATTTTTAGTTAAATTCGTTAAAGAAAATTAAAATTTAGATTGAATGTTATCTAGGAAATAATAAAAAAAAAATTATAAGGAGGTAATTTCTAGTTATCGAAAATTAGGTATTTCTTACTAAAAGTTTAATAGGATATATTTAACATGGAAAAGTTTCTAATTATAGGAATAATGTTTCCAGTTATCGCAATATTTCCAATTTCCTTATAAAATTTTAATAAAGATATCATATCATTCATGTATTGAAAACTATTTTATAGCAAACTTTTAGTTATCGAAAGTTAATATAATAATATACAATATTTTATAGGGAAAATATTCTATTAAAGAACATTTTTAAATATATAAAAATTATTAGTTATCGTAAAATTTTTAATTATCGATAAATAAAATTTTTATATGGATAAATTCAATCTATATAACTAAACTGAAAATTTCTAATTATCAATAATTATTTATCGAAAATTGTTTGTTATCTACAAATGAAAGTTATCGAAAAATGGTAGAGTTATCAGTTATCGAAAAATCAAAGTTATCGAAAAAAAATTTTAATTATCGATACATAAAATTTTGATATGGATAAATTCAATCTGTAAAACTAAATTGGAAATTTCTTATCGAAAAAATGTCTGTTATCGAAAAAATTGTTAATGAAGAGAATTTGTAAAAAAAATTTTGGTATCTGCTAATGAATTAAAATTTTTAGGCTACTGCAAACAATTTAGGCCACCTTAACAGCTCAATTTTATAAAGGAAAATTGAAAACTTCTTTCCATTTCAATGATTCTGTGGATTTTTCTCTTGTCATAAGATTCCAAGCGATCATACAATAATTTTGTTGTCAAGTGTCTTTAGTTTATTCGCTCTCTGATTTTCTTTTTTTTACGTGTTTTTTTTTGTTGTTGTTGTATTTAAGAAATATTTTTGTTAACAACGAAACAATAACAACAACCACACTAACAACAATAGGAAAACTAGTACCGCATATTTTTGTTGTTGTATTTACGATATGAACAACAAAAATTAAAACAAAAACAAAAAACGTAAACATTTTTTTTTTATCCAGATTGTACGAGTATCTCTATGAGTTAAACTGGCGTATTGAGTTGAGGTGAGTTTTTTTCGTGTTGTTTTTGTGTAATATTTCCAAGTGTATCTGTGGTTATTTACTGTTGTTGTTGTAGCTGTATTATGGTTCATTTGTCTCAATGGCACAGGCGTATAAAACTGGATTGGTTGCATTTTTCTCTTATTTAGACGCATATTTATAATAAATTCGTTACTATTTGGTCACAAATCAAAAAAAAAAAAACTTGGTTTTTTTGTGAACAACAACTAGATACAAGCTGTAGAGATTTAGATTAAATGCTGTTTTTTCGTTTCTGACTTTTTTATTTTTTTTTGACTGCATCAGTGATATTCCGTGATGCTGCTAAGGCAGACAGACTGTATGTAGATTTACTGTCCCGTAGAAGTAAAGTGAAATGAAAAAAGGAAAAAACTATTTCAACTTGAAATCTTCAAGTTTAGCGTGTAATAAACGAAAATAAAAACGAAATTTATGTACGCATAACAATTTGTAACTGGCCATTGAAATCGTCATTCTCCATATTTTCTAATTGCATTAAATTATCAGGATTATGTAGCTGGTTAAAAGCATACAAGTAAGCACTACATATGGTCTGAATTTTTTTTTTTTTTAATTTTTTTGTTTATTTTTAAAAAGAGGGGAAGAACTCTTAAGCAAAACATCAATAGAATTTCGTACTCAATTGAAAAAAAAACAAACATAAAATACTTTGAAAATAAAGCTATTAAAACGATAATTTGCTAAAATATTTTCAAAAATTTTCTAAAATTCTAAGAATTCAAACAAACGTTATACAATAGAACAGCTAAGATACAAAGAAATTGTTTATACAAACCAATAAAAATTGTGTAATAAAATCAAAGACTCATAGAAATCATAGAAGCTGTACTATAACCTCCTCAAAACTCTCCAACCAAAATGATTTAAAAGCATAAGATTACCAGTGTCACTAATTAAAGTCCCCTATGCCCTATGATTTCTTTTGTCTTTTGTAAGCTTAGTATGTCACGTGTTCACTTTTTAATAGCCATTTAAAATTAAATCGATACATAATTTCGAATGCTTTAATTTACTTAAACCCATAAAAAAAAAATTTTAACATGATTTCATTAGAAAAAAGAACAACAACAATTTTTAACGTTTTTTTTATGGGCTTTTGATGGACACAAATACCAGACTGCAGTGGATACGCACGCACGGGATTTTTTTTGTTAAATGCTACCAGTTTTTTCTTTTTCCTATAAATATTCTCGAGTCATAAAAATAATATTTAAATACATTGAACTTAATTAATTACCTATGTATGCCCACAAATGGTGGCACAAATAGCGGTTTCGATATGGGTTTCCATCCACAAAACATTTGAAAGAAAAAAAATACTTTTGAAAGCAACACAACAAAATTATGTACAGTAAAGTCTGCTTTCGAAAGTTAGTTAATAGCTCTGCAGAGAAAGAAGTTATCGAGTTATCGAAAATAAAAAAAATAGTGAAGACATAAAATTATGGATAGCAACTGAGGATGAGTTGCTTTAACAATTACCAAAAATGGTACACACAAGGAAACATTTAAAATTGTATACAAAATTTCTTTATAACCTTCCGATCATTACAGAAGTCTTACTTACTTCTTACCTAACTGGTCATTGTAATCCCTTAGTCAGGTTTACAAGCTGTCTTCTCACACCAACCATGTTGAGTGTAGTAATTTTATCCTTGATTGATAATGATGTGATTTGATTTCAGAGCTTTAGCCAGTGTACTGCTACGATGGGTGTGTCAAAAGAATTATTTGATTATACGATAACATTTTAATATTTATCGATAATTGTAAAAAACTTCTGCCACCACCAATGTTGTGTGTGATGAGATTTGATTTGATTTGAGAGGCCTTAACATGCCAACAAATGTCGCTCAGAGATTTGGCCAGAGTACGGTCACTAGAGGCTTATCAATACAAGTATTTTGTTATACGATAACACTTTAAGATTTATCGATAATTGTAAAATAACAATTGTTGCCTACAAAAGTTTTTTTTTCTTAACGAAAAAGGCTTTATGATGCCAATAAGCCGCGAGGGGCTTCTCAAACCAAGTATTTTGTTATACGATAACATTTTAAGATTTATCGATAATTGTAAAATTACTGAAGTTGTCTATACAAGCTTCTTTCATAACGAAAAAGGCTTTATGGAAGGCATGTCATGCAAATTGAAGAGTTTAAAAAGCTTAAACTGATTATATTGAGTTTCTAGTTGGGAACCTCTGCAAGTTTCTTCAAATAAAAAAAAATTTTTTTTTTAATAAAAATTAAAACCTACAAAATAGATTTCGTGAACGATTTTAAAAAATCTTTTTCTTTTATTCTGATCATTTAGTCACAATACTTTTATGTTCGCATCGATATTTTGTTGCATATTTATTGAGTTATTTTTAGAAATTTCTTTCCTCATCAAACTTGTAAAAATAGAAGTCTTTTATCACACTATTTGGTCCATTATCGAAAATTGCCTCTTTTTCAAGTCTTTTACATTTTTTTTTTGTTCAAACTTTCAAGCGTCAATAAAAAAGTCGTAAAAATTAAGGAATTTTTTGTTTTGTTTGAACAACAAATACTCTAGTGGTGGTAAAAATATTTATTTGTTAAACAAAATAAAACCATTTACATAATTATTAAAAATGATTGTTTAAACCACTTTAAAAATGTAAAAACCAACAACAACAACAACAAAAAATTAAAAGAAAAAGTTGTAAAAAATCGATTAAATCGCGTTCATAAAAGGTGTGATGACGCCCAAATATGGTTACAAGCAGGTGAATACAAACAAAAAAGTTTATTTTATGATCATGGTTTTCTATTCTTTTTTTTTTTATTCCAAGCAATATTAAGAAATAAATGAAGAAAACGAAAACAAAATATTTGAAATTTTTTATTTCAAATCTCAATTATTGTTTTGTGTTCAATTCAATTCAACTAAAACGAGTTTCTTTTCTTTATTTGATATTTTGATTGGGTTAGAAATTGGGAGGAGTCTGTCAAATGTGATCAACTCAATGATTATCAAATATTTTAAATTTTTAATAGAAAGTTTATCGATAATAAAAACAACATTGTTTACAGTTTATCCAAGAAATGGTCGATAACTTACTACTTTAAAAACTCGTACATTGTTCTTTAAATAAAATTTAAATAAAATTTTCGATAACAATAAATTTTCTATAAAAAATTTTTCGATAACCCAATTTCCTATAGATATTTTTTCGATAACCCAATTTTCTATAGAAATATTTTGGATAAATCAATTTCTATAGACAATTTATCGATAACGCAATTTTCTAGAGAATTTTTCGATTACTAAATTTTCTATAGAGAATTCTCCGATAACTAAATTTTCTATAGAAATTTTTTGGATAATTAAATTTTCTATAGAGAATTTACCGATAACTAAATTTTCTACTGAAATTTTTTTGGATAACAATTCTCTATAGAAAAATTTTTCGATAACTATACTATAGAGATTTTTTTCCGATAATCTAATTTCTCTATATAGAAATTTTTTTGGATAATTTTTTTGGATAATTAAATTGAATTTTCCCATAACTAAATTTTCTAAAGAATTTTTTTCGATCACTAAATTATCTATAGAAATTGTTGCCATAACTAAATTACCTATAAAAAAATTTTTGTTAACCGTAACATTTCTATAGAAATTTTTTCGATAAGTACAAGTTTTCTATAGAAAATTTTTCGATAACTATAAATTTTCCACAGGAAATCTTTCGTTAATTATAAATATTTTATAATATAATTTTTCGATAATCATACATTTTTTATATAATTATTATTTATTTATATATACATACATATTTCGATAACTATAAATTTTCTATACAAAATTTTTCGATAACTATAAATACATATGTATCTATTCTCTATCGAAAAATTATGAATACTATTAATTTTCCAAGGTAAATTTTTCGTTAACTATAAACTTTCATAGGAAAATTTTTCGATAACTATAATTTCAAAAAAGAATTTTTTATAATTTTCTACAGCACATTTTTTGATATACAAATAATTACAAATTTTCTGTATAAAATTTTCATGAATTGTAAAATCTATAAAATTGTCTGCGATAAATATAAATAATAGAATATACTTAAATTTTCTTATAGAAATTTATCGATAACTTGAAATTTCTATAAAGAAGTTTTGATAAATCATAATAAATTATTGCTAATTAAAACTTTTACTTGAAGTATAGATTTTCTTTCCAAAGAAAAATTTACTATAACTATAATTATTTATCGATAAAAATTATTAATTTAGTTCTTCAATAAACACAAATTGCAAAACAAAAATTTATTGCACAAAATTTGATTAATCGTCATAATTTCTATAGAAATACATTCAATTACTGTATTTTTCACATGAAAATATTATCGAAACTACATATAATTTTTTTTTGCATATTTTCCCCTTTAGCACTGGTGTGAAATATGCATATTTTTTCTAAAAATAAATATAAACTAGTCAAAAAATCGTGACAGTTTTAATTGTTTTTTTTTTTAATTTTTTTTTATTGTATTTTACAAGGTGTTGTTGTTTTTATATAGTAACCACAGTTGTTGTTCTTGTTGTACATTTGTTTCTGCTGTGTGTGTTTGAGTTGTTTTTTTTTTCGCTGGCAATCAGTAGTCATGTTTGTTGGACTCTCTGTCTGGCTGGTGACAAGATGTCTAGAAAAAAGTGGCAAAAATTATTGTATCACAAGAGAAAAATTTTTTAAAAATAAATTAAAGAAAAAAATTGTCTGCTGCACTATTCTTTTCAAATATTGCGCGCCCGTTGTTAAAATAAAGAACACACACACACAACAGCAATAACAATAATACGAATACAAAATATTATTGCATATATGTATGTACATACATATGTATGAACACAGAACACATGTAAGTACACATGTTTGTTTGTTTTATATTGTTTTGTTAAACAAATTGTACATGTGTTCTTCGTTCGCGCAAGTGTGTGTGTGTGTATGGGTGTGTATGTGCGTGTATGTTTATATTTATTTACTTATAAATTGTTCTACATTTTTATTACTTGTATATGGAGCACAAACAATTTATTACTGCTGTTGCTGGAGCTGCTGCTGTTGTTGTTCTTGTTGTACGTAGTAATAGTAGCAACAATACTAATTATTGTTGTTTTTATTTTGATATTCTAGTTTCATAACTTCATTAATTTTCCTCACAATGAAAACAGTAACACAATTACTTCATCTGTTTGCATAAGTGAGCGTGTGCCTGTGTGTGTAGGAGAGAGTTTTTAGGAGTATAGTTTAGGGGTGTATTGTCTGTTATTGTTGACTTTGTTATTAATTACAGTAACTCTCATTCACTCTCTCTCGCTTGCTCTGTCTCTATTTTCTTATTGGTATTGTTTTAAGTGCTGTTGTTGGTATATGTACGAGCATAAAATGCAATTAAAACAGTTGCCATCTTTATTACTGTGTAAGCAAGCACTGTAGTCTTATGAGAAAATGTTTCAGAGAAGTTAAAAGGAAGAACTTTGTTCCTTCCAAGGATTGCAATTTATCGTAACCAACTAGATTAGAATCCTTTAGTGAATTCGTTCTATTACAACCCTGTTATTTGGTTTAAAACACTTGAAACAGTTTTAGTTGTACTTAAAGATTTTCTTTCTTTTTCTTTTTTGGCAATAATTTATTAAATCATAAATAAACAAATAAGTCGGCTGTTAACTGAAATCCCTTTTTATTTGATAATAAATTTTTTCTGGAACATTAAGTGAAAAAATAAAATTTTATTCTAAACTTATTTATTAAACTAATAATAACAATATTTATTCAAGCCAATTTATTTCATCCTAAAATTTGTAACAATTGTACTAATTCAAAAGAAAAAAAATATTGTAATCGAAAATATTTATGAATATCGTTTGCTGTCAACTTTTATGTTTTCGATAACAGGGTGTATTGTTAGCAAGAGATTTGAAATTGAAATTTTAAATATAAGCAAATGTTTAGTTATCGATAAATTTTCCACACGAATAATTTTTCCACACGATAAATTTTCCACACGAAATTCGAAACTCGAAGAAGTGCGCATAAAATACATACTGTTATCGCTTATATGGAAAATTGTTAGTTTAGAAAAAGAAATTTTATGGAAAATTTAAAAAGAAAAATACAGTTACAATATTTATAAAATTTTCATTGTTATCGAATAATTAAAAAATATCTTGTTATCGGAATATATTTTGTAGGGAATCCCACATTTACTTTAGTTACTAATTATCGAAAATATATTCCTACGCAAATTGCTCAGTTATCGATAATATGTGTTTAAAAAATATAAGTAAACAGATTTGAAGATTAAGTTATTGTAAAACTTTTAGTTATCGGAAAATGATCTATATAAAAGTTATCTAAAAAGGAAAAGTTATCGAAACTTTTTGTATAAGACCACCAAAGTTTTTAACATTTTTTAGTTATCGAAATGTTTACTACAGGAAATGTCTTGTTGCAATAGAAAAATGCTAGCTATCGAAAATTTGTATAAAGAAATTTTCGAGTTATTGAGAAAAGTTATCGAAAATTATTTTTGAAGAAAATTTCAAGAAATCGAAATCTAAAAGCTATCGCCATATTTTCTATAGGACTCTCAAAGTTTTTAAAAATTTTCCAGTTATCGAAAGAGCGTACAATTGGAAATATCTAGTCATCAAAATGTTATTGAAAAAACTATTTAAGACCGTTAACTCTTTTTTATTAAAGAATAATTTTAGTTATCAAAGAAATTTAAAAAGAAAATATTCTGTTATCGAAAAAATTGGCAAAGAAAGAAAAAAAAAAACAATGAATTGAAATAAATAAATACCATAAACATTTTTAAACGATAGTTTTCAGTTATCGAAACAATTTCCAAATGAAAAATTTATGTTATCGATAAAATTGGCATAGAAAAATAGCACCAATCGAAGGTTTTTCTAAAAGTAAATAAATATCAGATACATTTTCAAACGATAATTTTCAGTTATCGAAACAATTTGCAAGAAAATTTTTGATCATCAAAAAATTTTGATACCGAGTTATGGACAATTTTTTAAAGGACTAAGTTATCGAAAGAATTTCTAACTAACTAAGTTAGTTTCTTAGCAAAGTCATAAGGATTACACATTGGTGTCAAGTCTAGGTACTGTAACGGGAACAGTGAACACTGTTTATATTTCTTTAATGTAGTTTACCTACGAACTCTTTCAAAATCTTTGAAATAAGTCGCACAAAAGGTACGAAATCGTATAATTTGTAAATAAATTGTGGAAATAAATTAAAATGTCACAAAACCTGGTGTCATGTCTATCTGCAGTACAATTGAATGAATTTGAATTGAAACGCTTGTGTAAATATGCCAATGAATTAAATAATCCAGGAGTTGAAATATGTAATTAATTTTAAACTTGAAACAATTAAAATACAAATATGTTTAGCTAATTAACAAATCCCATTTAAATACACTCGAAAATAAATATTAAAACGAGTTTAATAAACTCAACAATGGGAAAATAAATGATTTTGTTTCAAATTCCAATTCAACTGATAATATTTTTACGAGTGTAACATTGTGGTGGTTCGGTAATATAAAAATCCCCTCAACAAATTTCATTCATTCGGGTTTTATTTCTACGAGTATATCAGCGAAATTACGCTTTATCATGGTTTTATAAAAAAAAACCAATAAAAAATTTAACAAAAAAAATTGAATTTTACAATTAAACAGCCCCGCGCATAGAAACCCTAAACGGAAGGAAAGAAGAGCTCAGACGTCAAAACCCATGGCGAATAGTAGTGACCGCTTTGTGATGAAATGGAATCGCTTCGAATGGAATAATAATGAATGGCATGACGTTGTGGGGGCAATAATCGCAGAATCATTTTGCAAAAACAGGATTTTGTAAAAAAAACAGAAAAAAACGCAGAAACAACAACAACAGCAACATCTATAGAAACAAACACTTCAGTAAAAAAGATTGACAAGCTGTGAACGATAAGCAGCGTTGCAAAGGAAACCAAATGTCAATGCTGAGATTATTTTTTTTTTCTATTTGTTTTCGTTTTTTTTTTGTATTTTTTTTTCTAAACAATGCTTTTGAAACGACAAGTTCATTGTCAATGAATTTTAGAATTGTTGTTGGCGTTTAAGCGGCATTTAAATTAGGAAATCGAAAAAGATAAAATGTGGGAATATTCCTCTATTGGTTGAATGGATAAAAAAAAGAAAACTAAAACTCTCGCAATATACAGGGATCCTCTACTCTTGCTGGGCATTGCATAGGAAATGGGGAATTGGGTTGTATAAGGTATCGCACCTACATTCGTCGGTACAGGAGATACATTTACGAGGCTTAGAACACTATAACTCCTGCTGTAATGAGTATTAAGAAATGCAATATCTCTTGGTGAGGCATTAATATACTTCCTGCAGCAAGCCTTTAAGCAGATTGCAGAGCAGTACCGGAATAAAGCGGCATTCCAGAAACTTGCAGAGCGACAGAATTGTTTTAATATGATAGAACCATCGAATTTTCGGGTGAGATTTCTACATTAAGGCCCACATTGTGATTCCATTAACGCTGCATGTGTAGTTTCGGGTGCGGACAAGATAGTACAGTAAATCTAGCAAAAACTATATGAAGGGTACACGAAAAGGCTACTCAAACTCTAAAGAAGCACGCTTAAGGTAGTTATCTGAGTCATTATTGCAGATTGCATTCGAGTTAAATAAACAGGAAGCTGCAGAGAACGCAAAGAGAAGGAAACTTTTCTTTTTCTTCTAGGGTACATGCACAGTGTAAAGTCAATGGAGAAGGAGAAAGCATTTGGGTATCTACTATGCAGACAATCACATGGATGTGTCAAAAATAAATTCTGAATTCTGAATGGCTTTGTCAGAAGTTACGGGAAGTTACAGAGTAAGACGAAGTAAATAAACTGAATGAAAAGTGATTTCAACAAGACATTGTTTTATTGCTTAAGAAAGGCCTTCATCAAGATATACGATTTGACGGTGTCCATGTTTTTGTTTTGTAGGACTGTAAATAGGAAAAATGTGGTCCAAAATTACCCTAAAAGGATCGACAGCTACAATCAGTCCAAATGCGAATGTACTTCGCATACAACGACAAGATCCAAGCATTATAATGAAATTAAGTTTTAATCACAATAATTTTTCACTTTACACATGAGGCTGAAAAATGGATGACCCTGTATTTTCATTCAAAAATCGTATTTCATTCGAATTTGAAAGGAAAAAACCGAACGTGAAAGGTCATTCTTGCTACGTGAGCACAGGTAGTTTGTCTGCAGGCCCTTAATTACTTGTTTTAACAGTGTTGGTTAATAATTAGACAAGTGTTTTACTGTCTGGTCCTTCTCTCTTTTTCTCACTCTCTCGCTCGCTCTCGCTGCGTTTCATTAAACAGGAGAATGAGTAAAAACTGGTCAACAGGTACGATTAGTATTTTTAAAAATTTTTGCAGCTACAATGCAACACTTGAAATGATGCCTTTTTCACAATTCGTTTCATTTCATTGATTTCCTATGAAATTACAAGAATTATTATATTATTTTTTTTGTTGTTGTTGCTAGTATTGGGTAATCAATAGTTTAACAATAACAACAAGATTCATTTCAAATCAGTGACAGCAACAATTAATTTGAAAATAATGTAACGATATTTACTTTGATAGTTTCCTTTTCTCTTTTGATATTTCTATGCCTCTCTCTCTCACTCTCTTTCATACTCTTATACTTTATAGCTGTGATACTTAATTGTTACGTTTACTTATTCAATGTAAAAGTAAATAAACAACTTGTCCTGTTATGAATAAAAGACATGAAGAAGTCAATAATGCTAAAGAAATTTCTCTTTAATTATGGTGTTAGTGTGTTTACGTTTACAACTTCATTAGCACCAACAACAATAAATAAATAAATAAGGAGTAATTTAAACACTAAATGAAATACAATACACATGAGTGTTTACATATACAGCCTTAAAGAAATTCTTTTAGAGAGTTTAGTAATTACAACATCACGAGCCACATAAACCGTTTGAAATGAAAAGAGCATGAAATACACGAAATTATTATTGAAACGAGTGATTAACGGAAACATGTATTTACACCCACAATCTTATTTACATTCTTATGTACATACATATATGCACTTTAAAGGGTTGCACTTTTTTAATGCACTTTTTTAAATGCACTTTAAAGGACTGCACTTGTTTTTGTGCACTTTCTTACTATTGCATCGTAGAAGGCATCTAATAAAGTACAGCGTTATGGACTTGAGTCCATAAAGTAGAAAATTTTAATAGAACGTGACGCTTTTCATATACAAATTAACTGTTAAAAGTGGTTGTAGTAGGGGCAGTAAGGTAGATGGTAGATTCAATTTTATTTTTGCTGCGGTTTTTCTTACTCCCTCAGTAGAGTGCTCACAATCTTATTACACTTTCACTTGGGCAGAATTGTGTTGGTCCTTAGCAATTAGATCCTTAATAAGGCTTTTTATCTATTGAGTGTAAATATTTTTAAATGAATTATTTTACTGTAAAAATATAAAATGTTTAAAAATTAATCAATTTTTTTATGTTTTTCAGATTGTTTTAAAACAAAGATACGTTTTGCATGAAAAAAGGTACTTTATGCCCTATGGTAACACCTACTAATACTATGCCATACTACACAACATTCCCATTTATTTCCTACACGAGTGTAGATGTATAAGTGAGTGAGAGAGAGCTGCCCGTTAGTAAAAGTAAACAATACAACAGGTGGTTTAAATCAAAATAAAGGCAAGGAAAATGTGTATAAAAACAAAATAAACTACACAGTTACTGTTGTTGGTATTGCCGTTAACATTAAGTGTGTTTGAGTACCAGAGAGTAAAGAGAATAAAACCGAAGAAAGGTAAAAAAAAAGAAAACAACAAAACAAGGCACTTAAAATTTGTTAAAAAAAATTAAAAAAAACAAAGAAAGCAAAGAAAGGCAATGCAAAAACAAAAACAGAAGCAGAAGAGACTACAAGATATCAATACCAATGCAAAGACACATACACACACACTGGCTTAATTGTTTGTTTTTATATGAGAGATCTAGGCAAAGAGCAGCAGCAGCAGCAGTACAGCGAAGGTTGTAAGAGAGTAAATGATGCAGCAGCTTACGATGAAGCCTAGTAAGGCAGTGTTAGCAGCCAAGTTAAACTGAGCACAACAATAATAATTCTGCCACTGCACAACGGTTAAACGATTTAACACGGTATTACAAGTGATTGTTTTTTTTTCGTTTTTCTTTCTTAATGAACAATTTAACGAGAGATTTCCAAATAACAACAACAGAGAATAATAGAGCGCGTAGTGATAAAATCGTTTTCAATTAATGTGACGCGACGCGATCGAAGAGTGCAAATAAATGCTCTTTTGTAAACAAATTTAAGAGTATGCGACGCGATAGTAGTACGACAGAGTTTTAAATAAATTCGTTTATTTTTTTTGCTGGGAGTGAGTGAAAACACAATTCGAAGAGAGAGAGAGAGAGAGAGAGAAGATGAAAGGTGTTAATTGTTTAAATAAAAATTAAAAAAATAGAAATTAAGAAAAAAAATGTATCTTAATAGCGCGTATTATTTGTTATTATTAAATGAAAACCTACAAACACACATACGAGTATATGCATCATACACACAGTGAAATAATAAATAAACAAAAAGGAATTTAAACAACAGAATGCTTTATATTTAAAGATCAATGATCAGTATTTATTTTAAAATCGATCATTTAGCAACACACACAAATACATACACATACACACTTGCTACCAGCTATACAAATTGAAAGATTCAACAAAAGAAGCGCGTGCTTAAAAATTCAACAAAAAACACAAGAAAAAAACAACCAAAAAAAGATCAGTGACATCTGAATTATAAAAAACAAAATAAAAATAAAAATAAAAAAAAATAATAACAACAAATAAAGAATACGTATAACATTCACATTGCTTTGCTATGATCAGCAACAGATGCGATTGCCAGGAAAATACCCACCTGCTCTCAACGCTAGTGATGCCATAACAAAATTAACAAAAAAATAAAAATTGCAAAAAATTAAATAAAAAAATCCTTTGAGTTAGAATTTCAATAAAAATAAAAAAAATAAAAATAAAGAAAAAAAGAATTCAAAAAATAAAAAATAAAAACAAATTTGTGTTGAAATTGCAAAAAAAAAAAAATATTACAAAATAAAATTTTTTACTTATGAATCATCCTTTAAAGAAAATCTTAATAAAAAAAACCCAAAAATGTACACCTAAAAAAATTAATTGAATTAAAAAAATAAATAAAATTACCTTTAAATTGTTAAATTGTTGAAAAAAGTTCAAGTTGACAACATGTTGCTGTTTCTACAACAAATTTTATGGAATTAAAACGGCATTGGCTTTAACATTCATCATCATTAACGGTTACGGAAGTGAATAAAGAGGTGAGTTTAAAAACAAATTTTTTTAAATCCTATTTGATTTATTATTAACGTATTTTAGCACGTACGTATTTTAAAAACTGCATGCAGTAACAAATATCTGCATATGGTTATGCCCTACTTAATTACCAAATTTTAATTCCTCATCTACTAGTGTCAGATGAGGCCCAAATTTTGTCTAGATTAGGTTAATTTGGTCAAAAATTTGATCAAAAAATATTGCTTGCTTGAGTCTAATAAAGTCTCGTTGTAATACCGCATGTCATGCAACTAAAACGACTACCAGTTGTCATTACCCAACCATCCTGATGGTTTTTTGAAGATGTGAATTTTACCCAAATCACCTTTGCTAGCCGTAGTCTAGTAGGTAGTGTGTTGGCTTATTAGACATGAGGCCGCGGTTCAAACCAGCACAACGAAATATGAAAAAAAAATATTTCTTCGATTACTTCCTCTCAGCAAATTTCTGGCAAAAACTCTGAGTGTTGAAATAAAATTGCCACTAAAAGTTTCTCAAAAATCTGTCGTTCGGAGTCGACTTTAAACTGTAGGCTCCCGCCACTCATGTGTATAATTAACACACCCAACATAAGTAGTGTAAGTACATAGCGAGGTCGTAAGCCTTGTAATGACCAATTATGACTTGGCATTGTCCAACCATCCTGATGGTTTTTTGAAGATATGAAGTTCATCCAAACCACATTTGGCTGGACAGACATACAAACATAATTGGTCATTACAACCCTTCAGTCAGGATTATGATCTAGTTTCTTTAGTTCTATTTTTTTTTTTTTTTTTTTTTTTTTTGGACATATGTATTCTATAAAATTTCCTGGGCGTCCAAGAATACTTCGCCCCAGGTTCCCAAGTGCTCGTCAATGGCAAAGCAAATATTCTGTTGTCATGCCTTATTTCATTGTCACCATACCTACCAGGTATTATAAGTGCTGTGAGGCTACTAAGATAGACTCTGGTTAGATTTAACGCACATTTTTTGCTGGGTATGTGAGTCAGATTTTTCTGGTCTTTATACAAGTAGGCTCACTATACCATCTTTCCTTAGCAAATAAGTGAAGTTGATTAGGTACCTCTGCAAAAGAATGCTAATCTCAGCTATGAATTCATTCGTATTTTCTGTTGAATCAGCCTTTGCAAGTACATTAGCTTTGTTCAGTATCCAGGAACCCATATGAGGACAACCGTCACATGTCTCGCTATCTGCTCTAGAATTCTTGGACAAACTTAGACGTGAAATACACACCCTTTAGGGATCTAATGTCAGCTTTATTGCCAATTAATATCCGTACATCTCTAGTCGATATACTCAGATTGCAAATTCGCTCCGCGCAATACTACAGTAATCGCGTAGTGCAAGGGGTAAGCTAAAATGAAACTATTTCGAAAAATTGGTCCATATCTGGACACGGCTTTTGATGGTTGAAACCACGTAATTTCTAAGGAATTTATTTTCGGAAAATCGGCATTAAAAGCCTAGTGCTTTGATACTAAACTAGCATATCTATGGCGTTCTGCATGGTCAGCCACTTTTAATTATTTATTGCGTGAGTCAGTTTCCGTAAGGTACTGTTGTTGTCGCAGTCTAGTAGGTAGTGTGTTGGCTTATTAGACGTAAGGCCCGAGTTCAAACCCCAGGTCAGACATTAAAACGAAATATGAAAAAAAAAATATTTCTTCGGTGACTTCTTCTTTGCAGATTTCTGGCAAAAACTCTGAGGGAAAATAAAAAAATTGTCATGAAAAAGTTTCTCAAAAATCTGTCATTCTGATCCGACGTAGGTCCCGCCACTCATGTATAAAATTACGCATACAACATGAGTGGTATGAGAAGCTAATCCTGACTGAAGGATTGTAATGGCCAATTATTGTATGTATGTATGGCGGTGGGAATCCAAATACAAAATGATCCCTAATGATCCATAGAAGAATCTATTTACAGAGAATGCCATGAAATCGAGAACTCCGTGTTATCCGCTATACTTTCTATAACAGAAGCGATATTTTCGACTAGGCGTACGTTGATGCACAGGCAGAACCACGTCTGTAACACCTCAATACGTTTCAAATTTTTTTTGGCAATTTTGGGAATTCCATGGCAAGATCATCACTTAGATTATGATAAAAATAATTAAATTTTCTTCGTTGTGAATGACTGAGATCAAGTCAGCAAGTTTATATATAATCATGCGATTACATTCCAATATGTACACACATGCATGATGGATAGGTTCGACAAAGATTGACAGAAACATTATTAGGTTGAAAACATAACAAATCGATGGAATACTTTATATGCCACTTAGTATGTCTTTTGCTTTCAAACCATTAGGCTGCCAAAACTAAAACTATTACTGGAAATACGTACTTTTGAATGAATTCTCGAATAAATTAATTCGATTCATTTTCAATTTCTTTTCAATTGCAATTCAATTTATTATTTTACGAATCGAAATTCATTATGTTTCTTTAATACACTTTTCAATAAAAAATTTATTTATTTTGTTATTGTTATTGAAAATTTCCACGTAAATGCAAAACGAAACACAATATTTTTCTTTCAATTTCATTGGAATTTATCTGTGCTTGTAAACACTCATTAATTAATATTTAAATTCAAAATAATATTCTGGCTGCTCATATTCATATTTATGGCCTGGCCACACTCATTTAACCAAGTCCATACAAGTATACGTACATATGCATAAACGTCTAGTCTATAAAAGTAGAAAAACTATTGTAATAATAAAAAATTAAAAATATTATTTTCATATTTATTATTAAATTTTTTTCATTTTCATTTTCATTTCTATTTTCATTTCAATTTCAATTCAATTTCAATATCAGTTTTTATTCTCATATTTTTTTTTACGTTTTAATTAAAACAATAAAAACATTAACAACGACAGATATGAATGAAAATAAATAAAAACAATTTACATTATAAAAATAGAACAATAAATACATAGGTAAAAAAAAACATGGTAAAAAAAGAATACAACAAATAATAATAATGAAAAAAATTATAAAAAACGAACGTAACGTAACGTGAGTAAAATTTATTAACAACCACAGTGGCAACACAACACCATGGAAATAAGGAAATGTGTGGCGTTAGTAAATAGTGCAACACAAGAGAAAAATTAAAAAAAAAAAAGAATTTTTCATGAGACCTAACCCCCTAAGACCTTCTAATTAGAATGTGTATGAAGATAAATTCCAATTTGAAAATCCAAGACGCAATCCATAAATTTTAGCAGCGACACATTTGGCAAAAACACATTTAGCTTTTAACAGAGCACTGTTAGCTATTTAACTATGTATATCCATCTGATAAAGGCCACTTGTTGAGGAGCTAATTTTGGGAAATACTCTAGGTTTATGAGTACCATACTATATGCAAAGGAAGTCTCCAACGCCTCCTTATATAATCAGCAACAATGTTACATATAAAGTGATATGATATTTAGGAAATTGGCTTTCAAAATATCAATTTTTTGCTTGAAAATTCTCTAGAAGATAAGTGGCCATTTTGGAACATATAAGAAATAATGCACCATACAGCCTATATGCAAATGCGTACTGTTGAGGGTCCACAGGATCCTCTTTCGAACCGTGGTAGTGGAATAGCTGGATAGCTATCTACATCCCACATTTCAACACTCTTGTTCACAAATAATAATGATCATAATGAAAATTTTATGCCAATAGTCTGCATTAATTGCAAAGTAGAAGAATAATCTACTTTTGCCGCTGTTAAACAGTTAACAGTGCTCTGTTAATAGCAAAGTTTATCCTGTTAGAGACAAGAAGTGGCGCTGCTAAAAGTGTGGCTTTGCATCTTTGGTTTTTAAATTCGAATTTATCTTCACACACATCAAATTGGGTCTAGCCTAGTATTTTAAGTTTATGACTCTAAATCTAAATGCAAAGGCAGAAAAAGGGATCTTCCATAAATTAAAAACTGCCTGCAAACAATGCCCGATCAAAAATCTTATTAAAATCACTATCCATGCTAAGAACGATACAGTCTAGACAAAATAGCTTGGAGATCATACAATCTCTCCTATGTATATCAACTGAACATATGTACTTTGTGAATGATAGGTCCATCGATCATATCACATAGGACATTGCAACATTAAGCGAATATCATTACAAAATCAGATTGTAGTCGCCATAGGCTAGTAGATAGTATGTTGGCCTATTAGACGTGACCCCAAGGTTCAAAACCCCGATCAGACATCTCCAACAAAACGAAATATGAACAAATATTTCTTCGACTACTTCCTCTCATCAGATTTTTGGAAAAAAATCTAAAAGGAAAAGAAAAGGGCCAGGAAAAGGTTCTCAAAAATCTGCTGCTTTAAACTGTAGATCCAGCCACTGATGCATAAAAGTATTGCACACAACATAAGTCGTGTGAGAAATTAGGTTGTAACCCTTGAGTTGAAGGGTTATAGTGACCAATTATGTATGTATGTATGTACTCTTTCTCCAAATGTAACCATCCTACCTAACCATCCTGTCATATTCCTATTGCGTGATCTCGCTGGCAATCGGAGGATCAGGTTTTAATGCCTTTCTATACCAAAAGTATCTTGTATGGAAGGTAATTGCGTACTAAAGGGTCCGCCAAATAACTTTTTAAAATACTGAATGTTTTCTCAAATTTCTTTTTTTATTTGAAAGACAAACCTTCCGGTTAATAATGGAAAATAATTTCATTCAAATAGCTGCCTCGGCTGGCCATGCTGTAGCCTACACGATCGATCCAATTTTTAAGCAAATTATCGATTGTGTGCAGCTGTATTTCACCAATGGCTTCACGAATATTGTCCTTTAAAGCGTCAATTATCTCTGGCTTGTCGGCGTAACACTTATCTTTGACGGCACCCCACAAATAATAGTCCAACGGTGTCAAATCGCAGCTCCGAGGTGACCAAACGACATCAGCTCTGCGGCTGATAATGCGATCTTCAAAAACAGGGCGTAGCTTCGGCTGTGTGGCACGTAGCGCCGTCCTGTTGAAACCAAATGTTGCCAATATCCTTCTCTTCAATTTTTGTGAACAAAAATTCGTTCAACATGGCCCGATAACGTTCGCCATTTACTGTAACGGCCACTCCTTGCTCATTTTCCAAGAAAAATGGCCCAATTATGCCTCTGGACCAAAATCCGCACCAAACAGTGACTCGTTTTGGGTGCGTCGGCTTTTCAATGTATGCGTGCGGGTTTTCTGTGCCCCAAATGCTTGCTTGCATATCCGCATCTCTTCTTCCAAAATCCGTACGCAATTTTCGCACACATTCTGCAACATTACCATGATTTTCAAAGTAATGTCGCAATATTTCCCGGCGTTGTTCAAGCGTATACACAACCATATTCGTTCAGCGGAAGGATAAAACTAATTATCTGTCAAATCAGACATGAGCTAAGTGTTACCATTCACGAAATAAACACTAGTTGAAAAAAAAAACGTTAGATGGCCGACCCTTTAGAATATAACTCGCGAACGCAAGTCCAAGCTCAGATATTTCTTTGTGTTAAATCTCTTCAGCAGTCTTCTGGCAAAAAAAAATTTGCTTAAATCTGTTGTTCGAACTCGCGCTTAAACTGCAGGTTCCAGCACTCGTGTATGAAATGAACACACACAAACATGTTTGGAATCGAAACTAGGCCGTTATCCTGAGACTAAGGCATTGTAATGAATAAATACTGGTTTACTGACTGGTTTTGTCAGCAGATCTGTAGAAATAATTTTTTTAGGAATTTCCATTCTTAATAGAATACGAGATCAGACGTGACCTTTACTTCTAAAGAGTATATGCGAGTGCCACTTATTTTTGTTTATGGTATGATGGTTATTCCATGATCATTATTTTCCTAAAAACATTCCTAAATTTATAATTAATTAGACAGCAGCTAATATTTAATAAAAAAAAAAATAACAATAACAACAACACTTAAAATTGTCTACAATATAAATAATTTCTCTAGAAATTAATTAAAGCGAAAGTAAAAGAAACCAAAAAAAAGAAAAAAAATTCACAAAAACCGGATTGGAACGCTACATAGGCGATAAACATTTTTTAGGTGCGTTTTTTTACCCCCTAAACATTGTGTTCTTTTTTGTTTTTAAAAATATTTCTCGAATATTGTTGCGAACTTCGATTTGAAAGAAAATGGGAATTCCATAAAACTGACGCCAGTTATAACTCTTTTTCGATAATTATTTTTTTTTTTTTTTTTTGAGAAAACAACAAGTTATTTATCGAAAATTATATAAAGAATGACAGTTTGAAAATTAACAACAAATTTATTTGAACAAAAATAAAAAAGACACAATAAAAACTGTAAAAATATTTAACAAAAAATAATAAAAAAAAAAACTTAAAAAATTAGCAGACTTTAATAAACAAAACATTGGTTAAAAATAGTCAAAATAAATATTGACAAAATACAAAAAAAATCTCAGAATAAAAAAAAAAACCAAAAAAAAAACAAAACAAAACAATGAAACAAAATTCCTCATAGAAATATGAAAACTTTATTAGGGAGAGACGATCATAAAATAAATAGATTTTATTGATATTAAAAAAAAAAACCATCATCATGATAAAGATGTTGTATAAAGAAATAATTTTCATATTTAAAAATAGATTTTTCGACTATTAAACATATTCATTATTACCATACCTACATACATATGTTAACTGACAAGAAAGAGTTATTAACACTTTAGTGTTAAATGCCAGATTTTTATTTTTTGATTTACCGCCAACGTACTCACCATACGAGTACATTGGTGTAGCATATGTAGATACATACAAGCTGACATGTGTTTGTTGGGGCAACTGTCATTATTCACACGCTGCTTATTGGCAGCCCTAAATTAAACGGTAAATAATATTTGAATACTTGAAAGAACTCTTATTCATAAATTTCCCATTTACAACAAAGTTGTATTGCTATTAAGGCGTTAAGTGGCAAGACAATCAAGAGCAGTTAGTTGTTAATCAACAATGTGGTATTTTGTGCTAAAAATAGTTTGAAAACTTAAAGCTAAAAATAGCCGTAAAAGTAAGGTTTTTCAAAAATTCGTTATCTGACATTACTTCCACGTATTCTGTGGTCGCCCAAAGCTTCTTAAACCTATAGAGTATCAATATAGAGACATGCTTACTTTCTAATTATTGGAGTTTCGAGGAGCTCTAGATTTTCTTTACTGGATCACAGTTTCTTGATGCTTCAGGCTACCATTCTAAACCCTTACTTAAGTCCTAGCTCTTGGAGCAGCGATGATCTTCACGTATTCCTTGGTCGTCAACAACTTCTTAAACCTTTTGAATACCAATCTAGAGGATACCATGCTTACGTTCTAATTATTGGAGTATCGATGATCTTCACGTATTCTTTGGTCTTAAAAAACTTCTGGGTCTTTTAGGTTACCATTCTAAAGCCATGCTTACGTTTTAACTATTGAAGTTTCGAGAACCTCTAGATATTCCTTAGTCGATCACTGTGTCTTGATCCTTCAGAATACCACTCTAAAGCCATACTTAAGTTCTAACTCTTGAAGTAGCGATGATCTCTAGGTGTTCTTTGGTCGACCAGAGCTTCATAAACCTTTTGGATACCAATCCAGAGGTTACCATGCTTACGTTCTTACTATTGGAGTTTCGAGGACCTCTAAATGTTCTTTAGTCGATCACAGTGTCTTGATCCTTCAGAATACCACTCTAAAGCCATACTTAAGTTCTAACTCTTCTAGTATCGATGATCTTCCCGTATTCTTTGGTCGTCAACAACTTTATAAACCTTTTGGATACCAATCTAGAAGATACCATGCTTACGTTCAAACTATTGGAGTTTCGAGGACCTCTAGATGTTCTTTAGTCGATCTTAGTTTCTTGATCCTGTAAGATATCACTCTAAACCCTTACTTAAGTTCTAGATCTTAGAGTAGCAATGATCTTCACGTAATCTTTGGTCGTCAACAGCTTCATAATACCAATCTGGAGCCATGTTTACGTTCTAACTGTTGGATTTTCAAGGAGCTCTAGGTATCCTTTAGTCGATCACAGTTTCTTGATTCTTTAGTACACCTCTTTAGAGCCATACTTACGTTCTAACTCTTGATATATCGATGATTTCCACGTACTCTTTGGCCTTCCAAAACTTCTGGATTTTTTTTGTTTACCATTCTAGAGCCAGGCTTACGTTCTAACTTTTGCAGTTACTATTAGGTAGGTAGGTAGAGGTGGCTGCCCATCCAAGAAACATTTTTGGATGGACCCACTTAGGCCGCATTGGGCCCATTGTGCTACCACATCTGTTATCCCCTAATCACGAAACCACTCGGAGCTCCTGATGAAGCGATTCAGGCTGCCAATGTCAATCCTTGACAGTTCCTCCAGATCATCCATGTAGTAAGTACCCAAGTACTTTCTTCTCCTTTGGCAAAGAGCCGGGCATGTACCCAGCAGGTGAGGGACAGTCTCCTCTTCCTCCTCATCCCTGCAGCTTCTGCAGAAGTCGTTAGTTAGAGTTACTATTACCTCCAGAGGTTCTTTGAACGACCCAGCTTCTTGAGCCTTTTTTATACTACTCTAGAGTCAGGCTTATGATACTAATAGGCTTTCTCCACCTGGTAGAGTTGATTCCGAAACATTTTTTAAGCTTAATTTCGGTTCTTCTGTCAATTGTACGTTCAAGGGGAAAGAAATGTTTTCATATTTCTTTTTTGTTCAAGATGTCTGAGCTGGGATTTGAGCAAAGGACTTTCGACGACCTAGTAGACCGGAGATCAGCATTGAGTATTCGAAGATGAGTAGATTCGAATCATACTCATAATTTCTGATACTTATACTCGCATTCATACTTATTTTAATATCATACTCATACTACTCATATTCAAAGTTTGAAGTAGTCATCGTGTGATTAGAACTTAACATTATCATGAGTATTGATGTTGTTGATTTCGACTCTCCTTTACTCTACATTTACAACAATCACAAAACTAGTATGATTTGCGTATGAACACTACAATACTCACTAGAAGGTTGTGTGTTTGTCTTGCTTGATGTCTTTGTCTTTTTCTTTCCTTCTTTTTTTTTGTAAATGCAACAACAAATAAGTCTATAAATTTCGATGAATGATTCAAATGTCTGGAATTATTTATGAGTATTATAAGTATTTTTCTAAATTTATGAATCTCAATGAGTAAGCGTCTGAATCAAACATATTTCGAATGTTATGAGTTTGATGTCAACGTTGTACTCATACTCATTGCAACCTGTAATTATAAATCAATGTTGTAGTGAGTACAAATGAATCAGAGTAGTTGAATTTCAATACTGTTGACGCACTCATATTCAAAAATTCACTTGAACGCTGTAGTAGACTACGGCAACTTTCAAAAAATTATTTCATGTAAATGTTGCCTGAAGCTACATAGTAGATGCACATACATTTCGGGCGGTATATCAGTGCAGACGCAATGACAGCTGTAATGTCGCCTTTCAAATCTAAGGTTTTCGCTGACTGGTTCCTGTACAGATATACCCACATAAAGTAGTCTTGCGGGGTAAGTGCAAGCATGGACCGTGCCACCAATGAACTGCTCAATGAGTTTACTTCTCAAAAGGTTCTCGTTATCGCGGCTGTGTGGCATGTATTTTCGTCTTATGGAAACCACAAGCCAACGAAGTTCAATTCTAATATTTTGAAGCAAAAAAGTTAGTAACTATCGCACAGTACTTTGCTTCATTGAATGTAGGAGAGTTTATGGGGTATTATCAGCTCCTTAAGTGAGAGATATTGGCTGAGAGGCACGGTGGTGCCTCTTATGTCTCCACATCAACTTATCTGTAAGGCGCTGTAGCGTAGTTTTTTAACGTGTACGCCATGGAAGCATGTTATGCCCACTGTGATTAGAAAATGGAAAGATTTAAAGAAAATTTTATTTTCTGTATATCCATATCGGTCCCTATTTACCAGGTCTCTCTATAAGTGAGGTTATTTCCCATCATTTTTTCTTTTTTTTTTTTTTTTGCACAGAAGGAAAGTCTCACGTCTGACTGGGATAGTGCTTAATAGCTCTACATGACCTAAGTGACCACTTTTTTATACCAATCAAAACACTGTGTGCAACGAAAATACCATTCTTAAGTAAAGTTTATACTGCTAGATTCGTTCTGTATTCCCCTATTGTTTCTGGTGATTCAAATCGATTAAAAACCTATTAAAGGATTTGCTTTGTTGACGCCTAAGTACAGATACTTTTCAGTCAGTTTATGTTCTGCTACTTAAAGTTGTCAACAGAAAATCTCTGCCATCCTACAATGAATAATAAAACTGATTTTAAAACCAGGCCTAATGACCAGGTTTAATGTCTAAGCAAATATTTGTACTGTCTGTCTGTCCAATTGCCTGTCTGGCTGGCCATCAATGTGTTCCAAATGACATTTTGTTCGTCTTTGTTTCTAACGTTTCACTTCGACGACAATATAAGTGTCGTGTCTAATTTATGTCATTGGCTGTCTATTTATCAAATCAACTAGAAAATAAAACGAAAAACAAAACAAAAACCGTGGAAAGAAAGAGAGAGAAAAAAAAATAACTCATAAAAGCCTATTGTAGCCACGTGTTCGTTGTACAATTTAATACGAAATTTATGATTTTTCTTTGAGCCATTTATGGCTTTTTGGGCAATTATTAAAATCAAGTCAACAACTACTGCCATTAAATGTTGCTGCTGCTGATCACTTCGGTTTTTTTTTCTGTAGATTTTTAAATTTTCGTATTAAAATTTCGTTGTTGTTGTTGTTGTTGGTTTTGTTAATAGGGCTTAAAGTGATTGTGAAACTTTTTTTTTCATTGTATTCGTTTGGATTTCAATAAAAAAAAAAAAACAAACGAAAAAAATTATAGACAATCTTTGATTGTATTGAATTTCATCGAATTTTACTAAATAGACAAGGCAAGACAAAAAAAATTTAAAAAAAACAAATACAAGTAAGACACCGACTCTTTGAGACCCTACTGTAAATGGAGAATTTTTTAAAAAAGTGCTCTTCCACTAAAGTTGCCAGATCTACCGTGTCAGAGGGCATTCGTTTAACTATCTTGAGTAGGGTAGCCCCAATCATCCTCATTTGCGAGGATCATTTTCTAATGATCCCATTAAGTAGAAAAGTTGTCAGAAATGAGGTACAGGACAGCAAACAAGTCCAATCTGTTGAAGTACTACATGGTGTCGATTGATACTATTGGAACTACAACATACAGGCTGTTAACTCACCAGAGAGTATTGGCAATAAGCTGATTCTGCCATACTGACAGCAACGGCATCAAAACATACAATAAAATAGGAATAATTTGAGCGATCTGCATCGGTGACAACTTTACTCAGTCCTGAGCGAATTCTTATACTGAAACCTTTCTCTGTTTTTGTCACTCATGCTCACACCATATCATCCGTAAGGCAGTGACTAGTACTCATGCGAACCACAATAGGTAAGTCGTGCTTGCGAATTCTGGATGAAGCAGATGATCTCTTGCCATCATAGAGCAGCCATCGACGATCTTGGGTAGAACTTTTCCTCCCAAATGCTACGCTTACAGCTGCCTCGGTTGCAGCAGATGATCTCTTTCAATCATACAGCAGCCATCGACGATCGTGGGTAGAACTTTACTCTCGAATGCTCCTTCCAAATGCTACGCTTACAGCTCCCTCGGTTGCAGCAGTTGATTTCTTGCAATAATACAGCAGTAATCGCGGATCTTGGGTAGAACTTTCCTCTCTAATTTTCTACATACAACTGCATTAGCACTTAACAGCGTCCAAGCTGCCGTGCTATAGGCATCCGTAGAGAGAATGAAGGATTTGTAGACCCACAGTTTTGCTACTTCAGACCAGCCTCAGCTTCTTAATTGCCTATTGACACCATACGAGCAATTCTACATTTGATATCCACACTGAAAATTGAAAGTAACGACAGAGTCAAGTTGAGCGATTTCCTTGACAACTCCTAAGCCCCGTCTCTTATCAATACTTGTCGACAACTTTCAGTTTGCTTTACCCTCATTTACTGCTCTATAAATGTAGACAGACCCATGTTGCCAAACTCCCACAAAAAAACAGAGGCGTATGTATGTTTTTGTAAAAAAAAATATCGCCATTGCGCTATGAACTTCCGCTTTCCGCAGAACATCCTCCATGATAAACGGTTGCCTGGTCTAACACTTCGCATGGTTTAAGAAGCTTACGAGAAGTCTTTCCTACGTCGGTATGGTCTACTTCATAGGAATACCAAGCTTAAACAAAACACAGTTCCTATCATGTGCTGACTTACCAGGTCTAAAGACTCATCAATAAGGGCTGTGAAGTCGTCGTAGTCTAGTAGGAGTGTTTTGGATTATGAGACGTGAGGCCACGGTTCAAACCCCAGGTCAGACAAGTCCAGCAAAACGAAATATGGAAAAATATTTCTGCGGCGATGTCCCCTCAGCAGATTTCTGACAAAAACTCTGAGAGAAAATAAAATTGCCATGAAAAATAGGTATAAAATGAACACACACAACATAAGTGGTGTGAGAAGCTAGGTCGTAATCTAGGCTGAAGCGTTGTAAAGGCCAATTATGTATGTATGTAATGGCTGTAGTAGGCAGTGTGTTCGCTTGTTAGACGTAAAGACCGGGTTCGAGTCTCAGGCCAGACATCAAAACGAAATATGAAAAAAAATATTTCGACGATAAACTGTAGGTCCCGCCACTCAAGTATAAAATTAAGGCACACAACATGAGTGGTGTGAAAAGCTAGGCCGTAATCCTGACTGAATGTATGTAATGGCTGTAGGGTATAAAAATTTCAAATAAAACTGCCAATCAAATGCTTAAAGTCAGTGAAAATCTTATCATAAAACTCGCATATGCGTCAAAATCTATAATTTTAAGTATAAATAATATTACAACAATAGACTAAAATTATAATAAAAAAACAACAACAACAACTACAAAAAGTGTATAAAATTGGTTACTACCAGACAACAATACCATAAATATGGCAGCAGCCATAACAGTTTCAGCAATAACAACAACAACGACAAAAATTACAATAAAAATATTTAAAAACTGAAAATTAAAATATTTTATAAATAATTAATAACTACACACGACAAACAACAATTTACATATAGACATACATATATGTACATATATTTTATTATCAAGAGAGAACAGACACTATCAAAATTGTAGGAGACAAACTGACAAATGCATGGCCTGACTGCGTGACTGACAGGTGGCCAAACAAATGCAAATATAAAGGGCTTTACAACTAAGGTGTCTATAAATGGAGGGACCCACAACACAAATTTTTTTCTGTTGGTTACTTGCGATGTTTGAGCCACTTGTAGTGTTAACAATTAAAATTAAAGGAATTTTTTTGATTTTATTTAAAAAATCTTATTTTGGCTTGTGATCATAATTAAATATTGAGAACCGAATTCGTGTATAAGTTTCTCGAAGTATGTATATGAAAGTGTGTGTGTTTGCCTGTGTATGGTCCAAAAAAACAAGTATTTATTGCTCTTTAACACCTCAATAAATACATGCTATAACCGAATCAATAAATTTTATTTAAAACCATAAAAATCATGATTTATACACTATTTAGATGGAATGATACTTATATTGACTACCATGTCTACCATATAGTATGCCATGTCTACATATGATGTCTGGTGATGTCTACTAAACAACACAATACAATAAATAACTACACCACCAACACCATTACTATCACTACTACTACCACTAATTCGAATTTAATTTTCTTTTTCTATTTGCTTGTTAACTGTCATACGAGGGCCGACGATACTATAACTCGTTCTTACAAAACCGATATCTTGTTAAATAAAAAAAAACAAAAAAATAGAAACTGATGCTTAAAATCCATTCCATAGACCGCAAGCAGATGATGAAGAAAATCAAATAAAAATATAAAAAAAAACCAAATCTACTCATAATAATAATGAATGATGATAACAAAAAAAAAAAAAAAAAAGACGAAAGAAAACATTATTAATAAATAATAAACTCCTATCATATTGGTATGGTATGATATACGGTATTATACAATATGATTTCCTAGTCTATTAAAACTATATTAACAATAAAAAAATAAAAAACAAACAATAAATATTTGTTGCTTGTAAATAAGTTATTTAATCTGATACTTGCAAATGACAGCAGACCAACAAGAAATCTCAGACTCAGATGGGATAAAAAAAAAATTATTAAAAAATAATTATTCACACATACAGGGAAATCAAGTTTACATTTCAAAGATACTTTTCCATATTATATCATCGTTGACTGGTAATTATTAATAACTGAAAAGGTACTTTTATTCTATCAAAATGAAAGTACTATTATTTAGCCTTAAGTACCTTCACTATGATTTCGTTTAAGATTCTAAAATCGTCCCAATACTCTTGGTATTGGCACTTTAAGTACTTTATTTAATAATTTCTTTAATAATTTAATTAAATTGTTTACCCTGTTGCTATTCTTGCGTATTCTTTCAACATGCAACCTTAAAAGTGTTTCCACCAAACGACTCTCGTCTTGGCTTTTGCCTAAAGAATTCCACAAAAATTATTGACTAATAAAGTCTTCTGGTGATCATTAACTTGCCAGAAATTTCTTACTTAACTTACTTAATATATTATTACAACTCCTTAGTCAAGATAACAACCTAGCTTCTCACACCAACCCTACTGTGGGTGTTAAACTTATCCAAGAGTAGTAAGACCTACTGTTTTAATGTCAATTTCATACGACATATTTTTAATTAACTTTTCCTCGGTATCCTTGCAATCACTTCCAATATCCGACTTTAAGACGGTACTTTCACAAATACACCTTTGACTTTCTTTCTGCCCAATTAATCCATCTCTCACGAGTCTTTCAATAATTCCATTGCCAGTAACTCCAAGTCTCAGCAATCCCTTAATCTAATAGCTTATACCATACCTGACCTATAGTCCACGAAGAAACACTTTCGATAAGCGCTTACTATCTTTACATTAAAAAGTGTGTGTATGAGATATCATCAACACTTTTCATTTGTTTTCAGACCCCTTGTGTAATACAGCATCGTTCAAATGTTCGTCTTGGCTTCTCTGAGTGAATTGCATTCAAAGTGTCCAAGTGGCGCATAAATCATGTTGAATCTGCCTGATAACATGGGTTATGATGGCTTTGAGAGCCTCTGACGTTTGTGGCTTACTCGCATGCGCGTGTAACTTAAGAAAATCTCTCAAGAAAAAGCATAATGCGGTCAAATCTTACGATCTTGTTGGCCAGTTCACATCCCCTCCACGTGAGATGACCATGCCCTCAACTCGAACGTGCAGAAGATATCGAATGTGGAATGTGCTGCGTGAGATGTAACAACGTCCTGTTGGCCAAAACACTACCACACTAAACAGTGACTTTTTCGGCACGCATTGGACGCTCTTATGTGGATTAATATCTTTCAGAATTCGCCCATTTTGTTTATTTATCCTTAAGGACAACATCGCTAAAAATAATTCTTCGATTAAAATTAGAATCAGTTTCCAACTGTTTTGGAGTCCATTCAGTGAACAAACGTTGTTTTCTTTGCTCGTTTAAGTTTAGATTTTGAGTTGATTTCACTACAGTCACTACAGAAAATTCAACAAGTTGAGGTCTGCAAAAGACCGAGTTGTTGTTAGTCAGGCGAAATCAACTGCTTCGAAGCCCACTGCAATTTTTCATGTATAGAAGAGATGTTTTCGTCAGATTTTGCTTGTACGAACGCTTGTTGGTCGATCATTTACTGGATCAATTAACTCGAATTTATCCATTCAAATAGTTCTATCGATAAGGTGATTAGGGCTTATAGTTGCGAAGCGCACGTTACGTTGCCCGAACAGAGCATCCATTTTTATAGTTGCACGTGTTGTTGAATGGTATATCCAACCATAGAGGCTTAGCAAAACATACTGAATAAATGACAACTAAGCTGACAGATGTAGTTTCAACAAGACTTCCGTTAACAGCAGTCAAAAGTTCCTGTTGGAAAACCCGATATGACATGCATACATTAGAAGTGCCCTTATTTTGAGCCAATTTTTTTATTACGAATTCATTGTTTTTGTATTTTTTTGTTTGTGTTTTAATATTCTCGTTTAAATATTAGCTTTTACAACAAAATTTTTTTTTTTACATTTCATTTGCTTGTCATTTAATATTCCAAATCATTAAATATGCGTAACAAAATAAAAAAATAAAGAAAAATAAAACAAAAATAAATTATACCCTAATATACTATAAATAAATATATTGAATGATACTTACATAAATATACACACAGTTAAACAAACAAACAAACAAAAAATAAAAAACTAAACTTTATCGCATAAAAGTAATATTAGAGGCCAATATTTGCTGCAAATTACTTCATTAGTTACAAATAAAATCATAAAAAATAAACACAATCTCTTGAGAATAACTAATTTAAAAAATATAAAAACAAATATAAAAACAAACATAAAAAATATATAAAATAACAAAAAAAAAAAACTAGAAATCTGGGTACGGTGTAAAGGCTTATTTTTTTTTCTTGTTTTCTTAGTTTGACATGCAAATGGAGGGAATACTCTACCTATTCGTAGACTTGTATTCCTAAAATAATACTGAAAAAAATTTAACAAATATTGGCGCCAGTCAAAAATCATTAAAAATATATTTTTTTGTCTATTTTAATTTTAATTCTCATTTATATATATATATATATTTTTTTATATTTTTTTGTGTGTAAATAAACTTAAGAAAGTCGTAAATATTGAATTATGGTTTTTTAATAAAGAACAACACCTTGGTTTTGGTTTCTATTTTTTTTTTCATTACCATTGTGCATACCCTTCTATGTTAGTAACACGATTGTATTTATTTTTTTCTTTTATTTTTATTTTTTATTACTTTAGGCTACAGACTCTCATAATTCTGAGAATGCCAATTAAGCAATGAAATTGAGAAAAAAAAATAAAAAATAATGAAATGTTGTAAAATTAAATTTAAACTTGGCGTTTTTGTGGTTTTTGCAACATTAGCATACAACAAACACACAATAGACGCACGAAGACGTGCTGAGAAATGTATTCGTGAAATTAAAAAAAAAATTTTTTTTTGTTTTTCAATTAAAATTTGTCATTAAAAGTTTAAAAAGTTTAAAAAGTTTAAAAAAAAAATTTGTTTAATTTATATTTATACAGGCTATAGCAAGTTCGAGTTTCAAGTTTATTTAAACAAACCAGTTGTGTGTGCAGTGCTGCCAATAGGTTCGAGTTTTATGTCGATATTTCATGACAATTTTTTTTTACTCTCATAGGTCTTCTCATAGCTGAGAGTAAGCAGCCAAGAGAAATATTTTTTTCACATTTTTATTAACTCGTTATGTTCAAGCTGGGGTTTGAACCAAGAGCTCTCGTCTAATAAGCCAACACACCACCTGCTATACTTGACTACAGCAACTTTCTTACCACTACCGTTAATACAACGATCTAGAACTAGAAGTCGCCAGAAAGAAACACTTTTTCACATTTCGTCTTGCTGTCGGAGCTGGGATTTGAATTAAGCGTTCTCGTCTAATAAGCAAACATGCTACCTACTAGACTACGGCGACTTTGTGTTACATACTGTGCAATATTTACTCTAAACTCCAATCTAATGGTGTTTTCTTTTCTACCAAAAAATGTGCACTTTATTTAAAAAAATGCAATTTTGTGTTTGTTTCTTAAAAATGTTTCTCCCTCTAAAAGGGTGGTATGTTTTATTCTAAATAATTCGCACTTGAAAATGGTGGAGGGCATTGCATTTTACGCCCTGTATAAATCGAGAGTGCTGATAATGCCCTGTAAAGCAAATGACTTTTGTTTATTTATAGGGCTACCAGATGAAATTTAAAAAAGTCGCCTAGTATCGTTATCCAATTTTGAAGTTAATTTTTTCATGGTTTTGTGGGGTAACCTTAAGGGAACATTACATTATTAAAGCTACATGGTCAGTAATATAAAAAACTGCATTCAGTGTTAGAACTGTGTTAAAAAAATGTTATTTGGTTATTAAAAAAAGCCCTAAAAAAATGAAATCGAAAAATTAGCGATCTGGCAACACCTTTTTTATGTTTACATATTTCATTGAAAACAAATCAAAAAATACAACATATTTTTAAGGGCACGGGGCATACCCTTTTTTCATATTTGTGTTATGTTCATCTCAAATAAAAATTACATTATAACAGGGTTGGTCAGCAATTTTTTTAAGGCACCTTGTAAGAGGGTGACATTTTCTTTGGAGAAAAGAAAACACCATAAGGTAGTTGTATAATTTATTCGGGTGGACTATCTATCCCCTCCAACCTATAATAAGCAATTTAAAATGCCCCAATGATTATATTGCATTCCAAAAGATTCTCTCTATTCGGTGAAGACAATGGTTGGCAAAGGTTAGATCCCAACGATAGGCTTTGGGGCAGCTCTAACGTCTTGTAGTAGTTGTTTGCTATTGAATATTCTCGTAGAGAGTTGGAAAGAAATCCATGTGAAGCATCTTATAATCTCAATTGGTCTTTTCAATTCTGTTCTTCATCAACTGAGAAGAGCCATGTGTTTTCAAATACTAGAGCCGACCTATAGCATGTTTATAGGTCGATATAATGCTAATGCAGATCCCGGAATCCCCGGCAATTCGAGTTCCTTAAAAAAAAATTAAATAAATTGTGTTGTATAGGATCCGAATTGTTTCAACGTCCTACTTTCCTTTGCGACATTAAGACCCCTTAAAAACTGCCACTATAGGATCGTTGGCGAGTAGCTTTGAGACGACATATGTATCCCAACTTCGTGAACCTTCTTAGATATTCTAATCTGACGAAATGGATTTGAGTTCAAATGCTGTCTCATGACACTATTTAATGCTTTTAGTAGTTACGAACGGCAACATGAGGTAACCAATCAACTCCTATATCTTCAAAGCAAAACATCTTTCAACAAAAGTGACTGAGTGTTCGCAATATTTATCTCACTCTCTCTCACTCAGCATTTCCTGCATTGCTATGAGTTTAGGGAAATGTAAACATAGTCCACATAATCATGGAGACTCCAACGAATGCCTTTACTAAGCTGACCCATTCTTTTGCAACGCTTGCCTGTCTTCGGTGGATTATTACGCCACATTAGGCGCTTACATTATATTCAGGTACATAAAGTTGAACCAACTTTTACGGGGCTGGGCAGCATATCGGAATAGAAATTGTATCCATATTTTCGGCTAGTCTTCTTTCTTTTGGTTGAAGTTGCTTTACTCTCGATCTCCTGCAGAGGCTCGGTGATGTTCTATTCTTTGTTTTTCTTTCAAAAGTTTCTTGTCATCACGTACACGTCCCTGTTTCGGCATGTTTTGTCTGCAACTTATGCTTCCAAACGCTTATTCTTCATAGCTCTACGTTTGATCTTCCGAATCAGAGTGTTAGACACTGTTGCAGTAAACACCCGTCTTAAACTCCGTTTTTTCCGAAGCCTATTGCCTAATTCTTGTCAACTTCTTCGTGCGGAATAGTATGGCATTATTAAGATCTCTTTATCTGTGTTTATCGTTACATTTAAACCAGACTCTAAACTTTGTTTATCATGCATATCGTATACACACATACTTTCAATCTTCATTTAATAACAACAACAAAAAAATTAATATTTTCACCAAAAAATTAAACAAAAACGACGACGACCACATGTAAAACATGTCAACTCATGTTTAAAATATAAAGCACCTCCGAACAACAGCAACTGCAAATTGAAATTGAAAAAAAATTCCAATTAAATGCATGACTAACACCAAATTTGGCCAAAAGACTGTCTGGTTAGCTTAGTGTGTCTAACCGAATTTTTGAAATTGTCATGAACAAAAAACAAAAAAAACCCGCATTAATCATGGCTTGTAAAATAAGACGAAAATAAAAAAATTTACAATTTCAATACAATAAGTCAAGCAAATTAAAAATATTATTTATGATATATATTCATATAAACATTTATACATGCATTCATACATGTTTTCTTAACATTTTTTAAATAAGTTTTCTAAAGCGTTTTTCTTCCCTGCACTTCCATTCTTAATCAATATTTACAAGCACGTACGGATGACACTACGAAATACATAAAATATCTGAATGAACGAGAACAATGAAATCACCCAAAAACTCTGATTCGATTGATTTAAGTCGCATCTTAGAAGGCCTTCTTTATTGGAAAATTATTTTATGACAGGAAATACTTTTAGGAGTTTATTGGAACATAAAAATCCTTCGAGTGTATTTAGCGTTATAACTTCTGATATTGAAACATTGTCTTCATCTCTATTGCCATCAACTTTATTCTACGCAGCTTTTGCCGCATCTGTGATAATGGATGCCACAACGTGCTGTTATCATGAACTCATTTGTATAACTACCACACTTATAGACCAACATAGCCATCTACTCTTAATGAATAGAGAATCCATAGGAATAGAGATATTACTTCACACTAAGGACATTCGTTCTGCGTCACATCGGTCGTCTTTTTTTCAACGATGGCCGATCTGATGATGCTATGCCTAGGCACTGAACTATACATGCATAATTGGTCATGACAGCCCTTTTATCAGGAATTCGACCTAGTTTCTCACACCACTTATGTTGTGTGCGTTAGTTTTTTTATGTATGAGTGGCGGGACCTACAGTTTAACGTCGACTCCTAACGACAGATTTTTTTTGAGAAACTCTTTCAAGGCAGGTTTATTTTCTCCCAGAGTTTTTGACAGAAACCTGCTGAGAGGAAGTCGCCGAAGAAATATTTCTTTTTTCATATTTCGATTTGATGTCTGATCTGTGATACGAACCCGGGCTTTACGTCTAATAAGCGAGCACACTACCTACTAGACTACGGCGACTACACTGGCACTGAACTATTTCAAACCGTAATTGCAGCGATCTAGTAATATCGTGACAGGTAGTATTGCCGAGTCGCCGTAGTCTAGTAGGTAGTCTGTTGGCTTATTAGACATGAGGCCATGGTGACTTCATCTCAGCAGATTTCTGGCAGAAAAATTTCTCAAAAATTCTGTTGTTCAGAGTCGGCTTTAAACTGTAGGTTCCCCCACTCATGCAGAAAATTAACACACACACACAACAAAAGGGGTGTGAAAAGTTAGGTTGTAATCGTGACTAAAGGGTTGTCATGACCAATTACAATATTCAGGAACCTACAAAGAGTAACCTCCACATAACGAAGGAGACAAATTTGTTCTCTCAGTGGATGGATTCGGACTCGTGTCTGAGAAGTTTCATAAGACACGTCTTATACTTCTTATATAATCGTTAATCAGTTTTTTATTGTCTCCAATAGAAACGACGAGCGAGACTAATCGGTCCATATGATTTAGGAACTTCGGGATAAAAATTAACGTAATCCAAACTGAAGCTGATATTAAAACGATCAAAAGTTGGAATAGAATTAAGTCAGAACTTCTTTGGAAGAGAGTCAGAAAAATTCAATTCTTGCCCTAAGGTTTAAAGAAGGAAATGACCTAAAAAATTCTGCCCGAAGCAAATACTCTACTCGCGAGACTTTTAACCTTTAGTTTCCTCAAATTTGAATCGAATTGTGCCAGCGTTATCTTTATGTGCAATTACAGAAAATGTTTCTCATGGCTCATGGCATGATCTTAAATTCTTTAATTTCCCTATCGTACACAGAGATACTCACACTGTAGGTCTTCCAGTCGCAAGGACACTTAATCTGCTTGTATTTACTGGTTTTCCGATTATACTTAGTTCGAGTTAAAGTCAAGTTAATGTTAATCCAGACATTTTGTTGCGCTAGACTGAGAATAACACCTTTACTTCAGTAGGGGCCCGCCAACAGTCAAACCATGTTAAAAACATCACCTTAAATTTCAATATCAATCACCCAAACAGGACACTACATTTCATTCACAAGTTTATTGACATCGTTTCAAAATGTATCACGATGATGAATTTCTTCGGGGGTTTTTTTTTATTTTTTTTATTTTTTGGCAATTTTTTTTATTTAATTTTTTTTGTATTATTTTGTTTAAATTCCATTTAAACAATTTGAATTAATTTGAAAGATCTTCAAGTCAATCTTCATTTGATTTTTTTTTTAAATTTTTTGCATGTAGAATAAATTTAAAAAAAAAAATAAAAATTAAATTCACAAATAAATATTCAAACAAATTAAAATGCATCTCAGGTGATTTTGATTTAAATGAGTAGCAAAAAAGATACAACAACAACAACAACGGCAGTATCTGCCTGTAACTCATTGAAATTCTTGTATGAAAACGTAAAGTGCAGCAGTCATGTCTTCCTTTGGCTTGTATAGTGTGATCACAACGTGTTCAATTTCATTTAAAAATGAAAATTTAATTTATTTCGTATTTTTTGTCTCTCTCTCTCCTCTGTCTGTCCATTCTTCTTTCTATCTCTGTCATCTGTCTGTCTGTATATGCAATATTTTGTATTTTTATTGCCACAACGTATAAATAGTGTCTGTAAAACGAGTGTCAATCATTTGCTCTGTTGCTCCATTGACCCCAAATGGGGCGAACGTAAAACTAAAACAGATTTTCCAATTCATTTTCTTTCTCTTTCCCTCTGTCTCTGTTTTTCATATAAATTTATATTTTTATTTCGCACACAAGTGTGCATATACATATATTGTGTTATGCCCGCTATTCAATGTTACTTACATGTATTGTTGTAATGCTTATACATGAACGTCTGGCAATCATTTTTTTGTAACATTTTTCTCTAAGTGTTGGCGAATATTTAAATGCCAAACAATTCCTAAGCAGATGTATTTTTGCAATAACAATTAAATTTAACATCTGGTCTGTAAAAACTATTTAAGATCTTAAGATCTTAAAACATTTTCATTACATGCATACGTTACGTTACGTTACGTTTAAAACGGCAATCAAATTAATCGAAATAATTTTTTTTTATCTTTAAAGCGCAACAAATTGCCTCACATACAATTTGTTATCGATAACAAGTGGCATTTAAATATCTTTTAACAATTAATAGAAGATTTAATTTAAAATATTATTTATATCCACACATACATACATATATAGTATATTGGATAAAAGAAACAGAGATAAAAGAACAGAGTACCTGTGTGTCATACATAGACATTTAGTCCAAACGCTTGCAGCTGGAATTTGTGTTTTTTTTTATATTTTGAACTCCAATTGATCGTAACAGTATGGAGATCTTTTAAACAATATCTAGGACTTTAATTCTGAGTTTAAAGAAGGGAAAGGGAAGGGAAAATAAGCAAGGATTTCTCTGGAACTTCTGTTTCTTTACTATGGACCCTAAGCCTTGCCTTAGTGTCGTTTAAATCACCACCTCTGGTTTGTACATTTCGGACAGTATCTAGGCGATAGCTTAACGAATGTTGGTTTTCTAATGGTCGAACTTTAGGTAATTGTCCTCATAGACAGGGTCTTTGATGTAGCCCCCACTAAAAAGTATAATTGCATGAAAACGCATGATCAGTGTCAAAACGTAAAAATTTAGTCTTGCTAGAGGCTTTCAATATAATACAGCCAACTTCGGTTGTGTTGTGTGGCCAATGGTACTGTCTTTTTGAAACCATATACGGTCCAGTTTACATACATACATACCTAATACAAACATACCCTGCAGTAATATTTTTTTTTTGTTTTCTTCCGAAGAGGGATAAATGTACCTAACCGCACCATAGAGGAAGTCGTCACATCCTCCGTGTGTGGGGCCCTGACCCACTAAATCTCCCCCTCGTCTCGTGGACTTGTTGTGGCCACTCCGGAACTACGGTGGTATTACTTCTGAGTGCAGTCCTTTTGGCCCTTTGGCAACTGCGTGCTCATATCCGCGTTCGGATTGCGTCTCGGAAGTTGAGGACACATCTAAGTGTCTCCACTATTCCTTTCGTCCAATTCCCTGTTTCGAATTTCGATTGACACATGTGCCAGTATCATCTATGCCGGCATGCCTACATGTTCTGCAACCTCAATATCTCTCTTCTTCAGTCTTAAAATGCGCTCCACGTAATTCGCCTTTGAGGCCCAGTTTTCTCTACTCGCAATCATAACCCCGACAATGTTAGCGGCCATGATCGCTCCAATTATTGACGTCAGTAGCTCTGCCATCTGCTCATCGTTCCTTCGTCGTTGCCATTTTGAAATGGTGTTTTCCTAAAGTGACCGGTTATGTGATTTCCAGCCGATTTCGCCTTATTCGCCGATTTCGCTATTCGCTATTCGCTCTGCTGCCAGCAGATCCACAGGGATTGTACCTGCTATAACAAGGACGGCTGGGGCGGATACTGTACGATATGCCGACGTGATATGCAATGCAGCCGTTCTCTGTACCGATACAAGTGAGTTTGCTCGCTTTTTAACATCCAGCGTTTTAGTCCAAATTTCGCTACCCTGTAATCAGGATTATAACCTAGCTTCTCACACCACCCATGTTGTGTGTGTTAATTTTATACATGAGTGGTGGGACCTACAGTTTAACGTCGACTCCGAACGACAGATTTTTGAGAAACTTTTCATGGCCATTTCAAAGTTTTTGCCAGAAATCTACTGAGAGGAAGTCTCCGCAGAAATATTTCTTCATATTCCATTTGTTATAGATGTCTGACCTGGGGTTCGAACCGTGCCCTCATGTCTTATAAGCCATCACACTACCTACTAGACTACGGTGACTTCATACGGTCCGTTTTATAATCCTCAATTGCAGATCAAAAATGGTGACTATCCAACGGAGATACCGGTCTGAGTTGAGACTAACATAAGTTACATTTGGCAATGATATTTGATAACATTTAAAAAATTATTCAATACCATTTTATAACATCACCTTTGCATCACCCTGTTTCAATTTAATTAAAATTTAAACAAATTTAAACCTCATATCTCAATACTCTCATGAATTATTTACTTTTTTTTCTTTTCTTCCAATAAAATTTAATAAAATAATTACTGAGTACCCACTCACAGTATTCCACAATATGCCACAATAAATGGGTACTTGAAATTCAAGTATTTTTTTGTAGATCTAGTATTACAATTAAGTACGTCTACTTAAGGGTGGATTTAATTTTTTTCTTTTCTTTTTTTTATATTTTCATTAATGAATTGCTGATTTTGTTAAATATTTTTTATAATTTTTTATTTTTTTATTTTTTCAATAAACACTCATTAATTTCAATAACAAAACGTTCAATAACCGCTTAAGTACTTCGTAGTAGAATTGAAAATTCACAATAATTTTTTGGAAACAAAAACAAACACACACAAAAATATGGAAATATTTAATGACTCTTATTAAAGATAAATGTCATGACAAAAATTCTTGTTTATTTTTATAAAAATATTTTATTATTGTTTATGGCTCGTATTTTATTTTATTTATTTAAATAACGTACGACTGTGAAGCAACTGGCTCGAAATGAATTTTTTTACCCCAAGCTGTGGCAGGCAAAATATTTTGTTTTGATGCCAGGCTGTTAAAATTTATTTTGAATTGAAAATCAATATTTCGATTCAATAGCCTTACGAGCTAAGCCTAGAAAAATTTGGAAATTTTGTAACGAAAAAGTCGATAACTTATATCGATAACTTCCTCTCAGTAATCGAAAGCTCTCAAAGTAACTGATTGCCATTCAATGGTATGCTGAGAAGTTAGGTCGCAGAGAATATGATTTGAACTGGTATAGCGATAGTCCCAAAATAGGCAATGGTATTGACACTAGAAATATCGATAACACTACAAAATCACTACTAATATCAAAGCCGTTGTCATATTGTCTAAGGCCCACATGGATAGTGAAATCAGGGGTAAGATCAATAATATTTTCTCAAAAAGCCGGAGTTTTCTTTGAGACACTTGGTTATTATCATATGACATCTAAATTTTGTCTAAAGTTGCTATGAATCGTTGTCAAAAACGAACGAAACGTAACAGATTTCAATTGTTTTTGACACCTGCACACTAAGGAGTACTGAGTAACAAAGCAGTGACTGCAATACTTAGAAAAGTATCCTTGACATCGTATATAGGTTCGAAACTCTACTAAGCAGCACCAATTTCTATTTCTAATCAAAGACTCGCACTTTGGTAAATGCTAGGAATTCTGAAACGCTCAATGAAGGTTTAAACAAAAGAGACTTAGACCTACAACTTCAGCTTAGGCACGGAAAAGCGACAATAAGTTCTTAGTTTTGATGTCGGTAGGAGGTTCATAAGTGTATTAGACCGAGCCTGAAATTTCAAATGGATTTTTGTATCGAATATTTTGGACTGAGACTGCATCTCTAGAAGACGACAATCAAGAAGCTCGATGGAGAAATCGGAGATACTGGAAAACACATACATAATTGATAATTACAAACCTTTAGTCAGGATTACAACCTAGTTTCTCACACCAATTATGTTGTGTGTTAATTTTATAAATGAGTGGTAGTTTAAAGTAGACTCCGAACAATAGATTCTTGAGAAACGTTTGATGGCAATTGTATATATTCCCAGAGTTTTTGCCAGAAATCTGCTGAGAGGAAGTCGTCGAAGAAATATATTTTTCATATTTCGTTTAGTTGATGTCTGAATCGAGGCTTCACGTCTAATAAGCCAACACACTACCTACTAGACTACGGCAAATATACGACAACAGGAATACAGATCTCATAAATTAAAGAGTCTTTTAAGGGCATATGGTCTGGGAATTGAATGTAAATTATCGATATCCACGCCCCTAAAAGATAAAATTAGCATAGATGGAGGTGCACTTTATTTGTCGATGTTTGTGTCTGCTTCGACGCATACTTATATCGTTTGGCAACCTTTCTCGTTAATCTAAAGGAGGTATCGTTACTACATTTCGAGTTCGACTACTAAATTTATTACAATTTTAAGTTGGCAGTCAACCTGATTCAAAGGGATTCATAATTTAAATGGGCAGCCCTAGTTAGCCTCCCATGGGTTGCTATGTAGGCTCAAGTAAGCTTTAATCTGCCACTGTTTTTTCTGCTACCCTAGGCAGTAAACTAAACTTAAGGAACAAAAAGTAGCCATCAAACCAAAACCAACACCACGTAATAATTGAAACACGTAAAGAAATCTTCACAGTGCACAGTGAACCTCCATGCGCGCTTAAGGGTTAAAATACTCCTCCCTTATATTGATTATGCCATTAGCAATACAAAATCGAATGTAGAAAATGATTTTTGTGGCTAAAATACTTTTTGGATGAATTTGGCTTAACAACACATGTACTAGACTATCGATTACTAATGCAGGATTAGAGAATAAATTGCACAATTAATTGAATTGAACTTTTATTGAAAATTATTGAATATTTTTCCTTTACAATTAATTATTATTGTTTAACAACAATTTATGTCCACCAAACAATCGATCAATAATAAAAAAATGTTGATTTTCTAACCCACAAACTAATCCATTTACATAGTCTTATTACAATGGCTAATCATTTCAAGTAATTTGTGTACATATTGTACTCATAATATATTGTATTGTGTGTATATGGTACTAATAACGCTGTTATAAATTGTTATATTTTTTGTTGTTGTTGTTGTTTGTTATTGTAAATAAAATAAATTAAAATTTAAATTAAATTATATTGTGTATGTCAGTTGAGGGTGTCACTTGCATGTACGACTAATCAAAACAATCAATTGATTGTTAAATATGAGCATGAGAATGGCCTAAAGGCAAATACAATATGGTATGTATGTATGTTGTAACTTGTTGGCTATAAAGACATTTGACTAAGAAAAAAACTAACCAGCCAACTAAACAACTAACCAACCGGCTGCAATAACTGCAACAACCATAAAAGCCACTAGTTACTAGAGCTTGTTAATAAAATTGACATGGTATTCTACTTACTTACTTATATATGGTATACTGTGTATACTATACTATGCAAAATAAAATATTTCAACTGCTCGAGAAACGAAATTAAATTAAAAATGAATTGAATTTTATACACAATAAATGCGTTCCATAGAAAATCGGCTCGTATAGGTGTAAAATGAAATTTATTTTGACCAAATTTCCTTAACAAAAAGGTCCTTTATTACAAAAGGATTGTTCAGGATCAATGTAAGCTACATGGCTAGACTCGGAAAATTATGGTAATAAAGCAAAAATATCAGAGATCAGCAATGAGTATTCAAAAAGATGAGTAGATTCGAATCATACTCATAATTTCTGATACTTATACGCATTCATACGTATTTTAATATCATACTCATACTACTCATATTCAAAGTTTGAAGTACTCAAAGTATTCATACTTAACAATATGCATGATATTGTTGATTTCTTTACTTTCCTTTACCCAACATTTACAAGAATCATAAAATAAGTATGATTCGCGTAAGAACACTACAATACTCACTAGAAGGTGTTTGTATTTGTCTTTTCCTTTATTCTTCTTTTTTTTTTTGTAAATACAACTACAACTAAGTTTGTAAATTTTGATGAATGATTCGAATCATTTATGAGTATTATAAGTATTTTTCTAAATTTATGAATCTGAATGAGTAGGTGTATGAATCAAACATATCCCGAATGTTATGAGTTTGATGTCACCGTTATACTCATACTCATTGCAACCTGTACATATAAATCAATGTAGTAGTGAGTACGAATGAATCAGAGTAGTTGAATTTCAATACTGTTGACTCAGTCATACTTAAAATTTCATGAGTACTTATGAGTAGCGAAAAAACGATTCATTGCTGACCTCTGAAAAATTTAGACAATCACCAGAGGTACATATTGGAGAAGATTTGAAGTTCTTTAACTCTTTCTCCGAAAACGATCAGTAACTGCATATGAGCATATTTTGTGAAATTTTTATATTTTTTTAAATAAATTTCTGCATTTTGCGAGCCTTATTTTGCCTTGCTAAACCATTCATAACATAATTGGTCAGTGCAATCCATTAGTCAGGACTACAACCTAGTTTCTCACATAACTTATGCTTATGCTAATTTTATATATGAGTGGCGGGACTTACAGCTTAAAATGGACTCCGAACGACAGATTTTTTGGGAAACTTCTCATGGCAATTTTATTTCTACTCTCAGAGTTTTTGCCTGAAATGTGCTGAGAAAGAAAAATTTTTACATATTTTGATGTCTGGACCTGGGGTTTGAACCGTGGCTTCACGTCTAATAAGCCAACACACTGCCTACTAGATTACGGAGACTTCTGCACAATAATCTCAACATTGATTAATTAATTGATTATTGATCTTCTAGCTAAAAGACTTCTACCCAAGTAGATATGCAATCTGCTCTTAAATTTAAAGAATTTTAATTATTTCGCCGAGATAAACCCCTTCCTAGTATAAGCAATTTCAAAAACTTGTGCTTGAAAAACAAACAAATTAAAACTAAAAAAATAAAGAATTTATCAAAAAGGAAAATTTTAAAGCTTTTAAATTTAATATTCAACGAGTATCTAAGCTGTTATTTAATAGTTTATCAAGTCGTGAGTTTCTTTTAAAAAAAACGTACTCTGACGCGTTCAATTTTATCAGCGTAATTTATAGTTTCTCTAGACGCTATTTATGCAAACCCAGCGAAATTTTAAATTATTTTCTGTTTCGTTTTATTACTTATTTTATCGATTAACTTTGGATATATTCCAGACTGTATTTTTATTCCCTTTCTACATGGAGAGGGTATACTAATCATAGCCACAGTCCTACGTATATCGATTCAAGTCCAGATACCTTTTGTCTTCTTATTCGAAGATTTTTAAACGCGAGTGTTATCCACGATATTAATTTGAGAATCACCTTCCGGAATTAGTAAGTAACACTTACTTTTATTCTACAATTACAATTATTCTATAAAATTTGTTGCTTAACAGTTATGCAGTGCAATTAGAAATCTTCGAAAAACGAAAACTAAGACCCAAACCAAGAATCTTTACTATTCCAGATCCATCTGTTTTTACTCCGTCTCTTTATCCTCTCTTTCCTGCCTTTTCTCCTTTTACAATTTTCCTATCTCCTTTACCGTCTTTTTCTCTCTCTTTTTCTCCTCTAGGACGTATTTCCAATAGGTCGTTTTCACCCCTAGGTATTGTACACCTCCTCAAACCTAATCTAACCTAACCTACTATTTCAGTTGTTCTTCCAGGTTCTTAAGACGTTATTACTGGCTGGGGAGAAATGACAAATTTTCTAGTCATTGTGACAAAAATCTACGTCAATTTTATGGACCCAAGAATACATTCTCAAGTAAAGCCCTAAGACCTCCATATGCTTATATGTATTATTTTATTATCACTCCTTCAGTTTCTTCAAGGAGCATACTGCTGTCACAAAGCATCTCTTCTTTCTTTCTACTCGCTTTCCTTTTTATTTTTCGTTGCTTTGCTGTGTTAACTTCAGTATCAACTTAAGCAGATGATTGTTCAGTTTTATCAGGCTCTAGACTGATAGGGTTGCCAACTTTGTTTGTTTAGAAACAAGACTTTCTGTAGAAATGTTATGGGTTGTTGCATTATGTGGTACACAGTGGTAAGGAAGCTTGTTTAATGAATTCTACTTTTTCTAAGAGAGCTGATCGTTGCCTGATTCGTTGTTGATGTTGATCCCTTCTAGGGTATCTCTAAGCATCCGATTGGATGTTATTAAATTTCATAATTTTAGCAAAATTATGATAAAAACAATTTGTCCTGTTTATATTCGAATCTGACCACGTCACCATAACCGCATATCTATCATTATCATTAGGTACCACAATAGTATTGCGATCATACGAGATATTGTGCAACTCTTAGTCTATACAGGATTTCCTTATAATGTCGCCCACCAATTCTGTTGTCCTGACAAGCTTCAGAATGCCATTTGCTGGCACTGAGAATAATTCCCTGTCTAGTACTTAATACAGCAGTAGTTATAGAAAGCAAAGGAAAAAATGGACAAGTTTTGTTAAGAATTTTTTTTCGAATTAAAACTAACTTGGTTTTTGTGCAGCCATTAAAACCTTTGCTGGGTTATTTGGGTATTCTTAAATATGCTTTTTGGTTTTTTGTTTGTTGATTTCTTGTCGTTTAATATGCATGTTTCCTTTACAATTATTTCTCACATTACCGCATGGCCACCCACAACTACTGCCACATAGTACACATACACACACATTTGAACCTATGTTCACTTAACACTCGATAACAATTATGTAAATTTTTGGTCTACCTATCTCTTTCTTCACCTCTCTCTCTCTTTGTAACTCTGTATAGAGTGGCCAAATGCGGTGTCTTTTTGGTCAATTAAAAATACTTGTCAGTTGCACTACGAAAATCATACGTTATTATGCCTTAATTATATGTTCTCTATGAGATTTTTTTCTTTTTCTGAAAAATTTCTCAGGAAAATCTTATACAAACGTAAAGCAGTCAATACGTCAATATTTGTTTTTTGTTTGTTTACAACAACAACAATAATAAATAATGAAAATTAACAAAAAAGACATACGTAAGTACGTGTTCAACACCAAATAATTAGAAACGAAAAAAAATTGTGGAAAAAATCTGGGTAACAGAACGAAAAAAAATTGTCGCCACCCAGACGGAACATGATACATTCATTCGCTTCCATATTCATTCATTCACACACTCATTCACTTACTCGCTCAGTCAATCAGTCATTGTAATCACAATTACATGTTGCACTCGTCGTCAATGCATGCTGGTTGATTGCAATTTGTTTTTTAAATTTTTTTTTTCAAATAAAAACAATATTTTTATGAGAAAATTTTAAATGAAAATCTTTACAAAGTTTGATAAACATGCATATGTATGTAATGAGGGGACTTATCTGCTTCCACTTACTATAGGGCTTAGAGTGACGTATTTGTATACTTGTGCTAGGAGATTCATTTCACGGCATATTCTTTTGATATTTTCTTAATCAAATAAACGTTTTACTATAAAATTTTCAATTTTTTTATTTGCAACTAAAAGTCAGGGTTCGGAATACTTATATGGAGAACAGCACTTAAATCTTTGCTTAAATAAAACAATCTGTATACGAGCATTATTTTTATTTGCAACTAAAAGTCAGGGTACGGAATACTTATATGGAGAACAGCACTTAAATCTTTGCTTAAATAAAACAATCTGTATACGAGCATTATGTTCCACAAGAAATATTTTTACTTTCAAAATTGTTTTTCACTGTTTTAAAGTTAGCATTTCCTAAGGAGTTTTCTTTGAGGGCTTATACTTACTTACACATACATATATACATACATAATTGGCCATTACAACCCATCAGTCAGGATTACGGCCTAGCTTCTCACACCACTCATGTTGTGTGCGTTAATTTTATACGTGAGTGGCGGGACCTACAGTTTAACGTCAACGAGAAATGTTTTGTTTCATATTTCGGCTTGATATCTGACCCGGGCTTTATGTCTTATAAGCGAACACACTACCTACTAGGCTACGGCTACTACTTACTTACTTAATTGGCCATTAACAACCCGATTAACGGATTTCGGCCAGCCTTAAGACATCCTTCCAGGCACCTCTGCTTCTTGAGCGCCTACGCCCGTTTTTCACACCAATAGATGGCAGGGCTTCCTCGATTTGGTCCTTCCAACGCAAACAAGGTCGTCCTCTTCGCCGACTTCCGCTGATCCCCGCTTTAAATACCCGTCTCTCCGGAGCATCCTCCTCCATTCGGATCTGTTAGATCGGATGCGAAATTATCGTCAACTCGCACTGGACCGAAGATCTTGCGTAGGACTTTTCTGTACCGGTTCATTAAAGCTTCTTCCACGCTAAATTGTGTGCTTTAGGATTGCAGTGATGATGATACCTCTGTAAGTAATATGAACATTTGATGGCAGCATGGAACAACATCCTTATCATATGGGTACCAAAACACAAAAGTATTACAGCACTTTGCAGAGTGGATGATTATGAGGAGCAACCAAATACTATTGCAAACATGGAAGCTTAGAATTAAAGATGTGCAGCATACTCTGTTATGTAGTGCAACAGATTACTCTAAAGTCTGTTAATGGGCGCACTGTAAACCTTCTCAAACTCCAAGCAACCGAGCACAACGTCTCCATAGAAATCATCACTGGATATTAGGGTGGTCCATGCTTACATAGAAAAAAAAAAACTTCCAAGAATAAGTTACGCCACCCCCTAGTTTTGTTACACGTACCATTCTTATTACGTATTCAAAATTTCAGTAACATATCTTATATACAAGGGAGTGCTCATCGACCTTAAAATATTTGGAGTTTATGAAAAATTCCTGATTAAGTAAAAAATTTAAAAAATGTGTCAAAAATATTTTTTTTTATTCAGCAATAGTATTAAAACACACACAAAATGATACAAATAAAGAAATACTTAAAAATAATATTAATTAATTTTTTTTTTCAACTTAAAACTAAGTTTTTTAACATCGTTTTGGAAGTATCAGTAGAAATGATCTTTCTGTTCTGTTCAACGACATGAAGCAAAAATTGTTTTTTCTCTTCATTGTTAGTAAGTATCGTATTGTAATTTTAAACAGTTTTACACCCCTCTCCGCAGTGTCGTTAACCACACGCAAATTTCTTATGCAACTTTTGCATTGAAGGTAATCAACATTGTCATCCCACGACACAGGAGGTAATTCCAAGAAAGAGTCCTTGATTTCTAGAACTGAGAGCGTTTTCAGCGTTCTTTGCGATGCATAGACTTCTAATGTGGCTTCCGTGGATAATTTGGCGGAGTCCCCTCTTACTAAACGAGAACCGCCGTCAACATCCATTCTTTGAACAATGGCCATTTTCTCGTCATAAGACAGCTTATCGGAAAACAAGGCAAAGGCAACAGCTAATCAGATAAGTACCACAAGTGGCGCTCTAAGACAGCCTTTGCTGCTGCACTGATTTCGGGATCTCAATGACTTCGTATGCTTTTAATCTCTTCCAAAGTTGGAGGTCATTAATCGCTGCATCTGTTCCAAAGGCACTTCGATCCAAATCTTCGTATATATGAATGCACCAAAATTAACAAATCGAACAATTTGTTTTTCTTCTTTTTTGGTAAGCTTAAATGCTTGAGAATTTTTTCGAAAGAGAAAAATCTTCATAGCATATAGCAGTTTTGCCATCCATTTAGCATGATGTATTGGTCCCGGAGTACGCCAACTAATCCTTGTAGGTGGCTTGTTCAGAGCAATCATTGTGAGCACTATTAGCTCTTTGTAATCACCACGAACATGTTTTTTCTAGCTACATCAGTCGTAAGACCCTCAAGAGTATTTTCGGCAAACTGTTTCTCGATAGTGTTAAAGTCAAGACATCGCTGAATCGTTTGAATAATGGAATCTTAGGAGAGTTTGATGGCCCAAAGCACAATGTAAATATTTTTGAAAGCATTATTTCAAACACGTGATGACGACAAGCAAGCCATAAAAGATTACGCCCTGTCTTTGCTTCGAGGAGAGTGCACGGTCCTACTTTGGCACCTGTGTTAGAGGCAGTAGTATCAAAGCTCATACCTCGGACATTCTTTGTGACATTCCACTGTTCCATTGTGTCAAAAAAAGCTTCAGACGGGGTTTTCCCCGTTTTAGCAGTAAGTTTGGGTACGCCTAACAGTTTTTCGCAACCATTACCAGGGACAATAACGGGAAGGCGTTCTACTTTCTTCTTACCTATTATATCAAACAGTATTTTCCCATCCCAATATATGACAAGTGGATACTTTGGGTCGAATGGTTCTTTTATATTCGCATTGAATTCTGCTTTTTTTTCTTGCACGTCGAATTGTGCTCCGAGAGATTGGGAGTGAAGCAGGATTACAACCAAGTGCAGCAGACAATGGAATAATCAGTGGAACTGCTTCTCTTTCGGTTATTTTGTTACGACCCAGAGCGCTGAACTTGCCGAAGAGTTGGAGGTTGGTTAAACCTTACCAATGACTCAAGATCCCTACATCCAAGAAGAAAAATATGGCATTTTTTTCTAGTTGATGAACTCATTTATTGCTCTGATTCACTGAATTTGACTTGTAATAAAAGAAGAATATCGAATAATTTTTGAAAATATGCTTTTACGTTAACCGCTATATCAAATCGTGTAAAAAATTATTGAATAATGCATTGTCATTGTCCAGCTAGTCGGGAAGGTAGTGAAAATTCGATCAAAAGAATCAGGTAAAAGCATAAAAACGAAGAGATAACGAGAGTTCAATGAAAGCATTTAAAAATAAAAATCAAACATTTTTCTCAAAAATTTCAAAAACAGCACTCGATTGAGCACCCTCTTCCGGTAAAGTTAGCCAACTGAAATTTTACAATGTTATTGCTATGGATACATGTTACAAATTTACGGGGTGGCCAATCTGAAAAACAAAAAAAAAATTTTTTGGACCACTCTACTGGATATTCTATTCTGGGTACTCAGACGAATCGCATTCGCCTCGATCATACTTTCAATGAGTTGCAGTGACAAGAAAATGGAGGAAGCTGTTCTTCATGTCTTGGTTACTCAGACAAATTGCATTCGTCCTGGTCATACTTCCAACAAGTTGCAGAGATGAGAAAATGAAGAAAACTGTTCTTGGGTACATGTCCAGCGCTATATCAGACAAGACGAGAGCGCCTAGGCTTCTACTATGTAGACGACTCCACAGTTTGATAAATGATAGACATTGGGAGACTAAACGGTTTCGTATGGTTACAGAAGTACGAAAGCAGAATGACTATGGTTTCATTAGGTCTCACTAAGGCATACAGATACATACTTACATAATTTGTCATTACAACCCTTCAGTTAGGATTATAGCCTAGTTTCTCACATCACTTATGTTGGCGGGACCATGTATCAACATGAGTGGACTCTGAAGGACAGAATTTTTGAGAAAATTTTTCATGACAATTTTATTTACTCCCCGGAGTTTTTACCAGATATCTGCTGAGAAGCAGGCAGTCGCCAAAGAAATATTCTTGTTTTTTATTTCGTTTTGCTGATGTCTGACTTGGCTCGAACCGTGGCTTACGTCTAATAACCCAACACACTATCTACTATACTTCGGCGACTACACTTGCGCATATATTCCGTTGTAAGCGATGCCTTAAAAATAAGTACTGATTAGGCGGTCTTGGACTTCAGAACTAGGACTTCACATTTCAAGCCTGTCTTCCTTAGAATCAAGCTGAAAATCAGCTTTAAAGTTGCCCTCTTCATGAGAAGAAGTATTCCATGAGCATGACTTCCATAGCATCAGGTTGACAGCCAGCCTTAAAATTCTTCTCTTCGTGTGAAGAAGTATTCCACGAGTCTACATAGCCCGATCACAAGGCTGTTTGTTTTATCCTCAATCTACTGATACAGGTTGCAAACAGAGAGTTTAAAGCAGAGCCCGGCAACACTTGCTATTGGTCAGTTGTTGCGAGAGCGAAAAATAAGAAAATACATTCACTACAATGCAGGCATGGAAAATTTAAATTTTTAAATGGTGGTATTTTAATTAAAAATATTAGTTTATTAAATTAAAATTTGTAAAATTCGTTTAGACTTCTTTGATTATATTGATTTAAGAAAGCATTTTAGATTAAAATTTGTTTTTTTTTTTTTGGAAATATACATATTTAATAGAAAACTTTCTGGGATATTTATACTGTACATCCCTGCATTATCAGATCTTCATGTACAAAAGCAAGAAGCATGCGACAACACAACCTCTTTCAATGAATGCTCAAACGAGACTGAGTGTGTTTTTGATCGTAAGAGTACGTTGTTGTAAATTTAGTAATGGCTGATATGCACGCGTGCATAGGAATTGCCGGGCTCTGGTTTAAAGCATCCCCTTCTGTTACTTACAGACGAACACACACCGAGAAAACGCTTTATCATCTTCAACTCTATCTATCCCTCAGATTTCTGTCAGTGATTTGACATTACAGTGTCACGTTTCGAAACTAGTTGTCAGCCTCAAATTGGGTTGTTACGTCCTAGCAGTGAGCTAGTTCCAACACTGTCAATCAATGGTCAAAGGATCCTATCCCCGTAGCAATAAATTAAGAATTTGGTTCTTGGGAAGCAGCTTCCAACACAATTAATTGTCTTTTACTGCCAGAAACTACATGTTAACCAGAACAATATTAGTTTACATAACTTAATTGAAATTATTGTAGAGTTTTGTATGAACATGTTAACTTTTAAATTTAATTGCTTGCAAAAACTTAAATTAAAATTTATTTGCACTTAAAATGGTGCTAAAAGCCTAGACTTAACAACCCGGCTTTGGTTACATGCTTGCCGGTCATCATCATGTGTTGACATAAAGTTTCTTTAAGTCATTGGGTAGGTAAGTGGCGATCGTAAATTTGTTTCAGCATATTTGTTGTGATGTTTTTCTCTCTCTCTCTGCTGGGCTTTTTGAATCAAAACATTATAATTATTATCGTAAAAATCATAAAAGACTAGGCAAATATGTAGTTGTCTACATATTTTTTTATGGACACTTATTTTATTTCTTATTTTTATTTTATTTTTTGTAAATTTTACTTGAAAACATTTGTAATCATTAAACATGATTTCTTATTGGCTTGTGTTACAAATGGAGACATAAAAATAGAAATTTTATGACTTACTTACAATGAACTGAACCGAATTCAACTTAGCTTAACTTAAGTAAATTAAGGGTATTCAATTTATTCATACATTTAAGAGGATTATAATGCTATATAGTGGGATTATGATAATTCTATTGTTATTGCCCCGAAAAAAAAAAATAAAACCAAAATTCTGTTTTTGCATATATGTATGTACGATTAGAAATCTTGTAATTACAATACAACTATTATCCTTGAGAAACTCAATAATTTTTATCTGTTTATTTAGGCCGTAAAGTTAGGAAATAATTTACAGTCTCTTTAGTTTTTTTTTATGGAATTTATTTAATATGTATCACAGCCAATACCACATTGCAAGTTGGGCGATTGAGATATAAAACTTTATGACAAATTTAATTGCATGCGATATTTTATGCAGCAACAAGATATTATTAAAATAATTTACATTGTTTAACTCATAAAAAGAATTGATTTTCTTTTTTTATCTAAATTCCTTGGCATTAAAGTTTTTATCAGGCTATGCTATGGAGTGGCATGGATATGCCATGGAGTGGCAGCTTTGTTCAATCAAAGCTTGCTTAAACAGTCATAGCTTGGTGCATGAATGAAATCTTTTCCCCCTGTAATTACCCAGCAGAATGCTCTACCCTTTGAAGTCGCCGTGGTCTAGTAGGTAGTGTGTTGGCTTATTAGACGAAAGGCCCGAGTTCGAATCCCAGGTCAGACATCAAAACGAAAATATGAAAAAATATTTCTTTGGCGACTTCCTCTCAGCAGATTTCTGGCAAAAACTCTGAGAGTAAAAATTGCCATGAAAAGCTTCTCAAAAAATCTGTCGTTCGGAGTCGACTGTAGGCCCGCTACTCATGTATAAAATTAACGCACACAACACGTGTGGTGTGAGAAGCTAAGACGTTGTACAATGGGTCAATTCGATCTCCGGGTACTGTACTTGTCATAGTTGACAAGTTCACGTCCTCTAAACTAACCTAACCTACCCAGCAGAAGTTTAGAGTATCGCGAATGAGTTTAACTACGCCTATCTGCTTCCTCCCTATCGGCATGTTTTCCCTCAAAATATCTCTTCCATCTCGCTGTTAAATGATAGATATTGGGAGACTAAGGGGCTTCGGATGGTTAGAGAACTATACAGAAGAATGACTATGGCTTCTTTATGGATCATACTATGCCTCACTTGCAGATATATTGGACATTAAGCTATGTTTCAAAAATAACTGATAAGTACTGATTAATCGGTCTTGACCTTCAGCACCAGAACAGAGAATCGGACTGAAAACCAACCTTAAAGTTTTCGACATCATGTGAAGAAGTATTCTATGCCTGGTCAGAATACTTCTACTACTGATACAGGTCACAATAGAGGGTAGGAGCCATTAAAGAATTCCCTACCTACGGTATTAAACTTTTTATTGGCCTTATTTATGGCGTGGAAACTCATTTCCTCATAAGCTCATCTGCCTATTTATTACCGTAAATTCCCACATAATTTGCGAAACAGCAGAGGAGTGCTCTCTTTATCCCGCTTTGCTGACTCAACTTAAACAGACAGTCTCTTAATGACCGAGTCAGTCTTATATAAGCCGAATGCCTAAATAGCAACCTGGATGTCATTCCTGATACTTCCAGTCCAAGTTGAATTGAAGACATATTTTGCTGGCGTAGACTTGCGCTTAAAGATACTGACCAAATCTCCCATGGATCCAGAATTTTTTGCACAGGCTTGCAACATGTCTTTTCTACTATCTATTCTCGATCCGTCGATATAGTACAAAACGGTTTTACTCCTAAAAGACGTATAGTCTTCAAATTGCTCCATTAACCCTTATTACCCTGTTTCGTTTCGTTGCGTTGCATTTCCCAAAAACAGATTTTACTTGTTTTACTCAGGGTATAGTTATGATGGAACCAGCCAAGCATACGATGTGTCACATAACGATGCCTAATCATGAGTCTCATATCAGATTTATCTCTTATTATCTGAACCTTAGCCCTTTAAACTCTGACACTCTCTACTATTTCCAGCGCGCTGCTGTAGAACAGGCTCTTATTATTCCAATTATTCCAGCACAAGTCTGCTTCCTATGGAACTACATCTGTGCTGTTTTCATAGCCTGCTGTTGGCCTGACCATCATGGTCGCTTTTAGTGCATAATTCTTAGGTTGCGGCTTCTAGATTTTGATTTTTCCTGAAATCTTCTCTATATGAGAATTCCATCTCAGTTTTCTGTAATATTCCCCGATATTTGGTCTCCAGCTTCCGTGATGTTTTTCCATTCTCGATTTCGAAATTTCTTCCTCTTGTAAATGCTACTACTGTGGGGTTATTTAATCTTAACCTTACTAACTTACACTTTCAAGACTCCTTTGAATGATGTGACAAAGGTTCTCTTCATATTTGTCTCTTGTTATCGAAACTATTTTGTGTGCATACCATTGGCAGTTAATAACTGCCTAAAAACTTAGTGACAACCTTTACAGACTGTGCAACTAGTCTCATACAGACATCACAAGTGAATAACTTCGTAAAATCTAGATGACATGTATCGGGAATATTATTTTTATTCCTAAAAATTATTTTAGAAGCTCTAATAAATATCCTGTCGGAAAACTTGGTAGAAAAACTCTCTAATGCTTCCTAGTCTAGGATAGGATGGAATCCTAGTTTGCTGTAAAAAATTGCTGTTCTTTGTTGAAACTCTGATCCACAGAGTTGAATTCAACATTTTTAAACGAATAAAAAATAAATTTAATCTTCTCCTGAATAGCCTTAATAAGCCTTAAATAGAGCAGAGTTAATTGGCCGAGCAAAGCATGTGGCCAAGAGAAAAAGTTTCACAAAAGATTTCTTTTAGGGAACTTTTTTAAATTTCACTTTATTTTACCACATAATGTAGGAAACAAAATCATTTTGTTTTCGGTTTTTTTTTGCTCTCTCTTCATCTCCATTTCTCATTCTTTTCTTTTTTTCTTTTTGGTATGCCACAATATAAAACTGTTGACAAAACGACCATTTGTGGCCATTAAAAAGCTCAACAACTAAAACCCCAACCATGGTTTTGGGTTAAAAAAGAAAAGATACAATATTTTATGGGATTGTTTGTTACACGAGCGCCAGGCTCTAACAAAAAAAAACGATATTTGTTGCTACTTTACGAGTATTTGTTGCTGTTGTTGTTGTTGTTAGTGTTCCTTTAATTCAATTAACAAGTTACAGGAAAGTAATAAACGAGCAAACACAACAAACACAACAACATTAACAAATAAGAGGATTTGTTGTTCAAAGCCAAGAAAAAGAGAAGAAAGGCAACAAAAACCAACATTTAAAAACATTAAAGAAACAGTCAGATGAACAGCATTCGGGGCCAATAGGCAGGCAATAACAACAACAATCATGAGGCCAAAGGAAAACAAACAGAAACAAGTCATTAAACCAAGATCAGTAAGAAACAAACGAAACGAAATGAAATGAAATATTTGCAAGTGAAAATAAATAAGTAAACGGAGTGAACAAAGATACAGAGTGTATCAGTGTGTGTGTGTGTGTGTTTCAGCCAAGTTAATCCCTTGAGTAGCACAGATAACAAACAACAAATGGCGCCAACAATTATTTACAATATTCGCTTCATAAACACTCATACACTCATACTCTTTCTAAGGCATGGAATCTCTGTTGCTGTAAGCCACAAAAAAAGAACATTAAAGGCTTAAACGAAAGAAGAAAGAGAAAAAAAGGTATTGGAAAATATGTCATGAACTTGTTTACAACCAGCCCTCGTTAGGTGTGTTGAAGGTATTTTTAGGAGAAACTAAATCAAAAGAAAAGAAGAAAAAAGGGGCACTTTTTATTATTATAATGGCCTTAATATGGTACCTAAGTTAGTAGGCTTGATCTGTAACAGCCTAGATCACAACAGAATTTTGAAAAGTTTGTTTCGCCGGCTGATGACTCTTTTGTAGAGGTTGTGATTGATGCAGTCTTTTGATTGATGCCATGCCTGAGATGCAAGCACTATACAAGATTAGGTTCGATTCGAACTCTCCTTGAAGAACTAAGTTCCCACTTAGGACAGAGGTAAGTCCCAAAGTCTAAGCTGATGGGATATAAGAAGTCAAGTGTCTTCGCTTGTTTATAAAAATAGTGTCTCATTCACCCTTTTGTTAAAATATAGGCTCTTCCTCCTCTTCCATCACCTATACAGATCCTTTTGGTCGAGCCAATGCCAAGTCTATCAGCAAGCCTTGCAACAGGGCAGTGACCTATGGGAACTATAATAATCTGTCCTCTTCTTACTTACATCAGTTCAGCCAAGCCTGTAAATATTGCATACAACCTCATGTTGCCAATGAAATTAAAACTCCCTGTACAACGGCCGAAATTAAGTCGCCGTAGTCTAGTAGGTAGTGTGTTGGGTTATTAGACGTGAGGTCACGGATCAAACCCCTAGGCGGACATCAAAACGAAGTATGAAAAAGCGACTTCCTCTCAGCAGATTTCTGGCATAACAAAGTTTCTCAAAAATTAACCTTAAATTGTAGGACCTGCTACTCACGTTTAAAATTAATATACACAACATCAGTGGTGTGAGAAGCTATGTCGTAATCCTGACTAAAGGGCTGATCAATTATGTATGTATGTATGCATGTACAACGGTCGAAGAATACTCAGTTTACCACAGTAATCAGAAAACATAGGCCCTGCAACTTATTGGAGATTGAAAACCCCACAATTAGTAGCCAATTCACATCACCACACTGTGGCACGAGCTATCTGGCTCGTACAGCCATCTTATTAAAACCTCATGTCATTGATGTCCAAATCATACAATTCAGGTCAAAAGGGGTCATCAACCTATAGAGCTCGCCATATATAGTGAAGATCTGGCCAAGAGTTTGCCGTAGTCTAGTAGATGTGTTGGCTTATTAGACGTGAGGCCTTGGTTCAAAACCCACGTCGGACATCTTCAACAAAACGAAATATGAAACAAATATTTCTTCGGCGACTTGCTCTCAGCAGATTTCTGACAAAAACTATGTGGAGTAAATAAAATTGTCATGAAAAGTTTCTCAAAAATCTGTCATTCGGTCGTAATCCTGAATAAAGGGTTGTAATGACCAATTCTGTCGTTCTCAAAGAAATATGGATAGATGGACCACAGCCTAAAATCAATACCAAGCAGTGACTTATTTTGAATGCATTGGGCACTCTTGCTCAAAATTAAATTTTACAGCCAGCTGCCCAAATTATTTTTGTAAAATACAAAGAGGGAACACTGTACAATACATTTAATTTACAAAGACGTTGACAATGTTTCAACTGAGAGATCTGCAGGTACAGATTAAAACAAAACCCAAGTCAAGTCAAAAGCACAAACAGGATAAAAAATTACGAATAACAACAACAACAACGACTTAAGCTTGAACTCAAAACTTACAACCAAAAAAAAATTAAACGTTTTTTAAATGAAGCAACAATCGATCTTTCAAAAGGTAGGCCAGAATAAAAAAAAAGAAAAGAAAAAGGAGAGAGAGACCCTCTGTATGAGTATATGTAAAAAGGGAAACAAATCAATGAATGATCTTTTGATTTACATACGACACATTTTATTATTTGGGCAATTCACACAACTTTGTATCATGTATGTTGTATTGAATACATATGTTTGTTTGTGAACGCTCAATGCTATGCTGTATTGTGTATGTCGTGGCATTCAAACAATTTTATAGCCCGAAACCAACACAACATATGAAACATATACACATTTTTTTCACTCACACAATTTGATAGCACGAAACCTATACAACTTCCAAAAACATAGGAAAAAAATGTGTATAAGTGTATCGGATTTTTATATGAAAATTATCAACAACAATCATACACTGTTGTATGTTCTTCCAACAATACAATGAATACAACGATACAACGGCTTGTGTGAATTGACCATTTTGCTAATGGAATTGTTGTTGTTGTTGTTGTTGTTACTATTGTCACATAAATATCTGTATCAGGGCAATGTAACCCTCAACTTTAGCGATTTTAATCAAACGATTGATGCTGTCGTTGTTATTCTGTTTTTTCTTTTCCTTTCATACTTTCGCTGTGACGATGGTTTTTGTATTTATTTTGGTCATAAACTTGTGTCGGTTCATGCCATTAAAAACCACAGCAAGGAAAGATTGCAAGACAAACTCATTGCAAACGACTTTATAAATCTTTACTTAGGAATTCTGAACAAAAGACATCGACCAAGCCAGGCTTTAATTTTTCTGTTTTTTTACAAAACCTTGAATATTGACATCGAAAATGTATTCTTTTTTCTGAAATAAAAAGAAATCAATTTTCGCTGCTTAAAAACGATGTGAAAAAATATTGATTTGCTTAAAGTAAACATTTCTCCAGCGTTTTGCATTTGCTTTATGGGCTGATGAAAACTGGAGGTTTGGGGGAAAAAACTGCTTATTTGGCTCAGTTCATTTAAACTACAGTCAAAGAAAAAAGTCTACATACACCACTGTATTCTTTTTTCCCTTTTTTATACATACAATGGTGTATGGAGACTTTTTGTTTGACTGTAGTTGATTAAAAAAAATAGTTCCATTGCATTACAGTGTAGAAAGCATAATTAAAGAATTTTCGTTTGACTAAATGAAGTCAAATGCAAATGAAAATATGAAGCCCAATGTCCTAGTGTTTGCAACATAGTGGCTGCTTCATCCTGTGAATCATTGTTTCATCGAAATTCACTGCAAATGTATGACAATAAATCGAAATTACGTATTGGAAGTTTCACTGAAATCGAGCTATCGTAGTGGAATATACAAGTTTGTTGCTTTCCATGCTATTTCCCGCAATTTCAATTTTACAACGCCATGTGAAAGGAATTCAAAGTCAAATCCTTAAAACACAAGTCCTTGATCCTTTGTTGTAGTTGTACAATAACTTTTTTTATTCTAATGGGAACACATTTCTGGAGATATTGTGAAATGCACTTCAACTTAGATTTAAAATTATTTTAGTTATTTACGCACTTAAAGTACTTGACTACAAATTTGGGCTATATTCCCGTTTAAATTCGGTTGAAGACAAAAAAAATTTTTCATCAAATAATCCATCAAGTAAGCCCTGTAAACACTCTTCAGATAAGATAACATCATAAAGGAAGATGAAGATAAAGTTTCCAACGCTAAGTCATTACAACCCTTTAGCTAAGATTACAACCTTGTTTCTCACACCCCTTATGTTTTATGTACATACATACATACATAATTGGCCATTACAACCCTTCGTCAGGATTACGGCCTAGCTTCTCAACACCACTCATGTGTTCGTTAATTTTATACATGAGTGGCGGGACCTACAGTTTAAAGTCGACTCCGGACGACAGATTTTTTTTGAGAAGCTTTTCATGGCAATTTTTACTCTCAGAGTTTTTGCCAGAAATCTGCTGAGAGGAGTCGCCGAAGAAATACTTTTTGTATTTTGTTTTTGATGTCAGGCCTGGGATTCGAGCTCGGGCCTTTCGTCTAATAAGCCAACACACTACCTACTAGACCACGGCGACTTCAATGTTTTATGTGAGTTAATTTTATCCATGTGTGGCGGGATCTCCAGATAAACGTCGACTCCGATTTTAATCTCCAAGTTTCTACCAGAAGTCTGCTGAGTGGAAGTTGCCGAAAAAAAATTTAATTCGAAATGTCTTAGCTAAGATTCGAACCAAGGACTGCCTTACTGTTAGCCTACTAAACTAAGGTGAAACACATTTTCAAAGTATGTCTTCTAATTAGCGATAAATTGACAGAGTGCGCAGACATTTTGCTATTCTGATCAATAGAACTAAGGCATTAATATTTTATTATTTATATATTCGGTTCCCCCTGATGTTATATTGAAGAAATCTCAAGCGTAGGGTAGTCGTGCTTTAGAATGTGCAGCTAACCCATTTCTTCTCCCCTGATTTGGAGAACTTGGTCAGTACAGAGACTGCGTTCACCTGTGGCATCACAACGGGTCGCTACATGTGCTCAAGTGAGCTTTTGGCATCAAGGCTACCACTCTAACCTAACCTAACCTATATATGAAGCAAAATTCTGAACTGGTGGCAGTAAATCTCAGAGCAGTTTAAGTCTGATCAGAACTGGACTATTAATCTATGGAATTCAAGAGCGATTAAATGCATCCCAAAAGAGTCACTGTGGCACCATGACGATAAGTGCAATATTGCTATGCTCGCTTTGTGGAACTGACCGTCCTCTTACGTTAAACTGTATGGGCATCTATTGCACTGTTACGGTTTTCATGGACCATAGTGTTATTGGAATATATGCCGATGGCTTTCACATTACCGCGAATGACTTCTTTAAAAAGTGTGTATCAGTGGATTGTGGAAAGCCTGTCTTTCTTCTCAGGTTTCAGTCTCCAGCTTTAAAATTTTCATTTTCTTTCAAATTTGTTGAAGTTTCTAAGGATTCCTACAATAACAAGATTTATTTTGGATGGCTTCCCATAGAGAATATTTGGCTTAATATTGATTTGTGGTATTGGAAACCCAACTTAATCTATCAATCATAAATAACATAATTGGCCATTACAACTCTTCAGTCAGGATTACAGCCTAGCTTCTCACAATCTATCAATCTGTCTAACATAATCTGATTAATTCCCGTATAGTCCTTATAAGTGGATTTTTGGCTATAATATTGCTACGAAAATGGAAACGGTGTAACATCGTTTAACATTAAAATGAGCAAAAGCTACACAAACAAATACAACGAACTTGTTACAAGTAAACCAACAACATCAGTATGAAAGATAAGGGGATAGGCAGGTAAACGAGAACGCAACAATAAGCAATGTGAACAAAATACACAAACAACAAAGACGTCGCGGTAGAGTTCTCAAGAAAGCAAAACCACAAACGTTCGACTTCAAGAACCTTCATCAGACTATTTAGGTGGGATTTAAAAAGGCAAGACAAAACAGGCAACGAGTAGTAAGAATTCAATCAGTCTTGTGTGAAGACGCGTTGCGTGTAAAGAAAACAGACGTGGTTTGAACATCGTTGTTGTAAAGCTCTACAGAACAGTTGTTAGTGCTTACGCGAACAGAAGTGTAAAGAAGCATAGCGAACTAAACAAATTGTTGTTGTATCATCAAGTTGTAGCACATAAAATAGTGCGAACAATAAAGAACTTACATACGTGAAACTAAACAGAAATTTATTTTGATTTTGTTTGCAAGAGCTGACGTCTATTTTGCTATTTAAACTTTTTAACCTTAAGAAAATTATTTAATCTCCATTCTCAGAATTATTTTTATTTCATGAACATGTTCTTCAAAATCAAATGATTTGATGGGCACTTAAAAAGTTTTCCGTTATTTACAATTCAATTTCAAAATATTTTCCCATTCCCAAAACTACTTGTGTTTTGGAATTCACCACAACAAATAATTGAAATTTCTCTCGCAAAATTGTTTATTATTCCAAAGAAGACTGAAAAAAAATATAGAAAAACACACACAAAATCAATTTTCATTTTTGTTTTCATTACCATAAAACACCTGCCGGCTTCTTGGGAAAATGATTTTTCATTTCATTTCGTATCTGATGGGTTTTGGTTTTTTTTTTTTGGCTGTTGAGTAAAAATTAATTACACGTAGAAAATTTAATAGAATTTCAATGGAAATTAATTGTGGTTTAATTTTTAATTTACAGGCAAGGCGAGACGAGTACAGAATTAAAGGCAGACAGACAGGCTGAACATTCTTTGTGGAGAAGAAAAAAATAAAAAATAAAATGTTTGCCTTGGAAAACTGCGCAAATGGCAAAAGGCGACGGCATAGAAACCAACAGTGGGGAGAAACACAATTACAAACACAAGAGACCACAAGAGCCACGGCCACAGCCAAAGTAAATGCAAAAGCAGCTGCAACATTAGAAGTGGAGGCAGCAATAACGTCCGTATCACAAACGCATAGACAAACAAGCCGAGTAAAACTAACGTCTGCAACGTCTACAACACAAATTGACGAACACAATAGACTTCAGTCAACATTATCCAGAGGAAATGCAATGAAAAGTATTAAAAATCTACCTCTTATGAGCGATACAACAACCAAAGCAACATTAGCAACACTAACAGCAGCAGCAACAAAATTCTCTTCCTCCTTATTCTCTTCTGCCTCTACAGTTATTGGCGGTAAAACAATATCGAGGAATTTATGGAGAACCACAAGAAAAACACGAGACACAACAACAACATCAGCATCAGCGACATTATTATGGCCGTATGGCAGTATTACAAGAAGACGACGGCATGATTGTGGTGATGCTGCTGCTGCTACAGGAACATCTATTGGAGACAACAATAGCAACAGCGACCATCATGGCGTTAATTCCAATGATAATAATGACGATGATCGACCATGTCAAAGTCTTAGACGTGGCAATCATAGACGGCATTTTTTATTGACTTTGATGCTGTTACTGGTTGTCTGCATTGTCAACACTTCATCAGTGAAGGCTGCTGACAGTTTAACTGGTAAGTAGTGCCATATCTTGTTCAAACTAGTGAAACTCTCTTACTCTCTCTCTCTCTCTTCAAATATCACTTTTTTTATTCTTTCTTTCTTTTGTTTTGATCGAGTGGTTGTATCGTGTGTTGAAAATTTTCCAACTTGTAATTCAACACTTGTTGGTAGTTGTAGTTGTTGATGTTGCTTTCATGCCACACTTTATATGTCTGCGACACGGCCAAAATAAAATAAAAAAACAAAGAATTTCACAAAAACCACAGGAATTTCTTTAGCACTTGAGGCTTATTAGATAGGGTTTTTCAAAAACTATTGCAAAAAAAATCAACGCAACACGTTATATTTTTAAGAGTATGGTACATATCACATCTAGAGCGGGTCGTTTTTATTGATAGAAACTTTAGTGGAAAACTGCAATAGGTTGCACGCTGCACAGGCTATGTCAGATACAGTCTCCATTGGCAGCAGCATGTTGTGGTCAGCCTATTGACAGCTCTTTTACTGGCTAGCCCTTTATTACTTTCCTCTTCTATTCGTTGCATGCAAACTAGAAAGGTCACAATTCTCTTGTCTCCGTTTTCAATTGGCATTCTAACGATTCCGAGATTCCTCAAGGCCTCTAGCTTGTGCTATCATTCTAAACACATATCTTTCACCACTCGAAAGAAGGCAATTTGGTTAAAAATCAATGCCTGATGAAAGTAATTCAACTTTTCTTACTTTCAATACCTATCTAGGCCTGTATTCCGTGTAAAACACCTCTGTTTTTTTCTCTCCCACAACCTATTTTTCTACATCCAACACAATGCTCAATATCAGTAGGGCCCATCCCCTAGATATTGGTTGTAAGAAAACATCAAAAAAAAAACCTAAAACTGCCCGATATTACTCTCACGTCTTCAAAGTCTGCCGACTGTCCATATTGTACCGTTTAGTATGCAGCTTAGACTTGAAATATTCTTTAATAATATGTCAGTGTAAGGTACATTCTGCTGAAAATTTCTCAGAAGAAAAAGGTACGTCAAGTTCAATCTTCAATTCAAACCCGTTAGTTTAGACATCCATTTGCCTCATTTCGTTGTTTGTGCCTAGCTGCGAGGCAATATTATAGGTTATGATAGTCAGTCTATTGTGAAAAGCACTTCTCCAGAACTTACTCACGTCTAAAGGAAGCTACGAACGAGTGATCTATAAAAATAATTTGATCTAGTGTGGCTACGAATCTTGCCTAGGGAAAGAGCACAATTATGATAAAGAGGCGCTTAGCTTAGCCTAGCGACTAAGTGGCTAGGCTATATACTTAGAACGCCTAGGCAAAGTTTGTCTAGAAAACCATTGAAATTATTCCCTATCACAGCGGGAACAAAAAGACGACACCAACAAATTAAAAAAACGGGTAGAAAACCAGAAAGATGTAGCAAAGTTGTTGTAGAAACTATGGTCCACCAAGGACTGTGATGCTCAGAGGGAAAATATATATTTAATTTCGGTACCATAGCAGCAGAGCAGCACATACTTTACGTTGATTTTTATTACAACTGATACTCGATTTCACTACCCTATGTTACTGAACTCGTGGCAAATAAACTTTTCAGCCCCTTTCTCTCGACGGTCTTCTGGCAAGAACTATAAAAGTAAATAAAATTGTCATGAAAAGTTCGGAAATCGACATAAAACTGAAGGTTCCGACTCACATTCATGAAACTAACATACACAGCCTATCGATGATGTATTTAACCTACACAAGAAAATTCATAGACATTCTCTCGCCTCTTGCGAAGACCCCCAGAGAGAACAACGAACCCGATTAGGTTAGGTTAGGTTAGGTTAGAGGACGTGTACTTGTCAATTAAGACAAGTACAGTACCCGGAGGTCGAATTGACCCATTGTACAACGTCCTTAAAGAGGAAGGATAAGAGAGGGAATAGGATATTAACGAACCCGATAGTTACGTCAAAAAAGAGGTCAGGCATTGAGGAAAAATATTCGCAAGGTACCTCACCACAGTACCCAATACAACAACCTGATGTATTTCCATTAAACAAGTGCTGACAGTTTTTGTCTGTATATGTTTCTTTCACGTTACTTCCCGATTTCCGTCAGCAATGAATTTCAATACGCAATTGAGTGTGGCTACTAGTCACAGCAGTCTAGTAGGCAGTGTGTTGGCTTATCAGACGTGAGGCCACCGTTCAAATCCCAGGTCAGACTACTCCAACAAAATGAAATAAGAAAAGAAGAAAAAAATTCTTCGGCGACTGCCTCTCAGCAGATTTCTGGAAAAAACTCTGAGAGTAAATAAAAGTGCCGTTAAATGTTTCTCAAAAAATCTATCGTTCGGAAACGAGTTTAAACTGTAGGTCTCCGTCACTCATGTATAAAATTAACACCCACAATATAAGTGGTGTTAAAAGCTGGTTGTAAACCTGACTGCAGGGTTGTAATCACCAATTACATACGTGTGTAATTTAGTGTGAAGCGGAGAAAACAGACATCCTAGCCTAGTTTTTCAACTGCTAATGTATTGGATGTCATTATTCGCTTTTGCTATTTCAATAAAAGACAACCATTAGCCTCAGAATTATGTTTCTTAAACTAGTTTTAATGGATTTAAATATTTTTTTATCCATAAATTAAGAAAATTTGATCAGTCAGATGACTTGTAAACACGCCCAATTTTCTTACCACATTTGTTTTTTCAAAGTAAAGTCTCCATTGGAACAATCTATCAACTTAAAGCCATATTTTCTTATCTCAAGTTTTCAACAAAAAAAAATTCAAAATTTCAAGAGACACACTTATTGGAAAAGCAAACTTAATTGATAGAGTGAGTGCTTGATATAATTGCAGTCATGGCATGGACACCTATTGTGTGGTGTGGTGTTGGTAGGTGGTGTCATAACATTACAATGTTGTTGATTGATTGATGACCATTAAAGTCACACCCTGTTTATATATTTTAAAGAATTTTTGAAAAATGAAAAAAAACAAAAAAAACTTTTTAAAAAATAATTGAAAATATTTCAATTTAATTAATTAATCTTAATACACTACAGTAGATTACCGGTATAATTAATCTTTTGCGTGGTAATAGATTACAATGATTTGCATTTCGTGTAAATGGTAGTTTAACATGTCCCCTATATGGTAGCTTGACTGTAATTGCGGTTAGAGGCATAAGATTTTCACTTAAAAAATGTAATAAAAAATAACTTGTATTTGAAATGTTTTCAAAACAATTGTTTATTTATTGAAAAGATATATTGTTTTTAAGACAATAAATGAAAGAGAAAAAAACAGAAAATTTAATTGATTTCATACCCGTGCTAAGAAATTCATTTCCACTTGTGGCAAAATCTGTGTATGTGTGCAACTGTCAGAAGTACGAATTTTCGTATTCGCGTACCTGTTGTGTCTGTTGTCATACACTTGTTGTGGACATGATTAGATCACAATTTTTTTAAATATTTCATTGGAAATTAATAAATTAATAATTCTTGCTAATAAATCGTTAACTTTAATAATTGTATTCGTTATCATTTTGTCTTTTTTTTTCGTTTTAAATTGAATAATTTTACTTAACAAATACGTAGGCTGGGCTGTAAGTGAAAGGTATAAGCAAAATATTTAAACTGCAGTAAGACCCCGCCTAACGCTATTTCAGTATTACGCGGTAGTACAAAAGCTGTGCACTATATAGCGACGGTGTATACTATGTAAGTCGCCGTGATCTATTAGGTAGTGTGTTGGCTTATTAGACAAAAGGTCCGAGTTCGAATCCCAGGTCAGGCTTCAAAATGAAATATGAAAAAAATATTTCTTCGGCGACTTCCTCTCAGCAGATTTCTGGCAAAAACTCTGAGAGTAAAAATTGCCATGAAAAAGCTTCTCAAAGAATCTGTCGTTCAGAGTTGACGTTAAACTGTAAGTCCCGCCACTCATGTATAAAATTAGCGCACACAACATGAGTGGTGTTGAGAAGCCAATTATGTATGTATGTATCTATTTCAACGCTCTTTTGTTAGTCTGTCCAGAATAAAGATTCCAACTGTATTTTCCAAAGTCGCAGTCACAGTACGAACGCATTTTTCCTGCGTCACAGTTGATTTATTAGTTGCCTCGTTTAACGCTGTATCGTTTAGCGCTGGATATTTATCCCCCGCGTTAAGCGGGGTCTTACTGTAATTAGCAAAGTAATAGCAATAGAATAAAAAAGGTTCCAGTAATCTTACTCAACTCTTTGTTAATTTTGCCAGGCATACTCACATGAATATAGGAATGTCTTTTACCTCTGATAGGCCGACTATTTGCTGCTAACAAATCCTCTACGCATCTGGCTTTATTGCTGGTCTCGTCTAATCATAGAAAGATCTTTGCCACTGTATCTGTTTTCGGCTTGTTTCCTAATGACCCGGATATTTGCCGCTAATAAATCCTGGAAATCCTTTATTGCTGATCTCTCCTGAACGTAGAGACATCTGTGTCACTGCATCTGTTCTCGGCTTATTTCCTAATGGGCCCGCTATTTGCTTCTAACAAATCCTCAACGCATCTGTCTTTATTGCTGATTTCATCTAATCGTAGAGACTTCTTTGCCGTTGTATTTGTCCTCTAACTAAGGCCGACTATTTGCTGCTAACAAATCCTCTACGCATCTGGCTTTATTGCTGATTTCATCTGATCGTAGAAAGATCTTTGCTACTGTATCTGTGTATCTGTATCTGTGTGCATATAAAAATTGTCTGTAGATCCTTTGAGGAGGAAGACAGTTTTGATCACTTTTTATTCCAATGACCGTCATTTGGCGCAAGCTTTTGTCATAGTCTAACGAAGCTATCAGTGTTAGATATCGATCAAAATTTCAGGCTGGATTTTAGCTTGATTAGATGGAAGTCATATAAATGCGAAGCTCTGATGTTAATTGGCGGTTATTGAGAACGATTAGTTCTGGGGCATCATTACATATCATATCATAACCTAGCTATGCCTTAATAAAGCTCCCACTTCCTCATAACCTATCCTGTAGAAAATTTAAGAAACCGAACATCATTAAGACACCGAACATTACTTTCTTTCTACACTTGAGTTAAAGGTGCTATGGCTTAATGGTTAAAGTGTCAGACTATAAACATCAGCGGTTCTAAGACTGCAAAAGAGAAGCAATCTGAGGAAACAAACGCAGGGAATGAAATGATAAGGATCGGCGCACAATTAAATGTAGCCTACAAGGCGAGACTCTTTTTAGCACTCAAGAGGAGCTTAGTTGTGCTTGCACTCTTCGCTGCTAAGGATATGCAGGCGACATGGCTCTGGTGGCAATAGGCAAAAATTAACAGAATCTCTATGAAAACTTCTCAAATGGAAGAATATTTGACTACTGCTTAAGGTGATATCATGGAAAATGGGCACAAAATATTTGGGAGTTTAACCGCAGGCAGAATTAATTTGAGAATAGCGCAGATGGAGTTACAGGAACTCACATATGTTGGTATCTGGAAACAGAGGTATTTGCTGTACAGAGGCGCTGGAGGTTTTATTCGATTTAAGCCCATTATCATTACATATGATAAGCTGTGTATACTATTATTAGAATAATACGAGATAAGTCTGTTCACTGTGTAAGAAAATATCACATAAGAAACGTTGTAACCATTACAATAACTTCTCGTTACAATAACATTTTGGCTTTAAATACCATGGCGCTAAGTTATCAATCTGCGGGCCATTTAAAGAATAAATTCTAATAAAATTCTTTCGCTTTAAATACTTCACTTACAAATACAGTCTAGTATAGTGTAGTATTTTATTAGATTTCAAACAACATGACCCACCCACCTACTTGAAATTGTAATCAAATTGAAATTGATTTCTTGTTATTTTAGTTTTTCCTCGCTCCACCACATGCTATTCAACTATTCGATGTCCTGCTGTTTTGAAGTGTTCAGAACAAGCCCTTTGGATTAATTAAACGTGCATTTGTTTTTAAATCGATTTCTTTTCTGTTTTTTTTTTTTATTGATTTCTTAGTTACAATTTTTATTATCATGTTTACAATTGTTTTTTGTTGTTGTTGTTGTTTGTATTATAGTCAACAGCTTAACTTACGTGTTGAATAATTGAAAAATCATCGAAGAAATAATTTACACAGTGGGTGGCAGTATGGGAAACAACTTTTTAATACGAAAAAAAAACATGAACAATTTTTTGTTCTTGTTTTTTTGTTAAATGATTAGAAAAAACCATTCATTGTAATAATTATGGTTTTAATTATTGTTGTTTATTGAAGTTCTTGTAAAGAATTTGAAAAAATATTTTTTTTTTTCTTTAATCTTTTGGAATTTTTGAAGAATATTAGGGGAGTTCATCAGGTTCATCAAATTTTTTATGCCAAAAATCCATCGAACGCTCTAGACTCTCTCTTAATCATTCTAAGCAGCATTAGGAATACAAAAATTTTTACTAAAAAGCCTTCTGATAGTTTTATGATTGCTTGATGGATCTTAACTACATTACATACTTGGTCATTACAACCCTTTAGTCAGGATTACGACCTAGCTTCTCACATCACTGATGTTGTGTGTTTACAGTTTAAAGTTGATTCCGAATGACAGATTTTTATTGAGAAACTTTCCATGGCAAGTTTATTTTTACTCTCAGAGTTTTTAACAGAAATCTGCTGAGAGGAAATCGCATAAGAAATGTTTGTAATATTTCGTTTTGATGTCTGGCCTGGGGTTTGAATCGAGGCCTCAGGTCTACTAAGCCAACACACTGCCTACTAGGCTACGGCGATTTCTGCACAATAATCTCCACACAAATTAACATTTTCAGCTGTCAAAACATATTTATCGTTATTGATCTTGCAGTTAAGAGACAGAAACCTTAACTGCAGGAGATTATGCCATGCTTTATCATGCTTTTGTTGATAGATATGAAGAAATAAAACAGAAAAAGCTACAGACTAAAGTTTACTTTGGATTCTTTGTTTGCTGTTGTTTGATGTCAAAGGTTGCAACACGATCTAGCAGGCCAACAGTCGCAAATGTCAATTAAATAATAATAATCGTTAATCCTGTTCGTGTTTTTCTAAGAGCTAAGCAATTATTGTCTTTACTTTTAAATGCTGTGATGCCATCAAGAGCAAAATGCATAACAGACTTACTTAATTGGTCATTGCAACCCTTCTGTCAGGCTTAGTCAGGATTACAACCCACATTCACTCACCACCACATCACAATTTTATCCATGAGTTTCAGGACCTACAGTTTACCGTCGACTTCGAACGACAGAAAGTAACTTTTAAAAAACCTTTTATGGCACTTTTATTTTACTCTCAGAGTTTTAAACAGAAGACTGCTTAGAAGATGCATAACGATGACATACTAGACTTCGGCCGCTTCAAAAGCTGTTAAACACAATCTAACGCAAGTTGTTTCTCTGAAGTCAGATGAACAATGTCCTCTCACAGGAGCACTTTCAGTTAAGAGGCAAGAAATTCAAATAAAAATCACAGGCTGATTGATAACTTCACAGGACTCCATTAGAACTATCAGTTATGAGGATGGATTTCTGCATACACCCAATATGTAGGACATATGCTCCAATACTGTTTAAGGTTGTGAGAGCGCTAAAATGTTATTAACACTGGATTTTTCTCTTTTCGCCTTATCGTATCTTTGCCGAAATTGCCATAGTTTAGAAAGTATTGTGTTGGCTTATGAGACGTAAGGCCACGGTCAAAACTCCGGGTCAAACATCAAAACAAAATGTGAAAATATACGTCCTGGGCGACTTTCTCTCAGCAGATATCTGCTGAAAAAAAATGATAAGTTTCTCTCAAAATTCTGTCGTTCGGAGTCGACTTTAAACTTTAGGTACCGCCACACTCATGTATAAAATTAACACAACATAAGTGGTTTGAGAAACAAGTTCGTAATCCTGACTGAAGGGTTTTAATGACCCATTATGTGTGTTATGTATGTATCTCTACTGAAATGCTTATTACGAAGCTGATTTCATTTTAAATACAAACAATTTTTAATTTAGTCTTTTAAGTATACCTAAACGCTTCTAGCTTGGCCAAGTTCAATATAGTTTTAACGGTAACTTGTCTGTGATTATAAAAGAAAAAAGAAAAAACCCACAAAAGCTATAAAAAAAAAACCTGACATAAAAACTATCACCATCCAAGCGGCTACCAGTGTTACATTTTAGTGCGCAGGCACTTTCTTTTATTTCCTTGGTTCAGACACAATGTCTGCTAATTAAATAGCGTGTGTAACTCAATATACTCTTTTATTGTTGTGTTGTGAGGGGCCCAACAACAACAAAAAAAGAAATGTTCATTTATTTGCTTGTCTAATATTACAAATTATTAACAAAAATGCATTTTGTTTAGAGCGCCTGTATTATGTTTTCTATTATCTATGTATCTTTGGGCCCCCTTCACCAATCGTAATAAAAATTGTTAATTTATTCATGAGTTTCAAAAAAAAAATTATAAAAAAGGCCTTCTCTTTTACAGTTTTTTTCTCGTTCGTATTGCCTCATCACTTCTCACATTTTATTGTTCCACAGATTGGATTGGTGGTGCATAGGTGTGTGTATAGGGGGAATGAAACAAAAGAAAGAAAGAAAAACTAAAAAAAAGATTTTCTAAAACGGCCAAGTGTTTATTTGAACTTTAACAGATGCATTTTATTGTGGCTATAAATGCATAATATATGCATATTAAATGCATATTAAATACATATTGTTATTCACCACCACCAGATACATACATACAGCACACACTTCATCACACACTTCTAAGTGAATGAGATGTGATACGTGAACGTTTATTTTCCGTTTTTTCCCCCTTCTTCTTTGCTCGATTTTAACACATTCAAACCAAATACGATACGATACGATACTAGATATATACACGGACATATTTTGTAGATTCAAAATAAAATTTACGATCCGTAAATCTTAAACTGGCTGTCAAAATCTCAGATTAAACAACAATAAACATTTGAAAGATGCTTTGAAACAGAAACACACATAGAGGACCAAGAGACACAGAGGGTTTGTATCTCTCTCTCTCTACCTCTATATGTAGAAGATCAAGTAGGAAAACAAAGTTACAATTTAAACAATAAATTTCAAAAACAAAAACAAAAATACAACAACAATAGTAACAATCTCAACAAACTTAAATATTTTCTTTAAAAAAAAAACAACAACAAAAAAAAATATTTAAATTACATTATGAAAATAAATTAAATGCCTGCACACGTCCGCTAAGACTATGCCATGATGAAAGATATCTATGATACCTAGTATATCTTGTTGTTTCTCTCTTTTTGAAAAAAAAAGAAAATAAACGTCGAATTTAAAATGACAGATTAAGTGGGCCTCTAACAGTTTATGAAAGATTGACTGACTGACTGGCACACACAGTCTAAATGATACACGAGCTTTTTTTTCATATATGCCCCAACTAGGTGGTGAAAATTAAGAGAAAAAACGAAAACAACAAAAACAACAAAAACAACAAAAATAATAATGTAATTCAATATTTTATTTATTTGTTAAAAGAAATAGAATTTTAAATACCCTGTTGGTAATAAAATAAAAAAAGCAGAAATCATAATAAAACAAAGTTTTTTGAAGTACTTTTTGAAGGAAAAAAGTACCTGGTTATTATGTTCCTTAAAATAAAGTCTTTAAACCTCATGAAATTTCAATTTTAATATTTAAAATTTTACAATTCCTTCAAACATATATTTTTAATTTCAGTTTAAGAAAACTGAAAAGCTAAGAATACTAACCTCGAAAAATAATTCTTAAATTCTAAAGCGTTTATATTCGTATAATCGTATCGTCCTTTTCAGCATTCCGCCGATAAACCGAATGCGAACCACTTTCAATATCCCTATAAATAGATAACTGGCCTATAGTGACTACAATTCCAATTTGATGTAAATTTGTATGTACATGACAGTCCCCTGAAATATTGCTGCTTTATTGCCTTTGTGTCTTATAATCCTGGATCAGATTCGTAACTCAGGAACCTTTTTGCAAAGTAGTGTTTGGTCACTTAAATCTGATATTCAGGTAGTTATAATATATAGCACATGCATTACATACATACATACACACATACATACATACATACATGCATACATACATACATTATCATACATACATACATACATACATACATACATTGGTCATTACAACCCTTCAGTCAGGACTACAACCTAGTTTCTCACATCACTTATGTTGTGTGCGTTAATTTTATATATGAGTGGTGGGACCTACAGTTTGAAGCCGACTCCGAACGACAGATTTTTGAGAGAAACTTTTCATGGCAATTTTTTTTTTACTCTCAGAATTTTTGCCAAAAATCTGCTGAGTGGAAGTCGCAGAAGCATCACATTATTTACTAGACTACGGCGACTACATGACAGAAGAGTTCATGGTTAAGGCCATTTGTGTCTTTTTTAATAATTCACAACAACATTTCGAGGCATAATCCTACAGATAATCATCTACGCATCAGCTCATGTTATTTTTTCAATTGCCTACACCTCCAAAACTAATTCGAACGTGGTCATCGTAAGAATGTCTTTCCTCTCCTGAAGGACGAACAAATGATCTCACAAATAGACTTCACTCGTTCGTTAAGGACAGATACATAGTTCAGACATTTATTGATGGAATTTGTGTAGACATACATAGTTGTTTTGGGTGAAATCATTATATTTGTAAAACTAATAAAATGTTTGAGAAATTCAATTCATTTCAGCAGGGAGACTATTGACTTCCTTTGTCCTTCTATTTGTCAAAAAAATTAACTTTTTAAGGCACTTGGGTTTCTTGATAGGCTAGTGAGTATCTATCTATCTATCTGCAAGTGTAAGTGTTTGCTATTAGACACCCCTGTTGATCAAAAAATACGCTCTTATAAGGCACTTGGGTAATTCGATAGTCTAGTGAGTAGCGCGCCTATCATTCAAAATATTACACTTAAATTTTCGCTGCTCAAAGGAGCGCCCCACTACTCAGTGGTTTGGTCCGAAAAAAAAAATTGGCTGTTACATCTGATCTTATCTTCGATGAACTATTTATTTAGTCCTGGAGAATATCAAGCTATCTGTTGCCTCTTCTGTGATCGATAATGACATATCTTTTGAAAACATTACTAGTCATCATGTGGTATTCTCGCCATTGAATAAGAAGATGGCTGTAAAAGTCTTCGAATATCTATAATTATTTAAATGTTACTTAAAATATGATTGAATCTCTATCTAAATAAAGTATACCACGCTAATCTGGCGATAATATAGTCAAATAATTCAGCCATTCTTTCTTACAAAGACGAGTATATTCTGTACTAAACACCTCCAGGCTCCATCAAGTGCTTCAAACCCAAATAGGGTCTTAATGTTTGTCAAAGACAAAATAAAACTTTCTTGGGACTTATAGGAATCAATAAAAATTATTGGCCTGCATTAAGACCTATTTTCTTAGCAGTTCTTTATATACAGATTTGCCAATGTGATTCAAAAATTTCCAATCTCTGGTATCATATAAAGACAGGATTTGGTAAGTCAATCAATTCGATTTAATTTGAAATAAATTTCTGAAGTGTGCCTAAGCGATTCTTCTCTTCATTTCAAAAGTGTGTATCCGTTTCTGTCTTTTTATTTTATTTTATTTTTTTTCTTTGTTTTTAATGTGTCATGCAGCCTATTAAACAATTATGCTGATTCGGCGGCTTAAAAAACCCCAAACGAATATTAAACATTTGTACTCCGGTTGTTGTTGTTGTCGTTGTTGTGTTCCTTTTTCTAGTGTATGTTTGTTTAAACGGCGCTATCTAAGCGTGTTATATAGCAGTCGTTTGCCTGCTTGTATAGTGGCGTCTCTGGTGCTGTTGATTTTGTGGTCTTCTTTATGGGGTTGCATGAATGCTTGTTTCCTTCGTTTGTTTTTTTTTTTTCTTTTTTTTCTGTACTTTCTTAGCAGACATGTGGGCGGTATATGTACATACAAGATCTCAATATTGAAGTGTATTTTCTTTTACAAACAAAAAACAAACAGAAAAGAAACATACAATTGCTGATGTTGTTGTTCATGTTGTTGTTGTTGATCTTAAGAAAACAACAATAATTTTTTGTTGTGTTTTATACATTTTATTTATTTACGCGTTGATTTGTTTCTGTTGATTTGCCTTCATTTGCTTCATATCATGCGAGCGGTATAATTTGAGACTTTGAAGTGGCGCTTAAGTTTTCCGTGTTTTCATTTCACTCGGTTTTGTTTTCATTTTTTTTTTTTGTCTTTTCTCTCTAACAAGCCTTTTTAACACGGCAGACATGTAATGTAAAACCCCCGACCAACAACATTGATAAAGAAAAGATCATAAAACAAAACAACATTAAAATAAAATAAATACCAAAAAAAATAAAGAAGAAAAAAAACAGAAACAGAAAAGAAAACAAAGGAATACAAAAAACAAAAAAAAAAGAAGTCGTAAGTAAATAAATTATGAGTGCGAGTGTAAGTGGTACAATGAAACACTATAAGATTTCAAATTCGAATACAATATACGAGCACTTTATCAAATGTGCGTTGAAATGATAACAGTGGGTGAAAAAAGCAAAACAACTGTTAACAAAAATAAAAAAAGTACTTGGGAAATAAAACAGAATGTTTTAAAATTTATAGACTTCACTTGAAGCCCTGATAAATAAAGGCATTTTTCACTGTCTCTCTTGCCTTTTACTGAGACTCCTATGGATAGTTATTATTGTCGTGTAGTACCGCAATACTGCGGCCATACGATCTATTGTACTGCCCTTTTACTGCAGAGTGCACCCCTATAATGTCTCTAACAATACTGATGCTTATATATACACATACATAATTAGTCATTATAGCGCTTCAGCTAGGATTGCTAGCTTCTCACATCGCTTATGTTGTGTTTTTTAATTTTATACATGAGTGGCAGGACCTACAGCAAATTTTTGAGAAACTTTTTCATGACAATTCTATTTCAACTCTCAGAGTTTTTGTCAGAAGACCGCCGAGAGAGAGGAAGTCGCCGAAAAAGTAATTGTTCGCATTTCGTTTTGTTGGAGCTGTCTGATCTGGGGTTTGAACCGAGGCCCCATGTCCAATAAGCCACCACACTACCTACTAGACAACAACGACTACTGACTACTGATGCTTACAATACGTATTTCAAGCTGCTGCACCGTACCAACAAGGAAAATTCCGTGTCCAACATCTGTTAGGCATCCATGTGTTTATCTTTGGCATGCATTATCGCAGCATAGGTTCCAAGTCTGTATTCTGAAAATTCTTTCTCATCATCACAGAATTTACCTACTGGGTTTGAGACGATTCCATTCCAACAAAGTGTTTTGGAGTCTACAGTGTCCGGTCAAGGGGTCGATTACTAAACTCGTGTTGCTTCTGTTTCGTCTGATGCATGAGAAGGTTTTTCCCCAACTCTAAAAGAATATGCTTAGCACGGTCATTGAGTTCATTGGAGGTTGCTTCAAGTCTAAAGCAATACGCTTAGCACGATCGTTGGGTTCATTACTTGGCTTTACATTATTGGCATTCATGCGCGACATATTTTTTGTTTCCATTACGCCTCTTGGAAGCATTTGGCTCCCGCAAAGCATTCCCATCTTAACCAGTTGACTACAGTTATATTTACTTTCCTAGATCTTGGAGTATCGAACATCTGCAGGTGTTCTTTCGCCGATCACGGCTTCTTGAGGTTTGAGAATTTCACTCAAATGCTATTCTTGTTATGCTATCAGTATTCCTTCTGGGACTCTGACCGATCTATCTCCATTTCCCATGTTTTATCTGCTGCGACAGTATGACCACCATACATACAGAGTATGTTATTATTGTAGCTCATACATGACCTATGTAAGCATGTCGCATATCCTTGGGGGATATCCACTTGTACGTAGGCGAAGTGCCGATTGCTGCTACACTGAATGCCTTTCTTGGTCTGGTTCCAACCCCAGGTCAGATATCAAAATGAAATTTGAAAAAATATTTCCTCGGTGACTTCCTCTCTCTGAATTTAAATAAAATTGCCATGAAAAGTTTCTCAAAAATTTGTCGCTCAGAATCGACTTTAAACTGTGGGTCCCGTCACTCATGTATGAAATTAAAGCACACAACATAAGTGGTGTGAGAAGCTAGGTCGCAATCCTAACTGAAGAGTTGTCATGACCAATTATGTATTGTACAACAGCTTTTGGCCCACTGTAACTTTCTTACGTGTCTGATTTTGGTTTTTCTTGTCTGCTTTATTTGTACAGAAACAAAAAAAAGTACTCCACTTCATATTATAAATCGTAATGATTTACAGTTTCTCTTTCCGTAGCCATAGCTATGGTTGTAGCCATAGCTGCTTAAAGTTTTGTTTGCCTGAAAAGGCAAATAAAAATTGGTAACAATTGGACAAATTTCATTACACAATTGAAATTCAAATTGTCATGTTTTACTGGAGGCAACAAGAAGGCAAAAACCAAGAACTTTTGCCACTTAAGAAAAGGCCTCTACAGATTGTGTACGTATAGACTCTATACTATAGAGACACAAAGAGATCTTAAAAATGTAGGACCACCAACGAGGTGATTTTCAACATGATTTTTAATTACGTTTTCCAAGCCACAGCATACGTGTATTAAAGTTAAGCCCAAGCAAGCGTAACGTAACGCATCATTACTACGGCAGATATATTTAGATTTGTATTTGTATTGTAAATAATTTAAATTATTATTTAATTTAATTAAATTATTTTCTATTAATTTCTCATTGCAGGTATTTTACAATCGTGTGCCAATGAAGGTGAAGAAGTTCAAATTGCCATAAAGAATTCCAAATGCTTTAAGTGTGCCTGTGAGGTATGTGATCGTAATTTTAATTCTTTTTTTAAAAAATGAAAAAATCTTTAATTTAATTTCTCTATTATTATTGATATGCATATCAATTGTTGTAAATTATTTATTTTAATATGCGATTTATATTCCCTTCTTCTTCTTCTTCTAATTTTTTTCTGTTGTTGTTATGTTCACGTACATACATATGTACAGTGCTCTGTAAAATTCTATTTTTGCTTTACCGGAAATGTAAGCAAATACGGCAGTTGTAGTTAAGATTTAATAAATACTTTATAAAACGAGGGTTGTTTTGTGCCATTATAACAATACAACAATTGTTTTATTAAGCAAAAAATTTATGTTGCAAACAATGATTTTTTTTCTGTTTCTTTACCCTGTCGCTGTTGCTAACAATTTATTTTTAGATTTTCTAGTTTTCTGTTTGTTGTTGTTGGGGTTAAATAAATTCTGAAAACTTATTATGTGTTGTTGCTGTTTTTTTATTTTTTGGCAATAACTGGCTTTTAACTACTTGACCTGGCTGCTTGCCATGCGATGTTGTCACAAAACTTTTCATTCAGCAACATGCCATGAAAAGCTGTTAAGAGGGTCAAAGGTTTAAGTTGGCATTTTTTTTTGTTGTTTCTATTTCAATAATCGATATTTTTTTCTTCTTCTTCTTCTTCTTCTATATGGTTGTTTGTTTTCTTGTCTCCATATTCGTTGACTGGTTTTATGGTGGATTTCAAAATTTAAATATGTTTTGTATACAAGAGGTGCTGGCAAACTTTTTTAACCCTGCTTCAAGCTAAAAATGCGACTTAGGGAGGTTGAAGGATAGGCAAACAATCACAGGTCATTAGTAGGTATAGGCTTGTGCTCAGCATTAAAGGTTTCCAGCAAGAGTTTCTATACTTACTAGCCATTAACAACCCTAATAACAGATTTCGGCCTGCCTTAACTCATCCTTCCAGAAGCCTCTGCTTCTTGCGTGCCTACGCCAGTTGGTCACACCAATCGATGACAGGGCTTCCTCGATTTGGTCTCTCCAACACAAACAATGTCATCCTCTTCGCCGACTTTCGCAAATCTCCGCATAAAATACCCGTCTTAGCGAAGCATCCTGTTCCATTCGAACGACCATCGCTGCCGCTGGATGTTAATACGCTGCACAACGTCAATGTCGTTGAGGAGCTCATGCAGCACACTATAGGATCGGGTGAGGAAATTATCGCCAACTCGCACTAGACCGAAGATCGAATACTTTCAAGGCTGCTGCATCAGTGCTTAATATTCTTCATGCCTCTGCGCCATAAAGAAGCACGGCATTCTCGTACGAGGAGGTCTCTACTCCTCAATTGCCTATTGGGACCATAGCAGCACCTGTTAGCAAGAGTGATCTGAGTTCTACAGAAAGGCTTTATCTTGTATAAAGTTCTTTAGCTCATAATTAACCACCCTTTTAATATAGATTGCATACATATTAGTATGCATTTGTTGGATGACATGGCCTGTTCGCTTACACCTGTTATTAAAGAAAACCTCACAAATAAAATGTCTGACTGGGTCAAATCACACGATCTCGGTGGTTAGTTCATATCAACTCCATCTAAGGTGACTATGCGCTCAAATCGCTCATGTCGAATATGCAAGATAACATGAACTGTGTGGTAGGTGGCGCCAGCACATTGAATCTACATGTCACTACTATCCAAATTATCCAATTCAGGCCAAAAGAAGTTTGTAATCATAGAACTATAGTGCTCGAGCTGAATCCATCGACAGCCGAAAATTCACATTAACATTTTCAAGATGTATTGAACGTTCTTAGATTCTATATGAATAGCCATCGTTCCAAATTCAACATTTTTGTTTGTTCACGTACCCATTCATCTAGGAATGGGTCTCATCACTGAAGATGTGTTTTCAATGAAAATTAGAGTCAGTAGCCAACTGCTAGAGACGCCATTCAGCGAACACATGTCCATGCTAATGGTCGTTTATTTTCAGTTCTTGGTTTCAGCTGAATTTTATACCAGTACAGGTCCATGTCATGTCACAAATTTCTCTTCCTTTTCTACTGATTCATGTTTTGGCAATGTCTTCTTATCATGCAAAGCTTTAAAATTTGTGTTTTCTTACTTTTTTTTGCTTTTTTTTCAAATGTTATGGATTGAGACAAATATTGAATTTTTTCTGAAAAATTATTCTTAAATTTCAAACAGATTACACATGTATTTTCCATGTTTTAATATGTATAGAAAAGTCATTTGTAAAACACATTGCCCAAGCAATGACACGTATTTTTAATCACGTATTTTGTAAAAACAATACTTCAGTATCTTATGTCTCTTACAAATTTCACAAGTATTTTCCACATGTAATTTAAAAATCTGTCAGAAATGTCATACGTTAAAAAGATATTCTATAAGATGAAACAAATTTTCAAGTAACAGTAATTTCCAAACAAAAGCTATCTTTCACTCGCTCAAGATTTAGACAAATTACACATGTATTTTACATATGCAATTTAAAAATGTGTTAGAAATGTCATACGTTAAAAAGATATTCTATAAGAAGAAAACAATTTACAAGTAACGGTATTTTCAAAAAAAGCAGCCCTTTGCAAGCTAAAGTTTTCTACAAATTACACATGTATTCTCGATATGTAATTTAAAAAGTCATATGTAAAAAACATTTCTTAAATATATTTTTTTTTTATTTCGTTGTTGTGTTTCATTATCAATTTAAAGAAATTTTTTATGAAAAATTTATTCTTTTATTATCTAAAAGCTTACACACATTATACATGTATTTTTCATATGTAATTTAAAAAGTCATATGTAGAAAACATTTCTTAGCAACATTTTTTTTTATACTTCATTCTTAAGTTACATTATCCCTAACTTCAAAGGGTTAATAATATTCAAAAAAAAGCTGTTGATTTTACTGGTGCCAACATTGTTTTTTTCTTTGTGTCATTTTCTTCCGAAGACACTTTAACATACAAAGTCTTATTCAAAAACTTTTTCAAATATTTTTAACAGTTTTTTTTTCTTTTTTAATTTTCTTTAATTTTTTCTGAATATAAATTTGGCACAATCACAGCTTTTGTCAAATGGTCAGTTTTTGCTCTCTTCTACTTCACTCGTGCTAAAGTTATTGAACTGTTCTAGGATGTGTACGAGTATACTAGAGTGGTAAAGTTTTGCAATAAACTAAGTATAGAATGAAACGAGCAGGAGGAGGAGAGCATTACAATTGTATTGTTCCTTAACCTCTGGCATGAACTTTTAATCCATGGAAGAGAGGAATCGGTAATAATTTTTATTTTTATTTATTTGAATTCGTTTTATTCTCTCTATCTCTCCCCATCTCTTTTTGTCAATAAATTTACGCATTTATGCATGCGTTGTTGCTGCAACATAAAAGTTGCCCTCATACTGTGAGTGCGAGTGCTAGTGTGAGTATATGTAGGGTTGCAACAATAATTTTAGGCGCCACTTTATGTCACTTATGAATTACCATTAAAATCATTCCGAATTAAATGTCTAACCAAGTGCGAACATTAGAAATACGTCATTTATAGCAGCGCCCCTCCTACCCTTACATTTACGCCCCTTTTTTAGTTTCGCCACTTGGAATTATACTCGATACGATGCTAGAGGAGGAGGAGGGGTCATTTAAGTTTATGTTGCCTTTTTGTCGTTTCAAACTTTATATCATTCGCCTGTCATTATTATTATTTTTATTTCGACCATTTTTAGTTTGACCATCATCCCTTAGGAAAAATGTAAACGATTGTTTATGGCCTCATAAATACTCGCATAAAAAAAAGCCAAAATGACACATAATAATAATGGTAATATATGACCACAATACATACAAAATAACAGACAAAACAAGAAACAAATGTAATCATGCTGTTGTAACGAAATCATAAACTTTTCTTAATCTTTTTTTAGAATAAATATTTTATTTTGTTTTAAAGAAAAGAAGGAGAGGAAAAAAAGAATGAAACTAATTTGCATTTACAGATATTTTATGCATAAATTTTATGACTGGTAGTAAGTGGTACATGCCGTTTGTGAATTTATTAAATTGCCTGTCACAGCTTTGATTAGATGAAAACAAAAAAAAAAAAATTTATTTTCAACATTTAGGAATTGGTCCCAGCTTATCTAGAACATAATATTGAAACGAGCATCAAAGTTAATGGGAGAGAAAGAAGTATAAAAAATAGATTTAACTAGATTTAAATCTGTTGACTGAACAGGCTTCTAATGGAGAACAGTTCCACAAAAAGAATAGTACGGATTGAGATCGAAATCTCTCCTATAATCTAATATATAAAATTCTCGTGTCACGGTGTTAGTGGTTAAACTCCTCCGAAATGGATCGACCGATTTTCATAAAATTTTGTGTGCATATCGGGTAGGTCTGAGAATCGGACAACATCTATTTTTCATATCCCTAAATGTTAAGAGGGCGTGGTAAATCGTTAAAATTGAATATTTAGGAACATAGTAATCGTAGACGAATGGAATTTGGTGGGTAAGGTCGTAGGGTGGATATAGACAAACTCACCAAAAATGGGCGTGGCAACCCTCCCCTTTAAGAGATACCTATAAGTGGGCTAATTCGATGGTTTATAACTACATATGCACATATATAACATGTATGTCTGTTAGTTTTTGTTTTGGAGCGAGTACAACAACTACAACTTCGTCAGCGCTATTAAAATAAATATATAATGTGACCTGTTTTGGGCAATAAAAAAAATCAATTTTGAGCGGGACGAAGTTCGCCGGGTCAGCTAGTATAATATAATATTGTGCAATACATGAATCAAACAATCGGCTTTCCTTTACATGCAAAAACTTAGCAATTCTCGCGAACAAGTGCCATACTTATTATATCGTTTAAACAACAGAGCAGCATTGATTGTACTGTAAAAGCATTTTAATGATTCAATAGTATTGAAATGCTCCTTTCTACATGTGAAATATTCTAAAAAAAAAGCTAAGGAGTTTTAAACCAATTGTGGTGTTCAAGCCTTCTTTATATTTTTAAACGTTACAACATGGACGTGTTAAAAAAATACTTGTATTTGTTTTTCATCTCTTTACTTTCGGTTTTTTTTTTTTTTGTCTTCCCGATTGTAAAACACGCAATAGGCCCTTAAAACGTATTCAAAAAATTCTCTCCCTTTCTTTAGGTGGGCTTTGTAATGCGATCAATGATCCGACTGGCTTATCGCTGCTCATTTGCTCTCCTAAAATTTTTCTTGACTGGCGCTACATCCCGATAGCCATGTGTTGTGAAAATGATATCACCTCGTTGAGAGCTTCGTGGAAACAACGAAAACTAAATCTTGCATTAATGAGTAAAGGTATTTGGCAAATATGGCCATACATACATACATACGTAATTGTTCATTACATTCAGTATTAGGTACCTAGTTTATTACACCATTTATGCTGTGTGCGTTAATTCGTATACATGAGTGGCGGAACCTACAGTTTAAACTCGACTAAGAACCCAAATTTTGTTGGAAAACTTTTCATGGCAATATAATTTCAACACTCAGAGTTTTTGCCAGAAATCTGCTGAGAAAAGTTGCTGAAGCAATATTTTTTTTTCATATTTCGTTTTGAAGTCGGGGATTGAACCGTGGCGTTACGTCTAATAAGTCAACACACTATCTACTAGACTACGGCGACAACAAATTGGGCCATGATAATTGGAAAATAATAGTAAGGATTAAAGGGGTTTAAAAGGTGTCTTACAAGTCTCAGCTTTAATATCAAAACCCCAATGATGTTCAATATAAAAATAATGCATTGGCCATCATATTCGGCAACAAATCAATTCCTATATTAAAATATGACAATTTCAATTAATTAATTTTGTTTTTTTTTTAATCCTTAATGAATTTTTATTCTTTAAAAAACCCAATTTCAAATAAGTTCAAGGCTAAAAAAGAAAACATTTGAAAGCTATTTTTAACATTTTGCAATTTCGCAAATATTTTTGAAGATTTTTTTTATTTCAATTTTAACTTCTAAATTGAGGTTCCATGCTAAAAATATTGAAAAAAAATTTTCATACAAAAAACAAAGAGACTCTTCAGTCATTGGCATTTAATTGAAGCTGTTCTGGAGTTCAAATCATAATTTAGCCTTGATTTAGCAATTGAACATTGAAAATTGAAAAAATCGAATTTAATTAAAATCAATATTTAGACAGCACGGACTCACAAGTAAATGTAATCCCTTCTTAAAAAAACAAAAAAAAATTTGAGAAAAAATCAATAAAAATTAATCAAGAATTTTAATTAAAGAAAAACAAAATATTTAATAAAAAAAAAGAAGAGAAAAAAGATGGAGGATTAATAAAATCTCCTCCAAAAAATTTTAAACCAATGTCAGCGACAGTAGAATTAAAAATTGAAAGAAGAAAATAAAGATTTACCAGCCAGAATAAGACAGCATTTGGGGAGTTGAAATTCACTTTATAAGTCACAATAACACAGTTATTGATCAATAATAAATACAACAATAAATATAACATCATTTTGAAATAGCCCCTCTTATACAAAAACCAATACAAAGTAACAATACAATAACAACAACAACAATAATCATGATAATATTTTTAATAAAAATCAAAAAAATAAGGTGGCGCCAACTGATATTTTCAGTTACGCCCACTTTAATAAAAAAAAAACTTAAAAACAACAAACGGATTAATACGATTACAATAAAAACAATAACAACAATAACAACAACAACACAAAAGTACTATGTATACAACGTATAACACGAATTTTAAAATCAAAATATTCGAAAAACAGTCAAAACGATCAGAAAGAAAGAAAAAAAACAAACAAAATAATTCGTAGACGTCTGCGAAAAAAACGTAACAAAAATAACAAACAAAAAACAACAACAACAAAAATATCAAAATCAATAAGAGACAAAAAAGCCTCTCAAAATTCAAAGAGAGAGCAAATGTGAGCAGCGATCAGTTAGTCGGATCATTGATCGCATTAAAAAGCCCACATAAAGAAAGGGAGAGAATTTTTTTAATACGTTTTTAGGGCGTATTGCGTGTTTTACAATCGGAAAGACTAAAAAAACCCGAGAGAAAAAGAAAGAAAAGAAATGAAAAACAAGTATTTTTTTAAACACGATCTATGTTGTAAAGTTTAAAAATGTAAAGAAGGCTTAAACACTACAATTGGTTTAAAATTTCGTAGCTTTTTTTTAAATATTTCACATGTAGAAAAGAGCATTTCAATACTATTAAATCAATAAAATGCTATTACAGTAGAATCAGTGCTGCTTCGCTAATTAATCGATATAATAAGGGTGGCATTTGTATGCGAGAATTGCAAAGTCTTTGTGTATAAAGGAAAGTCGATTGTTTCACCCATGCATTGCACAGTATGTTACAGGAAAGATTTTGATCTTAAGCCGTACTATTCTTTTTGTGAAACTGTTCTGTTCAGTCAACAGATTTAAATCTACTGTTACTCCATATCTTTTGCTCTTTCTTCACTCCCTTATAGTGTTTTCACACCGAGTGGTTTTAACGCAAAAGTTGGTTTTAACGTTAAAATCAAAAATAAAACCTGCTTTTACCATACAAAATGATTGTGTTAAAATCAACTTAAAACCTTTTTTGAATTGGTTTTAAGTTGATTTTATGAAATACAACCTTGTTTTATGTACTAAATCAGAGCTACCAGCTCTGAAATGGTAAAAACAGCTGATAAAAATTAAATAAAAACAAAATAAAAACAAAACAAATGTAAAAATATTGAAAGCCGGTTGTATAAAAATTTAAAATAATGAATGCTACAACAATAATAAATAACAATATTTTAACAATAATATTAATATTATTTCTTAATTTTTCATATTTTTTGTTTTTTCTTAAACAAAAATATTTCTGTTCCGTCATGAATGTATGAAAGTTAAAACCTGATTTAAGAAAATTTGCAGTGTGAACGCAAAATCAGCTGATTATGGTTTTAATGCTAAAATCAGGTTTTAACTTTTGGTGTGAAAACACTATTACGGTTCTATGCTCCTTTCAATATTATACTTTAAATAAGCAGGAACCAATTCCTAAATGTTGAACATAAAAATTCTTATTTTTGTCACCTAATCAAAGCTGTGACAGTTTAATAAATTTACAAACGTCATGTACCACTTACTACCAGTCGTAAAATTTGTTTATAAAATTTCTGTGTTAGATTTTGTCAGATTGTTGGCTTCGGAAACTGGTTATCTTGAACAAATCTTACTAATACAGAAGGACCAAGAAGGTCGCTTGGAAAGTCTGCTAAAACTCCAAAGGAGCATGCATAGCACATTTGTTACTGTTATCATTGGCTATTACATACTAGGTACTCATGTGAAACGGATTCTGCAAGACCTATAAAAACGAGAAAAAGGAAGGGAAGCAAGCTAGGCTTCACTTCTTAAGTACATGTCCAGCATTATGTTGTAGAAGAAGGAAGAACTTGCTCTTCGACTCTACACATAGTTTCATTGAAACTGTCAAAGAAGGACATTTAGAGTCTAAATGCTGCTTTCCCACTTTTTCTGCTTTATCAGCCGTTGCTAAACAAGCCGCCTTTCCAGATCAACAGGTGCTGCATGGATCAGAGCAATACTCTAAGCCTTATGGAAAAACAATCTATAAAATGGGATACTTTACTGTATCTGTTGCCCTTCTATTTCAAAAATAGCTTTGGGTACTATCAGAAATATCCTATTATATCCTTATATAGGATTCTTAAACTCTAAGTGAAATTGATTAAATCTCGTTTGAACCTAGACTTAAAGCAAGAAATCCACGAATTCCCAGCAAGGCGGGAAATTAACACAGTATAAGACTGGCTGTGGAATTTTCATCGAATAACTTAGTTTATCTGATGTCTCCATGACCACTGTAGACCTTTTCAGGTCAAGGTTAAATTCATAAACCTTGCTGCAGGACTCATTCTTGGTTTTCATTGGATTTTCATTTTTACTTGGTGGGTTCCAAACCCTACGTACAACCCAAATTTAAAGTCCAGAGGATTGGACTTCGCTGCACGCATTAGCAATCCTTTAGCGGATGCAAGTACGCCATCCAGGAGGGGCCATGAGGAGGCTGCGTGTCAACTTGAATACAGCAAGATCGTCCTGGAGGTGGCCATGTTGACCACAGTCAGAAACGTTACCTTGTTTGCATGCATCTCATCCCTTCCTATGCAAGATCTTCTGTCCAGTGCGAGTTGGCGATAGTTTTCGCATCCGATCCAACAGCGAGCTGTATGAGCTTCTCAACGATATTGACGTTGTGCAGCGTATTAACATCCAGCGTCTGCGCTGGCTCGGCCATGTCGTTCGAATGGAGAAAGATGCTCCGGGTATTTAATGCGGGGATCTGCGGAAGTTGGCGAAGAGGACAACCTTCTTTGCGTTGGAAAGACCAAATCGATGAAGCCCTGTCATCGACTTGTGTGAACAATTGGCGTAGACGCGCAAGTAACAGAGGCGCCTGGAAGAATGTGTTGAGGCAGGCCGAAATCCGTTAACCGGCTTATTAATGGCCAGTTGAGTAACTAAGTAAGCAGGACTCATTCTAAACGAATAATCCTCTCCACTCTGGCAGTCAGAAGGTAATTAGGACTCCTTCTGGCTTGTGTGGGTTGTTGGTCATCTCGAGACGTCTCGTGTAATTGTATAGCTGAGGAATTGAAACATCGTTGCGTTGAAGCATCACAATGGGCGGCAATGTGTACTCAAGTCAATTCTGATGCAATGAAGCTGCCACTCTCTCTTAGCATAGTAATAACTTTAAGCTTTTATGATTATTATAGAATGGAAATGTAGTTTGTCTTAAGCAACTAACAGTGTTGATTGAGATAATCAAAATATAAACACATTTATTACTGCACTTAATATGATAATAAATGTGTTAATAAATCTGTCAATAAGGTTTCCCTCGAATATGCATACAAATATATGAGAACATATCTGAAATATTTTTCTTTTTGAAGTGATCATTTGTCTTGTCTTGTCTGTTTACTTTATTTTAAATTAATTTATGGATTGTCATAATAAAATTAATTTCATTTAAAACACTGGATACCGTTACACAGGCTATAACGTTGTAGTTCTGGATTTTTCAAATGCCAAGAGGTTCCACAAAAGGGTTTTTATCGGTCCCCATTAATAAGTTCCAAACATTTCATAACGCCAGCTCAGCATATACGTTTTCCTTCATACGTTTATAATTTATTGCCACTTTTTTTTGTGCAGCCGTTAACATTGCCAATTCAATTCAACCATGCTACCAATTTTAAATCAATAAATTAAATTGTAATTGGTTTTTATGACACTCGGTTTTCTGATTTTTTTTCTTATTTCTTCTCCGTGTTTTTTATTGCCACAAACACATTTTATTTTAATTTTATTCATTAGAGACCCTCTTATCATGATTTATTGGAATATTTCAAAATCAATTGACGATCATTTTAACTAATTAATCTTATAACTGATTTAAGTCACTCTTAAACACATACACACACACACTCTCTCTCTCTCTTGCTTTTAACTCTCTACTCCATCACTCTCTTTGGTTTTTAATATTAAGACTCTCTTAAACTAGCAAAGGGCTTTTAGAACACGATGGCGAGACGAAGGAAGGTGTTGAATCGTATAAACCGTTTTGTATTTCTTTTTTTGCTAGTTATGGCCCGAGGGCCGACTGACTGCCTGGCGACAGTTAAATAGACGAAACTCTTGTTATTTTGTGGCCATCACAGCCACTGGCTATGATCACCACTACGAACACAATCAGCACGCCGTCTGATGGCGTCTACGGCAGCTGTTTTTTTTGCCAACAAAAAAAACGGCTACACAGGCGCACTAAATAGCCACTAGGCCACAACAGTAAGACAGTAGCCGCCGTAATTGTACTTTAGCTGCTGCCTTCACACACAAAGCCGGTGCTAGAACGTATGTGACGTTGCCGTTGTCGTTGCAGCTTAAACACATGAGTATGTTGTGTATCCAAGCAACTTTTAATTTAAACACTCGCACGCTTACCTCTTCGACTTCTTCGTTTTTAACGGCTTCTAATGTTAATGCTCTTTTCAGTTTCTATTTTATTTTGTTGCTATTGCTGTTGCTATTGCTATTGGTATTGTTTTTATTGCTATTTTACTAACAAATATTATGGATTGTTTAGACGGCGTCATTATCATTATGTAGTCTTGAATGTTTTAAGCGAATAAACAACAGCAACAGCAGCAACGTCAATAGTTAAACTCAGATGTATAAAATATCCAGAAGGTATTTTATCTTAAACAGAAACTACAGATCGTATGTGAGCAATTTAGTTTGTTGCAGCATTAGAAACACACACACCCGATTTATTAGAAAGCATGGAAGTACAGACAGGTTGGGAAAATATACCCAAGAGACCAAGAGAGCGAATTTACATTAAATCTACTCGGAATTAATCTTACAAACCTCACAGGGGTCGTAATGGCAGTGCAGCATCCTGTTGAAACCAAACAGCGTTCACATGCCATTGACATGAAGAGTGGGAATAAAAAAAATCGATTATCATGCTGTCAAAGGACTCTCCATTGAACGTTTTGGTTGTGCTGTTCTCATTTTAAAAGAAATATGGGCCAATGATGCCTCTGCTCCCCAAGCCGTTTCAAACAGTCAGTCGTAATGTACTGTAAGACCACGTGTGTGTTTTCGGAGCCACAAATACGGTGCTTATTAACGTTGTCACCAATTGATCTTTATCCGAAAGGATGTTTTTTTTTTTTTTTTTTGGAAAAGTCGACATCATCGTTCAGTTTCTCGTTGGCTCATCTAGTGAAGCGAAAAGAAAGCGGATGTTCATACGGCACTACTCTTGAATAAATTAAACTTTAAAAGGCACCATATCGATTTATTTTCTTAAAATCCGACTTTGACGATGAGGAGTTGATGTTGATGGATTTTCCTCACACACTGAGAGCCACAGATTCGATATTGACGGGTGTACGAACTTTAGCAATAAACCTGCTTATACCGGACAGCCTGACCATGCATTATTTTACAGACTCAAGTCATGGCAATATTGCAAGTGACGCAATGCTTCTTAGGGGATGAGATAGGGAGAAAACTGATGGCCTCCTTACCTTAAACCGCATGACCATCCACAGATCACTGTCACGCAGACTCTTCTCACAGCAAATAGATTTGAAACAATTTAAACTTTTGTTTGGACAACTACTTGAAGTCGCCATAGTCTAGTAGGCAGTGTCCTCACGTCTGTGAGGTCACGGATTAAACACCCTAGTCGGATATCAAAACGAAATATGAAAAATATTTCATCGGCTACTTCCTCTCAGCAAATTTGTGCCAAAAACTCTGAGAATAGAAATAAAATTGCTTTGAAAAATTTCTCAAAAAATATATCGTTCGTCATCGACTTTAAACTGTAGGTTCCACTCATGTATAAAATGAACACACACAACATAAGTGGTGTGAGAAACTAGGTTGTAATCTTGACTGAAGGATTGTAATGTTCAATTATGTATGTATGTGTGTCTAGGGGGAAATATGCAATTTTTTTTTTGTATTGTAGGGCACAAAGCATGTGGAGTTCTAGCTCTTTTCATGCTCTGTTTGACAGTGCGAGGTCACTGAAACTCCTAAAGCTCCACCGCCTCTCTATCTTCAAATGCCTAACAGTGTAAATAGGTCAAATATACAATTGGAACGAACGGGATAAATATGGAAGCAGAAACTGTGAGGACAGTTCTTACGCCAAATCTGACTAGAAGGGTTCAAGCGATAAATTCTTTCGCGTAAATTTCCGAAGTATCTGAAAATGACAGAGTGCGCGTTCAGTGGCCTGCTTTACTTTTGCAAAATGTAGCTTTGAGGTCCATAAAATGAACTTTTTGAAGTTGAAATACAAATCGTGCTCTTCGTATATCCATAACGTACCAGAGACTTGTTTGTTCTAATGAGAACAGATAATGAGTTCCGATGATTTTTTCCCTCATTAGGGGAATGTATATTCTGATTCTACTAGGTTTCGCCGCAAGTTCCTCAGCTTATTCTCTTTGAATTCTAGAGGTTTCCAACTGGCTCCTAGATTTTTCTTGATAGAAGCACACACAATCACAGTTTTTATTACTTCAACTGCGTATCCACACATTGCAATTGTTATTGACAATATTGTCACTTGAAGCTCATCTTAAAGTCGACTTAAGTCTTTCTAAAGCTTAGCCACTTATTTACCAGTTGTGCTTATTTTTTTTTAAGCAGCTGAAACAAATGTATTTGAATTAAAAAAAAAAAAAGACAACAAAATTATGAATATTTCTTTACGCTAAATATTGTTGAAATATGTGTGTTTGTGTGTTTATTTCTAATGCGGCGCCAAGTGTGTCAAATGATCATATTTAAAAAATTTATTGTTGTTATTATTTTTCTATTTTTTTTTTTTACTGTTTTTTTGCTATTTTTTTTAATATTCTGTGGTTTTATATTAAAGTAAAGCAAGAAAAAAAAATACGTAAAGATTATTAAGTATATTACAATTGTTGTTGCTATTATTGTGTTGTTGTTGTTATTGTTTTATTTTACATTTGTCACTCAACAGTGAATATATAGCATCTATTGCTGTCTGTCCGTCCATTAAACCAATCAACCATCTATCCATACACACAGCCATCCATCCATCCATCCAGCCATCCATCTGTCTGTCTCGTTAACCATACAGTCTATTCTACTATTACTATACATACATACGTTTGTACATTCATTTTAAAATCGTATCTTAATCCACTATAATGATGGTTTTTTTTTTTCTAACGAAGATAACAACGGCAATAGAAATAAAATTCATCACTTGGAGTGCTCAGTTGGTGTGTTTTATAACTCGTTTGACGACCTTGAGTCGTAAAAATCAATTTCAAAACTTTTGAATGTTCAATTTCGTATTATTATTGTTGTTGTTGTTAGTTTGTCTGTTGCTGTTGCTGCTGTACGCTGTCGCTATAGCGTTTAATTTTTGTCACATTCAACGGTTGGTTGGTTGGTTGGTTTGGCACAGGCTTATGCCGTCTTATTTCTATCTTTCCTAGACATTTACATGTCACTCTACTGAGAGTGAGAGACAAAGAATTGCCACAAAAACTATAAGATTTCATCGCTTTATTGGAAAAGTTATCTTAAATTGAAATTGACAGAAAGTGCTCAAGTCACTTCAGAAGTTTTTTTTTTCTATTTTTTATTGAAATTTTTATTTCCAAAACAGTTTTTAGATGAAGAAAATTATTGTCGCTTTGCTTGATTGCTTTTCAAAGATTATTTTGTTGTTAATGTTTTAGAAGAAAATAATTTTGTGCTTCAACCGTGACCCAATTTTGAAATGAATTTTGTAGACAAAGTCTGCTGCTATTCGAATAAAGTATGGTCGACTAAAGTCTACCCTATAGTATCGTGTACATTGATACATTCTCATGGTTTTTGTCGAGCTGAAGGCAGTTGAGATTTTATTATATCATCAAAGAGCCCCTCTTGACCAATAAAACGCCACCGGTTTCTGCGGATTCTTGGAACGTGTTAAATCATTTTATTTGTACAGAGAAATTCGAATCATGTCGAAAATTATATCTTATCATGTCGAACATCCTGTCGAAATCATGTCTATTCATGTCGAAATCAAAGAACCCCTCGACCTATAAAACACCACCGCTTTCTGCGGATTCTTGGAACGTGTTCAATCACTTTATTTGTACTGAGAAATTCGAGTCATGTCGAACATCATGTCGTAATGAGGTCTAATCATGTCGAAATCATGTCGAGTATCATGTCGAACATCATGTCTAATCATGTCAAAATCAAAGAAATTTAAAACGCTTTCAATCACTTTATTTGTACAAACAAATTTTCTTTGGCATTCCATATGCAACCCTTAATCGTGTCGAATCATGTTGAAATCAAAGAAACTCACTTGACCTATAAAACGCCACCAGCTCTTTCGAATTCTCGGAACTCGTTTAATCAGTACTTTTCCAAGTTTTTCCCTTAATCACTTCGAGCATATTTATTCATTCTAAGATTTCATACACCAGTACGTATGATTAATTTCAATGCAAATATAGGCCTTTAGGCATTAAGTATACGCACAGTATGCAAGGTTTTTAATTGCACGTTCTTAACTTTCTAATGTAATGTAAAGTATTGCCATCGCAATTATACGACGTTAATTATAATAACAGAATAAAGGCAGTTGCGAAAGCCATCTTCATCGCTAAGTAGAGTTGAGAATATACATTCCCCTCCTGAGGGAAGAGAAATCATCTCGACGCATTATCTGTGCTCATTAGAACAAACAAGTCTCGGGTACGTTATGGATATACGAAGAGCATGATTTGTATTTCAACTTCAAAATGTTCATTTTATGGACCTCAAAGCTACATTCTGCAAAAGTAAAGCAGGCCACTGAACGCGCACTCCGGTATTTTCCGATACTTTGGAAATTTACGTGAAGGAATTTATCGATTGAACCCTTCTTGTTAGATTTGGTGTAAGAACTGTCCTCACAGTTTCTGCTTCCATATATATGCCGTTCGTTCCAATTGTATATTTGACCTGTTTACACTGTTAGGCATTTGAAGATAGTGCGGCGGTGGAGCTTTAGGAGTTTCTGTGGCTTCGCACTGTCGAACAGAGCATGAAAAGAGCTAGAACTCCACATGCTTTGTGCGCTACCATGCAAAAAAAATTTGCATATTTCCCTCTAGACACACATACATACATAATTGGTCATTACAACCCTTTAGTCAGGATTACAACCTAGTTTCTCACACCACTTATGTTGTGTGCGTTAATTTTATACATGAGTGGTAGGGGACCTACAGTTTAATTTCGACTCCGAAAAACAGACTTTAGAGAAACTTTTTCAAGTCATTATTTTGCTCTTAGAGTTTTTGCCAGAAGTCTGTTGAGAGAGGAACTCGACGAGGAAATATTTCTTCGTCTAGTTGGAGATACCTGGCCTGGGCTTTGAAGCTTGAACTCACATCTAATAAGCCAATACACTACCTACTAGACCACGGCGACTTCCACAGCCCCCTAGACAACAGTCTTTAAACAGAAAATGTCTGAACAGGATCTAAGTTCCTCTAAGCTAACTCAGTAGCTCTCTCATTCTAAATGATGTATCTGAGTCACCCAGATTAAGTAATAATACTGTACTGAGATTCTCACTCCTACTCTAAGTCAAAGAAATAACGTCGAGTTGGTACCAGGCGACAACAAGACCATGATAACAGCTTAGCAATCAGAGAATCCTGATCCTACTAGCAACAATAACGGTTTCCAAGCATTTTTAAATGTCTGCAAAATCTCAAGGCTCCGGTAATCAAATTTATGTTGCAAAGTTAGCATAACTGTTTGCCATCTTGGATCTACCTGAAGAGATAGAGGCCTTTAGAAATTCTATAATTTCTCCATTCTTCCCCTCCAGAGAAGACATATTATTCTTAACAAAATACAGGTTGCGGACAACTGGGTCCGTAACCATTTCTATCACAAACGACATGAGATGCCAAGTATCTACTATTAAATCGGAAACATATTCCTTAAGTAGCATTGCCGTACATTACCGGATAATTTTGCCTTTCGATTACTTCTACGATAATAAGTCACCATGAAACATATTTGCCATCTATTTTCGATGGAAACGAATTTTTAAAATAAAAATAGTTGAAACACGAATTCGAATAAAAGTTCTGCTGTTTGGAATAACCGGATTTTAAACATAAAAATTTACAGGTTTTCAATGGTTTTTATGCCAGAATTCTTAATTTTTTCTTTCTAATTTAAGTTCTTTTCTTGGTAAACTTTTATGAAGCCAAGGTTTTTTTTCTGTTTTCTGTTTTCATTTTATTATTATTTATTCGCAATAAATTCTTCACAATTTACGACATTTTTATGAGCGAAATTTCTTCTAAAATACTATCGACGATAAGCATACGGTCGTAGGTATGAAGGGGAATGTAAGAAAGTGTGTGAATTACACTGAAAGAAAAAAACGTGAGGAAGTTTCGTAAGAAAAACGTAGCAATTCTTCGTCGATATACAAATATGCATATGTAGTCTTTGAAAATACGACTAGTATTCTGAAAAAATAATTGTTGTTCCAATAATACATTGAAATCCTTTTTGAGATCAATACTTTGTTCAATCTCCCTTAGCATTACCGGTTCCTTGAATTTACAAGATTCGTGTGAACAAACTTTCAAGGAAATAAAATAACAAAGGTCCTGGAACGGCACGCACTTCCCTTGAAGAATAAGGTTCCATTTAGGCCCAAAGTAAGGTCCATTGTGACACCAAATTTTCTTTATAGAAAATCCACCCGAGTCCAAAGAAATGGTGAAATTGCAACAATCTATATATTGGAATATTAAGTCCAGTGTTATAGAAAATGAGAGCTTGAAAACTTCCGTCCCTGCATAGCAAAAGCACAGTAATGACACATACATAATTGGCCATTACAACCCTTCAGTCAGGATTACGGCCTAGCTCCTCAACACCACTCATGTTGTGTGCGTTAATTTTATACATGAGTGGTGGGACCTACAGTTTAAAGTCGACTCCGAACGACAGATTTTTTGAGAAGCTTTTCATGGCAATTTTTACTCTCAGAGTTTTTGCCAGAAATCTGCTGAGAGGAAGTCGCCGAAGAAATATTTTCATATTTTCGTTTTGATGTCTGACCTGGGATTCGAACTCGGGCCTTTCGTCTAATAAGCCAACACACTACCTACTAGACCACGACGACACACAAAATTAAAAAATCGTCTCTTCGTCCTTCGCAAACCCACAGCTGCTGGAGAAGTTATGCCAAGCCGATCGGCATGTTTCCCAATAGGTCAGTGGCCGTGAGACGGATGACCGCACGGACAGATCTCTTCTTATCCATAGAGATCCGGTAGAGTCTGGCAATATTGTACATTTCTTACTGTTGCCATCGAAATTGATTTTCCCTGTAAAACTAGTCGAGAATACCTAGTTTAATTGGCAATAAGCAAGCTGAACTACTAGGAATTGCGTTTACACGACAATCAGATGTACGCTCCGGAAGGACCCGACCATACATCGGCCAAGGATTGTCAATTCAGCGAAGCTGTATCAACTATGAATTGCAGTTTAGTAGGTAGTGTGTTGACTTATTGAAAAAATATTTCTTCCGCGACTCAGCAGATTTCTGGCAAAAACTCTGTAAAGTAAATAAAATTGCCATGAAAAGTTTCTTAAAAATTTGTCGTTCGAAATCGACATTAACCTGTATGGCCTAGCACTCATGTATAAAATTAAAGACACACAACATAAGTGGTATATAAAACTAGGTTGTAATCCTGATTACAGCGTTGTAATGACCAATTATGTATGTTTTTTTTTTTTGTCTTGAGCCGGAGGTGGGAATCTTCTTCTTCACTTTTGTTCCAACAAAAGAGTGCACGATTCACCGACACTGGTGCCTACGTACTAAACCCACCCCCTACACACTTCAACCACTCTCCCCCCGCGGGACTGCCGTAAGGTATTACTTCGCGGAGGGCTGGTTAGCCCGAAAGCTTCATCACATCAATTCAAATTTCGCCTCCGTTTCTCCAGTCTACGGAGTTCTATCATAACTTCAGCCATTCTCTGACTATATTGGCTCCATAGGTTCCTACAGTTCATCAGCTCTTCCATTAGCCAGTTTGGTCCTAAACTCATTCCTCCGGGCCATCTAAATCTGGGGCAGCATGTTAGAATATGCTCCGCATCTTCCTCCTCATCTACACAGTTTGGGCATATAGGGGAAGTATCATGACCAAATCTGTGCAGATACTTCCTGAAGCACCCATGACCAGTTAGAAACTGGGTCACGTAGTAATTCAGCTCGCAATGTTTGTCCTTCATCCAAAGGGTTACATCAGGGACAAGGCGAAATGTCCATCTTCCCTTTATACTACTCTCCCATCGCGACTGCCATTTGTGCATGGAAGTCCTTCGTTCCTCCGCTTTTATATCTGCTATTCGTCCTGGATACTCGAGACGGCGAAAGTATATCTTCCTCATCTCATCCGCTAATATGTCTATCGGTATTGACTTTGCCAATACCAATACCGCTTCATCAGACAGCGTTCTGAAACCACTTATCCGTCTAATCGCGCTTAGACGATACACCGAGGACAGTATTCTCCTCGTCGTGCCCACGGAGAGTGCCTCCGACCATATTGGGCATGCATATAGCATTATCGACGTTACAACCGCCGAAATTATTCTCCTTTTGAATGGACCTGGTCCTCCAATATTTGGCATCATCCGCGCCAGTGCTCCCTGTGTTACAGATGCCTTTTCGCCGATGTATTTCTCGTGCTCCTTGAAATTCAACCTGTCGTCGATAATCACTCCCAGGTATTTTATCGCTCTCTTATGTTGTATGTATGTATGCATATATGTATGTAACTGCTATGAACTGCAACATGTAAGAGACCTTATTTCTCATATTAAGGAGTGCATAAGAATCAATTTGGCATTCAATTTTCCTTATTAAAAACCAAAATTAACGTTATCGGGCAGCTACACACTCCTTTCTAAGCTCTTTAGCTATTTACTAATGCCCAATAGCTGAAGTTCTGGGCAGTTTGGTGGATTGGCTTGACAACAGTTTTACTAACATTATTCACGTGTCAAAATGTGGCCAGAAAAATTAGTTTTTTCCGTAGATGCTTATTGACATAAGCATAAAAGTTATAAAATAATTCTTTAGTAATAAAAGAAATGCTTCTGATTCAAATTGCTTGGCATAATAAACATTTGTTTGCACACCAAAATTTTACTTAACATTTTCCTTTGAATTTTCAACATAAAATTCTTGTCCAGGAAGATGTCTCATCGTCCACGCCATTTAAAAATTAATATGGACTTTTAAATCCCTCTGTAATTATAAGGATTCTCTCAATGCTTTTTATGAATAAAAACTGAATTAAAGATATGTTATGGCGTGTTTTTCAAAAAACCAAAAATTTAATTTATTTCTTCCGCCACTAAAAATGAATAAATAATAAATAATAAATGAATATTATTTCAGCCGCGCTATGATAGGCGGATGCATTAAAGCTATTCATGCTGAAATATTAAAAAATTAAAACAAAATCACCATCAATTTAATATAATAAAATAACTTAAATAGCTGTTATTAAGGATTTATTTTTTCGATCAAATTTATTAAATTTAAATTTCTTTTCCATGTCTAAACTATTTCAAATAATAGAAATTAAAATTTTATAACGCCGGTATAATAAAAAGAAAATTTATGAAAATTTGATCTGTTATAATCCAAGTATTAGAAAATAATTAATATTCGATGGTTATTTAATAAAATAACATAAATCCAGACTTAAGCCGCACATTAAAACAGCCAGAGGCCGTAAATTAAAGTATCAGGTGGCACGTTAATCTTTTATGAAAACCCAAATATTTCATGTCTAGAAAGCATTCAATTTAATTTTAATTTTAAACATTTCAAACATGCAACAGGAAAACATTACATTTCTCTTTTACTGCATGAAAATAATAACAATTTTTAATAATAATTATTTATGAATTTATAATAAAAATTTCCTTTGAAAAAATAAATACAAAGGAGAGCATGAAAGCCTGGATAATCACATATAATGAATCAATTAAAACTAACAACATTTTTTTGAGTGTATAATTTGATTGTGCTGTTTAGAAAAATGATTGATTTTATTGTTATTTTATACAGTTACGCATGGTCAATAGTTTGCTTTATTATACATACACTTATACTAACACAGATGCACACATACATTCGCTCTCTCTCTCTCTCACTCTATTACTGTGCTCTCTAGTCAAAATAATAAAAGAAAACAAAACAAAAAAACTGTAAAAACTAAGCAGACAAACAAACATGGAAACAAAACACCGGTTAGAGGAGAAGACCACTTCTAATGTATGCGTATGCGTATGTGTTTCTATTTTTCTTTTTTTTTTTAAAAAGATCGTGTTTTTGTTTGTTGTTGCTATTTATGCAAACGGCCTCTAACGACCTTGCGTGTTAAAGTGTGTGTGTGCCTTTTATTATATTTTTTGTTTTTTTATTCTTTCTTTTCTTATTTTTTTTTTAATATCATGCGAACAACAGAAAAGCAACAACAAGGAATTGCTACCACATTTTTTGTTTGTTCCTCTGCTGATGATGATGCTGCTGCTTCTGCTCTTTTAACATAAGAAATCTTTTAACGCCTTAAGATTCATTTCTTTTTTTTTGTTCTCTGCTCTTATCGTGTATTATCCGGTTACACACTCTGAACAGAAAACCAAAAACAAAAAAACCATTCAAATTGAACATATTTTTTTATGCAAATTTCTTTAAAAACGCGTTGATACTGCTGCTGTACGATCGTTAGTTTTTGATTTTTGTTATGGTAACACCGGCATTTAACGTCATCATCATCACCATCACATCATCGTTATTGACATCATTATAATGACGTTAATGTTTGCTTATAGTTTTTGTTCCGTTTATCTTGATCTATGCACTGAGAAAAACTGTAGTCATACGGCATCGATTCGTTATATGGTTAGTCTCCATACATAAATGATCATTGCAACCCTTCAGTCAGGATTCCGGCCTAGCCTCCCACAGCACTTGGGTTGTGTGGGTTAATTTTATATAATGAATGCCATGACCTACAGTTTAAAGTCGACTCCGAACGACAGATTTTTGAGAAACCTTTTATGGCAGCCTCCAGACTGTTCTTCCATTTCCATTCATTTCCCTTCGATGTTCTTCAAATCTCAAACAACTTATTCCTCACTTACGTCTTATTTAAGCATTGAAGACATTTTGTTACGATACTGCCCTCCAAGTTCAGCCACATTTCGATTTTCGATGGGTTGACCATCGATTCAGTATTCGTTCTTGGAGGTAGTGCCATAAAAAGGTTCAACGGACCAAATCCGATGATCTTGGTGGCCAATTAATCTTGTTGTATAACTCGCAACACTGGTTTGTTGTACCCTCTAACATTCAATTTATAATAGCACTATTAATTGATGATAACGATTCTTCAGGATAATTTTCGAAAAAATAGGGTTCAACTACAGCTGCAGACCATAGTGCGTACCAAACAGTCACTTTTTCCCCATGCAATCGCCTTACTGTAATGACTTTTGGATTGTCCCCGTCGCCTATGAGTCAAAATCGCATACAACCCTTTTTATCTACGAGTGGTGGGACCTACAATTTAACACTGACTGCAAACGACAGATTTTTTAAAAACTTTTCATGGTAATTTTATTTCAACTCTCGGAGTTTTTGCCAGAAATCTGCTGAGAGGAAGTCGCCGCAGAAATATTCAAATTTCGTTTTGCTGGAAATGTCTGACCTGACGTCTAATAAGGCTACTACCTGTAGGCTACGGCGACGTGATTGCCGAATGAGAGATAATTTTATCGCTGAGAATCATATTTTTTTTTCCGAAAAACCGGCAATGAAAACCTCTCGCTCTAGCATTTAGTCAGCATATCTACGGCATTGTGAGTGGTTAGGTGACTTCAGTTGTTACATGAGTGGGACTTTAAATGTTGGCAAAGAGGTAGTGTATGTAAAGAGGAAAAAAGATAGTTATTCTTAAGTCATCTATGTATTGAAGGATGCATTACAAGCGATGGCAAAAACTTAATCTAGTCTCACTGCAGTTGGTCAGTCTCGATGGGATATAGCGGCCTCCTTGGCTTAAGTTTTGTTTGAATGCTGAGATACAGTCGTGGATCAAGAATTATTCTTATGTGAGAAGAACTTTAACGTGTTTATTTATATCTTTTATTGCCAAAGGACTATTCTCAGTATTTTACCATTGAGGTACTCCTTGCGTAGGGGTTTAAAAATACTGTGACATATATTATCAGTTGATTAGATTGGGTTCAGTTGGCAGCCGACTCAATAAATTACTTGGTTTCTATAAAGTCTTGCCTTGTTACACTGATATTACATATTCCATCATAAAATTACAACTCCTGGTTGTATCTGTTACCAGTACAAGGACATAAAACGTAAATTATAATAAAATAATGCCATTTAATCAGAGACATAATAATTATTTTTAATTAAAATAATGTTTGATTCAATTTTTTGTTTTCAAGATCACTTTCAATAATTTTCCATAATTTATGATTTTTTTGTTGTTATTTCGTATCCCAAAAAAAAACTAATAATTTATTACGAGGCATATTTGAGGCTGATTTATGAAAATTATAACAATTAACAGTTGTTGTTGTTTTTGTATTATTTTTATTTCTTTAAAGTTTCTTTTTTTTCAATTTATTTTTATTTTTAAAGTTTTCTTACGAGATCACATGTTGAGTTTTCATTTTCAATTTTTTTTTCATTTTTTTTTATTTTAACATTTCAATACAAAAATCATACAATACAAGGTGATCTACATTACAATGAACGTTTTTCTATTTTTCGAAACTGTAACAAAAATAATGAAAAATTGATTTTAAAAATTTAGAACAAAAAACAAACGAACGAACAAAAAAAAAAGAGTTGAGTTCAGTTGAGCAGCAGTTACAAATAATACTTTACCAATAATTGTATGTTAAATTATGCATATTTATGCCTTTTTTTCATTACAACAAAAACAACAAAAACAGAAATAAATAATAACATTAAATATTTATTTCTGATTTTATACGATTTTAACTGCCAAACTCATAATTAATAGAATAGAATCGAATTTTATGTGAAAATCTTATGAAAACAGATCAACTTATGAAAATTCAAAATATTTACAACGACTGTCGACAACACTACTTTGGAGAAATATTTTACTTTTCATATGCCGTTCGATCATTGTTGTTTTTAACTGAGTATTACATATCATATTACATATCTGGTACCTAACAGAGATCAGCAATGAGTATTCAAAAAGATGAGTAGAATCGAATCATACTCATAATTGCTGATACTTATACGCGCATTCATACTTATTTAAATATCATGGAACCTCAACTCGTATGATGTTATTGATTTCGACTCTCCATAACTTAACATATACACGATGCACGAAATACATAAGTATGCATCGCGTACGAACACTAAAATACTCACCAAAAGGTTGTGTGTTTGCTCTGCTTGCTGCTCTGTCTTTTTTGCTTATGTGTCTTTTTTCTTTTGTTGTAAATGCAACAATAACTAAGACTGTAAATTTTGTTGAATGATTCGAGCCTCTCGAATCATTTATGAGTATTATAAGTATTTTTCTAAATTTATGAATCTAAATGAGTAGGCTGCTTATGAATCAAACAAATTTCGAATGGTATGAGTTTGATGTCAACGTTGTACGCATACTCATTGCAACCTATGCTTATAAATCAATGTTGTAGTGAGTCCGAATAAATCCGAGTAGTTATATTTCAATATTGTTGACTCACTTATGTATATTCGAAATTTCATGAGTGTTTATGAGTAGCGAAAAAACTATTCATTGCTGATGTCTGTTACATGCACACTTAGCTGGCTTACGATCCAACCAAATTCATGCTAATAGCTCCAAAGGATAGTCTTTGTAAACTAAGTATGTAATGTGTTGTCTTACTAATTGGAGAGTTTAGAAGTTCAAACCTCAGCTCTCAAAAGAAAATTAATTCAAAAACCCATTCTAATCATACTTTTGGCAAAAGCTATAAGAGTAATCTAATTTCCATGAAAATGTTAGACAAACTGGTATTGCCACGACTGTACAAAGAGACTGGAAATGTTGCAGATGTGGTCAGTTCAGTGTATCAATGCAATGTATGCCGAAACTATTGCTCCTGTTAGAGAGATATCACGACGTTTTCAGCAACATTGCTTATCTTATGGCTTATTATGACGTATTTTTGTTTCTTTGTCTCCATCCATATAAAGTCCAGGTCAGTTTAGTTTAGATTGCAGCTCTGCCTTGGGTGGTACGATCCCACTAAAGCCAGTAGCTAAGACACTACAAATGTATATCCATCTTGTAGCCAAGCATTTCATATAGGAAACTGACCTGAATACAGTAAAAGATGACAGAGCCTCCAATTCTTAATAGCAAGACCAAAAGCTGCTGAAGAAGTCAATTAAGGGATTGCAAAGTCTATAGATGTGCCTCCCAATATGGCAGTGACTTGTGAAAACTGCAAAAGTGCGGAGGATACATACTTAATTGCAACCCTTGAGTCAGAATTACGAACTAGTTCCTCACACTACTTACGTTGTGTGGGATAATTTTATACATGAGTGGTGGGTCCTACAGTTTAAAGTCGACTCCGATCAACAGATTTTTGATAAACTTTTTCATGGCAATTTGCAATATACTCTCAGAGTCTTTGCGAAAAATCTGCTGAAGGAAGTTGTCGAAGAAATATTTTTTCATATTTCGTTTTGATGGAGATGTCTGAGCTGGGGTTTGAACCCGGGCCTTACATCTAATAAGCCAACACACTATCTACTAGGCTACGGCGACTTCGGTGCGGTGGCTAGTTATAATATTTAAGAACAGAAGGATGTCAGTTGTGTTCTTATCTACATTGCCATATTGTCCTCCTGCTGTCAACAGAGGCATATGAAAGCCTATGTCCTGTAATATGTCGGGGCTAGACAGCTACATAGTTCAGCAGCAATGCAATTTTCAACGTAATCGCTATGTCTTAACACCCATATAAGAGAGACCTTTAAATGAATATTTATGGAAGCAAATTAAACGTAGAAAAATGAAGCTGGTCATACCATACCATACCATACCATCAGAATCTTGCCTGATAGAATTACTGGAGTTTTGCTAAAGTAAGGTCCTTAAGGATAAAGGAGGCAAGTCAAGAAATCCTATATGTTCTTATGATTCACTTCTTAATTTTTAAATTTACAAACAGAAAATAAATGAAATCTTATTTGTTACACCCATTATAGGGTACCATTCTTGTAAACCACCATCTGCCACATCCTTGTGTAATAGAAAACCGCAATAATTGTGTGTTGCTCGAATAAATTGTTTTACAATTACAATGGAAAACTTAAATAAATTCTTCAGAACAAAAGCAGCAACAACAACAACAATTCATATTAAGAAAAAAAAATGAAAAAAAACAATTTGAAAACATTTGTTAAGACACACAGAGTTGATCGATTACTGCAACAAGTCAAAAAAATTATGGCAACAACAAAAAACTTGCCTTAAACAATAAAACCCAACAACAACTGCAACTGCAGCAGCAACAAAACAAAATAAAAATCGCTACGGTTTGTGCCAAAAAGACATTGGTATTGTAATGCAACCAACAACACCAACACTCTTTTTGTGCTTTTGCTTTGGTTTTTTGTGTTTTGCAACAACCAATTGTATCTGTGTGATCTAAACTTGAGATTTGAAAATAAAAACAAAAAAAACAAAAAAAAAGAATAAAAAAAATTTGCACCTGACTGTTGATCCAAATAGATACGTTATGATAACGAGCACTAAAAAACACTGACTGACTGTGACTGACTGTAATAAACAAATGCAGGTCGAATGGTCGTTCATACGCTTGTTTATATGATGGCTGGTTGGCGGCAATTTTTAATTTTTTTGTTTTTTTTTTTATTTTTTTTTTTTTAATTTTTCAATAGTGAAGCCATAATTAAGCGTTGAAATTCAAAGTGAAGTTAAAATAATAAATTAAAGACGACGAACTATTGCAGCAAATAACAAATTTTTTTGAGGAGATACCCAAGGTATTTTCATAGCCAGTAGGCAGAGGTTCTTAAAGTGCTCAGAAAAAAACAAAAAATTATTTGACAACTTCTAGAACACTGTCGACAGTGCTATCGTGGAAATTTCAAAGCAGTTTAGAGATGACCATGTAGTTGTGGACTCAAAGTTCTTACTTAATTGGTCAGTACAACCTTTTAGTCAGGATTACAACCTAACTCCATATATCATTGTATCCTCCAGTTCAAACTCGGAAGATATGAATTCATTTAAAGCACAAACGACAGCACTATCCTGGAAATTTCAAAGAAGTTTAGAAATTAACGTGTAGTAGTGGACACAAAGTTCTTACTTAATTGGTCTTTACAACCTTTTAGTCTGGATTACAACCTAACTCCACATACCATTGTATCCTCCAGTTCAAACTCGAGGATATGAATTCTTTGTGAAGATTTAGAGCACAACCAACAGCGTTATCCTTTCAAAGAAGAACGTTTAGTTATGGACTCAAAGTTCTTAATTAATTTGTTAGGACAATCTTTTAGTTAGGATTACAACCTAGTTTCGCCTACTACCCACCCCTGTTGTAAGTGTTAATTTTATACATAAGCGTCAGGACCTACAATTTTAAGTCGATTCCGAACGACCGATTTTTGTGAGAAACTTTTCATGACAATTTTATTTTATTGTCAGCAGTTTTCTGGAAAAAATCTGAGAGAAAGTTACCGGAAGAAATATTATTTTCATAGTTCGTCTTGTTCGAGATATCTACGCCTGGACTCCCGACTTCAAACTACATTACATACATACATAATTGGTCATTACAACCCTTTAGTTAGGATTACAACCTAGTTTCTCCTACCACCCACCCATGTTAGGCGTGTTAATTTTATGCATGAGTGTCAGGACCTACAGTTTAAAGTCGACTCCGAACGACAGATTTTTAAGAAACTTTTCATGGTAATATTTATTCTCTCAGGAATTTTGCCAGAGATCTGAATGAAAGAAAGAAACTAGTGCGGTTCTTGCTGTAAAGTTGCGGTGGTTCTTGACTTCTCTCATGGCCATGGCAATTTTATTTTTCTCCCAGTAATTTTGGCAGAGATCTGAAGGAGTAGAAGAAATTAGTTTGCACCTTATGTGCCCGTAGGCGGCTCTTGCTGTGATGTTGCAGAGGATCTTGACATCTCGTTTTCTCTTGTGCTTGGCTGAACTCTTCAAAATAAAGATTAATGGTTTCCTATAGGGAATGTTTGATGCTCAAGTTGCTTATTGATCGCAATGGTCGAAATCTCTAGGACACATAACCTTTCACGAGAAGTCTGCCACCTAAACAACTTTTCCTATTCATTTTATTTTACTTTGAGAGAGGAAGCTAACGAAAGAAATATTCTTTTCATATTTCGGTTTAGTTCTTGATAACTGAGCTGACGTTTGAACCATGGACTCTCAACTTTAAAAGATATCCGCAGCTTAGTATAGTGCTCTCTTTAAACAATAGATTATGTAGTATAGGGGTGGCAAATAGGCCTGTGAGCTAAAAACAATATATTTTTCTACACAATAAATTAAAAATTTGAAATAAATTCGGTTACAACTTTCGTTACATTTTGGGTTTAAGAAACCATTAAAAAACTTAAAAAAAAAAGATTTTAATTTTCTGTTTTCATTTTGTACTCAGATTTCATTACCCAATAAAGCTAAAAACAAGGCATTAAATTAAATTAAATTTTTTTCGGATTTTTTTTTCGGTTTTCGTTTCGTATTAAATAATTATTTTTATCGCAGGTAATTTTTTTTAAAAAAATCATTTGCATAAATCTTATTAAATCAGGCTTAAAATTGTGTTGGCCATTAAGCCACGTTGCTCGTTATTCATAACCAAACATTCGACACCATAGACTCCAGGCAGTAAGACAGTCAGTCAGTCTATGCTCTTATCATATGCTTTTTATAAACAAATACTCGTACTACAGAGGCAATGAAAGAAGTTGTATGGCCAAGCACAGTTTAAACATAAAATTTTATCAACTGACGACAGTAATGGATTTTCCAAGTTTGGCGGGGAGAAAAAAACCCAACAAAAAACCGTAAAAAATTTGGTAGAGAAAACCAATGAAATAAAACCGAAAAAAAATCTTTAAAAAAATTAAATGAAGTGGTGCATTAAGTCAGTGAGCAGCTGTTAAAACTATTAATAAGTAAGTAACTCTTTTTGGGTAAAAGAAAAAAAACACACAGTACAAAGCAAAAGTAGACATACGGTATGAAAAAACTAAAAAAAAATTGAAATGAATACAGGAAATTTTCTTTTTCTGTAATTTGAAATTATTTTTTCTTCGCTTCACAAAAATTTCCATGTAATTTAACTTTTACTTAGCACTGTAACAGTACTAACAGTAGCTTGCATATAACAATTTTTCTTGCCGTCAACAAATATTGCAAAATATTGTATTAAAATTTATATCTTTTAATTTTCTTAAAAAAAAAAAACAAAACAAATTTATGTGCCTATTTGTTTCACTGTTTTAACTATTTTATGGTGAGTCCTAAAGATTTCCTCAAAAGTTTTTGGCTGGCGTAAAAGTTTTACTTCCAAATTTCGCTAATCAACTGTATTAAATTAAAAACATATTTTATAGTTAAAAATGTAATCTGTAAAGTCATAGTAGCAATAGCTTGGCAAGACAATAAACAATATTTTATGGGCTTGGTACTCCATTTAATTTTGTCACCAGACTATTAGGCTATAAATCCAAAAATCAATGAACGTAGTGTAGAAACAGTAAAATTGGAAAGTTAATGTCAAATATTATGAACAGTCTGTAGTGAAGTCGAATAAGTCGTGCATATGCCCTCGCAAAGACATCAATCAAAAGCTACAACTTCTGAGATTATTAATCCGATCATCCAAAGCAGCATATGCAATATGTTTTCGATCTTAGAAAAAGTCATGTCCTCCTAATAGTCCTGTAAACAATTTTGGAAAACATTTTTTCTTGCAATTCTAAATACTCAGAGGCATCTTAGTAAGCTGTTAAATCCCGAAGTCAAGCTTTTTCCATCTGCCTACACCCTCTAGCACTTTTGGAGTACAATTTCCATTTCATTTAATAGCATAGGCGGTTTATTTATACTCCAGAATTCTTTTATCAAAAATTGGACGGGTCAAGGTATATGTTTTTGACAATTTAGTTGGCATCTTATCTTGGTGTTGCTAGTTTGATAAACGAGCATGTCATTTTTACAAATGGCTTCAAAAAATTATGCCGCAGAATTCTAGTTTGGGGCTGAGTTCCTTAAAGAGTTTAGTGCCTTCAAGCTGAAGCGCATGCTATCACAAAAACATCAAGATATTCAGGCTACTTTAAAGGCGCTATGTCAGTTCGAGGCTGATTTCAGTCTGTAAGAAGTCACTCACAAAGCCGCAGGTACTGGATGATACTGAGTTTACATTTTGAATTTGGAAGCAATGAGTTGTCAACAAATAGCGAAATGTGTGGCTTTGATAGCGCAGTCAGTAAAGCCTCTATTGATCGATGGAGTGATTAGGTTGAAAATGGATACTCCTTGGCGAGTCGTTCTAGAATAGATTGTGTGCTGCATCTGATTAAGAAGTCTATTACAATCTCAAAAAGTTTTTTGAACTAACAATTGTGCTCTGAGGGCAAATGATAGGCACACTATATTTTGCAGGGTTTATGGGAATATGAGGGGCCTGAAACCGTCGAGTAGATTGTGCGTCGATGCCCTGCCTTGCAGAGTAGAGAACTCAAAATCCTCGACCAAGGTTTCTTCAATGGTCTTAGGGAGTTGAATTTCTTACATGGAGAGTTTTATCACTGCTTGATACTTCTGCTTTTCTGTATTTTATTTTATTTGTTATACTCTCTCAGCAGTTCTCTGGCAAGAACTCTGAGAGCAAAAAAATCATGTCTCAGAGTCATGAAAAATCTGTCGTTGGGAGTCGACTTTAAAGACTCATCGATAAAAATTAACACAAACACAACATGGATGGTGTAAGAAAATAGGTTGTAATCCTGATCAAAGGAGTTTAATTAAGCGAATAATATTAGGTTCATTACTCATGTCAGTAGTCATTAGTACTCCGGCTGAAGTCTTCTATATTTTTAATGCAACTTTCACTTCCAGCTGAGATCATACGATTCTTGGAATGTAGTCGGTAGTCAGTCATTATGTCCAGAATTCCTTAGCAATGTCAAGGGAGTATATATAGTTGGAACTAAAAACATACATGAACACAAGCAAGTTTATTAGTGTGGTTACGTCTCAAATCTAGCCCACTTGGTATCTGTCAAAGATCCGGCTGTGTCTCTATTATTGCTATCGTACCTTACGCCTGTAATACTCAACCATTATACATATATTTATTGTCCGAAAAAATGGATTGTTGTCTGCCATCAAAAGTGGTCCACGAAAAACCTTGTGAAACAAAGCAAATGCTATGAGGCTCCCATACCCCTTACGTCTCTGTTCCATTATTCTTATTTTATTCCACAATTATAACGGTTATCCAAGTGTCTTTCATTAAAATATTATAAAATTAAATTCCTTTTCTATCTTTACCTACTTTCAGAACGGATTCGTTAAGTGCCATCAGGAAAGTTGTCCGCCAATCGATGATTGTTATTTGCTGGAGAAGAAAACCTCTGATACCTGCTGTAATAAATGCAAAGGTAAGGCAGTCATGAACTCAATGAAATCCTTAAGAGATCCATTAATTTCAATACATTTTAGGTTGCATTTATCGTGGCATACCGTATGCCAGCGGTTCGGAATGGACAGATCCTGAAGACCCGTGTAAATCATACAAATGCGTTGGCAGTGTTGTAACCGAAACAATAATGAAATGCTATACGCAGTGTGATGACAGTCAATTGACAAAACCAAAACCGGGTGAATGTTGTCCTACATGTCAAGGTAAGAATATACAGTATAACGGTTTTTAGTATAACAGTTTTTAGAAATCATTTTTTTTTATTTAAATTTTACTTTTAAAATGACTGTCTGACTACGTTTAAATGTTTATTTAATATATGTTTCGAACATGTATTAACATGTTGTGGTTTTGTCTAAACAAAACCAATAATAAACATTAACAGTTACAACATTAAACTGTAGAACAGCAGTACTATCGTTGAGTAGGTCTCTCTCTCTCTCATGTTTAATTTTCATTCATGTTTTATGGTTATACGAACGAGTAAACAACCTAACGACGGCTGTAAATTTGTTGGCATGCTTGTGCATGTTGCATTTGCTGTTATTGTGTTTTTGTTGTGTGTGGTCGCTGCTAGAAAGCCTTTATGGTTGTTGGGTTTGCAAAAACGAACTTAAAAACAATGATTTCGTGATTTTGCCATTTGTTTACGACTACAATCAAAAAACAGGGTAAAAAACCAACAACATGATTGAAAACATGACAACTGTTTGTAATTGTTGTTGTCCTATTATCCCTTTTCTGTAGTGGCATTAACAAAAGCAAAAAGAATTTAAAACGACTAGGAAAAGAACAGTCAATCAAATAAAAGTTTTGGATACTCTACACTCTTACGATTAAATGAGAGAAACTAGAGGTCTTTAATTGAGTTTTCTTGGTGGTCAGTATTAAATATTCTGGCCTGTCAAGTCATACATCACATCACGTAACAGAGGCCAGACCTGAACGTTTAAAGGAGAGTATTATTTTGCAAACAGAAATAGGTCTGAGCATCGTATGGGATGGTAATGACGGCGGCTACATACAAACGACGACTGTGTGGCTTGTGTGGCAATTATAATGGTTTGGCACGAGATGATCTTACCAGCAGGGATGGTGTTAATCATTCGGAGGTCTGGCGCTTTGCCAATTCTTGGAAGGTAGGCGGACCCAAGGCATGTTCACGGCGACGTGAGAATATTGCCATGCAACCATTGTGTATCGGCTACCAACAAGCGGCGACTGTGTGGCTTGTGTGGTAATTATAATGGTTTGGCACGAGATGATCTTACCAGCAGGGATGGTGTTAATCATTCGGAGGTCTGGCGATTTGCAAATTCTTGGAAGGTGGGCGGATCCAAGGCATGTTCACGGCGACATGAGAATATAGCCGTATAACCATTGTGTAAGCAGCTTAAAACTAATGCCATGTGTCGTCCCTTGCGTGTGGCCGAAGTGTTTGGCAATTGCAATGATCGCTTGAATCCCAATAATCATATTGATTCGTGTAAAATGGATGTTTGCGAATGTCCGGATGGCATTGGCCATTGTGATAGTTTTGCTGCCTATGCAAGTTGTTGAGTGTTGTGCTGCCAGACTGGCGTACAGCCACCAGATGTCCGTATGGCATATGGAAACGTAACTTCAATATCACACTTCATCTACTGCAGGTTAATCCCTTCTATGGTGATATAAGTTTTCTGTGTAAACTCAGAATCAAATTTAATTTTCTGGCCACTCAGTTCATATGAATATTGAGGCCAATTTGATCACATCTCGTTACAGAGGCCTGACCTGACAGAATCTCATGTTGTCCTACACTCTTTTAGGTGAGCAATTAAAATCCATAAAAACCCTAGAATACATATTGTAGGGTACACAGACTAAAACATAAAAAGCGCACACAACAAACTTAAAGAGAGAGGTATACTCATAATTAACTCTACGTTAACATTAAAGGTCATTATATGAGTTGTCGTTGCCGTTTCATTTTTTGTGTCCTTTTTTTTGAAATTCTTTTGTTTTTATATTTTTTTACTATTTAACGTGCGTGTTTTGATTTCTGTTTCTATGTGTTTTTTTTCTGCCCTTTTCCCTTTCATTTATATCTGCAACAACAACAATAACACAACAAAAAAAGGTTGCAAAATCAATGGACAAATAGTTTTGGAAGGCCAAGAGGTTGTCGCCTCAATCGATGATCGTTGTTTGGTGTGTCAATGTACGGGTAATCAATTAAAGTGTGCCAAGAAGACATGTCCTGTCTTACAATGTCCCATTTCAAAGCAAAAACTCCATCCCAACGAATGCTGTCCACGATGTACAGAACAGAGGGAATTTATGCCAGTACCAGGTAAGAAACACAAAACAATTCACGTTTATTTTAAATTTCTTGCGTTTTTTTTTGTTGTTTTGAAATGGAAAATTTTCAAAAGGAATTTTAGTATCCAGACAAGTTAGGCTGTGGCAATTGCAGGCCATAATTATTTAAGAGTGCAACGGTGATAAGAAAAAATTCTCTTTTAAATAACGAGAATTTTTTTGTATACAATGTATGCCGTACTGTTTATGAGGCATTAACGTAGACTAGACAGATTCTTTTGAAGTTCTTTTGCAAATTATCAGCAGAGTAGGAATAACCAGTTTGAGGATGTGTATGAGCACACGAGGATACCTTGGTAATGGTACCCTTGGTGTTCGCCTTAGAAACAGGGAAAGTCAAAGAACGTGCACGTTTAGAAGACAGTGGAAGGAATTGAAAAAAACAGAAAGACAAAACGAACAACTACGTGAGAATAGACACACCCCTCAGCCAGCGTAATTTCATAATAAATCCCAGAAGAGCATAAATTTCAACTCCCCATAGGCAATTAAAATTCAAGCGTCTTCTATCAAAACTTGGAAAACCACGACAGATTCGTCGCCAACTGCTCCTGAACTTAGAATGCACTACAGAGACCTGGCTGAGATATGTCTCAGACCTCTGTCCGTAGTCTGCCTTCATAATATCCTGTAAGTAACACAGTTTGTATCATCGTCAGTGGATACCCAAAGCCTGGCCACATAGAAATCCAGTCTATCCCCCATTGTCTCTGATCGTTCGACCAAAGCAGAGATCAGCAATGAATCGTTTTTTCGCTACTCATAAGTGCTCATGAAATTTTGAGTATGAGTAAGTCGACAGTATTGAAATTCAACTATTCTGATTCATTCGTGCTCACTACAACATTGATTTATAAGTACAGGTTGCAATGAGTATGAGTACAACGTTGACATCAAACTCATAACATTCGAAATATGTTTGATTCATACGCCTACTCATTTAGATTCATAAATTTAGAAAAAAATACTTATAATACTCATAAATGATTCCGAGTGATTCGAATCATTAATAAAAATTTACAGTCTTAGTTGTTGTTGCATTTTCAAAAACAGAAGGAAGAAGAATGACAAATACAGCAAGCAAAGCAAACACACAACCTTCTAGTGAGTATTATAGTGTTCGTACGCGAATCCTACTTATTTTGCGATTCTTGTAAATGTTGAGTAAAGGAGAGTAAAGAAATCAACAACATCATTCGTATTGTTAAGAATGAGTACGATGAGTACTTCAAATTGGTATGATATTAAAATAAATATGAATGCGTATATGTGTCAGAAATAATGAGTATCATTCGAATGCTGATCTCTGGTACGTATGCATATACCCACAGGGGGTCAATTTTGTCCGCTCTCTGTACACTTGGATCATAATTGTAGTGCTTGTACGCGAATCATAATTATTTTGTGATTATTGTAAATGTTGAGTCATGGAGAGTTGAAATCAACAACATTATGCGTATTGTTAGGTATGAGTACGATAAATACTTCAAACTTTGAATATGAGTAGTATAAGTATGATATTAAAATAAGTATGAATGCGTATAAGTATCAGAAAATATGAGTATCATTCAAATCTACTCATCTTTTTGAATACTCATTGCTGATCTCTGTTAGGTACCAGCAGCTAGACGGTTATACCATCATCAAATGATATCCAAACGTATCTACGTATCTGGCCACATAACAATCCAGTGTAACCCCCACCCAATATCTCTGATCATTCAACCAAACTCATACGATAGGAATGAAAAATTCAAGGATTAGGCCTCACACTCACCTACTTATTTGGGACAAGAACCTAATCTAGCAAGGACACCAATCTCCTATTTGCGCAAGAGTTATCATGCCGTAGAAACAAAGACCCTTATGGAGTTCTTGCGGACCAAACAGCTTCTATCCTACTTAAGGCCGCTTGACTGTCAACGAAAATAGCGTGCGATCTCCCAATTGGAAGAAACCAGATCGGCTTCCATCTGAAATGGGTACCCAACAACAACGATCTCTGCTTAGAAAACCTTACAGTTTTCATACAATCTATAATGAAATCTGAGATCTCAGTGTCCCCTTAGAAGACCGATGGGGTAGAAGTGGCTGTCTAAACAGTCTTAGGCGACATGTGACATCACAATTCTTCATACAATTTAAAAATATTTCTGAAAAATGGGTGAACCAATAAGACGGTTAGAATTTACCCAAGTTTATCCCTAACTCAGGAACTGTACAGCTAGTGGTTTGACCAAAAATTCTTTCCTTACCAAGGGGAGGAAGGAATTCAGAATGCTGGGACAACCATCCGGTTGTTGCTTACAAAAGTCTGAACCGTACTACGAACCGTCTCAAGGTTGGGCTGAGTGCATTTGTTCATAACTCCGCTAATATTTGAACAGGTAATCCGATGTGTCTTATGCAAGATCTCACGCTGGCAGCTCTTAGCAAAACTTTACACCATCCGGCACAGCCGTATTAACCGGTCCGTAATACTTGTTCCTGTTAGGATGGTAGTCGATTGGTCTCAGGCAAAGTAGCACAATGAGCGAAGTTCTAGCCAATTTGAACATTTATCCCATCGTAGCTCTTTTTACATTTTACCTTCTTCTAAATAATGTCCTCTTACGCTTCATTTTCTTTCTCTTCTTGTTTTTAGGAAAATGCATTTTCAATCATAAAATCTACAACGACAAGCTGCAATTCATGCCCGATCGCTGTACGAATTGCACATGCACCAATGGCACCAGCATTTGTGAGCGCAAGACATGTCCAATACTCGAGTGTTCACCCGAATACCAAGAAATGGATGGTTGTTGTCCGCGCTGCATAACATCCGAAGTGCGTAGCGAATGCATTTACAATGGCATCACCTATCAAAATAATGAAACGTGGAATTTGGGACCCTGTCGTTCGTGTCGTTGTACAGCGGGTAATATTCGCTGCTCGGAAATGCGCTGCCCCGCCATTAAGTGTCGTTCGAATGAGGAGCTCAAAGTTTTGCCGGGAGAATGTTGTCCGAAATGCATAGAGACGGCGGGTACATGCACAGTGTTTGGTGATCCTCATTTCAAAACTTTCGATGGCAAATTTTATAGTTTCCAAGGTTCCTGTAAATATCTATTGGCCTCCGATTGCCGTGATAATACATTTTCCATACGTTTAACAAATGATGCCAGAGGAACAAATACTTCATCGTGGACCAAAACGGTTACTTTGAAAATGAAGGGTTTGCGGGTCAATTTAGGACAAAAGATGAGAGTGAAAGTGAACGGCAGCCGGGTAATGTTGCCTTATAGTCGGGGTATTATAACAAGTATAGAACGCTTAAAGGAGAGTATTATTTTGAAAACGGAAATGGGTCTGAGCATCGAATGGGATGGCAATAATTATTTACAAATTATGGCGGCGGCTACCTACAAGCGGCGTCTGTGTGGCTTGTGTGGCAATTATAATGGTTTGGCTCGAGATGATCTTACCAGCAGGGATGGTGTTAATCATACGGAGGTATGGCGATTTGCCAATTCGTGGAAGGTAGGCGGACCCAAAGCATGTTCACGACGACGTGAGAATATAGCCGTGCAACCATTGTGTAAACAGCGTAAAACTAATGCTATGTGTCGTCCCTTGCGTGTGGCCGAAGTATTTGGCAATTGTAATGATCGTTTGAATCCCAATAATTATATTGATTCGTGTAAAATGGATGTTTGCGAGTGTCCGGATGGCATGTGCCATTGCGATAGTTTTGCTGCCTATGCACGTGAATGCCAACGCTTGGGGGTTGTGCTGCCCGACTGGCGTACAGCCACCAGATGTCCGTATGGCATGTGGAAGCGTGACTTTAATACCACACTCCATCTATTGCAAGGTAATCCCTTCTATGGTGATTTAAGTTTTCTGCGTAAACCCACGAGCACACAGCGTTCACAGCGTAAACACAAGAAAGGACAGCATAATTATAATGAGATCCAAAGGAATTTCATTGACAAGCATGTACCGAAAGTGTTATTAGCTTCCAAATCTCCGGATCGTACACCACCGCCTTTACATTGAAGCCACAGAGTCAACAAGTAGGAAGTAAGGAGAGAAGTAAGTGAAATAGAAAAGCGTTACGGTTTTGTTAACTATACTAACTTTAGTAATTATTCGTAAATATATTCGTAAAAGAGAAATCCATAATAGCTGTAGAACAAATACTTACAACAAGAGAAAATGAAAAGCTAAGCTTAAGGGGGACAATAAGCTTCGAAAGCCGTGTAAACCTTGTTTAAGTCTTTTTTGAATTCATTCACCTCCCTAGCTTAGCTTTTTTTATTTCTTTCAAAGGAAAATATTTTATTTTTCTAATAACCTGATGATTAATAAGAGCATATTGCTTTTGTTTTTGTATATTTTTTTTTTATTTTAATTTGAAATTGTTAAGTTTAGCTTTTTTCTATAACTTAAGCATTTTTCTTTCATTGTCATTGTCCTTAGTTAATATTATCATTTGTATATACTTTCAACAGATATGGCTCTCATTTTCAGTGTTTCATTTATTACAAGAAATTTCCATATTTTAAATATTTTTATAAAAAGCTTGTTTTAAAGCTTAAAAACTTTAAAGTTTTTACATGAATAGCATTCAAAAGAAATCTGAAAAAAACATATTCACAAATTCATATCAATTTTCATTCATTTCTTTCATTATTGATACATAGTTTCCAGAACTTTTTCATTCAATAATCCATACCTATGCATTATAATTCTAAAAGGTTTCAGTTTTATTCCATATGCCGTTCAGAAACATAAAAAATTTTTGAATTTAATTCTTTTTAATAATCAGAGAGGAAACATTGATTCTATAAAAACAATAGATGGCAACCCTATCATTCTAGACTACTGCTATTGTCCATGTGTACACTTGAAATTCTAAAGCGTTTGGATTTTATTCCAAATACTCTTAAAAAGAAAAGAAAATTAATGATCTTAATTCGTTAGAATAATCATAGAGGCAACCCTATCATTCTAGACTGTGTTATAGCCCATGTCTTCACATTCAAATTCCACAGGATTTCAATTTTATTCCAAATACCTTTAAGAAACAAGAAAAAAATTAATGAATTTAATTTTTTAGAATAATCATAGAGGCAACTCTATCATTTTAGACTGTGCTGTTGTCAATACTTACACATTCAAATTCCACAGGATTTCAATTTTATTCTAAATGCCCTTTAATCTTTACATATGATCACAGAAGAAACATTGTTTCTATAAAACATTAGATGGCAACCCTATCATTCTAGACTGTGCTATTGCTCATACGTACACATTCAAAATCCACAGGATTTCAATTTTATTACAAATGCCCTTAAAAAAACAAAAAGTAAAATAAAGTATTTAATTCTTTAGAATAATCATAGAGGCAACCCTACCATTCTAGACTGTGTTATAGCGCATACCTTCACATTCAAATTCCACAAGGTTTAAATTTTATTGCAAATGCCCTTAAAAAATAAAAAAAAATTAATAAGAAAAAATCGTTAGCTGGCAACCCTATTTTTCCAGACTGTGCTGTTGTCCATATGTAGACAGTAAAATCCAAAGTGGTTTGAATTATATTTCAGATTCCCTAAGAAACAAATGAATTTTAAAGAATTGTATGACAGTTGTTGATCCCACTACTAAAGGTCCTGCTGTGCACATTATTTCCACAGCATAATAGTTTATATAGGCAGAATCGTTATGGTTGCCTGCCTAATACCACACCGCTGTCAGCTTACGGATTACATTCCTAAACAGCACGAGATATTTTATCGTATGGCTTTCATAGGGCAAAAGTAGCCATCAAGCCTAGAAAATACGCACGCTTAATCAACTTGTGGCTCATTGTGATCTCAACGTCTTTTATATTCTCTAACACTGGAACCAGTCGGAGTTTCTAACGAAGTCATTTAGTTTCCCAATGTATATTCTTAATAGATCCGGGGAAACTCATGTCCTTGCCAAACATGAGCTGGCCCCACTCTTTTGCAGTTGACCTGTGTTCTTGAACTCGATATTAGTTCTATGAAAATGAGCAGGGGAGTTGGAGTTGGCAGTTTATATAAGAAAAATTCTACTTTCCCCAGTAGTAGTAGCAAAGACAGGAACATCGTAAATGAAGCTAAAACTGAAATCTTAGATAGGCTAATGGCCTGTGAATATACATACTCATATTGTCTTAAAATATTTGCATTTCATTACATCCCACACATTAATATTCCTAATCAAAGCTTTTCACGAATTTCCTAATACAAAATTCTATAAATGAGAGCCCATGTACAATTTATTTTTTTAATTAAAAAAATTAATTAAAATTTACAAAACAAAAGAAAATCAAATGAAAACAATTTGAAATGAAACCTAAAATAGATCTCAATTATATTTAAAATATTATTTTATTTTTATTTTTAATTTTATTTTTAATTTTTATTTTAAGTTTACTTATGTATGGTATCGTATATTTAATTTCTAACTCATTACTCTTCACATACAAACATTTCCATTTACAAAGTAATTTTAAACAGAAATTTCACAAACTAAACCTGAGATTAAAAGACAAGGACAAAGAAAAAGTAGGGCAAAGAGTTTTACCAAAATTGGCTTTGAAACATCAAATAACTCAAATTGCAAAGCGATTCTTAATCCAGCAATTGGTTAAGAGGTTTGTGTTTAATAAGAAAGGCCTACTTGCCCTATGGGGATAAGGGTTTTAAATTATTTCGATTCTACAACTTCTAGACGACGGAATGTAAAGCTCTAAAAAAGAGCGGTGATAGGGGATGTTCCACTCCTGGCACTGAAGACATACTCTTCGAAACTGAGTAGGCAGATGGCAGCCCTCTCATCCCAGAACATAGAAACCACAAACAGGTATAATGAATACAAATTTGTCACTCCTAATGTTCCTTAAGGAAACTAAAAGAATAATAATGCAATGCTCTCAACCTATTCAATGAAAGAATTGGTCAGTTCACACAATCCTTTGTATCGTTGTATTTATTGTATTGTTGGAAGAACATAATGTGTGAAAAAAATGTGTATATGTTTTCATACGATTTTAAAAAGTTGTGTTGGTTTCGGGTTATCAAATTGCTTGAAAGCCACGAAATACGCGATACAGTATAGCATAGAGCGTTCACAAACAAACAAATGTATTCAATACAACATACACAATACAAAGTTGTGTGAATTGCCCAAATATTTGTTGTATAAAAATATGCGAACGCGGGGAAATTTTATTCTAGCATTCACAAGAGAACATTTGTGTTATTTTTACGCATACGGCTTCATCATTCCTATAAAGATATCCAAGAATATCTCTCCATACATACATAGCTGTGCTCATTGGGTTTTGTTTGTTAAATTTCAGCTAGCCTGTATACGATTTCAATTGTCATATTTTACTCACAGTTAGTTCCAACAATACTCGTAATTAGGTTCCGCCGGGTATACCATCTATTGCAGCGTTTTTAGTTGTCGTATTTCAATAAATCTATTAATATCGCTGTTGGATGGAGCAAAAGTCCGCAAGTTGTGCTTTAAATTTTTTGTCCTACTGTTTAATCAGCTTCTTTTAGGCACTTCTCTATTCGAATTTCAATTCTACTATTCATGTGTTATATTACTATGGGATTCCTCATAACATGACCTACCCATCTCCATTTCATATTTGTAATCTCGTTACTGGCTAGTGGCTCCCACTTTTATGTTGGATATTGCATGCCATGAAAACGTTTCTCAAAATCTATCGTTCGGAGTCAACGTTAAACTGTAGGTCCCACCACTCAAGTATAAAATTAAGGCACACGACATGAGTGGTATGAGAAGCTAGGCCGTAATCCTGACTGAAGGATTGTAATGGCCAATTATGTATGTATGTTGCAAAACTGCCAACCACTCTATCCTTCCAGATCTGACAGTGGGAGAGAAAACTCTTAGCTTAGTGTTAAGCAGTTTCTTAGGCTGCTATCCACACCTTATGTAATACTCCAAATGCTAGATTTTCGTTATTTATGCGTTCGTTTTATCCCCGAGTGAGAATTTCTTAGTGTGCCAAATTTTAATGGAGACTATAGGTTGTGACCATTTCTGCGCCTGTATTGCAATTTGCAAATGAAATCTACGTATGTATGTATTTGGCAGGTGGAGTCTTAAGAGTTATGTTCTCTGTGCTAATGTTGGTTTATTCATATGGTCTGGGTTGGTGATTTAATGTTTCTTATGCATAGCTCAGGTTTAGTTCTGAGAAAACTCACTTTTGTTCTTAAGAAAAAATCTATGATTTCGAACTTTTAATCGTGTACTTTATGTTTCTAAAGAGAAAACTGAAACTTATTAAAATCGCAACAATTTGATACACCTCACTAAACTTATTTATTTTTTTATTTTTTACTTCATTTAGCTTTTAAGTAAAATTCTAAAAATAAAATCTAAAAACATTATATTTCATAAAACATAAATAAAAATAATTTAAATTATAATAATAAAATAAAAAACAAAGTTTATTTAAATAAATACCAATTTAAGCCTTAAATTTAAAAAATAAAAATTAAAAATTTTCAAACATTCTCATTGTGGTTAAAAAAATAAAAAATAAAAAACAAAAACAAATACTATTTATATTTATATGTGTATGTGTAATATTAATTAATTTAAAAAATAAAAAAGTTAAACAAATGTCTCTATCTATATATTGTATAATGAATAGTTAAAAATTAAATGTTAAACAAAAAAAAAAAATAAATAAACAAAATAATATTAAAAACAAATAAGAAAAATTATAATAATTTTTATTCTGCACAAACAGTATTTTTTGCTTATATATTAAATTTAATTTAAGGAAATTGTATTTTAATTTATTTCTATTAACTTTAAATTTTAGTTTTGATTTAATTTAAGTTTTAGCCAATATTTTTTTGTTTTATTTTTTCCTATTTCTTTAAATAAAATTTATTTTTTTATTTTACAAAAAAAAAAAAAGAAAAAATTAAAACAATTTTACTACTTACAAGAAAACACACATTTAAATATTAAAAATAAATTTAAATAATTATTAAAAAAAAAATTATGAAAACAAAAAATAAAATATGTAATAAATACAGCCATATTACTTAAAAAAAATAAAACAAAACCAGATTTTTTTTCATATTAAAATTCCATTAAAAATAAAGGAAAATGCATTCAAGGCAAATGAAATTTTATTAAAAATTACATTAAAAATGATGATAATTGCCTTTGCCTTCTTCGATCATATTAAGGCTACTTTATTCATCTCATCAGTCATACTTAAAAGCCTCATCTTTAAATTATAAAATATAAATGAAAATTAAATAAAAAGAAATATTAAAAAATTAAAAATAAATCAAAATGTGTTTTATTTTCAAAAGGAATTCCCTGTTCTTTTTAATGTTATTACCTTACGTAGTTAATTAGTGACATTACACCGCCTTTAGTCAGGTTTACAACCATGTTTCTTACACCAACCATGCTGTGTGTGTTAATTTTGATCATGAGTGGTCATTACAACCCTTCAGTTGGAATTACGACCTAGTATCTCATACTACTTATGTTGTGTATGTTAATTTTGGTGGAGGGAGCTATAGTTCAAAGTGGTCTCCGAACGACAGAGATTTGAGAAACTTTTCATTGTAATTTTGTATTACTCTCAGAGTTTTTGCCAGAAGAGTGCTGAGAGAAAGTTGCCGTAAGAAATATTTTCTAGTATTTCGGTCTGTTCGAGATGTCTGACCTGTGGTTTGAACCGTGGTCTCATGTCTAATAAGCCAACACACTACCTTCTAGACTACGGCTACCACTTACCTACTTAAGCAGTTACATTACGACGCTCTTAGTCAAGTTTAGAACCCAATTTCTCACATCACCCATGTTGCAAGCGTTAATTTCATCCATGAATTCTGGGACCTACTGTTTAACGTCGACGCCGAACAACGGATTTAAGATTTTGTTTACTCCCAGAGTTTTTGCCAGAAGACTGCCGAAAGAATCTTTTTCGTACTGCGAGTTTCGCTATTTTTTGTACAACGTCTGCAACCTTCTTCTTTACATACATTCATACATAATTGACCATTACAACCCTTCAGTAGGATTACGGCCTAGCTTATCACACCACTCATGTTGTGTGCGTTAATTTTATACGTGAGTGGCGGGACCTACAGTTTAACGTCGACACCCTACGACAGCTTTTTGAGAAACTATTATTTTCTATTATTCACTCTCAGAGTTTTTGCCAGAAATCTGCTGAGAGGAAGTCGCCGAAGAAATATTTTTTTTCATATTTCGTTTTGATGTCTGACCCGGGGTTTGAACTCGGGCCTTACGTCTAATAAGCCAACACACTACCTACTAGACTACGGCGAGTGGCGGGTCTTACAACTTACAATCGACTCGGAGCGACAGATTTTTGGAACTGAAACTTTTCATGGGAATTTTATTTACCAGAAATATGCTGACAGGAAGTCACCGAAAAAATTTTTTCATATTTCGTTTTGTTGGAGCCAGCACACTACCCACTAGGACTACCGGCGACTTTCTCATTTACCGCCTACAAAAATTCTCTCAGTTTCATTTCCTTGTCTACAAGAAAAAATATAAGAAAAGGCAAAATTCTAAATTCCCCCCATACCTACTTTGAAAGTAGACTATAAAAATAAATACGAACACTCACCCCATTAACACTGATTACTCACACATGTCACCCTTGTCCTGTCACTTACGCGTACATACTTGCATTGCAGCGTATGATTAATGGCAGTTAAAAACAAACAACAACAACAACAACAAAAGAGTTTTACCTTCAACCACTCACTATAATTGACTGAAGCACACATAAAGTTCTATGTTTATATTAAACTTTTCATACTACCTACGCACTTTTTTGTCACAGTGAAAATTGCAAGTAAAAAACATTATTTTTTTAGGTGCTCCCTTCTAATTTATGATGGACATAAATATTGTAAATGCGATTCAATCACAATACAATCACAAACAAAAACAAAAACATAAAACCGCAAAACTAGCAATAATAACAACTAAAAATTAAATGGAGAGAAATAAAAAGGGAAAAACAACAATAAACATATTGCAAACATGAACAATACTCTATTAAAAGTTACAAATACAAACAGAAACAAAGATACACACACACAGCACAGAGAATGAGAACAACAGTAATGCGAAATAAAAACAACTCCAATGTAAAAAGCAATAAAAAAAACAGCAACAAACAATTATTTTTTACAGCACTTAAGTTATTTGTAAACTTTAGTTGGTTTTCATTATTATTGAGGCTTGCAACCAAAACAAAAAAAAGCAACCAACGAAAAAAGTACAACAATTAACACTGTGCACTAAGCAAAGGGTTATCCACTTATAGGTTTTAAAATAAAAACACACAGAAGTCTTTGAAGTAAACTTTTCTTTCATTATAATGCTTGACTATGACATTTAAATGATCGTCTCTGGATTGCTTGCAGCAGAGATCAACAATGAGTATTGAGTAAAAGATAAGTAGATTCGAATCATATTCATAATTTGTGATACTTATACGCACTCATAACTATTTTAATATCATGCTCATACTACTCATATTCAAAGTTTGAAATACTCATCGTACTCATACTTAACAATACGCATGATGTTGTTGATTGCGACTCTCCTTTACTCAACATTTACAAAAATCACAAAATAAGTATGATTTGCGTACAAACACTACAATACTCACTAGAAGGTTGTGTGTTTCCTTTGCTTGCTGTCTTTGTCTTTTTCTTTCTTTTCATTTTGTAAATGCTACAACAACTAAGACTGTAAATTTCGATGAATGATTCGAATTACTCGAATCATTTATGAGTATTATAAGTATTTCTCTAAATTTATAAATCTAAATGAGTAGGCATATGAATCAAACATATTTCGAATGTTATGAGTTTGATACTCATTGCATCCCGCACTTATAAATCAATGTTGTAGTGAGCACGAATGAATCAAAGTACAGTTAAATTTCAATACTGTTGACTCACTTATACTCGAAATTCCATGAGTGCTTATGAGTAGCGAAAAAACGATTAATTGCTGATCTCTGGTATGCAGCATTCGATCTTTTTGAGGTTAAGTAAGGTCAAAGGTCATTTTATATGGACTATCCCTATAAAGTTTCTTCCAATTCTGTTGCCCTGCAGAAATTCAGGATTTGGTTCAGTGTCAGTAAGGATAACTTCCTGCCTAGTATTTGATGCGCTCCCAAATCTGATCTTTAATGTTTCTCCAAATCAGAGAGTCCACATATTAGTTGGAGTCGATCACTAGCCTCAACAAGAGCCTTTCTAGTCTGCAGTTCTTAGTTCAAACTACTACTATTTGCCTTAGACTACTTGTGGATGGACTGAGGACTCAGATACCTTCTTATTGCAGTTGCCCAACAATAGTTGTCTCCAACCCATTTAACATATGAAGAGTTGCAGCCTTTCTCTCCATTTTCCCTTTCGTCTGGTATACATCAACAAACATCTCTTCACTCTTCACTGAAAGGTTGTGTCCTTATTAGCTGAGTGAAGTGCTCTTTGATAGCTCATCTGTCTGCTGATTGCTGTGCTCTCACCCGACCTAGCAGGGGGTGACTACATTTCCTCTCGCCCAACTGATTCAGATGAGAGTCCTCTGCTGTCCGCAAGAAAATCCCAAACTATCAGAGAGCCCGTATAGGAACTTGTCTTTCAGATAGTAATGTTTTGTTTCGTCCCTTTTACACTTCCAGTTCGAGTTAAACTGAGCACTTCCATCGAAGGCGAAGAGTTTTGCTTGAAAGATAGCCGCAAGTTTTTTCATAGATTTCGTATATTATGCTCCAGAGTTAGGGAATAATCCGCATAAACACGGTCTTTGAAGAGTAGTCCTAAGAAAAAAAAACTAATGGCGTTGAATAGCATGATCTTGGTTGCCAACTGACGTTGCCCAAATATGAAAATCCTTCTAAAGGAGATTTCTCATGCAATTAAACCAAAGTTAATCTATTTGTGTGGTTTGTTGCACGTTCTTCTTGAAACTATACATCTTTCAGTGTCGAACATTGAGAAGGTTCTGGCATATAAGGATTACGCACTGATAGGTCTTATTAAACCAAAATTAGTCTGCTTGTGTGATTTTTGGAACCTTCTTCGTAAAACTTTACACCGTCCAGTACTACTAGATGCGAAACATTGAGAGAGTTCTGGAATATAAGGATTACTCAATGACAGGCTTTATTGCCTTTAAAGGATGTTTTCAACAATGTCCTTACAGTGGCTGTTGTCAGAGCCTCTCAATGCAATGGTATCCTTACAGGGGATTGATATTCAAGTTAAACTGAATTCTCTCCAGCAATTTTAAAGAAAGGTTTAACTTCGTAGACAGCAGGAAGATACGAACAATATTGCTAGTTATCCTGGCCTGTTATGCTAAGTTCCATAGCCCTTCTATTAAAAGACAAGCAATAGGCCTGGCACATCCTCATATGGCTCTTGCAGAAATTATGCGTCTGAGGAGGAAAAGGTGATGTTTCATCTTTTGAAGAGCTTTTGCATTAAGTAGAGGAAAGTTATTTCAATGGAAAGATTTATTTTGGAGGCAACGTGTGTGGTATCACATGAGTCCTAAGATCTAGTCTAAGACGGAGCTTTTCTTTCAAGAAGGTGTCCTCCAGTTAAACTAATGCTAATGCACAAACACAACAGCACAAAAACAGCGACCCCTAAATGCATACCCCTATGTTAAACAAGAACCCCAGAAGCTACAACAATACCGGTAGCATGTGTTAAATAATTATTGTTGTAATATGTACTGTACACATGCACATGTGTATATGTATGTATACATATGTGTATGTAAGTAAGTAATATTAAAACAAAGGCACAAAAATTCTACTCAGTTTTGTTTTTTTTTTTGGTGAGTTTGCTAGTAAAAGGGTGTGAGTAGTTTAATGGGCTCATAAAATCAAAACAAAGCTAAATATGAGCAACAACAAAAACAATAACAATAAATTATTACATGAACATTGGCAAAGAATTATTATGGGAAGCAGCTAGACAACGCAAAAACACACAAATTAAATACGTATGTATGTACGTTTGAAAGGGAATACAATTATTTTTACGATGCATGTGCATACAATAATTATAATAACAACGACAACATAAACAATAATAATAACGACGACAACAACAACAATTGATTTTATTATTTAAGCTTTTGCTGCCAATATTACCTGCATGCATTAATGTGTTGAGTATTCTATTGTGTTGTGTTGTATTAAGTTTTTATTGAATATTGCTTGCCATTTGTACAGACATTAATGTGTCAAGACAATATTAAAATGACAACTTATAATGGCCTGTGAGACAAACACATACATACGTACGTACATATGTATGCAAAAAAAAAATTATTAAAAAAATAAAATAAACAATCAGCAATGAAACTAAAATAAATGACATCAATTGCAACAACAACAACATTAGTTATAATAATAACAACAATAACAACAAACACTTCATATTTAACATGTAAATCACGTATGCAAGTATTTGAAAAATATGAGATATTATTTGCAAGGATGGGAAGTAAGATTTTTATTTATAAGCGTAGACATGAACCGTATCGCCATTATTAGGACACATACATACATATATACATTTATATCAGAGATCAGCAATGAATCGTTTTTTCACTACTCATAAGTACTTATGAAATTTTGTGTATGAGTGAGTCAACAGTATTGAAATTCAACTGTACTCTGATTCATTTGTACTCACTACAACATTGATTTATAAGTACAGGTTGCAAAGAGTATGAGTACTATGTTGACATCAAACTCATAACATTCGAAATATGTTTGATTCATACGCCTACACATTCAGATTCATAAATTTAGAAAAATACTTATAATACTCATAAATGATTCGAATGATTCGAATGTTGAGTAAAGGACTGTCAAAATTAATAACATCATGCGTATTGTTAAGTATGAGTACGATGAGTACTTCGAACTTTGAATATGAGTAGTATGAGTATGATATTAAACTAAGTGTGAATGCTTATAAGTATCAGAAATTATGAGTATGATTCGAATCCACTCATACTCATTTCTAATCTCTGATATATATGTACATAATTAGTCACTACTGCCCTTCAGTCAGGATTACAACCTAGCTTCTCTTGCCACTTATGTTGTGTGTGTTAATTTTATCCATAAGTGGGATTATTGAGGAACTTTTCATGGCAATTTTTTTATTTACTCAAAGAGTTTTTGCACAGAAATCTGCTGAGAGGAAGTCGACGAAGAAATGAAGAAGAAGAGAAAGTCCTATTAGAAAGTCCTAGTAGAAAGTCTCTTACAGATGCAATAGTCACCCATTGAACAACATCCAAATAGTGTTTGAACTCAAGAACATCGGTTTCTAGAACATGCCAGCAGAATTATTAAAATATGACGAGAAACCTCATGTTGAAGCTCTGATACTTATAATCGGAAGAGCTGGAGCAGAAAAATGTATCACCAGCAACTGGAACGAGGTAGTCGCCGTAGTGTAGTAGGTCCCACCACTCAAGTATAACATTAAGGCACACAGCATGAGTGATGTGAGAAGCTAGGCCGTAATCTTGACTGAGGGGTTGTAATGGCCAATTATGTATGTATGTATGTAACTGGAACGAGGCAATGAAACACATGCTAAGGCATTGCAACAACTGGAACGAGGCAGTAATAATGATAATGCCAGTGAAAGATATGCTAAGGCATTGCTGTTACTGTAGATTAATCACTTGATTGTTTATTAATTGATCGTCTTATCCATCCCTGGTTTATTTTTTCAAGTGAACAAGTTGCATAGAGAGAAAGAGAGAGACTAAAAAGTTTTTATATGATCCTACTAACACACTCTATTAGAGTTGCAGCAGACAGCGAGACAGACACGTTCAAGCGATTCTCATACAACAAATGGTCAATCAATTCGTAAATACCGTCATAATATAAGCAAGTAATAGAATTAGAAACACTTGAGGGCGAATTTATTATGCTCTACAGCAGTATTTTTACAAGTAGGGAGCTACAGAGAGTTTCAAGTTTGAATTTTATTTTTGGAAACCTTTATTGGCAGATTATTTCTGCCAAATGTCCCTTAAGTGCAGACGACTTATGCATTTCAATTGTGGGAGTTGAGCTACACGCTGGGCTGTAAATATAAACAACGCCTAACAAGAAACGAGTAATACATCGATAGATATGGATAGGGGAGACTATGCAACAGGCAGTCGCCGTGGCCTAGTAGGTAGTGTGTCGGCTTATTAGACGAAAGGCCCGAGTTCGAATCCCAGGTCAGACATCAAAACGAAAATATGAAAATATTTCTTCGGCGACTTCCTCTCAGCAGATTTCTGGCAAAAACTCTGAGAGTAAAAATTGCCATGAAAAGCTTCTCAAAAATCTGTTGTTCGGACTCGACTTTAACTGTAGGTCCCGCTACTCATGTATAAAATTAACACACACAACACGAGTGGTGTGAGAAGCTAGGGCGTTGTACAATGGGTCAATTCGACCTCCGGGTACTGTATTTGTCACAGTTGACAAGTACACGTCCTCCAACCTAAACTAACCTAACCTACATACATATGTCCTCAGCGCCGCTTTAATGATTTTTGGTATCCCAATATTCACAGGATTCTGCAAGAGTTAATGGCAGATAAAACATATCTAAATAACGACAGACTCCATCCTAGGCCATCAAACCTAACCAACTATCTGTAAGCATTCGAATATTAGTTTTTTATGGAGCGATTGAGTTATCACAAACTATTTACTGAGAAAAAAAAGTCATCAACATAATTATCCCATGCATTATTGCAACTGGCGTTGTTTCTAGAAAATGACAGATGGCAACTCTGTAATTCTAGAAGTTGCTACAGTTAACCTATCATACTAGAACTTGGTACGGTAGAGCTATCACCTTCATAGCTAGAGAATCTTGATTTATGAAAACGAAACGAGAAGAAAGAAATCGTATAAGAAAGTGGGGGAGATACTTTGTGACAGCCATAAGCTCCTTAAGTATTCTTTCTCTTGCTGGCAACAGTATCCCCTTAGACCAGAATAAAAGTTCATCGCATTGATTTTGTGCACCTAAAACGTGTGTAACATTTTAAGTTTGCAAAATAAAAATTCCCCAACCCAGACAGCAATAGGTACAAGCAGAAGAGGAAGAGAGAGAGAGAGGGAGAGCTAGAGCTTAGTTATAATATTTCATTTCAAATTCATATTTAATTGAAAAGGTCAAGAGTGTAACTTAAACGAGTATATAGAGAGAGACTAGCCAAGACAAGACAAGACAAGATTGACATGTGACAGGCTTCTATCGTAAAAGTGTCAATCGTTCTACGGTCATGAAAAACATAAGCTTTATACTGCTTTAACAGTACCAGGAAGTATTTGTAAATAAAAACAAAAAACAAAAACATGGCAAAAAACACAAAGAAAAATTACTAACTTATGACAGTTGTTTATATTTTGAACTTCTCGCTCGCTCTCTCTCTCTCTCTCTCTCTCACTACATATTCCATGCAATGCTAGGCTACCGTTGTTTATGCGTACATGAAGGCTCGTAAGTTTTCCGAATGAATGTTTCTTTGAATTTCATTATTATTCGTTTGATTTGTTTTGTATTGTTTTGTTCGCTCTCTCTCTCTCTCTGTGTGGCGTTGGTAGTTGGTAAGTTGATTTCGATATGCCCAAGAAAATTATTTACGCCCAAATTTGGCAATCACTGGCGCCACTAATACAATGCTTAGACATTTGCCCCGCTACGTTTATAGTCGTATTTATGTATTTAGGCGCGTGTGTGTGTGTCTTCTTCATTGTACACAAGTACATCAATTTATTTGTATGCTTATGGCAGAAAGTTTCCATAGCCAATATAATACACTTGTAAGCCATGTACGGTACTGTAACACGGTTTGAGTTTGCATGTATGTGTGTCATATAAATCGTATCATAACGCATCAATTTTATAGTGTATCGTAGGGTATGGTATGTCATATTATCGTATGTTATTGTACGAGAATACATATACTCGTTGTATTAACGCCAATTAAGTTTGTCTTCAATTTATTTAATAATGGAATGGGTATTGGCATACGTTTCATACTTTTTTCCATTTCTTTCCTTCTTTTATTTTTTTTGTACAATTTAAACGATAAAAACAATAACAATAACAGAAGTAGAAGAACAACAGCAGTTTAACAACATTTAACATCAATAAGATTTTCTATGCTCGAAGGAGGCATGTATGATGATGACTTTTGTCAACCTGTGTATTGCTAATAACGGGTTATTTTTTTATTCAACAACTGTTCTGTCAATTAGTAAGCACTGTGATAATTATAACCGAGTATTAGAACCGCAATCACTTGATTTTGCTCTACAGCAGTATATTAAATAGTAAATGAAGAGAGTTTGAGTTGCATTTTTTATCAGTCTGATTAATGCACTAGAGCCCAATCTTGCACTGTACCTCTGAAGCCAATATGTGACAGATGCTAGCAATATCCGCTGCTTTTCGATTGCATACAGAAATCAAGTTTTTCTAGTTATACAAGCCGGTGAGAGGTCTACTGTACCAGGTTCTAGGATAATAAGCGGACTATAGCAAGTTCTAGAATAATAGAGTTGCCATCTCTCATTTTCCTAGGAACAACGCTAGCTGTAATGATGCATTGTATAATTGTGTTTACGAGTTTTTTCATCTTCCTTATGATGTTCCAAATTGATATTATACTGCCACAAGAAATTAGGGGTCAGATGGCTTTGTGGATGAATTATGATGAGTATGTTATATAAAACCTTTATCATGTGATTCGAAGAAAGACCCTCGACACTGATTAAATAAATAAATGTCACAATGTGGTCAAAGTCGCCGTAGTCTAGTAGGTAGTGTGTTCGCTTATTAGACGTAAAGCCCGGGTTCGAGCCCCAGGTCAGACATCAAAATAAAAATATTTCTTAGGCAACTTCCTCTCAGCAGATTTCTGGCAAAAAGTCTGATAGTAAATAAACCTCCTATGAAAAAAGTTTCTCAAAAACTGTCGTTCGGAGTCGACGTTAAACTGTAAGTCCCGCCACTCAAGTATAAAATTAAGGCACACAACATCAGTGGTGTGAGAAGCTAGGCCATAATCCTGACTGAAGGGTTGTAATGGTTAATTATGTATGTATGTAATGTGGTCAATTTGGTTTTCACAATGCCTATCGTAGGACATCCACTTCACCTTTTTCCTGTGTTGGAAAAACAGAGTCCCATGCAACTTAATTTATTGACTCTCACATTCCGAGAAGGAGTTCATCTTCCTTCGATCGATTCTTATACGTTGAAATTTTAAGTAGCGACCAGTAATCCCTACTATCGTGCTTACATTGTCCTCTATCGAATGAATTGTAAAAATCATCAATCACAGAGCGATCAATCACAGTATCAATCAGCATCAATCCTCACTAAACAGTATTTTGTAGGGATATATTAAGTCTCTTGTCTACAGAGACAAGCCAGTAACAATTTTAGCAATGGAAGACAACATTACAGCTGCCATGGGTAAGACATCTGACAAAATGTTGGAAAATATAGTACCAAGTTGAGTGGATCACCTAAGTACAGCGTAGTCCTGGTTAATATTTAAATGGAAAAATCCTTAAAAAGAAAATGGCAGGTCTTTATTTATCGCCTCATTTATATATTTCATTCACTGTAGCAATTTTTCTCTGTTTCTTTTTTTTAATTTTCAGAAGCCTAAATGTTTAAAACAATCACCCGTTACTTGACTTGACTTGAATGAGTGGCTGACTGGCTATATAACTCAGTTGTCGTTTAAATGACGATATAGTTAGGGTTACCACCACCTGAATAAGGGAAACTACAGGCAAAATATGAGAATATTGGTACCATGAATTACTCTTACAAGTCATTGCTTTTGGTCAAAACCCAAAAATTGGCGACGTCCTGTAGTGGTGTATATGTTGAATCTAGAATAAAATTGTCATTAAAATTAAAGAGGCTTCAATTCCTTTTCAAACTTCTATTTATCCGGAACAAACTGCTTGACCCTTGAACCCCAGGACAGCATAGGAAGGTTTGTTGTATATTGAGTAAATAAATAGCACAAACTATGTATCAGATCAATGTGTTTTCACCGAAAAAATTATTTCAAGGCAATGACAAATGGTAACTCTGTTATTCTAGAGTATACTGCAGTAATAAAACAGAAGCAAAATAAAGAAGAAATAATAAATAGAAATTAAAAATCCAAGTGCTGCCTAACCGAATACCCTACCACTAGACCGTTAAAGGATGGTTATGGTATAGGCGTTGGTGTTAAAATTCTTTTAGTCTGTGTGTAATTAAACTAACCACCAAGTAATGAGATCACATAATTAAAACAACCTTGGCAACCCTATAGTCTTCTTAAATATTGTATTTCGAAAATGTATTACAAGGAATAAAATTAAAAGCGCCTCTAAAGAAAGAAAAAAGAATTCTTAAAGAAAAACGTCCCCATTGAGCATTTCTGTTGCATCCATCGATCTCTTCTGCAATCGTCATACGTAATCATTATTTTGTAAAACGTACGCAGCATTACTTGAGTTAATTTTTTTGCGTTGCTTTAAATCAAATCAATGGCAAAAAGTAAAGAATCTTTCAAAGATTGTCTGGTAGAATTGGCACGAGTCAATCTTGTGCGCCTTCAATAAGTACGCGTGCAAAACGTTTGAATTCATTTAGATTTCAAGAACAACAACAACAAAAAAGCAAGAAAAAAACAAGAAACGCACTTAGAAAGACACATGATGCCGCATGGAACGCACATATCGTCTGATGTTTCTTTTATTTTTTTGTTGTTGTTATTTTGCAATGTATTCACTTATGTCCATATTTGTATTGTGCCATAAATTAATTCACTTTTCACTCACGTCTCATGTCAGATATTCTTTAAATACTCTGTACTACAACAATATAGTTAAACGTTCCGTTCAAATCAAACCAAACAACTGCCACATGATGAACATCATTGCTTATGAAATCGCGCTGTATTTACTAAACAGCAAAGCAGTGTAGTAAACTAAACATCTGAGATGTTGAGAAATGCTTTTTTTGTGGCAAATAAAATGATTATAAACCATTGAGATTCGTTACGCTACCATCTATCGGAATTTTTTGTTGATTTTGATTTCATTAAGCCAGACTGGCTCATTACAAAGATATGATTACGGATAGGTTCCCTGGCTTTCAGTGTAGTTACTGCATTGCTTTGTTCTGCAGTTATTGCATGTACAGCCATTTGTCATTTCGAGTTCATTTCTTTAAGCCATCGAATCGGCCTGTTGTAGGCCCACCAATAAAAAATACTAACCATTCCTGGGAAATCCGCATCGCAACAGATGCACGATTAATGTGCTATCATATCTATCATCCTACTCAGTTCTATCTTATCCAGAATTTTGCCTACTATATGGCTATTCGATGGTCTTACAACCGATGGTCTTTTTGTGCAATGTCTTTTAAGCCCTTATCTGTAAAATAATTTCCAGAGGTCCAATAAGCCTTTGGATGTTCCAACTTCACCTCATCCAGCTAAGTATGTTTAATAGATTAGTCTTCTATTCATTTTTGCAACCTCCTTGGTGGTCGGACAATCAAATAATACGCATCGTATCTGACCTAGAAAAAGTCGATAATACCCTTCTTACAGTTCTAAACAGTCCTAGACCATATATACCATCTATGTTCGACGAGCATACACCTTTCGGATCGCACGTATTCCTGTGGTTTCGTAGACGACGCAAGTATAGTCGAATTTCTGGTTATACAATAGAGACACCCAGTCTAAGCACGACCGTGTAACAACTAACCTCTACAGGCAGCTGTGCCAGAGTTGTGCGTAATCATGTTTGCCGATCCAATTCAATGGAATTGTTTTAATTGGTCACTACAACCCTTCAGTTAGGTTTACAACCTAGCTTCTCACGCCATCCATGTTGTTTGTTACTCCTAAGTGGCGAAACCTACAGGTTTGAAGATATTTCTTTTCATATATAGTTTTTTCAAGATGTCTGAGCCGGGAGTTGAACCAAGCTTTCCTCTTGTCACGTAGTTTGTTGACTAGACTATAACGACTTCATAATCTCATCATTATGAGCATATTCTTGCCCGTATTATATGTGCTATAACTAGTTCCATAGCCTTAAGTCGCCTTAATCTGGTAAATAGTGTGTTGGCTTATTGAACATGAGGCCACGGTTCAAACCCCAGTTCAGACATCCACAACAAAAATCTTAGCAGATTTCTGGCAAAAATTATGTGAGTAAATAAAATGAGTATAAGTACAACGTTGACATCAAACTCATAACATTCGAAATAAGTTTGATTCATACCCCTACACATTCGGATTCATAAATTTAGAAAAATACTTATAATACTCATTAATGATTCGAATCATTCATCAAAATTTACAGTCTTAGTTGTTGTTGGATTTACAAAAAAAAAAGAAGAAAGAAATAGGCAAAGCTAGTGAGCTAGTGAGTATTGTAGTGTTCGTAAGCGAATCATACTTATTTTGCGTATTGTTAAGTATAAGTACGATGAGTACTTTAAGCTTTGAATATGAGCAGTATGAGTATGATATTAAAATAAGTATGAATGCATATAAGTATCAGAAATTATGAGTATGATTCAAATCTACTCATCTCTTTTAATAGTCATTGCTGATCTCTGATCCGGACTAAAGAGTTGTAATGACCAATTAAGTTTGTATGTAGTCCCTTAGTCTCAAGCCAAAAAGATCGGAGGAGAACCGTCATACCACATCCGTAACTCAATTTCCTGTATGCCACCTTTTCTTACACTTTCTATATCCGATAGAGAACTTCTTCACCTTCAGCTCTCTTATAAAGGGTGTTTTTTTATAGAGGTATAGAACTTTAAGTTGCAATAAAACAACGATGGATTATTCGATTGACATGAATTTTATTTATCCGAAAGATAATCTTGTGGCATTACATTTTAAATATGATTTCTGGCATATGACCGCCAAGGCTGGCGCGATTGTAGTCCAATCTGGACGTCCAATTTTCGATGACTTTTTCCAACATTTGTGGCCGTATATCGGCAATAACACGGCGAATGTTGCCTTCCAAATGGTCAAGCATTTGTGGCTTTACCGCATAGACCAATGACTTTACACAGCCCCACAGAAAGTAGTCTAGCGGTGTTAAATCACAAGATCTTGGAGGCCATTTCACAGGTCCAAAATGTGAAATTAGGCGGTCACCAAACGTGTCTTTCAATAAATCTATTGTGGCACGAGCTGTGTGACATGTTGCGCCGTCTTGTTGAAACCACATCTCCTGGACATCATGGTTATTCAATTCAGGAATGAAAAAGTTAGTAATCATGGCTCTATACCGATCACCATTGACTGTAACGTTCTTCCTCAATGCTACGCTCTACAGCAGCAATAGCTTCTTCTGTACGCACCGTACAGCGTCTCTGGGAATGCGAGTTATCAATAAGAGTAAACGTGGTGCGAAAACGTTCCATGGTTAATCGAATTAACTGCTCTGATGGACGATTTTGTCGACGATAAAATGGACCTAGTGCGCGATACGTTTTCCACACAAAACCATTATTTTCGAAATAAAATTGCACTATTTGCAAGCGTTGTTCAGGCGTGAGTCTATTCATGTTGAATTGCCAAACCAAACTGAGAATAAATCACTTGACAGCTGTTAAATCGGTCGCCATCTTGAAAAGTAATGCCAACTTAAAGTTCTATACCTCTATAAAAAACACACTTTATATAATCGTTCTGATAGCGTGAGTTTACTAAACTCTTGGTTTACATTCCAAGAGTTAAGATTTCAGCCTCATTAATAACTTTCGAAACAGGAAAACAAAGAAAACTTAAGAGCACCTTCTCCATCACTGCATCTCAATAAAAAAAACTATTTGGAAGACACCTGGTTAATTTGAAGTTTAAGGCGCACGGTTTAATATTTCTGACCCCAATTCAACTCCGCATAAAGCGTACAAAACTTCAATGTTTTTTCTTCAGTAGAATGTATGGTATTAAGAACTACAAGTCCTCTGCTATTTTTTTTATCAAATAAATCCAAACATTTTGACAAGAACTATTAACTTGGCTAGGCTACTTGCCGTATTTGTTACTTACGACACATACATTTTCAATTACAAAAAAAAAACCTCAAACTTTTGAAACAAAGCCAAGTAAAAACAAAACAGTACGACTTCATTGTTTACTGTATGAAATAATTTTCGTAAAATTAATTTAAATTTCTTTCACTCAATTAAACAATTAATCCTTGAACTTACAGCTGACAACTCCATAAAAACAAGGACTCTTCATAAAGGCACTGTATGGACATGCATGGCAATGCCAATATAAGTATAGTAGCCAGTAAGTAACTGTAAACGATGTAAGCAGCAGTAAAACAGTCTATACGATTTTATTACCCCAATTGTATACAGGGATTGGAATTGAATGGAGAGCCTTTTTGTAAAATACTTTAAGTCTCAACAATTGTTTTGCCAAAATAACAACAATAAATCACATCTATTACTTGAATTTGTTGTTATTTTTTTTATTATATTCTATTACATTAAGACGAGAATTTATACTCCTACAATCATGTAAACAGTGAAGAGTTTATGTATGAAGTAATAACTTGTCTACTTGCCTAACCCTCTTGCTTTACAGGATAAAATTACTTGGCAACAAGGATGTAAGAACGTTGGATGACCAACGACAACATTTTTTTATTTTACATCAAATCTCTATTTCCCTTCCCTCCTTTTCTTCTGTAATTTTTACTTGTGGAAAGTAGTTGCTGAAACAAGAAGACCAATTGGTGACAAATTCCAATTGAATTGTAGAGAATTATGAGAGGAAAGAGACAATATTTTATCATTACGAAGCGAAGGACCAACACATTTATTACACAGTAATAAAGACCATACAGCCATGAAAAAAATGTTAGTGAAAGTGTCAGGGAGAATAATATTATTTTCTAACACAAGGGCGCTTGAACATTTCTAATTGGGTTAATTAAAGGGGGATTTTATTCTATTAAGCTTTCTCCGGGGTTTGTACTTGGGATGCTAGAGCTTGTAGTTGAGTACTTTAATCACTACACAATGCAAAACCCAAAAGTAGGCGGAAAGGGGGGAAACATATGCTGAAAAGTAATTCAAAAGTAAAGTAATAATAGCACGAGAACAATTTAGCTCAGCTTTAGTTAAAATCATTTCTAACCCAAGATTTTGCATCCAAAATCTTGAGATCCATAACTTTTAGGTCAAAAATCATTACTGCCAAAAGCTCTACCGCAAAACTCTTCATATTCAAGACCTTAACAACTAAGATCTTCAGGCCTAACATCGTTAAATTCAGCATCTTCAGATCCAAACTCTTTAGAGTACAGAACCCCAACCCTACTGGATAAGCTTCGAAATTATTCGAAATTCGAAAGTACATTCGCGGGTTTGAATATTTCTGTTCGAATTGAAGGTCTTTGAGTATGATGTATTACTGCAGCAGGTAAGATCTAAGATTTTAAGATCTAAGATCATTAAATTCAAGACCTTTAGATCCAAGCTCTTTAAAGCACAAATCCCCAAGCTTACTGCATGAGTTTAGAAAATTATTCGAAATTTAAAAGCTGATTTGCTGGATTGAATGTTTTGTGTTCGATTCGCAGGTCTTTGAGTGTGGTGAATTACTGCATTAAGTACTACAATTATAGGATTGCCATCCCTGATTTTGTAATAGTTAGTTGCCTTAAGGATGAATTTCGAAAATTATTCGAAATTCGAAAGCAGATTTGCAGGATTAAATGTCTGTGTTCGATTTGCAAGTTTTTGAGTATGGTGAATTATGTACTACAGAAAGTATTAGAATAATAGAGTCGTCATCCTTCCATTGTTGTAATAGTCATTAAGTCCTACTCTTTCCGAAGAGCCAGAGAAAAAATTTGCCTTAAGGATGAGTTTCGAAAATTATTCGAAATTCGAAAGTAGATTTGCAGGATTGAATGTCAGTGTTCGAATTGCAGGTCTTTGAGTGTGGTAGCTTATTGCAGCTGGTACTAGAATTATAGGGTTGCCATTTCTAAATTGTGTAATAGTCATTAAGTCCTACTCTTTCCAAAGAGGCAAAGAGAAAGTTGCCTTAAGTATGAGTTTCGAAAATTATTCGAAATGCGAAAGTACATTCGCGGAACTCAGTATCCCTGTTCGAATTGCAGGTCTTTGAGTGTGGTGAATTACTGCAGTAAGTTTTAGAATAATAGAGTGGCCATCCCTTGATTGTGTAATAGTAATTAAGCCCTACTTCGTCACAAGGGCCAAAAGGAAAGTTGCCTCCTAAGGCATTTGTTGTTTATGTTGTCGCCCCTGAAGCTTCAGTTATCGGGGAATGATAACTGATCTACCTCGTCACTAAGTTACCGTATAACTGAGAAACTATTTCTTCCCCTATTCTATCACCACGTTTTCCTTAAAGAGTGAAAGAGAGAGATTGAGGATAGTGAAGGTGCTAAGAAGATTCGAAATGGGGAAGAGGTAGGAAGGGGAGGATATAAAAGATTTTCTTTAAAACTGATGTGCAAAGTACCTTTTTTTGTGTACAGCTTCTGTGCCATCCTTACATTTTCGAGTGTCCAACAATGGACAAACAAATAAATTTTATTGCTTCGATGTCCTTCTAAAGACAAAGAGACAGACAATAAAAAACAAATCTAATATGACTTATGACTTGTGGTTAATAATTGAAAACAAACGCTTACAAAAAGGAGAGAATAAAAAATGAAAAATTTAAATGACCTCTCGGTTCGTTTCTTTTTAAGGAAAATGGAAAATAGAAAAAACAACGCCAATAGCAAACAAATAGTGGGTGTTTGAATAATTTTAAACAATTTTCAACTTTTCATTCCTTTTTTCTTTTCTTCTTCCATCACTTTCGGCATTCGCTTAAGACCAGACATGAAAGGAACTTCATCACACAACATTAAAGGAAAGGATATTGAATGGGATAGTGAATCATAAACATTTATTGTGTTTATGGTTTAACATAAATTATGGTGGTAGAATAGGACACAAAACCCACACATAAAAAAAGATATATTTTGTGGTTACTTATTATATATGCAAATATAAGAAGAGAGATAACAAGATAGAAAATTTCATTTGGCTAAAGGCGACTTTCTGATACGCTATATTTTTGGCAAGAGGTTGTTGAAACAAGAAGACCAATTGGTGACAAATTCCTATTGAATTGAAGAGAATTAAAGAGAGGAAAGAGACAATATTTTATCATTACGAAGCGAAGAACCAATACATTTATTACACTGTAATAAAGATCATACAGCCATGAAAAAATGTTAGTTCAACCCGTCAAGGGTGGCAGATTCTTTTCGCACACGGAGATATATGCCATACATACTCTACATACATATTTCCAAGACCAACTGACAATGTTGCTTTCTAAGCGCTTCAGTGGAAACCTCTAGCAAGTGACTGACGTGTTGGCTTTGTAATATATAGAAGCAGCAATCTGTGCTGATTCTTTATTTAATTTTTATTTAAATGGAGGATATAGGAAGTATAAGACTCTTACTTGGACGATACATACATACATAATTGGCCATTACAACCCTTCAGTCAGGGTTACAACCTAGCTTCTCATACCACTTATGTTGTGTGTGTTAATTTTTATACATGAGTGGCGGAATCTAAAGTTTAAAGTCGATTCCGAACGATAGATTTTTGAGAAACTTTTCATGGCAATTTTATTTCAACACTCAGAGTTTTTGCCAGAAATATGCTGCGATGTAGTTGCCGAAAGAAATATTTGTTTTCATACTTTGGCTTGCCTGAGATGTCAAAGCTGGGGATTGAACCGTGACCTCATGCCTTGATAAGCCAACACATTACCTAAGAGACTACGATGACTTCCTTGAACCATATATACATATATGTAGATATTCCTTGCTGCTCTATTGATCATAGGTCCACCCTTGAGGGACTAATGAGAAAGTGAAGCGTTCAAAAGACACGTACTTGTTCACACAGACAATCCTTTCCAAATGTCAACCTCACCCACTGTCCTTCAAGGACATGGTGTCTCTTGTCACTCTAATGAGGCTCTGACGACCGACCATGGGTGGTATAATACCTTAATACATGCACGGCTAAATCCTGGCACTTTGCATGCCTAAAAGCGGTGTTGGCAGCCCCAACACCAGGATCGAGCACTATAGCCTAACATGCTGTACATCTTAATTAGCTCTTATTACCTTGAACCATACAGCACAATTTTACCAGACCCCTGTGTTCTTAGTTTATTAGATTTTTGTGGTCCTCCTCTGACAGTGTAGGTTACTTTACAACATTCAGAAGAAATGGAAAATTTTTAAAAAATATTTCAAATCCTCTGTGAATTAATTAATAAGACTGTTTATTTCCTCAACTACAATAACTACAACAACTAAAAAATTAAGTTTTTTTTCTTATTTTTCGAAATGAAAACAAAAAACCAAACTCAACTCCAATGAAATGCTAATTGTGCAGGAAAGATAGAATTACACATGAATGGCATTGATTTCGTTGGCACGTTCATCATCCACATGTCCACGTCTCGATAGGGACAGAGAAAAAAGCCGTCAACGGCAATGGTTAGAAAAATGATGGTGATGGTGTACACTCTTGGATGATGATGTCTTCTTTATGAAATTGCGACGAGACGTTTACAAATGTATAGGCGGCCGAATAAAGTATATCCAACCATAATATTTTTTGCCCTCTTTTTGTGCCTTTCCTTGTTCTGATTTTGTTTTTGAAAATGGATCTTTAGTCACTGCCACCCGCCCAGCATTGTAGTTTCATATTCGTACACGTTTTGTTTCAATTCGTTTATATAGAGTTACAGTGAAACAACACTTTTGAAATGATATTGGCCTGATGCCTGTTGTATTGGTTACAAATGTCTGGAAGTAAGGCACAGTGGGGCTGATGATATACAATCGGCGATAAATATTTTATAAATAAACCACCTGCTTAGCTGAAAAGCCTTGATTGATTTAAGCGAAATGGGGGGCATGCTTTATGATAGACCCATGTGAAGTAAAATCACTAAGGAGCTTAGAAGAACACTCCACATTGTTTATGTAATGTGAGTAGGAGTGATTTTCTTATCACGATTCCTAGTAATCGTTTTAGATGGAACCGCTTAGACATTTTAGTGTTGAAGATGTCAAATGCCCTTTCGATTCAATGAGCATAGGATACAGACGAACTGCTGCGAATTTTGGATCGGAGAAAAAAAACAAAAGTCATCTTCAATCTCTCTTAATAGAGGAAAAAACTGGTAGTTCGCCTGGTAATCATACCTAAGTTCCGGACAGTCATCACATAAACGAACGAACAAACAGTATTTAGGCAATGTTGGGGTCGAAACATGACGCCCCTATATATGCCTCTCCTAACATGTAGAACGCAATCTCTGAAATATACGAAGGTCAGTCTACACATAATGGAATGGAGCAGATCACACATAGCAACGGTGCAATGGCTACTATGGAGAAGAGATCCAGAGAACATTGTACTGTGGATACTATAATTCGAGGCGAATCAATTTTATCCTTTACCGATGGCTCAAAGACAGAAAGCAATACAGAATCTCAAATATATGCTGATATATTCTGAAATGCTAGACCTTTAGGTCTCTCTCGGCCCGATGAGAGCAATGTTTACCATTACGCATTGGCGAGATACAGAAATTTCAGAAATTTAATCTCGAAATTTAATATTTACGTAGAAAGCATTACGGTAATCAACGCTAATAAGTTCTATGGTGCATTTCTTCGTGTAGTTCCTAGGCAAACGAACTTAATAGATAAATAAAAAACTCGGAAGTCATATAAAATATGTATACAGAATCCTTTGACCCTTTTTTCAATGAAAAGTATGAGGATGCTTAAATATTTTGAGAGAGATGTGCTGCTCACAAATCTGGTCAACTTTGTTAAGGGTACCGCTTGATTCTCGTTGGAAGTACTCAAACTTTCCGGAGTAGGGTTATTTGCAAGTTGGGCATAGCCCGCAGTTGGCCCACTCTTGTTGCGTCCATGATGTTACGGTCCTTAACAGGAATAAGACGCGTCTTTTTATGACGGTATGTATTAGACATTGAATGCTTGAAAGCATGATTAATCACATGGGTTATACAAATTACGACTATTGTAGGAGCTGTTTTTGAAATGAGGAAGAAAAAAATGTCTTTTTCCATTAAAAACTGATCAAAAGTGCCCTGAAGAAAGTAATTTTCCGGAACAGACTACTTCAAAAGTGTGTCACTGTCGAATGTGATAGAATTTGCAAGGACTACGGATAGGTTTTTATATACATATGTATGTTCCTTTTACACCTCTAGGGAGCATAGGGCCGCTGATTTCGGTAATAATAGTTATTTAAGACATACAGCTTCTTAGGTTATAGCGTCCGATCCTGGTGTTGGAGTTGCCAACATCGCATGCAAAGTGCCGGGATTTAGTCGTGCAAGTATTAAGGTTATACAGCAGATGGTAGTCAGAGTCTTCTCCTCAGTCCTCAGAGCCTCGTTAGCGTGACATGGGACACCAAGCCATTGAAGGGCAGTAGGTGAAGTTGACTTTTAGAAAGGATTGGCTATGTGAAAAAGTAGTTATCTTTTGTACGCTTTCCCATTAGTCCCCCAAATGATAGGTTTTTAAATGAATAGAAACAATAAAAAACTGTAAGCTACTCGTGCAATTGATTGCTTTTTGCGAGCCATTGTGATCAAAACAGGAACATCAACATCATGTTCTTTTTCTTGTTTTTTTTTCTCGGGTATGTGATATACGTTCGTATTTTGATTCCCTTTCAGATCACAAAACAATAAACTATAAAAGCAGCAACAAAAACAACAACATTAATAATAATAAAGCGAGAGTTATGCTACCGTCAAGCTAAAAAGCTACAAGCCAAAAAAAAAAATTTGAAAAGAAGCAAAAAAAAACGAAAAAAAACTTAAGAAAAGAACTCATAATTCTACTCTACAAGTATCAACAACAGCAATGGGGAGACAGAATTATGATTTTGACTCTTGTGCAGGGAATACACATGAATGGTGGCCAAGGCGGCGGTGTTGGTGACGGTAGCAATAGTGGCATCATTGACCACAACAATAATAAGAACAAAAACACAAAAACAAACAAAAACAAAAAAAAGACATTTTATACCACCAACATACTCCTTCCTTCAGTGCAATTTGTTTAGTTTTAGTCGCTCAGATATTAAGTTTCGTTAAGACTAAATGGCCCTTAAATAGAGTAGGGAGGCCTGTTTAGCTGAATGGACGAACGGATGGATGGATGGTTGTCTGGATGGACGGTTGAATGGATGTGTGGCTCAAATGGCCAATGAAGTCTAAATAGTCTTTGTTTTGCGACAACAAAATAAAGAAAAAAAAAATAACAAAAAAGTAAAAACAAAACGAAACAAAACGAAAAATAATGGATTTGACCGTGGGATGATGACATATGATTATATTTTACAACAACAACAACAAAACAAAAGTAATGAAAGTAATAATGTTGAGTAAAAAAATGTATTTGTTGGTTACTGCTGTTTGCAGAAAAGCCATTCATTGTTCACAGTTAGTCTGAGTAGTTGATTGCTTGGTTGGCTGGCTCGTTGGCTGGAGAGATGAATGGGATGGGATGGGGGATGGCATGGTTGGTTGGATGAATCATTTTACTTGAAAGGCTCAAATTGCAGGCACTAAATGTCAATGTCAGAAAGTAAAAATGGTCCATTACTGGATAAAATTTGACACTCTAATTTAAGAGAGTAAAATTATACGCACATGTACATATTTACCATCAAAGTGTAACTAACAATATGCCATGCTTTGCTAACAAAGGATAACTAAAGCCTGCAAAATGAATTGTCATGGACAACAGAAAAAAGTGAAATTATTTTATTGTTTATTACATTACCAAGGGTGTCTTTTTTTAAGCAAGTGTGGGCAGACATTGTTGGCGAATGAGAAGTTATTTCTATAGTAACCCACAATAGGCCACTAAATGGCAATCGTTGCTTATTGAGTTCCGATTCTATTTCAAGTCGTGATGCTTCCTGATCTTTCTATGATATTAGTTGCTGATATTGTCTTCTCTGGTAAGTTAAAGGGTTTTTGAATGGATAAATTAAAAGCGAAATGAAGCCTCTTAAATTTTGTAACTTTAACCAATGCACCAAACCATACTTATAGTCTTATGGCATCACTCAATAAAATTCTCTACAGATAGTAACACCCTACAAACAGCAGCTCTCTACAGATAACAACTTTCTACAGACAGAAACTCTCTACAGACAGGCTGTAATTCTCTACAGACTGTAAGTCTCTAAAGACAGTAACTCTCTACAGAGAGTAATCCTCTATAGACAGTAACTCTGTACAGGCAGTAGCTCTCTGCAGACAATAACTCTCTACAGACAGTTATCCTCTGTAGACAGTAACTCTCTACAGATGGTAACTCTCTACAGACAGTAACTCTCTACAGACAGTAATTCTTTACAGACCGTAAATCTTTACAGACAGTAACTCTACAGACAGTAACTCTCTACAGACCGTAACTCTCTACAGACAATAACTCTCTACAGACAGTAATGCTCTACAGACTATAACTCTCTACAGACCGTAACTCTCTACAGACAGTAACTCTCTACAGACAGTAAGTCTCAATAGACAGCAAATCTCTACAGACAATAACTCTCTACAGGCAGTAACTCTCTACAGACAATAACTCTCTACTGATAGTAACTCTCTATAGACAGTAACTCTCTACAGACCGTAACTCTCTACAGACAATAACTCTCTACAGACAGTAACTCTCTACAGACAGTAATTCTCTACAGACAGTAGGTCTCTACAGACAGCGAATCTCTACAGACAGTAGGTCTCTACAGACAGCAAATCTCTACAGACAATAACTCTCTACAGGCAGTAACTCTCTACAGACGGTAACTCTCTACAGACCCCAACTCTCTACAGACAGTAACTCTTTTATTGGTCAATACCGCTATTTTAGTCAGGATTAAAACCTAGCTTATCACACCACCCACGTTGTGCTTCTTAGTTTTATCCATAAGTGCTAGGACCTTCAGTTAAATGTTGACTTCGAACTACAGATTAGAGAAACATTCCATGGAAATTTTTTATTTCACTCACAGAACTTTTGGCAGAAGAGTGACAGAAGAAGGCACCCTACCTACTAGACTACATTATTACACTACCTACTGTATGTTATACTAATTTCGGATATAATCTTTGGAGTTAAAAACCACTTGCTTACCTCATAGTAAATAAAATACGTTCTATGACTTTAACACAATTAGGACACAAGTTAAAGCTGCGAAATTTACATAGAATCACATTGAGCTCTAAAATACGATTAACATATAAAAAGCTATCCTGTGTCCGCAGTAAGAACTCGAATTTAAGGCTGAAATCAGCCGTGTTCGAAACATCCCTTCTAGTCACATGAACTTGCATTGAGCCTCTCGGTCATCTATACAGTCCGATCCTAAAATCTAGAGACCGATTGAGTATCCCCGCCATATAAGAGAGTAAATTTATCATTCCAAGTCTGTTGGTGCACACCAGAGTTAATGCTTCCCCTTGTTGTCATCGTTATGAGCACTGACTGAGATGGTTGCATAGCCATCGAACACCAGGGTTTTCTAAAATCACATCAGAGATCCACTATTTCAGAAAACAAAGGCCTTTCTATTGTCTTCTACAGATTCAGTGACTTTGGCTACCCTGGCTGAGATGAGGGTAGGATTTGCATGAATCCTTTAAGGTTGTGTGCATACAGTGAAAAACCTGGCCATAGATTACTGTTTATATTGTGTTTCTGATTAGTGGAGTCTAACGTTACTCCTACTATTTTTCCATTAGCAAACAACATTCTGCAGCCTAATACTGGCACTATAACAGATGGATTCATTTGGACATTATATCAGGAAACACTTACAATGACCTCTGCAGTCCTGGGAGAAGTTAAAACGAAAAGGAAACTTTTAATCGCCTACTGGATACATTATTATTTCGCAGGAGAAAGGAACAACCGGAATTCTATCTTTCAATCACTTTATCATGAGCTTCCAATGGTTTTAGGATCATTATCCTATGTGTTCTTTTTAGAAACAGACACATCTACCTACCTATCGACCATATACTGCTTAATATACCGACATGATGTCGTTGCCTGTTAAATGAAATCAAATGAACATTTTTTGACATTTAAAAAACACTTTAAATTGTCAATTTTCTACCATAACAGCGACATGAACGACGACGACATCATCAAAATCGGTGCCAAAAAAATTTTTAAATTATTCAATGTGAATGTATGTGAGTATATATCTGAGTGTATGTGTGTGTGGGAATTGAACGTTTGTCCAAGAGAAATAAAAATTTGAAAATAATATTTTGAAATATTAATGCCCCAGCCTGATGACAGGACAATAACGGAAGATAAGACTGAAAATTAAACAATTCGGAAGCAGTTACATGCCCACACGAGTTGGCACACAACAGCTACAAGGAAAACAATACACAACCCAAGCAATTTCAAATCATTACACATATACACACACACACATGCATATTCTTATGTGTGTTCATAAAGAGAGAAAAATGAGAAGTTTTTAAAAACAATTTCAATATTGTTTAAAAGCAAAAAGTGTTGCATATTTTTAGTTGCTAAGCGAATAATAAACAGGAAATGAGAATTGGTTGTTGTATAGGCTACAAATCTTCATTCATTCCATTTAAAATGTTTTAAATGGGCGTTTGAGTTATTATTGTTCGACTGAATGTCGGTTTGACTACTAGACTGACGATTTGACCATTTTAGTAAGAGTTCAATCAAATTATTGGCTTAAATTGTGAAACAACAACCTGTTAATACAGCATTTGATAAGCAATAATTTAATTTTTATTGCCAATTTCAGTTTCTATTTTACGCCGTTCTGTTTTAACTTAAAAGGAATACACAAAAACTTATGCCGGCTTTTGATTGTTGTCTCCATTCATTTGAAATACTCGTGGCTTAATTAACGATTTCGAAACTAATAAACCGAACTTTTATTTATTGATTAATGATTGATGATTGAACTTTTTAAAACCAAAAACCAACAACAAAAAGAAAGGAAAAATAGAAACAAAATTTCTACTGAAACCCATTAAATATTACGAAGAATTGTAGAGATGAACAAACAGTCTGGTACAGTCATAAATTCAAATTGTTTTGCGTGGGTTTCTAGTTGACTGATGCCAAAGTGTCTGGAAAGAAGTGTTTTTCTGTGTTCTTTTTTTTGTTCATGTTTTTATTGTTTAGTGTTTGGCTTTTCGTTTTATTTGCTTAAAAAAAGAAAATAATTATTTTTTGTTTTCAATTTTGTTTTTATTTTTTAATTTTGGTTGACCGGTTTGCGCTTAAAAACAAGTAGAGTGTGTTGTAGTGGTAGAAGAAGTGTTATTTTTAGTTTATATGTATTTAATTATTCATTAATTAATCGAAGATTTATGTTTATTTAACGGAAAGAATAATAGGATACAGAAATTGTTTTCAAAACAAAAAAAAAAATTTTTAATTCAGCATTTAACGAGGGTCTAAAAACCTGGCTTAAACTGAATAAAGTACGGTTTTAAAATAGAATTCTCTACTAGAAGCAATTTTTATTTTTAATTTTATTTTTAAAGACAATTTAGCCGTCAATCTGACTATATTATTGATCATACTACATTACTCTTTAGAGATCACTTTCTCAAAGTATTGTGAAAATACCCTAGCACACATACATACATACATAATTGGCCATTACAACCCTTCAGTCAGGATTACGGCCTAGCTTCTCAACACCACTCATGTTGTGTGAGTTAATTTTATACAAAAGTCGACTTCGAACGACAGATTTTTTTTTTGAGAAGCTTTTTCATGGCAAATTTTACTCTCAGAGTTTTTGCCAGAAATCTGCTGAGAGGAAGTCGCCGAAGAAATATTTTTTCATATTTCATTTTGAAGTCTAACCTGGGATTCGAACTCGGGCCTTTCGTCTAATAAGCCAACACACTACCTACTAGACCACGACGACTTCACCCTATCACACACCAGAGATCAGCAATGAATCGCTTTTTCGCTACTCATAAGTACTCATGAACTTTTGAGTATGAGTGAGTCAACAGTTTTGAAATTCAACTGTACTCTGATTTATTCGTACTTACAACAACATTGTTTTATAAGTACAGGTTGCAATGAGTATGAGTATAACGTTGACATCAAACTCATGACATTCGAAATATGTTCGATTCATACTCATCCTACTCATTCAGATTCATTAATTTAGAAAAATACTTATAATACTCATAAATTATTCGAGTGATTCGAATCATTCATCAAAATTTATAGTCTTAGTTGTTGTTGCATTTACAAAAGAAGAAGAAAGAAAAAGTCAAAGACAGCAGGCAGTGAGTATATCTAGTGAGTATTGTAGTGTTCGTCAAATCACACCTTTTTTGTGAATCTTGTAAATGTTGAGTAAAGGAGAGTTGAAATCAACAACATCATGCATATTGTATAAGTATGAGTACGATGAGTACTTCAAACTTTGAATATGAGTAATATGAGTATGATATTAAAATAAGTATGAATGCTTATAAGTATCAGAAATTATGAGTATGATACGAATCTACTCATGTTTTTGAATACTCATTGCTGATCTCTGGCACATACCACAATATTAGCATGAAACTCCCAATTGACGGATTACATAATATCGGATACCCTGAGTTAGTAGAGAACAGATAATACTTGGAATAGTTTAGAACTACATTCCTTTGGCTTTAAACTAGTTACACCCTAGAAGCCAGATCATAGATCACTTGTTCAGAATCGACTCGAGAGGATAGGAATAAGCTAGATGAGCCGACCATATTTTTGTGTATCTGGTTTGTAGACCTTAGAATATTGTAAATAATATTCAGATCCTTTGTTCTTCTTAATTTCTTGTGAGTACTCATGGGAAGGAACTTCCGCTAGAACAACTATATTGGCCGCCTATTCATATATGGTACAAGAGGCTAATCACAATATCAAATTTGTGACTAAACGTTACTGGTAAGTAGGCCCATAGATCGTACAGCTAAAGGGTCAAGGATCTATTTACAGAAACTGTACCCATTCTGGGTTAAGAATTTCTGATAAAAATAATAGAGCCTCCACTCTGACACTTTAAATGGCATAGTGTGTGGGTACCCATGTTATTAGGAATCATAAAAATAACGTCTATAAACCAGTTACCATTTTTTTATAGGAAGAAAAGCAACTTAACTTTTCAAATTAATTAAACCATCTGCTGAATTCTTAATTTAAATTGATTCAAGAGTTTAAATAAATTTGTTGTTCATAAAATTTTTGATTGGAGGTCAGAAGGTCAATGACATGGCCTGTATATTTATAAAATAGAATGAAATGGAAAGCAAGCGTTTCATAAATAGAAACTTCATTTCTATTGTTATTCTTCTCTATTTAGAATAATTAATAAGCTAAATGGCTAACAAAGGTTTCTATATTCTAAGGGGTTATCCCCTATTATTGTATTAAACGTTGCCGTTCAATGATTAATTGTATTTGAATATAAATTATTATTGGACATACATATGTACATAGAAAAGGAGAATCTATTTTGTTTAAACTTTACATTAAGTTTTATTACTAATCACTACATTTTAATTTGCATTTTAATATATAAAAATTTATCTCATGATTGATAAATTAATTGTCGATTCATATTTGAAATAATTTTTCCTTAATACTACAATCTGCCAACTCTACGGCCTCATTAATGGATAGGTTAGGGGGGAAGAGCAGAGGCGTTGGGGGAATGGATCGGGTTGTTATGTTTCTAGGTGTGTATGGCCTGCAATTGGCAGTGTAAGAACAGGTTGGCTGCTGGGCTTGGATAAGGCCAGTTTAAGATTAGTTATCGCGTTTATTACGGGGTACTGTGAGGTTAGGTCGCTGACAGCAATCTGAAGCAGATCCCAGCCGGACTATTGCAAGGTATGTTGCGGTTGAGGACCCTTGGAGGCTTCTTTGAGGGTTTGAATTATGTGTCGAGAGCCTTCATCAAGGCTCTCCATAGATTCATTAGTAGCTTGAGATGATTGAGAAGTGCTAGAGCCTCGATAGTGTAGTCGCGCTCTCCCTTGTGTTTTGTTTGCTCTGTGTAATTCCTCCGCTTACATACATACATACATAATTGGTCATTACAACCCTATCTTCTCACACCACTTATGTTGTGTGTGTTAATTTTATGTATGAGTGGCTGGACCTACAGTTTAAAGTCGACTCCGAACGGCAGATTTTTTTGAGAAACTTTTCATGGCAATTTCATTTCAACACTCAGAGTTTTTGCCAGCAATCTGCTGAGGGGAAGTCGCTGAAGAAATATTTTGTCATATTCCGTCTAGTTGGAGATGCTTGACCTGGGGTTTGAACCGAGGCTTTACGACTAATAAGCGACTACCTACTAGACTATGGCGATTTCAGTAAACTCAGTGTATACTTATATATAATGGAGGTTGCCTTGAGCTTAGCTTATAGATTCTGCGACATTAGTCCAGGGTTTAACGTGAGTTTCGGAACGATGTTATCGTTACCCCACGGTGCTCGAAGCACGGGTGGAAACAATGCGTCTACCAGCGCCCCCTCGCACAGTGATACAACCACATGACATGCAAAGCATATCATTGGCCACACCAGATTCTGTGACAATAAGAATGAATCCTGGGAACCTACTTTTCGGACATGTGAGATCTAAATGCGTTCCAGAAGGAAACACCTAAGTGCATAGCAAATGCCGAGCAGGGAATTGGCATTATTGATACCGAGTAGCGTACTGCAGTTTATCAGGGCAATAGGTGTGGAGACGACCTTGTAGGGATACCCTATAAAGTAAGAAGGGAGTACAAAAGATCGTATAGTTATAGTAGTAAAGCACTTCTTCACATAAGAATTTTTTATATTCTTTAATGCTGTGGAAGTTTCTGAAGAAAACGAAACTATTTGAGCTGAGGCTGTAGTTAAATAATCGGAGACCTTGAGGCCGTTCAAATTTCTATAACCATGAGTAATTCATTGTAGAATATTTCGCCATTGTTAACATAATGAATGAATGCTGAACCTCTATGGATGATTAGTATCATGTGATACAGACATCACAGTGAATATCTATTTCTTCCTAACAATTATACCTAACCTAAAACAAACTAGTTAATCATTTAATGATTGGCGATTTTTTTGTTTTTTTGTTTTTGTTAACAACAGAAAAAATCCATTAATTTATGCCACTCAAAATAATCAAACACTGGCAATAACAATAATAATAACAATATAAATAAATATTAATATTATTATTATTTTGTTTAGTTTTAGTTTTTTTTTAATAATTTAATACCAACATGATGATATTTGAATAACAACAAGCTTCCTCTACAAATAATACAACAACAATAACCGCTGCTGCAACATTAAAAACTTTTGCTTTAAAGTTAAGACAAGTTAAAGTGAAATTGACACGCCAAGAAGTTTTTTTTTTTTTTTAAAACACGATTTAAAACGCGACTCATCGCAAAAGTCTTACACACACATACACGTATATAGTGATTTACCTACTCATTTTAGATTCAGTTTCACATTCAATTGGCCAACCAAGTGATTAGAAAAAACTAACGTTTAACGGCTCATATTGCATAATTAATAATCGAATCATAGATTCGTAGATTAAAAATTCATTTTTTTTTTCTTCAGTTTTTTTTGTGTGATATTCCCTCTGTATTGATTTTAGAACAAGTTATTCTAAACAAAGTTAATATTAATCGGGAATTTTTTTTATACACGATAGCCATAAGAACAGACAAATTGGCAATATCAAATGAAAGAGGGAGAGTTTATTGTTCTCTGATGATTGAATACAAAAAAAACTTGTTCTTAATTTCTTTGGATTTGAATTGAAATAAGAGGAAAGAAATTAAAATTAAAATTAAAAAAAAAAAGAAGAAAATTAAAATGAATCGCTAATACTCGACTGAGCAAAAAAAAAAGCGATTGAAAGCAGGCTTGGCCGTTAAACATTTCGCTTGACTCTAATCATTCGCTATTAAACGTCGTTCGACGGCGGTTAACAGTATAACAATTCTCTCCTCTTGTTTAGTGAAACTTTAATATTTTAATTTATTTAAGAAAATAGTTTTAAAAAATTAAATAAAATTTTAATTTATTATTAAAAAAAAAAATAAACGAAAAATAGAAATAAATTTACAAAAAAAAAATTTGTAAAATAGAAAGTTTCCAAAAAGTGATCGTAACTTAAATGTCTATCTAAAACGTTTAAAAATTTATAAAAAAAAAAAATAAATAAAAAAAATAAAGTTTAACCGCAAATTTTAATTAATTTAACAACAACAAAAATAATTCAAATACAAATAAACAACAACAAAAAAATGCATTGCAATTGCCTGCCTCAAGTGTTCATCCAATACAAAATGTTAATTATTTTAATTTTCATGTTAAATTGTTTAAATTTTTGCTGGTGCCAACAGTACTCATGGTGTGATGCAGAATTATGTGGCGGCAATACAAAAGTTCGACACATTGCCTGTCGAAATTATGGAGTAAGTTTAAATTTCAAATTTGAAAAGGCCACCTAAACGTATAAGTAATATGAAATAGAATTTTAATATATAAATTAAAACAAGTGATCAGCGTACACTTGTTTTTACCGCAATCAACTTTTTTTATTCAACAACTGAGTTCTTCCGATTAATTCATGTATTATGATCGTTTTAAAAATGTCTTGGCGGGTAGTTTGGCAGAAGAAAACAAAGGAATTATAGAGCGATTACAATCAAAACTATTATGCCTTTAGCAAATGAGGAATGCAAGCCCTTTTGCATCCAGAATACCCTTTCTTTTATATGGCACCTATAGGAAACTGATTTATCCATGTATCTATACGAGGGATTAGTTTATTTTCTCAACATCAAATAGCATTGCATGGCTATCTAATTTAAATGTTAAATTAAAAAAGCCGGACAAGTCTGTATAAATGATACCGCATACAAAGAACATTTGTTGATTCATGCGCCGAGTTGTTCTTTTCTTCAAATCTTGAAATATTAACACTTTTCCGGTTACAATTTACATAAGAAAGTCACAAAAGTTGTGGAACATAGTATATCATTATCTTTTAAAGCGATCAGCATTTTCAGTGTACGTTACGCAGATTAAAAAATCGTTAAAGCCTCTCTAAAAACCATACTTGGGTCCTACGCAGTCTGCAAAGACATATAAATTCATTCGAATTATCTGTTGTATCAGCCTTTGCATGAGCATCCGCTATGTTGCTCCCACACAAGCGTAAATGTTGCTTGTTAACCAATCTCTTTCACAGGCAGTCGGCATTGTTCGACGATTTTGAATGTAATAGACACTCTCACCAGGTCGTTGCAATGGTCGCTGTAAATCTGCACGGCATATAGAATCCTTCATCAGGAATTCTAACAAAAATATACATACAAAATTGGCCATTACAACCCTTCAGTCAGGATTACGGCCTAGCTTCTTACGCCACTTAAATTGTGGGTGTTAATTTTTATACATGAGTGGCGGGACCTACAGTTTAACGTCAACTCCGAATAACAGATTTTTGAAAAACTTTTTTATGGCAGATTTATTTACTCTCAGAGTTTTTGCCAGAAATCTGCTGAGAGGAAGTCGCCGAAGAAATATTTTTTTTCATTTTTCGTTTTAATGTCTGGCCTGGGACTCGAATCCGGGCTTTTACGTCTAATAAGAGAACACAGTACCTACTGGACTACGGCGACGTCCTGCATTACGTACGTTAGTAAACATTAAAGCCGCTCTAAAAACCGTACTTGGGTCCTATGATGTCTACAAAGATATATAAATTTATTTGAATTATCTGTTGTATCAGCCTTTGTATGAGCATCCGCTATGTTGCTCCCATTTCCAGGAACCCACACCAGCGTAAATGTAGCATGTTACCCAAACTCTTTCACAGGCAGCCGGTATTGTTCGACGATCTTAAATGTGATGTACACTCTCAAAGCGTTCTACAGACAGTACACGGTATATAGACAGGAATTCTAACAAACAGTAATTTTTATTCTTATGCATGGAAAGAAATGTTAACAATCTTTTTGGTTTCCAAATTAATATAATGCCTAGGCTTCGGAATTATGTTCGAAATAAAAAGCCATTTCAATGAACGCCTTTTAATATCAATATTCGATCCCTTTTAAGACAGTTTTCAATAACTATTTCGTATCTTTCGAACAGTATTCCGGCTATAAATTGGTCAAAATTGATTTTCAAATGTTCCACTGTTAAAATATTTTGTTGGACTGGAAATGGAGTTACAGCTTTTCGACCAGAGGTTGTATCTTTTCTCTGCGAAATCTACATTCTAGTCAGAATTTAGGCATTAATAACCACCTTTTTGCAAGTCGATCAAGCTTTACGCTTACACAATATTCAATAACAAAGGACCTAGACCTAGACCTCTGCAAAACTCTTGTCTTAATTCTACATTTAGGCTGTGAATTGAAATTAGAAATTCAGTCATTCAGGCGGTCTTTAATTCGTTTTTCTATTTAAGATTTTGTATATCACATCCTTTAATATTGTTCCGGTATTCCCTCTCCGGCTCTAACGTTACATCTACGCATTGTTTTCAATGTCTAATATATAAAATTCTCGTGTCACGGTGTTAGTGGTTAAACTCCTCCGAAATGGATCGACCGATTTCCATGAAATTTTGTGTGCTTATAGGGTAGATCTGAGAATCGGACAACATCTATTTTTCATATCCCTAAATGTGAATATTTGGGTACATATTGATCGTAGACGAATAAAACTTGGTGGGTAAGTTCGTAGAGTTGATATCGACAATCCCACCAAAAATAGGCGTCACAACCCTCCCTCTTTAAGTGACACCTATAACTCTTAAACTACTGAACCGATTTTAACCATTTTTTGTTCGAAAGCTTATCAGGTTTAGATGGTTTAAAAAAAATTCGATATAGCAAAAAGTAGGCGTGGCAAACCTTTAAAATTGAATATTTAGGGACATAGTGATCGTAGACGAATGCAATTTGGTGAGTAAGTTCATAGAGTCGATATCGACAAACTCACCAAAAATGGACATGTAATAATAATTAATTAATAGTCAAAATATGAACAATTATTTTTGATGTTTAGATAGCTATCAAGAATTGATTTTTAAAATATATTCGTTACTTTATGCAGCGTATTACAATAAATATATAATGTGACCTGTTTTGGGCAATGAAACAAAATCAATTTTGGGCTGGACAAAGTTCGCCGGGTCAGCTAGTGTTCTATAAAAGGTGAACAAAATGTTCTCTTGAAGATGTTTTAATGAATATTTGGAGTCCACAATAAAACCAAGATTTGTTTTTGATCCATAACTCTCGATAAGTCGATGTCAGTCATGCATAAAATTAACACATACAACATGTCTAATGTTAAGAGCTAGACAGTAATCCTGATTAAAGGGTTTTTATGGCCAGTTATTATGCACAGTCGAATTAAAGCAACATGCGCTAGATAAGCCTGTTTTAGTTCTCTCCACTTAGCTTTTATTGATAGTTTAAGGATGGCTTAAGGAAAGCCTATTCTAGGGCCATCTATTTTAAGAAGCTAGGTTGCCAACTCTTCCTTCAAAGGGGTATTGAAGCTATTAAATATTATTTGTTAATTTTTTTTTTTTGTTTTAATTTCTATTTTAGAAATTCCATTCGCGTTGCTTTCCCGATGCTACCGATGTGGACATTACAAAGTTTAAGCAGGTATTCGTTGATGAACACAATAAAAGAAGAAATTTAATTGCATCGGGTCAATTACCCGGTTATTATCCAGCATCCAGAATGGCAACAATGGTAAGTTCTCAAATACAAATTAAATCAACATATTACGGAACTTAAAAAATTCTAAAGTTTTACAACCAGAAAATAGGCATACGAACATATACTCGTATATGTAAATAAAATTGTGTTAAAACAAAAAACAATAAAACTAAACAAATAATTTTTGTTTAAATATGTATATGACAACGTCAATAAAACAAAGCAAAAACAAAATATTGACAATTAAACAAATATTGAGAAAAAAAAACGTCAAACAAATCTTTTATAAAAATGTATGTAAATTTGTTTGTTTTGTTTTTTTTAATTTCGATTTAGTAATACTAACGGCAATAAAACTTAACAATAATAAATAATTAATACAGAAAAAAGTATGTAAGTAAACCTCATAAAACAACTCTCGTTTGTGCTTACAAATTGAACGAAAAAAACAAACGATTTTTTTCTTTTGAATGGAAACAAGTTTTTTTTTCAAAAAGTGACCGCTCTTTAATACAAATGATAAAAAAAGATTTTAAACACGGTGTTATAACTAATTTAAATACATTAAATCTTATAATTTATGTTTGAAAACAAATTATTTTAAAGACTTTTCAAAACTTTTATTAGAATATTTTGATTAAGAACACAACACTGGGCAACAAAATGTCAAAAATCAAATAATAAACACGATATTTTAATCACAATAAGGGACTGTCAAGTGCAAAATGGCATCAAATTAAATTGTGTTTAAGATCGGAGATCATCAATGAGCATTCAAAGAGATGAGTAGATTCGAATCATACTCATAATTACTGATACTTATAAGCATTCAGACTTATTTTAATATCATACTCATACTACTCATATTCAAAGTTTGAAGTACTCATCGTACTCATACCTAACAATATGCATAATGTTGTTGACTTCAACTCTCCAATGGCTCAACATTTACAAGAATCACAAAATAAGTATGATTCGCATACGAACAGTACATTCCTCACTAGAATGTTGTGTGTTTGCTATGCTTGCTGTCTTTGTCTTTTTCTTTCTTCTTTTTTTGCAACAAATGCAACAACAACTAAGACTGTAAATTTTGATGAATGATTCGAATCACTCGAAGTATTTTTCTAAATTTAAGAATCTAAATGAGTAGGGGTATGAATCAAACATATTTCGAATGATATGAGTTTGATGTCAACGTTGTACTCATACTCATTGCAACCTGTACTTATAAATCAATGTTGTAGTGAGTACGAATGCATCAGAGTAGTTGAATTTCAATACTCTTGACTCACTCATACTCAAACTTTCATGAGTACTTATGAGTAGCTAAAAAACGATTAATTGCTGATCTCTGTTTAGGATCCGTATCTTAAAACAGTACTTATCCTCTAAATTGCTCCACTCACTCTTAACACTCAGTGTCGTTGCCAAGCATCATAGAGTTTTTGACTGGTTTAATCCAAAGGATCATTAGGAAGCAGCTCAATATATCATATATCTTATCCTCTCTGCAATATGCAACAGGCTAAAGTTCTACAGAGCAAACAGTGCAGCTCTGGGACAAAGTATCATTGTTTCGGTTATGTCAGCGTATACCAGTCTCTGCAGCTTATCCAAATACTTTTGAGCTGTTTTCAAATACGTACTGCCAATTCAAACAAAAGCCTCATAGGTCATGATTGCTATGACCATAATGGTATACATCCAACCTTTCAGAGTACTCTAGGTAACCTTATCGAGCCAATGATTTAAATGACTCAAAAACAATATATTCTCATACTGGGCACCATGAAACATTGGATTCTGCTTATTCTAAAGATGTGATGCTGTCCTATCTTCATGAAATGTTGGAGAATTCTGGATGAACTATTTTGTGGTGAAATGAAGTCTGGTGGTTGTCTTAAATTTGAAAAAAATGATGATGAATTGCTTGTCTTTTGCTGTTCACCTATAGGACACCAATGGCAAAGAGAGGTGGTAACCCTGCCATTCTAGAACCTGCAAAAACTTTGCTAATGAAACTGGAATAACGTAAACAAATATTCTGAACAGAAGCGAGAAGCTTCCAACAGTCTTATGCAATTTATGGGAATGAAATTGTCATATTCATTATCCTGTCTTTTAGCAGTCCACGAAACTATAGCTATTGTTCAGTGGGGCTTTATTACTGTCTTTAAAAAATAGTTCACATATCAAATTGCCTCTGTATTGTCTGTCCTTGTAATTTTCCGCCAAGTTTTCGACATTCCCTAAGAAAGTGGAAGTGAAGTCACTGTTAAATTGAATTAAACTTACTATCACCTTTAAAAGTCAATTAAATTTCATCAGATTTATCATCGAATGCTTTGAAAAGTTTGTTCGAAAACATGTTTTCCTTTAGTACCCATTGTGTTTCAATCTGTCAAAGAAGAAAAGAGTTTTCCTTGCTTTATTTTTACAAACACTGCTAAAACTGAATTAATCTTACTTCACCATTCCAATTAAAGGGCCTTCTCCATCCAATATGTTATATAAGCAGATGCCTCACATAAATCTTTCATGTGAAACGTCACTTTAAGAAGGCCTATTAATTTCTATTATCACATTTGAAATGATATCCATTGTCTACAATAGCTTTTGTGGCTCATGGGCATATTGGCTTTAAAACGTATCGAATGAAATTAATTGATTGAAGAAACCTTTTGTATGCGCTGATAACAATATCGAACAAGAAACACGTGTCACTTGGCTAATAGGCCGGTGGCATACTTTTTCTTTAATTAAAATCAAAATTTAACAGATTACTTGACATGATAAGCCATTATAAAATAGACTTAAAAGTTGAAAAAAGCCACTTAATGAATGATGGCCTATCGATTAAAAGAAATGAAATAGAAATTGTAAATTTCATTTCATCTTTTTAGCTGAAATCATTGGTACATAAATTAGCCATAAATGAGAAAAGACAGACTATTTGGCATTCAAGTTTTACGAAATGATTAAAAAAGGTAGCGTTCCCAAGTGAGAATTTCAATGAAATAATCAACGAGGTGCGTTCAACAGGTTTTCAGCACTTATTAGTTTTTTTTGGCTTTTTTTTAATTTAAATTTCTTTCTTTTCTCTGAAATTGTAATAAATTATAAACATTTTTTAAATAAATTTATTGTATTTTAATAAAAAAAATACAAAAGTGTGGGAAACAAGTCTTCAAAATTTATTTTAAATAGACTTCTGAAGTTGATTTGATTGCTAAAAACTTATGACGAAAATTTGTTTGTTTTTTCACATCCAAATAACAAGTTTTGCTCCAATAATCCTATTTTATGCCCTTTACAGCAAATCCTTTTCAGATATAGCAATTCTCGTACACTTTTGCCTATGCTTTCTCCATTACTGGCAGTAATTTTGTTAAAAATCTTTCTAACATAACCTAAAAGTCTTTCAGCGATATTGTCTTTACATTCTCAATCATTACAAATTTCTATCGCTTCCTCCCTAGTTTTGGGAAAAACAAGTTGCAGACTTATAGGCTATGAAGTCCATAATAGTAATGGCAGATTTAAAAATAAATTTTGCAATTTAATACTCTTGTAACAGTACGCTACAAAAGTAAGCAACACAGGGAGCAACAACTTGTTATTCGATTAACCTCCCTTGCCTGTGGGCAAAAAGAGTCTGAAGCAGGTTTCGCCTTTTCGATAGAGGTTACGGTAATGTAGTGTCTACATAGTAGGCGATTGGATATCGGACTGCCAGATCTCTGCAGTGTCTTCGATGCAGTAGTTATGGCTATCGTCAGTTGAATATTCCCTAACTATATACGATACAAGGTACTTGGATAGTTAGGTTGCCATTTTCTTTCTTCTTTCCGTTCTTTTCTTACGTCATGTCGACGTCCAAGCCTTCATGTACAGCCTATTTCTGCGGAAATTAAGCCTCTATTATTTGCATCTCTGGGGTATGTACCCAGAAACTGTGTTATGGAAACACCCAGAGAGGGTGCGTAATTGGAAATTCCATATGTAATTCACTCACAGGGGTCTCCCTGGCCTCGATTAGCTTGAAAATTAGAAAAAATTCTTTCATAATTTTCTTTCGCTTAACCTCCTTCAGAAGAAAGAACCTGTTCGACCGTATCTGAACCCAGAAAAGACAAAGGGGATTATTTTCCCCTTCTGCCTTGATATTTATTATGTGCTCTCTGTCCTCACAGGTCTCTCTCTACCCAAGAGGGAAGTCAGGCTGTCGTCTACCAACCCTTCGCGTAATTGCTATTGCGACTCGGCAGAAAATCAAGAGACTATATTTTACTTAATGTATCAGTCCTCAGTTCACATGTGCGTGCTCTTGCGGAAATAGTAGAAAACCCTATTCTTGTCGTCTAAGCGACTCGGAGAAAAAGCAAGAGACCATCTATCACTTAATATGTCACTGGCCGTCTCTAGCGCGTACGTTTGTGAGAAAACTGGGAACCTCATTCTTGACATAACTTACGGAGCTGTCTTGATTTCAAATAAAGACCATTGACCAGCATATTAATGAGTGTGCATGGATTAAACTATAGGAATCTTCCCAATGGTATACTTTGTCGACTTTTAAATTTAATGGAATGGAATTAGAGTCACCGTAGTTTAGTAGTATGAAAAATATTTCCTAGTCAACTTCCTCTCAGCAATCTTCTTAAAAATCTTTCGTTCTGAAACGTCTTTAAACTATAGGTCCCCACACATAGGTCAGACGGGATTACGACCTAGCTTCTCACACCACTTATGTTGTGTGTGTTAATTTTATATATGTATGAGTGGCGGGACCTACAGTTTAAAGTCGACTCCGAACGACAGATTTTTGAGAAACTTTTCATGGCAATTTTATTTCAACACTCAGAGTTTTTGCCAGAAATCTACTGAGAGCAAGTCGCCGAAGAAATTTGTTTTTTTCATAATTTCGTTTTGATGTCTGACCTGGGGTTTGCACTAACAAGATAACACAGATATTCCAGATGGGCAGATATTTGCTCCACTATAGCAGGCCAGAGCATAACAGACCTCTTTCTCAAGAGGTGTCTATCCATCCTGTTGATGTTATCCCCGGAGAGTTATTTATTTATTTCAATGGTGGACGGCAAGTAAAGAAAACTTGCCCACAACTCAGATATTCAGCTTTAGCATTAAAATCAGTTAACATTATCAGTTGTGCTTGGTACAAATTAATTGGTCCTATATCAGCAGCTTATAATAAGAGAAGGCTCTTGTGCTCTCTTGTCTCTATGATTACCGGCTGCCGGTTGGCCGGTATTCATAAATGGTTTTTTCTTTGCCCCGATATATTTAATATCGTGTTACCATATAATTAATTAAAAATCATATTCATTTATGATGGGAAGTAACACATGCGATGTTTAATTAAATGTTAAGATTAACTTTTAAGAGTTTAAAATGTTACTTTTTGTATTGCTGCTGCATATATCGTTGTAATCCGTAAATGCATAATGATGTATGCAAATTAAGCTATTACAACGCTACTTAACACGTCTTAAAGTTTTATTACATCAGAGTGACAGTGGCAGAAACAGATTTAATAATTCAATTTATCAATTATACAATCAACAGCGTAAAGTCACACCCATACATCGATCTATCACTGTCCAATACCTACCTATACTATATATACTATTCGTAATCATAGTTGTGGCAGATATTTTATGATCTTAAGGAAACGGATGCTTTTTGTCTGTTTTTGTAATAAAAACTTCACCATGATATTTATTTTATTACTGTTGTGCTATGCTAAGCATTAATGCGGCTATTTTCTTTGTTAATTCTTTCTTAAGCTGTCATTTTATTAATACTTTTGCTAATAAATTAAGTAATTCTAGTATTTATAATGTTATTAGTTTGCTCGTTAGTTACTTGGTTAGTTAGTTAGTTAGTTAATAGTAATTAAACATAAATTAATGATTTAAACAAACATGAACTTTAAAATGCTGAAAGAATTATTTAAAATACTCCCAGTGATTATTATTGTCTTTGGGGCAAAATGACTGAATGATGAGTTAGTTTTTTTGTTTCAATTTCAATTCTTTATTTCTTTCTTTCATTCATTTTAATCAATTATTTAATTTTAATAATTAATGTAAATTTTAAACATTAATTGCACAACAAATAATTTGCAAATTCCCTACAGTACCAACAATATTATTATAAACCCCCCACGGTAAAAACTAATGTTAATCATTAGATGGTATTTAGGGATGAGCACTGATTGCAAATCATTATTGAAATTGATTAGAATTAAAATTTAAAAAAAAAATTAAAAAGAAACATTAGCAAACTAAAGTTCAAAGTTCTTGAGGGTTAAACTATGTGAGTTATAATACAAATGGAGATCCATGGAAATATTCTGGTTCATCTTTTTTTAAGGTTCAGAATTTAGAGATTGAAAAAGTACCAAAAGAGCTCAGTATTCCATGCTCGAATGCAAGGGAAGTCAATCAATTATTACTTATGATAGTTACAAGGCTCCTCACCATTACTTACAATACCGTAACTCAATATATGTATTTCCAGAGATGTGCATGTTTTTTATGTTGTTTGATGGTAACCTTATCAACCCAGAAATTGGTACAGCACGCCAATACCTTTCTCACTAACGAGCCTGAATCAAGTTATTTCGACTGTCGGAATTTTGGATATAAACACAAAAGATCACTTCAGCTATACACCGAATAAAATAAAACCTAATAGGGAATTCCGGATAGGTTCGGATAAACTCATCGTATATCTACATGCACAAATAATACATACAACCCTTCAGTCAGGATTACAGTCTAGCTTCTCACACCACTCATGTTGTTTTACAGTTTAACGTCGACTCCGAACGACAGATTTTTGAGAAACTTTTTCATGGCAGGTTTATTTACTCTCAGAGTTTTTGCCAGAAATCTGCTGAGAGGAAGTCGCCGAAGAAATATTTTTTTTCCATATTTCGTTTTGCTGTCTGGCCTGAGGCTCGAACCAGGGCTTTACGTCTAATAAGCGGACACACTACCTACTGAACTACGGCGGAAACATTACTCAATAATGTATATTTCCAAAGATATGGTTGTTTTTTATGTTATTTGATGGTAACCCTATTATCCCAGAACCTGTTACAGTAGACCAATACCGCATTGCTCACTAATGAGCCGGAGTCAAGTTATTTCGACCATCGGAATGACGGCTCATATAACCACAAAAGCTCACTTCAGCGATACACCGAATAAGACAAAACCCGATAGGGAATTCTGGATAGGTTCGGATAAACTCCTCGCATATTTAAGGTATCCAAAATAGAGAGTAGCGCAGGTGCAGGGGTCTTTATTTTTAGAATAAATTCTAAGCATTAATTTAAGCTTCCAGCGGAATGTAACGTTTTTCAGGTGGAGAGTCTAGTCAGCAGACATTTCTCGAAAAGCACAAGAATTATAATTTATGTAGATAAACTTGGAGTTACTGAGGAAATATTCGATTTACTCGTAAGCCATGTACAGGAATGTAGAACGAACTGTAGGATTGCCTAGGCCTTATGGCCAAAACTCAATCCTATGGGAACTAAACTAATCTAAAGCATAAGTGGCGGAAGATGAATGCGATTTTAGAAGTACTAACGGGGCATGGCCCGTCAGTCGCCGTACTCTAGTTGGCAGTGTGTTGGCGAAAGACCTCGGTTCAGACCCCAGGTCAGACATCAAAACATAATATGAAAAATATTTCTTCGACGACTTCCTCTCAGCAGATTTCTGGCAAAAACTCTTAGAGTAAATAAAATTGCCATGAAAAGTTTCTCAAAAATCTGTCGTTCGGAGTCGACTTTAAATTGTATGTCCCGCCACTCAAGTATAAAATTAACACACACAACATGAGTGGTGGTGAGAAGCTAGGCCGTAAACCTGACTGAAGGGTTGTAATAGCCAATTATTTATGTAACGGGGCATCTCTCCTATAGACATAGGATTAGCAGATGAAACAAGAATATCTCCGATTTCTGTAGGCTATATAAAGTAGCAGAAGATCATTTTTATGCCATGGTCCTTGTTTGCGGTTACGCAGGCAAAGATGGCTAGGCAGTCGATTTATTGAGGAACTGTTAAGAACTTGAAGATCTCATTAAGTTCATAAACGATATTGAATGGCTAGGGGTACATCTTTAGAAGGATTTTGTATCTACTTAACAAAATAATAAATTTCACCATTTGTTTTCGTTACAGGTTTGGGATGATGAATTACAATATTTAGCTGGACTAAATGTGCGCACCTGTATTTTGGATCATGATGATTGCAATCACACATACAGATTTAAAAATACAGGACAAAATTTATGTGGTATCTCACGATTAAAGTCACCATATGTTAATGTAACGAATCTTATCGATGAAACGATAACATTATGGTTCGATACAGAATATGATTTAATCGATAATTCATTTGTTACAGCATTTAAGGTCACAAAAGATTTGTAAGTGGAACATTACTAATCCAATTTAATGCAGGAAATTAATGAACAATTTTTTTCTTTTTCTTCCTTTCAATTACAGTGAAGCTTATGGTCATTTTGCTGAAATGATTGTCGATCGCATAACCCATGTGGGCTGTGCTATAATGCGTTTTACGCGACCCGATTATCCCCATGTATACGTCTACAATGTGGTGTGTAATTATTCGTCAGTATATGCATTGGGTGCGCCACTATATAAAACCGGTTATCCTGCCTTTGCCTGTAAGACTGGTAGAAATCCTCGCTTTCCCGCCTTATGTTCCGAAAGAGAACAATTTGATCAGAATTATTAAAAATTGTATTCCTTATTTTGTATGTATGTACATAGGTTAGCAACAGTATGTATAGTAATTAGTAAACTTAGTTTAATATTAAAAACAACAACAACAAAAGAAAACAAAATTTTAAATAAAAAAAAAATAAAAAAGTTGTGGATTTTTTCATTGGAGATGATTAAGAGAAGTTTGGAATCAAAGATTCAACAGCCTTTAGGCTGAAACACCTCGTTGATCACTTTTACAATCGTGTTGAAAGTTTTTCAACGTGTCGATACTGCTGCAGATCATATGTCAAAAGTGATTTAATGAGTCCATTAATTATTTGCTTGGTTTACGATTTAATACAGCTTTATTTAAATTTTCTCTCTTTTTTTCATTCGTTTATTGGATATAAAAATTTATACACCCACTTTTATTACAAAATGCTAATGCATACCGATTGCTAGCTGCTTTTTAAATTCACACAATAAAAGAAAATTAATTATTTAAATAAATAAATATTTAATGAGTTGTCTGCTCTAATGTTTAACAAATAATCGCAGAGTAATTAAAGTGCACCATAAAAGTGCATCTCATAATACTGTACTGTACTGGTCGAAAAGTACAGAAGTAAAGATTCGAATAACATACATATGTTCGTTTAATCTAGTTTTTTCTTTGTTATTCCTTTAAGAGGCACGTTATCGAGGACGCACTGTAAAAATATCAGCCGACAATATGAGTGAATTTGAAGACTACTCTTTTAAAAAAGTATACAAAAGAAAGCTCGGTCACCACAAGGTGTGCTCAATTCAAGTTGGACAGTAAGTGCAAGGAACGGGCCTTGGTTCCTGTGAAGTTGACTCTAAGATCACCATCTGTCATGCTGACATTTTATTTCCTCTAGACAGATTGCCACTCTGGGCTAGTTTAATAAGGTAGGCAATGGAAATGTGGTCACCATCTGTCACTCAGATACATTATAACCACTGGAAAGATTTTCAAATTCTAAAAGAAATTGATTAAACCCCGCTTGAACCTAGACTTGATAGGCGACTTCACACCCAATTTCTAAGCACGGAAAACTGGTCCCATGACGTGGTTTATTGCGGAGATTCTGTGGTAGTCCACACAAGCGGTTTTAAACTTGAAATTAAGATAGATTGTGGAAGTGTAGAAGTCGCCGTAGTCTAGTAAGTAGTGTGTTCGCAGGTTCGAGCCAAAGGCCAGACATCAAAAACTAAATATTAAAAAAAAATATTTTGCAAAATCTGTCGTTCGGAATCGACGTTAAACTGTAGCTCCCGCCACTCAAGTATAAAATTAAGGCACACAACATAAGTGGTGTGAGAAGCTAGGCCGTAATCCTGACTGAAAGGTTATAATGGCCAATTATGTGTGTATGTATGTATGTATGTGTGGAAATGTAGCGTGTTTCAAGCCGCGATAGTAGCTACAAATCAATCTGCCAAAATGCTTCTAAGTATGTTATACGTCCCTTGGCAATCAAGAGGCAGATAGAGCTTGAGTGCAAGATCTACTGTGGCATGCATTTCCTAAATCCTAGGTCATGCCAGAATTCACGCCAATAAGTAGGTATAAGGGTTTGAATGGAGAGGTTATCCATCGCTCTTAAAGAGACGTATCTCCTATGAAATGAGAAGAGAAGTGTAAAAGGCACAAGTAAACATGAAGAGAAGAGAAGAGAGGAGATTATCCTATAGCCAAACGTGTTGGAAGCAATCTAATCTTTTGTTTGGTAATTACAAAGAGAAAAGATTTGTGTTTATGCAACAGACTATACAGAAACAACAGGACTTATGACTAAGTATTCTTGACTTAAAGAATACTTTTGAAGAATTTGTATTGCCTCAGACACAATATGTAGATTTCTGATGATGAGAATGGTACATCAAAAGAAGAAGAAGAAGACATTATATGAATACGCTATAAAGATTGAGGGCAGTGCAATATATGCTATGTACGATCGCATTGTTTTAGCATCTCTACACTACAATAACCAAAATACAGCATGGTATACTTAGTGGACAGGCCATTGGTTGCACAACAAAAAAAAACTGATAAATGTCTCAAGTAATTGACTGGCAAATAACTCAACTACTGATTACATACACATATGCACATACATAATTGGCCATTACAACCCTTCAGTCAGGATTACGGCCTAGCTTCTCACACCACTTATGTTGTGTGCGTTAATGTTTTACATGAGTGGCGGAATCTACAGTTTAAAGTCGACTCCGAAAGACAAATTTTTTTGAGAAACTTTTCATGACAATTTTATTTACTCTGAGACTTTTTGCCAGAAATCTGCTGAGAGGAAGGAGCCAAAGAAATATTTTTTCATACTTCGTTTTGATGTCTGACCACTGATTACCATCTCTAAAAGAGTTTAAGGGTATTGGATGAAAATGATTGACATTTATTGCCAATTAATTTTTAATTTATACCGGGTAATAATATCACTCAACAACAAAATAATTTGTGCACCTTTAGGTAATGATGTAATTAAATAAATTTCATTTTTATGAATCATAAACGTAAAATCATTAATTTTTGCATGATTTTCATTTTAAGATTAAAATTATATACGATAATTATATACAAAAAAAATTACATCAAATAACAAGCAATAAAATCATGAAGTTTATTGGCAATTAAAAAACTGACCAAATAATCTTCAAACAAAATTGAAGAGATTGATCGACTTTCCTATGTATTTGAATACATTTACAGTCTAACTAATATCAGTATAAACTCAGTATAACCTGAAGATAATACATAGGGCAAGAAGAATTATTCAATTCAATGGAATGATAATGTGAATATGCAAAATACAAAAATTTTGAAAAAAAACAGGAAACGGAAGCAAGTGTGTGTATCCCCGTTAGCACTCCCTACTTTCAAATCTAATATATTTCTTAATTTTTATTTTTATTTTATTTTAAAACGCTGTTAGTCATAATTTCTTTGAAATAAAACATGTGTTCTAAAAGCCAATGATTAATTACATTTTAATTGCTTCAATTAATAATTTCTTTACTTTTTTTTTGTTTAAAACGCTGCCTTCATTGACTTTGAAAAACGTGCAACGCTTTAGTTTTTAATTAAATTGATATAAATTTTTTTTTTGTCAGTATAACAACAACATTAATTATTATTATTAACTCAATTAAACAGTTTGTTTTTCGTTTTTGTTGTTAAACACGTTAAAAACTTAAAGCGTGAGTAAAAACAAAAAATTTTTGTTTTTCTTTCCTTCTGTATTCACTTTACATACATATAACGGGTGGCATTTTGCATCAATTATAAATTCCAAGTAATTTATTTTTATTTTCAATTCAATTAGGGTTTGTTTTTGTTATTGACAGTTTTTTTATTTTTTTATTTTTTTTTTTTAAGGAATTAAAATTTTAAATGGATATTCGAAATATACCCCCTGCCATCAATATGTAATAAAAATTTGGTTTGATTTTATACGTGGGTTGCTTTCTTTGAAGTATTTGTATACATCTTGTCTCTCATTATTCGGAATCTGAATTGAAGCTTGTGAAAAACTAACCCTATATTTGTATGAAATTGTTGGCATTACTCGGTCTCAATCAATTCAACTCAAATAGGATGGTGATAACATTTAGTCTCTTGATTTTTCAAAGCTTTTATTGGGAAAAATTTTCACCCACAAAATTCGTTGCCAAAGGTAATTGGGAATTGCTTAGATAGATAATTATCGATATATTTTCTATTTGATAGAGCACCCATTGTTGTATTTGCCTGTGATGAAAAGTCTACAGTAGACATAAGGCCACGGTCCAAAGCCCAGGTCAGACATCAAAACGAAATTTGAAAAAATATTTCTTCGGCGACTTTCTCTCAGCAGATTTCTGGCGAAAACTCTTAGAGTTAATGAAATTACCAGGAAACTTTTCTCAAAAATGTGTAGTTCGGAATCGACTTTAAACTGTAGGTCCCGCCACTCATGTATCAAATTAACGCACATAACATAAGTGGTGTGAGAACCTAGATCGTAATCCTGACTGAAGAGTTGTAATGACCAATTATGTGCATATGTTTGAAAGGTCTACAGATATTAAACCAATAATCGCCGTACAGCTGAAAATTTTGGTAAACTTTTTAGAAAGTCAACCTATTATATGACTGTCTCTTCGAAATCAAACGCTATTTTATTTACCTCAAAGACAAGGGAAGTGCAACCAAATGTGAATATTTCTGTTAGAGATAGAACCATCACGATTTTTTCATATCTCAAGGTATTGGAAATCATCCTCCTCAACATGCTCTACTTTTCTAAATAGGCCACCAACGTCCAATGAAAATTAAAGATCACAAATAAAGACTTAAAGACATTAGCAGGCTCAGCATGTGGCATAAGGCAAAGTAGGCAATCGTGTTCACTTGCAAAAGGATTGGCAGAGATTCAAAGCATTTACTGTGAGAGCAGAATTGGCCTTATTTATTACAGAATACGTAGTTAACAGTCCAGAACAATGCATTACAGAGCACGACTAGTACGAAAAAACTAAGTCCTACCAGTGAAGCTATACAACAAGCTGTTCGCCAAACAATTTTTCATATAATACCACCTTCTTATCAACTAGTTTATACTCAAAACCTCCTGCATCAACATATTAGAACGGAAATTGGACGTTCAAGGCTGGAAATCTAGATAGCCGATGTTTACATAGCACGACATTAAACAGCTGTCAAGGATAAGATAATTACTGCAGCCATAACTGAGTCCTGTGTTATCATTTTAATTTGGAAGCCACCAATAAAAATTAGCTCCCAAGGCATACTAATACACCAGTTTCACGAAATCAACAGACGTTGGCCTCAGAGAGACTTATTTTATTCACAATCACGTTTACCAGTCATGTCACCCTCATCAAGTACACAGAAAGCCTCTCAAGACCATCAAATTATTCTAATGTCTTCATGCACTTTAATAATTCACAATTATATTTTTATAAATTACTAGCTGAAAAAAATTGATTTTTTTATTGCCCAAAAGAGGTTACATTATATATTTATTGTAATAATTTATTGTAATAGCGCTGACACATACATATGTAGTTATAAACCATCGAATTAGCCGACTTATAGGAATCTCTTAAAGGGGAGGGTTGCCACGCCCATTTTTGGTGAGTTTGTCGATATCGACTCTACGAACTTACCCACCAAATAGCATTCGCATACGATTACTATGTTCCTAAATGTTCAATTTTAAAGGTTTGCCACGCCTACTTTTTGCTATATCGAATTTTTTTTAAATCATCTAAACCTGATAAGCTTTCGAACAAAAAAAGAATGCTTAAAATCGGCTCAGTAGTTTAAGAGTTATAGGTATCACTTGAAGGGGGAGGATTGTCACGCCTATTTTTGGTGGTATTGTCATTTATCGACTCTACGAACTTACCCACCAAATTTTATTCGTCTACGATCAATATGTACCGAAATATTCAATTTTAACGATTTGCCACGCCCTCTTAACATTTAGGGATATGAAAAATAGATGTTGTCCGATTCTCAGACCTACCACTAACACCGTGACATGAGAATTTTATATATTAGATTATTTACCGTATAACTCGTTTAATAGGCCTCCATTTTCAAAAAATTATTTCACCTCACCTCCATGACAAATGCAAATCATGTTTTTGTGTATTTTATAAGCGCCATCAGCCACCCACACTTCTCGATTTCAAATTCAATGTGAATTGAAGCGTAAAGAATAATTTCAACCTGCCTCAAAATGAATACGTTATATGGATGAATAATAAACGGGAAAAACATTTTAATGAATGGGTCAATGATTCAAAAGATTTTTGCACTCTTACCAATACCAGCTGATATTTGTTATCGTCGATGAAACTTTTTTTTCATGATGGGTGCGTATGAGTTAGTATTTCCAGAAAGAAATATTTTAAATTAAAAAAATTTTCTTTACATCAACAAATAAGAGTTTATGTTAATTAATAATGACGATTTTTATTAAATATTAATCAAAAACAAAATCAAAAAAAAAAATAAAAATAAAAACAATATCCTACAGGAGCGAGTGATATAAAAACAAAGTAATTCATTGAAAGAGGGCATATTTAAACAAAAGCATTTAATTGAAAAACATTTAAAACGGTTGAAAATATTTCATAATTTTCTTTGAATTTGTATTTATTTTTTAATATAAAAAAAATGTTTAATAAAGTGTTAGCATTGGCCTTAAGTGTGGCTTTTTTGGAAATTGTTGTTGTGCAATCATTATCCTGGTGTGATACTCAGTTATGTCCTCACGGCATTCAGCATATTGCTTGTGGTAATACGGGAGTAAGTGCTTAATAATGTTATTGGAATATTTGTTTAATTTATTAAAAAAAAATTTTATAAAACAGCCATGAACCACAAATTAATCACTAAAGTTTAATAACAAAACCTTGTATACAGATATGTAATTTAAGAATTTATCATGTTTATCTACATAAGTTTCTGTATAATGCTTAGGATATAATTCTATTAATCAATTTTTAAAAATGTTACAACATTTTACAAAGCCCACAACCTCTGTTAAGGCATTCGCAAACACTTTAAAACAAAAGAATTAGGAAACGAACTTGATAGAATCAATTATTCACTTTCAACCGTTTAAGGTCCTTCTATTCATTTAAAAAATTTTATTTCCTCTTTAAAATTTTGTGTTTATGTTTTAAACATTTTACAAAGCCCAACCTCTGCTAAGGCAGTCACAAACACTTGAAAACAAACGACTTAAGACACAAACTTGATAGAATCAATTATTCACTTTCAACCGTTAAAGGTCCTTCTATTCATTTAAAAATTTTTATTTCCTCTTTAAAAATGTTTTTAATTAAAAATTCAGTGCTTAAACACAATCACAGATAAAATAGGCATCTAAATAATTAAGAAAACATTTGCGTCATTCGTTGTACTGCAAACGAAACCACCAAAAAACGAAAGACTTAGGAAACAAACTTGTTAAAGCTATTAACCAAATTGAAACCATTTTTATATCACACCAATTAATGAATTTTTTATTTCGTATATCAAGTTTATAATAATGAAATCAATAGAAATTTTATAATACTCAAACAAGCCTACCCAGAAAGTACCCTACAAAGTACAATACATGGCCTCAAAACATCTTATTATTTTTACCACTTCCAGAAATTCCATGAACGTTGTGAACCCGATGCTACAATCATTGATTTACAACCATATCGTAAATTTATTTTACATGAACACAATAAACGCCGCAACTTCATAGCATCCGGTAAATTGCCCGGCTATTATCCGGCAGCGAAAATGGCATCCTTGCAATGGGATGATGAATTGGCTTTTCTGGCCGAATTAAACGTACGAACATGTGTGGTGGAACATGAAGACTGTAAAAATTCTTATCGTTATCGTAATGTGGGACAAAATCTAGTGGGCATTGATAGGCCACGTCATATACCGGCGAACATTTCCGAAGTAATACAAAGAGGCATGGCTTTATGGTTTGGTGAACATGAACTCATTAATAGCAATTATATAACCAAGTTTAAAGTGGATATGGATTTGTAAGTATTATTATCACTCACGCATAAATCCTATGCTTAAGAATAATAACTGTGTTTATAGTGAAAGGTATGGCCATTTTGCGGAATTCGTTTTGGATCGCAATACCCATGTTGGCTGTGCCATGTTGCGTTACACGCATCCGGTTTACAAATTTTTGCATATCTATAATACAGCATGTAATTATGCCAGTATTTACGCTTTAGACATACCCATTTACAGTGTAGGCGAACCGGCCTCCATGTGTAAGACTGGCAAACATCCCCAGTATCCGTTTTTGTGTTCACCAAATGAACAATACAATCCCAATTATATACAGGATGATTGATGGTTTTAATTGATTTATATTTATTTATTTAAATTTATTTATTTATAATTTATTTAGTTTTAATTGATTTGTTAAATATTTTAACACATTTTGTTATAATTTAAATAATTTTAATTAAAAAAAAACAAACGTACCCAGACTGTTATTTATGAGGTAAATGTCCTGCTTTGTTGTTGTTGTTTATTTTTAAATAATTAACAGTTTGTTATTAATTTTACAATATTTTTATATTTTTATTTTTTTTTTATTTTACATGGTAAACAAATAACAGGGTTGCCATATGTTATTTTAAATCATATATGGGTTGCAGAAAGGCTCGAGCCAAGTGGCGACAAACCATTACAAAGCTTTATCACTACAGTTAGAAAAAAATGGCTTTTGTAATCGTTAGTTTAAGCCGTAGTCGCCGTAGTCTAGTAGGTAGTGTGTTCGCTTATTAGATGTAAAGCCCGGGTTCGAGCCCCAGGCCAGACATCAAAACGAAATATGAAAAAAAAATATTTCTTCGGCGACTTCCTCTCAGCAGATTTCTGGCAAAAACTCTGAGAGTAAATAAACCTGCCATGAAGAAGTTTCTCAAAAATCTGTAGTTCGGAGTCGACGTTAAACTGTAGGTCCAGCCACTCACGTATAAAATTAAAGCACACAACAGGAGTGGTGTGAGAAGCTAGGTCGTAATCCTGACTGCATGGTTGTAATTGGCCAATTATGTATGTATGTATGTATGTAGTTTATGCTGAGTACGATGCACTGTCGTCAACCGATTGACCTTGTTAGGGGCCTTGTACTGGCCCTCTAATAACGTAAAATAAAAACAAGAACCCTATAGATTAGGTGTTAGAGCATTTGCAGGATTTATTTTTCAGTTGGGATGATTTTCTATAGGAAATGTTTGATCCACCTAACCTAACTTTACCTAGCCATGGAAAACCTTACTATTATTAAATATTATATAATATTCGTTGATACCAATGCCTGAATGTCTCACGATCTGTGCCATTATTTTCTTCATTCTCTCATTTTAACTCCAAAATAGCCGGCCCAAAGAGATTGTCTTCGAACGCCTTAATGTTATAAACACAATGGTTTTCTTCTACTACAAGTTAACGGATCAAGTTCTATGGACTCTGGTTAGAATTTCCCTTTAACACATCTAAAGTTAATTGGACCAACGCGAGAGGGTTCATATATATGCTAAATACAACAATAAGCTTGTTCTAGATCAGATACAGGCACAAGTCACAAACTCTTGCAAATAGCTCTTTCAGATATAACCAGTCTAGGCAGAGAATTATATTCACACTACACATCGAAATATTAATTGCTATTGACCATGGAACGGGCCTTTCGCCTCAGATCGTCATTCTATTATACATTTCTATATAAAGGCCTTAATCTATACTTCCATATTTAGGACAGTTGGCAACCCTATTATTCTAGAACATGCTATAGTAAATCAATCCCCTGCTTTGATGGGGAAACTCGTTAACGAGACTGAAGTAAGGCAACAAAAACTGAAGCAGGACAGAAACTGAAACAGATCGAAGCGATGCTCAATAACAGTATGCGCTTCTTGAAGGAATAACAATATTTATATATATATAGTCTCGTTGGACCTATTTGTTATCTGCTTTGTAAGATACAGTTGCTTTGTAAGATACAGTTGTCTTTATACAGATACAGAGTGTTCTTTTGGAATACTTTCCCGCTGTTACTTAAGAATAATTGGCAACCCTGTTAATTACTCATTGCATTTGTTTTATTTCCTCCTGTTAATTATCTGTCGAAATTAAAAATTTTAAATGCATCCGACTTTTTTGCTTTTTTTTCGTTTTTTCTGTTTGCCACATTGATTTGCAATAAAAACAAAAAAAAAAAAAACAATTTTAATGTCAAAACCGAATTTAGCACGAGATCTGTCTGGGTAAATTGCATCGTGCCTAACTTTCATTTGAGCATCATCAGTGAAATACGGGTATACTATATATGTATTTCAAATACAAAACAAAATAATATTATTTAATTTAATTTTATTTTATTTTATTGAATATTTAAATAGACTTTTTGTTTTATTATTATTTTAATTTCATCTCATTTTGAAACCTGTTTAAGCGTTTAACGTCTTTTAGCGTTGATTTTACCTTTAAAGTGTGAATAATTTTATTAAAACAATTCGAAATTCATAAATGCAAACATATATGTATTGTTGAGTATCTCGTCTTATTTGGCTGATTAAAAAACAATTGGAAAAAACTTGATTAGCATTCTGCAGTTCCAGATTCATATTCAGTTTTCAAGTGCAAGGTTAGGGTATTATAACACACCATCATTAAATGAATTTTAATTATAAAATTAAACCATTTGATAGACAACAAATAAATAATAAACTAAATAGGACAAAAATATATCGGGGGGACTTTATGACATCCTACACCATATTGGAGGGTATTATCTCCAAGTAAGGCATAATAATACAGAAAATGTTCAGGGGTCTGAATTTTTTACCTCGTTCCTATAGCTTCTGCAGAAATAACCGTGAGGAAATTTTAGGTTTTGTGCTTTTATGCCCAAAGTCTCAGTGACTTACATTTTTTGATCGATGACTGGCATTTCTTCTTGGTCGATGACTTGCAGTGTTTGATCAATTACTTGCAATTACTTTTTATGGTCGATGACTTGCATTTCGTTTCGGTAAATTACTTGCATTCCTTTTTGGTCGATGACTTGCATTTTCTGGACGATGACTTGCATTTTTTGGTCAATGACTTGCATTTTTTTTTTTTTGTCAATGACTTGCATTTTTTTGTTCGATGTCTTGCAGTTTTTGGCCTATGGCTTGCATTTCTTGGACGATGACTTGCAGTTTTTAGTCAATGACTTGCATTTTTTGGACGATGACTTGCATATTTTTGGTCGATGACTTGCATTTTTTTTGGCCGATGACTTGCATTTTTTTGGCCTATGACTTTCAGTTTTTTGGCCGATGACTTTCATCTTTTGGTCGATGATTTGCAGTTTTTGGCCTATGACTTGCATTTTTTGGACGATGACTTGCATTTTTTTTGCCGATGACTTGCATTTTTTGGACGATGACTTGCATCTCTTTGGACGATGATTTGCATTTTTTTTTTTGGACGATGACTTGCGTTTTATAGTGCGAATAACTTGCATTTTTTGGTCGATGTTAAAGATATTAGCTTGAGTGCATTAATTAGTTTCATAACCGATATCTCCGGTCTTTATTAAGGCACGACTGTAACAAAAACTGTTTTGGAATTTTTGATACCAGGGTTATCCAACCCTTGATTCCCACACCATACTATTTTTGCCGGTTTATTAAGGGCATATTTGGTGAAAAAAAATCCTAATCTTTCAACATGATTATCTACGATGAGGAAACAGTTTTTTTTTTCTTATTTGTTGTAAAATTTCAAAGTTTTCCTTCGTCTTTCTTTTAATTTTTCTTCAACTTTTCCTATTTATTTTTTTTTTTTTTGGGATTTTTAATCTATTCCTTTTATAGTTTTCTAAACTTTTATGTTAACTTAACATTTATTATGTTAACTTAACAGCTTCTTAAAAAAAAGCCAACAACAACAATTAAGTTCGCTAAGTAGGAAAGCTATTGTGTTGTAAACATTTAGGACTATTGATTTCTGTCCACAGACATACAGTCTGTCTTTGAATGTTTGTTTTTAAGGTCTACACTACCATATTTTATGCGGGTATATTGCTTTTGTTTGGTTGTTTGTAACACATTGTTTAGGCAGATACAACAATGAGACAAAATGTCACGAAAGAATGACAGCACAGAAGCCAAGGATGGTTTTCTAGCATTTTATTTAAATTGAGGTTCAATACAAAACTCAGAGTAGATAGTCCTTGTGCTGTACCACGAACCTCTACTTTGAAAGCGTTTGAGGTGTTACATATGGTATGTCCATATAAAATATAATATCCAGGATTGATAAGCAGTTATCTTATGGGATTAAAAAACGACCCCAGTTTAATATTTTTGAAGACCTCCAATATGTCAGGGACTTAAAGGAACACATAGAATTTTATAGGTTGCATTATTCTCTTTGACTGTATTGTAGGCTGTTATACTGGCGATCTTAATACTTTTTTATTTCCCTGCTCTTTTGTTTCTTTCTGAAAAATTCTCATGCCAACATTGGCGTCTATAATTTTAAAAGGAAAACTAAAGTCAAACCTCACAAAAACAATGTGAAGATTAAAATCAAACCAACAACAACGGTGTTGAAATGTAAAAATCACGCGACTCAAGCTGTAAGAACTGCATTTGTTTTCACAGAAGACTCATGATGCATTGGACCACATGATTTGAGTCTCCATTAATGTTCGTATAAGTGTATGTAAACCAGAATTATGTAACAAATGAGTCATACGCAATATGATCGACAGTAAGATTGCAAAGCTATGGAATACACTCATAAATTTTATTATGTACAGATGCTTAAATGAGTTAAATCAACACAAAAAAAACTACAGGCTTTTTTCTGCTTTTTGAAATAAAATGGTTGAGGTTATAGATATCTTAATGATTTATCCGATAATTAATTTAAGAACTACAGTACAAAGTAGTGAAAACTTCACATTGCATAAACTAGGGAAAATATTTATACTTATGAAAACTATGTCTTCAGTACTTTCATAGGTTAGGTTATCTTAGACCGAAACGTTAGCTTTGATTACCAGAGTTCACTTGAGCACGCATAGCGGCAGTATCCTAAAAGATGCTGAACAGCCTTCTTCTGCTCCGAATCAAATTACAAGATTTAAAACATTCCTCTCTCTCGAAAGCATTCTATCATGTTCTGGAAGAAGCAAATTTATAAGTTGGCTTATGAATATTTTCTGCTCATATTCTGAGTACAAATCATTTTTACATGTAAAACACGCTCCTATATTGTAAATATTTATCGGTTCTGCAAAATCAAGAATTCATATCAAAAGAAACTCAAGCCTCTAATGAAATGTGAGAGCGCTTGCGTGCCAATTTGTAAATTCTATTGACATGTGAATTAAACTTCAGATAGACGGACGGGCTGTATGGCCGCGAAACGTGTCTCAGAATTTTTTTATTAATTCATGTCTAGAGTCTGGTTTCATTGCAAAAAAAATTAAAAATTTAAGGAAGAATTAATAAATATTTAATAACAACGGATTATAAGACAAGTGCCGTTTGTAAATACATATACATATACATACATACATATCTACATACATACATACATACATACATACATGCATACATACATACATACATACATACATGAATACATACATACATACATAATTGATCATTACAACTCTTCAGTCAGGATTACGGCCTAGCTTCTCAACACCACTCATGTTGTGTGTTTTGTACATGAGTGTCGGGGACCTATAGTTTAAACTGGACTCCGGACCACAGATTGTTGAGAAGCTTTTTTCCTTGTAATATTGTTAACTCTCAGAGTTTTTGCTAGAAATCTTCTGAGAGGAAGTCGCCGCAGAAATATTCAAAATTTCGTTTTGCTGGAGATTGTCTAACCTGTGGTTTGAACCGTGACCGCACGTCTAATGAGCCACCACACTATCTACTAGACTACTTCCTTTCGTAACAGAGATCAGCAATGAATCGTTTTTTCGCTACTCATAAGTACTCATGAAATCTTGAATATAAGTGAGTACTTTAATTTATTCGTATTCACTACAACATAGATTTATAAGTACAGGTTGCAATGAGTATGAGAACAACGTTGTCATCAAACTCATAACATTCGAAATATGTTTGATTCATACGCCTACTGATTCAGATTCATAAATTTAGAAAAATACTTATAATACTCATAAATGATTCGAGTGATTCGAATCTTTCTTCAAAATTTACAGTCTTAGTTGTTGTTTCTCAAAATCTATCGTTCGGAGCCGACTTTAAACTGTAGGTCCCCCCACTCAAGTATAAAATTAAAGCACACAACATGAGTGGTGTGAGAAGCTAGTCCGTAATCCTGACTAAAGGTTTGTAATGGCCAATTACGTATGTATGTAGTTGTTGTTGGATTTACAAAAAAAGCAAGCACAACAAGCACACAACCTTCTAATGAGTATTGTAGTGTTCGTACGCGAATCGTACTTATTTTGTGATTCTTGTAAATGTTGAGTCGAAATCAACAACAACATCATGCGTATTGTTAAGTATGAGTACGATGAGTACTTCAAATTTTTGAGTATGAGTAGAATGAGTATGATATTAAAATAAGTATGAATGCGTATAAGTATCAGAAATTATGAGTATGATTCGAATCTACTCATCTTATTAAATACTCATTGCTGATCTGTGATACATACATACATAATTGATCGTTATCAGGTTTACGACCTAGCTTCAAAAAAACAACTTATGTTGTGTGCGGGACCTATAGTTTAAACTGGACTCCGAATATAGGAAAATAGGTTATAGTAAGGTGGAAAGAAGGAGTAGTGTTTGTTTGACAATTGAAAATCAAACGCCCTACCTCAAGATGCGAACGGCAAGGAAACGAGTTGCTGCTAGGTGACAGCAGGTAATGTTGTTAACTCTCTAAGTTTTAGCCATAAATCTGCTGAGAGGAAGTCGCCGCAGAAATATTCAAAATTATGCTTTGCTGGAGATTGTGGTTTGAATCGTGGATGCAGATTTACGGCCGTTCGTAAATACAAAATTGAATTGAAAAATCTGCCTAATTCGCAGAAAAGCCCATGAAAAAATATTTTATACGATTATACTTATGGGTATAGTAGGTCAATACAACCCGCAATAGCTCAAATATCATAGAACATTACATCTTTATATCAACGAATTACAAAACTTGGTCTGTAATACTGTAAGGTGCACAAAAAGTCAGAGTAAGCATACCCAGCAAAATTGTTCAAAACAGTTTTCCATAGTGAGACTTCAAACTTTCACAGCCCGTCTCCACTTCATAAGATTAATGTATGCCACAATAAAGTCCTTCAGAACCGACTGGTTTCAAACACATCTAGAATTACAGTTTGTAGTCCTAAAACTCCCTTAATTTTTTGCAAATTTTTATATTTCGTGTTAATGGCTCATAAATTTTCATCCCCATACATTAATTCAATGAATTGAAACGTCCCAAATTACTGTTATTTTTCTCATTTCCATCCCTTAAACGGTCACATTAAATACATGACATTCAAAAGTAAAAACAAAAGAAACACCTGATAGATTCTCGTGGCTTTTATTAGAATTTTACTGTGAAGTCTATTGGTGTCCTAGCAACGCCTGTAAAGCCATAACATTGATATTCAACTCATGGCCTTCTTAATTTGTTTTCCAAACTCAATTCAGGACGTAATGTTAACGTGATAGAAAACAAACCGTGAAACAAAGAAATCATTCCTAGGAATTCACGATTAATTTGTAAAAACGAAATGTCCCTCTTCAATGTATGCAATTGGTGGTCAACACAGTGTTCCGATTTGGAGGAGAACTATGATGTGGCCAGTCTTTTATGTGCTCGTTTTGGTTTGGAGGATCAAGAGAAGGACTATATTGTAATAGGCTCTCATACGGGCCACTTGAATATCTTCTATCCCAGCTATGAAATGGATGCCAATGGTAATACCTTAGGCTACAAGGCTACCGATCTGCTATTGGAAATCTTCACAGATGCACCCATTTTGGGTGTATATGCTGGCAGATTTAGTGCGTAAGTATGTTGAAAGTATTCCTTAAGCATTTCTAAACCACTCATTACTATACTCTGGCAGCAATAATCGCAAGGACAACACGATTCAATTGGCTGTGCTGCATCCAAACTCTCTGGTCATCTACAATGTATTACATATGAGCGGTGTTGCCGAACATGGTGCCCAATTGAGTCTGCAAAAACTAATGGAATACAGCTTTCAACGCACGGCCTTCTCGTTTTGTAAAGGTCACTTTGGCAAAGTGAAGGGTCGTGAGTTTTTTTGTGTCGTACATTTGGATGGCTCTTTAACGTTTTACGAACAGGATGGCATTTCGTATGAATGCAAATTTCCCGGCCATCGTGCCTTACCCACACCGATAGTGTATTGTGAGCGTACGGATAGTTTTTTTCGTTTGGCATCGGCTTGGAATTTGGAGTGTTATACGTAAGTAGTTGGTCTAGTAAAACGATTCAATTAGGCAAACCTTCGAAATCGTACTTCGCTAGATTTAATGAAATCGAATATCGGAAAGACTCACCACAAAGCTTTCACTCGCCCTTGGTCTAAGAATCCGTATATCCCCAATCGTCCACTTTAGCAGATTTATAATCCTTTCTACAGCGGCTATTTTAGCTTAAAGAGCGTTAGCAGAAAGTTACTCCACAAAGTTTTCACTGCCGCATAGTCTTCGGTAAGAAACCGAATATCCCCCATTGCACAATTCAGTACATTTTCAATCCTTTCTACAGCGGCTACTTCAACTTAAAGAGCGTGAAGTCTGTCGCTAAGCTGAACTCCTTAAAATAGTCCAGTATTTCCCAATTGAACAAAGGTGGAACAACGTACTTTCTTGAAAGGTCACAAAGGCGAACAGGGTACCAAAATTTAGTGACGTCCTCGTCCAATAGGTGAAGGAAAATTTCGATTGAATTTTCTCTTTCAATAGTGGAATTAAGCCGAGTGAGATAACCTAGAAAGTTTTCTCTTTCTGCTGCATTATCACATACATACATACATAATTAACCATTACAACCCACAGTAAGGATTACTGCCTAGCTTCTCACACCACTCATGTTGTGTGCCTTAATTTTTTTATACTTGAGTGGCGGGACCTACAGTTTAATGTCGACTCCGAACGACAGATTTTGAAAACCTTTTTCATGGCAGGTTTATTTACTCTCAGAATTGGCAGAAATCTGCTGAGAGGAAGTCGCCGAAGAAATATTTTTTTTTTCATATTTCGTTTAGTTGGAGATGTCTGGCCTGGGGCTCGAACCCGGGCTTTTACGTCTAATAAGCGAGCACACTACCTACTAGACTACAGCGACTACACTGCATTATCATATTACTTAAGTCCAGATTAAGCAAATCGGGGATGTACCCTAACCAAAAATCTGAGGGCCCTAGAGTACTGCTCCTTTATTAAAAAATCCTTTTCTCCTTTCCAGCTATCAAGATTTGTCACATTCTTCCATAAATAAATCTCACTATCAGCCCGTATGGTCCGTTTGCCTAGGGGAGGGTATACTAGACATAAATGTCGTACAATGTAAAAATAATTGTGCCTCAATTATGATTTTGGGTGAAAGAAACTTCATGTGCCTGACAGATACCGGAAAAGTAGAATTCATCTTAAAATTGGACTATGCCCCCAAATGTTTTCATACCTTTGTAGTGGGCTACTACTGGGGTAAGTAAGTGTCATGTAATAAATAAAAGTCATATTAATTTCCAAATCCATCTTACAGAACCCACGGCCCGTTTGATAACCGTTATAGTTTCGGAATCGTCAAAAGTTTTCATTTACGAAAATGCCAGCATTATATGGGCGGCCCAATTAAAACATGAATCTCCAGTTGCCATACAAAGATCCAATATAATGGGTTTGCCTGGAGCTATGGTTACCTTGGGTCCAACGGGGAAACTGCGCATAGGTTATCTGGGCTCTGATCCTTATGTATTTCAAGTGCCTCCCATAAATATGCAGGAGTTGACATTTCAACAGGCCATTGACGAATTCACGCAATTGGAGCAGGAAATCAAAGAAGCCACTGACATTCAGGATATGGAAGTGATAAATAAAAAATCTTACGAGGATGTCCTAATAACGTTCTGCATAGATACCACGGTTAAACAGGATTCCGATGCCATATTATTGGATATACCGGCCCATGTAACCCTAAAAGAATTGCCCTTGTGTTCGGGTGTTTTAAAGTGGCAGGCAAATATCGATTTATCGGAACTGCAAGTGGTTTTCAATCTTCCCGAGGGCATTAAATGTTCACAAGACACTCTCACCTATACAGAGATCAAGGCTGGACGCAAAGAACAAATGGATTTGGATTTTTATATCAACGATCTCTTGCATTTACATACGGCCCAAGTTGAGGCGGTAGTATCTTTTATAACCATGAGAGGTATACCGAGAATAATACAACAGACGGCCTATTTGCCCTTGAGTATGTTTTTCAAAACAAAACAGCCTCAAAAAGCGGCAGCCATCAAATTGACCTTTACTTTGGGCTCTAAGGAGGGCAGTAAAAAGTTAACCGATTTCTTTCCGGAATTTTTAAGCTGGGAATCAGATGTGCAAGCATTGGGTCTGGTGTTGCTAACAACAGTCGATGAAAGTCAAGAGGAAATTGTAACCATTGTAGCAGCCAAGAACTCAAATCGTTTAAGGTACGGTTGAAATTAAGCCCGGTTTATCGGTTCCTAACCTTTTCTTATAGGATACAATCAGATCATTTGGAAACGTTGCCTTTAATAATGGAACGTCTAATAATGTTCTCAACGGATAACAATTTAAATTCCAAATCCTCTGAAAAACCAAAAAATACTTCGAAGATATTTGAAAATATTACCTCAACCCCATTTCTACCGGCTCAACCAATATTGCATAGAATCGATGTCCATCATGAGACCCAGGAAAATATCAGAAAACAAACGGTATCTATTAAAGGGGATTTTAAAATCTATTCTTAAATCTCTAAGAGGCATTCTTTTATTCCCAGTTGGAATTGGATGAGCTTTGGCAAAAGTTCAAAGATCTGCAGCGTAAGTTACAAGAGAAATCGGATGATGAGCCCAAGGAAACATTGGTCATGCAAATCGAAGAGAACTACGATCATTTGATAGCAGAAGGCGATAAGCTAATGGAGATGCGTAAAGATGAATTGAGGTAAGAAAAGAGAATACAGTTTGTCCAAGTGGTCTAGTATTCGATATAAAATTTTTGTTTCAGACAACGCTGTGACTTATCCTGTGCTTTAGCGGTGGCCAAATTTATAATTTCAACCCTGAAGCTGGAGGAGAAAATTGTTAAAATCGTATCATCCATATTGACTACACCAGCCGAAGATTGGACCGAACTGGTAAACTCAAAAGTAATTCAAAAGAATCAAAAATTTGAAAAATTTAGTTTGCTTTTCCTTTGCAGAGTTGGGAAGAATCTATGGCACCGGGCATTGATATGCTACACCACTATGGTCCACTGAATCGATCTAAAAACACTACCAATCAACACACCATGCTGGATGCCAATACCAGTCATGATATATTCGATTACACAAGATTTCGTAAACATTTTGCCCATTTCTTCGATCGCATCATACGTTTAGCCTCTCAGGACTTACAAATCGAATCTGTGCAAGAAGAAAAAGTGGAATTACCCAAGCTAAGCAAGGCTCAAGTCGAACAAATACCACTTCCACCACCGTCTACAGAAAATTGGCATGAAATCTTAAAGGTTCAGCCGATGAAGAGCACCGCTGGAGCAGTAAAACGTTTAAAGCCATTTCACAAGCTCAGCACTCTGGAAGCGGTGGAGGATGATGATGAAGAGGCTGAAGAGGATGATGAAGATTTACGTAAAATGGGTTATAAAAAGGAATATGGCTGTAAGGATAAAGCGAATGGCGAAGAGTCTGAATGGTTAAATGAAGAATTCAAATTGCCATCATCGGATGAGCTATTTAGTGATTTGGGAATATGGTGGTAAAGGATTTCAAATTTAAATTCAATGTGAAATAAAGGGGTCTCAATAAATTTTAGTTTTGTTGAGTGTTTACTTTTAAGAAAATTACAGTCGACCGAGTCCAACTAGGCAGAAACATTGAGATGATAATCACGAAAATAGCGGTACATCTATCCTTGGAGTGATAGGATGAGGGGTTGGTAAAGAGACTAGCGGTAAGCAGCTTTTTGAGGTTTTTTAAAGGAGGTCTTTGGATTTTGAGGGCAATTGACGTAGGCATACCGACCATTAGTGAAGTCAGGGTGTGTGACTTCCGTTTCTCTCAATGGTTTTTATAGACCATGAGCATTGACGTAGTGTAGGTAAACTGCTTGATGATCTATCTCTCAATCTTTACGGATGACTTGAAGCTAGAACTAGTACGGAGGCCTACTTAATAGATGGCATTAAGTCATCAAAAAAACGCCCTGATAAATGCAGTGTATTCCAGGCTGAGGTCCTTGATATCGACAAACCCATTAGCAGTAGAGAGGCAGCTGGTAATACAACAACTAGCATCAGAACTTCAGTCGACCATTATAGAATCCAATTGAAAATCATCAGTAAAGTGTTTTACGAGTTGTCCTGCTGGGCTCGGCAAGGAAAAAAACTCAATCGATCTTAGAACTCCACTCAAAATTCTGCAATTCACAATCCTCTAAAAACACAGCCGAAGTTAATTACAACTACGTTTAATTACGTTAAACTTTAAATATGAAAATAAAAAATTCGCCGTTTTATTTACATTTTTTTCGATTTTATATATTGTATTTCGTTTTTCTTTTTATTTTGTTTCTTCTTTGTTTTTTATTTATGTTCCTTATATATTATATGTATGTATTTATGTATGTAATATTTATTAATTGTAATTAATTGTAATTTACAAATATAAAATATATAAACTGTTCGACAAGAACAGTTACATATTTAACTAATAATTATAAAACTGTTTAAAATAATGTTTTGTTAATATATTAAAACTATTTTTTCTTTCTTTTCTTTTGTTTATTTAAATTTCTTTTTTGTTATTTTCTTTAAATATATAAAATGAATTTAATTATTAAATAAAAAAATGTATTTTTTTGTTTTTCTTTTTGTAATAGTATTATGTCCAGTATTATTTCATTTTAAAAATAAAACTAATTGATTATGTAAACATATATTGTATTTAAATGAAAACTTATTTAATTTTGTTTTTTAATAGAAAAACTACAAAGCTAAACTGTAACTTTATTAAGAGAAATATTTGAATCAAAATAAAAATTTACTTAAACTACGAGTTTTGTTTTTTTTTTTGTTTGAAAAAAAAATTAAAATAAAAAAATATTCTATACACACACATTGCCAAACTTAAAAGAGTAAACAATAAAAATTTAAAAATAATATGTATGTAATAATAATAATAATATTAACAGTAAAACGTTTAAATTAACATTTTAAATATTTAAAACAAATAATACTTGTTATACTTTATCTTTCTATACATATAAAGAGAATTGTTACGTTACGTTACGTTACGCTATGTTAAGTTAAATTGGATTTGGTTTTATATTACACAATTTTGTTTTCCTTCTTTTTTTATGATTTATTTTAAATTTTAAACGACAATTTCAATTTGTTTGTAAAATTTGAAAAAAAGAAAGAATAACAATTAAAACCAATATTTGTTCTGTTTGTATTAAGAAAGAGAGTTAAGAGAGATCGTAGACTATTTTTGTTTTTTCATGTCTTGGCTATTTTTAATCTTTATTTTCACTGCGTATTTGCATAATTTTCTTTTTAACCAACGTGCGCACTTGCTGAGCAGTCGACTGTTGACTGCCAACGATCTGCTGTTGTTGCTGCTGCTGCTGTTGTTGGCCAGACGATGAAGTCATTGTGGCTCCGGACGATGTTTGCGTTATCGTCATTATTTCGGCTTGTGTCACATTTGAAGAGTTACCGCCACCACCACTCGAAGAGCTAACGACAACGCCTTGCTGTTGTTGTTGCTGTTGTAATGATTGCTGCTGCACCACAGCCACCAAATTTCCAGAAGCCGTTGTTTGCAAACGCACAGGGCTGGCATTTTGTCTTTGGCTTTGCTGTGCAGCGGCTTGCTGTTGTATTGCCGTAATAATTGCTTGTTGCGTCTGAGACTGTGAACCGGATGTTGCCACTTTAATAGTGCCTGCAATATTTTGTCCTCCGGTTACATGTGCCCTTAAGTTACCAGCAGCTAGAGCTTGAGCTGAGGCGGCTGAAACAACCTAAGAAATTTAAATTAAAAATAAATTAGTTTCATTAACTCTTTTTTTAAATCTGCTACACCAAAGTGGGCGTGGCAACTTCCTTAGAAACTGATTGCAACCCCACAATTCAGGGATTATTTGCAGCATAAATGGATAAACAAAATCTCAACTAACCTGTATTGTTTGTCTTTGATTGGATTGTGAAGCTACCGATACTGGTATCACCCGTCCAACGCTGGTTTTGCCCAAAACAAAGCCGGTCGTAGCCAGTGTGCCTGGTTGAGTCTGTCGCATAACCTGCTGGATTTGTTGAACTGTTACGGAGCTTGGTAGGGATTTTGTGTTCTGTATATGCACTAATTGTGTTTGTACTCCGCCCGTGTTCGAAGAGCCCGAGGTTCCCGATGATGAGGTCTTCTGTGTAACCTGGACACCCTGTTGTTGCGAATTACTTGATTGTGTTATGGTTGTACTTTGCTGTTGTTGTTGCTGCTGTTGATTTGCAGCTTGAGCCGCCTGTATTTGTGTCATACGAGAGATTTTTCGTGGCATTGCCAATTGTTGTTGCTGCATGTGCAGTTGACGCATTTGTGATTGATTAGCCATGGTCACCTTAATCTGTCCGCCTGGCTTAAGTTGTGACAAAGCCATATTGACTGTATTTTGAGCCTGTTGTTGCCCTGTGTTAACACTAATGGTTTGGCTTGTATTTTGATTTCCACCAACTGAAGAGGCAACAGAAGTCTTTACCAGTGTAGCGATCTGCTGGGGTGTTACTTGCTGCACAACTTGTTGATTACCGCCCTGTTGTACGGAAGTACCAGTTTGCCCGGATGATACCGAGGTCTGTTGCAATTGCAAACCTTGACTTGTATTGGTGGTGAATATTTGTCCACCTTGCTGCAGCACCTGAGCAGCTTTTTGCTGTGCCGATATCATTTGGCGTTTTACAAACAGCATATCGCTTTCACCCACTTGCCTTGTAATGGTTTGTTTACCTGTTGCAGCGGCAACTTGTTTAATGAATTGAGCTCTAGTTTGTTGCGCCTGCTGTTGATGAACTTGAGAAGCTGCTACTGTGGTTACCACACCCGTAGCACTGGGTGTTGTAACCGCTACATTGGATGTTGCTACAGCTACTTTTTGTCCCTGTACGACTTGTACGGTTGTAGGCACTGAGCCGCTTTGCATTAGGCTGCCTTGTATTATAGTGCCCTGAGCATTCACTAATGCCGTCTGTCCAGAGGCAGTTTGAACCACAGTTTGCTGTCCTTGCTGACCGGGCGCAGCAGCCTGTAGGACTTTCAATTGCTGCCTTTGCCGGTACAGTTGTATGTGATGCGGTTGACCCTGTTGCGTATTACCCGCCTGAGCGGCAGCGGCCATTTTTTGACCTTGTTGCAGGGAACTTACTCGGATACCCTTTGCCACCACCTGTTGAGTTCCTGTTGGCATAGAGGCTAGTTGGAATTGTGTTGCCTGTAGTTGGGCTTGAGCTACACTAGTGCCTAAGCTGGACATTGAAACAATGGTAGGACTGGGATTACCCGAGGATCTTTGTTGTAACACAACATCTTGCAAAGTTGTACCACTGGGAGCAGCCACAATTCTTTGGGCTCGCAAGGCCGAAGTATTAAGTGTCGTAGCTGTGGGCTGTTGCATGCCACTGGATGTTGTTAATACTGTTCCCACGGTGGCCAATTGCGACACAGAGACTACCTGGGGCATGGGTTGCGTTTGAACTATGCTGCCCACTTGCGTAGAACTGGAGACAATAGTTTGCTGAGGCGATAGTGATACTATTTGGGCTGTAGAAGACGATGATTGATTGCTACCATGATGTTGCTGCTGTTGCTGATTGGTGGAAGATATTGTTTGAACCGGTGTGGTTAATACGACCGACACTGAAGCCGGTGTTGCCACCAGATTGCCAGAAGAAGTTTGCTGTTGCAATTGCACATGTTGCGATTGGCCTGTACCTGTTTGAGAACTATTCGTTTGCTGTTGCAGTTGTTGCATTTGGCTGGTAGTCAGCAGACCAGATTGAGGAGCCACAATAGCTTTAACAATTTGTGTGGTAGTAGGCGTGCCATGTTGTCTAAGCAGATGCTGTTGCGTCGTTTGATTAACGTTGCCACTAACCACAGTTTGTTGTTGTTGCACTTGTTGACCACTATTTCCAGCATGTTGCAAAACAATAGCTGTGGCCGTCTGTTGTTGACCCTGCTGTTGACCGCTGGCAGATAGTTGGTGGATTTGTAACTGTTGCGTATGAAGACCAGGTGGACCACTAGTTACCTGTTGAGCTTGTTGCTGCTGTTGCACCAACTCCTGCAAGTGAGTGGTATTCTGTGTATTATGTTGTTGTACAATATTTACAGTACTTCCAGTTGCTACACCGCATGTTTGCTGCTGCTGTTGTTGCTGCTGCTGCTGAACGCCTTGACAAGTTTGTGGTGTTTGGCTGGTAGCCGGAGGTGGCGGTGGTGGACATTGTGATCTTTGTTTATCACGTATTTTATTTGCTCTCATAATAGCAATATTTTGTGGCGAGATTGGCTGATCATAATTGCTAATGCCAAACTCTTGTAATACCTCCATATGTTTGGGATTCATGGAGCTCGGCGTATTAAAATGACGTTTTGCTGGTGGAGCCTTTTTCAAATATGCCGTCTTAATACAGTCAAAACGTGAACGCATTATCTTGGTAAACGATGAATTATTATCATTGGCATAATGTTGAGTGGTCCTTAAGAATTTTAAAGGGCTCTTGAGATATTCCGATCTTAAAACTGCCTTAAGCTTCTTTTGTTTTTTAGGACTCTCCACTAGTTTGCCATCCTCTCGCGGCTGTATTACGGTTTCATAACGCCATCTACACTGCTTGGGTGATCTAAAGGTTTTCGATAAAGTATTTACAATCTCCGAAACCAAATCCCAATTGGGCGTATGACCGGGCGATAGCAACATTAAGTTACATGGCAAGCCCTGTAGATTAACCAACACATGCAATATGGCTATATCCTCAAAAATACACCACTCAGCCATGCCCTCGGGTTCTGTAAGGGCCTTTTGTGGTATTTGTGGCTTCCAGCCGGGTATTTGTATGTAGGGTTTGAATGTACCGCGATAACGTTGACTCTTTAAATCCCGTCGTATTCTTGCAATGGCCGGTGTTGGTCGATCGAAGAGCGAACGTGGTGCACTAAACATTTCATCTCGTCGTATTTTTGCCGGCCGCTTATTGCCATCCATCAAGAAGCCAGCGTCGGAACGTGATCGCTTGTATTCCTTTTTAACATAAACCGGTGGCAATTCGGATTCCGGTATTGGTTCTACATCGTACATGAAACTTAGTGAATAATCAATGTAAATATCATCATTATCTTGGGGCGGAGTTGGTGGACACCACATCTAAAATGTTGATAATAAGATGTTGAAAAGAAAATCGTATTTAATTAGAAATGATTTCATAACAATATTGTAGTAATTTTTAAAAGAAATTCGATTTCTACAAATAAATATAGGGCCTGTTCGTAAATGCATTACTGCGCTGCATATTATGCGCATCATGTTCATAAATGCAAATCTTGGCAGCACTGCAGCTGTCAAATGTTCGTAAATGCAACATTAAATCATATTATGCGCAAATAAACCCAAAACACTAATCATAAAAATGGCTGATGCATTGAATGAGTGAGAGAGAGAATGAGAGTTTTAACAATAAGTTTCTTTTTTCTTCCTTAAATGTCTTCTTTTTTGCACAAAGTACACTTTTTTGTGTATTTTACAAAATTTTGTCATTTGTTTTATCGTCCAGTTCAAAAATCAAATTTATTAATAATTTTTCCATTTCTGCAGTGTTTGTTCGTTCGTAAATGCAAACAACTAAATCAGCAAAAAGAGGCATCAGCAACATGTGATTAGCAGTGTGAGCGCAAAATAATCATATTATGCAGCGCAGTGATTAATTTACGAACAGGTCCATATATTCCAGCAAAGCATAGCCTTCCGTTTAGTTTAAAGTCTGTAAAATTTGCCGTATATTTCCCTTTATCGGTGTCCAATTCTTAAGTCGTACCGAGTCAAGCCACTTAGCATAGTCCAATCGCTTGCTATGCAATGAGAGATACAGATTGCAAATGCTTTCTATTGATTGACGTTTTAGCATTTGACGAAATTCGAATTGCGATAGAATAGAATAAGACAACCCTTATGACCTATCAAATCACTGCAACGCGATGTTATTATCATCACTATTCGCTAATTATTGGTAGTGAATCTTATAATGCTACAGCTAATGACACCGATAGTATTGAGGTTTTTCGAAATAGGGGCCGTTCGTAAGATCATGCGTGTTTTTGAGACTAAAAAAACCAGTAATATCTGGTCCACCACTCAACAAATTCCAATTCAGACAGTGGCTCCTAGCTGTAAATGGTGTTGGATTGGACACGCATGAGAATATTATTAGAATCGTCTTTTAGTGAACTTCTTAGGGTTAGAGAAGCGTTGTAAAAGCAACACGTATATGAAATAAGAACATCAAGACATAGTTGAAGTGAAATTGAAAGCAAGAGGCAACTGGGAGGGACCTGATCAGTACGACTTTATGTTCGTTATAGGAAACAAAATGCATAGATTCACATACAGGATACGTTGCAATAAGTTCCAGCGCTAAACGAAACAGCGTTAAACGAGGCAACTTAACATATACATAGGTAAATACATATGTAATGGGTTCGTAATGTGATTGCGACTTCGGAAAATACAGTTGGAATCTTTATTTTGGACAGACTAACAAAAGAGCATTGACAAAGATACATAGTATACACCGTCGCTATATAGTGCACCGCTTTTAGTTTTTGCAAGGCCGTTTAATTTGCACACATATGTATGCAACAAGTATCAATACAGTGTGCGATTTAGGGGAATCCTAATAATACAGCGTAATATTGAAACAGCGTTAAGCGGAGCAGCGTTAAGCGGGGTCTTACTGTATAGCTGAATTATATAAATATTATATTAATCGGTACTGGTTATTGTCCATATTTTCTTACATTATTTCCCTTTTATGTCCGGTTTAGAGGACTTGCACTTGCCATTGAGACAAGTACAGTACCCGGAGGTCAAGTTAACACATTGTATGTATGTCCGGTTAATGTAATGAAAACAAAATTAAATTACAAAATCATATAACCCATCCTATGTTTATCTCTGACATTGAAATCCATTTAAATGTAGTCAATAAATAAAAAATAAATAATTTAAAACTTACCGGCATTTGTTCCATAGTATTGGCTGAAATCCAAATCTAAACGATTTTGCACGTATAATATTGAATAGGGCCCACAACAAAGTGATTTGTTTGCAAAGATATAGGAAAAGCAAAGCATGGAAACCAGACACAGGCACAGACAAAATTAAACGAGTGATAGGTCGGTGGTAGAGGTCAGAAGTAAAACCCCAACATTGATGGTCAAATGTATATAGAAAAAAAAAAGAAAAGAAGGAAAAAAATATTATTTTCTATGGCAAAAAAAAACTGTTTTGGTGACTTACAATTTAAAGGTTTTATAAAAATTTTATTTATTTTTTTTTTGGTGTTTTGTTTTCAAAGCGTGGTAATAAAACTTTTTCTAAAGTAAAAACAATATGATTCAAAAAAAAAAAAACCAACGAACACAAACGAAATCTGAGGCCGTTTGGAAATGGCAAAAAAAATAATTTTTTTGGAAATTTTTTTTTTTAAATAATTTTTTTTTAAGATTTCTAATTAAACTGTTTTGGTGCCCCTATATTAATTAATAATTATAATGAAAATAATAACATTTAAAGCCATTTGCCAAACTTTAGTTGTATTGAGAGAATAAAATTTTAAAATGGGTCTTTTTTTATTTGGTGGTAGTAGACACACATACAAATTACAGTTTAATTTAGTTTAGAAACCTTTAAAAATGAAAATAAAAGAAGACACCAAAACAGATTTTTTTTCACTTTTTCTTTACAAGACGACATATTAATTAGAAAATAATATTTTTTTTAATAAAATTTCTTTTCTTTTTTTGTGATTTTTCTTTTTGTATTACAAAAAATATTTATATTGATTGATTGTTTTTTTTTTTTTTTTAATTTGTTTACAAGGGCCAAAGATTTTTTTTTTTACTTTGTCTTCACTTAAGATTTAGTTTTATACCAAACAAACGAAAAAAAAATAAATAAAATTTAAATAAAACACAGTTTATACAAGATTATTTTTGTTGTATTTGTTTTCTTTTTTAATATATTATTTTTGTTAAAAGCTTTGTTTTTTTTTTAATAATGTGGTAGTTTTTAAATTTTGTAGAGCTTTTTCTGTCGAAAAGAATCCAAAAATTTAAAGTTTAAACTAAGCTGTTGTTTTTGTTTATGATAGAAATTAATAAATAATTTTGTTTTTTCAATATAATTTAACAAAAATACACAAGAAAGAGTTCTTGTTGAACCTAGAACTGTTGTTTTTAGCTTTTCTTTAATATATGTATGTATTGATTGTATAACTCTATTTGGTAATTAAAATTAAAAAGATCTTAAACTAAAAAAAAAAACTTAATTTTAAAATTAAAAAATAACTAATAATTAAATATACTTTCTCTTCTGTTTTATATTTAGAACCTTTAACAAAAAAAACAGGATAAAGGATATTCTATAGTTTGATTTCTTATCATAATAATCATAATTATTCATTTCTTGCTGGGCGAATATATTAGAAATTGAAATTATTTTTAATTTAAAAAGTTTTTTTTTAATTTATCGATTTTTTTCTGGAATTTTTTTTTTTTATAACGTATAAAAAACTTTTTTATTTTTTCTGTTGTCTGTTTTATACACTCGAAACAAATCTCAATTTGTATTATTTTATATTAACTGATTGTGTGTGTGTGTGTGTTTAAAAACATAATCATTTTCCTTATAGTTTCCAACTAATATCCGTCCATCAGTAAATATTATTTTCTGTAATATTTTTCATTTTAATTTTAATTAATTATTTTGTTCTGTCTATTCTTAGTAGTAGTATTGTTTTTATGATTATTATTTTTATTATTATTATTAGGTAATACCCATAGATTCTAACTAATAACTAATTTATTACATTATTTCTTTATATATTTATGATTCTATACGTTAAATTACATTTTTTTTTAGTTTCAATTAAAATATTTATTATTTACAAAACATTTCTTTTTTTTATTATTTGAAAAAAAAAGAAAAGAAAAAATAAACAAACTTTTAAACCGTTAAGTCGATAATTAAAATCGATATCAAGAAGATTTTACCAAACATAAGAAGTTTTTAAATAAAGATCCAAAACGCTAAACGCTTTCAGGTGGTATACAAGTGTCCGAAATTAAGAAAAAAGAAATAAATTTCCCATCACTTTTTATAAAATATTTAAAAACTTAAAATTCGTTTAAAAAAAAAGGTAAAAAAATTAAACCCTTGTGGCAGTTTAAATAAATATAACTTTTGATTACAGTGTGTGTTGTAAAGAAGTTTTTCTCTTGAAAACCAATAAAAAGCAAAACCACTCAAACGCACGCACACGGGCCGCCTTAGCTTACAACAGTTTTTAACAATAAATACATTAAATTTACTTAAATCTTCAACGGTTATTCATTCTTTATTAATACTGTTTCCTACTTGTCCTCCAAGGCAACCATCATCATGAAGCGGAAGACTCTGTCATACCATTTGATGAAGATGTGGCTGCCTCAGAAGCAGCATCACCACCATCTGCGGCAGTTTGGTTGCTATTTCGTGGCGTTTTCAAAAGCCATCTATGTAAAGTATTAAGTGTACTACCCGACTTTGTGGGTGTAACTTGTGCTTTTAAAGTCTGAGATCTTTTCTGATTTGTTGCTCTGCTTTGTGGTGTAGTAGTTGTCGTCGTCGTCAGCAGCGACTTATTACCTACTAAAGTCTTATTATCATTCGTTTTACTCGTTTCTTCATCTGATTTGTGGACATTTTGTACATTTCTATTAACTCTTGTGGCTGTATGATGTCTAGTAGTTTGCGGTAACACTGGACTCTCATCCAAAGTCCAAAGATTTATTTTAACCGAACCCCTAGAACGTGTACGCGGAGTATGACAGTCGTTTTGTTGCTGTTGTGGTGTACTATTACCGGTAATCTGATGGCGTAAACTAGCATTTAAAGACGAACTCGATTTTGGCCCTGTCAAAGGGGTTTTTTTAAGTGTCGCTGTTAAATTGTTTAGACTTTCATTGTCCTCAGATTCAGATTCATCTGAAACATTGTAATAAGTGGAATTGGTGGTAGTATCTTGGGCCTGATTGTGTACTGCCCAAGCATCCATGCTAGAAGAATTACCTGCATCTGCTTGATGCTGATGTATATTATGAGGGTTTTCATCATCTATGCTATGATTATCTTCATCATCGTCATCTCCATTATCATGATCTCCTGCTGTAGCATAACTTGATTTGTCATCATTTTCTTCTTCCTCCTCCTCCTCCTCCTCTTCCTCTTGCTCTTCATTGTCATCATCATTATGACCACGCTCCTTATCATCTTCACTTGAGTCTTCATCATCATCATCGGGTTTCATAGTTTTACCACCTCTTGATCTTGTAGGCAAATGTCGTAATGGACGTGTAGCTTTTGGCATTTGTTTCACTTTGCTTTCAGCTAATTTATGTTGAGTTTCATCGTCAGTTTCATTGCCCTCCTCCTCCTCCTCCTCGGAGTTCATATCATTCCCCCCATCGCTTAAAGGATTTTTTTCGCTTTCTGTTCCATTATCATCTCTACTTTCATTAGATTCATCTTCTGATTTTTCATCATCGTCCTCCCTTGTTTGTTCTGCCTTTCTGGGGCTATTTCTTAAAATTCTTCGCGTACCTGTAGTAGCCGTAGTAGCTCTTCTTTTCGCTATTCTCTGTACTGCTGATCCTTTGCTAGGACTCAAACTTAATTTACGTTTTCTACTACCCTGTTGCTCGTCTTGTTTTTTACGCGCGGCAATTTCTTGCCTCTTTTGTTGTACACGCTGTTGTTTCTGACTGAAATTTAAAAGCTTTTGATTTCTTACGCCCGTTTGTTCTCTCGTTTTAGTCGTTTTCATTGCATTCAATTGTAAATCTTTGTCTGCTGCTGCAGCAGCCAATGATGTGCGTGTGGTCTTTCTATTGGTCACATTTTTATCGGAAGACTGTTGGCCTCTAGACGTCGACGACCTTTTGCGTACGGCCTGTGTTTCCCGTTTATATTTATTTAATTTGCCACGTGCCGAAGAACTACTATTTAAGGATCTTAGTCTTCTTCTATTTGGTAAAATTTCTTCTTCTTCTTCTTCATAGTCTATAACTTTGCGAATTTTTCTTATATTTTTAGATTGTTTAATAACTTTTTCATCTTCATTATCTTCATCTGATTCATCATCATTTGTTCTATCCTCATCACTAACTTCTACATCACTATCTGCTTCCTCTTCATTTTCTTCTTCACCTTCTTCCTCCTCATCATCATCCTCCTGATCTGTAACGTTTTCTACCTCCTCTTCTTCATCTTCATCTACTAATTCTTCAACGTCTTCGTCTTCGTCAACTTGTGAGTTGTTATCGTCATTACTACTTTCACTGTCATCTTCTTCTTCGTCCTGACTATTATTCTCATTTGAACTGTAACCTGCTCGAGAAGTATTTCTACCTCTACCTCCTCTACCTCTTCTTGTACTTCGTGTATATCGAGAACCTCCTGAGGGCCTACCACGTACAACTTTTCTTTTCGTTTCTTTTGCTACAGCTACTGCAGAAGAACCTTTACGATTTCGAAGAGCAGCTATTCTGGACTTATTACTTTGATTTTGGCGTTTAGACGCCGTTAAATTACATTTATTTTTACTATTGCGCTTGTTGTTATTGTTATTCTTATTTAGTCTATTATTAGTTGTTTTATTAACCTGATTTGTTGCATCCTTTCGTGAGTAGGTTAATGACTCATCAGCACTCTCTTCTTGCTTAAGCATTTCAGCTTCTTTTTGCAATGCAGCCAAACGATTTGCTTCCCATTCACGTTTCTGGGCCTCTAATTCTGCTTCGGCAGCACGCAATTGTTCTGCTGTCCAAGCAGCACCGGTTTCTTCCACAAAACGCATTGCATAGCGTTCAATGGGCGAAAGCTGAAATGTGAATAAGAAAGATTTATCGATTACATAAAAGAATTAAAAGAAACTCACATACAAAATTAAAATATGAAATAAATTTAAAGAGAATTTGTTGTTAGGTCAGGTTATTTGACAGGCATGTCAAACATGCCAAGTGACTAACGTAACGTAACTAAACTGTGATAGAATGGTCATTTAAGCGGATGTTATTCACTGACCGATAATCAGACACTCTCCCAATACCTCTGTATAATTAAAGCAAAAAACCTGTACTGTATTCCGAGCCACTGTCACATTGACGGTAAGAAGATAACGCAGTTAAATTGCCGGAAATGAAAGCGTGCTCTGCGATATGCAAGAATCTGGTGGAGTGGCCACTAATAGATCCCATGGGATACTTCTTCGAGCTGTAAGACCAGGAAATTCGACTGGAGAATGGATAAGCTATCGTAGTAGAAGTGCAGTAGTATAATCTATAGTCTAAAATTGAACCGGACTGACTGAACCGAAACCCGGATAGAGAGCCTTCTAATACCGTGATAGGACACGGTAAAGAGTTTGCGAACAATTCATGTGTCTCTGTCCCTGTATCCAGAGATGCAAACTCAGCATTCTACGCCAGAGTTTCTTTAATGGTTCTAAAGAGTTAGGTAGGTAGGTAGAGGTGGCTGCCCATCCAAGAAAAATTTTTGGAAGGACTCACTTAGGCCGCATTGCGCCCATTGTGCTACCACAGTTATCCGCTATCCCCTAGTCTCAAAACCACTCGGAGGTACTGATGAAGCGATTTAGGCTGCCAATTTCAATCCTTGACAGTTGCTCCAGATCATCCATGTCTTAAAGAGTTAGTGCCTAACAAAATTTCAGATCTGAAGACATCCGGTACGGTACATTGATTGATGAGCTGAATCTCTACTTCATTCTTCTTTCATTCACATGCTATTTCAGTTTCTTCTGTTTCCTTATTTCTTTGCCTATCGATGTCATTTATTAAGTGGTCATCGCATATACATATAAATAAAATTTGTCTGACGTTGAGTGATATAATCAAGCGTAGCAATATCGCTTTAACTATGTCTGAACGTCAGTCTATTAGAAATAGATTCATCTGGGCATTAAATATTCGTGTTAAATTTTCAGTTATAAAAACAAATTCAACATTAAATATTCAATGCCCTGCAAATAGGCTACGTTTTTAAAAGGAATACTAAAATAAACTAAATCTCTCGCCTCTTCCCATTCATATTTAAATCAGTGTGTAAAAGACAACTGCTTTTCAGTATATAACTCTCTATAGAATGCCCTGCTTAAAACAGAGAATTTTCGAGCAAGTCTTAAGTACTTAAGTAATTTCTGAAATTGTTTGACGTTGAGTGATATAATCAAGCGTAGTAAAAATCGCTTTAACTATGTCTGAAGGTCAATCTCTTAGAAAAAAGATTAATATAGGCACTGAATATTCGTATTAAATATTCGATTAGAAAACACATTCAATTTTAAATATTCAATGCCATATAAACGATAACAAATTCGAAATACTCAAACTCAAAGTGGATAATTTTAAATACAAAGTCTTAAATACGTTTTTCAAAATGTTAGACGTTTAGTGATATAATCAAGCGTGGCATAAATCGCTTTAACTATGTCTGAGCGTCTATGAGATTTTACTCTAGCTTAAAATAAACCCATATTATCGAAACAGTGTAATCGGTAGTATACATTGGTAAATCTTAAGCATGCGGAAAAAAAAGAAATTCAAAAAAACAAACAAAAACTTACCTGTTTAACTAAATTCTGCATTTCCAAATCGGCTTTACTAAGTTCAACATTAGTATCCGCCGCTGTTGTGGTTTCATCCAAGGGAATGTTTTCATCAAATTCAGCTAAATCAGCGGCTACTTCTGCCTTGGCGGTTTTAGTGGCCTGTACATCCTGTTCATCTTCGGCGGCAGCTAAAGCCGTTTCAAAGGCTTTCAAAGATTGCTTTTCCAAATCAATTTCTGTAGTTTCCATAGTGCTGGTGTCCAATTGTTGTTGACTTGTCGTTGCTGCTGCTACTGCATTAGCATTTGAAGTTTCTGCCATTTGTTGTTGTGTTTCAACATTAAACAGATCTTTGATTGTAGAACTCTTAAAGTACGAAGTAGTAAAATTACCACCTTCTATAGCCATATCGCTAAGCATACGCTTTTGATTGGCCTTCTTCAAGATGTTAACCTCAATTGTTTTTTCAGAAACCAAACGATAGATGTGTACATCTCTTGTTTGTCCTATGCGATGACAACGATCCTGTGCCTGAGCATCCATCGTGGGATTCCAGTCTGAATCGTAAAATATCACAGTATCAGCTCCAGTAAGATTTATGCCAACACCACCAGAGCGCGTCGACAAAATGAAACAGAAAATACGCTTATCAGTATTAAAGCGTTCCATAAGCAATTGTCTTTGCTCGACTTTAGTGGCACCATCTAACCGCAAATAGATATGACCATGATGATTAAGAAAGGCTTCTAAAACATCCAACATTTTGGTCATTTGTGTGAATATTAATACACGATGGTGTCCTGACTTGAGTTGTTTCAATAAACGATCCAATGTTTGCAATTTACCACAGTCATATTGTATGAGCCGAGGATCAGGAAATTGTGTTGTCATAGCCGATATAATCGGATGTAACATGGTCAATTTTGGTGACATTTCCTGTTTTATTCTCCCCTCAATCTCATGTTCTCTGAGCAGACGTGTGGACGTTAAGTTGTTGACATAGAAACGTATGCGAGGAGCACAGACGGACGGTACGTAAATAACGAAATTTTGAAATATTTTTTTAAGATCTTCACAGCGCCGTTCGTACGATTTCAAAATTTTGTTCAAAGTCCAATTATCATGGCGTCTAACTAATGCTGTAGAGCAATTCGTAAAACCTCGTGTTTGCCAAGTGGAATATTTAAGAAGATTACTGGCATTTTTACACTGTTCAATTGACTCGCGACAATCGGCACCATAGATGGGAGTGGCTTCGGTGCGTCTTTTATTAACGTTGGCCATCAGCTTAAGTCTGGCTAGCCTTTGTTCTTTACGTTTTTGCTTTATTTCTGTCATATTATAAATGGAATCCATTTCCGACGAAGTATCGCCGTCTATGTCCTCCTTTGGTTCAGTCTTAACAGTTGCAGCAGCTGCATTTAATGTAGACGCTGATGTTTTCGCTCTCATCGCCAAGGTATTTGATTTAACCCGTTGAGCCAGTGCATTTACTAAAGCTTTGTCATCTTTAGTTCGTTCCGTTTTACCGGCTTTTAAAGGTTCACCATTTATAATGGTGCTTTCCTGTAATTTCATTTGTTTGGCGGGTGTCGGCCCCATGTAATCATCTGTGGCAGAAACATCACGAGATCTTGTTGTTATGCATGCCGGTGTTATAGGGCCTAGTTTGGGTAAACCCACTGGATTTATAACATTGTTAATGCGTTTACATATACGACTATTGGCTGTTTCCACCGTACTAGACAGTCCTGTAACTGATGTCGTGCCTGTCGTCGCCGGCTTTACCGGTACAATTTTATTACCTTCCTGTCGCATGGCTGGACTTGCACCAACTTTAACCGTTTGTTTAGCATGATTGTTAATACTTTGTTGTACCCTTAAATCCCTGACACGTATATGGAATTTATATTTCCCTGTTGGACATCGTGGCGGTGGCTCAGGTATTGTATCGATTTCTTCTATCAGTTTACGAGGTGCAGCCAATAGGCGGGATTTATGGGACACATATGCGGTGAGTGTTAGCTCCAATTCAACCAATAGTAAATTTAAAGAGTGCAGATCGATTTGCTAAAATTAAAAAAGGATTGAAAATTATTACAATGAAAAATAAAACATATTCTAACGACGTTGGGAAGATTTCAGTTCAGTACTTACCGTAAATGGATTGTATTCCATTAGATCACATATCAGATGTGATGTCTCATATGAAATGCCTTCCATTTGAAAGGGTGATATTGTGGGTCGCACTTCAAACATATTGGGATGATTGCACACCTTACGCAATTGCATGAGAACATTTATAACACTTAATAAATTGCCTGTTTGTAAAGTTTCCCGCGTTCTAAAAACAAAATAAAAAATTTTATTTTTCTTTTATGAAAACTCAAGAATATCATTTAAATCAACACTTACTTTGCCCTGCTCATGAAGTCATCGTACAAATAACGTTGACGATTCGATAGTCGACACATGACAACGTGTTCATATTTTTTGGGCATTTGTTTTTCGACTTCCTTTTTCAGACGTCTTAGCAAAAACGGTCTTATAACTTTGTGTAACCGTTGTATCAGTTGTTCATTATACTCCATATTACCTTCAATCATACCAGTCATGGGATTGGAGAACCATTCCTTAAACTCACGATGCGATGAGAAGACATAGGGCATTAAGAAATGCATTAAAGACCACAATTCCATTAAATCGTTTTGCAATGGTGTGCCAGTTAGTAGTAGGCGTCTGTAACGAATGAGAATATATGGGGGAACACAAATTAATTTTATGTATTCATTTTAATTCTATAATTTCTTGTATAAATATGTACATGGTGTTAAGCCACCTGTTAAGATACTTGTTTTTTGTTATGCGATTTAGATTATAGTGGCGGCGGGTATCATAAAAACAGTGTAAAATAGTTTATTAAATGCATATTTATGAGAATAAAAATTGTGCATCTTGCAACTATTTTGTATTTGTTTTAATTTTGCATTCATGTACGATTTCCTTGCTTTATGAGTAACAAACAAGAAACGCTTTTTGAATGCAATTTTCAACAAATAACTTAAGTAAAGAAATGTAATCTCATAACTCGATAAATTAATAAATAATTAATAAAAATACGATTAAAACTTGTCATCTAAATTATTATTTTGGACTTTTTTGAAAATTGCAAAGCCATTAATAGCAGAATTTTTCAGATATTTTTATTTCAGCGCCCAAGCGTAGTCTCTTAACTAATTTAGCAGACGTTAAGTTACTGATTTTGGCGCTATGTGTACCATATTATTATTATTATTATTACGAAAAAAAACTTAAAAATGTAGCCGAAAACTAATACAAGCAGACTTTAAGTGAATGTTTAAAGTCTTTAAAAGCAAAATTAGCTCAGCAAATTAATTTAAGCGCCCAAGCGTAGTCTCTTAACTAATTTAGCAGACGTTAAGCTACTGATTATGGCGCTAAAGCTTAAGCATAAAAACCAAAACATATATAAAAGCATTGTTCGAAATTCGAAATTGATACATTGTTAGCAGATTTAACAATGTTGGCATCAGTTATAAATTAATACCAACACTTTGCATCTGTTAGAAAAGTTTTCTTCTAGCATTCCAGTATAGAATTTCTGCAAAACTTCAAATTAAATGCAGAAAAAGTGCTTTGTGAAATGCCAAATACATATATGTAAATATTTTATAAATTTAATTAAAATTCAATAAATAACAAAACATAAACATAACAGAGCGCGACAGCGATATGGTGCTAAGCAATAAATTGAAATTGATACATTGTTAGCAGATTTAACAATGTTGGCATCAGTTTTAAATTAATACCAACACTTTGCATCTGTTAGAAAAGCATTTTTCTAGCATTCCAGTATAGAATTTCTGCAAAACTTAAAATTAAATGCAGAAAAAGTGCTTTGTGGAATGCCAAATATATGTAAATATTTTATAAATTTAATTAAAATTCAATAAACAACAAAACATAAATATAACAGAGCGTGACAGCGATATGGTGCTAAGCAATAAATTGAAATTGATACATTGTTAGCAGATTTAACAATGTTGGTATCAGTTTTAAATTAATACCAACACTTTGCATCTGTTAGAAAAGTTTTCCTCTAGCATTCCAGTATAGAATTTCTGCAAAACTTAAAATCAAATGCAGAAAAAGTGCTTTGTGGAATGCCAAATATATGTAAATATTTTTTAAAATTAAATAAAATGCATTAAACAACTTACCGTTCAGTGGAAAAATTCAATAGTAATTGCCAGCGTTGCGATTTGAAATTCTTAATATTCTGCGCTTCATCCAATATCAGGTATTTCCATTTTTTGCGTCGAAAACTTTGTTGATCTTGCACTACCAGCTTGTAGGATGTTATGCAGACATGAAAAGCATTTGGTTTAGTCCAACCGACCCTTTTCAGTTTACGTTCCTTTTGTGAACCATAATAGGTGAGTATTTTAAAGCCAGGACACCATTTTTTAAATTCCATTTCCCAATTTAACATCACAGATGAGGGTACCACAATCAAATGAGGACCCCAATTGCCTTTGACACAGGCCAAATGAGCCAGCAGGGCTATGGTTTGTATTGTTTTACCCAAACCCATTTCATCGGCCAAAATGCCATTGAGTTTGCGTTCGTTCATGGTTACCAACCAGTCGAGACCGATGTGTTGGTATTCACGCAAAGAATGTTTGAGTAGAAAGGGTACCGGTGTTACGACATTCGTCGAGGACAATGTATTGCCTTTGGGCTGTAATGATTCAGCCAATGCAGCAGCATCTTTGATCATATCATCTTTGCTGCTATTATTGGCCGTGGAAGAATCTTCTAAAAGACTTTTTAAGCCGGCATCTTGTTCGTTATCTTCAGTCTCATCCGCTTCATTCTCATTTTCATCATCTTCCTCCTCATCTTCGCTTTCTGTTTCCTCTTCTTCCTCAGCAGACTCATTATCCTCGTCAGCGGTCGTATCATCATCTGAGTCACGCATTGTGACCTCGTCATCCTCATCTTCAAAGTCCACCACTTTCTTCGATTTTATTTTCGATAATGGGGAGGAGGCAGCATAACTAGTTTCGGTTTTATATTTCGCCATAAGCTCTTCTACGGTTAAATCGTTATCGGCCTCTAATTCGTCGATTTCCTTTTGATGATCCACATCCATTTCTTCTTCCTCTTGTTTGCTTATGGTGTTTTCATCATCCTCACTAGTTTCGTTGGCTTCAAATTCACCATCATCGCTGTCGTTATCTTTTTTGCTGGCCTTCGATGAACTTGTAGCGGCCACAGCTGTGGCAGTAGACGTTGTTGCCGATGTGTCGTCATCTACATCTAGTACGATTTTATCGCGATTTTCTAGATAACCCTTAGGTAAATCGTTCAGAAAATCATCCAAATCCATTTGAGATTCCTTTTCTAATGCTGCCACTTCAGCATCGACATCGGCATTTTCTTCTTCCTCTGCCTTGGCTATTGTTTCTTCGTCATCTTCTGAACCAGAACCAGGACGAAATTCATCTGTGAATGATTAATTAAAAGTTAACCTAGCATAAGTATTTACAATAAAAACAAAGACGAGTATAAAGATCTACTATTTTGCCAGAAGCCATCAGACAAATGCCTCGCATAAGCGACCATCCTTTAATTTCCTTTAAGCTTTCTCAAGAATAGAGCATAAGCTTAGGAATCAGTATTAATTTCTGTCATCATATGGCTTAGAGAAACGAAAGGAAATATTCTTTGAAGAAGGGAGGAGAAAGAAAAAAAACTCACCATCGGTATTTTCTCGTTTGGGCGATGAAATTCTACTTGAATTTATACTGGGATTGGCGGAAGCATCTTTTAAGCTTTTGTTCATGCCCTCAGCCAATTGCTGGGAGAATTTCTCCGTTTGATCGACTATGAAGGACAAATGTTGATCCAAAGCCTTTTTACGTTTCTCTTCCAGTTTGGTATGATGCTTATACTCAACCAGTTTCTCCACGTTACCCCAAAACATTTTCACTTCTTTGGCTATGAAGGCCGCCACACGCTTTAGATGGGCTTCTTGAGCCTTTTCCGCCTTTTGGGCTGCATTAGCTTTATCCTGGAAATATTTTTGCACCATTTTGGCACATTTCTTGGCGGCTGCTTTTTTCCACTTACGCTCTTGAGCGAAATCGGCCGCCAACCAAACCATTTCCTCAAGCAAATAATCCCAATGGGCTTTGGGGCGTGCCGGCTCCATTTGTTTGGGCAAACGTTTTTCAGTCCATAATCCCTCTCGTTGTAATTCCATAATGCGACGCATAACGTCAACTTCCTGTTTAGCTTTAAAAGAGAACTCTTGATTGCTATTCGGTGTTGTGGCCGCCGATGAGGCTGCCGCCGCTGCTGCTGCTGCGGTAGCGGCACTAGCCGAACCGGCTGGCCCCAATAGACCACTGGGCGTGGGAGAATACAGAGGCGGAGGAGTATTTGACGTAGAGGCTACGCCATTACCATTGCGTCGTAACGTTGTAGTGCCTTGGGCTGTACTGCAGGGTATTAATGGAGTACCACCTTAAGAATGATATGAAGATGGAAAGAGAGAGAGAGAGAGAGAGAAAAAATAAAATTTTATTAGTTTCAATAAAAATTCTTTTTACTTAAAACGAAAATGTAAAATTTATTCGTTATAATAAATTAATAACACACTTAACATGCCTTAGAAGATATTGTAACTAAAATTAACATGCTTTTGTATTAATTTTTTGTTTTATTTCTTTGCAACTAAACTTTACTTATTTATAAATGAGTAATTGACTGAGAATTTTATCGCCTCGGATCTTGCCAGTCTAACCACAATATTATTTCAGCTATTAAGAAAGGGTTTCTATGTATTTTAATTTCGTTAAAATCGACCTTTTTCGGATTGCTCAAAGTTCTGACTAACTTTATGCTTTTGTGGATTGCAAAACTCATAAAAATCAAGAAAAAAGGAAAGATGAGGCTTATAAATGGGTTATAAAGAGACGACAGAGCAATTAATCACAAAAAAACTATCTTCATAATTAAAACTAACAATACAACAATAACTAAATAATCAAAGTCAGTGACAATTGTTCATCATATACGTACGCTAGATACTATAAATATTTTCTCAAATCCGCCAACATTAAAGCCTTGTAATAAAATCTCAATCAGACAAATGCCTCGCAAATGCGAACATCCTGTTTTAAGTTTTGGCACAATAAGACTCTCACAAAAATAGTTCGAATCTAACCAAAGTCAGTGACAATTAATCATCATATTGAGATACGTTAGATACTTTAAATGAATTAAAATTGTACACCTTTTTACGATCTTCATAACTCAAGACATTAAGTTACAAAGTAGAAGCTAGGTATAAGGTGTGAGTTTGATATGGCAAGGTTACAAATTGTTTCACTTGGAGTAGTCAATGTGACACAGAGTGCCCTTGCTTTTGACGTAAACTAATATTAATCTGTGTTTTCTTTAATCTTCTTAAATTAAACCTTATAAATACTAATCTCAATCAGACAAATGCCTCGCAAAAGCGAACATCCTGTTTTAAGTTTTGGCACAATAAGATTCTCACAAAAATAGCTTGATTCTAACCAAAGTCAGTGACAATTGATCATCACATTGAGATACGTTAGATACTTTAAATGAATTTAAAAGTGATTGTAAACAAAGTTCTCGCTTTCACCTGTTTAAAATTGTGGTGATAACTCTGCATTTGTTTGTATATTTATTCTAGCAACCATTTGACGATTTTCAAGCCAGGATAATAAGGACAAGAAAGTGCTTTTTAGGTGCTTAATACGTACTAAGAATATTCATTAAAATCTCTTCATACATTTAATACCTAAAACATAAATCTCAATCAGACAAATGCCTCGCAAATGCGAACATCCTGTTTTAAGTTTTGGCACAATAAGAATCTCACAAAAATAGCTTGAATCTAACCAAAGTCAGTGACAATTGATCATCACATTGAGATACGTTAGATACTTTAAATGAATTAAAATTGTACACCTCTTTTTACGATATTCATAACTCAAGACATTAAGTTACAAAGTAGAAGCTATGAAAGGTGTGAGTTTGATATGGCAAGGTTACAAATTGTTTCACTTGGAGTAGTCAATGTGACACAGAGTGCCCTTGCTTTTAATAAAAACTATCTTAGGAGTTATTCCAAATTATGATTAGAAGGAAATGTAAACAAAATAATCGTTTTTACATGTGTGAAAGACAGTAAGAACTTTGCATTTGTTTGTATATTTTTTCTAGCAACCGTTTGACGATTTTCAAGCCAGCATAATAAGGACAAGAAAGTGCTTTTTAGGTGCTTAACTACACTTATGATGCTAAGGCAACTAAATATTAATCTAACCATGAAGAACAAGATGCTGTTAAAGATAATCCACATAAATTTTGCTAACAACCCTACACTCTGTCCAATGTACGTAATAATTTAACAAATAAAAATCCATTTCAACATTCAATACAAGAGAGGGGTAAACCAAAAATGTTCCATTTAACCTGCCTTTGAGTCATTAAACGATTTAAAAAGTGCTTTAATAATGCTACATTATCATCATTCAATATATTTCAATGCCACTACAGTAACTACTACAACCATAAATTAAAATCATGACTACTTTTAGTTATGAAATCAAAATAATATTTTTCGAAATCAATAGACTACTTAATGTTTAAGAAATACAAAAAAAAAAAAAAGAGTAATTAAAAATTACACATGAATTAAGCCAAATTTACTACTAAAAATAATACACGACAGCCGCCAATTTTTTACCAACTAAAAAACTGGCCAAATTTAAATAAAAAAAAAAAACAAAAAGAAACTTGAAGAAAAAGCCTTTCTTTTTAATGAAAGAAAAGGGGATGCTTTACGTTTAAAGAATTATTAATGAAATTAAGAAATTAAAAAAAAATAATAAAAAGACGAATAACTAAGAAAAAAAGAAAAGAAATGTGACAGCTAATGAAACAATAAAGCTTATAAAACTTATTCATGAGAATATCAATTACAAAAAGAAAAAGAAGAGAGTAATAAAGTAAAGATTTTTTGAGATTGAAAATGTTAGGAAAAAACGATAAGCACCTGGCACCAAAGGTACAGTAGTATTTCCTACAGCAGGTGGAGCGGGTATTTGACCAAATACCATCCCGTGACGACCACCTAAAGGTCTACCCGGAATGTGACCTAAATTTTTTAATGTGATGTTTTATTTTTTTTATTTTTTTCCAAATAAATAATGAATTATGATTATAAAAAAGTTAAAAAATGTTTTAAAAGGATTTAAATTAAGCGATATTCAAAGACAAACAAAACAAAACAAAACAAACAAAACTAAAATGAGAAAATAAAATCAAAATCAAAATGAAAAGAAAAAAAATTGTGTTTAAAACAAAACGAACCAGAAAAGGATTTCTCAAACTGAAACTCAAAAATAAGGCCTTTTTTTATTCAAAATATGAAACAAAAAATGAAAAGTAATTTGGTTTTTTAGTGTAATTTTTTTCTTTCTTTCAAAATATGTGTGTATAACATGTGCTTTTCTTTTTTTGTTTTTTTTTTCAAGAGATGATGATCAAAGTTGTGGTGAATAGTGGTGAGAAAGTTAAAAGCATTTTTTTTGTATAAATTAAATTAACAACTAAAATTAATAATTTTAGATAATTTTGTTAAAAATTGAAATATAAATATAAACGAATAAATAAGTTTGAAATAAAAAACGAAAAATATTTAACAAAACAATAGTTGTAAATTGTTGTTTCAAGTTGGTAGATGACATACCTTGTTGTGTTAATTGTTGTACGGCAGCTGGTAATTTCGTAGATACCGCTACTGGTGTAGCACCAACAGCGGGAATTTTTATTTCGGCTCCTTGTGGTGGCAATGGATTGCCACTGGCATCTGTGGCCGTTAATGTTTGCTGTGTTGTATTGTTGGGTGTTGATGCCGACGAGGAAACAGACGAGGATGACGACGATGATGAACTGGAAGTTGAGTAAATATTTGTGGTTGTTGATGCGGGGGTTGTATGTTTGGTTGTACTGCTCTGCAGACGTCCATGATTTGAGACCAATGATGCTGTGGTGTTTGCTGTTAAGGAGGAATTTGTTGATGAGCCTGTTGATGAAGCCGTTGTAGGTATTAAAGATGGTGGATGAGATTGCGCATTCTGAAAGTGTATAAAGGCATGTACATTTTTATTTTAATTTATTAATAGTAAAAAAAAGCAATTAATTTTATACAAAATAGACTGCTCTCTCTCTACATCTATCTAGCATTGTGTAAGTCTGTTTGCATCTGGCAAGAAGAGAAAATTTTTGTACTAAAAACTCATTTCAATGGTTTGATCCGCTTAAGATCAAAACACAAACCGGGTTCTTAAAACGTCAAAAAATATGAAATTGTCATTATGTGATCTGGGAATAAGACTTTCTATAATTTATGCTTCTTAATAATCTTTGTTCTACTTTTTATTCCTTGTAAATAAACAAAATTAAGCAGAATCTATCTAAATATAAACACTCTAAAGAAAAAGGTATTGAAACTATTGATTTCTGGGTATTCCTTTAAAGCAAACACTATGTTAGCTTAGCATTATTTGAACATATAAAACATAAGCCAATTTTACAAAGAAAACCTAAAGCCAATTATGTTTAAATAGAGAACAACAATTGCCAGCGATATACAAACAACAAAAGTCTTGCAAAAGAGAAAAACTCACCGTTTGTGGTGTATAGGATGCACGATTTGTCGTAGTAGTACCACTAGTAGCACCTGTTACACCAATAATTGTAGCTATATTATCTGCAGCAGACGATACTGTTTGTTGTGCTTGTAATTGTTGATGCTGCTGCTGTTGCTGTTGCGATAATAAAGTTCCCGTTGCAGGTGCTGTAACAACATTTTCATTTGTTGCTGTAGCAGCTTGTGAGTGAATTGTTGATGTTGCTGTTGCTGTAGGTGTTGTTGATGCTGATGATGTTGCAGCTGATGCTGATGTTCTTTCATCATTAACCAATTGATCCAAACGATAGGCATTGCTAAAGGTGATGAACTGTGGGGTAGGTGCTTTCTTACGCCACGTAGGATAGTCCATCATATTGCCACCGGTTTGCAAATAAAACAATTCGGCGACATTTTCAGTATGTCTGTAAAAAAAAATTAATTAAATAATGAATTTGGATTTTCGATTAATTTAGTGAAGTTTCTAAAGCAATGATTATTAAGCCTACACTGTGAGAAATTTTATTTGTTTTTAAGATCGTTGATAGTATTTAGTAACTAAAGAAATACATTTTATATATGGTTTACTAGGTATTGTATAAGTAATCGAAACTCGTAATCGAAATTTTGAAATTTTACAAATCGAAACTAAAGTATTATAGTACATTAAGAACGAACAAATAGGTTTCCCTATCTATATATGGAAAATTGGGACACCGTTTTCATTCAACATGATGTTCGAAATTTAATCGTAAATTTATAGATTGTTATGATAGTGAATAAATAATTTTTTTCATTGTATTTGATAGTGTAGTAGTAGTAGAGTAAGAAGTGCAGATAACAAAAACTTACTTTTCCTTTAATCTACGTAAACGTGAATGTTTTTGTTCTAATATACGTTTCTTTAAAGTTTGTATATCAAGTGTTGTTGCTACTGCTGCTGCTCCTCCCCCTACCGTTGTTGCTGCTGCTGATGATGATGACGATGGACTGCTACTGATTAGAGATGTGGCTGATGATAACGATGAAGCTGAAGCTAAATTGGACGTTGTGGGTGTTGGCAATAGGGAACCTACTAAAGATTTATTACTACCACTACTGCTGCCACTTAGAACAGCGGTGCCTAAAATTGAATTATTTCCTTGCTGTTGCTCGTCGAATTTTTTCCGTTTGTTTAGGGGAGAACCTGTTGTATTGTAGTTCGTATTAAAAGCTGCTAATGAGCCAGGGCATGAACTTAGTTGCTGCTGTTGTGATTGTGTATTTGCTGAGGCTGTAGCAGTAGCAGCTGTTATATCCGTCGTTGTTCGTATTGGCGTTTGAGGCATATGAGCCGTCGTCTTTGACGTAGACGTTATAAGTGTTACTGTTTTTGCAGTGTTGCTACGATTTGTTGTTGATGAATTAGTGGCGTTTAATGTTAGCGAGGGATGGTCTGGTAATTGTATTTGTTGTTGAGCAAAAGCTTGTTGAAAACTTCTTGGAATTGGACTTGTTGTTGTTCTAGATGACGTTTGTTGTTGCTGTTGTTGCAATGCTGAAGAAGCAACAGCCGTAGTTGGTGATAACGTCGTTGCTGAGCTTTGATTCGCTATGTTGGACGAAGTTTTTATTGCGTTTGTTACAATAGTTGTAGTTAATATTGTTGATGATATGCGGTCTGGCACAGCAGGAGGGGCCGGGATAGACCCTTGATGCCCCCCTCCTGCTGACTCACCTTCATTCATGTTTGATGCATCTATTGGAAAAGAGAATAAAAAAAAACAAAAAATATTAACGCTTAACTCAAATATTTTTATAAATCAACGTTAAAGTAACTTTTAGCAAAATTATATCACTTTTAGGTTTTCATTATCAATACAACTTAAAAGTGTAAAGCGTTATTCTGCATTATTTTATTTGGCAAAGATGACAAATCGTTTTATCACTGGACAATAATACGATAACACAAAGCACTCTTGCCATATACAAATAAACAAAAGTTAATGCAAAGTGTTGTTGCGTTAATAAAATAAAACGAGAATAAAATCCAAACACTCAACCAAACAACCATTCACACACAATAATTATTTTGGTATGCTTAAAATAAGACTTCAATTCTAACTTATAAACAATCATTTGGTAAAGCCAGGCTGGTTTTTTATAAACAAATTAAAAATACAAGTTAACCGGTATTTTGTTTCTCTTGTTTTTTAATTATTAATGACCCTCTTTAGCCAGACAAACGCCTTCTTTTTGTTTTATTAAATGAAACAAACAAAAAACTCGTTTTGTAACCAGAATAATCGTTTTTAACTGTTGAAAAATTTCGTAAAAACTTTGCATCTGTTTTGTATTTTTTCTAGCACTATTTGACGATTTTCAAGCCAGGATTATAAGGACAAGAAAGTGCTTTTTAAGTGCAAAACAAACGGACCAATTGGTTCATATAACTAACAAAAGAATTTTAAATTTAATACCTAAAACATAAATCTCAATCAGACAAATGCCTCGCAAAAGCGAACATCCTGTTTTAAGTTTTGGCACAATAAGAATCTCACAAAAATAGCTTGAATCTAACCAAAGTCAGTGACAATTGATCATCATATTGAGATACGTTAGATACTTTAAATGAACTAAACTTGTACACCTTTTTATGATATTCATAACTCAAGACATTAAGTTACAAAGTAGAAGCTATGAAAGGTGTGAGTTTGATATGGCAAGGTTACAAATTGTTTCACTTGGAGAAGTCAATGTGACACAGAGTGCCCTTGCTTTTAATAAAAACTATCTTAGGAGTTATTCCAAATTATGATTAGAAGGAAATGTAACCAAAGTAATCGTTTTTACTTGTATGACAGACAGTAAGAACTTTGCATTTGTTTGTATATTTTTTCTAGCAACCGTTTGACGATTTTCAAGCCAGGATAATAAGGACAAGAAAGTGCTTTTTAGGTGCTTAATACGTACTAAGAGCCCTCATTAATATTTCTTCATAAATTTAATACCTAAAACATAAATCTCAATCAGACAAATGCCTCGCAAATGCGAACATCCTGTTTTAAGTTTTGGCACAATAAGATTCTCACAAAAATAGCTTGAATCTAACCAAAGTCAGTGACAATTGATCATCATATTGAGATAATACATACTTCAGATACTTTAAATGAATTAAAATTGTACACCTTTTTACGATATTCATAACTCAAGACATTAAGTTACAATGTAGAAGCTAGGAAAGGTGTGAGTTTGATATGGCAAGGTTACAAATTGTTTCACTTGGAGTAGTCAATGTGACACAGAGTGCCCTTGCTTTTGACGTAAACTAATATTAATCTGTGTTTTCTTTAATCTGCTTAAATTAAACCTTATAAATACTAATCTCAATCAGACAAATGCCTCGCAAAAGCGAACATCCTGTTTTAAGTTTTGGCACAATAAGATTCTCACAAAAATAGCTCGAATCTAACCAAAGTCAGTGACAATTGATCATCATATTGAGATAACACATACTTCAGATACTCTAAATGGATTAAAATTGTACAACCCGTTATGATATTCATAACTAATGAAATTACTAGTTACAAAATAGAAGCTTTGAAAGTCATGACTTTAATATGGCAAGGTTACAAATTGTTTCACTTGGAGTAAAAATCAATGTGACACAGAGTGCCCTTGCTTTTAATATAAACTAATCATGAAAAGCGTTTAAAAATATTGTATTTAACTTAAAACTATCATTTAAAATGTAAACAAAGTAATCGTTTTTACTTGTATGACAGACAGTAAGAACTTTGCATTTGTTTGTATATTTATTCTAGCAACCATTTGACGATTTTCAAGCCAGGACAATAAGGACAAGAAAGTGCTTTTTAGGTGCTTCATTACTTGTACTATAAGGACTAAAATCGATCTTTAAGCATATACCTTTACATATTGTTAAAACTTTACATTAGTTAAACTTTTTATTCTTAAAACTAAGTACTATGAGGATGAAGACGATGGGTCTGTTATGAATAATACCCAAATTCTCGTGGTTAGAAAGGAAAAGTAATGTTTATAAACATTACGGAACATTATGGAACATAAGAAGGGACTCAAAACATACAGTATAAATTAGAAAAGAGGCAAGGAAACAGAAAACAAAGAATTGTTTTCCAAAGATAAAATAAGAAATAAAAAGAGAGTGAGGAAAACGGACACACCTCACTAGCCAACAAACACTATAGAATAAAATCGCAATATCAGAAAGCCTAGCAGAGACTTTAAGGACAGACACACTGAATATGTTCAACAGACTTCTGCTTCCCCCCACTGCTCAATCACGTGAGCAGAATGATATTTCGGTCCTTGCTCTCACAGCGCAATGTCCCATTAAAAAAACTTCCAGAGGCTAACAGATTTCCTGCTTAGTTTCAGAACCTACCCGGTCTAGAACGATCCAATCTAGCCCATGAAATCTTCTTCATTGTTTTTCCAATCACTAGATCGGTCAACCTGATGAAGTGTCTTGCCAGCTCATTTGCCGCCTCATTATGCCACACATCACATTTTCCGAAAACCAGACGTTTTATAACCCTGTTTCTTCCAGGAAGCATATGTAGGCAATGTTCAGCAGTCAGCTGACTACAGTGATCCGTTCTATTACCAGACCAGTATTTACGCCTTGGCGGTCGTGACCTCCTCAGCCTGGCCAACACCGACCACACCAGGGAGCCTACAGGATAGATTTACTCCAGGTTTATCTTCTGCATAGCTTCTTTTGAAAATAAAAATGCCTGCAGGTATAGATAACCCTTAACAAAGTATTCAATTGATCGTTCCAAGAACATGTGCTAATTAATTATATAATCTGATATTAGCCCTGTAGAACAGGGCGTCACCGCATTTATTAAATTGTTTACTTGGAAACATTCTTTTTGTAAAAAAAAAACAAGAAACTCACGAAATAAACTCCACATCCCACTTAAGTTACAGACAGACCACTACAATTTTGTTTTGAAAGGAGTTTTTAGAACCATAGTCCAAACATATTATGGGCCGGTTAAATTGGTGGTCAATTGATTGTAAATGCTAATAGCTAATCAGAATCATTGAATTATCACAATTAATTTGTTTACAAAAATGCCCTTTAACCGGTATTTGGCAAAAAAAAAAAAAAAGCCGGCAATTAAATGGTGGTTTTGTTTTGTGTCATTTTCTTTTCTCTTCATACACAACAACTAGAAGAATATTGTATTTATTTATTTATAATATCTGATATCACAAATAAGCACCACTTCAAAGAAAAAATATTAAGAAATATAATTAACTTTTTTCCCATTACAGACCCTTTAAAATGCAACTCTGTCGGATTTTTTTCTTTTCCTTTCCTTTGAAACACAAGTAATAGAAAAACAACAATAAAACAACACACCAAGCGAAGCTAAACACACACAAACCACTTCCAATTATTAACAAACACACGAACACACATGTCTAGCATATGCATACACATTCATATATATATCTCTTACTGGGCACAAAAGAAGAAAAAAATTGTAATTATTTTTTTTCACTTTCTGTCTCTACACCTACCTCAGATGTCTTTAGATTTTAATCATGAATTTTCCAGCATTTCTAGAGGCATCCGTACATAGAACAATTATAAAACGTTAATTTAATATTTAAATAATTTTTTTCTTAAGCAATTTTTAATTATTTTCACCGATAACGAGGACAAATTTCAATTTAAAAATTTGATATTTCGACACGGGTACAATTGAATAAATGGAAAATTTTTTTCTTTCGTTTATGCTTAATGTATATATACGGTTGTACTCTTTGCACTTATAGGTTTCCGTATGTTTTGTTTCACTTTTGGGAATTTTTTATTTAGGAAAAAAATATCACGTAATAAACGGCAGCAATTCTAGTGCGGAGAATGTGTTGGTTGTGAACTGTTTGAGAACATGACGGAAACTGAAACTATGGTGGAAAACGCAATAAAAGCAAAGTACACATCAGCCATTTTAACAGCGTTGTCAACCACAGTTTTTGAAAAACGCTACAATACAAAAAGCACATATTTTCCGAATAAAATTCGTTACAAGTAAAAACAATTTAAAATTTAATTTATGTTAAGGTTGTGTTGTTTTATTTTTATAATATTTATTCTCAATATTTTCTATTTGAATTTATTTGTTGAGAGGGGAGAGGAGAAAACTTAGAATATGTCGTACTCGGGATCGGGATTTTTAACGTTTGTTGTATTCTTGTTTAATCTTTCTTACCCATTTTAAATTATTGTGTGTATGTAATTATTAAAAAATTTAAAACAAACATTTTTTATTAACAAACAACAAACTAAATAAGATAAAGTTAAATGAGTTCAGAAAATAAGCGATTTATTTTCCCAAGAAAGTTAAAATCCAAATAAGCGATTTTTTCAAAGGAAATTTTAAAATTATTGTTGGCAACACCCAAGAACTGCTCAAGATGGTGGTTGGTTGTAGGTGTTTCAATTTCATTTCATTTCAACATCTCAGACACACACCACCCACCATATTTAATAATTCACACTTTCTTTTTCCAAGTCTGGTTGATATAAATGAAATTTAAGCCCCCTTGTTTTTAAGAAGAATTTATGGCGTATGTGTGTGTGTTTCGGAGTGGGGGATGGATGTATTTCTTTCTTCTGAGAATGGGGCATCGTGTGAGAATGGAAGGGGGGGGACGACTATATGGAGGGAGTGCGTGTGTGTGGGTGAGTAGGTTTGTGTACAATGGGGGAGAGTGGTTAGTTGCGTCAGGTTTGGGAAACGGACGGGGCCGGCTGACCCTTTCTTTAATGGTGTTTTTCTAACGTGGTGAATTTATCCGGAGTGGTGAGTTTTTGCAAAGTGAGGTTAGTTTTCAGTGTGGTGAGTTTTTTTGCAATATATGTTGAATTTGTCCGGTGTGGTGAATAAAATTGAAATTCACCAAAATGCCGTTATTCGAAATAGGTACTGTGTTACCACAAATCAATGTACTGTGAATGGTGAATTAATCAGTGTGTGTCTAGAATAAGTAATTTTAACCTCTATTAGTGGAGTCATTAGTTACCGACATGATCGGATTGAGGTTTTGTACTGTATTACTAACTGTGTGTATTTGTCACTACACTTAACGAACGTAGTGTTGCCACGTGAGAAAGTAAGTAATTGAAATTAAGTATTGTGTGTAATGCATAAAAAATTAAATTTGAAATTATTTTTTGAATAGTTTTTTACTTATCTTACTCAATTAAATTTAGGACTGAGTTTGTTAATAAAATAAATTAACGGTTGAACCCAATAACCGTTATTTAAATATGAAACACATTGCATTTGTTGGCAATGCTGTAACTTGCACAGAGATGCCACTCTATTAAATTAACGACAAATACAGAAATGTTAAATTTTAATTTGTTTACAAAATAAAATTTTTTATTTCTCTAAATTTGTATTTTCAAAGGCGGGAAATTAAAGGTATTTCTTGAAAATGTTAAAATTACACGTTTTAGAGAACACAGAACTATCGGCATATTGTCTAAATATTTTAGAAAAACATGGCATTGTTTATTTACGTGAATTCATATTGGAAAAAAACGAGAAATTAATAAAAATTTTAAATCTAAACTTTGAACAAGTGCTGACGATCAAAAAGGAATTTCGTCGAATTTATGGACCCAAGGTGAAGACATTTGAAGAACGTCTTGACGAAGAGAAGCGTAAACGTAAAGTTTATGGCTGTCAGATTTCATGTCTGGACGATATGCTAATGCCTTCTGATGTACTGAACAATTTATCGTTTTGGGAAATATGTGGACCCACCGGAGTGGGAAAGACCCAATTGCTATTAACGCTGGCGTTAAATTTTGTTTCTAATCAAATATCGCCAGTTTTATACATTGACACCAAATTAGATTTTTCCGCCAGACGTATAAAGCAAATGTTAAAGGCGCGTAAAATTGAGCGGGAATTACATGCTGGCATAATGTCGTACATTAAAGTGGAACGTGTACTATCAGCTAAAGGTGTGGTGGAAATGCTGGAGCATTTTTTAGAACAACTTCAACAAGAAAACGAAGATGTAATGGCTATTAAAATGATTGTTATTGACTCATTACCAGCTGTTTGGTTTCTTCTAAAGGCCGATAGTGATCGTTTAGCAGGCAAATGGTTGCTGTCACGTTTAAGTCAAGCGATAAACCGTTTAGTATTCGAACATTATATTGCCGTAATATGTGTAAATCTGTCCCTAATGCCTTCACAAGAGGAAAATGAAACAAAGGCAACAACAACAAGAGGTTAATATTTAAACTTTCTACATAAAAAATGAATTTTATTAAAAATATCTTATTTTCAGTTTTCCAATTGCCTCCACATAATGATGACCATGATGTGTCGGATTTAATTGAGGCTGATGATATGGTAACGGATCATAAACCGTCATCTCTGCTTTTAAATCATCGTCCTGTTTTGGGTTATTTTTGGTTAACCAAACCACATTTACGTCTATCGCTAGAATATCCTCAGCCAGAAGATGGAAATCATTGCCAAGACAATGCTTCTTCTCTTCGTGTTATTCGAATACTTAAAAGCCGTTTCTCATCAAAAAATGTTCATTGTACTGTTAGGCTGCAGGATGAAGGTGTTATAGATGCTAATGATGGTGTACTATGATGATGATTTCTTCGTAGTCTGATATGATTTCAAAACACGTTTTCCCGGTACGATGTTATCTCCCAAACCAGGACGTTTACGATTTTTACCTTTATCGTCGGAGATTGTTGTTTGAACAGGCTCTGTGCCTTTATTGCTGTTGTGTTTTGAGGTAATTGCTTTGTTTGAAGAAGAATATTGGTCATTATGCTGAAATTAAGAGAAATGTTGATTAAATTAATAACATTTTAGAAGATTATAAATCACTTTATTATGATTAAGTGCCTAAAAATAAACGATATTGTTTGTTTAACTTATGAAAGTTGCTTAAACAAACTTTTATCTCAACAGCAGCGCTTTTCAGTTGGAGATATTTGAGTTCGAGTTCTCTTAAGTATTTACCTGTTGACTTCTTGCACTGGTGTCCATGGGTTGCTCCGTTACTAAATCCGAATCGTGAGCATATTTACATTTATTGCCAAATCTACAACGGCCCTTACGATTATTCCAACATATTTTGCGACCATTTTTCTGCACCAAATGATCTTCCGATTCGACCATTTTCACATGCTTTTGCAATTTGTCCAACTCTAGTTTTTCTGCTTCCAGAAATGGATTACTAAAGACTTCACCACTACCTCGGGAGCTGCCAGATTTCAGTTGTAAATTGGCACTGGGTAACAATTGCGTGGGTTTGGCGGGTGTTGTATTACTAAGGGAGAATCAAATTATTAATTAAACCCACTTTTAAATGAATGAAGTAAGTTTTCTCGGATTACCTGTCATTTTTCAATTTCTTTTGTTTCTCCTGCTCATCGTCTTCTGTTTCATCATCATTTGAACTACTTGATGAAGATGTTGTGTCATAGTCGGCCACTAATGAAAACATGTTCTTTGTCTTTTATGGAATTAATATTTAATTATGAACGATTTTTTTTAATTCTTTTTCGTTTGTTTACATTTTCCAAATTGTTTGCACTTTTTTATTGAACATAAATGCTGTGTTCGAAACGTCAAATAACATCTGTTTGCAATGATAGCTGTTGACTTTGAAACGATAGCAAGTTATCGATATGTCACTATTACAGGGCTGTTATATAAAGTGCTTTTATTTACAAACGGAATTCAGTTAAAAAGTTTTTAAATTATGACGAAGAAATTTCGTAACGCCAAGCGACGTAGAAGGACTAGAATTATTCTTTATTGCTTGGAATTTGCTTATGGAAAAGACTCTAGAGATTCCAAAACAAAGTGCTGAGGACTGTGACTGGGTGCGAGAAGATAAACAATGCCGGTTGTATTGTTGCGGTCATGAACGCATTTCTGCCAGGGATTGCTGACTGCGAGAGATAACTCCCAAGCCTTACAAAGGAAACTCTCTTTCAGCTTCGATCTAGATGCAGTAGTGGATTGTCACTAAATGTTCGCTTTATAGACTTGATCCAGTGTATCATAAAGTACCCGCTCACTCTTATAAGCAGAATAGGTTTTCGGAAGAGGTCGCTAAGACGGGGCATCCTGGTACGGATCAAAATCACACTGCAAGGTCGGATGTGGTAGTATAATTTAATCAGATGTTTATATTTGGGGAAAAAATTCAATAGCAATGGATGTAGCAAATTTTATGATAGCAAAACGGCCCAAAAGACTCTGTGTAGTACGTATCTAAGATTGCCCAACAATAGAAGGTAACAACGCATTTGTAAAGGCTGGCGCAAAAGATAATTCGAACGAATCCAGATGTGGTGTTAGATTTCTATTATTCTTCTCCCTTAAGTTGGCAAAGAGGAGAAAGACCAGACAAAACAGGTCCTTTATGTATAAGCAGAAGCATCATTTGGGATAAATGACCTTAGAATCTATCTTTTGAACTTCCTGGTCATCATAGCGAGACACTGTCCCCTAGGTACGGTACGTATGAACCAAACATGAGAGATTTTTTTTGCAATACAGACGTAAAAACGTATGCTTGCGTATGTATTAATATGTATCCATATGTTAATCTTAAGATTTATATATGTAGACACAACAATGCTCGTGACTTAACTTACTAATCCTTTCAATAAAATTTCAGACACAAAACATTCCATTGAAAGCTGTTGTCGAAGTTCTAGTCGCAAAAGTCAAAAATGTGATTTCTTTCAAATAAAACAAAAACAAATGGAAACGGAGATAAAAATGGGTGAAAAACATAATTCAAGGCCAATGAAAAACGAAAGGTAAATACACAATAGATAAAATTTTATTTAAAACAATATTGCATGAAATAGTTATAGGGTAGGTGGGAGCGAATTCTACAGTTTTCAATACTGTTAGATTTTATTGTTGTCTTTTGCTATATTTTGTAACTCCAACGCAAGTTGAATTGAGCACATGTTTTGGCACAAAGCCCATTTTATACTTTCCCGGGATATACATAAGCCGCATCCTCTCTGTCAAAATGTACGGGCTTACTATCTGACTATCTTCACCAGTTCCTGGGATATGTGTTCGCAACAGTAGTTCTGCCTTCAGTACTTCCCTGGTTGTATAGCTACTATCCTCCCTTTTTAATACCTCCACTCTTCGGAGGAGGTAGGTTCAGAGAATGGGTTGTAATAATCTTTAAATAATTTGAATAATAACTTGAGGTGACCCACCTTAAACAATCCTCCGAAAGCTATCGCTACTTTTATTAAGCATAGAAAAAAAGATTCTTGTTCTAGAAATGAATTGATGCTTATAATAGTCATTTGCTTAAAAATATTGTAAAAATATTTAATTGTTATTCGTTAATAATAAATGAGGGACGATAAGATACCAGTATTCAGTTACAATTCATTGACTCTATAGACAATGAATTGTTCTTATGTAAGATTGCATTTATTAAATAACTGCCAGTCAGCCATGTCTATCTATCACTAAGAAATATTGTTTTGTTTTATTGTTTTGTCTTACTCTTCTCAGCAAAACCTCAATAAGTTATTAAAATCAAGAGACAGTCATTTATTCTAATAATTTTATGGCTTCTTCTTCAGAGCGTACATACAATCTACAACTAATGAGTCTACATAATTGAGTAGATTGCAATTGTTAAGGGATTAACATTGGACTACAAAATAAAAGTACCCTACTGTGCTTTTTTATTTCTGTTCGAAGTTGTAAAGCTTTACTACAAGCTGAAACAATGCAGTTTCGAATAAAGCAGAAGGAGAAGCAATTTGTCGTAAAGTTTTTTTTTTTTGCGAATTTGAGAAATTAAGAGGCATAATGTCTGCTAAACATTACCGTTGCACCCCATAAACGTGATAATATGTATACAGTGCCACCACTCGGAAACAATGAGCAAGATTTTGAAACAATGATTAAGATATTCTTCACCATAACATCCCGTATAAGAAAATATAATGCTTACGATAGTCGCTGCGAGTTATTGAAAATCATTATAAAAGAATCACTTGTTGTTTCTAACGCAAGTTTATGTTTCCATATCATATCAGTATGCAAATAGAAATACATTAGAAAGATATATTATATGACATACAAACATACATACAAACATATGTACAAACACATAACATAGATACACGTATTGAGTAAGTAGAGCACTGGTATAGGGCTTAGTATAGAAAGATTAAATATTTTACTCAACAATTATATTTGCAATGTATACAGCACTGGTCAAAATTATAGCACCATTGCTAGTTACACTTTATTTCTTTGAAGACATTTAGTTAAGCAAGCGTAGACAGTGCTTATGTCGAGAGTAGCAAAGTTCTGACTGTTTTAGGCATGTGGCAAGCATTCGAAAAGACATTTGATTTTTAGTTTCGTCGATATGCTTTTCTTCGTGTCTAATTGAGGCTGTGATTCTTAAGATAATGATCACAATTTCAAAAGACTTGAAGTAACAGAGAAAAACTCCACTCTGAGATGCCAAAGTCGAGCAACGTTATGAACATCGCAACACATTAAGGTAGTGGACTGAAAGCTAATCAGGCTATTACAGATGTTGGTGCCATTTATTTCATCTGAGATGTAAAGAAATATGTACGGGGGTAGCTTTAAAATTATATTACGTGTTTAGATTGTGGCAGTAGTGAATGTAATTCCAATTTTCATTCAAAAGGCTTCTATACAATCAATATTAAAGAGGAGCGGGATTTTACTTGGAGTAAAAATATTGTTGAAAAGAAGAATTAAAGTGAAATCGTACGAATTTCTACGATGAATCCCGTTGTGGTCTCAATGCCAGAAACCATTAAGACGTTTGAAAGTGTTCATAAAAAGCCACGTATATTTAATTTATATTGCCGGAATTGAAGAACTGTTGTGGCATCACAATGGCCTACACGTCGGTTAAGTACACCTAATCACTTGGATGATAATGAATATCCCTTCCATTGCATTTTTTTCGCCAAATTTGAACACCGCCCTCGTATACATTTATGCTTGATTGGATATTTCATAATGATTGCCTATCAGTTACAATATTGACAATGTTAGTAACTGTCTTGATTTCATTTCAAACCGAATTATTGAAATTGAATGCAAATGACTGTTCGTTATCAACCGAATTTTCTTCTTTAAACAATTAAATTTTCTTTATTCTTTCGGAATCTCTATTTAATCACTGTTTTAATATAATAATACAACAACCTACATATATGTAAACACAAAAACATGTTAATCTACATACAATTTAATGTAATAATTTAATCACAACATCTTTAAATTTAATTTTAAATTTATTCGTTACGCATCTTTCAACGAAGAAAGAACTGCAAAGTATTCCAACGAAGAACAAAAAATTAGTGATAAAAGAAGAAAAAAAATATTTTTTTTTTAAAGAAAATATAAATAAATTATTTAATATTAAAAAAAAAAATAAAAAAATAAAAAGTAACGGATTATGTCGGAAAAAATCGTGAAAACAGATCAGAATGGTAGTCATTTATCAATGCCTCCATTAAAAGTTGCTGTTATCGGTGCTGGTTTGGTATGTAAAAATAACTGTGCTTAAGGATTTGAATAAAACTCATGAGTTTTGATGCAAAATGTTTGTTTTAATATGCATTAGAAAATATTATTGTGTGTTGCTTTAAAATATTGTCCCCCTCTTAAAAATATATGTATCACCCGAGTTTGTGGTTAATTTTTGAAACTATAATTTTTAATATCAAAATTCATGATTAAATATTGAATGTTTGTTTAAAAATTTATGTGTTTTATCGACAACCTGCAACCGGTTTGTCAGTTATCGGATATATTTTTTCCTAACCTACAACACCTATGCTTTACAAGTAAATGCGAAATTTGCTGGTGGAAAGAGATTCTGTGAACATAATGGATTCGATTAATCATTTAAATTGTTTGCATGCCCATAGTGGTACTCAAACGCATTGGGATTTTATCATCAAACTGCAAAAGAATCTTATACAATCGATTTACCACTTATCGGATATCTGTTTTGGTCAAACCTAAAATACCTATGCCATTCAAATGATTAAGAAATTTGCCTGGGAGTTGCAAATTTTCATTTTGTTATGCCAACAATCGGGTCTATGGGAGTATTGGCAAGATAAGGCCTTTATGTATGATACTAAATCGGGACATGTATGATGTGTTGTGATCGATAAATATCTGGTAGAACCATTCTATCGCCTTGCCCTTGGATTGTCTTCATTGGCGACATGCTAATCTTCTGTATTGCTTTTGTGTGTGAGTTGTTCTGTTTTAATTATAAATTAAGATGTTGTTGTACTAAAGATATAACGGTAAATGTAAAACTCAAATCTCAAATATAAATTCTTAGGTGGAGGTCTCTGGAGTTCCCAATAATTTCGAAATTTTTCAAACCCAGTGCTTGTCTTATAATTACTCCTGCGACTATACGATCTGTTGTATAGTCCTTGAACTGCATAGGATTTGCCTTTAATGTATACCCGTTTACGGAGGAAACTCAGACTGCTGGCAGATTTCATTAAGGATAACTCTCAGCCTTAGCACCTAGTATGTATATAGGCGAGTCCTCTTGAAATCCATTAACGCAGCTTACAGATGAGAGTTTATACTCTTGTTTATATTTTATTATATAAATCGATACTGAAGCCTAGTTTAGACTTTTTTATAGCGCCCGAGAAGGCTAGAAATCCTACTAAATTCATGCGATAAAGCTATAGTTGAACGTGGTACTCGCCACTCTGCCGAATGGAGTTTAATTCTATTAAACCTATCAAAAATTGATTGAATATTTTATTTAACCTTTACCGATTCCAGGTTGGATCTTTGACGGCTCTAAATTTTGCACGACGTGGTCATGAGGTCCATCTGTACGAATACCGTGAAGATATACGCTCATCGGAGCTGGTGCAGGGCCGCAGCATAAATTTGGCCTTGTCACAGAGAGGACGTAAAGCTTTGGCCGAAGTGGGCCTAGAGGAAGAGGTATTATCAACTGCAATACCCATGCGTGGTCGTATGCTGCACGATATTAAAGGCAATACATCGGTGGTGTTATACGATCCCTGTACAAATCAGTGTCTATACTCTGTAGGACGCAAGCATTTGAATGAAATTTTATTGAATGGTAAAGCGAACACAATATTCTTAAAAAAAAACCTTAAGAAGCTTGAAATATTTAATTTCTTTCTTTATATTTCTAAAGCTGGAGAAAAGTTTCCCAATATCCATTACCATTTCGAGCATAAACTGAAAAAGGTCAATCTACAGGAAGGTGAAATGGTTTTTCAACAGTAAGTGGCTTCAAAAATATTGAAATTGTAAAGAAAGTGTAAAAAAATTCTTTCTTCTGCAGCCCCTATAGCGATAATTGTACTGAGGCTAGTGCTGATTTAGTAGTGGGCTGTGATGGTGCTTTCAGTTCGGTACGCCAACAGATGGGCAAAACTTTGGGTTTTAATTTCTCTCAGGAATATATTGAACATGGCTATTTGGAATTGTGTATACCGAGTAAAGATAATGATTTTCAAATGCCTCCAAATTATTTGCACATTTGGCCCAGAGATGCATTCATGATGATTGCCTTACCCAATCAGGATAAATCGTTTACGGTAACGCTATCCATGCCTTTTAAAGTATTTGCTGGTATCAAAACTCCCCAGGAGCTATTGGAGTTTTTCAAACGTTATTATGCTGATGCTTTACCGCTGATAGGAGAGGAATGCCTGATTAAGGATTTCTTTAAATCAAAGCCTCAGCATTTGGTATCGATTAAGGTAGGAGGAACTCCACTTCCCATTCTCCTCTTTTCTACTTCCTCTCCTTTTTCCTATTCCCTCTATTATTCTTGCTTTTTCAAGGACATTATGGGCAACGGGTCAATTCGACCTCCGGGTACTGTACTTGTTTTAGTTGACAAGTATACGTCCTCTAACCTAACCTAACCTAAGGTGGGAGGAAGGAATAATAACAGAATTTTTTAGGCAATTAATTGATAAGTTGGCTATAATAATTTCTCCTCTTCTTTCCAGTGCAATCCCTATCATTATGGTGCTAAAGCTTTAATTTTGGGTGATGCTGCCCATGCCATGGTACCCTATTATGGTCAGGGCATGAATGCCGGCATGGAGGACTGTACAATATTCTTTTCAATTCTAAGTCAACCTCAAATGACAATTGAAAAAGCATTGGAGCAATTCACCGAAAAACGTTGGCGGGATGCTCATGCCATATGTGATCTGGCCATGTATAATTATGTGGAGGTAAGCCTAGCTTCACAACTAATTGCTCTGGTTTTTAGCCATTTTTTTTGTGTATTGCAGATGCGCGATTTAACCAAACGTTTCTCTTTTAAATGCCGTAAGCTGTTGGATACCACACTCTTTAGAATTTTCCCTACCTTTTGGGTGCCCCTATACAATAGTGTGTCCTTCACTAGCATGCCTTATAGTAAATGTATTGCCAATCGTAAATGGCAGGATGAGGTAAAACTTTTAAAGTAATTTTATGGTGAGTTCTAGATTTAATTTCATTTAATTTTTTCTCTTTTCTAGTTTCTTTCCAAGTCTTTCTATACGATTTTAACTTCGGCTGTTGTTGTGACATCGGCTGTATATTTGTATTCGGAATTCGAAATTTAATTTTAGTTTTTAGTTGTTTGTAATTGTAATTAAAAATGTAAAAAAATGTTGTTATTTAATCTTAATTGAATAGTTTATTTAAAAATGCTCTGTCAAATTGGACTTTTTGAATGTTAAAAGTTATTTTTATGTTGCAATAGCCAGTTGCCAGAAGAATATGTATAGGAGGGCAGAAGCGGGTACAAATTTATGCATATGTGCCAGGGTAATGAAAAATATTCGAGTAATTTGGAATCGTATTGGGATCGATTTTCGAAGCCTGGGCACCACTATCAACCATTTCTTCAGCTTAAATCTGTACATCGTTGGTCTCATGTAGAAAGGCCCTAACTCACATTTTTTTCGAAATTGATTTTTTTGCGATTCCAATGTGTATTTGTATTAAATGCATTGGAATCACAAAAAAAATCAATTTCGAAAAAATTATGAGTTAGGGCTTTTCTACATGAGGCCAACGATATGTACCTTATTTAAGAGCTTAGCTTAATAATTACAAGAACTTTTCTGAAGAAAACTGTTATTGTTGCTATAACATCATCACTAAGAAGCTTTTAACTGCATAGAAAACCCCTCGATGTACACAAACGTTGCCTTATGTTTACACTTTTCAATTCAGAAATATTTTTTGTTTTGTTTTTTTGTGTATGATTTCTTACAATATTTTATTTTATTATAAAAATGTATATACGTATGTATTCATGGATATCACATATGATTTAATGCTTTAAACTTTAAGAATTTTTTAAAATAGAGTTTAATAATAATAATCAGGCACCGGTACTGGTACGGGAACAGGTACCGGAACTGGTAAACCTCCTCCAAAACCAAAACCACCACCATAAAAACCTCGTCTATATAAAAAAGGACGACGATAATAACCTCCAAAACCACGATAACCACCGAAAGCAAAGCCTCTGCCAAAACCAAATCTTCTGCCAAAACCAAATCCTCTGCCTCCACGTAGTCCACAGGTAAATTCCATACAATGGAGTATCAGCATTATTATGATGCCACAAAATAAATTGCGATTTAAAATTTTCATCTTTACAGACTAACGATTAAATATATGTATGATGCGACTGCAATGAATTCGAATTGATACTAAAAAATTAAAAAGAAATTAAAGAAAAAAAAATTTGTTTGCAAAATATTTACGTTCTACGTTCAAGAGCTGCTAATTAATTTCAACTGTGTGTTTACAACTGTTTATTGTCATAAGAAATTAACTTTAAAAGCCAAAGGGGTAAAGATAATTTCTGCCATAGTAGGGTGAACGGCGATATGGAAAGGGTATAAAACCACCACCACCAAAACCAAATCCTCTGCCGCCTCCAAAGCCGAAACCTCTGCCGCCACCAAAACCTCTACCCCCACCACCTCTGCCTCCACCACCTCTGCCTCCACCACCGAAACCGCCACCTCTACCGCCTCCACCAATACCACCACCTCTACCACCACCACCTCCTCCGCCTCTTCCTGCTTCCGTTTCCAAAGCACTCAACGAAATAATTCCAACAATCAGTATTAAAACGAAAAGACGCATTTCGTTGCTATTTTTTCCAATTTATTTTTCACCACTTTGCAGAAGAGTTCTTTACGCCTCAAACTCTATATTCGAACTGTGATTTCCTATTGCTGCCATCCATAAATATTTTGTGCAAAATTTTGTTATTAATTAGCATAAACTGGGGATACCCACACGGCTTCAAGTGTGAAAGTATACTACTTAAAGCTGTCTCTACGAGTATTATAAAGAGAAAATGATTTCATTTGAGTGTGAATTTTTTCAAGATCTTAATAAATATTAAGGAAAAAACCAAACGATTAAATAGTGGCACTGGCAACTCTTATATACGAGTATTTTGTATAAATCTTGAAACGAAGAACACAACTTAGACCGCAGCTGAGGAAAAGAAACATCAACTACTCGCTAAACACCTATAAAGAGCCGCAAAAGTGTTTTCGAACAAAGCTTCTGGAACAACTAGCAGAAGCTGGGTAGTGAATACCCCGTGTAGTGGTAGTCTGTAATCATAAAACAATTAAAATAAGAGATGACATCTAAAGATATAAACACCTCCACTTAAAAAGGTAACACATCCGATACGATTTAATATTTTTAACTTATATATTTACCGTTATATTTCTAGTACAATAATATCTTAATTTATAATTAAAACAGAACAATTCACACACAAACGCAATACAGGAGATTAGCATACCGCCAACGAAAACAATCCAGCCAATGCGATAGTATGACAAGGCCAATGGTTCTACCGGATATTCATCGAGCAGAACATTATACATGTCCCGATTTAGTATCATTATAAAGGCTTCATCTTGCCAATACTTCCACAGGCCCGATTGTTGGCATAACAAAATGAAAATTTGCAAATCCTGTGCAAATTTCGCATTCATTTGCAGGGGATAGGTGTTATAGGTTTGACCAAAACATATATCCGATAACTGGTAAATCGGTTGTATGAGATTCTTTTGCAGTTTGGCCATAAAATTCCAATGCGTTTGAGTTACAACATAGGCATGTGAACAATTTAAATTATTTATCGAATCCATTATATTCACAGAATCTCTTTCCACTAGCAGCGGTTCAATGCCAGATAGGTCCACGTAATTGTTGTTTTGTAATTCCTCTAAGGTATTTGAAGACACCAAGATCTTAATGTTAGCCTTTAAAGCATCGTCTATGGTATTGATGTAGGGCTGGAATAAAGGCTTCATATTGTAAACCGTTAAGAAGCTGCAATAATAGCTGGACATTATAAAGCCCATGATCAAGAGAAGTGAATAAAATAACTGCAGCCTTAGAGGTATGTTTACCAAGCGAATGGTGGCATTGGGAGAGCTTATGACAAAGGCCAGACTGTGCAGAAGATTAAAATGAAATAACTTCTTTGGATGCTTTAGATAAGTCATTACACAGGCCACATATAGTATGGAAATGCCTAAGAATAACCATATATAACGTCCAAAAGGCCATACCACATACCAATAACGTGGCAGCTCATCCTCGGCTGGCACCATAACGCAGGTAAATGAACTCTCCAATGGATAGGTAAAATCAACATCAGCAAATCGATTGGACAGTGAACAGCTTGGTATTGAAATATTGTAAATGTGGTTCACAATATCAGCCTGAACATCCATCATTCTTAGATTGTCCTCCTCCACCAGTTCCAATGAGTAATTCATGTATGCGGCAAACAGTTGTATAAGTCTGCCATAGGCACCGAACAGCTGTTCTTGGCCTTGCAAATTGGTTTGCTTAAAAGCTCTCGGTATATCCTCATAATATGGTGAACGTAGTACTTGTCTTTCCATTAGAATGTGAATTAAATTTAACTGAACTGAACAATTGCCAAACAAATGAAATGTCACTTGAGTTGAACTGTTGCTTTTATAGCCGCAAGGAGATAATTGGTATAACAGTTGGCCTGCAGGAAAAAAATTAAATTTTTGCGCTAATGATTGTTTATTGTGTGTCCATACAACAGTAGTATACATTTATTTAAATAATACACTGAGAAAAATCGAGTGGCCCCGTGTGATAATACATCCGAAGTAGTTGAAAAGTCCTTCGATATCTGATAACGAACGCCGCGCTTGACTATCTAGAAAACATGTGAGCAAAAGGAAAGAACTACGTACTAAGCCCGAGATGGACTTTGTCAGAAAACGTTGGCGATATTCACTTCTTCCCCAAACGATATACAAAGTCTGCAGAAACGGCGAAGGCTCTCCCCATGTCTATCCCATAATATAATGACCCGTTTGCTTTCTGAGCTACCCTACGATCTAATTTAGGAAGTCATTACAACTATTTAGTCTGGATTACAGCCTATCTTCTTACTCCGCCCATGTTGTGTGTGCTAATTTCGATCACCATCAGTTTGGCAGCGTGATTTTTAGCCACTACTTCAGCCTGAAAGATACTACAGTAGTCAGGAGGATACAAATATATCCTGAGGTTAAGTCCTTCACAGACAATTCCACAGTCTACCCTATCCTGAAGCTCAGAAACGTCCATGTAGACTTTCACAGAACACCCCCAAGAGCTGATCATATCAAACGCCCAGAGATCTCCCTGCTTGCGGTTGTTGAACTTGTTTTTTTTTTTTTCTTTATAGAGGTCTCCTATCAAGAATAGGTTCTATTTACTATAACAAAAAATTATTAAAGCCTACCTTAAGGCTACACATTAAATAATAACAGTTTCTGTAAACGAAAACAAAAAAAGCTTCTTTATTACTGTTTACAATTTAAAACTCTCCCACTCTCTTAAACACTTTTTAAGACTCTCGCTCTGTCCTTGTTTTGTTATTGTGAAGCAGTGTTGCAAAACTGATATTTTGAAATGGTACTGAATTATAACTGAAAAAGTACTTTTTTTGCACAAATAATACTTTTGTAAAAAATACATACGTACATACATAAATAATTGGTCATTATATAGGCTAAAGACTAATTCTACTAATAGCATTCCGTTGAACGTGTTGCTAATGCATTAATAGTTGAAAAGCGCAAGGATATAAAATATGTGATAATAAAAAAAGTACTTACTGAAAGTAAAAAAGTACTTTGAAATGAAAAAGTACCTGAAAAAAATACAAAAGTACTGGTTTTTTTTTTCAACACTGAATGCGTGTGTTTCATTTGTTTTTTTAAGATCACCCACAGTCTATATTAAACAACAACAAAATGCGTAAGTGTATATGAGTGAGTGAGTGTACTCTGTTTACTCAAGAAATTCACAACACCACACACACACACATCAAATCTAATCCATGGCCGCTGCTAAAGCAGCCGAATAAGAAATGGAAGGTAAAGGGATTATTTCCACGCGCATAAAAATACGTCGCGTATTAATAATAAAAAAAAATGATTTTGTTGCTAAGACTAGCTATTAAACAATATGCCGAAATTTTTCTTTAACTGTGTCAATATGTTTTGCATAAAAATACTCGTAAAACAACAATCAACAACAACTCTTTGTTAAGTGTATTTATTGAAATTGCAAAGAATAGCAAGCAGATCTCTTGCGGTTTCTCTCTCTCTCGTCTATTGCTGTTTGTTTACAGGGGTTTGTAGGTCATCCATAGGCACAATAAAACGGTTTTAAAGGAGTATGTACAAAAAATATAGGGCTTTCCATTAAATTTGAATGAATAGTTGGAAAGAGATTTGTTTTACCTCCTAATCAAGATGTTTAATGCGATAAATTTTTATGATTTATGGAGTGTCTAGCGTATACCACTTTTTCTAAATTAAATGCTTATTTATTATTTTAAATAGGCTAATAAGCACACGTACAAATTAATTATACTAATACAAATGTAAGGCAACAACAATTTTAATGCAAACTCTGCTTGCTGCACGTGTAACATGCAACAAAATAAAATAAACATTGTGAGTGCACAACAAAAAATAAATGTGAAGAACGAGAGGCGTTGTCAAAATGGCGAATAACTTGGCATTCATACCAGTTCGACATATTGTGGTCCAAACTGGTGGTCCTTCGGATCGGAATGCGTTTCCCTTAAATACCTACTTTCAGTACAAACTAAGGAGGATTAAAGAAATGCTTGGCCAACACCTCTGGATTTCTCTTTAGTGCAATCTTTAACACTTTATTAGGGATTCTATCCAACCCCGTTTTACTGTTACAGTTGTAGTTGCAACACTCTCTAATCTGTTCGATTGCCTTGTTTACATTTTTTTTTATTGTATCACACATCATAAGTGCTTTTTTCACACTGAACCCCTGCAAATTAGTAAAAAAAAGTCATTTAATGAGTTGTTGATACAATTTTCCATTTTTTTTAGTAATTTTTTCTATTAAGATGAGACGACAAAAAAAAGCAACACACATTAAAAACAGCAAAAACATAACTGGAACTGCGCATATTAAAAATTATCATTAAAAAAAACCGAGAAAAAAAGAAGAGAAAACATCAACAAAATATAACAAACAAAAGTAAACATTTTTTTCTGTTCGCCACAGAACATATAATAAAAACATAGCTACGTTTGCATACACACACAGATTTAAATGCAAATATGGTAGATGGTGAGTTTGTTTATCTTCATACCTACTCACTGAAAGAGTATATACATACATGTTTAGTATTGTTCTTATTGTTGCTGTTCAGCTTATAGTTTAACAATGTTTTTAAATGTTGTTGCTGTTGTTTGCCAGAATTTTCTAAATGCCGGTCAAAGCGAATTCATGTAACCGGTGAGATTATCTAAACAGCTGAGCTATTTCTTAATGTCAAAATTTTGTTGTTTTTGTGTGTGTTTGTTGTGCGTGTGCGTGTTGTTGTTCATTTTTTTTCCTTTTCCATTTTTTTTCTTCCTATTTTGACAACATTAAAGGTCTTTAACAAAAACAAAATGCCTGTTGTTTTTGCATTGTTGTATTTGTTGTAGAGATAAGGCTACCTTATTGAATTTGCCTTGATGCCGGTTTTTAAATACTCTCTCATCCATTATCGCTCTCTTTTTGATTATTTAATTACAGTAAATACCAGTGAGTTTTACCACACTCTCTGAGAAAGTTGTTTTATTTTTTCTGTTTCTTTCTTTCATATACCAGGCAAACATGTTTACATAATATTGCAGTTGTTTATTATTACAAGTTGCTTTCTCTCTCCCGCGCTCTCTTTTTACATTATTACTAAATAATTTTTGTTGTGTTTATATATTATTCATTGCCGGCCGGTTTAGCTCTCTTATAAAAAAAAAGTATGAAATAAAAAACAAAATTAAACATAGAATTGCATGAGCATTACCGATAACGTCTATTTGTCTGGCTCGTCTCTATACTTTATTGTTTTTTTTTTCTTTCGTTTTATTAGTTTTTAATAACTGTTGTAGCTTTGTGTACGCGCATGTGAATGTGTGTTTTACGGGGGTAAATAATATAGGAATTGATTTCACTTTTTCACAAACATGTGTCAGCCATTTATTGCCAATATTGGCAAATTGTCGTTAAAAATCGAAAGAGGCTCGCCGATTGCAATAAGAAAAAATTCCACATACAAAACTGGTATTTTCACTGTGGTGAAGAAAATAATTCGCAATTAAATTACTAATAATCTATAAAAAAAAATAAGAAAGTGATAAGCAGCTTGAAGTACTACTCATCAAACGGGTGATTTTATTTTGTATTTTTAATCTTTTATTTTTAACAAATTATTAATTTCCCGCTATAAACTTATCTATTGTCTTAGTAAACTATATAACTACACACTCCCATACATACCTCTTCTATATGTAAATGATTACTCCAACTCTATTTTTATGTTCTTATTCTCGTTCTTTCTATTTTTTTTCTTTCTTTAAAATACCTCCTTTCGAAGTTGCCCTAGATTACACTGTACATCAGTGTGGACATACATATACCTATACAAACACTTCTATATAGGTACATACATATTTACTAAACTATTAAAGAATCCATATTGATTGTTAACAAAGAGAAGAGCACAATAAAGAATCCACACTTAATTTTCTTTTTTTCTTTCTCTCTTCTTCTTCTCTTTTAATGCAACTTGTTGATTTAATTAAGCAAATAAGTTAAAAATATTTTTCTAAATTAAATTTATTTTTTCCTATTTCTATATTTAAATTGTTTTTATTTTATTTGTTTAAAACGCAAAACCAAATATTTCATTTCAACCAAAATCAAGAGATTAATGTTTCAGGTAAATAGACTGATATTGCGTGGCAGTGCATAACGAAAATATACTTACACGCCCTTTACACCTCATATACTAAAAATTATAATATTTCTAGTATCATTTCCTTTACTTACCACTGTATTTAGTAAATATCAATACTTTTACCGGTTTTACTCAGAGAGAGTGTTCTCTCTTAATATTATAGTTTTTCAATACCGTTGTTTTGTTTCTTTTCCTACCACATATTTCCCCTCAGACTCCTACCAAATCAACATTGTTTTTTTCTTCTTTTCTTTTGAAGGCTACCCTTCAAGGGTTTTTGTTTGTCTTTTCATGCACAGGCATACATATTTGCAGAGAGAATTTCTTCCGATATCCATATTCGGTATATTATTCTTCATTATGCTCTTGCATGTATGCAAGATTGATGTTGCTAAGTTATTTAGAAAAAGACGCTTTTACTAAAAACGCTTAAGTTAATAGTTTTATATGATTTGTTTGTTTCATCACAAGAAATGTATTCAAAATTTAGTTCTCGAACTGAAAAATTCCATTAGAAACCATAAAATTCTTAATCTGAACATATTTTGTATATTTAAACATAATTTTTTGGAATTTTAGAAGAATGGAAAACCTTGAAAAAATCGATTTTCACTAGAAGATTTGAATAGAATACAAAATTCGTAGATATGATATCCAAGTAGGAAGTTTCAGGAGCAAAAAATCGGAAAACAAAATTAGGGATACTGTTTCCCTCTATAAAGCCTGTTTTAAGTCGAAAAGGTAATCAGATTTTCTGAATCTCTTATCCCATATGTGCTTATCGCCCCATTTTTAAAACGATAAGATATTGATCAGCTGTGTGGTATACCATATAGATTCCAATAAATACAAAAAAACCCATGTTTTTACGAGAAAAAAAATTGGGCACGGGTTATATTTTTGTCTTATGTCCTACATGTTGCGTTTGGTTTTACAACTTCATTATGTTGTACAACCTATTGCTACGTTGAAGGGCTGGTTAGTCAAAAAATTTTGATTTATGATGATGCATGATGATATCACCACAGATATGGATAATAATTTTCGGGTAAAAATTTCAAGGCAGGAGATGGACAGAATTGGAAGGAATAGAGGAGTCAGTTGAGGGAATATTTAAGGCTTCACGGTCTCAGTCATGAGTGAATTCTATACTTAAGTATATTTTAGCTTTTCCTTTTCTTTAAAGTGTGCGAAATTATAATATTTTACGTACATATGGAATTACTTGACCGAATTTTATAACGTTTTTTTTTTATAGTTTTATAGTTCTTCTCATAGTTTTAAAAAATTAAATTAATATTAAAATTTTCATAAAACTATTAATTAATCTTATTAGCTTTCTTATTTTTCTCAAATTTATTATTAATTTTTCAATAATCGTGCAATTTAAGCAATAAGAGCGTTTTTACTCATTTTTACGTATGTTGAAATTATATTGTTGACATCATTCTAATCTATTGTTATATGGCTGTACTAACTTGATAGTGTATTAGTGTGTTAGTGATTTGTTGCTGTTTTTTTCTTATTTTAATTTCTTGGCGCTTACAGTAGCGAGAGTTAGTAGTTCGTCACATGTTCGACTCGTAAGACTTAAAAAAAGCCGCTAAAAAATAGCTGTCGTGCGTTTATACATATATTTTTTCTTTTCAAATATTTTTGCAAAGAAATCACGATTATTTTCTTGGATTTATACGATACGATCAATATTTGTGAAATTGTTATACAATTTGTTATAAAATAAACAAAACGAAAACGATAAAAATTGTAAAATTTTGTAACAATTGTAGCGAATTGTTAAGAAAGAAAAAAACTCTTGTTGCAAAGACAAAAAGAAAGGAGAGAAAACAAATTTTCTCTAGTGCAAAAGAAGTGTAAAGTGAGAGAAGTGAAGAAAAAGCAAAGAAGAAAGAAAAAATAGAGCACCTTTAAAGAAAAAAGTGTTTTTGTAAAATTTACAAAAGAAAATTTTGCAAAATCAAAAAGAAAAGAAAAAGCAACAAAAAAGCAAAGGCAATACAAAAAAAGGTTATAATTTTCGAAAACACAACCAAAGCAACAACATAAAAGTGTAAAAGAAATCAAAAATAAAAACGTGTTTCAAGTGATAAGAAATTATAGCCACAACAACAACAAAACAAATCTTACTGAAAACGACAACAACAACAATAATAATAAAAGTTGTTAGAAATTCACAATAGCCACAACACATAAAAGGTGTTTTTTTTTGTTGGTTTTAAAAAGAAAGAAAGACTGAGGAAGAGAGTGAAACAATCATCATAAGTGAGAAAGTGCTTAAAGAGAATACTAGTTTCAGCTGTGAGAAATTCAAATAAAAAGTAATTGAAATTGAAATTAAAAGAAATTAATAAAAGAAACAAATATTTCGATTTAATCAATAAGAATTAAAAAAAAAGAAATTAAAAAAATTTTTTATATTTGGCATCATATCCCCCTAATTGTGTTTTTGATTTCTCCATCTCTCTTCCGCGTGTGTTTTTGGAATAAAAACTTTGGAATTTACTTTAAAAGGTAAAGTATTTTTCCTCTTTTTGCTAATAATTATAAAAATATTTAAAAATTTGTTTTACTATCTTGTGAAAATGATTTTGTGTTAGAAATTAAAACTAAAATAAATTTAATTTCTTTTTATATCTTCCCTCTACTCTTAAAATAGTTTTTCATTCGTCATTGCCAAAAACAGAAAAAACAAACAACAACAAACTCTGCTTGTGTTTGATTTTTTTTATTGTTTTTATACCTCGTGTTTTAGTTTGCTTTTTCTTTCCTTATTTTATTTCTTTCATTACCAACAAACAAAAAAAAAAAACGAAAATTAAAGAAAAAGAAATTATAAAAGTAAAGAAAATAAAATAGGCCTACAGTAATAACAATAACAACAATAATAACCTCTTACTTACACATCTGCCAAGTTGTCAACTTTCGAATTTAGAAAACCAGTAAAATATTGGCATCGAAATAAAATTCACACACACAATAGGGGTGATGTTCTTAGGCTGGTTGAGAGGTGCTAGGGCTTCATCAGTGTAGTCGTGCTCTCCCTTTTTGTTGTGTCTGGTCTGTGTAATTCCTCCGCTTCCTATTCTCCCCCTTTCTTACATCCTCTCCTTTTATCTTATTCTCTCTGTTATCCTTCCCTCTTTACGGACGTTGTACAATGGGTCAATTCGACCTCCAGATACTGTACTTGTCTTAATTGACAAGTACACGTCCTCTAACCTAGCCTAACCTAACATGGGTGATGTAAGAAGATAGATCGTAATCCTGGTTTTACTTCAGTCGCTTTATAGTTAAGAACTTTACACGTTCGATCAAAATTTGAATTTGAACTCACATACTGGAATATGAATATCATTTAAGACTAAAAGAAGTCGCTGCAGTCTAGTAGGTAGTGTGTTGGCTTATTAGACGTAAAGCCCGGGTTCGTATCCCAGGTCAGACATCAAAACGAAATATGAAAAAAAAATATTTCTTCGGGGACTTCCTCTCAGCAGATTTCTGGCAAAAACTCTGAGAGTAAATAAACCTGCCATGAAGAAGTTTCTCAAAAATTTGTCGTTCGGAATCGACTTTAAACTGTAGGTCCCGCCACTCAAGTATAAAATTCAGGCACACCACATGAGTGGTGTGAGAAGCTAAGCCGTAATCCTGACTGAAGGGTTGTAACGACCAATTATGTATGTATGTATGATACAATATGGACCTATAAAATAATACTTTTAAGACGGCTTTTAATGACCAATGTTTTAAATTGAATCTGCAGCACAATCAATGTCTAAAATTTTCTGAAAAGGCTCTTGAAATTAGTTTCATATTAAATTAATAGATGGTGGATAGGATTGAAAGATTTTGTAACAATTCGGAAACTATTCGTTACAATATGTTGACAACACTGCTGTTCATTTATCCCCATATGTACACACGCATGTATGGAAATATTACATTTCTTTTCTTTTTTGCTCTCTTCGTTTTATAGTTTTTAACTCTTTTTCCAGTTTTGTTTATTACTCATCCACATATAGTGGTAGTAGTGGTTAGTTGTCTGCATTCTTATATGGCATATAATGGCCACTTTAGTGGAGTTTTGTTTACAGTGATGTTTAAAGGTTTGCGGACACACTTTGCAAATATTGGAATAAAGTCTCAGTAAAGATATATTTAACATGTTGACTGCCACGGTAATTTTCAGAAAACTGACCACTCACGCCAACATTGACTTTTTGTTCTTTTCTCTGAAGCCATTTATCGATACTAGCACTGATATAATACGATTTTATTCGTAGCTACACAAAAATGGCAGGTTTAGTGAGTGCGAGATAACTCGTAGATTGCGTTCCCTTCTAGGCAGTCAACGTGTTAACTGGTTCAACAGGCCTATAGAGGTTGGCTAACTCACTCATTCAAGTGAGCTTTATGATCTGAAGATGAAATACTTGTAAAAGTCCCGTTTAGCCAAATGTTCAAGGAACATAACGGAATTGTAGCATATGAAGAGCAAATTAAATACTTACCGAAATTATATTACGGGTCGGCAAACGTTCTCATTGATTATCGTATTCCAAAAACGAACGTACGTTGTGCGGACGTTTGGCTCATCGGGGCTTAAAATTGATTCAATCTTGATGTTGAACATTCTGCTAAAACCCGTTAATAGTTGAAAATCTCCAAACCATAAAATATGTAATAATAAAAACGTACTGAAAGTGATGCGGGGGTACTGTGGTATTTTTAAAACTGTAAAGTACTGAAAAAAGTACTAAAGTACTGAATTTTTCAACACTGTTTGATAAGCACCCAGGTATTATCTTATGTGATATTGTGTGTGTGTCATTAATGCCGCAAAGGTTCCAAATATGCTCCATATATGTACTGTGAGCGTCAAAATAAAGTAAACACCATAGAATCCTGTAAAAACAGTTTTATTATTTTTACTTTGATGACAAAGTTTTGGAAAAAATTTTACATAATTCATAAATAATTTAAGAAAAATAAAATTCATTAACAAGATATTGAAAAACTAAGGAACTTAACAAATTAATTCACTTTTAGCGGAAATGTACCATATTTTTCGCATCAAAATAAAGTAAACAGATATACTAAAATTCTCTAAAAAATTGTATTTAATATTTTGTTTGTAATCCTTTTGACTTATTCACAGCTGATAATCGTCTAGGCATTGAACCCACAAGTTTTTTCGTAAAATCAGGTGGAATTTTATTCCATTCGTCCTGTAAAACTGCCTTCAGGTGATCCTTGCTAGAAATATTTTTATCTCTAATCTTTTTGTTGAGATACTCCCACAGGTGCTCGATGGGATTAAGGTCTGGGGATTGTGGTGGATGATCCAGAGTTTGGACAATGATAAAGCAACCATTCTTTCACAATTTTGGAGGAACGCTTAGGATCGTTGTCCTGTTGAAACATCCAGTTTTGTAATAGTTCCAATTTCTCTACACTAGGGCTACATTTTGCTTCAAAATATCTAGAAAAATCTTCCTTTTTCATTGTAGATTCTATAAATACCAGATTACCAACCCCTGATGCCGCCATAGATCCCCAGACCATTACTGATCCTCCGCCGTGCTTAACCGTCTTTGTAACATGTTCATTGCTGAAGGCTTCGTTTTTATTTAGCCATATTTTAGGTGGTTTTTTTTTATACCAAATGTCTCAAAATTGTTTTCATCAGTGAAAAGAATATTATTCCAAAGAGTTTGAGGCTGGTTTAATATTTTTTAGCGAAATTTAAAAGTTTGACTTGGTTAACTTTTGATATGAAGGCTTTTTACGTGATACTCTGACATGTAATCCATTTAGCTGTAAAGATCTTCTGGCAGTACTTGTACTCACTGACTTTCCAGAGGTTTTTGCAATATTTTCAGCTTTTTTTACAGCACTAGAAGCTGGATTTGCCTTTACTTTCCTTACTATAGCTGTTATTTCGGTTTCTGTTAAACGCTTTGGCCTTCTTGCACCGGGTAAATTTTCAAGAGTATTGTATTTGGCATACTTGTCTATGATTTTTTTATTGTACACTGGTGCCTTCCAACGATTTCTCCTATTTCACGCAGGGATTTTCCTTTTCTATGTAAATCTAATATGATTCCACGTGTCTCAACTGAAGTTTGTCTTCCCATAGTAAGTTTTTCGCTATTTTACCTCTTTCAAAAATAAACTTGAAACTTGCAACTACTTTAAAGGGTACTTTACCGTATTATACTTTCAAAAAATTTAAAAAATTGCCACTACTACTTTTGCAATGAAAAGATTTTTCCATTGGATGGTGCCACTGTTGACTTTATTTTGATGCGAAAAATATGGTACATTTCCATTAAAAGTGAATTAATTTTTTAAGTTCTTTAGTTTTTCAGTTTTTTGTTAATGAAATCTATTTTGCGCTAGTTATTAATGAATTATGTAACATATTTTTTTAAACTCTATCATTAAAGCATATTTAATAAAACCTTTTTTACAAGATTATGTGGTGTTTACTTTATTTTGACGCTCACAGTATGTTCAGATGATTCAATCTCCTCATCATAGAATCTGAATATTGGACTTAAAGCAATCCTTGACTACCGATTCTGAACAGCGGTCGGTTACTATCCCCAGACTATTTCCACATAGTCTGCGGTATTATTAAAATCTCCTCCTATGGGTTAAATATCTATAAAAGTTGTATTTTCCTCAAATCCGCCTGTCCTCATCTTGCCTATTGAGTATACTTCTCTTCCTTCTCTACACAAAGGTTTTGAGCCTAACAACGGCATGTACGCAAGATGTGTGTGAAGATAAATTCGAAATTAAAAACCAAAGACGCAAACCCACACTTTTAGCAGCGCCACTTTTTGCCTCTAGCAGGGTAAACTTTGCTCTTAATAGAGCACTGTTGACTGTTTTACAGGGAGTATAAGTAGATTAGTCTTGTATTTTGCAATTATTGCAGACTATTGGTTTGTGGGGATGGAGGACGGAATTATTTCAGCTATCCCTCTACCACGGTTGGAAAAAGGACCCTCTGGACTAGCATTTGCATATAGTCTGTATGGTGTACTATTTCTTATATGCTCCAGAATGGCCACTGATCTTCTAGAGAATTTTCAAGCAAACAATTGATATTTTCAAATCCAATTTTGTTAATACCATATCACTTTATATATGGGACTATATTGCTGATTGTATTAAGAGTTCTTGGAACACTCCTTTGAGTATGATATGGTACTCATAGGCCTAGTATATGCCCTGAAATTCGCTCCTAAACAAGTGACCTTGTTCTGGTGGATGCTGTTAAACAGTTAACAGTGCTCTGTTAAGGCAAATTTCGTTAAGAGATAATTTTGCACTGTTAACGCTAAATGCGGCGCTGCTAAAATTTATGGATTGCATCTTGGATTTTCAAATTCGAATTTATCTTCACACACATTGTACATAAGGTCCCATCCTTCCAAGGTCAGCTGCTTAGCTATTGCTTTAAAAAGGCTCACGATAAGTGTTTTTTTTTAATTCGTTATCGACTTCATATCACACTTCCTTTCTAAATTTAATAAATCTGGTGAAATCTAGAAAGTAAAGACAGTGTGAAGTGGGTCTCTATTTATTACTAATCTTATAAACGATTTAGAAAGGAAATTGACAAAAAAGAAAACAAGAATTTGATATAAATTTTAAATAAATTTGTTGGAATTCCTTATCTTATCACTTTCATTTGGTGGAAGACACACATTGTCAAAAGATATCTAATTTGTACGGAATGGTAATGGTTTTCACAAATGCAATCAATTTGAATCGAAGAAATTTATGGCTGTTATTTCATGAACTAGGATTTGAGTAGACTTTAAGCTAAGCTGCTTGTTTCTATGCCAAAATCCATAGCATCTGGGGAATTTCTGCCTATCGATTGTGCAAATACCTGTCACTAATATTTCTTAAAATATCTTGTCATCTAATTTTAGAAGTGATATCGCGCTTTGTATCTATTCCAAGTCTATATTTGTTTGTCTGTCTGTCTGTCCGTCTGTCTCTTCTTAATCATACGTTTTTTGTTTGTTTGTTTATGTGACATTGATTGTAAATACCGCTCACAACTGAAAGTGACATTTTAAATTAAAAAAAAAATCAAGTTTTACATGTTTTCTATTAAAAAAAACCAGAACATTAACGTAGACAAACGAATTTTAACAATAAATTAATGCAAAATTAACACAAAAAAAATGATTAAAAAGAAACAAAAAAAAAATATGAAAAAAACAACAAATTCTAAAATATTTGCTTCATTCTATTGCTATTTATTTGATCATATTGTTTATTTATTTGTTGTTTATTTTCGATCACAAAAACAACAAGGCCTGTGTTTAAATAATTTAAAAATTTATTAGAAACTTTGTAGAAAATCACAATGTATAGAATTGTCAATGAACAATGTTTTGTTTAGAGTCCAGTTAACTTAGGCTTTTCTGAAAATTTATAACTGCATTCGTGCCATTACTTGCGTTGCCATTATTTTCAGTATCTTTAACGATAGGGAAATCCCTTTTGATTGATTGAAAGTACGAAAAAAAATCACTCTTTCAAACAAGACAAAAAAAACTTAAACGTGAAGTACCCAAAACGTCAATATAGTCTGCTTCTTATCTTACATACTGTACTTGCAAATTGCACACGTTTTTCGTTTATAATACAGTGTTGGCCAAAACATTATTTCATCATATGATTGAGATATATATAAAGGGTGTTTTTTTTATAGAGGTATAGAACTTTAAGTTGGCATTACCTTTCAAGATGGCGACCGATTTAACAGCTGTCAAGTGATTTATTTTCAGTTTGGTTTGGCAATTCATCATGAATAGACTCACGCCTGAACAACGCTTGCAAATAGTGCAATTTTATTTCGATTTATTGAAAGACACGTTTAGTGAGCGCCTAATTTCACGTTTTGGAACTGTGAATTGGCCTCCAAGATCTTGTGATTTAACACCGCTAGACTACTTTCTGTGGGGCTATGTAAAATCATTGGTCTATGCGGTAAAGCCACAAACGCTTGACCATTTGGAAGACAACATTCGCCGTGTTATTGCCGATATACGGCCACAAATGTTGGAAAAAGTCATCGGAAATTGGACGTCCAGATTGGACTACATCCGCGCCAGCCGTGACGGTCATATGCCAGAAATCATATTTAAAATGTAATGCCACAAGATTATCTTTCGGATAAATACAATTCATGTCAATCGAATAATCCATCGTTGTTTTATTGTAACTTAAAGTTCTATACCTCTATAAAAAACACCCTATATATATACAAAAATTCTCTAGAAGATCAGTGGCCATTTGCGAACATTTATTAAAAATAGTACACCATACAGACTATATGCAAATGGTAGTCCACAGGGTACTCTTTCCAACTTTTATTAAGTTATTACATTATCTTTTATTTATTACATTATTTTTTAATTTAACGATACTTTCATCTAGAGGGTATATTTGGTGTGACGTCATATGCCCTCTTTGTTGCCAATGCAGTTAGGATGTCTTCTATCAAGGCAACGGCGCTTTAATGTGGCAATTTAGTTCATACTTTTATCTAGAGTAGTTGTATGGCTGCTTCTTGAGAAGTCTGTAAATGCAGGATTGTGACGTCATATGTTCTCTTTGTAGCAGATGCAAATAATACAACTTCTACTAATGCATTTTTGATCAATTGGGGTCAGCTAAAATATTAGCTAGTAGTCGCCGTAGTCTAGTAGGTAGTGTGTTTGCTTATTAGATGTAAAGCCCGGGTTCGAGCCCCAGGCCAGACATCAAAAAAGAAAAATGAAAAAAAAATATTTCATCGGCGACTTTCTCTCAATAAACCTGCCATGAAAAAGTTTCTCAAAATCTGTCGTTCGGAGTCGACGTTAAACTGTAGGCCCCGCCACTCAAGTATAAAATTAAGGTACACAACATGAGTGGTGTGTAGAGCTAGGCCGTAATCCTGACTGAAGGGTTGTAATGGCCAATTGTGTATGTATGTATGTAAAATATTAGCTATGAAATTGTATTATAGGGTTAAGAATAATAGAAGTTTGGGCCAGCACATCACATCGCTACTAAGCCGTTTATACTGGCAGACCGAGACTCAGGTTACAGAAATATATGTTGTTGCCTTACTTGTTCAATTGATCATTACAGCTCTTTAGTTAGGATTACAACCTACTTTCTCACACCATTCATATGTTAATTTTATCGTGCAATTTCAAGTCGGCAACAAACGACACATTTTTGGGAAACTTCATTCCAAATTTTATTTTTCTCTCAGAGTTTTTTTTTGCCAAAACATTGCTGACAGGTAGTCGCTTAGAAGTTTTTTTCAGATTTCGTTTTGTTCGACATATCTGAGCAGGGGTTTGAACTACAGGTTCTCGTCTAATAAGTCAACACACTATTTACTAGACTACGGCGACTTCAATGTGACAATTTGGCACAACTTTTATCTGCAACGGTTGTATGGTTGTAAAATCTAGGTTTGTGACGTCATATGTCCTCCTTATTACAGATGCTTTTAATACGACTTATACCAACGAAGTTTGAATGATTTTAATTTAACTTTAATTATGTAAATGGTGTATAGGATTGAATGATTCGGGTTAGCACATCATATGGCCACTATGTATGTATGTTCCTTACCACTGTAGGCAAAACAATCTGAAAATTATAATTGGAAGGGCCAGCAGAGACTCTTTATTGAATTAAACAGCAGCTCCTCAAGTTTGTAAGGTGTTTGAAGATAAATATACCGCTTCAAATTTCTCATGATTCAATCAACCACGTAATTCCGTGTTTGAAGTAGAAAAATTTTAATTTTTTTTAACGTATTTATTACCATATTTACTTACTTTTAAAATATTTCAAAATAATATTAAGTTTGTTAACGAGTTAAAAAAAAAAGCTTAGCTAACTCGGTTTGTCATGGTTCTGTCGGACAATACTTTTAAAATTGAAAATATTCTCTCTCAGAGTTGATATCGTACAATGGCTGATCGAACGCATCCCGTTGTGAGACTAAAAACATGGATGGCCACCTCATCTAGTTTCTAATTTTACATTTTATTTGAATTTCATTCATTCATGTTATTATTGTTTAAATTAAACGAACGAACAAAAATTCTTTTAATTTTTATTATTTTCCTGCAGATGTTTTTTCTGAACAACCGTCCGTCCGTCCGTCCGTCGCGCTAACCGTCTGTTCCGCTGTCGTTTGTGTTTCGCACATGATAAATCATTTCGATTACATACTTGCGGCGAGTGAAACTGTTTTCGAAAATTTTTCTTTTCAAAGCAATTTATAATGCCATGTAGGCAGTTATGATATGTAGAATTCTATTTCTATTTTCATTTCGGGCCAATTAAGTGGGAGGAAGAAGAAGCTACGCAATCTATAAGATAGTTAATGGAACAGAAAGTCACGTAGATTTTCGTTGCCAAATTTTTAATGTTTAAATATTATCAACGGCGTGTGTACCCCTATCCTGTAAATGAAATGGGTTTGTGGAAAAGCATTAGAACAAATAGGTTGGATTAGATGAGTAGTATAGGGCCGTTAGCATTATTGTGATACCCATCCTTCATCTTATCAGTTAGTAATTCTAAGATAATTTGGAATTAAATCTGCAATACAATCGGCATTAGCGAATCAATGATTTCCAAAATATTTTCGCCTGAGCTCCCTGAGTGCTCGACAATGGCACAGAAGATAATTTACAGTTTATCTGTCGTTCCCGTGCAGCCAGCACGCAAATATCTCACTATCGGATAGGGCCATACATTCAGATATAGGAACGTCAGATCATGTACAGAAGTTTGTCTCCCAGAGGAGCAATGCTTGTTGGGTGGCCGGATTTTTTCAGAAATTCTTTTGCTTTACCCGCTTAGTTAGGCTGCGTTTAAGTCTCTAGAGAGCATATTTTCAACGTCTGTTCTTGTCTATACATGCCGCAGATTTTTCAGGGAAATTTCTGTCTATTTAGACGTAACTCTTAAATACGCTCCGGAACATAGGGATATCGTGGGAAATTGCATTGCTAAGAGCTGGCTAGGGCTGATAGGGAGCTTGGCACCTTCGACATATCTGGTCTACCGCTTTCCTCGGATTAATTGGATACAGTTCTCTCGCGTTTTACAGGGAGACTCTCGTTGATAGCAAGAGGTTACGAGCAATATTGCCAGACTCTGTTGGACACGTATGGAAAACAAGTCACTTCTATTCTCAAATCACATGCTTATTCATCGCACAATAGCGATTCTCACGGGCCACTGTCCATTTGGTAGGCATGCAGTAAGACTCGGCATTCAGGCAAATGACTTCTGCAGGAGCTGTGAGTCTGAGGAGGAGGTGGAGACTGTTTGTCACCTCATGTGAGGCACCTCACCCCTTGGCAGGGTCTATGATCCAACCCAGTTTCTAAAGTACCGTTACACAGACATTCAGGCAAATGACTTCTGCAGGAGCTGTGAGTCTGAGGAGGAGATGAAGACTGTTTGGCACCTCATGTGAGGCACCTCACCCCTTGGCAGGGTCTATGATCCAATCCCGTTTCTAAAGTACCGTTACACAGTATACAGAACGGTAGCACTGATTCAAAGCGATGATATATAGTAAGTCATAGGGATCTATGGTTTCATATCCCGTCCGATTGTGCAGTGGACCAACTGTCCCTTTGCTAAGTTCTAAAAGGAACTTTGTCTTTTACATAAAATTTGTCAATAGCATGTTACAATTAGCTATAAAGAACTTCATAATCGAGTCCTAACCTCAAATAATAGTTGACCTCTCTACAACTGGCATCATTAAGTTTCTTTTGCCACTTTCTATGTCATTATCGCCACTATTATTACCTCTTTCCTTTTCGTTATTGCGTTCTCGAAACACCTTAACATTGCAACGCAATATGGAAGATAAACAATTAACACAATGATGCTCTCCCTGACTCATCCTCCCTCGTATGATATCAATTTAGACTAGTTGTCGTTCTTATCTCATCTTTATTTTCTCTTTTTTAATTGTTGTTTTGATTTCTTGAGGTTTTTGATAATGAAATGTGGGAGAAATGTGTTCCTCTTTTACTCACCGCTCGAATACACTCACGCCACCCCCTCGTTTACTTCCTTGCCTTTTTTGAGATAATGAAACAACAACTACATAGGGAATGGAATTTTTTCACAGAAATAGAATTAAAGATCGATCTCCCTCTCCCCTTTGTAGAAATCTATTTAAATACAGAGAGGTGTGTTGAAACATGTGAACAATATTGGAAGAACACCTATTTCGCTTCAAAAGAAAGCGTGTGTGTGTGATGGTTACTCGTGCAAAACTTGTAGACTTTTCGTTTGTAAATCAAAGGAATTTTTTACGCTTTTTTGTACCCAAAAAATGATTGATTATGATAAATTTGTTTTGAATTCGAACGAGAATTGATTTGTTTGTGATATTTTGATTTATTTTGGAATGGAACTTTTACAGCCGACATGACATAATTTTGGAATTTTAGTTTCTAGAGATACGTTATGTAGCAACGAAGTAATTTCGATCCTTACTGAGGACTCTAAGACGGTAAAGTTTAGAGGCAGGGGTATTTACTCTGATGAACTTGAGATTTCTGATAGTATTCAATCGATTGTAACGCAGAAGAATTGAAGTATCTTCTCAGCAGTGTACGCTCATCGATTCATCTTGTTGGATATTACGGCGATCCGGATCCATTCGAGCATCCGAGAGAATGATATCGCCGATGAGTGCGCTACAAAGGCGTTATATTTATATACGAGTACACGTTTAGTTATGCTTTTGAACTTATTGGATGAACAGGCGTTGAGGAAAATGTAACTCTCAACATTTGCAGAACATCTAGAATTTTCTGGTCTCAAAGGCTTCGTAACGACACGGTTCGATTGCGCACATGCGGAAAGGCAAAATATCGGTAAAACCGATAGCTTGGTGATTTTTAATTCGCCTAACTCTGGAATCATCTGGCGTTTCTGATGAAGTCATTTAGACTTCCAATATTTGTTCTTGATAAATCAGTGGGGTTTGGTATGGTATGGTATGGTGGTATAAAGGCCCAAGTAGATTCCTCGCCTTTGATATAATGCTGGACATATACCCGAACTGTTTTCTCATCATCTAGCTAAGACCAATCCGTTTCACAAGACTACACAGAATGCAATACTCAATAATGACTCCAAAACTTACGCTTAACGTGATCCCAGGGAGTTTGGGCCGATTTTCCGTGCATCATCCATCTGGTCTTAACGCGATTTGCTGCGCTTTCTTTGTCCCTATTTGAAGCCGACCACTAAGCTTTAGCGGAATCCATTACTGCCTTATCAATTCGCAGCTTGCAGATTCTCAATGGAGTTCCCGAAAGTCTGGATGGTGGTAACACACAATGCTCTGTAGTTCTCGGAATACTACACTATACTCGTACGCAGCCCCTGCGCAGACCAACTTCTCCCTCCCTGGTTCGGAGGAATTTGGTCAGTACAGAGACTGGGTTCGCCTGTGGCGTCCCAAGGGGCCGCTATGCGTGCTCGTGTGAGCTTTAGGTGTCAAAGCTGCCACACTAACCTAACCTAACTATATACCCGTACCCATGTGAAGTGACAATTGCGCCACTGCACTTTACCATTGAGAGCTTCTCTACAATCGCACAACCCAATGGCAAAGTGCGATAGTATCCTCTCCAGAGAGAATGTACGTACGTAATTGGCCATTATAACCCTTCAGTCAGGGGTACGGCCTAGCTTCTCACACCACTCATGTTGTGTGCCTTAATTTTATACTTGAGTGGCGGGACCTACAGTTTAACGTCGACTCCGAACGACAGATTTTGAGAATGTTGAGAGATAGTGCCGTCCTTAATAATCATTACCCTAGCACACATGGCCGATATTTACACCGCTATACGTTCCGATTTCGAAAAGATGGCTCCACCCGAAACTCCATTCAGTTTTCCACAGTCTGTATCAGACAATAAGGAGCCTGCAATAATATTGGGTGGAATATACCATAAACTATTCCCCTTCCAAACAAATTCCACGGTTAAAAGCAATATTTTCGAAAGTTCTACAATTAAAGACTTAACTCACAGTCAGTATGTGTAATTCTATATCCAAGCCAAGCTGATTCACTTGCAATGCAATAAATTGCTGTCTTATTAATTAAAATGAAATGAATGAATGAGTAAATTAAACACAATTAGACGTGTGCTGTCATTTCCATTATTTTTAACCACCCGGCCGCCCATTAAAACGGAAGAGCTTGGAACGTGAAAATGTTTCACTTTTTTTTTTAATTTGGGATCAAAAAATCAGCAAAGCCACGCACCCACCACCATCTTCTTTCTCATCACTCGCTCTGCGAGTCATATTCATATTCCAAAAGGGTGGTGAATCACTGGGTAATGAAATGAATTGAAAAGAAGAAAAAAATTAATTGATCAACGCAACACAAAATGAAGAACGCAAATTAAACACACACGTAGACAAGTGATCAAGAGACAGGGAGAGAAAGAGAGAGATGAAGAAAATAAATACAAATTAAAAGTAAAAACAAAAATAAATTCATAAAAAATACAATTTGTTTAAAAATAAACAAAAAACAGAAAACATTGTTTATTTATTTATTAATGCGCGAAATATTACATCATATGAAAATGTTTTTTAAAATAAACAGTAGAACAATAACAAATCAAAAGAAAGAGAGAGAGACAGAGTAAAACAATCTTTGTGTGAGCGTACACAACAAAAAAGAGATCGTTATTGACTGAGAGCAGTATACAGTGGAGGGAAATTTTTGTTTGTAGGAAATGCATTGCAATATCACGTAGAATTTTTTAGTGTGGTGTTAGTGTGTGAGTGCATGTGTTGGGTGTGCAAGAATGTTTACATTTTTATTTGGGCAATAAAAATAAATGCTCACATACGTAACACACACTGAGAAAAACGAGGCAGAAATTGTAGGAAATTAAAGAAAAAGAGAATTGCTAGGATATCATGGTTCATTGAGGGTTTTTTTTTTTAATTTAAAAGAGAGAAATCAAAATTAAAACTGTGGATGCATTGGTGAGTGAAGGGCAATTGCACTGTAAGAAAAGTTGAGTAAATTTAAAGTAATAGGGTATCATAAACAATTTCAAAACGTGCAGGCGGTGGCTAATATTGATTTTAAATTACTAAAAATGTTTATAAAACTAAAAAAAAATTTTTATTAAAAACAATTAATATTGACAGCAATGCAACAGGGTTTAATTAAATTAGAAAAAGACTGCTTTTTTTTAATTTTCAAAACCCAAACAATTGAAAATTCATTGTCAATGTTGGGCAAATGTGGTAGATTAACCAGCTAATTATCGGCTATGAATTTGTCCAGTAGTTTAAATAGTTGTAGTATTAGTAAGTATTAGTAGTAGTATTAGTAAGTAGTAGTAGTAGTATTAGTAAGTAGTAGTATTAGTAAGTAGTAGTAGTAGTAGTAGGTAGTAGTAGTAAGTAGTAGTATTAGTAAGTAGTAGTAGTAAGTAGCAGTAGTAGTAAGTAGTAGTAAGTAGTAGTAGTAGTAAGTAGTAGTAGTAGTAGTAAGTAGTAGTAGTAGTAGTAGTAGTAGCATACTTGGGGCCCTTAACGTTCTCTTCTAACATCGATAGTAGATATGTATCTCTTCTGGCCTAACCATTTTAATAGTTTGCAAATGTCAGGAATGCTTTGTATTAGATTCCCAAGTGCCGCTCAATGGCAGGGAAGATTTTCTGTGGTTTTCTTCTTTTCCTCGTCATTACAGCGCGGGCAGAAATAGCTATGAGCTATTTCCAGGCTCTATGTGTATGCAACCACAAGCCAGTGTTTCTTTATGCATACTATGAGATTCCGAAGATAGCCTGTGGGTGGGGTAACGTAAATTTTGCAAGTGCATCAGCTTTGTTGTTGTTTTCAATGCCCTCGAGTCTTAGAAGTTATATGATGGCAACTGATAAATGTCTCGCTATCTTTTCCAGACCCTCTTTGACACTCTCTGATGTTAGCAATTGGTGTAAGCACTTTCTAAAGATCTAATGATGTCTTTCTTGTCAATTAAAAAGTGTATATCTCCTCTCGATACACTGTGATTCCGAATCCTTGCAGTGTTTATAGCCATTGCTTCAGCCTGCGTAGTACTACAGTAATCGGGTGGTAGAGTATATTTTAATCGTTTACTTGAAAGCCAACCACCAAACCGCGATCCTGTAAAATAGAGTTGGTTTGATTACAAAGTCGCACAGCCAGTACATATCTTTAGCCTTGATACCCTAGTTTAAGTTAATTGCTTTCTTGCAGCAATTAAAAGCACTTGCTGCCTCAGCGGTTCTGAATTCTTAAGACGTAGAATGGGTTATTTTTGTTTAACCAAAAATAGTTGGTTGATGGTATGAAAGTGATATTTTGTTTGTATAATTTATAAAAGAAAGTAAAAAAACATAAAAAAATAAATAAATTTGATTAGATAATAAAGAAGTAAATATTTATTATTAATTTTGTATTCTCTTGTCTCGTTTTTCTTTTAGGTGCAAAAACAACAACAACAAAACTATAAAAAATAAATAATTAAAAATTATAGAAAAAAAAGAAATATTTTCTTACTTTTTTCGAAACAATCAAGTAAACAACAAGTGTTTCTAACAGTTTCTGTTTCACAATAAAGAACTACGACATCAACAACAAATAAAAGGAAATTAAATAAAGTTTTTTTGTAGCAAAAATAATTGAAAATAAAATAATAGCAGCAGCAAATAAGTACACTACGAAAAGGTAAAATTCATTGCTGAATAGCAATTCACCATGGTGAATAGCAATAATAGTAAACCGCCAAAAATGAAATTAAAAGCATCCACGACACAACAACCACAAAATAATACGGATGCTGGCAACACTGGCAAGGTACAGATGGCACAATACGAACAGGCACAAATGACAACAACAACTGCTACGAGTAAAGAACAAATGAATACAGAAATTAAACAGGCACAACATAAAACTACTCATAATAATAATAATAACACTAACAACAACAACAGCAGCAATGGTAGTAACAAAACTAAAAATCAACAACAACAACAACAACAGCAGCAGCAGCCACAAAACCAGCAACAGAAAAATCATAATAAACGGCGTAATAGTGTTAATAACAATGGCAACGGTAACGGTAACAATAACAAATCGAATGGCACTCAAAAAAATCAAAATACAAAGTCCTCGGCTACTAATAAAAACAAAAACAACCACAATAAATCCGTTAACACGAATAGTAAACAAACAACAAACCAACAACAGCAATATACAGAATGTCCCCAAACTAAATCCACCACAGTTGTTACTACTAACAACACCAATACTAATGGCGCCAACACAACGAAAACACAACAACAGAAAACCATTACACCACAAACGCCACGCAATAACACACACAGTTATGCGCAAACATTGGGTAATCATAAGTTGCAACAACAACAACAGAAATCATTAAATTACGCTAATAACGAGAGTAAACAAAACAAAACAAATGCTCAATACAACGATGACAATCCTTTGCCGGGTGAGAAATCATCAAAACAAAACAAAATAAGTCGACGCAATTCCAAATCACCATCACCATCTAACTCTACCGCAAACACAAACACAGACACAATCACAACAACTGCAGATGGAAATGAAATTGTTGCGAAAAAACTAAATCCTGCTGAATTGTTGACTGCTGCTCTAATAAAACCCTGTGCCAAATGTTTAAAACCTACAGCCACCACTGATGTAGCATTACTTTCCTCGGCTACCGCTTCATATATAGCTTTAGAGCCGTGGACTTTTAAAGGCTCGAAAAATAATAGCAATGGGAACAGTAGTAGCAGACAATATCGCAAATCAAAATCATATGTTGCCTCCTCACGTCATTTATCAAATGGTGATTTGATTAATAACAATGCTAGCCACAAATCAAACAGTCGCCATCACTATCAACGTTCTCAAAGCGATCGTCGCAGTTCATTTGATCGTCATTTTGCCGAACGCAATAAGAATTTTGTGCCCATCGAGGCTCCGGCTCGTCCAATTTTATCTTCGTCGTATATTTATGCTGTTATCGCAGACACTGAAAAACTGGTGATATTACAACGTTTGGGTAAAGGACGCATCACGTATCCCATTATGCAGGTGAGTTGTATTTTGTTCGTATTCATATACATACATATAAGGCCTTAATTATTACCAAAAACAGAATGAAGGCGTTAGATGTTAGGTTATGAGATTTGAAAAGGAATTTCATGATATTTTATAGTGCAATAAGCGAGTTCTCTAAATATCTTTAAGTTTGATCTGTTGCCTCCTCTTGGTTCTTGATTTATTTCCTCAGCTAAAGACATATCACTTCCCATGGCACCCTTGCTATGGCTTTTACATACACACATACATAATTGGCCATTACAACCCTTCAGTCAGGATTATGGCCTAGATTCTCACGCCACTCATATTGTGTGCGTTAATTTTATACATGAGTGGCGGGACCTACAGTTTAACGTCGACTCCGAACGACAGATTTTTGAGAAATTTTTCATGGCAGGTTTATTTACTCTCAGAGTTTTTCCAGAAATCTGCTGAGAGGAAGTCGCCGAAGAATAATTTTTTTTTATTCCGTTTTGATGTCTGACCTGGAATACGAACCCGGGCTTTACGTCTAATAAGCCAACACACTACCTACTAGACTACGGCGACTAGGAAATTAAAGGAAATTAAATTTTCCTTATTCTAGAAATATCTATATCCCCATCAGAGGTCAGTAATGAGTATTTAACAAGATGAGTAGTTTCGAATCATACTCATAATTTCTGAAACTCATGCTACTCATATTCAAACTTTGAAGTAATCATCGTACTCATACATGCTTAACAATACGCATGATGTTGTTGATTTAGACTCTCCTCTACTCAACATTTACAAGAATCACAAAATAAGTATGACTCGCATACGAACACTACAGTACTCACTAAAAGGTTGTATGTTTGCTTTGCTTGCTGTCTTTGTCTTTTTCTTTCTTATTTTTTTTGTAAATACAACAACAATAACTAAGACTGTAAATTTTGATGAATGATTCGAATCACTTAAATCGTTTATGAGTATCATAAGTATTTTTCTAAATTTATGAATCTGAATGAGTAGGCATATGAATCAAACATATTTCGAATGTTATGAGTTTGATGTCAACGTTGTACTCATAGTCATTTCAACCTGTTAGGTTAGGTTAGAGGACGTGTACTTGTCAATTAAGACAAGTACAGTATCCGGAGGTCGAATTGACCCACTGTACAACCTGTACTTATAAATAAATGTTGTAGAGAGTACGAATGAATCAGAGTATATAGTTGAATTTCAATACTGTTGACTCACTTATACTCAAAATTTCATGAGTACTTATGAGTAGCGAAAAAAGGATTCATTTCTGATCTCTGATTCCCATACCTTTCCCATTGATGATGTGAAATTCCCGTTTTATTTTTCTCTTTATTTGGTTCAGGAGCAGAATATGGGCTTTTCTTATAATAACAGATGTTTAGATAGGGCTTTTAACAAATTTTTGCATCAATAACCCTGCCTTAGAAACCACTACACTAAGCGAACACGTGAAATGTACGATCGTACATGGCATTTAAAATTAAAATTGGATACAAACAATCCATCCATCCACCACTAATTAATTTTTATTTTTCAGATTTATCTGTAAATAAAAATTTAATTTGAAACTATCAACGTAAATAATTGAAAATAATTTTAAACGAGTTAATGACACGTAATATTACAATCAACAAAAAATGAAAATAAAATAAAATAATATAAAAACAAACTTCACATTTGACGCGATTAATTTAGCATTTAAATGGAAATAATCAATAATTTCCAATTTAATTGTAAAAAATTTCAACGCTACCACAACAGAATTTTTACAAAAATACCTACAGAGTGTACTTATATGTTTAGCATTTAGTGTCGGTGTAATTTTCCATTGCTTGTCTTTGTCTCTCTCTCTCTCTGCCTCTCGCTCTCAAATTCTATATTTCCTTCTCGTGACTATTGTTGTTATTTACTTTACGCAAATTGATAAACAGTTTGCCAACCACCGACAGCCATTATTGCCAATTCGTGTGTTTTTGTTTGTTGCAGTTTTTTTTTTTTGTGGTTTTGTTTTGATTTTTGTGCTTCCCGAACTTAATTAGTTTCTGTTAAAATTTCTTAGAAATTTGATAAGCCACATTAACATTTACTGACTTTTCTTTTGTACGTATGTTTGTACGTATGTTTATTTATATATACAGTAGTTTTGATTTAGCTGCCTTTTAAAGGCAATGCGCACGTAAAGCATTGCCTTTACCTGCACACAAATTTTGTTCGTGCTTTGAGAGAGTAATCTATAATTAAAGTAAAAAAATTTAATTTAGCTGCTTATCTGCACAAAAATTCTTGCAAAAGTTAGTTGAGCAGGTAAGTGAAAACTACTGTATTTTAAACTAATATTTTATTTAAATTTTTGTGCAGGTAAAGGAAATGCGCACGTAAATAAAAGGCAGTTAAATCAAAACTACTGTATTAATTTTTAATCAATAACCACGATAACGTAAGAATTATTTAATTTTTATTGTTGTTTTTTTCGTTTCTACGTTTAAAGTAAATAATAATAGTAGCAGCAGCTGTTTAGTTGTAGAATAGATTTGCAAATCTTAGACACGTGTTTAATTATTGAATTTTTAATTAGACATGGAACATCTAGACTATATGACACCATGTTCTGAAACAAGATGAGATTAATTGTTGCGTAGCGCTGCTAGAGTACTGCAACCATACGATTTATGTGTACGGCCCTAGGGTATCTTTATAATCTCTTCCCTAATCCTGTTGTCCTGACAAACTCCAGGATGTTGTTCGATATCAGTGCCAATAACTCACGGCCTAGAACTTGATACGCCTATATATGCTTTCTTCTAAGATGCACTAACACGCATACTTTCCTAGTATGTGTATTGGTAATTCATTCTACTCATCTAGAAATCTACACATTAGACCTGAGGCAATTTATATTTTGAACAATTATTCATTAATTAATTTTATACTTGAGTGGCGGAGGACCTACAGTTTAACGTCGACTCCGAACGACAGATTTTGAGAAACTATTTCATGGCAGGTTTATTTACTCTCCAGAGTTTTTGCCAGAAATCTGCTGAGGGGAAGTCGCCGAAGAAATATTTTTTTTTGTTCATATTTCGTTTTTGATGTCTGGCCTGGGGCTCGACCCCGGGCTTTACGTCTAATAAGCGAACACACTACCTACTCGACTACGGCGACTACATTAAGTCCGCTTAGCCTAGTGAAAAGGACAGTGCTATTCACTGAATAGATTGTTTCAAACCCATTTGTCTTGAGAAGAGTTTTCACATCTACTCATAATCCCTTTCACAGACTTTACGCCGAACGGTTCTGGCTCAATTTAGTACCGAATCAGTTTGCACAATGATAATGTCAACAAGTCTTAAATGTATAACCAGAGTAGTTGACTGTGCTACTCAGTTGGTGAAAGACTCCTCCATAGACTCCTCTTTCTCGCAGCAGAACCAGCAAGCTACTAGTACCGGATATGAAGCCATCTTGTATAAGGGATTATTACAGACATAATGATCTGTAAGTAAGTTTTCAGGCATATGTATTCTGTACAATTTCGGAGCAAAATCTGCTCTGTTTAGCATCGAAGGTATGACATTTTTTGGTACTTCCAATATTTACACACGATAGATGGCGATGATGACGTCATATCCCCTTTCATAAGACTTCTAACTTTCTGTTCTGAAGCTAAATTTTGTTCAAGTGAACATCTTCACAGCCCGTCATGTTTGGCACTACACTCCTTGATGCTCCTTAGGTTCTAGCATCCACAGCACCTGCAATGGATGGCGATCTTGACGTCATGTCCCCTTTCAGAAGACTTCTGTTGAAGCTAAATTTTGAGCAAGTGAACATCTCCACAGCCCGTCATATTTGGCACTACACTCCTTGATGCTCCTTAGGTTCTAGAATCCACGGTACTTGCGATGGATGGCGATCATGACGTCATATCCCCTTTCAGAAGAGTTCTGTTGAAGCTAAATTTTGATCAAGTAAACATATCCACAGCCCGTCATGTTTGCAACTATGTACACTCCTTGGTGCTCCTTAGGTTCTAGCATCCACAGCAAAGTAAATAGTTTCTAAGCGATATGGTTTTTTTAAGCATTGTGAGTCACCAGTAATTTCCATGCCAGTGTGTTATTTTGGAGATTGATTCTCTAGCAATTTAAATAGTAAAACCTAATTCAAGCATTAAAGGTATTCCTTGTAATAAAATCGGGTTATCCAACTAATAGTCTCAAAAATGCCTATCTGCCTAGGCTGGTCATGAGCGAACAAAAATTTCTTTGATGGCAAAAGTGGAGCACTCACAACCGACCGCGGAAAAGTCATGACACCACAGAATGTAACGGTTTCGTTCCTACGGTTTCTTAACTACTCTACCATGTTATCTGCTTCAATTCCCCCTATTCGTGTTAAATTTTTACATGAGAAGGAGGAGCGTTATACTTGCAAAGTAATCTTAGGCTCATGACACTTTAAAACTGTGTTACAAACATCCGCTTAAACTTAATATTTTTCCAAGAAACTATGGTGGTGTAGGGTATTTAAAAAACTTTCCATTCAAACGAGAATACCTGCGTAAATAAAAATTTAATTTTAATTGTAAATTCACAAATGAAATATGAAATGAAGTTTTTGCATAAAATGCCTACAAAATTAATTTGAAAAAAAAAAAAAATCGAAAATATTGGCAAAACGAAAACGAAAACAAAAAACAATAGAAGCGACTGTGCTGGCTAAGCGCGGAAATACAACAAAAAATCGTTACAGCCTTGAATCTCAATGGATTTGATTTTGTTTTCAGACCACACACACCATACCACGCCACTCCACACAACACCACACCACACCTTACACGCTGAGCAAAACTACTTGTCACTGTGATCATTTGAATATGAATCAATGGGCTACGGGAACCGGTCTCTTTAGATTAATTTTGGTCATCAGATCGTTAAGCAATCCCAACTACTAATCAAAAAAAATTTTCAATCTGATGCCCAATAAACTGTTGTTGAATGAATTAGAAACTGGTTGCTTGATTAATGGTGGCAGGGGTTCTTCTCCATCTATGTATATTCGGTTTATACAGAGAAGCCGTAAATTAAGTATCTGGTTTCGTTTTCTTCTTTTTTTGATCACGCTTAAAAAGAAAACAAAAGTGAAGTGAACTTGACTTCAACGCTAATAAACTTGTCCCGCCAACTAAAATTCGTTGTTTTTTTCTACTCTGTTCAGATGACAGTCGGAGCGATAAAGTGCGTTATTAAAGAAGATCGATTGGTTAGTTGTTAACATTTTCAAGTAAATGACCTTAAATTATAGGAAATAAAAAACAATTAGAATTGAGGTCAGAGGAGAGAGAGAGTTGAGGAAGAGAGAATAAATGTGTATCGGCGAGTGACACGTGACAAGTTTACATTCTAAACAGGCAAGTGACTCTTCTTTTTTGTTTTTAATATACGACCAACACTTAGAGGATGACTCCTACTAGTGCAGTAAATTGTCTACGATCGAGGAAAATGAGTTGTGGTAGTGTGTAGTAGTGGATGTTATAAAGGGTGTTTTTTTTATAGAGTTATAGAACTTTAAGTTGGCATTACTTTTCAAGATGGCGACCGATTTAACAGCTGTCAAGTGATTTATTTTCAGTTTGGTTTGGCAATTCATCATGAATAGACTCACGCCTGAACAACGCTTGCAAATAGTGCAATTTTATTTCGAAAATAATGGTTCTGTGCGGAAAACGTATCGCGCACTACGTCCATTTTATCGTCGACAAAATCGTCCATCAGAGCAGTTAATTCGATTAACCATGGAACGTTTTCGCACCACGTTTACTCTTATTGATAACTCGCATCCCCAGAGACGCTGTACGGTGCGTACAGAAGAAGCTATTGCTGCTGTAGAGCGTAGCATTGAGGAAGACCCGAATGAGTCCATCCGTCATCGACCACAGGAATTGGATCTGTGTCCATCCACTTTATGGAAGATTTTGCGGAAGTATCTTGGTTTGCGTGCTTACAAAATCCAACTCGTGCAATAATTGAAGCCAAACGATCATCAAGTAAGGCGTAGATTCGTCGAATGGGACCACAACGAGATTACCGTTGTTCCCGATTTTCCTAAGGTTGAATGGCTACGTCAACAAACAAAACTGCCGCATTTGGAGTGAAGGTAATCCTCAAGTGTATGTGGAAACACCGTTACATCCAGAAAAACTGACTGTTTGGTGCGTTTTATGGGCTGGTGGAATCATTGGTCCGTACTTTTTCAAAAACGATGGTGGCCAGAACGTTACAGTCAATGGTGATCGGTATAGAGCCATGATTACTAACTTTTTCATTCCTGAATTGAATAACCATGATGTCCAGGAGATGTGGTTTCAACAAGACGGCGCAACATGTCACACAGCTCGTGCCACAATAGATTTATTGAAAGACACGTTTGGTGACCGCCTAATATCACGTTTTGGACCTGTGAATTGCCCTCCAAGATCTTGTGATTTAACACCGCTAGACTACTTTCTGTGGGGCTATGTAAAGTCTATGCGGTAAAGCCACAAACGCTTGAGCATTTGGAAGACAACATACGGCCACAAACGTTGGAAAAAGTCATCGGAAATTGGACGTCCAGATTGGACTACATCCGCGCCAGCCGTGACGGTCATATGCTAGAAATCATATTTAAAATGTAATGCCACAAGATTATCTTTCGGATAAATAAAATTCATGTCAATCGAATAATCCATCGTTGTTTTATTGCAACTTAAAGTTCTATACCTCTATAAAAACACCCTATATTTAAAGCTGCTTACATTGTTAGTCACAAGAAAGGTTTCTTTGGCTGCACTGTCCATTCCACTTACGGATTGTACGGCTAAATAACGAATTTGTTTATTGATGCGCCGCTCAATCGACTACCAATAGATGTGTTTTACGTGGCAGGCTACTACGACGTAAAAATATTTGATTTGATTTGATACGTAGGTAATAAATGAATTAACAGAGTTGGATGCCCCTTTTGTCATTGATCTTCAAAGCTGAATTGTGATATATTGGCCTCAGGCACTAAGCTAGCATTGTTCACATAATTGTAGCTGTTTTCTCTTTAGATAGGCTACACGTAGCAAGTATTACGGCGGCGATAAGAAACTGTCCTACAAAGCCACAGGTTTGTCTAAACAATTATTATGAGACAAAATTTTCATTGCGTACTCAACTGCTGTCTGCGTTACCGGAAGATATGAATTTCCATATCGTGGGGCATCATGAGGGCAACCTAGCTAAGTCAGACATTAAGCTAACAATTGCAGATCTTCACCACATGATTAGTGTCACTGTTTTCCAGTTTAAAACTGAGTTATGTCCAGCTAGATAGGGCAGAGAACCTATTTGTGGTATATATCCAGCCGGTTTAGGCTTATAACAGATTATTTGCTTTGACGAGCATTTGTAAATGTGGTCTGCTTAAAAGGGAAAACTTGTTCTTCACCATCACGTCGACTTGATCCCATGACATGTGGGAAGTCAAAGCAATGAGCAGACAAATGCTCTAAAAGTGAGGGGAACGTCCATAATGTTGATAGGGCCAGAACCTTACTGTAAAGTGGCCCGAGAAAGGCATAAAGGATGATTGAGAGAAGCGAAACCCTTATCAAGCCAAAGGAGTTTGAGATAATTTAAACTTTTACTGTGGAATTACAATTACAAAGAGATTTCAGTAGTGCATCGGATTAGCCAGAAGTAATCTAAGGATGTAGTCGCCGTAGTCTAGGCAGGTAGTATGTTCGCTATTAGACGAAAAGCCCGGGTTCGAGCTCCAGGCCAGACATCAAAACGAAATATGAAAAAAATATTTCTTAGGCGACTTCCTCTCAGGAGATTTCTGGTAAATAAACCTGCCATGAAAAAATTTCTCAAAATCTGTCGTTCGGAGTCGAAGTTAAACTGAAGGTTCCGCCACTCATGTATGCAATTAACCGTAATCCTAACTGAAGTATGTAGTCTAAGGATAGCAATAGGCATTCTGAACGGTAACTGTAAGCTATAAGATGCTTTAAATAGATAAGATTTTATTAAAGTTCTAGTGGAGGGTGTAAACCCCCTTTTTTCCACAAAACAAGTCACGTGTTAAGGTCACTTTAAATAGTTGTTTAACTTTACTAAACACCATTTCATTAGTTAATGGCTGATTTAAAGACGTCATTCATTCATTTTGTTAATAATTTAAATGATTATGATAAATTGTTGTTGTTTTTTGTTTCAGTTTCTTAATAATTCTACAATAAAATTCACATTAATAGCCAGTTTTATGATTTAATAAGAATTTAAAGTGTTGTTTTTAATCGATTTTTTTTTATTATTAATTTTAAGAAGCTCTTGTGGAATAAATCATGAAAATATTTAAAGATTCTCTAATTATGCTTAGAAGTGAATAGACGCAGAAATATTATCGATTTCTGGCGGATTTATAATCGAAAAACAAATTCACACTTTATTAATCCAAGAAGAAATAGTTTTCAGGTTTCGTTAACGATTACATATTAATTGTTGAGGTAAACAAAAAACGACGATGAGATTACAAAATGATTTCCTTATCTTTTATCTTTCGTTTTTTTTTTATGAAATCCATTTCAAAATGTAGAGCAGAGCCCGAGGTTCTATAAATCTTAGTGACTTTGAAAAGCAAAAAAAAAAAAAAAAGAAATTTTTCATAAATATTGCGTTCTGATTAAATGTTGAGGGGGTTTTCACAATGTCTGATAAAAACATGGTATTTCACAAGAAATTCTTCTTTTCCATAACAGTAATCGTACAGTCGACGACATAGTTATACTAACAATAATACTCCAAGGGTCAATATTGCCTAGAACTTAATCATTCTTATCTAATCGTGTGAAATCAAATCATTTCTCGACTGCTGAATGAAGTTTCTTAAGTTCTTTCATTTTTATTCATAACATACATATATACATATATAATTGGCCATTACAACCCTTCAGTCAGGATTACGCCCTAGCGTCTCACACCACCCATGTTGTTTGCGTTAATTTTATATGTGAGTGGCGGGACGTATAGTTTAATGTCGACTCCGAACGACAGATTTTTGAGACTCTATTCATAGAAATTTTATTATATTTCGTTTTGTTTTGATGTCTGAAGTGGGTTTTGAACTCGAGCGTTGCGTCTAATAAGCCAACACACTACCTACTAGTCTGCGGCGACTTCATTTTTATTCACCGGTACTGTTTTCTGATCCTGTCCAGAAAAGTAAAATTCTGCTGTATTTTCAAGGATAAATAATCTGAAGTGGGTTTTGAAGGGGATGTGCTAGTCTGGCAGATGTCATCAGACAGTTGTCAAATTGCTCTTAACATGACTAGTGCTTGCAGCCAGCAGCTTAACTGATGCCCTAAATTATAATCATACATGGAGCGAAGGATCTTCACAATCTATTTTCCGGAATTGTCTTCACTTTCCAACAGCTTTTGCCAGACCATTTTGCAACTGAAGCCAGATGGTTTTTGGCCGTCCCAGTTTTGTGGTACTCTGCCCATAATAGTCTAACTTATCTTTGGGGGCGTTTGCCTACCGGTTTTAATAGAATACATTTGCGAAACATTTGCGTCGCCGAATTTTTGCTAACATTAGCTCCTTATCCTACCTGTAGAGAAACTCCGAATTCGAGATCATCGGGATAAGTTGCAATAATGCATTTACTTACTCAATGTCAGATGATGAGCAACCAACCAACTTGTTGACTTTCAATGTAGATTACATGCTAGCTTTAGAACCTATACTTTAAAGTCTGTTGTCTCTTATTATTACCTTGGTTTAGTAAAATCGATAAAAACCTGGGCCTGAAACTTCTTCATACTGATGAATTATTGCATCTGGCTTAGTAAAGACAGAAACCCATCTTCACAGCTCATACTTTATAGTCATTTGCGGTCCACTATAATCATCCTGCTGCTGCCCATAGCAACTCATGAATATAAACGGAAGCATACATATTTCACTGTCGTCCAAGAATTGGTTCTATTGTGACAAGCTTCCACAAAAAGTTTAAGTTCTGAGGGGTTGACAGAGAACAAAGAGAAGTTGAAAAGATCTGCTTTGTAGCAGTCACCATTTTGAAACTTCCTCTCTCTCTATGTTTAAGTAAAAAAAAAACGTTTTTTTGTATTAAATTCCCTTCACTAAATATGCTTTCAATGGAAAATTTCTTCAAACAATTCCTTTTTATAATGTCCCAAGCCATCTGGCATCTCCTTGAAATGCATAGGCGGTGGATTGTTTGTTTGTTTTTTTTTTTTGTATTGTATTTGAATGTGTGCAAATCAAAAAACAAAAAACCATAACATTCTACTGACCTCCAAATATTTTCGCATACACACCGTTCAGCCATCAGCTGTATTTTTTGTTTTTGTTATTCCTCTTCTTTTTCTTCTATTGCGTTCATCAACATTTTAAACACGCAATATGTCTTCTGCTGCGATTGTATTGTGTTGTTATTATTATTGTTGCCTTTCATCGGATTTGTTTGTTTATGTTTATGCCAGAAATTCCACGTGGTTAAAAGAGAAATAAATATAGAGAGGAATACTAAGAGAACAGATTTCTCTTTCTCTTGTTTTTGCTAGTGAGTTGATTAAACTAAAGTTGCCATATGTTATGATGGTAATTATTGTGTTATTATTGTAATTACAATTTTGTTAGTTTTTTTTTTTGCTTTAATTTTATCATTATCGGCATGTTTAAATTATTAATTAATTTCATTATTGTTTTTTGTGTTATTTTGTATTTTTTCGATGAGAAAGTGTACATACGTTTAAATATGGTTTAATTTATTTTCTATTATTATTTTTTTTATTTCTTGTTTATTTGTTTAACAGCCTACGCAGAAATTATTTCTAAATAATATTTATTTAGTTTTTTTCTCCTTGTTGTTGTTTTTTTTTTCAATTAGAAATTAAAATAAAAAACACTTGTTGTTTGTATATCTATTGGATTCGATATACAAATTTCGTTTTGGTATTATTGTAGGCCTAAAAAAAAGTATTTTTTTCTGTTTTTTATTATAAAAATTGGTAGAAGAGGGAAAGAGGAAGAAGGGAGGGAGAGTGATAGCTTAATAAATTTTTGAAGAATTTTCTATTTGGTTGTAATTTAAATAAATTTTAAAATATTCCATATAAAGCTGTTGGCAAATTAAAAATTAATTCAATACAGTAAAGGCAGAAGCACAGTGAGGCACAAAAATTGTGAAATTGAAACAGATTTTAATTTAATGGTTTCAAAACCGTCGATCTGGCAAGGCTCTCAGTTGTGAAAGATCGCCAAATCGATCGTTTAAGAATCGATGAACGCTTAAAAATCAGCTTCACACGGGATTACCAAAGTGGTTACATAAACGAGGCCATTCTGCGCTCATTGTGGACCATCATCGTAGTCGAGCTACTGCGCAAGGAATTTGAAAAATTATAAAAAAAAATTGTGAGACTAAAAGCATTACAGATTTGTCCAGGCTTATGTATCATCGCAACGTACATGCTACTGAAGATATCGCTTCAGTTAGTGAGGGTGTGTATGATAATTCGAATTTTTCCATTCAATTGTGTTCTCAGCGAAGAGGGCTAAGAAGGCTGTATGGGGCAGTGCAGTACTTCCGGTAAGAAATTATATACATATCTATCTTCTTAGATGCTTTAAAGCTGATTGGAGGCATAGGGGCTAGGGTTTTCTGTAATAATTTCGGATAGCAGCTTCACTTAGATTTAATTACGATTGTAGAATCTTTCAAGCCTAGAATTTTTCTATTGTGATGACTCCTGAGGTGGTAGTCCAGTCTCTTCAAGGCCTATGTGGTCTTAGTTAGCAATCAGGTTACCCTGAAGGCTATTGGATGGATGCGCTATATTTTTATTATTCTGAAGGATCTTAAGCTTGAAGCTGAACCAGCCTCTTCAAATCTTATATGATTTGATTTAACAATCAAGCTGCCCTGAGTTGTATTCGATCGGTCTGCCATAAATTAGGACTGGTTCTTGATTAAAAGCAATCCATTAAAGCCATTGGTTCGGAATGAATCTACTTCTGTTAGGTTTCGGTATATAGTAATTCACTTTCAATATGTGCCTTGATAGTTTGTTCTTGAGCCCCCAATCTACAAACTCCAGTCTTGTCGGAAGCTGGGTCCAGAAAAAGGAGCAAAAACGTTGGAAGGATAGGGCTTTATAACCTTTTACAGACGATGTTAGAACAGGCTCGTTGTTAGGTGTGAATAAATCCAGAGAAAACCTGGTTACTGGATTTTTTCGGGTAGAATTGTGAGTTTCGATCGCTTTGAAGAAACTATTGTAGATCTTGCAGGCTTTGATGCGATAATAAGTTTCTAAGGTTTTCTTTATAACTGTACAGAATGAAGTTGAAAAGCCTTGTTAGGCGGTTCTCCGTCGAGAACCGATATGCGGCCTCTTTTGAGGTTTTAAAAGCGATTCTTGCCGTCGTTGCTGCGTGCTATAATTTTACTTGTTTCTCCGACTCTAGCTAGCTCTCTTTCTTTCTTTTCCTTCTTTACTACCGCTTACCTGCCTCTCTTCCACCTTTAGAGCGATCACTGTGAGTCAAATAACCTCGGGTACCTACCTACCTACCCATCTGTCTGTGGCTCATTATGGTATTTTTGTCACCTTTTTTGTTTTTGGCCCTAAAAGGGTTAAAGATGATGTTTGCATTTAATCCTCTCTTCTTTTAAGAAAAGCTATTCTCAATAAAAAGCTTTGACACTTAATTTAAACGCCAATGGCAACTCTACTGCTAACGGTTTTTAATACAGTAAAAAGCTTTGCTGCTAAACGAATGCAACAGCCTAAAAGTAGACTCTAGCTTTTGAAATAAAGTGGGTTTTTTGATTAAAAAAATTGTCGTCATTGTTTTATTTTTTTTATTTTAATAATAAAATATTGATAGCTGTGTGTTGTATTAAATTATTTTGTTTATTATTTATTGATTAAAATACAACAAAATTTGTTTCTTTCGACAAATTGTTGGAAAAAACATGAAGTAGAAGCAGAAGAAGAAGACTTCTTATCAATTTTTTTCAATAAATCTTTTAAAAAAGTCAACTTGAGTGCGATTAAATAAATTTGTTTATTTGGTTTTTTATTATTTTTCTTATTTATGATCCGTATTAATTAAATAAAAAATAAAAGAATTAAAAAATAAAATAAAAAATATTAAAAAATATAAAAAATTATCTCACCTTCTTTGCTGGTGCAGTGCAAGCAAGTGACGACTGTTGTCTAACAGTATAGATCTCAAGGTCAGAGTTGCACTTCAAACTAAATAAAAATAAAATTTCATATTTTTTCATTCTTAATAAAAACAAAACATTGTATTTCATAGAATAAAATACTAATCTTTTTAATGTTAAAATGCAACATACCAGTTTTTTCCATTTTATTTGCAACAAATTTAAATCCGCATACAAAAGAATTAAAATTTTAATTTTGTATGTAACCAAATCACATTAACAATAGCAATACAAGAAACAAAAACCATATGTCAAATTTATTAAACATTTTCAATATTGGCTGATATAAAAAGTATCTGCGGTAGCAGACCATAGAATAACTGGAATACTTATTTACTTATTTAAGTGGTTATTACAAGCCTTTAGTCAGGATTACAACCTAGATCCTTACACCACTCATGTTGTGAGTGTGTTAATTTTATCCATGAGTGGCGGGGGACCTACAGTTTAAGGTCGACTACGAACGAAAATATTTTTAAAAACTTTACAATGGCTGAGTATTTGCCGGAAGCCTGCCGATGCTTGATCGACGGACAGGCATCGAACTGCTCCAGATTCACATCACAATAGTCTGGAAGTAAGAAAGTCGGCTTACAATTTGGAAAAACCCCCCATCAATATATAGAGGTTGTCATTGCTTTCTTTTACATCACATTTTATCAGCTTGAGACTAATACGGTGTTCAGATATGCACCTTTATTGCGTAAATCGCAATAAACGCCATTATTGAGCTCAATATTTCATATAAAGTTTCAATTAATTATTGCGCAGTAAATATGCAAATTGTTATAATATTGAGTAAAACTTAATATGCAGCACTGTCATAAGTATGTTCAGTGCACATCTTACAATTATCCGAACAATTTCTGTTAATATTTGACAACTCAAATGTCAACAACGACGAAAAAAACAACAACAAAACAAAATAACAACAATGCTGTTGAAACAAGCAGCTGTTTTGTTTACCAGCTGTCAAATGAATATTGAATAATCAGCTGAACTGCGTATATTATTATGTCTGAATACTTAAAATATTGTACTCAATAAACCGAATATTGACTCAAGAAAAGTGCATATCTCAACATAGTATAAGAAAGTCTGTCTAAAAGCTGAAAAAAAATTCAGCAATGACTATGACTTGATATCGAAATCATAGCTAAACTGTTTCAGTCCTACTTTCAATCTAGAAAATGGGCATTGAAATGAGGATTGCAAATCTATAGCATCACATCACATCAGTTTGACACTGAGAACGGCTGCCTTTAACAAAATGAAGGTTACGGGCTTAACATCAAAATCACAGCATCGAAACCACAACTGATGTGCTACAGTCTCACATCACTGTAGAGGCTGCTTCCGACCAGAAGAAAGGCAGCAATATGTATATGCGGGCTGTCATGGAAACGACTAAAAATCGAAAGCCTCGCATTATACCCGTTTGGGAAAAAGAAAGACTGTCTTAAAGATCGAAAGCCTCGCATTATACCCGTTTGGGAAGAAGACAGTCTTTCTTCGTCGTTTCCATGACAGCCCGCCTATATTGCTCCCAGAAAGACTACCTTTAACTTGGAAAAAAATCATCGTTTTCTACGGGCTGACATCGTAATCTTAGCTTCACATTACATCAGCATTGGAGTCACATCACAATGTCCTGTAAGGCAACCAATCATCAGAGTCACTTTAAATAATTGAGTTCCAGTAGCAGACGAGTTTTATTATCGTGGACCAAAGGTTCCTAGCTACTTCGAATTTCGATCTGTCCTCCCAGTGACTGATCCCATCCGGTCCTAAGGCTCCCATGAAGCCTTAAGAGTCAAGAATCCCATACGACTTATGTATACCAAATCGATAATATTGCTCTCAGTAGAGCCTGAAACCGCATACCAAAAGTTCCTAGCTACTTCGAATTTCGGTCTGTCCTCCCAGTGGCCGATCTCATCCGGTCCTAAGGCTCCTATGAAGCCTTAAGAGTCAAGAATCCCATACGACTTATGTATACCAAATCGTTAATAAGGCTCTCAGTAGAGCCTGAAACCGAATTTGATGAAGCGAAATCCATCAGGGCCTTAAGAACCTTCAAGACAGCACGTATCTTTACCTAAAATTCGCTGCGGTTCCAATTCAAAATCCTTACTGCAGACTCCAGCGCTAATGACACTCTTAGTTTATCCCCTGAGTAGAAATGCATGTTGCAGGCTGTTACCATTTCAGAGAATGAAATATTTCCTCCTATGAAGTCTTAAGAGTTAGGAATCCCATACGACATATACCAAGTCGATAATATCGCTCTCTGTAGAGTCGTGGGCCTTAAGAGCCTTCAAGACAGCATGTGTCCTTAGCTAATATTCGCTGCAGTCAGGATCTGAAGAGTCTTCACGACAGCACGTATCTTTAGCTAAAATTCGCTGCAGTCAAGGCCTTAAGAACCTTCAATACCGCACGTTTCTTTAGCAAAAATTCACTGCAGTCCGCCATCCAGTTCGTAATGTAGCTTCAATTGGAAACCACGGAGCCAATGGCCCTTCCATTTTTAACCCGTTAGTAGAAATAGGTGTAAGAAGCTGTTTCCGTGTTACGACGCCCTATTTGGAATGAGAATCTCTTATTCAGAGATCAACAGTGTCTTGGGCAACATTTCATGGGTGATGCCATACATACAGTTTTCTGGAGAAGGGGTTAAACCTCTTCATCTTGAAATTTCGAAAACCATGATGAAAATTCATCTTTGTTTTCCTGGATTTAGTCAGTTTGTAGCCACCATAACACCGCAATTGTTTGTCACAAATCGAGTGAATAGCACCTCCGATAAAATGGCATCAACATCGTTAAAGAGAGAAATAGACAGAACAATACATGTCTACTCTTTATATGACCCAATGTTTAATGAATACAATTGTGTTTAATTCTTCTTTTTATTTTAGTTTCTGTTTTTGTTTAATGATTAAAGATCAAGGCTTCAATATTTTTTAAACAAAGTTTATTTAATTTTTATTCTTTGTTGTTGTTGTTGTTGCAACTTAATTCATCACCATAAAAAAGTAACCATCATCAAGAATTAAACCAACTAACCAACCAACCATCATGTGGAAACAGACAAAAAAAATTAAATTTTTAAATACAATTTTGTTGTTGTTTTTGTTGTTTTTATTACCCTGAATGTGTGTGTTTAATCAATCAGAAATGTCAAAAATCAGTCAGCAAATGTCAAAAAATTTCATTTTTTTTTCTTAAAATGTCAGTAATTATTGCTTATAAGGACACCCATTTAGTCAGCATTTTTAACAAGAAGAAGAAGAAGAAGAAGAAGAAGAAGTAGAATATGTTTTTGTGTCGTCACTGCAAGGACGTATGTATAACTAACCTTTCCAAAATAAGTCGTAAAACTTGTTGATCAGTTGTTGGTTGTACGATTTAAATAACCTTTAGCTGATGGCATGACAGATGGTTTATGACAGATTATGACATTTGATGGCATATCAGTAACGTGTTAATAAATATGGAACACATTTGCACGTGTTTTTCATTTCAGGTTTCTAAACATGAAGTTGTAAAGTGAAGGTAAACTAGATTCTGTAAAGGATTGCGGTATAAGGATTGATTTTAGTTTCCTTTCAGGAATTTTATTTGTATACTCGAAAGAATTGCAGGAGTATTTAGGCAATAATGTCTCAAATGTTTAAATTTTAAAAAAGAAAATAAGAGCCATTTGTTCCTAGAACATTATAATCTAGAGTGTGACTCATCAGAGACCTTCTTCAGTTGCTCAATGGGTACACGAGTCCTACAAAGGGTCTTTGACTTTGAGAATTTCACTGCAGGACATTTTTTAATAAAATTTCCCTCGTGATGTGCTATTCAATGCTACTAATGCTACTAATATGGATTACTGGACTGAGCGCCCCAAAGATTCCCTATATTTGGTAAAGGCATGCGAATTATATTTAACCAACATCCTTTAACGAGGCGTCGCATGTCTTTCTTCGATAGAGCCAGGCACTCATATCGACCCTTATGAATGTCTTTTCTAGATTGATGCACTCCTACTCCGCGACAATTTTAAACAACAAGAGCGATAATCCGGAACTCTGTTTATCACACATTCTTATGGGAATCGTATCAACGACTTCAGGCTCAGGTATGCCAAATAAAGTTTGGAACGTGAGGGGGAGTTGCATCTCTGAAGAAAATGTTTCATTAGCATCCAATCGGCGTACCTATCGTGTTGTGAAAGGTTTTAATTGTGGCGTCAGTTGTACTTTATAGGAATGGAGGTGCAAATTAAAATTCATAATACGCTCCCAATGATGTGTAAGATAGGCTTAATTGCTGAGGAAGCCGAGGCAGCGACTAATTCGTATTATTCGTCATGCCTTTCTCAAACAGACGTGATTTTTTTTTGGCAGCCCGTACATTGCAATGATGTTTAGTGTTGACCACGTCTGTTATGTTTCTAGAATTTCAAGTCCCAATTAAAAACTGAATATGTGTTTTGGAATCCTTAATGCCATGGCTATCCCGCCCACTAGGTCCATATCCCATTTTTTACCCGATTTAGCGCCATTCATATAGAAAACTTTTTGCTGCTCATGTGAAGAAAACAAATGGTTTCGTCACCTACATCTTAGGTCCCAAGTAACGCCCGATCGTAAGGTCACCTGTTTTGGAAACCTTAATGCCATAGCTATCCCGCCCACTTGGTCCATTTCCCCTCGCAAGTCCATTTTTTTTACCCGATTTAGCGCCATTCATATAGAAAACTTTTTGCTGCTCATGTGAAGAAAACAAATAGCTTCGGCGCCTATATCTCTGGTCTCAAGTAACGCCCGATCGTAAGGATACCTTTTTTGGAATTTTTAATACCATGGCTATCCAGCCCACTGGGTCCATTTCCTCCACAATTCCATTTTTTATTCGATTTTGCCCGATTAATAAGCCTATATCTCTGGTCCTATGTAACATCTTACCGTAAGGACATCTGTTTTGGAATCCTTGATACCATGGATATATAGTGGGATACCTGCAGCTAGTCCCTTTTTTCCACAATATCGGTCTTGCTCCCCAGATATTGTTAAAACAAATACATTTTTTTGGTTTAAGTTTTTCAATTACCAGAGAACTTGTGAATTACCAGAGAAGCTGTAAGGAACGTGTGGGAATGGAAGAGATATTCATTCCATTCTCCAATAACGTAGATTTGGGTGATTTCTTCCACGACAATTCTTAATATCTTCTGTTAAAAAGTTAACATTGCTCTGTTAACATTGCTCTGCTGACTCTGTTAACATTGCTCTGCTGACTCTGTTAACATTGCTCTGTTAACTCTGTTAACATTGGCTATTTTAAAAGTTGCTTTACAACAAATATATGTATTCACTTATGCTCTCCACTGTATTTAGTATTTGATTAAGATTATTTCTTTTTTAATTTTTATTAATTCTAATACACTAGTCATTACATTTTATTTGATTGTAATTGTTGTTGTAATAAATAAATAATTGAAAAGACAGACAGACAGACTGAATGAAAACTACAAAAACAAGAAACAGAATTTAAAAATATTTTTTTATTTTTAAATTTAAATATTTAATTAAACAGTTAAAATTTGTTAACGATATTGGCCTTTAAAGCAGAAAAATATAAATACCGTCCGACTGAGAAATCAATGGAGAAAAAAACCTAAAACAACAACAAAACAAATCTGCATCAGTGGATTAAGATGCAACACTGCACAGCAGAACAGCTAGCAACTTGCTTTAGCTTCTCTTAGTTTTTGGTTTTCTTTATCTGATGTACGGATTCTGTCAAGGTTGTTGTTGTTATTATTGTTGTTGTTGTTGGTATTGGCTTGTAAATGTAATCTGCATGTAATGAGATCAGCGCCTAACAAAGCGCCTAAAGTAACAACAACGCACCTTAATTCTGTGCAAAAACCAAAAAAGAGTCTCTCTCTCTCTCTGTGGTTAAATGCTCTTCTTTTTGTTGCTGCTTCTTCTTCTATTCAATTTCAATATGCTGACTGTGGCTGTCGATGATGTTAATGATGATGATCTATTAACAGTTAAAACAATAGAATAATAAGAGTGGATACGGTTGCCATTTTTTTCTCTCTCTCTCTCTCTCTGTGAGTCTTTCATTTAATTTGACATTTACAAACGATATTGTTTCTTGTTATTTTATTGTTGTTGTTGTATTTAAATATTGTCTATTTAAATCAGAGCCCGGCAAAACCTATGCACGCGTGCATGTCAGCCATTATTAAATTTACAACAATGTTCTCTCACGATCAAAAATACACTCAGTCTCATTTGAGCATCCATTGAAAGAGGTTGTGTTGTCGCATGTTTCTGCTAATGCAGGGATGTACAGTATGAATATCCCAGAAAGTTTTCTATTAAATATGTATATTTCCAAAAAAAAAAACAAATTTTTATCTAAAATGCTTTCTTAAATCAATATAATCAAAGAAGTCTAAACGAATTTTACAAATTTTAATTTAATAAACTAATATTTTTAATTAAAATACCACCATTTAAAAATTTAAAGTTTCCATGCCTGCATTGTAGTGAATTTAAGAGTATAAATTTTTCTCTTTTCTTATTTTTCGCTCTCGCACAACTGACCAATAGCAAGAGCTGCCGGGCTCTGATTTAAATGGAATTCTTTTTAAGCTCCTCTCTATTTCCCAGTGATTATGATTTGTTATGTTGTATTAATAGGTCTAAAAATGTTATGTTCTTGTTTGTTGTTGTTTTTTTTTTTTTTTTTTTCGTTTTCTTTGAATATTTTTGTTTTTATTTGATTTTTTTGTTTGTGATTTTTTTTTAAATTTCAGTTTTAAAGTCATTGAACTCTTTTCTGTGCTTTTCTAGTGTTTTTTTAAAGCAAATTTACGTAATTTTTACTGATAAATTGAATGTAATTTTATTTGTTTACGTTTGTTATTGTATTTGTTAATGGTAGTTGTAGTGGTTTTGCGAGATTGTTGTTATGCTCCTACTAACGTTAACGTTACACTGAGAGAAAAAAAATTTTGCATAAAAATGGATTTTTGACAAAGAATTCATATTAAATTAAAGTCTTCGAAGTCTAGTAGGCAGTTTGTTCGCTTAATAGACGCGAGGCCACGGTTCAAACCAAAGGTCAGACACCTCAGATGACGTTTCTACAATTGCCGCCTTTGTGGTTCTGAATTGTGTATTCAGATTCCAGTTTAGTTTGCTATCCAACAAGAATGAGAGCTACTCGGCTCCAGGCAGACACCTCAAACAAAATGAAATATGAAAAGAAATATTTCTTGGGCGACTTCCTTTCAGCAGATTTCTGGCAAAAAATTCTCAGAGTTGAAATAAAATTGCCATGAAAAGTTTCTCAAATATCTGTCGTTTGGAGTCGACTTTAAACTGTAGGCACCGCCACTCATATAGGAAATTAACCTACACATCATAAATGGTGTGAGAAGCTAGGTCGTAATCCTGGCTGAAGGGCTGGAAGACTAGACTGTTGTGGTAGACCAGTTGTGGTGGTACTCTATCAATTTTGAGATGCTTTTCAATCACTTTTCTGTACATTTTTTGTTGCCTTTAAAATGCTCCTATGTTAGGCAATTGTAAGCATAGCCATTGTCTTTAGCGTAGCCTCACTAAATATGTTTAACGGCGTCAAATTTTTTGATTTATAGGTGGGTAATTTGCGCCCCTTAAAGTTATTCTTTCAGGAAACTTGTCTCGCAATAAATCCAAAATCGATCGAATTGTGTGGGTCTTGACACCATCTTGTTGAAGCAACATACAGTCCCCTGTTCATAATTTTCAATTGAAGGCCAAATAAAATCAGTTATCATACGACCATAATGCTCTGAATTGATGACAATTGTTCTTCCACTGTTTCTTTCGAAAATATAGGACCTAATGACACCTTCAGATCATAATTTACATCCAACAGCCGATGGTTTTTCCACAATCAGTTGTTGATTCTGAAACCTTGTTGCTCCAGCGCCCTATCAGCGCGCTTACCGAGTTGTGAGTAGTCAACTGGCATTAATTGTTGCTTGATGTGGACTTTAGATGGTTAAAAGCCCAAATCTAAATGCAAAATATGCCATATTAAGTCGTATAATCTTATTTGCTGAGAACGCCAGTCAATCAACAATTTCAGATTATTCGCTATATTTGGATCAGAGATTTCCAGTCTTTTCAAATTTCTTTACATTCTCGTTAAGTTCCTTGCACGGTAGATCGATTATGAAGATCTTAATTACCTTGTTATGCTCGAAAGTCTGGCAACGTTTGAGTCAATACTCTTGTAGCCACTTTTAACTATTTTTACGTGTTCATCTACGATTCTTAAGGAATTTGTGTGGTAAAAGTAAATGTACAAATCTTTCATTAAATAAAATGAAAATGATACTTCAGATTGGCACATATTTAACAGCTGACAGAGTTGCCAGATCTATGGCTTGGAAACTCTTAACATGTATAACAAGATTCTTACTACGTTGAGAAAGTCTGAGAACTGTTTACGTAGTATACGGACTTATAGCGTTCTACGCCTAAGTGATTAAAAAACTTGTAAGGCTATAAGCTTTAAAAGTAGTTTGGAGTACGATAATTCATCTCCTGACACTTCATTATATGATAGTGAGACCGCACTAGCTCACCAAGCATGGCAATCCTTTTATTCGAGGACCGTCTACAGCAGCATAATTATTTGCTACGCTAGAAAATTTGATAATTGAAACAGAAACAAGGCAGCAATGGAAAAAAGCTAAAACGGAATACGATGGAGAGGCTTTGTACTTTGCTTCACCAGAGAACTAAAGGAATGAAATCAAGCGAACTTAATTTTTGTTGGAAATCAAGCTTTATAACTTTGGAGGGTTACTAAAGCCTCGAGGGTGCCAAAAGTGCGTCTGTAATTGAATTTGCTCGAGCTTTAATGGGAACACTTGTGTAGTTTAATAATAAATTCTTTCAGTGTATTGAACGGATCCAAAGAAAAAAAAAATTCAATTTTAAATTGCTTTCGAGTGCACCTTTCAAAAAATTTTTGGCTGTTTTTTTTCTACGTTGATTTTGTATGTCTTGAGTTGTTGGTTTTTATTTTTGTTTATTTCATGCTTCTTGACTGGGTTTCTAGATTTAGTTGAACAATAATTTTTAAGTTGTTGTTGTTGTTGTTGCAGTAGTTAGTGTCTTTGTGTCTGTGTGCTAAACTTTTGAAATCAACGAAATTAAAGTTTTTTTTCTTCTTTTGCTTCTTGCAATTCATTTTCGAGTTTAGTTTAGTCAGTCAGTTTTACTGGGTATTTATTTATGAATTTATAGCAGCAACGATCAAAAAACTTATTTTTTTTCAATTTTTTAATAAAACAGTGGTGTGAGGGATATGAAATCTTTTTTTAGTTCGAATTTGACATCAAAAGTAAGAAATTCTTGTGCTTAAACCACTGTGCCACTTGTCTTTTGATGGAAAAATCTCTTCTAAAATCACACAAATTTTCAATTCCATTCAATACTTCATTCAATAGAAGCAATAAATGGAAAAAGAACAAGAAAATAAAAAAGAATTTAAAAAAAATTATTTGAAAAATGTTGGAAAAATACTTCAACTTGGAGTCAGTCTTAGGCTCAATAGCAGTTGATTTTGGTTTTTTTAATTAATTATGTGGGTTGTGTTTTCTATATATTTTTTAAAAAATATTTCTTTTTTTATTTTTTATTTTCATTAATAATTTATTTTATTTTAATCATGGCATTTTCAGAAAAAAAAAACAACAACAAAAAATCCAAAATTATTTGCCGAAAATCAGCAATTTGTCTGCCTAATTAAAAAGCTTAAATGGAAATCAAATAAATTATTCAGCATTTAAGTAGGTAGGCATTGACAATCAATAATTCATTATAAATCGTTTCGATTGCTTCGGATATTGAAAGTTATTGCCAAAAATTTTATAAAAAAAATTGCTGAAAAATTGTTTTCAAATATTTGATCAAATTTTTGAAAGAGAGATGTGATAGCAAGGTGAGCTGTATTGCTATTGCATAAGTATGGATGATGTTAACAGGGGTAATGATGAATTCAATTTCAATTCAAATCAAATTTTTTTATTGGCATCGAAGCTTAGTCGCACACCAATAGGGCAAATAAAACCATCCAAAAGTGAACAGTTTTGGAGGTTGGAAGTTGTTGAAAACACTTGTAAAAGGCCGGGTGTTATCGAGCCCTATCGACTCTACTTTGAACACCACCAGGGTTTCCAGCAGGTGGTGTACTCTTGCTTTAGTTATGGGTTCTCAACCTTAACACCAAACTAAACGTTATGATTGGCCATTAAAAACCTTTAGTCAGGTTTACAACCTAGTTTGTCACACCATTTATGTTGGGTGTGTTAATTTTATACACGAGTGGCGAGGGGCCTACAGTTTAAAGTCGTTTCCGAAGGACAGGTTTTTTTCAGAAGCTTTTCATGGCAATTTAATTTCAATTCTTAGAGTTTTTGCCCGAAAGCTGCTGAGAGAAAATCGTCTAAGAAATTGGAGATGTCTGATCTGTGGTTTTGAAGAGAGGCCTAGTATGCCAATACAGTAAACCCTCCTATAACGCGGTACTCTCAGAACGCGGTTTCCATATAACGCGGTACTTTCAAAGCGCGGTTTCCATATAACGCGGAGCCCTCCTATAACGCGGTACTCTTACTGCGCGGTTTCCGTTTAGTTTAGTTTTTATTTCATTTTTTTTATTAATCCTTATATGAACTCTTGAATTCAGTAAAAATAATTTATCTTGCCGTTTGAATTTCTTGGTCTCCATATAACGCGGTACGAATGATGGGATTTGTACTAACTCTGAGTTTCTTATAGCGCGGTTTCCATACAACGCGGTAGACGGTTTCCATAGAACGCGCTATGAATTAGCCTGGTTTGTATGGTAAAATCCGAGTTTCTAATAGCGCGGTTCCCATATAACGCGGTACGCACTCACCGCGTTATAGGAGGGTTGACTGTACACTTTCTATTGGGCTACGGCGACAAGGCAATGGCAACTACAGGCTCAAATCTAAATTTATTTTCGATAATTCTGGCAATTGGAGAAACGTGGTAACAGTCATAGAAATGTACGCTGGCTGTCGGACTTTGTAATTTAACCACGAACACGGCTTGATGTTTGGGTTTGGCAAAAATAAATCGGTTTGAGCACATTATATGAGAATAGCGCTCTTAGAATTACTACATCATGGAAGGCGTGCTTAATAGTACGTTCCTTAAGTGGATGCCACAAAACATGTAGGCGAAACAACAAGTGTCTGCAAATGCGTTAATTAGACTGAGCACTACAAGTATGGAAAGAGTATGGAAATATAGAAGCTATAGTCAGAAAAAAATCTTGATCTGACCAAACTCCCATGCTTAAATCAGATTTCGGCACTGGTTTTGCAATGAAAATATCGAATACATTCTCTTATGATAATGGTTCACATCTTTCATTGAAAGCTCTCCAAGTACTCACCAATCGATCCAGATAATGCGACAAAGCTGAATTAATCCAGGATAAATCCAACTGTAGCACTCTTCAGTCTGAAATAATGGTACCCGTTGTGCAAATCCTATATCAGAGTACACTGACAGTAAAGGCATCATTCGATCCCTAGACATGAGGTATAACACATCTAAGATTGTCCGTGAATACCGAGGACCGTGAAAGGAGATAGCAAGGTAACACTAAAGCCGACCCACTTACAAAGACTTGTTTCAGTAAAAGCTCTTGTCTGATATTGTGCTGTTGGTCCGTTGCTGCTTATATTTCCTTGAAGGTTACACGTTAATGCTGTTTGTGCGATATCAGCTATGGGTTTACGAGTTGTATAGCTTTTGTTAAAGTGGCCAGGATTGAAACAGAAAAGTTGTTGCGTTCCATCATGACAGTCTCAGGCCGCTCTTGTCTTTGGTAGATCGGCAGAAAGTGAGAAAGCTGGACTGAACAGTTTTGAGATAACTGATGATATACTCTCTTTAGGATTTGAAGGCTTCTTTATTATTGAAGGCTCCTTTATATTTTCGTGGTTTTTGTGGCATTGTTTCACATTAATTTGTCTAGGTTTTCCAACAAAGCAGGTGATTATTGGTGTTTTGTAGTCGATAGGCTTTGACGGCTGCAAAACTCTCTTGCTGATATCTTTCGCCAGCGAAGAACTGCTAAAAATCCTTTTGACTCGAAAAGGGTCACAGGTCACAGAAGATGACATCAAAAAATGTATTTGATTAAAATTAATTTTCAATAGAAAGAATTTTCCTAATGAAATCAGGGCTTGGTTATGAACCAATCAATTGTATGTAATGCCTTTGGGTCGTAATTATCTTCCTTATTGGCATTGTACAGAAGGCCTTTTGCATGCATAAAAATGACATTAAAAATCAAATTAAGCTAACAAAGTGCAGCTTTTCTTTTTAACTCTGATGTTAAACAGCATATGCAGAGACCGTTAAGACGTTCATATTTTAAAAACCACATCACCTCAAGGCTGTCGACTACTGCTGCTGCTGCTACTGCTACTACCGATGGCAGTATGGCATGGCATGGCTTGACTGCAACTTTTTCTTTTTCATTAAAACTTGTGTCATAATTTTTAATTTTTAAATTAAATTTTTATTATTTTGTTTTGTAAATAATTTTTTTATTAATAATGACGACAAACAAACTGGGTTTTACAACAGTTTTTAAGACACCAACCAACCAACTAACTAGCCTAGCCTAGCCTAGCCAACCAAGCTGCTAACGACTTAATAAAGTTTTCGTTTTCTTTGATAATGATGGTGTTGTTGTTGTCGATGTTGTTGTTTTTGTATTTAGTAGCACAAGCTATACAAGAACAACAATTAAATTTGTTACTAATAGAACAAATTAGTTTCAGTTTATCTCTTTAATAAGAGTGTTGGCAACAGCATTTGATTCATTCTTGTTGAGGAGGTTTTTTCAGTTCCAACGACATGCCAACAAGAATGCGAGAGTGGCATACACACACACACACACACACACATACTCATTTATAGTGATAATAAAAGCCATGTCGTGTTAATTTTAACCAATTTATTCAAATGGCCTTTTAAGTTGTGACATGAGCTTTTTAACCAGCCAGCTAAGCAGCTAAGCAGCCAGCAGCCTGCCGCCAAAGCCAACCAAATACCAATACCAGACAACAACTAACAACAATTTAAAATGATAATGAGTGTTAAAAATCGAAAATAATTAATGAGAACTCTTTAAAAAACAACAACAAAACAAACAAAAATATGAAAACAAAACGGTACATAACGCTTAAGAGAAATAAATTTGCATTGTATTGTGCAAAATTCAACAGTTTGCTGCCAATTGCGATAATTATAGACTCGGCTTCCTTCGGCTCTTTCCCTCTTCTAAATGTTATGACAACTCGTTTAGTTTGTTGAAAGAATTTCTCATGCTAATTACACTCATTTACCGTGTGTAATACTTTCTCAACTAAATAAACAGAACATGGCTATAAAACTGCTGGCTGTTATCATCCTTGTTTGACCGCATTCTTCATTACCACCAACCAGTTGGCATTACTTTCTCAAGGTCTATGGAAAGTGAAGGTTATAACGCAAGAAATTAAGCGGATGTTGTTGTTTTGTAAGACATGTTAAGAATTGTGGTGTTAATGGTCGCCAGTTTTAATATTCACTGTTAACTGCGAGGCCACGCATTCGAGTAAGTTAGGTTGTTAGAATAGTCGTAGTCGTAGTCGCTGTAGTCTAGTAGGTAGTGTGTTGGCGAGGGGCCTCGGTTCAAACCAAAGCTCAGACATTTCGAACATAACGAAATATGCAAAAAATATTTCTTCGGCGAATGCCCCTCCCCCCCAGCAGACTTCTGGTAAAAACTCTTGAGAATAAACGAAATTTCCATGAAAAGTTTCTCAAAAATATGACGCTCGAAGTCAACTTTAAACTGCAGGTCCCGCCTCTTATGAATAAAATTAACCCAGACAACTTAAACGGTGTGAGAAGCTAGGTCGTAATCCTAAGTGAAGAGTTGTAATGACAATATATGCATGTACATTGTTATTTCTTTGCTTTTTAGTGTTATAACAACGTCCATAACAATATCCATGTTGTTGAGAGTTCCAGACAGTGGAACTCCAAATGATAGAAGACTATAATCTGTCTTGCGGAATTATCGTATACGTATGTATGTGTAGGTTGCTAGCATATCTAGCAAAATTCTTTGCTTTTTTGGGTGATAACATCGTCCATAACAATAGCAATATTGTTGAGAGTTTCAGATCATGAAACTTCAAAGGGCAAAGCATCTGTCCTACGGAGTCTTGTTTTACAGCGGGATTCCCCTCATTGTCGTTTTTGCCAAACACCCGGGTACTGTGTCTATGCTAAACTAAGCTAAGATAGAAACCACACTAAGAAAGTTATGTTTGTGACTGAACTGGTCTTGAGACATAACTGAGGTTATAACTTTTCGAAATAGCAGGGCATAGTGGTTACATACAGTTCGAATTCAGAAGAACTGGGAGTTACAAATCCCTCTTCACATGAAAACTCCTTATGGTAAATTTCCAACTGACAACTAGTGGTTAGAGTGGTTGATTACATTTCGAAAAACAGTACAGTTTCGTATCGGGAAGATCGGGGAGTTACAGATTCCTCTTTACAGGAAAATTTCTTGAGATTGTAACTTCCCAACTGAGGTTGCAACTTTAAGAAATGGCGGGCCATAGTGGTTAGAGTGAGTATTTGATTACAATCCGAAAAAAATCCAATATCAAATCCAGAAGAAATCTTCACGTGACCTTTACCGAAAATTCCTTGGCTTCTGTCTTCTAGAAGAGGAAAATGCCAGTAATGAACGTGAGAGGAGAAACAAAAATTCCGCTCCATAAACATCAAATAAAATAACAAATAGATTTTCGCAGGAAATATAGTTTCAGGATAACAAGAGATGGCAACCCTATCATTCTAGAATATGTTACGATGGCCCCATATACTAGCTTAGCTGGAAAATTTTGTTTAATGAAATTGGATATGATTTCCAGCCTGTTCCTTTCCAAAGAGGATGACAATTTTGTTTAACTAGGCGAAAACTGACCTGATAACTGTGTACGGGTGATCGTGTGGTGCATCATGGGACATAAGGGATCCTTTTGATCAAAGTATTTTCCGTTACCCTATAGCCTACTTTGACCGACTGTAGCTTTATAATTTTCTTTTTTGCTTTTCTTTTGAATTCTTCAACATGAGTAGGCGTTTTCTAACTATTTTTCTTAAGAGAAAATTTAAGTTTTTATCGACGGGCGCTGTAAACGAATCTTAAATATCAAATCAAATCAAATCAAACCCTTTCAAACTTACTTAGAAAATCTCAATACCAAACAATAATAACAAGTTAAGAATAAATCATTTAAGCTTTGGTATTCAGAAGTATTACAAGAAAAACAAGAAAAAACAAGAAAAAAACTAGAAGATGTTTTTTAAAATGTCAAATCACTCTGAGATATTGAGATATTGAAATAAAATTTTTTGTTTAGATGGACACAGATGATGATCATAATGAATCATTAGTAAAGCAAAGCAATGCAATCCATTAAAAAGAACTGAAGAAAAATGTAGCTGGTGTTTGAGGATGCTTGTTAAGTTGGCTGCGATACATTTTGAACGGCAGGTCATATTCTTAAATTGTAGGGAAGATGTAATAAAATGTCAATTGATCTCACAAGATCACTCCTTAATACTTTAACCACTCGGCGTTTTTGATTTGAATCGCCTCAGACTGCCAAAGTCAATGCTAATGTGTGACAGTTTCTCCTGATCATCCACATAGTTCATACCAAGGTGCCTTTTTTCCTGCGACATAGCGCAGAGAATGTACTCAGCTGGTGAAGAACAGTCCTCTCTTTCTTCTCATCTCCGCAGCTTCTGTAGAAATAGTGTGCTCAAGACCATACGTGCCTATAATGCAGGGACTCGTATTGAAGCCGACAACCATACTGCGACTTATCGTTCGTTCTGCATCCACATTCGGCTAGATTTTCTGCGCCGTTCTGCCAGGGTCCGAAGTCGTCCATCTGTTGTTGCTGGAATTGACGATTGCATTTTTAATTATAAGGTGATCTAATGACTGAAAAATATGAAAATATTTCTTCGGCGACTTCCTCTCAGCAGATTTCTGGCAAAAACTCTGAGAGTAAAAATTGCTATGAAAAGCTTCTCAAAAATCTGTCGTTCGGAATCGACTTTAAACTGAAGGTTCCGCTACTCATGTATAAAATTAACGCACACAACACGAGTGGTGTGAGAAGCTAGGACGTTGTACAATGGGTCAATTCGACCTCCGGGTACTGTACTTGCCACAGTTGACGTCCTCTAACCTAACCTAACCTAATGACTGACCAGTTTATCCGCTCTAACCTTAAGTGGATAGGCACTATGTCCTCATGATATGAACATCAGCTGCAAGGCTAAGACTTCCGCCTTAAAGACGCTACCTGCAGTAGTTCGACAGCCTAATAGTCTGCCAATTCTGAAAAAATTGCTCCACTCACAGGTCCATTTACTTTGATTCTCTTACAAAGTCTTTTTTTCCGCAATCGATATCTAGAATTGCCTTGAGAAATCGTATCGCATTATCATGTTGTCACTGGTCTCGACTGTCCAAAAATTCTTTTAGGATGATTGTGTGTCCTATATTTGATCCACGACCACTGTTCAGTCGGCCACGTGAGACGTACTTAGCCGCAAAGCCCCTACAATAGGAATCAAGTGGAATTTCGCATACAATTATCCCCAGTGAACAAGGCATCATTAATAATTATGCAGGCAGATCTTGGCAACAGTAGTATCAGATTCAAGTTAGTTGTCCCACCGAGGAATTCCTAGCATACTATACATCCGTTTGTTAAGATAGCGGTGTACATCTAGCAGTGTAGACCTAGTGGGTCATCCTAGGGGATGTATATTCCGTTTAAACCCGACACCCGGCAGATATACAAAATAAATCCAAAATAAATTGTCAAATTGTGTGGAGAGTTGTGTCAGAAGTTCAATAGCAACGTGAGCTTTATGGCAAACGAATTGAGTCTAGTCGGTAGACCCCAGGTATTCTGCATGATCGATGAACAACACTTGACATAACCTTGTGAAATAGAAAGTCAGAAAAATGGATAACAATTTAGACCAGGAGACGAGGAGTAGAGTAAATCGCGGCAAACGTATTGAGTCTAGCCGGTAGACCCTAGATAGTCTACATGATCGATGAACAACACTTGACATAACCTTGGCAAATAGAAAGTCAGAAAAATGGACAACAATTTAGACCAGGAGTAGAGCAAATCGCCGCAGTCTGAGAGGTATACATAAGGCCCCAGATTAAGTTTAAGGTCACACATCTCCATCAAAATGAAATATGAAAAAATATTTCTTTGACGGCGACTTCCTCTGAGCGGATTTCTGGCAAAAACTCTGAGTGTTGAAATAAAATTGCTATGAAAAGTTTCTCAAAAATCTGTCGTTTGAAGGTGACTTTAAATTGTAGGACCCAACCACTCATGTATAAATATAAACACAATAGAAGTGGTGTGAGAAGCTAGGTCGTAATCTTGGCTGAAGGGTTGTAATGACCAGATATGTTTGTATGTATGTACGTATTTAGAGTAAATTTGGGTTTACTGCCAAATTTACTGTTTAATTTTAAGGCCAGGCAAAGAAGTATACTGTCGTCTATGTTACCGATAAATCGTATAACGGTTTTGGGCAATAATTATTTCGTATTTCATTAGTGTTATCGTGTCATTTGTTATTCATTTAACATGATTAGCCATCATCATCATCATCATCATGATATTTTTGTTGTCTGTTTTATAAATTACCAGACCGAATCATATTTGCAAGAAATAGATTTAATCGATCCATAGCGCATTTGTTTTCTATAGAAATCAAATAATATAAAACAACAACAACAGCAGAATTAAAAAAAAACTAAACGCTGGATTTTATTTTATTTTTATTTCAGTTTTTCATTGAATTTTTCTTCATATTTTTTTTTTTAAATTCAATTCATTATCAAAAGTTTAACTGTAGTTTAATCAGCTGGTGTATTATGTACGAATCGCATTGTAACGGTAAATGTTAATGAACTTTTATACGAAAATGTATACGAAAAAAAAAAAAGAAAAAAACTCAACACGATGTGATGATGCGATGCGATGCGATTCGATGCAATATGTGCGATGTAATGTTTGGCAAATGAATACCTAACGACATCAGTTGTCTGTCCATTTGGCTCGCTGTCTTACTGGCTGACTAACTGTCAGTCCATGGACAGGCCGATGTAGCCGTTGTTGCTGGTGGTGCAGGCGGTGGAAAAAAAAATTGAAAAATTGTGTCGATGATCATTATCAGCACAACAGAGTACAGCTCGTTCAGCTCGTACTAACAACACGAACATGACAGTTAACGACAGCAACACAAAATTATTCAAAAGTGTTGTTTGATAATCCAAGTATTGATGTTGTTGCTGTTGTTGTTGTTGCTGTTGTTATTTGTCGACTTAGTTGACTGCGCTGGTGCCGATATGATTGACATTTTATGCTGAGTGGGCGTTTTATAACCTACAAAATTTATTTAAATTTTTTTCGTTTCGTTTTTGTTTTAAATATTGTATGTGCGGTTTTTAATTTTAAAAATTATTTACAATATTTCTTTAGTTTTTTTCTTTTTTTTTCCTTTAATTTTATAAATACTTGATTTGTTGTTGCAAATTTTTGGTTTTAGAAAAATCAAAAGGTTATTGCACGCTGTTGCCTTTAAATGCAAAATTGCATTCACGATTTTTTTCGCCATTTTTCGCATTATCTCGCCATTGTCTACTCTCGAAATTTTAAATATCCGGGTTCATTTTCTTTTTCTTCAATAATTTTGCACTTTCTTGTCAACTCTCTCTCTGAATACTTTTCCGCATTTAAAAATTCTCTTTGTAAACCTTTCTGTTGTATCAGTACTTTGAACTACAGCTGTAGGAGGTGATAACATTAATTACTCCTTAAACCGTTATAGATTTATCGATTGCAGTTATATGGTTCTAGTGTATAACAAAGAGAGCAGCATCCTTGGTAATACATATGTACATAATTGGCCATTACAACCCTTCAGTCAGGATTACGGCCTAGCTTCTCACACCACTCATGTAATGTGCGTTAATCTTATACGTGAGTAGCGAGATCTACAGTTTAACTTCGGCTCCGAAAGACAGATTCGGCAATATGCAGCAATATGTGGGCAGTCAGTTTCCTTCTCTCTATCCTGAAGATATATTTCTTTATATATGTATTTCTTTTGTAATCGAATTCCCATTGTAAGTCATGTAAGCCAATGGCAATTTTATTGCAACTCTCAGAGTTTTTGCCAGAAATCTGCTGAGAGGAAGTCGCCGAAGAAATATTTTTTTCATATTTCGTTTTGATGTCTGACCTGGGGATTGAACGTAAGGCCCCTCTAATAAGCCAGCACACTACCTACTAGACTATGGCGACTGCTGCTACAAAACTGCTGCTGCTAACGGACATCTCCCACGTCACTACTGTCAAAACTTGGATGAGTTGCGTCACTTTCATTGACACTCATTGTGTTTGACAGCCAGGCTTTCGCTTGATTTAGTGGGTAATTGTGTTGCTGGTGAATTGTTCGCTACGGAGGTAAACTTCGGTGGTAGCCAGATGTTGCTAGGCTCTGCTGTTCCGACCTGGATAAGAAGAGTAATAATTCTCTTCTATCCTTTAAATGCGCTATTAATGGCCTTACAGGCCTCTGCCTGCCATTGCTTTACATGAATTCGGCAGTAATTGTGAATATAAGGATAGAAAGCAAGCCTTTCATTCACCCTATGTATCAGCTCAGTTATTAAAAATCCTCTTTCTTTTGCTAGAGTCATAAATTTTTATTTCTTGGTATGGATAAATTGCCTTACAACAGTCATTATCGGACCAAAATAATGTTTTCTTGAATGTACAATCAGATCCTTTTAAAAATTCGGAGTAAATATTCACCGCAGACTAGAAATTGTATGCAAAAATATGGTGTGGACTTCAACATAAGTCTTGAAAAATGCTCTTTATTTTGCTAGAGTCATACATTTTTATTTCTTGGTATCGATAAATTGCCTTACAACAGTCATTATCGGACCAAAATAATGTTTTCTTGAATGTACAATCAGATCCTTTTAAAAATTCGGAGTAAATATTCACCGCAGACTTCGAAATTGTATGCAAAAATATGGTGTGGACTTCAACATCAGTCACGAAAAATGCTCTGTAATAAATTATTTTTCCTTGCTATCGATAAATTGCCCTACAACAGTCATTATCGGTGCAAAATAATGTTTACTGGGAAGTGCAGTCAGATCTTCTAAAAATTCTCTGGAAATATCATCATATGGATGCCCAGCTCAGAGAAGTGTCTTTTTGGGCGGCAGTCATAGCGATTCACACAGCGATTCACTTCCTCCAAAGTATATTGGTACATTCGATTGCCCATGCTGTCACAAATTCGTTTTTTAAAGTGATATCGACGTGTAACTTTGTCAAAAAATGTCCTAACGACCCCCCATCGAAAGTTATGACTCGAAAGAAGAGCAAGAGACCACTTGTTACTTAATACGTGTCATCCATTTTTGACATCCTTACAGAAGTGTCTGAAGTTAGAACTAAGAACATTGGCTGGTATGTTAGCGAGTCAGGGTAGTTTAGACTTGTGGACTCTGCCTAACCTAACTTAACCTTGGTCTCTTGTCTTCTTTGACTGACACCCAATTTAACAGCAACAAAATAGCGGGACTATCGTATTAACGAAATTAGTTCTGGAGTTATAATTGTTTCTTATGGGAACTGATTGGATCAACCAGGTTGGAGGTTGGACTTGGCTTAATTCGATTAATGGTACTGTACAATTGAACCATGAATATAATTTTTGACAAAGGGCAGTCTTTCTTTTGAAAGTTTTATTGGTTAGTTTCTCAGTTTTATTAGTTAGTATAGATTTAACCTTTGACCTCATATCATATATCTGTTATTTTTACTCTCCATACGATTCGTAACCACTTTCTTAACTTCTTAATCAATAATCTAGTCTTTAAACGTCAAAGTAATTGAAGAAAGAACTCCTTTAGTTTCGTCTAGGCCTAGCTAAAAGTCTAACTAAAAATAATAGAAAATGTGTGCGAATGTGTGTGTTTAATTTCGAGATCATCTGTTTGATAATTCCCAGTTCATTCATAATTCATAGAAACGTTCATTTCAATTAAAACGTACAATTACAACACAACTGTTTTAAAGTTCATTCCTTCGTTAAGTTCATTATTTCCTTTTGATTTTCATTCTACAACACTTGCACTTTTCATTATCTAATCCACGCTTATAAATGCTGTTTCTAAAACGGAATTTAATTAACGAACGATCGATTTTTTAAAGCCATTGAACTCTCATACTGATCGAATCGATGTGATTGACAGATTTTGCATGGAAGTGAATAAATTTTGCTGATTTCTCATCGTTGTTATGGCACGTGCATTAACTGGTGTTATCAACTGGCGATAGAAAATTTATTTTCAGAATAATGTTCAGAATAAAATGCTGTAATACAGTGCTGATAACAAGCAAACAGTGGAAACACAAAAACAAAATATGTAATTCGAAATTCTAATTCAAAATCATGTTCAAATCTAGCTAGGGAATGTAGTGACCCGAGTTTCGTTCTGAGATTACTGTCGGAATAATTCGTTAGATGACAGGGTTAAACATCAGCTAATTTTAGAAACACTTGATATCAATATTAATACATTAAAGTGCGGTAAATATATTCGCTAAAGTCTGTAATTAGATAAGATTATTATATTGGTTTCACTGGTTTATCCGCGTAAGGCGTTACGTAGCTAGGGAGGAGATTATGGGATCGATTATTACGACAGATTCTCATTTAATTTTGTGAATAACAAAAATGTATTGTCATGTTGCATTGGCTTCCATCTAGATTACTTACCAGACCGTATGCGGCATTTGTCACAATGCGACTTGATATCCCGCTATTCTGGCTAATTATTCCTTTTGGACATTTCTCGATCTTATTTGGGGGTCCCCAGACTCTGAATGATTATACGTTCATTATACCTCATCTGAATCCATTCTTGTTATGATATTTCACCCTTGAATTCCAAGTACGGGAGTCTCATCCTCCGACATTGTCTGCTCTCCGGTTCCGTGGATGTGTACACAGACGGTAATAAGCTTGAAAATAAGGTAGGCGTGGCGCTTGACATTGTGACGTGTCTCTGTCTTTCTCTGAGCTTTAGGCTGTAATGTCTATAAATTATTCTGCCGAACCGATTCTGAGTACGATATCATCAAATTTTAGGACATCTAACTTTTCCTAAACCCAAGCGACAAACAGATCTTCTCAGATGCAACCTTCAGGTTTGTTTTTAATATCGGATCCTGGTCATAGGCAGATCGTAAGCAATTGAAAAGCTGTTAAAATTGTCGGCCACATATGATTATGAAATAAAAATTATGGAAATAACCCCTGGACCCGTTTGACTGCCTGTTAGACGTATTTCTTGCTCATAAATCGTGGACTGATCAAAAATGTTGCTTTATTGCCCTAAATTGGTTAGGATGCGTATTAATTAGCTACCAAGGATCATTTCCGTTACTGTATATATTCTTACGTAGCATAATGGATAGGCATGGTTAGGGTCTTCGCTTATCTGCAACTGTCTTCTGCAGAGGTTGTAGATCGGAAGAAGACAGTATTGCATGCTGTTACCTCGATAGTCTGACAGAGCTTGGGTTACTTGATGTCACACTCATCAATACCCTTTTAGCCCACATGGACTATTACATGATGACTGGGCTGTACAACATTTATATTTTATGGGTACTGTGTCACAGTGATATATCGGGAAACTAGAATTTTTTTTGCTTTTAGATTCCCCTAAAAGCATAGGATTGGTAATGTGGCCTTGCGGGCAAGATAGAGAAGTCCTTGTGGCTCAAACAGAAAAGTGAATAAGAGGCTGCTCAGCTTCTTTGTTGAAGTTATTGTGGAACATTGTATAGCGATGGACACTCATATAAGGCATTATGCATTTGGTCATCGGAAGAACTTGGGCAGTTAAATTCACTGATTTCTCAGGAAGTGGTATTACAAAACTCAGTGGCTTGTTGTTACGTGCTCTGTATGGTTTTATAATTTGTGAAAAAGATGCATTGATTAATCACAAAGGATCTCATGGGCCTGCGAATGGCGATCTCTTTTTCGGGGGCACTTCTACCTATTTACCCTATCCCGATATTGTTCAAAATAATGCTTTAGGCTCTTCAGAGCTTCTAGTTTTATGCATGGAGCAGACAAATATTATCCAAACAACAAACAAATATTTCTTGGGCGACTTCCTCTCAGCAGAGTTCTGGCATAAATGGAAATAAAATTGCAATGAAAAGTTCCTCAAAAATCTGTTGTTCGGAGACGACTTTAAACTGTAGATACCGCCACACCCACAATTTGGGTAGTTTGAGAAGCTAGGTTGTAATTCGGGCTAAAGGGTTCTAATGATCAATTCTGTATGTATTTAATCCAAATCCTCGAGTTAATGTGAGTGATATGTGGAGTGTTATTTTTGCACAAACGAATAACAATTACCGGCGGTTTGTTTAATCGTTTTTCAAAATAATCATGAAACAATTGAATCGAAAATACTTTTAAATGTCAGTTCAGTATCCGTACGTAATAAACGGAACTAACTTTGTGTGTGAGTGTGAGTGTGTGTGATAGAATACGGATCAAAGTTCTTTAAATTGTTATTGTTTATTTTTTTTGCTTTGAATTGTTTGAAATCCGTTTTCAAATAGAAAAACAAAAACAAAAATATGTTCTTGAAATTCTTTTTAAATTTTGCAATTTAAAAATTAATTTCGGTTCATGAAACACGTAAATAATGAATATTCGTTATGATTTGTTGGTTTTTTTTAAAGTTCATTGTGGATTAATTAATTTGTTGATTTACCATTGTTAAGGACTGTTTTTTGTGTGTTTGTCTGTCTGTTAACAATCATTGTTACACTTAATAATTCTTTAGAACGTTTCAAATGCAAACAAAACAACAAAAAAAAATTCGTTTTTTTCAACAAATTTTTGCACGAAATAAACGTTAAAAAAAGCTTGAAAAGAATATGAAAAAAATAATAAAGTGGAATTAATTTTTTATATTCAAACATGCACATTTAATTTATTAGAACAACAAAAAAAAACAAGAACAATAATAACGTTTTTTTTTAACGTACAATTAAACAAACAACAGCAATCACAATAATAAAGAGGGTGTTGAGATATTTTTAAACGTAAAGTTCACATCACAGATATGTGTGTAGTGCAGTGCTGGCAATTAAAATAGTTTTAAGAGTCAAATTAAAATAAAAAGAAAAAAAAAATTCACATTAAATTTGGTAATAAACATGGTATTTGATGGCGTTTAGTGATCATACAAGCACTTTATTACGTCCAGTTAACCTTTTTCAGTCAAATCCAATCAGTGTTGATAATTAAAATGAAATGAAAGGAATGGATTCTGATTGATCGTAAGCTATTCAACATATATTTGTAATATTTTATACAAATTAGATACAAATTTATACACATGAAACTAAAGTCAATGGATTTTGCAGAGTTGTAAAGGTATGAAATCTTTTATTGGTTAAAGTTTGATAACCTATCAAGCCGAGTGAAATCCTATTATATTAAATTCACTCTACTCCACAGTGGCCTAGCCAGTCGTAATTGTACCTCCTTACTTGGCAGTTGGCATTCTTTTGTTAGTTCAGTCGTTGACTCTCTCATTTGAAATTATGAATAAAATTAGGCGACATCACTAAAGCTATGTCAAGGGTCTAAATAAGTCCAACAAAATATGACAATTCTGAACGACAATGTCAACCTCACTCTATCGAACTTGGATTTTTATTGGTCCCCCCGCTCTGTTTGAGATAATAGAACAACACTTCAGTTGATTTACAGCTAGCAATACGTCCACAATAGCCTCATAGTGGACATTTCGTATAAAACATGGTGGCTACCACATACATACATACATACATAGCTGGTCATTACAGACATACAGTTTGAACTTGATTCCAAACGACAGATTTTTGAGAAACTTTTTTATCACAAACATCGTGACAATCAGTACTTACAATTCGAACTGTACCTGCAGCAATATGTGGGCAGTCAGTTTCCTTCTCTCTAATCCTGGAGATATATTTCTTTTGTAATCGAACTCTCCTCATTGTCAAGTCATGTAAGACAGTGACTGGTGAGATTTGCAGGCAGGTTGCCTCACTGTGAGTAACTTTGAAAACTTCCCGTATCGTATGCGGTGTAGTATCCAGAAAAAGAAGCATAAGGAGGGTCTATTAGACTCTCAATTGTATTATTGTCGGTATTACTTATTTAATTGGTTATTACAACCCTTTATTCAGGATTACAATCTACCTTTTCATACTCATATGGGCCTACAGTTTAGCATAGATTCCGAAAGACAAATTTTTGACAAATGCTTCACGACGGTAATTTTATTTACTTTCACAGTTTTTGTCAGAAGACTGCTTAGAGAAACACTCTCAGTCTTAATCGAATCACTGTCCGTATTTAGTAGAATTACTGTCCGTATTTGGTAGACTTATTTTCAATATTTAGGAGAAACACTGCTAATATTTAGTGAAGGACTGTCAGTATTTGATAGAAACGGCGACAGTATTATAGGCTGTATTTAGTAGAAATGCTGTCAGTATTTAGCAGAAATGCTGCTAGTATTTAGTGAAAGACTGGCAGTATTTGATAGAAATGGTGACAGTATTATAGGCAGTATTTAGTAGAAATGCTGTCAGTATTTAGCAGAAATGCTGCTAGTATTTAGTGAAAGACTGGCAGTATTTGATAGAAATGGTGACAGTATTATAGGCAGTATTTAGTAGAAATGCTGTGAGTATTTAGCAGAAATAAATTCAGTATTTATTTGAAGCACTGTCAGCAACTGGTAGTATTTGATAGAAATTGTGTCGAAATTACATTCAGTATTTAGTAGAAACGCTGTCAGTATTTTGCGGAAATGCTTATTTAGTAAAAACATATTCAATATATTGTAGAAATGCTGTCAGTATCTAGTAGAAACGCTATCAGTATTTATCTGAAACACTGTAGTAGAAACATTATAAGTTTTGTAAAGTTTCCCAACAAAATCACTGTCTTTCGCTAATGATTTCATTCTTTTAAATGCTATCGTAAGGGAAACATATTACAAATAAGCTTGTAGAACAACAACAGTAAACACAATAACACTCTAATGAAACACACAAAAAAAAACAAAACAAATTAAATGTACGTTGTTGTTTCAATTGTTGTTGTAATTATTTCTTTAAGTTTTTTTTTGTTGTTATTGTTGTTGAGACGGTTTTCTTTCTGTTATTAAAAGTAAAACTTTAAATGAACGACCTTGCCGAAGGCAGTCTCTCAACCTCATTTTTTTGTTGTTGTTGTTGCTGGTGTTGGTGCTGTTGTTGTGTTTAAAAGTTTCTATAACAACAATTCACTTCAATTCAAACGCAACTGAAATAGAATTCTCTACTGTTTCTTTAACGTTTAACACGAAACAGAATAGAAAATTAGATGACGATGGCGATGGTGATGATGATGACGATGATGATGATGATGATGATTATGAGTATGGTATTGGTGGTGGTTTCTTTTCAACTTCTATTGCTTGAGAGAAGACAACACAACGCATGCTTAACGTTAAAGATGGACAGACAGACAGACAAACAGAGGTTGCATGCCACAAAACAAACAAAAAATATTAAGTTTGGCGGCTCAGTGAGTGATCAACTTGGTTCAACTGTATGGCTTTTGGTTAGGTTTTGCTTGATTGTTTGCCTGGTCGGAGGGCATCAATGAATTTCGTTGTTGGAAATTATGACTGCCACACATACTTAATGGAATGTATGTCTGTCTCTCAGTCTGTCTGTCTCTGTGTACGTTTAACTTAATTTCGGTTTTCTTAAGCAGGTTGATTATTTGCTTGGCTTCTGCTTGTGATGGTTTGTTACTCGCGCTGTTGCCAGCGGTAACGGCGGCAATGGTTGGCATTTCTTAAGTTACAATTTCTGTGAGTACTGGCGGATTTCATATTTCACATACGAGTGAGTACTCACATACAATATACAGGCCCGGTTGTATTACCATAACTTTGGCGAAACTTTAGATGTCTTGCAGCAGAGTTTTTGGATTTTGCCATTACGAGAGTTGTTGTCGCAGTTGTTGTTGTTGTTGTATTTAATTAAGTTCAAAATATTTGTTTTTCGTTGCTTTTTTTTCGTTCTCTTTCATCATTACTCGTATAACGTGCAAAATTGTTTTAAAACAATAATACCGTTAGTAATTATTGTTTAATTATTTAAATCATATTTAATTTGTTACAAAGAAATTCAATTTCAGTTCTTCTTCTTCTTCTTTGTCTAGGTTTTGATTTTTCGATTCACTTTTTTTCCCAAGGCAAACGAAATGTATGAGAAAATAAATATTTTTTTCTGGGTTTTGTTCTTTCGTCGAAAATATTTTGAAAGATTTGAAAAATAATTGAAGAAATCATTCGTTAGTTGAGTGTTAGATTTTCTTTCAATAAAATGTTTGTGAAACATAGGGAAAGAACTGTAAAATTTGTTTTTCCTTAAGCCTAGCAAGGGTCAGGCGGATCTTGAAATTTTAATGGTGGGTTAAATGAGAGTTCTAGGTTCAAATCTCAGCTTAGAATTTTATTTAAAAAATTAAAAATTCTGGAAATTTAATTTAGAAAAACTGTGAAATGAATTAAGGAACACACTTCAAACTAACCTAAGTTTATATACTAGCAGGTCTGCCCCGCCTTAAGAACTGGTGTGGATATCCTTTTTCATCTCAACTGCTCTTCCATCGTCTTTTATTATACAATTGAGCCAGGCTGTCTGTCCACAGAGACTAACTCGAGCTAAGGGTGATTACTAGAAATGCCTGGCTTGATTCCTTTTCTGTTAGTGTAGCACAGATGAGAATCTCTCATGACCCCTTTACGCTAATAGTCCAGCACACTACCCACTAGACTACCAGGGCACACACTCTTTTTATTTAATTTTTTACTAATTTTAATACATTTTTTTGCTTTCTTTTGTTCACATTTTAAACTCCATTTTTTTTTATATTTTCAGGTAAGTTCCTTGAGAAGTTATTGTAAATTATTTCGTAAGTAGGTAAGTAGAGTAGAGATCTTTCATAAAATCTGAGTTCGTTTAAATTTTCATCTTGAAAACGTAATTCATTTGAATAGTTAATCAAGCGAATCTGTACTCCCTGGAAATACGATCTTGATTGATACAATGATTGGATTTAAAATGTGCAATTGCCTGAGAATTGTTTAATATGTTGCTGTTACCACAGATATGGTAGCAGAATATGCTGTATTCTTGAATAATTTTCGCAGGTCCCTATGGGAATGTAAACTTGACAGACTGTTACACTCTTAATACAGAATCTACACTCAAGTACCAAACGCCTGTCAATAGCCGCAAGTAAGTGAGAATTCAATGAACTTTCCAGTAAGGCTGACAGTGGTCCTTCCGAAAGAATGAAATTTAAAATTGTATGGTTCCCAGGCCTTAAACTTTGCACATTCTGGCAGAAGTTAGGTCAGCGACACGGTTGATTACAATAAGACTTTCATGCACTGTCTTCTGTGGAAATTACATACATGCATACATAATTGGCCATTACGGCCTAGCTTCTCAACACCACTCATGTTGTGTGCGTTAACTCATGTATAAAGAATGGCGGGACCTACAGTTTAAAGTCGACTCCGAACGACAGATTTTTTGAGAAGCTTTTCATGGCAATTTTTACTCTCAGAGTTTTTGCCAGAAATCTCCTGAGAGGAAGTCGCCGAAGAAATATTTTCATATTTTCGTTTTGATGTCTTACCTGGGATTCGAACTCGGGCCTTTCGTCTAAAAAGCCAACACACTACCTACTAGACCACGGCGACTTCTGTGGAAATTATCTGCACAAAAAGTGTAAAGACACAATTCTCTTACTGAATTTCCTGGCTTTGGAATTACACAGATTAAATATGAACAATTTATCTTGGTTTTTTTTTATTTTAAATTATGCGTAGGCTTCAAATAATTAATATAGAAGCCTCCCCCCAGAGTGAATAACCCTAACAACAAACATTGCTGGAAGATCTTTGCATGTCACCACTTGGTAAACCGTAGAACTCGACAACACTATGCCCAATAGAATAACCTGGTTTATTTTCTCTAATTTTATAAAACGATACATGGCAACCCTATCATTCTAGAATTTGCTACATTAGATCAATCACCTGCCTAAGGGAACTAGGGGAATAAAAAACCGATTAAAAAATAGTAGATTACCTGTTGTAGAACTAGTGTTTGCTATTTATAGAAGTTATGAGCACTTCTTGTTGCTCATTCGAAGAAAACATTTCGTTTCGTTGCCAATATCTCCGGTTCCAAGTAAAGCTTGACCATAAGGAAAAATGTTTTGAAATCCTTGATACCACCATGGCTATCCAGATCACTGGGTTAATTTTCCCCACAAGCCTATTTTTTTTACAATTAAGTCTGACTTATGTAGAGCACTTTGTTTATGCTCATTTGAAGAAAACATTAAGCTTCGTCGTCTATATCTCCGGTTCCAAGTATCGTTTGACTGTAAGGAAAACTGATTTGGAATCCTTGATCTAATAGCTATATAGCCTCACCTTCTTCAATTTTATCGAATTTTACACGATTTATATGGAACACTTTTTTTGCTCGTATAAAAATGTTAGCTTCATTGGCTAGATCTCCGGTCCCTAACGTTACCAGAACGTAACGATAACTGTTTTAGAATCCTTGATCCAATAGCTATTCAGACCACTAGGTCCAAAAACTGCATCTTCTTAAATTTTATCGAAATTTAACGGATTTATAGAAGGCTCTTTTATGCTCGTATAAAACAGTTAGTTTCTTTGGCTAGATCTCCTGCTCCAAAGGTTACTCGAGCGTAAGGAAAACTGTTTTGAAATCCTTGATCTAATAGCTATCCAGACCACTAGGTCAAAAAACCTTACCTTCTTAAATTTTACCGAATTTTACACGATTTATATGGAAAACTTTTTTGGCTCGTATAAAAAAGTTAGCTTGATCCAATACCTATTCAACCCACTAGGTTCAAAAACTGTATCTTTTTATATTTTATGAAAATTTTCCAGATTTCTAGAAGGCTCTTTTATGCTCGTATAAAAATGTTAGCTTCATCGGCTAGATCTCCGGTCCCTAACGTTACCCGATCGTAAGGAAAACTGTTTTGAAATCCTTGATCTAATAGCTATCCAGACCACTAGGTCCGGAACATGCCCCTTCCTAAATTTTATCGCATTTTAGCCGATTTATGAAGGGCTTTTTATGCTCGTATAAGATGGCTTTTTTTAGCGAGATCATCCGTTCCAAAGGTGACCTGAACGTAATAAAAACTTGTTTAGAATCTTTGATCCAATAGATATTCAACCAAAACCGGACCTTCTTCAATTTGTTCGAATTTTATCTGATTTATATGGAACGCTTTTTTTGCTGGCATAAAAAATAGCTTAGTAGGCTAGACCTGCTGGTTCACAGGTTACCCGAGCGTAAGGAAAATTTACCCACAATTAAGTTGAGGAAGTATCCTATGCTTTTAGTATCGAGTGGCATTTATTATTATTTGATCGCAATGCTCCTGTTGGCCTGTGAGTTTAATTGCCTATGGTTTGTAGTTAGTCTGCCCCCTCCTCTAATCTAAACTAGGGATGAATCGATTAAAGCTGTCAAATGATTCACTAAACCATTAAATATTAAAAAAAAAACAAAAACCGTTTATTATGTATTAACCCTGATTTTCTCATGACACACTAATGGTACAACCCATCAATTAAATGTTTTTTTTTTTTTTTTATTTTTTATTTTTTTATAAACAAAATTCCATAATAATTATTAATTTTATTATTAAACCATTTATTCAATGTTACGATCTTGTTATTGTTAATAAACAATATTCTTATTATTGTTGTTATTGTTGTTGTCGCTATTATTATTATTATTAATATTTTTTTTTATTATTGTTTGCATTAAATATTCCTTTATTCTCACTTTTAATACATAATTTTTTCTTCTCTTTTTTCTTGTTAAAGACAAGCCACAATAATTTGTTTTTTTTAAATTTTAAATTTTATTGGCCATTATTGTTGGAGGTTTGCTTCAATGCTCAATGCAATGACTTGCCAAATTTGTTGTACAAAATGTGGGGAAAACGAAAAAAAATTAAATTTTTTAATATTAAAAACTGTTTGTTTAACAACTATTTTGTTTAAACAAATAATAAAATCCCAAGAAATCATTGAAACCGATGATGATGAAATTGAAATTTAAAATTAACAAAAAAAAGATTTTAAAAATCTTTTTTTTTTAAGACGGAAATCGTATCTCCATGTTAGTGGTCGTACCCGCAGTTGTTTACGGAAGTCATGGTTTGATTAGGATCAAATTGAAATTAAAAAAAAAAACGAATTAAAAAAAGAAACTCTGTGTTTCAATGTTTCAATGCTTATTGAGCAGGTTTGAAAAACGTTTTTTTTAAATTTTATTTTTCAAAAAATTTTAATTTGAAAAGCATGGATTAAATTACAACCAAAATAGTTGCTAGGAAAAGTTTGTAAACGATACGTAGCCTTGAACGAATTTTAAAAAATCTCAAAAGAATACCTTTCCTAAAGTTTCTCAAAATTCGGTCGTTCAAAGTCGACTTTAAATTGTAGGTCCCCCGCCACTCATGTATACAAATTAACACACACAGCAAAAGTGGTGTGAGAAACTATAACTTCCAAGCTAAATAGGAAACACTGGCTATTCAGCAATGCATTTTTAATTGGGTTTTTTATTCTATCAATTCTCTTAGGCGGGTGATTGATCTAATATAGCAAATTCTAGATTGATAGGGTTGCCACTTGTCGTTATATAGCGATACAAGGATATCTATCTAAGAGACTAAAGTATTTGGGAGTTATTTTGGACTCAATTACTCTGTAAGAGATAATATAATGGGGAATGTAAAGCCAAACAACCAAAAGATTTTACATCTGTTCGAGGTCCTTGTATAATATTTTGAGGCCTAGATTTGCATTCGTCCATGTGGGCTCTATATTTTGCATTTCGTTTCGAAAAAATAGAATTCAAATATACTTTTGAGACACTAAGGTCGCAATGGAGTCTACTTTGCTTTACGGTGCTTATGTTTAATCGATGATGTGCAAATACCTGTGGCGCTTTATATAGAAAGATAGGCTACACAAACAGGCAGTTGTCCTGATTACCAGTTCACTCTGTTCCTATCCAATTAAGATATTATATGCTGCACTTAGTCTACTAACCTCCGATCTTCTACTGAATCAGAGCGCTGAGCTGTGGTACCAGTAAGGCACAATGCAGCTAGCCCAACCTGAACCATGGGAATGTGGCCCCCATAAATAATAGACAGGGTACACTTGGCAGTCAGTTGTCCTGATCATCAGTTCACTCTGCTCCCATCCAATTAAGACAATATTTGCTGCACTTAGTCTACTAACCTCTGATCTTCTACTGAATCAGAGCGCTGAGCTGTGGTACCAGCAATGCAGGTAACCCAACCTGAACCATGATAATGTTGCCAGTCCCCATAAATACTCAACGTATTTATTGAATGGTATGGCATGTTAGAAGTCGCCGTAATCCAGTAGGTACTCTGTTAGCTTATTAGACGTAAGGCCACGGTTCAAACCCCAGCTCAAATATCTCGAACGAAACGAAAAAAATGAATGAAAGCATATTCCTTCGGCGACTTCCTCTCAGCCAGTCTTCTGCCAAAAGCTCGTTAGTGTGGAATAAAATGGACATGAAAAGTTTTGCCGTTTAAAGTCGAGTCTAAACTGTAGGTCATGTCACGCACGGTGGGTGGTGTGATAAGCTAGGTTGTAATCCTGACTAAAGGATTATAATAACCAATTAAGTAAGTGTGTAGCAATGAATGGCGCACCCTGAAACTATTGACATACCTTTTCATAATTTGCACTGTCGTCAGTTCATCCATTGCGTTTATTTTGCAAACACGATAGGCCACTGTATATTAAACTGTGGGCAGTTCCTAGGTGCCTTAACTTAATAGCTCCATTTAACCCTGTCAACTGCACCAAAACTTAAATTCTCTATGTAACTGGAGCATCCACGTATTCAAGGTATTCATTGAATTGTATGACATGCTACGAAGACTCTTTGAATACATACAAAAGTAAGCAAGCAAGGAGAGCTGGTGCCAGTAAGGCTCAATGCGGTAAAATCCAATATTGCCACCATAAATCCTTAATGTATTTATTTAATCATATGACATGTTACGAAGACTCTTTGAATACCCACACAAGTATCATAAATACAGCAAATTTTCTAAACAATGCCTCTATTTAGCCTTCCTGCGGGTCTGGCACACTACAGGCTTATATTGTTTCTGTGGTTTTAATAAATGCGCAAACGAGCTAATTTTTGGATTAACTTGCGCTGCAATAGCTTATTGTTTAACACAACAGCTGACTTTTGAAAGTGCCACATTATGTGGCATTGTTGTTCACAACTGAACTGAACAACTAAATCTTCTCAATTACCAACTCTTTGCAATGCTGCTGCTGCTGCTGCTGCTGCTAGTGTTCTTTCATTTTTGTCTTTGTCTATGATTTCTATTCAAATTTGGATTCTATTATAACTGTATTGTTGTTGTTCATGTTGTTGTTGTGATTGTCAGATCGCCCTATAATAGCGTCGTTAAAAGCTTTAAAAATCCATAAAACGAAAAACCATAAAAAATATCCATCATTATAGAGTCGAGGACTTTTGATACAACGTTCGCTGCAAAGCCTTATTGTCTGGGTTGAGTGGCTGGCTGACTGCCACACAACCTTAAGCTGCATGTGGTTTCACTTTCGGTTTTACGATTATTTTAAGACGATCATCATGTATTTCTAACTGGCTGTCAGCTCACCAAACCAAATGACTTTGCCAAACGCCCGCTTCTTTTCATGCAACCGCGCTTACATACAATATGTGCAGGGGGGTATGTCTGCGTTTTTGGTCGTGACAAAACATTTGAAATGCTTCTAAGAGGAGCTTACATTTGATCATGTTTGACGGTCTTGTTGTCTGTTGGCTGCCTGGTAACCAAAAAACTTTTTGAAAGTAGAATTCTTTGACTTCTTGTTTGTTTGTTTGAGAGGTTGGAGAGGTGCGGGGTGTCCACTTTTAATTGTCTTTTTAAGGTGGCAATACTTCTGATTTTTGTTTGTTATTGTTTCTTTTGTTGTTTGTAATACGATCTCCGATTTCTTTTTCGGTGTTTTTTTCCTTGATTTTATTACAAAATCTATATTTTTGTCAAAAGCGTTTGTTTGACTGTCTGTCTGTCCATCCGTCCATCAATCCATCCATCCATCTATCCATTCATACATTAATTCATAAGTCGGCATTTTGCCTTGTTTTCTTTACTTCTGTGTTGGCGTATCGATTACTCCACAGAAGTTGGAATTGAATACACAATAACAATAATAACGCCAGCATAGAAAACAAAACTGAATGTGTAGATATTTTGACATGATTGTTGTGTATTTCATCATTGTCACATGTGTGGATGAATAGATGGATGGTTTGGTTTGGTTTGATTTGGCATCAAATGAATGAACGAATCAATTCGATTTTTATTAAAAAAAATAACCCAAGATTAAATTATAACCGCCAAACATTCAATTTTTAATTGAAATGTTAAAAATAATTCTATTTTTTACAAAAATTTAATCGATTAATAACCGGTTACAAACCGGTTTTAAAATCCGAGTACATATAACTTTTTTCAAACTTGTTTTGTTTTATTTTAAAATTAAAACAAAGAATTATAGAATTTATTTTCAACTAGAACCGGTTCAAAAACCGTTTCAATAACCGGCCCGTTTGAGTTTTTTCCAAACTTGTTTTATGCTTTATTTCTAAAATTAAAACCAGAAATTGTAGAAAATATATTTAAATAAAACCGGTTCAATAACCGGTTTATATAACCGGTTTAAAGCCGGGTTTAATTTGTTTAAATTTTATTTTATGTTTTATTTTTAAATTAAAAAAACGTTTGTTTGTGAAAAATATTTCCAAATAAAACCGATTTAAAAACCGTTTCAATAACCGGTTCAGTAATCGCTTTAGTAATCAATTTGAAAACGTATGTTTAATTTGGGGTGTTACAAATTGAATGGAGACATCTTGTTTTGTATGGTTCGGCGAACACCATTTTGTTCTAAGTGTTAAGGCCCTAATAGAGCATCTCAAGAAAGTGGTATGCCGATCAAATCCTGACACTACAATGGCCAGATTATCTTCATAATTAAAGCGCTTCAAAACCATATCGGTGCAGTTCTTCTAATAGTTCTTCCTTAATGAACTAGATGATGGGTTTGGTGACTCTATTTACTTTTCTTGCTGGGTGAGCCTCTGCAACGGAAGTAGTAATGACCCTTCTGGTCAAGAAGTTTCGGTACAAACTTTACCATGCTGTCACTGATACTATGTGTGTACCGACAGTCATAAGAAAGGTACTCTAATGGGCAATTTTGAAAGAGCTGTTCATGCTGATTTAGTGAAACGTATATTCACCAAAGCCTTCTCATTGGAGTTTAATACAGTTTCAATGGATAAGAAGTGTAAACTTGCTGAGTGCTACTAGAGAGAATAAGAAAACAGTTATGCCGGATGTCGGTGTTCTGGTCACCAATCCAATGTTTTAAGAAGAAATTAATGAATAAATAAGGAATCCCTTCCGTTGGGATAAAAACAACCTACACCTGTCAACACTTAACAGGGACAAGAGGGTAATTAAAGTAGGGAATAATAGATTCTCCGTATACACAGAATTACCATATAAGATATTTTCTATAGATCAGCAGTTATTATGCGGCCAGTGGTAGGCGATTTACAGTGCTTGAAAGTATTGATGGCTCTATAATGCTCAAATTAAAGGTGACTTGCCGAGCTAATACCTACAATTGAGGGAAGCTGAAACTACGTTTACAATTATATCGAACAGAACGGTTACTTGCTGTTTGAATAGGTCATTCGAATAATTTAATTGATTATTCGAATAATTTAATCGGTTAATCGAATAATTTAATCGGTTAATCGAATAATTTAATCGATTACTCGAATAATTTAATCGATTGTTCGAATAATTTAATCGATTATTCGAATAATTTAATCGATCTTTTGATATTTGTTAAAAAAAAGTTATTAGTATTATTTTTTTTCTGGAAAAGTTTTGCTTGGTTTTCACATTTCAAAGTTTCTTTGAAAGCAATTTCTGTGTTTGTTTGTGCAGCATCTTTCAATTGAAATTGTGCAACATTTTTCTCAGAGAGCAATGACAAAAAAATTGAAAGTTTTGAAGAAACTAGAATTAATAAAAGTCATCAACTGTCATTTGGCGGAACCGTTATGGAAACAGTGTTTATCGAATAATTTCGACTCTTTATTTCCCATGTCCTGCGTGTGTTGTAAACTTGTCTCTTGTCTTGTACGAACACAAAATGAATTAAATTTTTGGTTGAGAAATACATATTTTCAATTTAATTTATCAAATATTTGTTTTTTATTTAATTTTAGTTAGTAAGTATTTCGTAAGTGTGTGTGTGTGTTTGTTTATTTATTTATTTCTTTAATTTGTTCTCCTTTAAGACATTCTAAAATTTTTAAAACGACGTGATCAAAATGTTTCTTATTTCTCGATTTTCGTTTATATTTTTTGTAAAAGTAGATCAAACAAGTCAAAAAACCGAGTTAAGAAAATAAAAATAAAGTTTTTTTGTTTTTTTTTTAAGAAAAATAATTATAATAAAAGCTTGTTTGTTGTTGTTCTTGTTGTTTAGTATTTTTTAAATGCTGCTGCTGCTGCTCTAAAAAGCAGTACTACTTGGGTGTGGTATTTTATGGATGGCGATTACTTTGGCTTAAAAAATAAGAGCACCAAGCAAGACTTTAATGTCTGAAAAAAAACCGTCAAATCAATACTTTTTCTGTTTGCTGTTGTTGTTGTTGTTTTAATAGATTTATTTCATACAACAATATTACCACACACTAGAGAATAAAGTTTTCTGATAAACAGCGCAAACAGTTGCCCGAAACAACAATAACAACAACAACAACAAAAGCATATGCGATCATAATTACAAAGTGGACAATTAAAAATAATAAATCAATACGTAAAGGCGTCATAACCAACCAAAATAACCACAGTGTACTAGAGGGGAGAGGGGATAGTAGACTTTACTGGCATTTTATCTTAAACGAAACGATAAGTGTCAGAGTAGTGTCAGAGTGGTATGGTTGGTGGTGGTGGTGGTGTAAGTTACAAAATATGAAAATAATCAAGCATTTAGCCTTTCAACTGCACTCAATTGACCTTTTGCAGCGTGCTTTTCAAATCACTGTATGGTCGCACTTGGACCGATATGCTACGAGCTCAAATAACGCTTAGAAGTTTTTTCAGATCAAAGGCAAAGAGGAATCATACGGATATGGGACTCAATGATGTTCAATAAATAGATCGAAGAGATTTGCTGCACTTTGTGTTTGTCGACAGTTTGTCGAACACTCTACCCCTTTGCGTAAGGCTAAGAGAACTACAATATCCAATGATCCCAATAGACTTCGAAGGCATTCTGAAACTAATGCGTTACTTTCAATGAAATGACAAATATTATATTCCAAGCAAAACCATCTAAAGGTACTGAAAGACATTTCCTTATTCATCTTAAGAAAGCTTAACACAACGCCAACTGATAATTTCAAATAACTGAAAAGCTGCTCGGATAATATCGATTATAAAAAGAAAGTCCATCCATTACAAGGGGAGAATCATATCGTCCTATCTCCCTGCTATCGCCAGCAGTATGTTTAGGTTTTAGGAGTATTAAGGCCGCGTCATATATAATCCTGAACTGACAGTAGCAGGCAAAGTACTGAAAAAATTTTAAAGAAAAAAGTAAAACAAAATGGCTGACAGCTGTCATTCTATATTACATATACAGTTATCATCTCCTCCGCACACAACCACGGCTTTAGGGAGTTCGATAGTTGCACAATAGTATTGAACTTTATTGCTCTTCAGGAGAGACCGTATGGGCGCAGAAGATTGTGACAAGATTGAATCTATTCACGGTATTTGACACGAGAAACTATTCTGGTTGGCCAACTATCTCAGCGACAGACAAGTTTTTGTGGAGTTCTGAGAATAAAAGCCAAAGTGTCGTAGGATTAGAATGGAAGTACTACTACATTCTAACATTTACATACATACATAATTGGCCATTACAACCCTTCAGTCAGGATTACGGCCTAGCTTCTCACATTTACCCTTCCAAACATCTTGTCCCTCTCCGAAATGTCAATGTGGTACCAGGTATTCTCTGGGTTTTTTAAAGAACTGAAGCATAAGTTCTGAGTCCAGACTTTCCGACAAAGTAGGTCAAATAGGGTTTGTACTTCAATTTATATGCAAGTCCGTATGCAGTCCATCTCAGATAAGAGCAACAGGCTAGAGCAACAAGCTTTCAATGTTTTTCGAACAATATTTTCTCATTCTCGCATGATTGTTTCGCCAACAAACAAAATTGCTGAATTAGGTGTTCAGAAAACCCAGATGTGAATCGGAACAATTTCATTGAAGCCGTACAAATTGCTTGTTTGGATCGTATTTTTACGAATATGATCCTGCAAGAGCTGTTAACGTCAATTCTGAGCGCTATGGGCGTACGATAACCTGCTTGGTTTTGGAGATTATGATGCCGACGTCATACAGTCTCCTCAACAAGGTAAGAACAAGAGCCATACATATGTACGTAATTGGTCATTACAGTCAGGATTACGACCTAGCTTACCCACTAGTTATATTGTGTGTGTGGTTATTTTATACATGCGTAGCAGGGACCTACAGTTTAAGGTCGGCTCCGAACTACAGAGTTTTTGAGAAACTTTTCATGCCAATTTTATTTTTACTCTCAGAGTGTTTACCAGAAATCTGCTGAGAGGAAGTTGTCGAAGAAATATTTGTTTTCATATTTCGATGTCTGATTTGAACCATGGCCTCACGTCTAATAAGCTAACACAATACTTACTAGACTATGGCGATTAGAAAGTAATTAATTTTGGATTTATTGCATAAAAAGTTACCAGAAAGAGTCATTTCACGTTTCGACGACAATAATTTCCCTCAAAATTGTGCGATTTGATGCCGTTTGACCTTTTAGTAGAGATATATCAAAGACTATGGCCAATCCCTAATCTTGGAGCAATTGAAAATCCACGGCCGTTAATAATGTACTATTTGACGCCGTTGGACCTTTTTGGTAGGGCTGCGACAACGACCGTGGCAATATGGATAATTTCCTAACGTTAGATGAATTGAATATCCACAGTCGTTAAATTACCGCTGAGATACCACAATGGTCCTAAATACTGGCCTAAGTGGGACCTTTTTGTTTTAAAGCGAAAGTACGCCACATTACCCATATACTGCATAAAATGTGCGAAAAACTGGGGGAAAACTAATTTAAAAAGGTACCACTGCAGAAAATAATTTCGATACAATTACTGTAATTTTTTTTTAGTACTATTGGAATGTAATACAGTAATTTTGGTACTTTTGTTGGTACTTAATTTTTTGGTACTTTTTTTGGTACTTTTTCTTAACTTCATTTTAAGTTGTTATAAAACATTCAATGCTTTTTATTTAATCTGACTTAACTATTTCATGTAAAACTCTACCTTTTACAACAACAACTTGGTGGCTGGTTGGCTGGCTCACTAGCCGACTGACTAACTGACTTGGTTTGGTTTTAACTTATTTGTGGTTTTAGTTTGTTTGTAGTTTGTTGTTGTTGTTGGTATTTTTTTTTCTGTATTCGTTTTTAATTCCAGAGTGCATTGGCATGGTTTATGATGTTTGAATTTATTATTTTAGTTGTTGTTGTTGTTGTTGGATTTTTATTTTATTTTTTATCTAAATCGTTTATATATAGTATATATTATTCTCTTGTTGTTGTTGTTGCAGTTGTGGTTGTTGTTGTTATTGTTGTTGTGGTATATATTTTTAAAAATAAAATTTTAAAATAATATTCGTTGTGTACATACATATGTACATACATATATGCATCTAGTTTTGTTACAATATACCATATATGCGATATGCTATAACAAGAAGAAGAAGAAGAAGTAGAAATACAAAAAAACAAAATGCAATTGTTGTAGTTGTAGTTTTATTTAAAAAAGTGAATGTCCACCAAAAGTCCTTGAAACTTAAAACCCAACTTACCAGTTTAAACAACGTCTATATTGGAGTAACTATACACACACACACAAACATACATACATTCATACATACATACATATATATGGTATGTGTGCAAGTGTATGTAGTTGGTTTTTAGTTGAATTTATTATTTTTTCGTTTTTCGTTCGTTGTAATTTTGCTGGGGCAGTAGTACGACGAGTATCATAATCAGTAAAGCCATGCAAAACAGAAACAAAAAAAAAACGAAAAACGAAAAGAAACGAATACGTTTGTATATACATATGTGTGTGTGCGTGTGTCTGTTTCAGTTAGAGTTTTTGGTTGCAATTACAGTTTAATGCACCAAACACCAGCAACAACAGCAAATCACCTTTTAAAACAGAGCTTTGAGTCTCATAAATCATGTTTTTCGAATTTGATTTCATAATTTATGAGCTCGTTATACAATTCATTGGGAGGTCCAGTAACCTATTATTGACCTTAAGGGTATACATACTTATTTACTTACATGCATTACATTACTAGTCATTACAACACTTGTAGACAGGATTACAAACAACCTAGTTTCGCACATCAAACATGTTGTGTGTGTTAATTTTCTACAGGAATGACGTGACCTACAGTTTAACGTCGTCTTCGAACAACAAATTTGAAAAGGTTTTCATAACAATTTAATTTTTCTTCCGGAGTTTTTACAGGAAGTCGCCAAGAGAAATATTCTTCCATGTTTCGTTGTGTTCGATATGTTTGAGTTGGGGTTTGAACTCACAGGCTATTGTGTTGTCAGCCAACACAATATGTATTTTATTGTGGGGGGGTTTCACTGCTTGAAAGCCGTATTAATACTGAGCAGAGATGTCCTGCATTTCATCTTATTGGCTGTAGTTTCATTCCTCAACGTATCTTCAATGGATTGTACGACTTTTTGGAATTTTTCAGAACTTCGCAGTGAACTTTACTTATGAAATTCTTGAACAGAACCATTGTTTTCACTGCATTTTTTAATATTAGAGCCTCAGTGAACATGGATTATCTTTCCAAGCGATGTTTTTCAAAACGTGGCAACTTCGAGACTATCAGTTTCGCAATGTTGTCCCACTTTGGATGCACTCATAAGGGCTGTGGTGTCTTAAGCAATGAAAGTAGCTTCATTTTACTGTCTGGAAGTGCGTTAATGGGTTGCAATTGATCTCTCCTTCGATTACTTAAGACGTCTAGAGATCATTAGGACTATTAGGATCATCCTGTGTCCTTAGTCGCTTTAAATGGACTTTGCAAGTGGCTGTGGTGTCTTAAACTATGAAAATGGTTTCTATATGTACCTTTTTCTATCTGCAAGTGAGTAAATGGGTCGTAATTGATCTCTCCTTCTTCGATTAGTTAAGAGACGACCACAGATCAGTAGAACCAGGGTTATTCTCGTGTGTCCTTGGCGGTTTTGAATAAATTTTGCGAGTGTTGCTTTATGTCTGCATATCTGGCCTTGGGCTAAGTTAAAATCTCAATTAGATGTTAAGGAAGGGATTCCACTTTCTGGCAATAGGTTGAGCAGCTGTAGCAAGAATGCTAACGAAAGGTACATAGTGTACCGTAGTGTGTGTATACAACCTCTGGGACATAGTTTTTAGCACAACAATGCACTGTTTTAAACGAATGTTTTTGTGTGAATGAATATGTATCTCTAATGGAAGGACAGGCGAAAGAATATACGAAATACATATGTATGTTGAGCATACGTGCAAACAGACAGACAGACACTCACTTACTAGGCTAGAATTCAAATTCGATTGTTGGCTTTTAAAGATTGTTTGTTTGTTTGGCTGTCTGTCTTTCTGATTTTTAGTGCAGCAATAAACATACACACACTCAAAAATGTTTGTTTGTTATTGAGGAGGTGGTGTTGGTGGTATTGCTTATAATTTTACCTCCTTTTCATAATTTTTTTCTTGTTGGTTTTAAATTCACAAACACAAAACCGAAAAGATTTTTCAAACAAAACTTTCAAAAAAAAAAAAAACGAAGAAAAAAAGAACCACGCTTTTTGCATATAAAACGTCGAACATTAGACGTGCGACAATCAATGATAAACTGCCAAAAAACAATCGAAAATAAATACTCAAAAATGTAATGTTGGTCTCTCTCTATGATTTGATGGCTTTGTGCAGGCAATGGAGATGGTAACGGTGGTCGATGTGGTGTTGGGGTAGTGGAGGTCGGGGTGGTGTTTCCTTCTTGGTGATAATTGTCTTTTAATTGGGAAGTCTAATAGATTAACCCCTTAATGAAAAGCCTTTAAGGTGTTCAACTACTATCATGAATTTAGTGTTTCTCTGTCCTCCAAGCCTAGTGAAGCCTCTGTCTCTGCCAAGAACAAGAAACAAACAAATAGATGTGATATGTGCTCCCAATAGACAGCAGGCTGCAGTCGTCTGAAAAATAGCTCGTTATGAACTAATATTCCCTATTGGAAATCATCCCTCTAAAATAAAAATTGCTCAGCAGCAAGTTTATCTTGCAGATAAGAGTCGAGTGCTGACACATGAGATGATAGATAGTCACAGCTCCTGCAGACGTCATTCAAACGAATGCCAAACGTATAGAAATGCCTTCCAATATCGCATTAATGAATTGAATACTCGTGCGATTTAAAGAATAAAGATAACCAGTCCAGTAGGTCCCAGCAATTACCATACACATCTGTTGTGACCAACTAAGTTAAGTCCTCCTGTAAAATGAGAGGATAATTTGGAGTTTTTCTGTGTTTTTTCTGAAGAGAACTGTTCTTTAATTAAAACATACATACATACATACATAATTGGCCATTACAACCCTTCAGTCAGGATTACGGCATAGCTTCCCATACCACTCATGTTGTGTGCGGTAATTTTTATACGTAAGAGGCGGGACCTACAGTTTAACGTCGACTCCGAATGTCAGATTATGAGAAACTTTTTCATGACAGCTTTATTTACTCTCAGAGTTTTTGCCAGAAATCTGGTGAGAGGAAGTCGCCGAAGAAATATTTTTTTTTTCATATTTCGTTTTGATGTCTGGCCTGCGGCTCAAACCCGGGCTTCACGTCTAATAGGCGAATTCACTTACTATTCACCTACTAGACCACAGCGACATCTTAATTAGAACATCTGTGACGGAAATTCTGACCGTCAGAGAGTACCAGAGTACCATCTCTGGCCAGTTTTTCAATTCATTATCATTCCTATATCCTGGAACCCATAAGAGACTTAACTTCCCTGAGAATTTGTTGGTATTTATGGGTGAAAACAGACATCGAGGTTACGTTCGTGATGGGCTTAACCGTAGCCTGTACCCGATTAAACTAAGAGGTTTGCAGTAGAAATTCGAATAACCTTCCATGACCTCTGCTTGGGTAAAATGCAGAGGTCAGGCAGTGGTCAGAAGAAAGTTTAATGTCAGAACCCCTAAGGGTTCAGAACACCGGCTATTTTATTAAGAATTTTGGAGCCACAGGTATATGATCCAAGCCTGGTAACCGGTAGTGATTCAAGCTCATGATTGGTATACAAGAAGCCCCTAGTTTATGTTCTTATTAACGGGATTTGTTGTTACTTTAGGTTCTTGTAAGTTCAAAAAAAAAAAATGGCTCAGTGCCAAAGAGGCAAATTTGTCTAACGTTTCTCCGTTCATTGAGTTGTTTGCGGTTTTTAATGGGTTAATGCAAAGTCCTCTATCTGCACAAACGTTTTCAGTTTCAGAATCGTGTGGAGTCAATCTCCAATATGTAAATCCCTTCAATCTCTAAGCTTTCTGAAAGTTTCCAAGATTTCTCCACCCATTTCTACTTTGAAATGTTTTTTTTTTTATAAATTACCAGATGAAGGCTATCAAAGAAGGATGCCATTGGGTGGGCCTATTGCATCTGTCTGTATGATAATTTGTTTCGAAATCCTGTTCTCAATTTGCACGCATTTTTGGTGTATCACTCACGTTTTGGTGTATCATTGTAGCACATCCATTTGGTCTACCCTGACCATGTCGTAACAACAACAACAAGTTTTCTGGCGATACTTTTTCGGTTATCAAAAACGTTTTTGATCATTCCATTGCTGGTGTTGCCACCGATGCTGTTGTTATAGTTTCGCTTAAAATGTAACGAATCAGACACACACACACATACACGCAAACATTCGTTACCTTTGCTTGCCTTCTTTTTTTTTTAACAAACATTGCCTTCAGAGACACGAATGGTCAGCATCATTCACCTCCAATTTTTTTCTTTCGTATTGTTGCTGATGCAGTTGTTGTTGTTTGTTTGTTGTGGTGTTTTTCGCCTGTTGTTACAATTACTTTAGTTGGCCACTTGTTGTTGTTGGTTTGTTGGTTGATAATCCGGTACTTGTTTCCATCAAGTCTCCTTATGTGTTAATTTTGATTTGATTTTGTTGTTGGTGTTATTGCTGTTATTGTTCTTGTTGTTTAAAATGCAATTTATTGGACATTGCGTCAATGCTGTGTTTAATGGTCTTAGAGTGTGGTGGTTGTTGTTTTTGTTATTGTTGTCTATTCAATAGATCTCAGCAACAACAATTCACCATCAATTCAAGCATCAATGCAATACAGCAACTCATGAACCAACGCCCTACTTTCAAAAAGTCTCGCAGAATATTGTTTTTGTTGTTTTTTTCTTTCAAACATTCTAATGCCGTCTGTCTGTCTGTCTGTCCATTACGTTTTTTTCTAAATTAATAACAAATAAAAATTGTATCAATTGTTGCTGTTGCAGTTGTTGTTGATGTCGTTGGCTAATGTTTTTACAAGACAAGGTCGTTCCAAAAAGATTTTCGAAAAATGATATGAAATGTTGTGGCCATTGGCCAATAAATTCATTAAAAAACATGAATAAAACAACAACAACAAGAGAAAAAAACCCGAAACGGACATTGAATCTGAACAAATATGGGTTTGGGCTTGGATATCGATATGGGTTTGGGTATGGGATTGTAATTGCAATTGAAATTTCAATTGAATTTGAAAGCAAAAGGTGCTGCTGCTGCTGCTGGCTGCAAGATTTTGTTTTGTTTTGTTGCTTTAATGACACTTTAATCATTATGATTACCGTTATTAATTGGTGCTTTAATCGCATTGATTAGAAGTTAATTTTTTTTTGTTGTTGTTGTTTTTTAATTGAAAATTTTATGGCAAGCAATTGAAAGTGTATAGTGTTGCAAACTAGAGGTTTTCCTAGGGTTTCGTACACATTTATCGATCTACATATGTATCGTTTCATCTTCTATGTAATAATATGACTATTGGGTGTATACCTTCATAATGTGGGTGGTGTATGTATATTTCAGATATGGTTTGTGTCTTTAATAACTTATAACGTATTCTAGTAGCTGGGTAATTCTATAAGCAACTTTTAAACCTTCCTTACTCTGGGTCAACTTTGTGTTTAGGTGGATAGATAGGTTTGAAATCGCCGTGGTCTAGTAGGTAGTGGCTTATTAGACGAAAGGCCCGAGTTCGAATCCCAGGTCAGACATCAAAACGAAAATATGAAAATATTTCTTCGGCGACTTTCTCTCAGCAGATTTCTGGTAAAAACTGTGAGAGTAAAAATTGGCATGAAATTTTCTCAAAAAATCTCTCGTTCGGAGTCGACTTTAGATTGGGTGTCCCGCCACTCATGTATAAAATTAACGCATACAACATGAGTGGTGTTGAGAAGCTAGGCCGTAATCCTGACTGAAGAGTTGTAATGGCCAATTATGTGCATATGTATGTATGTAGATAGGTTTGAGAATATGTAGAAAATAAAGAATAAAAGAAATACACAGTGATTGGAATCTAATCATGGGAACACAGTATAGCGCAAGGGGATCAGTTTAATAATTCCCAGGAATTGTAGTATGCATCGAAAACCAATTGATACTTACGTGATTGAGTACAAAAGGTATAAAACACTCATGACTTTCGCCAGAAGTAATCTGAGGCCTTCAGGAACTGAAGTATACAATGAAACCCAACATATACTGACGTCATCCAGTGCAAAAGTTATGTATCACACACGACTTTCGCCAGAAGCAGTCTGAGGCTTTCAGTGACCTACTTAAGACTTAAATGGTCTATACAAGCCTTTACTCCGGATTACAACCTAGCAACCTGGCACCACCTACTTATGTTGTGTGTGTGTTAATTTTATACATGAGCGGCGGTACCTACAGATTTTTGGAGAAGATTTTCATGGCAGATGCTTTCAAGCTACTTCGACTACAAATTACTTAAGAACGTACATTACATGAAACTATGTCTGGAGGCCTTAAAACAGTCCTAGAATATCAATACTCTTACAAAAGACTCCAACATCTGTGCCCATAGTCAGTTTCGAATCATCCGTGAAAATAGGAGCTTGCACATGGTCTTACACAGAATGAGAATCTCCAACCCTGAGATAAAACAGCTGGTGATTCCGATTAGAACTTCTTTCCCTCTCAGCGGCGAAAATCAGTTCAACATATTGCAGTCATTGCTTGGGTTCGATTTCCAACAGTTCTGTACTATCAGGCGTATGACGCTATATACAGCACAACGCATAACCACATAAGGAGTAGGAGGAGGAGGAAGAGTCTGGCAAGAAATAGAGTTGTTGTAAGCAACAAGGAGGCAAATCTTTCTAAAGGCCATTCCGCCGTAGCTTTTATTCAAAAATATTAAAAACACATCCGCGTAATACTTAGTATGGCAATCGTTTAATAGATTCCACGAGTTTTCATGGACCGGACTTCTCAAGCTTTCTTTATGGTGTTCCGACTTTGGTACAAAGTGTTCAGATACTTCTTCATTCCTTATTCGCTTTTTATTTTTCTGTTCTGATTGCCATCCAGAAAAACGTAGAAATATTTGATCTTCAAATGCAAATCGCCCTTAGAATTGTCAGCCTAGCATTTCTTGGTTAGAAACTGATGTAGCATGGTTCCCTCTAAGGGCTTTAATACTAATTCCCTGTAAAAATGCGAATATCCAGAGGATTTCAACCAAGGCAAACAAACGAATGACAATTCCCTACTTACCTAAGAAATGCCTCGATTGTTATAGTAAAACAAGGCTCTGGTAATGTCTTCTTAAAGTGTTGGAAAGCAAATGCCATTACATTGTAAAGCCCCTCTACTGCTATAATGTCACCACAAAAGAAAAAAAGTCAACCACAGCTGAGAGGCTGCCGATGCTGCTGCCATCAATACCTTTCACTTTGGCGCTAATTAAAGTCTATTGCACCAGTAAATATTTGGTCTCCTTCTCCTTCTTCACAGCAAATACACACACCATACCACACCACCATTATCATCATCATTACCACCAGCGCCAGCACCAGCGCCATCACCAAGCAATTGTGTGCTCTTATGTAAGCAAATCTAGTCTTGCATAACCGACTGATCTTTTAACGACTCATCTTTTGGACTTTCAAACGACATTTTGTTGTTGCTGCTGGTAAATTATTTAAGAAAGGAAAAGAAAAAAAACCAAAAAATAAAAAAAACAACAAGAAAATTACAAATTATAGGCTCTACAATGCAATATAAATTACAATGTTTAAACTAAAAACCATACCTCGCCCTCGTTGAACGGCTGGAAGCTTTAAATGGTAGCCATAATGGTATTAAGAAGCATTCAATAAATTTGAGGAAGAAGTTCTATTCAAGATAGTGAATGTAAATTTCCAAAAGTCTGTCATCCTATATCAAATTTGCATGGGAAGGTCCAAGTTATATTCTGTGTCCAAGTTATATTCTGTCTCTAGTATATAGCCAGATATGCTCTGTGTTTGCTTCGACGATCGAGAAGCAGTACTATAACAGATTTGAACACATTTATCTCTTATTTTATTCCACCTTGGAAGAGAAAAGAACGCCAAAAACATAGGGTCATTTAGGGGACTAGAAGGAGGAGGCTATACTTCCCCCATTCGAGACCCTAGAGGGCTGAGTACCATATTCGGTATAAAAAATTCGAGAGATCCATTCTTCTACTTTATAGGTCGACTAAAGTTTTCACAAATCATACTTCCACTCAATTCCATAGTAACTATGATGGCCTGCAATCCATATAAACGTATACGTAATCCGAGAAAAGGTTTTAAGGATACTGAATTTATTCTGCCGCTTAACTATCAAGAGTAATACAGATCCCTACGCCTTTGTGCTTGACATAATAGTGAGCATGTTTTCTTGGTGGTAATCCGTGTAGGATCAGGAACAGGAACCTATTTTCAAAGTTATGTTTCGGAGAGGAGGAATCGACTACAGATTAGATTAGCCGGGAATCTTTTCGTAAAATTGTACAGGCCTTGCACATGCAGAGGTTGTGAGCTCTAATTTCATTCCGCCGCTTAACTTTCAACAGCAACACAGATGCGCCTAAGCCTTTGAACTTGAGATAGTAGTGAGTATGTTTTCGTGGTGATAAGCCGTGTATTTCATCGTAAGTGAATGGAGTTTGGGTAAGGAGTAATCGACTATTAGCCGCGAATAGTTTCGTAAAATTGTTTAGGCCTTGCACATCCAGAGTAGAGTGATTTCTCTCAGTCCCACGCAGCTTTTGAACATATTATAACAAGTGCAGTAAGCCGCAATGATTTTCTGTACTTGGGGACATTTTCAACTAATTTTTGGGTCCAAAGTCATGCCTAGAATGATCGAAAATATGCAATTTCTATATCCCACATAGCCAGAAATTTCAAATTTTCATCCGCCTAGTAGGCTCGGTAACGTACGAATTAGTATTGTTACGAATTTAAATTAAAAATTTAGATACTGGTGTTTTCCTTTTACATTGCTTAACATTAAAATTATAAACAAAAGCTACAAAAACAAAACAATGCAGTAAACAAATCTGTTTACAAATTATTGTACTGCTTAATAACAATAAACACCAGCATAAAAACAACTGTAAACAAGTAAACAAAAATATGACAACAACACTACAATAATAAATGTAAACATCGTTGTTTACATTTATAGAGATTTCATGAACATTCGCCTTCAAAAACATTCATCAGACTGTTTATTTTGCCATATAAAAGGCAAGGCAAAGCAGGCGAGTGAGTTAGTAAAAGTTCAGCCAGATTTGCGTTTGAAGAGAGTAATCGAGGTTTGAAGATTTCTGTTACAAAGATCTGTCGTATAATTGTAGAGTATTTGTTATTGTCTATGCAAAGGGTCGCCATAGTCTAGTAGGTAGTGTGTTGGCGTATTAGGTCGCAAGGAGAATGGAGTATGAAAAAATATTTCTTCGGCGACTTCCTCTCAACAGATTCTGGCAAAAACTCTGGGAGAAAATAAAATTGCCAATGTTGTGTAAAATTAACACACACAACATGGGTGGTTTGAGAAACTAGATCGTAATCCTGACTGAAGGGTTGTGTATACAAAGGGTATAAAAAGAGAAATAACAAAGAAAAGCAATTGTTGTTGTTTACATCAAGTTGTGAACAGTGGCATACAGAAAAAAACTAAACACAAAATTAATTTTTATTTTATTGGCAATCTACGAGCTCATATTTTAAACGTTTTTAAAACGCAAAAACGTAACAATATATTGACAGCAGAAGGTTGCCAAGGTATTAAGATTTTTGAGAGCAACGCGGCTGATACTAATGGCAATTAATAGTAAAACCGCTCGTTAATCGTGTTGTAGGTGTAAATATTTGCCTTAATAATCATATTAAATATAGAGAAACATGTTTTGCAACAATGTTGCTAGCAAGTGGTTTTTCTTTTTTTTTCTCCTTTTTTTTTCTTCCATTTTGCCTTCTAAAAGTTGTTCAAGACAAAAGTTGATTTTTTGTGTAATAAAAACGCCATAAATTTTTCAATAAAAAGGCTAATTGTTTACAACAAAAAAAAAGACGCAAAAAAATTCTAATTTTTAATAAAAAAAAATCAATTAACAAGTGAATGTAAATGAGATGATGATGATGGTTTATTGATGCCACATGTTCGCATACATATGTATGTACATATGTAAGAATAAAATCCTTTTACTCCTGTCTTTAGCTTCGCTTTACGTTTTGAGGCAGGTCGGAATGGAATAATCTCGTACTTTCTTTCGAGCAAAATATTGTAAACATATGGTGGCTTAAATTTTGATTAAACGAACAAGAAGAATAAGAAGAAACATGAAAAAATTACGTCCCAAAAAAAAATGTGCGTCTTTAGCTGTGATAACTATGAGTCATTTTGTATAGGAAGTAAAAGACTTGGAAGAAGAGAGCAGAGAGAGAGAGAGGAGAAATTTAACACACCCACTTGTAGAGAAAGACAATTAACCGGCATGCATGTACGCCGTACATAATCCAGCATATGTGAGATGAATTGAAGGTTATTTTGCCGTTATTGCGGTTCCCTTTTTTCACTCTTTATGGTTTTCGTTGTGTTTTCTGGTTGCTTGTCTAACAGTACATGAGTTTCTAGAAAGTTTTTCTAAACTAAGAGAGCAAGAAAAGCTTTTTTTTGTTACAAAATGAAAACAGAACTGGAACGAGAGAGAGAGCGTGAGAAATTTCTCAAAAAATTTACTCAAGAGAGTTTACCGTAATTTCTAGAAATTATCTTCTTCATTTACGCAGTTTATTTCAGGAGCAAAAACAGTCATTTTGAAAGCATAACATATGTTTGTGAAAATTATTAAAATTTTTATTAAAAATTATGAAATCTATTGCTCGAAAGCATATTTGGTATACAAAGCTTTTCTATTTGCAATTTTTAATTGAGTTCTCTTTCCTGTTTCCTCTTAAAGGTCATAAAAAGGACTCTGTTTGTTATGTTCCTTAACTCTTTTGCCACATGAGTACTCTCATTAACAGAAAACTATCTCAATATACTCCCTTACATTCCTTTTTCATATTTGTTTACGCCTGACTCTCTCTCTCTGTCTCTAGTCTTTTTAGCACATGACTCATTTACAAAATTTCTCTCACGCAGTTTTTGTTTTTATTACGAGTATTTTCGGTGCACACACACAGGGCTTACCCACCCAAACACACTTAAATTTATATAGCGAGAGCTTCCGGTTAATAATAAATAAAAAAACAACGAATATTATCAATCAATTTGTGTCGCAAATATAAGTGTTGCCATTGGGTTTTATGGGTTAATAAATATAATACCATGTTAAGGCCTGTATATTTGGGTAAATTACAAAGTCGTATATAAACTGCATTTGTTAACTTATTTAAGTCTTATTATAAAACGGAATACGACATTAACTTTAGTAAATACGCTTGAGAGATAGATTCTATCTTATTTTGGCTTTTTTCTGATACTCTTACATACATATATAATTCGTCATTACAACCCTTCAGTCGGGATAACAACCTAGCTTCTCACACCACTTATGTTGTGTGCGTTAATTTTACAAATGAGTGGTGGGACTAGGGTTGCCAGATTCCGATTCGCAAAAAGCTGGACATTGGGTTTTAAAAAGCTGGACAAAACAAAAAATAGCTGGACATAAAAAAATACTGAGAAAATGTTAATTTTGGTTTTGTGTAAATAATTTTTATTAATATATCCATTGTTATCAACATATATACAAATGTTATTTAAAAATATTACAATTAAATAAATTCATTGCATTCTTTAAAATGTATTTAACTAAACTTAAATTTTTTCGGTTCAGTCCGTCACATGCATATTTGCATATGCATTATTGCAGTGTACTAATAAATTTCTATTTAGCTGGACAAATAAAATTTTAGCTTGAAACTGGACAAGCATCAAAAAAGCTGGACAATCCAGCCAAGTCCAGCTGGGCTGGCAACCCTAGGTGGGACCGACAGTTTCAAGTTGACTCTGAACGACAAGTTCTGATGCTCTTAGCCGAAATCAATTCGAGGAGCTTCAGTTGCATAGCTAGTTGCCACTGTAAGTCAGTTGTCATCTGTAGTTCGGTTGCCAATCAATTTGTGTTTCTCTCAATTAAATGTTCACAACCGTACAAAACCATATTGTCACATTTTGTTCTTCTGCTTAGCAAATATGTCATTCGGCGCTCTACTGCATTAGTAGGTTACAGTAGAGGAGATTTACCGAGAATGGTACTTTCTAGTCGATTAAAATGCTTATGCCTGACTTAGTTACTGTTGTAACTCTGACAATACGGAAAAAGAGAAAACAGTTCGGGATATCATGTGTTAATCTAGGGGATCACTTTCGAGACCCGTAAACTAACCTTAATCGACATGTCACTTGTCTTGAGTCTTTTTTACATTCCTGACGAGGTCTCTTATAAAAACTGTACGAACCTGGTTCCAGCAAGTCAAGCAGTGATATCTAGTACTCTGACTGATTCCACGTTAGTCGTCAGTTATAAATAAAGAAAGTTGGGTTGTTCTTTTTAGGGGTATTATCAGGAAGCTAGTGACTCCTTATTTTACTTCATTGGTGATTACAAGCCTTTAGTCAGGACTACAACCTAGCTTTTCATACCAGCCATGAAGTTGTGTAGTTTAAAGTCGACTTCGAATGACAGATTTTGAAGAAACTTTTCATGGAAATTTTTCTATTTACTCCCAGAGTTGTTGTTAGAAGACCTCAGAGAGGGAGCTGCCGAAGAAATATCTGTTTATATTTTATGTCTGTGCTTGTTTTTGTACCGTGAGTTCTAGTCTAATAATTACCTACTAGATTATGGCATCTTCAAAGGCTACTGGCAACATATAATTTAAAATTTTCTTTTTTTTCAAACTCTATTGCACCTTTTTCTTACAATTTTGTTCCAAATATTTTAAGCACACAGGCAACACTGAGTGTTTATATGAAATACACAACAGCAGTGGGTGTCATATTTACGTATTACATTTCTACAACTACATTTACTGTAGTCCTCCTCATACAGCGAAAAAATACGTAAAAAGCAACAAAATTTATGAATGAATATCAGCCACCTCAGCTAGTAGTGATGGAAGAGAGTAAGAGAGAGAGTAAAGCCCTCTCGTCTACTTATTTATCTTCAGGCATAATACAGTGGATGTAGGTGGTTGTCGTGTTGTGTTTACTTGTGAGCTTAATATCTGTGAATGAATGACGTATTTTGGGGAAAATATCTTTACTTTACTACTCACTTAAGTTTACACAGAGTTTGTTGTTGTTGTTTCTATATTTATTTGGTTTTTATCAGATGACGTCAAAACAAAAAATATAAGCCACAACTGCAACAACAAATGACGGAATTTTGGGAGGCATTTGTAATGTTCCCTTAGATATCTATGTATGTACAGTCACAGGCAGACAGGCGTGTCACGAGTATTTGTGCAAAGGGGGATTGGGGAGTGATGCAGTTACATGATGAAAATATTTGGTTGTTTTTGTTATTGTTTTTGCGTTTACAATTTGCACGTCAACAACATGATGAAATTGCTAGTGTTAATTCCGTGGACTGCATGGGGGAAGAGCACAAAACAACAAAGGGGTAGCGTCTTAATGATTGGTTTAAATTTCGGGACACTATAAAAAAGGAGCCAATAATTAGAGAACTTCCTATGCACAAATAACCACACAAAAAAAAACCAAACACTTTCCTTTTTGTTTATTTGTTTTGATGTTCACTACTTTATTTAAGTTCTTCACCAAGAAAAGTATCTTATCCTCAATTCAGTTAGGATTTTTTTTTTATTATTTTTTTTTCTTCATAACAATTTTAAATTTCACAATTTCAACAAAATTTAAATTCAGAGGCAAAATAATTGCATCCTTCTGGATGTTACAACAACGATAAAAAAAAAAAAAAGTAAAAATTATGAACACTAAAGACCGAAAATTACATTGAAAAGCTTATATACAAAAGCTCTTATTCTAATACAACAGCGCCCTCTGTTGACCATCATTATCATTTAAATAATCGTCATTATTTTAACAATCCTGTTTATGTCACCAGGGATGGGAAGTATCGATCGTTAGACATAAACATGCCGGCGCCCTTGCAGTACTGCAACCAAAAAGTAATCGCCTCCAAATCTATTTCTAGAAAATATAAATCAAAAAAAAGAAAAACATTTGTATTAGTGTGAACACCATAATAAATTTCACCAAATTTTTGTCAGCTTGTCTGATCCGTCAGCCAGAAAATAGAGAGATATATTCAGGAATAAGTATCATGGTCCAAAATTAGGTATCGAATTCTTGAGTCTTACTGTTCCCCTACCAAATCAGAACTAGAGCTTCCGACGAACTAGGTCTTCCGCTCTCACGACCATTGAACGAACTAGGTCCACTGGTGGATTATTAGGACGAACGAGGTCCGATATTCTTCCTGGGTAGTGGGCGGGTGGTCCTCTTCGATGCTTCAGTCTTGTAATCTAGCCTTCCTAGGGACAGACGGACTAGGTCTATTGCCCGGTAAATGGAAGGTCTAAATTCAGCGGCCCATATCCCCACACGTCCACCAGGTATGATCGTGGCTCAAGCTACCTTTCAATTCATCGTCTTCGGCATCTTCACCTCCCTTGTGTTTCCTCGGGATACCATGATACTATAAGCTACAGTTGTTTATCAATTCTTCGTTGGAAGAATTACAAGATTTCCAATCGGTCTTGTAATCGTTCCACTTTCCGTCACCAAATTCACAGCTCTCACGTAACCATTATTACGCAAATGTAAATTACGGACGCGACCTAAGCGCCATTTAGAGATAGGCCCTGTACCTTCTCTTATGGCCACTGTGTCACCGACGTCAACATAATTTCCTAAATATTGGCGGTAGGCCATTCTACGAGTACCGGAGTGGGGCCTAGGCCTATTTAGCAACAATTCATGCCCCTGATCATTCGGCTTCACAATTCCGTTAGATTTTCCGCCGACCTCTATTCTTGCGTAACCTGACGCATAAGTCGAGAGCTCCTTCGAATGCTGCTCTGGAAAAGGCCCCGTCAGAATCCAGCCAAATACGCTTTCCTGTGCCATTAGGTCTCCTAAAATATTCTTCCTGACACCTTCCAACAAGATATTAGGGTATATGTCACCACCAATAAGAATGTCAATGTAACCGCTTTTATCGAATTTCGGATCAGCCAACGAAATCCCCGAAAAGGCTGCTGATCTCGAAATATCAACCGTTGAGTTTGGCAACATGCCAGTCAATTTGGGTAATACTAAACCCGTTGCCTTTACCCTAAACCTATCATCCAAAAGTGAAGTCAGGACAAACGAACATTGTCCCTGAACTGTACACGTAGACGCTCCGTTCAAACCCGAAACTTTGGCATTCATCCGAACTGTTGGCAATCCCAATTTTTTCTGCAACTTTTCCGAAATAAAAGTTGCCTGTGAACCAGAGTCTATCAAAGCCCTAGCTCTAAATATTTGCCCTCGATGACAAATACCAACTATAGCAGTCCCCAAAAGAACCTGCCTTGATGTGTCAGCAAAGCAATCCTGCGCATCACTACCAAGCCTGGCCGCACGGCCAGGACTTTTCGCGTTCAAAGTCCCGAGTTCCCGCGAGGATCCAGACACCTCCCGGTGCAGCAAAGTATGATGTAGCATATTGCAGATTGAACAATTAAAATTCTGACTGCATTCATTTAGCCTATGACCAGCCACGAAGCAGTTAAGACACAGGTTGTTCTGCTTTACAACCAAAAATCTTTGCTTCGGTGATAAGTTCATAAATTTTGGACAAATGTTTATCAAATGATCCCCCGAGCAACAAAAGCAAGTCTCGGTTGATAACCGAGTAGAAAAAGATCGAATACCCTTTCTCGAACTAGAAAGAGCTTGAGGGGTTGGCCTAGAATTACAAGTATGCACTGATTCAAAATTGCGAAGGTCAGATATGGTTTCCAAAGATTGAAACCGCGAAGTCAGAAATTCATCTAAATCTTTCCATTTAGGAATTTCCATTTTGTCCCGAATAGTTTGTTCCCACAGTGACAAAGTTAGTACGGGCAATTTTGTGGAGCAGAGATATACGAAAATCGGATCCCAATTAGAGATATCAATATCATGCATCCGAAGTGCTGATATCGAATTATTGATATCTCTTTGGATTGCCTTAATCGCCTGAGCTGATTCTAATTTTATAGGTTCCAGTGTAAAAAGAATCTTCAATTGAGAATTCACCAGTATTCTCCTATTCTCAAACCTATCTCTAAGATTGTTCCAGGCCTCCTGGAAACCATGGGTCGTCAAAGGTGATTTTTTTACTATTTCCAATGCCTCACCTCGCGTAAACTGCCGCAAATAAAACAATTGCTCGACCGGTGAAATATTGGCACCATTCACATACACCGCTGTGAACATATCCCGGAAAGATGGCCAGGATTTGTAATCACCATGAAATACCTCCATGGTACATGGTGGTAGCTGTATGTGATTCCGATTTCGATTTTCGTTACTTTGACCAGGAGGGCAGTGAGTGGAGGTCATCGCACATCGATTAACAAAAGCTTGTGAGAGTTCACTCATTAGGGCAGCTACAGTAATGTAACCCAAACGACAATGGCCAAAAAGTTCCCGCGCTGCCTCTCGATCACCCTCTAAGTCCTCCTCATCACCTGTGGCAAAAGCCTCATAAGCGTTCTTGACCTTTGTCCATAACAACTTAAATTCTTCCCTCTGAATTTCTATATAGAAGGCCGTATTACCCTCCTGAGTCGTATTCAATTCCCTTTCGAAATCTAGAAACATTTGGGCAAATGTTTCAAAAGTCAACAATTTCCTTGACTTTGGCATATTGAATTCGAATCCCAAATATTGATTAAATTCACAAATTATATTATATACCCCTAAATTTAGTACTTCGCGTTCAAGTGTAACGGAAAACTTAAAGCAATGGAAGGACAAAATTCTATTTCAAAATGTTCAAATTTTCCCAAATTCTTACCGCGGCTACCTTAATTATATAATCGAATTGATACCGCCACCACTTACTTTGACGTTAATAACGAAATTGAAAGTTCGCCAGTAGACGGACATAAATATCTATAATGTTACGCGCAATTCGAAATCGAGCCAAAAGGACGAGTTTCAAATGACAAAAGCTCTGTTAATCAAGTATCAAACACGTACAAAACTGGAAAACATCCAATAAATCGTGACTCATTCACTGAGTTCCGTTTCGCATAACTGTTTATCCCTACTTTGTTCCAAAAAAAATACATATATACATATATGTAAACCTTCCTTGTTCAATAAATTTAGCCCAATAAACTCAAATTTAATTGAAAGTTACAAATAATAAAAATGTAAATAGATCAAAATATCAAAGAACACGAAATGAAACCCACAAACAAATTTTGCCTGGTTATTCAATTCAAAAATTCCATAAGAAAAAATTCAAAATTTCTATTCAATTAAAAATCGATTAAAAGTTCAGATCTACCAATAATACAAAAAATGAATAATATTTACTCATTGCAAGAATCGTTATTAATGGTGATAGACTTTGCTATCCACCCAACACATTATTACCAGTTATCACAAAACCTTGGACAAAAATCAAATTGGGTTGTTGAACTCGATTTTCAACTACTCATTCTCATCCCAATTTGATCCTTTTATTTAAAAGTGTATCTCCTTATAATCCAAGACAAAGGGGATTAACAGTGTATACTAAAACCAGCTCGATCAAAACCAGCCTGGTTTTAATATTTGATAAATTCCTAAAATATGTCCGTGCTATTGAAGTTATAACACCAATACTTTATGGAACCAGACACTGTTATATTATATACAAGCAAAGTTCTGTTAGATTAGACAACAAAACTTTACAAGTACATGAATCACCACCAAATAGAAAATTGAAAATAGTAAAACAAAAACAACTTTACCTTGTTTAAATTGGTGGCATACAAACAAAAGGTTCCAAATCCGGCTCGAAGGACCAAATGTTAATTCCGTGGACTGCATGGGGGAAGAGCACAAAACAACAAAGGGGTAGCGTCTTAATGATTGGTTTAAATTTCGGGACACTATAAAAAAGGAGCCAATAATTAGAGAACTTCCTATGCACAAATAACCACACAAAAAAAAACCAAACACTTTCCTTTTTGTTTATTTGTTTTGATGTTCACTACTTTATTTAAGTTCTTCACCAAGAAAAGTATCTTATCCTCAATTCAGTTAGGATTTTTTTTTTATTATTTTTTTTTCTTCATAACAATTTTAAATTTCACAATTTCAACAAAATTTAAATTCAGAGGCAAAATAATTGCATCCTTCTGGATGTTACAACAACGATAAAAAAAAAAAAAAGTAAAAATTATGAACACTAAAGACCGAAAATTACATTGAAAAGCTTATATACAAAAGCTCTTATTCTAATACAACAGCGCCCTCTGTTGACCATCATTATCATTTAAATAATCGTCATTATTTTAACAATCCTGTTTATGTCACCAGGGATGGGAAGTATCGATCGTTAGACATAAACAGCTAGCGAGAGAGTCTTTCATTCTTTCTTTCTATTTTGCCTGAGTTGCCGGAGCATCTTCTTTTTTTTCGTGTGTGTGCGTGTGTCAAAAATGAACTTGAATTTGTGCAAATAGTTTGAAATTTAATCAAATTGGTTGGATGGTGTTGGTGTTATTGGTTTTTGTTGAGGTTAAACAGGAATTTTTTGGGCATTTTCAGGAATTATTTACTGAAGCTTTAATAAATGGAGTGTGGCAGCTCAATTTGGTTTAAAATACATATAAATAAGGCCTAGTAATGAGGATTTGGTTGTATTAGGTTATGTTAGACTTGTAGCTTGTTTATTCGGTTAGCCTTTAGAACGCAGAGCCGCTTTTCGACCTTCGTAATCATGGAACAGTCAAAATTCCCGACCAAATTTTGCAGGATAGCTAATTGAACTCTTGGGAGTTACTGGCTCTCTTAGAAGTCGTCGTGGTCTAGTAGGTAGTGTGTTGGCTTTTTAGACGAAAGGCCCGAGTTCGAATCCCAGGTCAGACATCAAAACGAAAATATGAAAATATTTCTTCGGCGACTTCCTCTCAGCAGATTTCTGCCAAAAACTCTGAGAGTAAAAATTGCCAAAAAAAAAAAAGGCTTCTCAAAAATCTGTCGTTCGGCGTCGACTTTAAACTGAAGGTCCCGCCACTCATGTATGAAATTAACGCACACAACACGAGTGGTGTGAGAAGCTAGGACGTTGTACAATGGGTCAATTCGACCTCCGGGTACTTGTCAACTGTGACAAGTACACGTCCTCTAACCTAACCTAACCTAACCTACTGGCTTAGTGTAGTTGGGAGGTCTATATGTACGGATCTATTGGAGCGTATGGAGTGTCTACATATCGAGTACAAAAATCCACAGTAGCTTACTACATTGGTCACAAAATGTGCGATTGTCACGGGGAATTTAAGAGTAAAAATTGCAGTCCTAATGTACTGGACCATAATAAAACCGAAAATATGCTCAATTACAGTGGGCTAGTATTTTAGTTGGGGGTAAAGAGAGCCACGAATATCAAAATGCTTGGGAAATTGTAGAGGTCGACTGGTAATAGTTTTATAAGGTTCTTGCTATGCTGCTGTATTCACTCTCAAACGACTTGTATGTTTTGCCAGGGTCCTACAGTGTGGTGAGACTATTGCCCTATGGAAGATGGAATGCTAGGACTCTCGGCGAAATTCCGGATGAACTCTCCTTTCCATAACAGATTTGTAAGGGAAATCTCTTCTAGATTGGAATAAAATCGATACAAACCTGTTACTGACTTCGATAACAAGGTTTACACAGATGGTACGCATAGGTTTTGTGGCATTACATTCGGTGTTATATTCGGTATTATTCCGGAACTGAATCATTGCTCGTTCCAGTGCCTCTTCTTGACTATAAAGAATGCATGACCCGGTAATATTGAATCGAATTGAGGCATATTGAAAGTGGGGCAGCTAATTTACCATAGTTCTAGTGTCTGTTCTTGAATATAAAGAAAGCATGCCCCGATAGTAATGTCTCGTATCAAAGGGTGTTGACATTGGGGCAGCTATGTTAGCTGTCTGCGTGCCCATTACACGCCTTTTTTGTCAGAGAGTGAAATAATTAATTGAATAACTTGTGTGTTATTTCTCAGATGACACTTAAGTGAGCTGCAGATCATAAGTGTTTCTAGGAAGACTATCAGGCCATTTCATGGACTGTGCAGAATCGTCTGAACGCTTTCTAACTAAGCTGTCATCACCTAAAGCGTCGATTAAAGAAGTATTCTCAGCTATTGCTGGAAAAGGGAAAATTGCAGCTACAGGACTCTAGAATGCTATGGGATTTTATAGCTTACTTGGAGCAAATAAGTCATCTGGCGCTCTGCTTCATACATAGGTTACAGTAGAGAAAATTTACCGAGACTGACTGTACTTACTAGTCGATTAAAATGCGTATGCCTGACTTAGTTACTGTTGTAACGCTGACAATGAGGAAAAAAGAGGAAACAGTTTCGGTAAATAGCACACGACACGTTTGGGATCCAGGGGATCACTTTTGAGACTCGTAAGCTAACCTTAATCGACATGTTACTTGTCTTGAGTCTTCTTCCTTTAAAGTCATTCCCAGCTACATGACAAGATCTCTTATGAAAACTGTACGAAATTATTGGTCAGTTTGATTTAAAACTTTGCAGAAACCTATGCCTGATCCCACTTTTCTTCTGCTCAAGTTTATAGCATTATACGTGAAAGCTATGGAATAAATTTTAAAATGAAATTAAATTTGATACAGGGCACGTTTTTGGGTTCTCCCAAACATCTTCACTTCGCGTTTTGTTGTCAAAATATTTGAATTTCTTCCAAATATTTCCATTTTTTCTTTCTAGCTTTTCAATTACTTTACCTTCTATTTTCTTCTTAATTTTCTTTTTTCTTCATTTTCTTTTTTCTTCATTTCTTTACAGGTAAGTCCACCTTATGTTCTTGTGAATTCCTTTTCAAACCTTTGCCTTCTCCATATGGGGTCTGCTGTTGTATGTCGTCCAATGGCTGGCTGGCCGTATGTAACCAAATTACATTTTGTAAGTAATTTAATGAAATTTTTATGGACATTTTTATTGGAAATATTAACACGTGCTTAAACACAAAACAGCTTTTAATAGAGACCATCGGCCAAAAATTAAAAAAAAAAAACTGAAAATGGGTGAAAAATATTCACTTTCTTGGCGCCAAATGAATTCTACTGAGAAAAAAATTACAAAAAAAAGAGAAGAGAAGCGAACAAAAATGAAGAGCATATAAAAAGGACATGACATTTGAACTGAATTAAGGGGAAGGATAGCCAAATTTTTTTTTAATAAATTTCTAAGACAAGTTAGTATTTTGTGATATGATATACAGACTATTTTTGCTACTTGTGTGTATAAAACAATGTGACCCTTTACTACTCTGCCTATTGGCTTACCTTCCCCTCATGTGACTATGCTATGATACTTTACAAAGAAAAAAAAAAATATTCATAATTTTTCTTCTTTTTTTTGTTACTGTACTCTGCCTATTGGCTTACCTTCCCTTTAGTTGCTATGTGACTGCTGTAATACTTTACAAAGGAAAAAGAAAACAAAAAAAAAATTTCATAATTTTTCTTCTTCTTTTTTTCTCTCTTACTTTTATTACGAAAACTCTATAAAATTGTAAATGTAGCCGTTAGTACTTGTGTGCTTGTGTGTGTGTGTTTGCGTTTAAAAAATACTTTTACATTACAATTACTAGCACAAACACCACAACAAGTATTGCCAAGATTTAATAGACTCTGGCTCGTGTTAGATTACAGCAACAGCGGTAGTAATTTGACGCCTTTTGGTACCAAATAAAGGCAAAAAAAGCAGAAATTTTTTTTTTTGCTCATACTTCAATTAGAGTGTAGAATGTACGTTTAGTAACTGTAAAAAATATCGTAAATTTTTTTTGTTTTTTTTTTTCTTGTCTTGCTTCACCCACATACCCAATTATTTAATAACTTTGAGGCTTTCCCCCTCAATCGCTGCTGCCCGCTGAAAATCAACAATTTCTAGCTCATTTGATTTTCAAAAGGGAAATATATGCAGGTCGTTGGTTGATATTTTTTTCTATTTATTATTGGACAGACGACCTACGTATGTACCTACATACATATATACATATGTGTTATGGACTTGTGGTTACGGATGTTGTGCATATCACACACCATATTGTGATAACATAGCAGCAGCAGCAACAGTTTTAGCATGACATTCATTCTCTATTCATTCATAATTATACCCTCTAGCCCTTTACCCCTCTAGCTAAAGAGGATAGGGGCCAGTGTGTTTTGTTATCATTCGATTTGATGGGTGAAATACAGGGCCTTATCGCCAACAAACTTAACAAAAAAAAAATCACCGTATGCATATGTGTGTATGTGTTTGCCCTTGTGCAAATACATTTGCTTCTCTGAATTCTGAATTCATCAGTCCAACTGCTGTTATGATACTAAAAATAGCCACAAAACAATACCGTTTTGATAAAAATAAAAATAACGGAACAGCAACGCCAACGCATTTGCCTGTGGTTGCTGTCTCCACTCTTACTTGCCTTTTGTGCTTTTTTTTCTTTTCTTTTCTCTTTTTTTTCGTTTTTAACATAAAAATCCTTCAAACCACACCACACCACGCTCAAAGCCCTTTCCACTTTTCCCTTTTATGGTACTTTAAGGTTAAAATCACATGCCATACCACCGTCAACGTCCTTCTCATCCAACTCTCATCTCGTTGAATGTGGTGAAATTTGCTCAACTAAAGCGGAGTTTATTTTTTATCATGAATACACAGGAAAATGTTCAAATTTTCTCTTTTTCTTCTTCTTTTTCGTTTTGGGCAACAAGTGCCTTGTTTTGGTGATAAGCATGCACCGCCTTCCCCCCAGTTTTTTTGGGTTCTCTCTGGGTTTTTTGGGTTCTCTGTGGGTAGTTTCTTCGGTGGCATAATTTTAAGCAAATTAAAGGTCCCCGTGGTCTGATTATAACATTTTTCTTGTGGAACACAATGAAAATTCAACACTGTGCCAGAGTGGCATGCGGCGCTATACAAAGGGAACTTGTCCTTATAAAGGCAAAGGCATATCGATAGAAATCAAGGGTCAATCCAATATACTCAAGAAAAAATCCAAAGAAAATGAAACAAAAACGTCCTATTGGCCACTGTTTAATGATTAGAAGCCTTAATCTCAAAATGCTGAATATCCGGGGACGATATATCGTTCTCTAGAACGTGCTTTGTAGCCTCTAGTTTGTTTTCATTACCTCAACTCTTTGTTTTGCGTATTTGAGGTCAGTAGGAACCAACAATATTTGCTTCTGAAGGACTCTTCTGTATTAAAACTGCTTTCATCTGTTGCTGCATATTCAGTGGAACTGCTTGACGGTATGGTTTGATCGGCCTCCTTACTGTTCATTCTATAGTCGTCTGTTCTCTCTCAGACAAGCTGTGATACTCTAATGATGCACCGACATTATCATTAAATCCATATCCATATCTCCATCAATATTTGACTGATTTAAGATTCCTTTTCTTTTCTATTCACTGAAAATAAGAAAAATTGTATGAGAATAGAAGAATAGTGTATAGGAGGAACAGTTTGTTGGCTAGGCAAAAGCCATGGTTCATATCCCTGCTCAGAAATCTCGTACAAAACAAAACATTAACGAATATTTCTTTGTCGGCTATCTTTCAGCAGATTTTTGGTAGAAACTCTGAGAGTTGAAATAAAATTGCAATGAAAAGGCCATTACAAATCTGTCGTTCGGAGTTGGCTTTAAATTTCAAGTTCCACCATTCATGAGTGATATGTTAAGCAAGGTTGTAATCCTGACTATACAACACTTTAGTGCATGAGCATTTAAGTGAGTAAGTAAGTGGAACAGTGTAAACGTCATTCCGAGCTGTAACACCATTGATTATTTCCACCATCATCCCATTGTCCCTTTATGGAAAGATGTCCTCTTACGTCTCGAAGTCTTCCTTACCTAGTAAAGGGTGTTTTTTTATAGAGGTATAGAACTTTAAGCTGGCATTACTTTTCAAGATGGCAACCGATTTAACAGCTGTCAAGGGATTTATTCTCAGTTTGGTTTGGCAATTCATCATGAATAGACTCACGCCTGAACAACGCTTGCAAATAGTGAAATTTTATTTCGATTTATTGAAAGACACGTTTGATGACCGCCTAATTTCACGTTTTGGACCTGTGAATTGTCCTCCAAGATCTTGTGATTTAACACCGCTAGACTACTTTCTGTGGGGCTATGTAAAGTCATTGGTCTATGCGGTAAAGCCACAAACGCTTGACCATTTGGAAGACAACATTCGCCGTGTTATCGCCGATATACGGCCACAAATGTTGGAAAAAGTCATCGAAAATTGGACGTCCAGATTGGACTACATCCGCGCCAGCCGTGGCGGTCATATGCCAGAAATCATATTTAAAATGTAATGCCATAAGATTATCTTTCGGATAAATAAAATTCATGTCAATCGAATAATCCATCGTTGTTTTATTGCAACTTAAAGTTCTATACCTCTATAAAAAACACCCTATATAACTTGTACAGTTTGTTCATGAGCCTTGCAGCCATAATTTTAAAGACATTTTGTTGCTAGAACACTAGCCACAATTCATGGGCTAGTAATTGTACAGTAAGCTCTTCTCTTATTATAGAAAGGACGTGGTGTTCAACTGCAAATCCAAGTCTTTCAAGATCGAATATAGCAGAAGGCAAAGGGGCATGTAGAAAAACCCTCCAGCCAAATAATCTATTCAGAAGTCCTCTGACACAGAGATGATATCACCGATGAGCATTTGCAAAATAGTAGGACTTAATAAGCTAAGCTTCCACTCTACTACATTCAATTCGTTCGGAATAAAATAAAGCTAGATGACAACCCTATCATTCTAGAATATGCTGCAGTAGACTAGTTACATACAGAGAGAAGGAAACTTTTGTTTATTAAAATTAAAACAAAGACACAAAAGAACATTAAATCGAATCAGCAAATGGAGGGGCTTTATAACAGCCCTAAGCCCTCTACTGCAAAGAAAGAAAAAGACACTGTTGTCTCATCATCCTCATTGTACTCGTTTACTGCAGGAAAAATACAAATTTTTTTGTTATTCTTTCAGAGTTCACAACTTGTAAATATTTTTTTGCATGTTAATACGGTCTCGTAGTTACTTGTCCTTTAAGAAAACAATTTTTATTTTTCTCGATTTATTTTTAGAAAATAAAATCTTTTTTAAAAGCTAAAAATATATGCATTTATTACCACACCATCATTGTTGCAGTCACTACTGTTGCTTCAACATTTTCTAAGAGTCCTTTTGTCCTATGTTTTCTTCTTATTTTCCTTGCTATTGTTCTACTATGTACAACCCACCCGCAATTGCAATCACATGGACTTTGTATTGGCTTTCTTCGTTCTTTTCTCTCACACAGCCTCCCATTCATTTGCAACACTGTTACAAACAAAATTATTACAAGGCAAGGACGTCATTTGTGTGGCGCCTTTTTCTCACAAAGCAAAAGCAACAGGCTTTTAGCAGGCGAAAGAAATGGAGAAAAATAGAACAAAAATGGAGAAAGAAGTCTACTACGTTTATTCAACCAAGCAGACACGAATACAATTTTTTTCTTACACCCACATAGTACTACACCATCATCATCATCATGAAGTTTTCCCATCTCATCGCATCGCATCTCATCCATTTATGCAGTCAACCATATCCATTCATCCAGCTGCTATTATTTCCTTTCATTGATTCTGTGGTTTTCTTTTCTTTTCTTTTTTTTCTGTTACACAATTGATAATTTACTCTCTCTCCCTCTCTCTTCTCTCTCTCGCTCTTCTTTCTTTTTGGTAATCGTGTCATACACACACATACACCCACACATTATATTACGCCGCAACAACATATGCGCACTTTCATATCCTTTTGGAGGAGCCAAATCATATTTCGATTTGTCTTGCCATATGGACGATTAATACGTTTGGCGTCATTCGGATTTGGATTTCAGTCTGTTCTCTTGTTCTTGTTCTTCTTAATGCTGTTTTTTCAATAATTTAATCATAAAGGGGATAATTTAAGTGTAAGAGAGCTGGAGAGAGTAAGAGAGTGCCTTAAACATAGCTATTAAAATTGTTGCATAATGGAGGAGCATAATTTTCTAAGGCATTCAACCATAAATTACGTCGTAAAAGACGTATTTTTTTAAGAAAAAGTATCAAAACAAAATTTACATAATGTGTACCATTAAAAGTACGAAATATGGTACCATTTAAGATCCTTATACAGGAGTTTATGTGTACTATATATGGTAGCATGGCAGAAGGAATACTTTTTTAAGGAGTCCTTAAAGCATGTGAAATAATTTTGATTAGGAAAAAGTACCAAAACAAAAGTTTACATATTTTGTACCATAAAAAGTAGGAAATATGGTACCATTTAACGTCCTTCTATAGACGGTTATGTAAATTAGCGTGGCATCAAAAGTATTTTTTTAAGCAGTTGTTAAAGCATGTAAAATAACTTTGATTAAGAAAAAGTACCAAAACAAAAATTGTTATCATAATATGTACGAAATATGGTACGGTTTAAGATGCTTTTGAAGAAGCTTATTTAGATTTAAAGTAACACGATAGAAAAAGTACTTTGTTAAGTAGCATTATAAAATAACTTTGTTTAACAAAAGGTACCAAACTTTTTACCAATAAATGTACAAAATATGGTACTTCCATTTTATTGCAGTTTATAAAGTATTCATATACTTTAGACAGCATAGCAAAAAAAAAAAGTACCATTTGAAGTATTATTTGCCATAAAATAGTTAAAAAAGTACCGAAACAAAATTTTTATAATTTTTACCATAAAAAGTACGAGTTGTAGTACTAATAATACTATTTAAGATCCTTGTACATAGAAACGAATGTAATTTAAAAAGTACCATTACAGAAAAAGTACTTTGTTAAGTAACAGCTCAAAGCAAATTACGTACCGTAAAATAACTTTTTTTTTTAACAAAAAGTACAAAACTTTTTACCATTAAATGTACAAAATATGGTACTTTTTTAGTCCCTTTTTATTGTAGTTTATAATGTATTCAAATACATACATTAGACCGCTCGGCAAAAAAGTATCATTTGAAGCAAGGCGAATTCATGTAACCGGTGGGATTATCTAAACAGCTGATACTTCTACGATTGTCAAAATTTGAGTGTGTTTGTTGTGCGTGTGTGTTTTGTTGTTAATTTTTTTTTCTTTTCCATTTTTTTTCTTTCTATTTTGACAGCCGAAGGAGTGTTTTACAAAAACAAAATGCCTGTTGTTTTTGCATTGTTGTACTTGTTGTAGAGTTGCGGCTACCTTATATGAATTTGCCGTGATTTGAAGTAATATTTTTCGTTAAATTATTCTTTTTTAAAGAAAAAGTATCGAAACAAAATTTTAATAATTTTAACCATAAAAAGTACGAAATATTGTACCATTTAAGGACTTTCTGCAGTGGTTCATATATATATCTTGAAGGTATACGTAGCATCATCACAAAAAAGAATCTTTTAAATACTTTTTGAAAGCCTATTATTTATAGAATAAATGTATTGTACCATGAGTCCTTAGAGGACTAAATTTACAAATTTTCGTCATTTAGGTTTATTTTGCTGCTTTAATTTCGCTTCAATTTTTTTTCTAGACAACAAAGTTATTTTCATACATGGACAGGCTATAACCTTCTATGACTGTCTTGAAAACTCTTTCTTGAAGTCCATTGATACAATGAAGCCAAAATCGCTAATATTTTGTAGTGTCTTGTCAAAAATACGTACCGAAAATTTATGGAAACAAAAAATATCATCAAACAGTCACTTCTTCCAGATGTAATGGCTTATCCATCATCAGTTTAGGGTTCTCAGAGTCCCATATCCACCAAATAAGAAATTAACTTCATCGCTGAGGATAATTTTGTTTGCAAAATTAGCTTGTGAAGCCGGTTGATCTAGCATTCATCCAGCTGGCTTTAGTTTTTGCGTGAGTTCGATAGAGGTACAATCCACATGCAAAATACGTTATAAAGAGCCCTAAAATAGGCACTATTGCAGAGATTGTTGTAGACCTGATAAGTCCAGATTATTCGCTACACTTTCACTAACAGGTACAATATTTTCGGCGCTATGATGCACAAGCCTGAGGAGCAGTGTAATGCTTCTAGTCCCAGCTTAATATCATGTAAAGGGACCCAAGCAAGTAGAAAAAATAACATAGCTAGACAATATAACCTGGACTGATCCTAAATACGAATAAGGCCGAGGTAGGTTTACATATTGTTATTATCTACCTTACCTTGAAGTGTCTTCACTAAGTGTCTTGGCTAAAATGGTTTTTCAAATATTACAACACAATTGAAAAATTATTTTTAAAGTTAAATATACAGTTTTATACCATGGGTATGTGCGTGTATGTATGTGTGTATAACAGCTTAAGCATATAAAATCCTTACAAAAGAATTACAGAGGATTGTGGCAATAACGATAACGACGCCATTTACACGGCAGGATATTAATTGATGCGAATGTAGTGTGGCGTCGTCATTTACTCATACACACACACACAGTGTTATGATACTGTTGTCTGCCATGCTGGTTAAATTCTCTTTTAATTATGGTTGGAATTATTATTGTTGTTGTTTGCTGTTTTAGTATGTATTTAAATGAGTTCAATATTAAAATCAATGGATAGATGAATGAATGGATGAATGGATGTATCATCATTATTAAATGAAGTGGGTAATGGTATATAGTGGGTGGTTGGCAAACGAATGACAAAACTGTAGAATACTATTGCGTACGTGGGCTGATAACTTGATTAAACGTGATTATTACAAAATATTTATGTTTCCTTCCTGACTTTTTTTTTTTTTTTTGCAAACAAACAAACTACTACCTCTAGTCGTTTTGCGTTATCTTGATACGTTTTTTTCGAATTTTTTTTGAAGTTTTGCAACCTTTCATAAAATATATTGAAAATAATTGCGAAAATATGGCAAAAGGAAACGCAGAAAAAATCAGAAAAAAGCCCACATAAATCATGGATTATGGCAAATTGAATTGGCTGAAAAAAAACTTAAATGAAATTCAATAATTTTTTTTCTTTCCTTTTTTTTCATGATTTCCACACACATACACTTAGTTTTCCGTTTTATTTTTTCATTTCTTTCTATTGCACTTAATTACTTTATTTTATTTTTACAATTTATGTATGAAAGCTTATACATACGTGTGCCTGATACGATAGACAGACAGACATAACAGATAATTCTTTGCCTAGTTTAAAGAAAAACCTTACAAATCGTTTGCAAAAAAAAAAAAACGAAAAATAATTCGACAAAAATAAACTATTCAAACAGAAATATTTATTAACTTTCAATTTTTGCCATTCATACGCTGTAACTGTAGTTTCTGTTGCCGTTGCAGTTACCGTTAACGCTGGTATAATAACGTTTGCCGTTGCAGCAGTTAGTTTAACGTTCTGTTCTGTCGCCAAGTCGAGTTCAGTTTTAGTTTTTCCACTACATTATCAAATTGGTTCATGGCAATTCATTGTAAAAGACACACAGAACCTGTATGTTCTCTTGTTTTCAATATTTTTTTGTTTGTTTTTGCGAAAAACGTCGTCTAAAATTTGTCGAAAAAAAAAAATAGTTTTTTTTGCTTGCACTGTACCACCACCATTACCAGTAAAAGTTTTATGTGGTATTTTAATTCTTGTCTAAATGCGTGCCGTTATTATAAAGATTTTTAAAAAAATTAAAAAAAAAAATTTTAAAAAATTAAAAAAAAATTTAAAAAAAAAATTAAAAAAAAAATTTATTTTTTAAAAATGATTGGAAATCAATTTAACAACAGGGAAGACTTATCCGAAATATCTTCAATAAATATCATTTATTTATGCAGACGAACATGCATTCGCAGACATACTTTTTAAATTAAAAAAATATACAGTGTAGTAAGAAATTATAGCAACACACTAAATCTGTCTTCAAATGTGTACATAAAACAAAGTACATACATATGTAACATTTCACTATGAGGGTTAAAATCCGTGCTATATAATGAATGCATATTAAAGTTCCCAGCTAACCTCTCTTAGCTTCTACCGGCTCATCACCAAACATGTGTCTGGTCTGGCATTATTATGATGAAGCACAACATGGCCTATGTTGCCCAGTTCCGGTGGTTTTAATTGAATTGTTTTTTCCTATCCACATAGCATTACCTCTCTCGATGTTAATTCTGACTTTTCTATTATCGCCTTTGAGTAACATTATGGCGTTTGGTTGGTTACCAAGAAAGTTATGGGAGAGAGCACGAGATGCTGCCCTTTATGAACGGTCGTAGTCGCTGGTCTGGTAGGCAGACGTGATTCAAGCCCCTACCGCCTCATCAAACATGTGTCTGGTCTGGCGTAATTATGATGAAACTCAACACGGTCCCTGTTGCTCAATTCCAGTGGTTTTAATTGAATTGTTTTTTGCATACGCCTGGCATTACCTCTCTCGATGTTAATCTTGGCTTTTCCACCGTTGCCTTTGACAAACTCTAAGGAGTTTGGTTGCTTACCTAGAAGGAAGAGTATGGAACAATATGAAATGCTGCCCTGTATGAACGGCTGTGGTCTAGTAGGCAGTGTGGTTTAAACCCCTGCCGGCTCATTAAACATGTGTCTGGTCTGGCGTTGTTATGATGAAACAGAGCACAGTCTCTGTTGCACAATTCCGATGGTTTTAATTGAATTGGTTTTTCCTCACGCCTAGCATTACCTTTCTCGGTGTTAATCTTGGCTTTTATATCATCACCTTTGACAAACTCTCTGGTTTTGGGAACAGTAAAAGATGCTTCTCTGTATGAACAGCAGTAGTCGCCGTAAGTGCATTGGCTTATTAGAGGTGATTCAAACCCCCCAGCTCAGAAATTTCGAACAAAACAAAAAAAATATATTTCTTTCGGCGACTTCCTCTCAGCGGTCTTCTGGAAAATACTCTGAGAGCAGAAAAAAATGATCAATTAAAAGTGTCTTAAATCCATCGTTCGGGGTCAACATAAAACTGTATTTCCTGGCTCTCATCGATAAAATTTAATCACTCAAGATTAGTGGTGTGAGAAACTTAGGTTGTAATCCTGACTACAGGGTTGTAATGACGAATTCAGTATATAATGCAGAAGAACCCACTGTAACGACTACACAACGTTATAACGGGCACTCATTGATTAAATTTAATCACACAAGATTAGTGGTGTATGCAGCTTAGGTTGTAATCTTGACTAAAGCAGTATAATGACGGATTAAGTAAGTAATATGGAAGAGCCTGGTGTAACGACCAGGCATGTGTTGTGGAATTAGACTTTGATTGGCAATCTTTACAAAGAATTTTTTCTTACAAAGTACAGACAGGACATTAGCCTACTAGCTGTTGGTCGCCAAGCACGTATAATCAATGTGTTCAAACTATCCTGAATATCGACCGCGAGGTCTTGACAGTTGTCATGAACGACGAGACCAGTGTGCAATACTGTGGATAAGCTTGGATAAACCAAATGATCGCCCTTGCGGCCCCTAAACAAAAATTACAATGTTTAACTGCTGTCTGAAAAGAGTGTGGGTCAACACGAGTCGTTAAGCGAAAGCGGCCTCATCGTTTGAATAGCGTTTTACTTTGAATATCGCGACTGTAGCTGAGGAGCTGAGCTCAGGGGTATTGACCAATGGCTTTAAAGTCGTTAGCTTACCTTTGTAAGATGAAGGCAGTATATCAACTGTCAAGTGTAGTTAAGACTGGATAGGATAGGAGAGAGTTGCAGTTTTATGAACACACATAGCAGCATACACATATCCCTAAAAGTCAGTTGGTGACTTGTTAGACTATTGAGAAATGGTGTGACAAATGTCGCATGCCTAAGTCAAGTCAAACATTGGCGACTAAAGTGTAAAAACAACTTAGGAGGACAAGTATTTTCTACTAGGCTGAGGCGTATCGTGACTTACAATTTAAACACAACCGCGAATGATGGAGCCACTTGCAACCTATGGGCCCGTAGAACGAACGAGTGAGAACGAATTTGAAAACAGTTCGGTTGGTGTTGGATAAGATGCAGAGACTGAGACAGGCATTGGTATAAATGAGGCAATGAGGACCACCTTTCATAAAGCACTGCTGGAGGCAAGAGGCTGTATTTAGGTGCTTGTAAGATAACTTAAAAAAGGCATAGGGCTAATAGAGACTATTGTAGAAAGAGAGAGAGAAGCTGTTGCTTTCATTTCTTTGCTCAAAGCTTTAGGCTAACTTTACTCTTGGATATGCTTCCCCTCCTCTTTGTCTACCATTTTGTATTCATATTTGTTGCAATTTTATTATTGTTGTTGTTGTTTTTTGTAATATTACTTCAGTTACTTGGTATCCTAAAATTACATTTTCTTGTGTCTGTATGTTGTAATTTCATATGAACAAGTAAAACTTTGAATCTGAAGACAAAAAAACCAACAAAAACGTTGAGTACAAAAAAAAAACGAGTACTTTTTGTGGCAACTACTTGCTGTAACAAGTTTTTTTTGTAATTTTTTTTTTTTGTTTTTATTAAATTTTGAAATGCCATTCTAAAATTCGTTTTTCTTTTTTGATTTGCATTTAAAGCGAGAATAGATTTCTGAAGCAGTTTTTTTCAGTCTTTTTTTTTTGGTCTTCATGTCTTGTTCAAAATTCTTTTTTTTTATTTTTTTCTAAGACGCGGCTGCCCTTGAAGGTGTTTCGAATTTTGTTGTTGTTACGTTGCAACCTGTCAAAAAGTTGCAAAAAAAAAAAGAACGACAAAAAAACTAAAAACATTTTTGTATATAATAAAACGAATTTTTTTTTATTTTTAAATAAATAATTAGAAACGAAAAAAAAATAAAAAACGGGTAGAGAGTCTTAAAATATGCATAAAGTGTATTACTTAATATGGTACACAGTGACAGATCAAATGGTTCAACTGAAAGGAAATACACTGAAGTGAATCTGTGTTAAGTTTCTAGAATTTTCGGAAGGTTTTTTTTTTCAAAGTTTTGATACGTAACATACATACATACGTACATTATTGGTCATTACAAGTCGGGAGTCAGTCAGGATTACAACCTAGCTTCTCACAGCACTTGTGCTGTGTGCGGTACTGTGTACTGATTAAAGTCGAATTCGAACGACAGATTTTTGAGAAACTTTTCATGGCAATTCTATTTCAACTCTCAGAGTTTTTGCCAGAAATCTGTTGAGGAAGGAACATTTTTTCATATTTCCTTTTGTTGAAGATGTCTGAGGTGGGTTTTGAACCGTGGCCTTATGTCTGATAAGCCAACATCCTAGCTACGTAGGAGTAGGAGTTACATCACTACACCTAATGTCGTGAGTTACCTACTTAGGCCTATCTGTTAGCCCTAGCCGAAGACATCCACACTCTCTTATACATACTTTTACTTAACTTCAGCTAATTTGGTTAGGATTGTTAAGAATGGGTTTCCCTGAATTCAAGTACACTTTTGTTTAAGTGCTATGCAGTGATATATTACTAGGCAAACTTTCTGTTACACTTCATTCAGGTCACAATTCCTGTAGAAATCAAGTGAAGAGAGCTTACCTCTTACCTACTTAATTGGTGGTCATGACCCTTTAGTCAGGACTACAACCCAGCTTCTCATACCACCTCTGTTGGGTGTATTAATTTAATTCATGAGTGACATGTGACCTACAATTTAACGGTCAACTCCCAATGATGGATTTGAGAAACTTTATGATATGATACTGACTCATGTTTAATAAGTTACTAGCCTACGGTAACTTCGAGATTGCCTCCGTATGAGAAAATGTTTCGTGAACACACGAGACCGCATAGTAAGTGTTTAATCGAGAATTACGCCCTTTAGTGATTAAGTTTGGGACAGAGCAAGCTAGGGCGGAATAAGTCCCCTCTTCTTCCCCAGGGGCATATCTCCTTTATTTAGTTGGAGACTAGATCATTGATCAATGAGGTAATATTACAGAAAATGAAGGCAAAATATATGTGAATAATACTGAGCAGTCAGCTGACATAGAAGGCTCATATAGAGATTATGGAAAGAGGTGCCAAGCATACAACCATGATGTGCTGAGAGCCTAAGGATGCACAACCTAAGAATTATGCACTGGGAGTGTACAATAAGAAGTCGCCGTGGTCTAGTAGGTAGTGTGTTGGCTTATTAGACGAAAGGTCCGAGTTCGAATCCCAGGTCAGACATCTAAACGAAAATATTTCTTCGGCGACTTCCTCTCAGCAGATTTCTGACAAAAAGTCTGAGAGTAAAAATTGCCATGAAAAGCTTCTCAAAAAATCTGTCGTTCGGAGTCGACTTTAAACTGTAGGTCCCGCCACTCATGTATAAAATTAACGCACACAACATGAGTGGTGTTGAGAAGCTAGGCCGTATTCCTGACTGAAGGGTTGTAATGGCCAATTATGTATGTATGTGTGTACAATAAAGGCCAGACCATTTCGGACCAGACAATTATGAAAACAGCTAATGTGGTGTTAGATAAGATACAGAGGCTGATAGGAGTTGTTATAAATTGGGCATTGATGACCTGTCTTAAAGCGTTTGAAAGCCCATTGCATTAGCACCTAATAAGCATAGCTACGGCTTTAATTGTTGCACGAATTGGCCTGTATGTGCATGAAGGTGCATATCCAAATCTAAAATACGTCAGAATGAATGAGAACAGTAAGATAGACACAATTGCTGAGAAGGCCGGGGTATTGAAAAATTCAGATTACCCGCCGTATATACATATATTGTGATGATTCTCATAGGCTTTGACCACTTTTGTAACACTTCCAGTCGCTTTATAATCTTGTCAATTCTTTGTACAGCAAGAGGATTATGATGGGCCCTAATCGCTCCGTAGTGCTTCAAAAGTAGTCAAGTTTTAGTCATCACTTTTGTTGGGAACTTCAACGAGTTTTACGTGTTCTTCGATGGCTAAACCGTACATGTGGGGATCAAAAATTGTAAATCGTTCCCCAAACATAAGACATTTCAGATAAACAGCCTTCAGGTGGCAGCCTTGCCAGATCGGCAGGCCACTAAATGAATTAAACGTCGCTTAGCTTTGATGTCTTCTTTTTTTTCGCTGTAGCAAATGGTTTTAGAAAAATTTTAATTTTTTATCTTATTTTTTAAACGCCATGCTTTTAGTGTCCATTTTACCAATAAAAAACATAATTACAACAACAGCAACAACAACAATATTTAATTCATTGGAATCCGTAAGCAATTAAGTTTCAAATAAATTTTCCATGACAGTTTTAATTACGCAGAAATCAAATCAAATTACACGAACACAAATGATTTTAAGAAAAATTAACAACTTTTTATAGAAAAAAAAAAATTAAAAAAATTATTAAAATTACACACAATAATTAAAGTTTAAAAGCTGTAAAGCAAATGCTGCAGTAAAAATGACTGGCTAACTCTGATCACTGGTGTCCACTGAGTTACTGACTGTGTCTGATTTTTTTAACCTTTAAAACAGATTAACCCTGCCAATGACCACCATAACATTGGTCATTATCTCGACCTCAGCATAATCTCTGTCTCTCAGGTCTGTCTGTCCGAATGATGGAGTGCTTTTAAGATCGAGAATTTGTGTGATTTTTTTTATTTCTTTCAATTTTTCATGCGAAAGAATTGAAACAAATTGAAGAGAAGATAAATTGATTTGACATTTTATTCGCTTTTAATTTATAAGAATAATTATTTAAGATTTTCATTGTTTGTTGTTGTTGTATTTGTTGCATATTTTTTTTAATTTAAAATTTAAAAAAAAATTAGCTCCACAGATAACACGCTTTGTGGCTTCTCCATCCGTGGAAAGAAGGTTTTGAAACCTTCAAGAGGGCCACTGAATGCGTGAAAGGTATCTCCTCCGAAAACCCTGGCTTCTGTTCTCTAAATGACTGAGAACTTTACAAAAAGGATCCCCGCAAAAACGAACTCTCAAGATAAATTGAAACTACTTTGGATTCTGGGGACAATAAAGTTTTCGTGAACATGAATTGATTGGCTATTGCGTTCGAAATGGATCAGATCCAGGGATTTATACATTGGTAATGCGTGGAACAGACATGTGCTAGAGTAATGCAACCCAGTGAGCTATTGTACAGCTTCTATGGTCTCTCTATAATATCTTCTCCTGTTGTATTGCAAACTTCAGGCAGGATTCTGTTCGGCAACTTAAAGTATAACTTCCAGTACTTGACAGGCATCCAGACGCAATTGAGACGCATTACAGATGTTCTGGCGTTTTATTATCCTCATCACAGAGTCTCATTATTTTACTTGTAGGTTTTCCCTGAATTTTCGTAGGCGTTCGAGCAAGGGTTGTTCGTTGACACATTAAGTGGCGGACTGTTTTTTGCTCCTTCGAGTCGCGACTGCTGTCCATTAAGCACACAGTCACAGGTTAGAAAGCCCTCTAGCCAGCTCCAACAACTGCTAAAGGGTAGGGTGCATGACTCATATTTTTCCTTATTGTAATTACCCCTTGAAAAAGGTTAGATTTTTCAATTTCAATCTCTCTTTCTCCATTTCCCTTTTGCGAGTATATTTACTCCACAGAAATGTTCAGGCTTATTCATAGACGGTCTTCTCCTGTGGACCAGCAGACTTATTTCTCCTGCAAACCGATAGCACTTGCATTTCCTGTCTTCGAGTGGGTTCTAGAATGATAGGGTTGCCACCTTTAACCAAGAACTAAGACTCATATGAACTTATGTTGCTAATAAGTTGTTGGCGTAAATATTTTGTTGATTAAGTTCTATACTTTCTTTTGTACTTCCGGTCTTCTAGCAGGTTCTAGAATGATGGGGTTGCCATCTAAAGGCAAGAACCAAAACTCTCTGGGAATTTATGTTGGACATAGAGACGTAAAACTTTTCCTAATTAAGTTCTGCACTTTCTTTTGTACTTCCGGTCTTCTAGCAGGTTCTAGAATGATGGGGTTGCCATCTAAAGGCAAGAACCAGTACTCTCTAGGAATTTGTGTTGGACATAGAATCGTAAAACTTTTGCTAATTAAGTTCTACACTTTCTTTTGTACTTTCTTGACTGCCGAGCAGGTTCTAGAATGATAGGGTTACCATCTAAAGGCAAGAACCAGTACCCTCTGGGAATTTGTGTTGGACATAGAGGCGTAAAACTTTTGCTGATTAATTTCTACACTTTTTTTAGAGGTGGTGTTGTCTTATCTTTCTGCGATATTCACTGCTGATGTTATCGTCTCTTATTGGGCAGGGTCAAAGTGCTACCATGATGGATTACTTGAAGCGATTACGCCCCAAATATTAAATAATCAAGCTTTTTTATTTATTATTCAGTGAGCTACCTTGACGTCTAAATAGTAGTTTTTGTAAAAGTACTTTTTTTATTACATCAAAAAAGTCTTTGTAAACCCTGCAAAAAAGCCCAAAGCTTTTTCTTCTTTTTCTACTTCTTCTCTGTCTTGCCTGTTTTCCTTATAAATTTTCAAAAAAAAATTTTATTTTCTAATCAAAATTTTTTGTGAATTTTAACGAAAAAAAAAGAAAAACAAAAAATGATTTTTCGAACATTATTTAACCTGCACTGTCGAAAACCGAAAGCAGCACCACCACCCCCCAAACCCGCTGCTAACTGTGAGCCGTGTATTAAGCCCGCTCCAAAAAGGAAAAGATCCAATTCATCGAATCCGTTCTTTATTTTTATGAATGAATTTCGTGAAGATCTCAGGGAAAAGGGAGTAGTACCCCAGCCATCAATTACTGAAGCGGCTACAATGGCTGGCGTACGTTGGCGTCAGATGTCGAATCACGAGAAGTTAACCTATTACGTGTGGGCACGTAAAAATAAAGAGCGCAAGAATTTTTTAAAACTTAAGGAGGAGCAGTTGAAGAGAAACGTAGATGAGAGGTTTAAGAAAATCAAAATTCAAGTTCCTGCTTCGGAAATACCACGCCGGAAGAAAAACTGTAGAGGGGTGCAAACAAGAACTGCACCAAATTTTATGTTTACGTACATTAAGTAGAGACTGTTTTTGGAGTTGGATGTTTGGATGTATGCTTGTATTTTTTTCTTGTGGCTTAAATGTGTGTTGAAATTTTTTTTAATAAAAACTAATCATAGCTTGTAGATCTTAGGAAAGGCTTGTTGGTGGTTATCATTATGGATTAAAGAGGAGCATCAAGAGCTGTTTTAGTTCTTTAACAAAGTTGTTCAACTTTAGTTCGGTAGTTATTGTCACTTTTCCAAGCTAAAGCCTAATTTAGTGGGTTCAAGAACCGTGTTAGCAGAAGTCAGTCATGGAAATTGCTTAATACGGTGGTACTCATTCAATATTTCCTGTAGGAAACCCTCATTCAATATTTCCTGTAAGGAAACCCTCATTCAATACTTCCTTTTTAGTTCAACCGAGAAACTTTTTCCGCTGAGAACTAATTTTAGTTGGTTCAGGAACCATATTAGTTCAGTCTCATGGCAATGGGTTAATACGGTGGCTGTTATTCAATACTTCCTCTAAGGAAACCCTCATTCAATATTTCCTTTGTATTTCAACCGAGAAACTTTTCCTGAATGAAAACTATTCTAGTTTGTTCAAGAATCATGTTAGCAGAAATCAGTCATTACAGTCGGTTAATACGGTGATTCCCAATCAATATTTTCTCTAAGTAAACCCTCATTCAATACTTATTTCCTTTTAGTGCAACGGAGAAACTTTTCCGGGCCGGAACCTATTTTAGTTGGTTCAAGAACCATGTTAGCAAAAGTCAGTCTAGAGAATCGGTTAAAACGGTCGCCCACATTTAATGTTTCCTCAATGTCTCCTCCACTTTCCACTCGACAATACTAACATTTAACTTGTGGTTATTGTAGTTGTTGTGTCTAGGTTAAGTCAGATGGCAACCATACCATTCTGGAAGTTGCCACAGTACGGTCAGAGTCATCTGGTTAGCTGGACATACTTGATTAATGACACTGCAACAGGGCATATAGGATATTTTGTGATAAACTTGTGTTTCTAAAATGTAACCGCAATGTGTTCTAAGTCAACAAATGCATGACCAAATCGGATTTAGTCAAGGATAGCTTCTACCGGCCTCTTCGTAACCTTATATTTGGGACTCAACGTTGACATTTCCTATGTACGAACCTTCTGATTTTGTCTAGTTCAACGTGATAACTGTGATTGAACGTAGTCAAGGATAACTTCTAATGACTCCTTTTTTTCTTGTCGACAATATTGATACGTTAAACGTGCATTTGGACTCTACGTTCACATTTCCCGTGTACGAAGTTTATGATCTATTCTAGCTCAACACAGGTTTGTTGCTTCACTAACTGTGATTGAACTTAGTTAAGCATAGCTTCTAATGCATCCTATGTTTTCTTGGCAATAATATTGATATGTTAAACGTGCATTTGGGACTCTACATTCACATTTCCTGTGTACGAACCTTATGATCAGTTCTAGCTCAACACAGGTTTGTTGCTTCGCTAACGATCACTGAACTTAGCTCAATCAACTGGTGGCTATTGAACCGGTATTATAATCTGATTTATAAATACAAAAAAAAACAATGACTGTCATCTTTATTTGTCAATTTTTTGTTGTTGTTGTTGTATTTTTTTTTTTTTTTAATTTTAATTCCATTGAAATATTATTCTCCCACACCACACCTCGCATTTAACGTTTTTTCTAGCCGGTCTGCTTGTGTTCATTAATCTTTATTAAGAACGATTCTGATTGAATATTATTTTTCGATTAATTTAAATTATCTTTTGCTTTGGTTGATTGGCTGACTTGGCTGGTGATCTTAGGTTGGAAACTAACATTTAAAAAATTTTAAATTTTTAAATTCTAATCTTTCTTCAAAACGGCATAAAAAATATCAATTTTTTATGTTCTGTTCTGTTTAAATCACTGAGGAATTAAATTATACATATGTATGTATGTATGTATTCTTAAAATCACTGCAGCTTACATACATACATATGTACATATGTTTCATTTCATTTGATTACTTTGTATTCTTTATTAATTTATTTATAATTTTAATTAGTTTTTTGTTTTTTGACATCACAATCCAATTAATTTAAATAAATTTGAAATTTATTTCTTTCATGCGGCGATTTTTAGAAGATTATCGTGGCTTAAAATAGATTTTATTCTCCCTCTTGGTTTTCTAATTTTAAATTTTAGAATTTTTTATTTGAAAATCAATCTGAAAATAAAGCAATTTAAAATTAATTTAAGTGTTTAACGAAAGATTTGTGAAGACTTCTCCTAAGAGAAGTTTAAGTTGAGAGAAAGATTATTCATTATTGGTGGTCTTAAGAAGGCTAGAAATTGTTCGTAGGTAAAAACTATTATACTTACTAGGGCCGATCCACACCTAGTCCATCTGATGTATACAGTACCGTGCAAAATTATAGCAGTGAAGAGTTTTAAGTCAGACATTGCCTATTATTATAAAAATTATTAAAGAATTGTTTTAAACTATTTTGTAAATTCATTATTTAGTATGTTGTGTATTCATTGAGGATACAATTTTTTTTGCCCAACATTTTTACAAAATGTGAAAATAGAAAATTTAAAACTTATAGAAACATTTGATTGCAAAAAAATAGCAGTGTTTTTAAAATTTCAAACATTTTGGGTAAAGAAATAAAAACTATTGTTTAAAATTAATATTTATTGGAATATTCTCTATTCTTAATTACTGCATTACATCGACGACCCATGGAGTTAACCAGTTTTTGGCATCTTTCTACCGGAATAGACCCGCCACAATGATTCCACCACATTCCATAACTCCTGCTCATTTTTCGGTTTTGCTGTAAAAACTGCTTCCTTGATGTCGGTCCACAAATTTTCAACCGGATTAAGATCCGCTGACTGAGCAGGTCAATCCATAACATCAATGCCATTGTTAGTAAACTACGATTTAGCTGCTCTGCTTGTGTGTTTCGGGTCATTATCATTTTGGAAAACCCATTTTAAGGGCATATTCTAATCGGCGTATGGTTTCATAACATTTTTAAAAATATGTACGTATAGATGGGCATCCATATTTCCCTTTATCCAAAATAAAGGACCAGTGCCGTAATAGGAAAAACAACCCTATACATTTATTTTCGCACCTCCATGTTTTACAGTAGTTAAAACATTGCGTGGTTCAAATGCTGTATTAGGCTTACGTCTAACGTACTCACGGCGACCTTTTGAGCCAAACAGAACAACCTTAGTCTCATCAGACCATAAAATATTACGCCATTTAGATAGAGGCCAATCACGATGCTCTCGGGCAAATTTTAATCTTTTTACAACACGTCGTTTTTTCAAAAGCGGGACTTTGCGGGGAGTTCTTGCTGGTAGATTATTATTAAGTAGAACCATTCCTATCGAACACGGGTGAACATCAAGATTTAGATTTTGTTTCAACTCTGTGGCTGAAGTTTTGGGCTCATCTCTTACAGTTCGCAAGAATTTTTTAACTTCAAATTGGCTAATTTTGCTCTTTCTTCCCCGTGTTTCTGCTTTGTATGACAATTTTTTGGCATTGGATATCATTTTAGCTGAGCAACCAACAAGATCTTGAATAAATTTTTAAGTTTTCCGAAACCGAAAAACGAGCAGGAGTTATGGAATGTGGTGGAATCATTGTGGCGGGCTATTCCGGTAGAAAGATGCCAAAAACTGGTTAACTCCATGGGTCGTCGATGTAATGCAGTAATTAAGAATAGAGAATATTCCAATAAATATTAATTTTAAACAATAGTTTTTATTTTTTTACCCAAAATGTTTGAAATTTTAAAAACACTGCTATTTTTTTGCAATCAAATTTTTCTATAAGTTTTAAATTTTCTATTTTCACATTTTGTAAAAATGTTGTCCAAAAAAAATGGTATCCTCAATGAATACACAACATACTAAATAATGAATTTACAAAATAGTTTAAAGCAATTCTTTAATAATTTTTATAATAATAGGCAATGTCTGACTTAAAACTCTTCACTGCTATTATTTTGCACGGTACTGTACATAGTTTTTAAGCAATTAAATTGAAAGGCTTGACTTTAAAATGTGTATTTCATGTCTTCCGGCCGTTTCATTTCAACTAGTATTAAGGCAGAGATAGATTCATTTATGGAGAGCACTGTACCTCTTACTACAACTATAAAGTGTAAAGCGTCAGAGTATAATCGCGGCCTTACAAGCTGCAAAGTGTAGTGGTGCATAGTGATCAATCACTTTATGTGTCCATGCTGGAAAATGCAAAAAAAAAATCTACAAAATAGGATTGCACGATCGGCTGGCAAAGGAACCTGAGCTAAGTTGAGGTTAGAGAACGTAAGGCTAGTATATAAGAGTACATATATTATACACTTGAACGTCTTGAAGGCCATTGTGTTCGTCCAAGAAAAACTAACAATTCGAAAAAGTAAGAAAGACAGGAGGAGTAGACATCCCTTGGCCAATGTAATCCCTCAATAAACCTCAGCAGAGTCTGAATATCTTCTCATGAAAGAGGCATCGAACCTTGAAAGAATCCCTTTTGCATTGTAATCTGTACTTACTTAACTTAATTGATCAATACAACACTTTATTCAGGATTAAAACCAAGATTCTCGCAGTACCCATGTTGTGTGTTAATGTTATGCATGAAAGGCTAGGGACCTACAGTTTAAAGTTGACTCTGTACGACAGATTTTTGAGAAACTTTCCATGCCAATTTTTATTTACTCTCAGATTTTTTGCCAGAAGACTCCAGAGAGGAAGACGCAACAAAAAAAATTTGTTCTTTCTTCGTTATACCTCGAGATGCCTGAGCTGAGGTCTGGGGTTTGAACCATGGGTTTGCGTCTAATAAGCCAATGCACTACTTACTAGACTATGGTAATCAATATTTTGTAACTAAAATAATGACAACAACAGAGGAAATGCTTTATCGTCTCCATAGTCTCCTTATCTCCAAATAGTCTCCCAAGATTCCCTTAAATTCCTAAGTCGCCAGAGACCTGAGACCTAAAAACCCCTTAAGGAAACCAGGTTGCCAGTAACTAATCTCTTGCCCGCATCTATAACTTACTTACTTACTTAATTGGCCATTAACAACCCGATTAACAGATTTCGGCCTGCCGCAATACATCTTTCCAGGCGTCTACGCCATTTAGTCACACCAATCGATGAGATGGCTTCCTCGATTTGGTCCTTCAAACACATACAAGGACGTCCTCTTCCGCAGATCCCCGCATTAAATACCCATGTCTCCGGAGCATCCTCCTCTATTCTAACGACATGGTCGAGCCAGCGTAGCCGCTGGATATTAATACGCTGCACAACGTCTATGTCGTTGAGGAGCTCACGTTTGGATCGGATGCGGGAATCATCGCCAACTCGCACTGGACCTAAGATATAACGCAGGACTTTTCTCTCGATTACTCTCAAGGCGGCTGCATCAGTGCCCGCATCTATAACTTGAAGACCTAATCTAGCAATCGTTCTGATTCTGTAGTTGTACCTTTGCTGCATAGCATAAACTGCTTAGTGCATAGCTTTACTGTACTTAGTGAGTGTCTTACTGCTGTTGTTTGTGGCCTTCGTTTTAAAGAATTCTGAGTTTTAATCTTCATGACTGCTTTTTATGCTAATTTGAGTTCTCCATTCACGACTTATGAATTCTTCTTGGAAACCACATTATTTCGTAACATTTTGTCAAAGGTTATGCTGACAAATAGTGAGAGGCAAGGGATTGACTTAGATTTAGATACGTACGTTTATCTTAAGATCGTATTTAAAATCTGCCTTTATTTTATCTTATCTAGTTTTAATTGCATCATCAAGTAGTTATGTGGCATTAAACCGATGTTCTAAGCCATGGTCTTAATGATCTGTAATTATAGGGTTGCCAACTTTCTAGAAAATATGTATTTTTTCTAATCTTTTACAGGAAGTGATGCTGTCTATCCATGTTGGTGTTAATCTCCCTTAAGGCTTAGGGAATTCTGCTAGGTTTATTTGTAAGGGAAAGGAATCTGCATATCTATCATATTTTTTTTTTTTTTTTGAATAATTGTCACTCACTGTATTCAAATTTGGTATACGCTCCTCTAGTATCAGTTAATGGCCAGCTGCTATATTTGTAGAATAAATTCTTTAAAGGCTCTGCTTTAAGCTTAAACATTGCTAGGCTTTTAGATAACAAAGAAAAGAAGAGAAAAAAACAAAGAATTTAAAATTATAAAATCAACCACCACGATCGCCACCACCACCACCATCACCACAACGACAACAACAGTACACCGCAAATTTAATTCTTTTACATTTTTTTTTTATTTTTTTTTTGTTTAACGAACTCATAAACAACTTGTTGGTTTAAATTCTGTTGTTTTTTGTTTTTTTTCTTTTCAAACTTTAATTGTTATTGTTGTTGTTATTATTTTTTGCAAAAAAAAAAAATTAAAACAAAATTATTTTTTTGTTGTTTTTTTTTTTTGTTAAACATTAACAAATAATACAAGAACAACAACAAATAACAGCAACCACCACCAACAATATTAAATAATAAGAGTAACAAACAAAACGAAAAGACCTTGCTTTCGATTTTCAATCTTTTGTACATACACACATACGCACACACACACACATTCAGTTCAATTTGCCACAAAAGTCGTCAAAAAAAACAGAAAAAGACGATAAAAAAACGTTTAAAAACTAAATATCGCAGTTAAAAAAACAACAAAAAAAATAAAAAAATCCGATAAACCGATACAAGAATAACGTTTAAAATGCCAACGAAAAAACAACAACAAAAAAATTAACGAAAATATCAACGGTTTATTTATAACAAAACAACAACAACAACACACCAACAATAATACTCGTAATAATAAGATTATTTCATACCTTTTTGAATAAGTTTTTGTTGTTGTTGTTGTTTTTTTTTCTTGGTTTCTTTCAAAAATTGTTAACGTTATGCATGCCATACCATGCCAATAAAAGGGTAATTTTCGTTTCTTTGGTTTTTGGTACTTATTGCTTTGGAATCCATGGTACTTAATTTGTTTTTTTAAGGTCTTTGTAAACATTTACATTCCATTGTAAATCATTATTTTATTACCATTCATTACAATTTTACATCCAAAAATTGTTTGTTTGTTTTCTACGTCACAGAAATTTGCTGTGAAAAACAGTTGCATTGTAACAAGTACCATTTATACGCTTAAAAAATGTACGGGTAGCGGTCCCTTGTGATACCACATCAAGCTTCAAAACTAACAGACAAGTTCTGATTAGCAAACTAACTTTGTTAATTGGTCAGGATTACAACCCTTTAGTCAGGATTACAACCTTGTTGCCTACACTATCCATGTAGCTGGTGCACCACCGCTAGACATACTTGGCCCTCGAATTACTCGAACCTGATCGTAACGTCATTTCGATCACAGTCGAGGCCCTGCTTACAGGTCATTGCGTTATGGGAAGTAATGCGTAAAGAATGCAGCTCCCATCTAACGACTTCTGCTGTTTGGGTGCATATTCATTGAGGAAGAGGAGAACTGTTTTGAACTTTTTTTGTCAACGCCCCCCCATCTCTTGCGAGGTGCAGGTATAGGTTGTTTAGACAATCCAATCCTTGGCAGCTTGACGGAGGGAGCTATAATCGTGCTTTTAATGTGGAGCCCTTGATCTGTGATCAACTTCTTCTCTAGTCTGATGGAAGTCGATCAGGTCAGGGACTGCGTTTATCTGTGACGTTAAAACCGCTTTCTATATGCGTGCTCAAGTAAGTTTTTTGGTATCAAAACTACCACTCCAACCTACCCATGTGAAGTGGGGGGACCTACTGCAGTTTAAAGTCGACTTCGAACGGCAGGTTCTTAAGAAACTCTTCATGGCAATTCTTTTTTATTTCATCTGTCAGAGTTTTTGCCAGAAGACTGACTGCTAAGAGGAGGAAGTCAGCAAAGAACTGTTTGTTTTCATATTTCATTCTGTTCGAGATGTTTGAGCTGGGGTTTGAACCGTGACTTCATGTCTAATAAGCCAACACACTAGCCTAACTACGGGATTACGGCGACTACAAAAGGAAAGGAATAGTTTTTCTTATTTTGTTTCGTTTGTTTTATATTTCTGAGATATCTGAGCTGGGATTTGAACCACGGGCTCTCGTCTTATTAGCCAACACACTACCTACTTAGACTACGAAGAATTCTGATTAAATAGTATTAGCAATTAGGATCAGGGCTTAGCTTTAACGCATGATTGCTTTAGAATCAAGCTGAATATCGGTGTAAAAGTTTAATGAAATCCAAATTTCTAGTAATGACAGCGCTTCGTTAGACTACGCGGCACAAGGTAAGGCAAATGAGAAAAGTTTACGTCTAGCTAAAGATGAAGATTTGCTACCTCTACGGAAGTCATTTGTGGAGCTAGGTGGAGTTTCTACGCAAGCGTAGCCAATACACAATATCCTATAAAAGTAGATAAAGTCTCTGTGAGTCCCTAGCATTCAATTTAAGTGGTTGATTGGCACACTTCCTATCCTTCAGAGGCCATATTGATTCGTATTCCTTTGCCTAATAGACAGTCTAACAGACTTAAGAGGAATACCCGTATTCAGCTGTGGGTTGATATTCGATAGGAGTGTGCTCCTACAGCTACACATTTGCCAGGTTATTGCTGTCAACAGGAATACATATTAGACTGACATAAAATTGCCACAAAAGGCGATGAAGTTAGGCACCTGAAGGATATAAGCAAAAAGGCGCAGCAAATCATTCTAAATCTGGATAAAGCCCCCACGAAATGTCTGCTTAAACTTGAAAGAATCACGTTTTCATGGTTATTAAAGTGCTTAGGCACTTTGTAAATGGCTGCTGCAGAAGCTGTAGACACGAGAAAGAAAAGGAAACTGCTCTTAACCTAATGCTAATGGCTAATTAAGTACGAAAAACGGACTCACTTAAGCGTCACCACAAAATATTCTTGAAAACATTTGGGCAATTCACACAACTTTGTATGCTGTATGTTGTGTTGACTACATTTGTTTGTTTGTGAACGCTCAATGCTATGCCGTATTGTGTATTTCGTGGCATTCAAACAATTTGATAGCCCGAAACCAACACAACATATGAAAACATATACACATTTTTTTCATTCACACAATTTGATAGCACGAAACCAATACAACTTCCAAAAACATAGGAAAAAAATGTGTATGAGTGTATCGGATTTTTATATGAAAATTATCAACAACAATCATACACTGTTGTATGTTCTTCCAACAATACAATGAATACAACGATACAAAGGCTTGTGTGAATTGACCAATTCTTTCAGGCTCATGTCATACGCCGCGCTTCAAAAAAAAACCTAGACACTCTAACACCAGATTAAATGTATGGCAGTGGCTAAATGTCTGTGTCTATTTCGTTTTTCGGCCATAAAAGCGCACACACTTTTACGACAAAAAAACCAACGACAACAAGTATAACCATCAACAGACCAAAAAAATCGAAATTTAATGGTCGTCGTACGTTGTTGTACGTTATTCTTTATGGTCAACGAGATCGAAACAAGTCTGCAATTTGAAAAGTAACAGTAATACAGTGTGAGCACAACAAAATATGGACAACTAAGACTTGAAACCTGTTGAGTATTTGAATTAAAAATTTTGCAATTTCGTAAAAACTTTGCAGTTGACATTCTTTTTCTTGTCTTTTATTTAACGACGGCCCGAAATGAGAGCACTACACTTTATTCTTTTGACGTTTAGGCGTTGCTCGTATTGTTTTTTAACTGGTCTTAAATGACAAGAAAAAAAAACATGACATTTTTTTTCTTGGCTTGGTGTGGTGGTGCTACAAAATAAATTTATTGCCGAATATTTCGAAATGACAGATACACGGACTCACACATACACACACTCAATTATTTTGAAACTCTTTTTGACCTCAACTCCGTTACGCAGACAGACAAACTCCTTTTGATCACAACATTTAACAATTCATGTAACAATCAGTTATTCTGCCACAAAAGGTCTCTAGGGGGGTGCGAAGAGAGGCAAGAATGCGAAATTGCCATAAATTTTGATTTCTAAACAAAGGAATGCGATGATATTATTTGGAAAAACTAATGAGCAATTCTGTTGTACCCCTGCTTTTGTCATAAGTTTGCTTGTTAAAGTGCAATATTTGATCAAATAAGTATGGTTCAGCATTTTTGACTTTCAGCTACTAGGGTCAGATCGTCTGTTTCGGCTATCCATCACGTAATTGGTGTCCTAAGTCTGGTAAATTTGATCCCCTTATTATGATTATGCTGGCCCGAAAATATAACGAATTGATGACAAAATAAATGGTCTTCGGAAAGCCAGTTTGCCTAGACATGGGAAAAAACTTCGGCTTAAGTACAGAGAAGCTGACTTAATTGATCATTACGATACTTTAGTCAGGATTACAACCTAGCTTCTCCTATCACCCACGAACAGAGGGAACTTAACAACAGATCAGCTTACTTAAGCGGTCCTTACGATACTTTAGTCAGGTTTACAACCTTGCTTATCACACCACCTTCTAGCACCGGGACTTATTGTTTAATGTCGGCTTCGAACGACAAATTTAGTGGACTTTTCAAAAAGCACATAATCATTGTGCCCTCTGCAGCTGCTTCATCTGCAATCGCCTTACCTTCAATATACGAAATCCAGCAAAGTTTAATACAACGCCTATGCAGAAACTTGCTGATTGATTGTTGTGCAAAATACCACCAAACTCGAGTTGACAGTTGAATGCTTAAATAGTTCTCCTGTCTGTCCATATACAGTGAGTGCCAAAAGTCAGTAAACACCACTGAAATAATTCATTTTCTTAGGATAGCGAGAAAAGTAAATGACTTATAAAATGTTAAAACAAAAACAAAAATTCTTGATAAAGGAACTTTTTTTTATACTTAAGAACATAATAGAAAATTTCAAATTATAGTGGGTGTTGAGTCACTTATGGCGCTCACTGTATTTGATCACCCTCTCGCAAGTTGTGCTATCTTCATGTATCAGATCCGAAGCAATAACCCTGTTAAGGTCTTAAGAGACTCATTCTATTTAAGTTTAGAATCATTCCGACTGAGTTAAAGCAGCCTAGAGAATCACTAATCTTTCATATTTCATCATGACAGATGTATCTTTCACCACGTTTGATCTGTTGCTTGGTCAGTTCAAACAAGTATGCCCCAAGGGGCTTTAGAAATACGCTGAGAGCTTTTTTCAATATGTCACTACCCCCAAGTTGACAAGATAATGTCTTGTCTAGACTGTCTCTTCACATATTTGATCACCCTATCACCAGTTGTGATATGTACGCAGATCATCGTCCAACTAGGAATCCTATTAAGATCCTAAGGCACATTTTTACTAAAATTTAGAATTCGTTTCTAGAACGCTTCAGTTTGACCCAGAACAGCCTAGAGTTCCCCAATCTTCTCCCTACATATTACCCTATGATATATTAACTCTCTGTTTGATCGATTGCTCGTTCAGCTCAAAAAAAGCGTGAACTAGGATGGCTTACAAACCTAGAACGCTCCAGTCTGAGTCAAAGCAGCCTAAAGGTTCTACAATGTTCACGCTACATATTCCGATATGACACATCTACTCTCTGTTCGATTGATTGCTCATTTAGCTCAAAAATGTGTGGCCTAAAATGGCTTACAAACACATTCGTTGCAGTTCATTTGCAATTTTATCCCAGTATTACGAAATACTGACCTAGTTTTATATGGTGAGCTCTTGCGTTGACCAACTTCTTACCTAGTTTGGTGGAACTCGGTCAGTACACGGACTGCGTTTATCTGTGGCATCACAACGTACTCAAGTAAGCCTTGGTAATCAAAGCAACGACCTAACCTAACCTAACCTGACTTTTATATGGTGAGGGTCATTCCGCAAGATGCAACCACCTTTGAGTAGACATACCATCCGCTTAATGCCCCCAGATTTTAAAGGGCAGCTAGGTCACACTTCATTTGCGATATGTTTACCATTTAATAATGCCACCAAAATTTTCTTCATATTTTTTTAAGAAAAATTCAGACAACCTTTGGAAGCAAAAAAAGCAAAAAACCAAAAAAAAAAAAGAAAAAATAAATACGTAGTCCATGTAAACCAAAAAGAAAACTTGAAAACAACATTCTTTTTCTAATTCAGATTGTATAACTGTTGCTTACTATTTTTGTAGTCGATGTTGTTGTTGTAATTATTAAACAATTTGTTGGTGTTGTTGCTGTTTTTGTATTAATATTAAACTACAAAAAATTGCCTTAAATGTGCATATAAACCAAGTTAGAAACCCAACTTATAGTTATTGGAACATGTAACTGGCAATTTCTGCCAGTACTTGTGGTAAAAAAAAAGAAAAGAAAATTTTTTTTAAAAAGTTGTTGCTGCTGCCACAACAACCCACCACCATTATAGTTAGTGAACACCCTAAAATTAAGAAAAATTTTTTTTTTTATTTTTTTGTTGTTGCTGTTGTTGCTGTTGTTGTAAATTTAGAATAGCAAAGGAGAAACCAAAGTTTCAACAAACTCTTAAGCTCGATGGCAGGCAGGCAGGCAAGCAGCACAGGCACTATGGCAACAAACAAAAATTGAAATTGAAACTAAAAATAATAACACAAGACGGTACAACAACAACAACAATAATAATATACGTTACTCTTGTTTTTATTTTTATTTATTTAATCAAAGCCATACGTTTTAAAATTAAAATCTTACAACCATCAGCTACCAACACTGGCATACATGCCATCTTGGTATGTGTATAAACCATGTAGTTTTTATTCTTTCTTTAGTTTCCATAACCATACATACATATGTAAAAGAATATACATATGTATGTAAGTAAGTGTATAAGCTTTTAGCCAAATAACAACAACAACAACAATTTAGTTTTAGTCTTTGCTTGTCTAAGAAGTTGATTTGATTGTATTTCTAGCCTCGCATGGTAGCAGCAACGTTTTAATAACAATTTTTGTTGTAGTTGTTGTAGTTGTTATTATTAAATGATTTGGTTTTAGAAGCCCTCACACATACAACTATTAATGTACTAAGTATGTGTGTATGTGTGTGTATAAAGCCTCTCTAAGCCCGTTTAGAAAAAGAAGAAGAAAGAAAAAACCTGTCTTTTCATTGGTTTTTGTGTTTTTTAGACTCAATTTTTATTTGTATTTTTTTTTATATTTTCTGCTATGAAAAGGTGCTCGTTTTAATGGTTAAATGCAGAACATTTTGTTGCTTTTTTAAGTGACATTTTATTTAACATACATACACACATACATGCATATGTATGTACATGCAAACATTTGTGTTGAGGCCTATAACTTTCGATTGATGCAAAAATAGTAAGCCAAGAAAATAATCTTTCATTTTTATTTCTGCTTAGCTCAGACCGAAACCATGCTTCGTATTAATCACACCAGTAGAGATAATCCAATGGAAGATATCAGCCTGTTTAGATATCTCGGGAGCATAATTTTCAAGGCAAGATGTTTAGTACGGCGTACTTTTGGTTCGTTTAAAAACCATTTGTAGTTCGGAACCTTGACTCACAGCACAAAATTTATAATATTTAGCACACGTGGCCAGTCTATTCGACTTTTTTGGTTAAAAAACATGGTGCGATACACTTCGAGACAGGCAGAGGATACAGAACGACATCACAAGTGATTTCATAGACTGGAACAAAATGGTGGAAGAAGGCGACGCCTGACCATACGTCGAAAGGTAAAATGATTGGTGTTTGCTATAATCAACGGCGCAATGAGATCATTAGTTAGTACAAGATTGCAACAAATTCTACATGTTTTTTCAGACCCACATGTAATGTGGCCTACTGCCTAATGTCGATTCCGAACTCAGTCCACATATTTGACCATCCTCCCGTCAGCTGTGGTATCTTCATCTATCAAATCCCAGTCAATAACTCTGTTAACGTTTCAAGAGACCTTCTATTCAGGTTCAGAATCCATTCCGTTTAAGATAAAGTAGCCTAGAGATTCAATGATTTCCTCTATTTCATGCTTCTTTTACCATGTTTGATCTGTTGGTTGTAAGTAGTATCCCTAAGGGGACTTCAGAAATACGCTGCAATAAATTCTACAAGTTTTTTTCAGGCCCTTTACTTATTATAGAATGAGGAACATGAAGCTTAATAAATAATCTGTCTTGTGTCTGATAGTTTCACTTCGAATCATTTTAATAGGCCTTTCTATCTTTTCTGTTTTGCCATCTTGTACGTGGATCTTGCTTTAAGAAAGCTAATTAAGGATGGGGGCAGAAAACAAAACGAATTCTCGGAGCAATAATGTACGCTGCAATCTTAGGTTTTTAGGATATGTATTCTATTTGATTTAAGACAAGTACTCGTGGTTCTAAGCCTTGCTAAGGCATCTTAAAAGAATTAAAATATAAAAACGGTGACTTCCCCTCAGCAGTTTTCAGGCAAAAAGTCTGCGACTAAATAAAACTGCCATGAAAAGTTTCCTGTCGTTCGATGTCGACTTTAAACTGTAGGCCCACGGCACTTATGGATAAAATTTACATACACAACATGGGTGGTGCACAAAGTTGGGTTGTAAACTAGACTCAAGGGTTGTAATGTGTGTTTCAAACAATTTGTAATCGCTTGGTTTAGCTTTCAAAACTGTAGTCCACTGTGGCTTTCCCTACATTGCTCTGCTTTATTTCGTTCCTTTATCGTCATTTATAAAGGACCACAACCTCTCTTTCAATCGCATGCACCTAATATTCGTTTGTTTGTTTTAACAAAAATTTTCGAGTGTATCATAACGGTTAAATTCTCATGAAATTAATAATCTCTTAGCAACTCATCAAATCAAATCAAATCAGAGAAGATGCAGTCAACCAACTAACCAACACTGTTATAATTTTAAGCATGCGAGTGAATGTGTGTGTTGAAGAGAATGTGAGAGTTCACACAACACACACGCACACATACACTGCATTGCCAGCACTCAAAATGATTATTTCAATGATTATTTATGAATGTATGTGTGTGAGATTTTATTTTAATTTTAATTAGAAACAACAACAAAAACACACCGGTAAAAAAGAAACAAGAAAAGAAAAATAAAAGAAAGAAGAGAAGAAAAGAAAAGAAAGCATTTCATATGAATTGAATTTAATTGTTATTGTTTTTCTTTTATTTTTGCAAAGAGGAAAACAAGGAAAACAAAAAGAAAAGAAAACTTTTAATAAAAATGCATTCAGCAAAGAAATTAATTTAAAAAGAAAAAATTTTTAAAGAAATACAGAGAAAATGTAATAGAAAAATAAACAAAAAACAACAATAAAATGTCAATATAAACAAAAATTAAAAAAAAAAGAAATAAGAAAAGTGGAATTTAAATAAATAAAATACACCGAAAAGTCGGCAAATAATTGACACAAACACTTACGTTGACTGAGGGTAGCTACCAGAGAAAGAAGGGAGGGGTGGTTGGTGGTATAAAAGTAAAAAGCAAATATTATAAAATAACCATTAAACAACTAAGTAAAATATAGTAAAACAAATTTAATAATAAATAAATGAAGTGTGTTAAAAGCAAACGATCTGTGGTGTCGTCGTCTGTATCTTTTTCACTTGGCAACCGATGACGCGAAAATTTAACACAAGAATTCAATTCAACAATTCAAATCGAAACAGAGCAACAGAACAGAAAATATTAAATGATTTTTATATTTTTTTCTGCTAACAATATACTTAAAGGAGTGTATTCTTAATGGCTTTAAGGTTAATGACTTTGAAAGCACTGAAATTTTCCACACTTACAACTTAATTGATCATTGCAACCCACTCCTTAGTCAAGATTACAACCTATTTTCTTATATCAAACATGTTGTGTGTGTTAATTTTATGCATCAGGACCTACACAGATTTTTAGGAAAGAGAGTTTTTCTTTGAAAATTGCTGAGAGGATGTAACCAGCTAAATATTATTTTTCATATTTCCTTAGCACGGGTTCGAACCACAAGCACGCTTGTCTGATAAGATAGAATACATATCCTAAAAACCAAAGAATTCAAAAATCTTAGGATAGTAAAATAAAAATCAGGGGTGCAGAGAGAGATTACATCGTACATCATTGCTCTGAGAATTCGTATATTTTCGGGAGTAGGCTTAATCTACTCAATGCCAGCTTTCTTAAAGCCAGGCTCACGTACACGATGACAAAATAAAAACGGTAGAGAAGTGCATCTACATACATATGTATGTGTTTATGAAATAACATGATTCGAAGTGTAACTACCAAAACCAAGATAGCTTATTTATTAACGTTCCTACTCCCCATTCTATAATGAGCATGGGATCTAAAAAATGTGTGTTATTTTGCACTTACTAATGATTTCATTACGCTCCAGTTTATAACCACATACGTACACACATAATTGGTCATTACAACCGCTTAGTCAGGATTACGACCTAGCTTCTCGCAGCACTTATGTATGTTGTGTGTATTAATTTTATACATGAGTGCTAGGGGATTTATAGTTTAAAGTCATCTCCGAACGACAGATATTTGAAGAACTTCTCATGGCAATTTTACTTCAATACTCAGAGTTTTTGCCAGAAATCTGCTGAGAGGAAGTCGCCGAAAGAAAATTTTTTTTTCATATTTCGTTTTGTTGAAGACGTCTGACCTGGGGTTTGTACCGTGAACCCACGCCTAATAAGCCAACACACTGCCCACTAGACTTCGACAACTTCTTAAATATATTTTCTTTACTTTTGTAAATTTTCTGCATTTTTTTTTTTAATTTTTTAAAATATTTTTTTTTCAGAATATTTTTTAATGAAAATTTTACGTTCCTCCGAAATATTCTGTTTTACAAACACGGAAAAGTAAAATATGGCACAACAAAATTGAGTTTTCTTAGGAAACACGAGCCTTTGGTTCTCCTCCATTGTTCATTGCATTCCTTTACATGCTGGCTTAATAGTGCACAGTACCCAAAATATGAAAAACCATCAAAACTATAACGTTTGCATTATTATTGTTGTTTTTTTTTATGTGAACTAAAAGAAAATGGAGAGAGAGAGAAAAAAAAACTAAGCAACAGCAGAAGAAATAACAATTAAATAAAGTGTGATAGTAATCACGATGACGATGATGATACAAATAATAACAATGCAATGAGAGAATGTCGAATGTACTCTCTTTTAATGTTCGTTGTGTTAAGTACTCAATGTTTAGTAAAGTTTAGAATTTTTTTATTGTTGTTTGTTTCTAACAGTGAGTAGAAGAGCATTTTCAATAAAGTAGGCATTGAGTGCTTTTTAGAATTAAAAAAAAAAAAAAAAAAGTTTCTGTTTGTTTGTGTGTGTATGTGTTTTTGTGTGAAAACAACTTTTAAAAGTTGCAATTGAGTAATTCTTTGCTTATTTGCTGTATGAAAAGCTTTTTAGCTGAAGCTTGTGGCTAACATTTGTGTTTGTGTTACATTTTGCAAACAAAATATCGATGAAATCGTTTCAAACAAACAATAACAACAGCACAACACAGCACAGTATAGCCACAAGTTGTAGTCACCTTACTCTCACTACTCATTGTGTATTCACACATACACATGCAGACATAAAATAGTTTTAGTCTGTTGTGTTGCTTTTCTAATTCAGATTACTTGGTTACTCGCTGTAATCTCCCCTATGCTTTTGGTAGTGTAATGAAGTAAAGAGATTAAGAGAGGGGTTGTTTGTTCAAACATGCATGCATGTTGCTATGGTTTGTGTGTGCCAGTGTGGGGTTGTATTATTGAAATGTTACAAACCAGTCACCTATTTTATTTTGAGGGAGAGAGAGAGAGTATGAGTAGAATGTTGTTGTTGAAAACATGTTATTGCATGTCATGCTATTTTATGTGTTTTTAAGTTAGAAAAGTTTTGTTGTTGTTGTTTTTATGTTCATTATATCTACATGCAGTAGTTGTTGTTGTTGTTATTGTTGTTGTTTTTGTTAAATAATGCACTCAAAATTAGTGTGTGCTCTGTGTGTATATGCGACTCGTGCAATTCTTGATTACCTATTTACACCAGTCAGTCAGTCGTTCGACGAATGTGACCGCGCGTATAACAGTATCTTTTGTGTCATATCAAACAATACAATACTAGAACGGGCATAACCATACAATAATAAAAACAAAAAAACTGAAACAGATTCCCTTCGAGAAAAAAACGAATTTGTTTTTGTTTTTAACAATAATTGTGTGTTTAATTAAAAAAAAAAAAAAATAAAAAAAAACGAAAATCAAAAAACTTAAAGAAGAAGCATAATTAAATATTATTTGAAAAGTAAAAAAAAAACTCCAATCATTAACAATTAATTTTCATTTTTATGTGTTGGTTTCTTCCTCTCTCTCCCTCTCTCCCTCACCCCTGTTTTATTTTCTCTTCTCTATACATTTAATATAGAGAGCTTAAGAGCAATGCCTGCCTGCTATAAAACTGTCTATTCTTATACCATAAATAGCCAATGCAAATACAACAAAACAACAATAGCAACAACAACAATTGTTGTTGTTTTATAACGGCCTTGGCAATTAGTTTTCTGTTCTAAATTTCTATCAAAACACAAATTTTATTTGTTTTTTCTTTTTCTTGTTTAATTGATTCACAACATATGCTTGCATTTCTTCTCTTTTTTCACTCTTTTTCCCCTTTTGTGCATAACAGTGCCTCGCCCTTTCTTCTTTGCCTTGCCTTGCATAAGTTTTCTTAAGTGTTGCAGTTGTGTGTGTTATGTTTTAAGGGATTCCTCTTTTTTCAAATACACATACATGCATGCACACGTAGTATACACCACCACCACTTGGTGGTGTTTTTAAATGGCTGGCGCCTTTATATTGTCGAGTGACATTCTCTCTTTAACATTCTTTTCTACTTACACATGTTCAACAGATGTGTGTTCTTATATTAAATAAACATTATTTATAACGGTTTAAAATATTTGAAAATTTTATGTGTCGTTTGATTTCGTTTTCATCTTCTTTTTTGTTTTTTTTTTTATAGAAAACAAGGAGAATAACAAAAAAAATATATTTTTTCTCTTCTAAAAAAAAACAAGTGTTGAAAAGTGTTCTTTAGTTTTGTTGCTCTAGTAGTTGTTGTTTTATTATTATTTTCTTTATTAATTTTTGCTGTTTAAACGTCGTTCATATGAAATTGAAAAATAATTTTGAATCGTATCATGCAAAGGTGAGTTGCAATAATAATATTTTTTAATTAAAACAAAAAGAAAAATTAATTTATTGGAAAACTAAAGGGTGTAGCGTAAGGAGGTGTTATATTTAAATCAAATTAAAACAGTTTAATGGAACTTAATAATACCGTACCGATTGTTTTCATTTGTTCATTCTGTTTTAATACGAAAAATAGTACAGTGGCGGTCATTAGGTTAGCACACTTCATATACATACATATGTACATACATGTATGTATGTAGCTTGCATTCCAAACCCTATACCTATTCATACATACATACATATACATACATAATTGCCCATTACAACCCTTCAGTCAGGATTAAGGCCTAGCTTCTCACACTAGTTATGTTGTGTGTGTTAATTTCATACATGAGTGGCGGGGCCAACAGTTTAAAGTCGACTCCGAACGACAAATTTTTTTTTAGAAACTTTTCATGGCAATTTTATTTCAACACTCAGAGTTTTTGACAGAAATCTGCTGAGAGGAAGTCGCCCCAGGAATTTTTTTTTTCATATTTCGTTTTGATGTATGACCTGGGATACGAACCCGGGCTTTACGTCTAATAAGCCAACACGCTACCTACTAGATTACGGCGACTTCATACCTATACATACTTTTAACAAAAGTTCTGAATAAAATGGAAATTTTAAGGTGACGCCATAGTCTAGTAGGTAGTATGAGGGCTTACTAGACCTGAGGCCACGGTTTATACCAACGACAACAAAACGACATATGAAAACAAATATTTCTTCGGCGACTTCTTCTCAGCAGACTGCTGGTAAAAACTCTGAGTGTTGAAATAAAATTGCCATGAAAAGTTTCTCAAAAATCTGCCGTTCGGAGTCGACTTTAAATTGTAAATCCTGCCACTCTGTGTATAAAATTAACACACACGACAAAAGTGGTGTGAGAAACTAGTACGTAAACCAGACGAAAAGGTTGTAATGGCTAATTGTGTGTATATAGTGATGTAGGTAACGCTTTTACTCCACACCAACACTCCCGTAACTGATGTTTCCCTTGGCCTCAACCTGTATACTCCTTGTATGAAGTGGTCTTCCCCTTTTTGGGTGTCTTTGTGGGTTCTAACTAGTGAAGGGAACTCTAGGAAAGTCATTTGAGCAATGTGATCTTCTTATCCTATAGATAGGATTTGTTGGCTTGTTCTTTTCCAGAGAGTGTAATTTAATATGATCCTCTGCCAGAATAGGTGTAGAATAATGCGAATTTGGAAACTGTATACTGCAGAACGACTTTTTTGTGCTATATACATATATGTGCATAAATGGGTCAAGAACGGATCTTGGTACCAGAGAGAAATATTTAGGGGCCTTGGGTTAAACTCGCGGTATCTTCTAAGCCGAAGCCTATGCGATTGAATGATGTGCTCAACTCAACTTGGATAGGAGGTACAAAAGACAAAACATAACTATACTATCTGACAGTCAGACTGTCACTGAAGTACTCGCCATTTATGAGGTTAAATTGCACATACCAACATAGTATGGCACTGTTTGGGGAAGCTGAATCAGCTTGGTAGACAGAATAAAGTTACCCACTGGTGGATTACTGGTGACGTGAGAATTTTTAGCAATGAGCAAGGCATGAGCGAAAGTTACACTCTGCGGGGTTTCAGGTCAAGTAAGAATTCTGAGCAATAAGAAAGCAGACGAGCTTACTAGGAGAAAAGTTTACATTCTGCTAATGGGACCTGAACGCTTTTTGTGGTGTGGAAGCGCATATTTGGATGGGAATGCGTAACGTAAGGGAAGATGAAGCGAGGCCAAAACTCTTCTCAAACCAAGTTGAGGCAATCGAAATTTTTGTAGAGAACCAATAATAAGACGGAGTCTTGAGTCATGCATCAGACTATTAGATTATACATACATACATATGTACATACACATAATTTTCCATTAGAGTTCTTAAGTCAGGATTACGACCTAGTTTCGTATACCATATATGCTGTGTCCGTTAATTTTATACACATGAGTGGTGGGGCCTACAATTTGAAGTCGACTCCGAACGACAGATTTTTGAGAAACATTTCATGGCAATTTTATTTCAACTCTCAGAGTTTCTGCCAGATATCTACTGAGATTACATCAGATTATATGAAATTATTCCCGGTTGATAGGTTGGACAGTGTAGACTCAAGGCACACTTATTAAGAATGGAGTTTGTCTCTAGCCCAACATGTACATTCTGTGGCAATAAGAATTCTTATTCTTATAATTCTTATTAATGCAGCCCAGGCAGAAACGCTTGGATGCATACCAAGTGGCAGGCAGAGGTTTGTTATTATTGACAGCGAATAGGGTTGACACTGAACAGGGTAATTGTCTTGCAGGAGATGGTTATATGGTTTAAGGAGAGTGCAATAGAACGTCACTCTTTCAGGACAATAATAAGAGGCCTTTTTCTAGTTTTGGACGCAATAAATATCGTTTTTGATAGATTTTTTTAATTTTTCTTACGAATGCATAGAAATTTTAATTGTTAAACAAAATCATTTTTATTAATTAATTTCAACACTCTTCTTTTTTCTCTTTCTCTTTACAGGTATGTCTTGTTTATGGATACTTTAAATGCCAAATAAATATTTTTAAATTCTTTTAAATGTAAGTACAAGTAGTTCTAAGGAAAATATTTACACAAAAAGAAATTCAAGCGATTAGTACCGAATATAGGATACCTCTAGTTTATAATGTGCATTTGAAAACATTTTATTTTGCATAATGTCGGGGGGCGGGCGGCAAATGTGTTAACCTATATTTTGTTTTTGTGTTTTTATTTGTTGGAAACTCATTAAATCTGTAATCCTGTCGCTATCATTTTTAATGCCATTATCTGCTGTTGCTGCATATAAATTTTTATGTCACACATACTCTTTCTGTCATCGAACCCAAAGGAAGTCTTACAGAGCAAAAAAAAAAGGAACGTCATTCAAAGATAAACAAAATAGCTGGCATATGGTGGGGGTGGGTGATAAAATACCCGACAACATGTCTGTAATCTAAGGAATTATTAATTAGACAGACAGACGCACACACACTCGAACACATACATATGTATGTATGTTCGCCTATACACTTATCTATGCAGTTTAGGTAGATATATACAGGAAAAGATGTGGAAATTAAGGGAATAGTATACGACTGTTAGAAGCACTATGGAAGTTGTCGTAGTTTAGGTGATAGTGTGTTGGGTTATTAGACGGCAGCCCGTGGTTTAGCTCCCGTCTGAGACATTTCGAACAAAATATTTCACTAGTCTGCTGGCAAAATTTCGAAGAGTAAAATAAAATTCCCCTGAAAAGTTTCCTAAAAATCTGTTGTTCGGGGCAGAGATCAGCAGTGAATCGTTTTTTCGCTACTCATAAATACTCATGAAATTTTGAATATAAGTGAGCCAACAATATTGAAATTACACTGTACTTTGATTCATTCATACTCACTACAACATTGAGTTATAAGTACATGTTGCAATGAGTATGCGTACAACGTACGACATCAAACTCATACCATTCGAAATATGTTTGATTCATAAGCCTACTCGTTCAGATTCATAAATTTAGAAAAATACTAAAATAATACTCATAAATGATTCGAATAAATGACACGAATCATTCATCAAAATTTACTGTCTTAGTTGTTGTTGCATTTACAAAAAATACACATAAGCAAAAACAACAGAGCAGCAAGCAGAGCAAACACACAACCTTCTAGTGAGTATCTCAGTGTTCATATGCAATTCATACTTATTTTGTGCTTTGTGTATATGTTGAGTTATGTAGAGTCAAAATCAACAACATCATACGTGTTGTTAAGTATGAGTATGATCAGTACTTCAAACCTTGAACATGAGTAGAGGTTCAATGATATTAAAATAAGTATGAATGCACGTACATATAAGTATCAGAAATTATGAGTATGATTCGATTCTACTCATATTTTTGGATACTCATTGCAATTAAACAGTAGGTCCTTGCCACTTATGGTTAAAATTAACTGCCACAAGGTGGGTGGTGTAAGAAACTAGGTTGTTATCCTGACTAAAGAATTCTAATGAGCACTTAAGTAAGTAAGTAAGTGTACCAAATTATTTTCATGTGATTATGTATTCGCTTTCCTTTACCACACCTTCACTACTTCGCATAAAAATTGAATTTTTTCCAATATACCTGACCTATCGCAACCACATCACACCATACCACGCACATGCTTTAGCCGCACTACTACAGTTTTTCTAAAACAGGATTCTCATTGCAAGGAACACATGTGCTGGATTTCTTGGAATCGCCATACGTTTACTTCTCCATGCTCCTAAGCCTGTTGAACTACTAATAAATACAGATGCGTGTAGACAGACAGACAGTTGTACAGATCGACAAGACAATTGTTGCTGTCATGGCTGATGATGATTGTGTTGTCTGTTGTTGACAGATGTTTTATTGGGCAATAAATCACGTTTCGACATTTTACTTCCATTGAATTTCAATTCTACGGGGTTTTTTTACTTTGTTTTGTTTTTTCGGGTTGCCATTTGGGTGCAGACAAATCAACGCACAATTGTCACGATTTCAAAGCAAATGTTTGCAAAAAAATGATAGAAAATAGGCCTTAAATTAAAAGGAGGGAGGCTTATTTGGAACAAAATTCTCCTTGGAGATGGGAAATATTGTTTAAAGCATGCTTAAGAATATTAAAAAATAAAAACTTATTTGGTGTTTACCCTCCTCTAAAGCATGTTTCTGGGTTTTGAAAACCCAACATTTTTAATGAAGGCGTATGAGTATTATTTTTTTTTTTAGCCATTTACAGTAAGCATACGCACAAAAGCCCTTCCAGCTAGGAAACAATCGATATTTTTATTCATATTTTTTGTTTGTGTGTGTGTTTATTTTTAATATTTATTTAGAAAAACTTTCTATTTCTTATTCTATTTTCATTTCTTTATGCTTTCTTTTCCATTTTTTTTAATTCTTCACAAGTATTCTTATGCGAAGCAGCAATCAAACTCTGCTTCCCTTTAACTTGAATATGAAACGACGCAGTAAAAGAGAATTTTTATCTTACAAAAAAAAAAAATTAATGAAGAAAAGTTTTGTGGTAAAACGCAATTCGTATGAATAATTATTTCTACTGCGAACTTTAAAGAAAAAGAAAATTCCTTGGAAAACAATCAAGTTTTTCTGGTGTTTGAATATATTTTTTTCCTTCTATTTTTCATGTCAAATATCTGTGGCACGCACATATAGGGGAAGACACTGAGAAACACACTGGAAGACTTTATTTGATGGAAATTCTGAAGAATGGTATTTAGCAGGAATAGAAATGATATTAAAGGCACTTGTTAGCAGGAGAAATTCTGTTAAAATAACCAATTGTAAGGCAACATATACTCTAAGGCTTGATTTGTTTATTGTTTAGCTTAAATGGTTGTTGTCTTTGCTAGCATACACCCAGTTTTTGATGATATACGGCTTTAATCCATAAAAGATTCATAAATATGTGTTGCTTCGGTAACATATCGTGTCCTTTAAGACGAATAAACGTATTTATTTACTTGATAGGTCATTATAAGACTTTAGTCAGGACAACAACCTACCTTGTCACGCCACCCATGTTTTGTGTGTTAATTTTATCGACGAGTGGCAGAATCTACGGTTAAAAGGGAGAGAGAAATATTTTTTTCCCATATTTCGTTCCGTTCGTTATGTTATGAGCTCGGTGTTGAGCCACGGACTCTTCTTTTAAGAAGGCAGCACAATATCTATTAGACTACAATGACTCACGGTTAGAGAAAGTATGGCAGTTAAATTGGAATCCCTTGGACTTATCTTGCAGTTCATAGTCACGTATTTTGTATTTGGATTTGCAACTCCATCCACTTACAGGCCAAGTCATGCAAGAACTAAAGCCGTAGGTATGCCGATTATGTACTAAAGCAACAGGCTTTAGGCTTTCTGATTTTTCCAAAAAAATTTTCTTCACCGGTGACGCTTATTTCTCACTCAGTAGCTATGTATGTCAACAAAGAAAAATTTCGTTCTGTTCGATAGGTCTGAGCTGATGGTTGAAACACAAGCTCGCGTCTTATAAGTCAACGCTCTACCTATTACACTACGGCGATTATATATGATTTGGGTGTCATAGAGGAGGAATACAACGTCTTAGGTTGTTACAACCTCTAAGCTAAGATTACGAACTAGATTATCATTTAGTCGGGGTCTGGTGTAGAGCGTGTTGGCATACTATGCGTGGTCTCAGAGTTCAAAGCTCAGCTGTTGTGATATGCTGAAGAAAGAAAATATTTCTTTAGAACGCTTCGCAACAGTCTTCTGAAAAACGATCTGAGAGTAAGTAATTGCTTTGAAAAAGCTTCCCAAATCTGTAGTTCGATTCCCCATAAGACTGTAGCTGCACACACAACATGGGTGCTAAAAGCCAGTCCATAGTCTTTATTATTCGGTCCTGTATTCCGTTGTGCTAGAACTTTATCTCATGCTAATGTCTTCAAGTAAGAGAGAGTATTCAAGAAAATGTTTGTAAAATATTGCAAATTAGCTGCCCTCTATTGCTCTCCCCTTCCCCTCTCATTAAAAAGTTTCCATGAATTATAATTTTTTTCCTTGTAATTCAACGCTTTTGTAAAAGTTGACAGAGTTTTTTTCTTCGCAATAGGAATGGCATTGGAGGGGAGTGACCATGGAAAATCTAGAGCAAAGAACATTGAAAAAAGGAACTGTTGGTGTGATGGATGGAACACGTACAAGTTGTAAAACAAACTTTATTTCTTACTGGGAAATCTAAAAGGAACTTTTATGAGATTTTTACAAAAGCTTCTTGGCATTTTTATTTTTTCTTGCGAAAGAAAGAAAATTTTTTTCATTTCAAGAAATTAAATGATTTTGTAACACTTTTCTCTGTCTCCCTCGTTCTCTCTGTCTCTCTCTTTTCCTTGGGGAAATTAAACTGGAAGAAATAATAAATTTTTGTATTCCTAGACAGGCAATGATAGCGATTTGATGGGTTTATAAGCGTGATATTAATGATGTATCACCAGAGCTGTAGGCTGTATTATATGGGAGAGTTAGAACCTCTGGTTGATCTAGCTTAAGGCATTTGAGAAATATTCCTGCTGAATAGCTGCCTAGCTTGTCTTTTCAACTACAATTTTTCCTTTCTGCATAACGACTTATAGGTCGATTTGCACTTGCCTAATTTAAAATTTAGCAGGGCTCTTAAAACCAAAATAACTCTTAAGGCTTAAGGCATTTGAGAAATATTCCTGCTGAATAGCTGCCTAGCTTGTCTTTTCAAATATAATTTTTCCGATTTGCGCTTGCCTTACTTTAAAATCTTGCAGTGCTTCTAAAAGCCAAATTACTCTTCTAAATACTCTTACAAATTCCTTGTACAAATTTCTTGTAATTCCTTCTCAATAGCCTAGCCGTGTGTATTTATTTTTACACTGTGTGTACTCTTTTCCTTTGCACGTAGTTGTGTTTACCGTTTTTAAGTTCTCTTTTGTTGTTTACCTATAAATCCCTGTTTAAACTTACACCCGTTACTGTAAATTTATATAAGAGAATTTTGCTCATTAAATATTCATACTCTATCTCTCTCTCTCTCTCTCCTAACACTGTTTACAGAGCAAACTTAGAAAAAAAAGGTTCTTAAAAAAGCAAAAAAAAACATTCGAAACGTGCTTGATTTATGCATGCAACAGGTTAAATGATTGGTACTCAATAAAATAAATTCCTTCTACAATAACAAATATCCTTTAAGAGCCATCAAGAAAGTCTCTCACTCTCTCTCTCTCTTTCTCACTGGTTTTTTTCTTTCAAGTTTGCATGTGTAAGTGTACATGTTTGCATAACAGTTTATAGTAGAGTTTGAACTGTCATTGACAAGCTTAACAAAAGCAAAAACAAAAAAAGAACAAATATTGTAAGGATTTGTTGCCTCTCTCTTGTTGGCTTCGTGTTGACTACTGTTTACTAATATGTATGCAGGTGCTTACAAGTGTGCATGTGTAAGTATAGTTTATTGTAAACGTGCTTTTGTAGTTGCAGATGGAATTCCTTGACATATTTATGAAATATTTCAACTTGTTTTTAACAAATTGCGTTTGAAATAAGAGTTGAGGGCATATTAATTATACAGGGTTATCCAATTTTGGTTTTCAAAATTAAAATGAAATTAAATACGTTGTTCTCCCATCACTTTTTGATAATTTTCTCTCAGCCGTTTTCTAGCAAATACTCTGAGAGTGAAATAAAAATTGCCATGAAAAAGTTTCTCAACAAATCTGTCACTTGGAGTCGACTTTAAACTGTAGGTCCCGCCCCCTCGCGAATAACATTAATACACTCAACATGGGTGGTATGAGAAACTAGGTTGTAATCCTAACTAAAAGGGTTACAATGACCAATTGAGTAGGTAAGCAAACTTCTTGTGTTATACTATGATCAGATATGCACTTTTATTGAGTCAATATTCGGTTTATTGTGTACAATACTGTGAGTGTTCAGACATAACAATATACGCAGTTCAGCTGCTTATTCAATATTTATTTGACAGCTGGTAAACAAAACAGCTGGTTGTTTCAACAACATTGTTTTTATTTTGTTTTGTTGTTGTTTTTTTTCGTCGTTGTTGACATTTGAGTTGTCAAATATCAACAGAAAGTGTTCAGTTAATTGTAATATGCTCACTAAACATACTTATAACAATGCTGCATTTTAAGTTTTATTCAATATTATAACAATTTGCGTGTTAATTGCGCAATAATCAATTGAAACTTTATATGAAATATTGAGCTCAATAATGGTGTTTCTTGCGATTTACGCAATAAAAGTGCATAACTGAACACCATATTAGAACAATTTCAAGACCTATTGACCAATTACCACGGCGTTTGCAGTCGAATTTAATAGGCATTACAGTGATTCTCGACATTCGAAAGTCATAGTGCCGTGTACGTGTCCCTACGTAATGGGAACGAGCCCTCCGCCGTCGGGTGAGGGTGGGTTAGTGTGAGGCCGGGACGTTCGAACAAGAAAAAACAAATTTGGAATTTCGGAAATTTCAATTTTTACGAACGACCTTGCAAAAAAAAACCTAGGGGTGGTTAATGCTTTGATAACCATTGTGTGCTCTTAATACATTTGGTGACAATGCGAACAGATGAATCAGCTTACACAACTGTCCATGCATCTACGCCATATAATAGCAGCTCATAGTGCAAGGACCGAGCTATTACTACATCGCATACAGTCACTATCCAATGTGGCTCCTTGGAATACTAGTCAGTTGCCGTTTCGTACTTTTTATATTTGTTTTCATGCCTTTTAGCAACAGAGGGTTGTAGCAAAACATCTCCTTTAACTTCTTCCTCAGCTTCTATCCATTTTTTCTTCACCTTGTTTGATCATGTTCATATTGTAGCATGTTCTAAAATAAAAGGGTTGTCATGTGTCGCTGCATAAAAACAAAGCCCTCTGAAAAAATGTATTGGATCTGATGGCACAAAGCTTCAATCATTGATTTACATGTTCTTGCGAGCTTAGATGGCTTAGATATTAATTTTGACATGCAAATTCGATTTCTAACAACCCAATCAGTGGTGAACTAGTCTCAGTTCAATATTTTTGTCACAAGAACTTTATTTGTATAGATCTGGGAAAGAAAAAATCCCCCATTTTGAAATGACATTCCAACCCCAAATTGAAAACAAATCGCTACTCGCTCATTAAAAATAAATGAAATTGTGCCACGAAAATAAGAAAATAAAAAAATTAAAAAAATTCGTGCCATTTTTACACATGTGATTGATTGCATGCCAAAGTGATTATATCAGCGTTGTTTAGGGCTCATTTCAGAAAACTTTAAAATGCCATTAAAAACGAATTACTCACTGTAAAAATGTACAGTTTGAAGCCATCAAAGAAATCGGCTATAAAAACGAATCGTTTTGTTGATGGCAACGATGTTTAACTGTATTTTATTTAACTGTTTTTTTTTTTCTTTTAAATTTTATTTTTATTATGATGATGAATCATCATCATCATCATTGGAATGCACCTAGCGATGCTGTAATGTTGTTCACATTTACGATCTAACGATCGTAAATCGATTGCATAAGAATTAAACATTTGAGTAATATGACCACGATGATAATGATGATGATAATGATGCAAATTTACAAACTGACTTAATGGTCTCTTTGACACGACTGACTGACTACCCACGTCCACGGTAGAATGAAATCTTTTCGTCTGATTTTCTAAATCAAATTTCAAATCCTTTCGCTTTGATCGTAAGTCATCATCAATTTGATTTTTTCATCAGAGTTTCGGAGAACTCTTTTGCGTTTTGTTTCAGATCGATCAAGGATACAGTATTTAGACTAGCTGAAGCACTAGCACTCATAGGCATAACATCGCCAAGCTACATATCACGATTGATACAACTTAATGCGTGGAACTACATTTGCAGCCATGTAGTCTTAAAACTCTTCATTCACATGATGTCAAAAACTTGTAGCCAATGTGCCCAGATAACAGCAGGTTATAGTGGAAAAACCCAGCCATTAAGCCATGAGCGTAACACAGACACTAGGTTGCCTAGTTTTTGTACGACCACAGACCTGTGACAAATCATCTCCTCTAAATTTTATTCAGTTTATATCGGTTTTTCTTTACCTTCTATAAGTTTCATTATCAAAAACTTTCTAGTTAAACAAATATTTGGTATATTGTAGCATGTTCTGGAATGGAAGAGTTGCCATGTGTCGTTGCATAAAAACGCTATGATGGCGAAGAACTTTGCTCATTGAGTCCTATGCTTTCTTAAATAATGGCAGACGTTACTGATAAAGCGCCAATACTTAATTGGCCATTACAACTCTTTAGTCAGGACTACAACCTAGTTTGTCACACCATGCATGTTGTATAGGACCTGTTGCGGATCCTAAAGTTAAACGTCGACTCCATATGGCATATGGTTAAGAAGCTTTTCATGATAATTTTTATTTTTCTCTCAGAGTTTTCGCCAGAAGTCTGCTGAGAGGAAGTTGCTGAAAGAAATATTTCGATGTGTTCAAGATGTCTGACCCTAGAATTGTAGTACAGGCTTAGATAGACAGCTTTTTTAAGCCTCAAATAGGCCGTAAAGTACATCGTTTTTTAATACTCAAATAGGCCGTAAAGTACATCGTTTTGATACTTAAGTTTCTGAATTGAAATACAAGACCTTCTATCTCATTTTAAATTATTCTAAACTTCTTCGCCTTCTGCCAAATTACTTTCACCACTCTATCCGTGGTACTTTAGAAACATTTTTGTCCTCTTTTCTAATTTTGTATCACCTTGTAATGGTAGTGGATAACAGCGAAAATGACGAAAATACTTGGCCGAATGCTTGGCTCATGCAATGGTGGCAAGAAACCGTTACTCTTACAGTTATCGTATTACGGTTTTGCGTATTGTGTTATTGTCACCTTCTTTATTTAATATTTTAATTAACAGTGTTGTCAACGTCATTGCCTATATCGTCGTAGTCAACCGTCATCACCATCATCATCATCATCATCATCATCACCACGATAATTGACGTCTTCTTTTATATTTTTAAACGTTTATTACAATATTTTTTACAACGTAATTTTGTTGTATTATTTTTTTTAGCTTAAAATAATAACAACAACAATACAAAAAGCCTGTAAGAATTATTTAAGAAAATTAAAAAAATAAATTGGTAATTGTAAAAAGTTGTTGTTGTTGTTGTTGCTCTTACTTAGATAATATAATTAGTATAGTTCAGTTCAATACGTCTCAGTTCATTTTTTTTTTTTCTATTTTTGGTCTTTTTTTGCAATTTTTTTTTGTTGTCATATTTTCTTCATTTAGAATTTGCAAAAAAATTAAACAAATTCAATCGATTTTTACTTAAATGTTGAGCTTTAAATGACGCATTTAAATATAGTGCCTGTAAAAATTAGCACGACAATCGGTTAAGTCACGATAACTTTACTGGATATTTCAAAGGTCGGAGTCGCCTTTAAACTGTAGTCTCCTTCATTCCTGTATAAAAATTAACACATATTACATGGGTGGTGTGAGAAACGAGGTTGTAATCCTGACTAAGGGGTTACAATGACAAATTAAATTAAGTTTATTCAGGAATCCAATAAAAATAAAGGACATTATGCCAACTTATTAGGCCAATTTAATGAGGATCTAAAAATAAATGAAAGCATTTTATCAAGAAATGAAATATTTTGTAAGAGAACAATGCATATATGGGTCGAGGCCATGGACAAGAAGACATATAGGATAGGTGTGGATGAGAGCTACAGGATATCTACTCTCCGAGTAATTTCTGGACTAACCGATTAATACCAAATATGAAAGAAGCGACTAGAAGGAAAAACTTCCAGATACATTTTTATCTTACACAGTTCTGAACGGTCCACGGATGCTATAGGGCATACTTATACAAATATGGACACGACGTGGATGAAGCGTTTCCATCATGTCGAAATACAAGCGAAACAGCGGAGCATATATTCTACACTCGAACGAGCTACGAATACCGACGAAATCTCCTAGAGAGGACGATCGGATCCCAGGTGACTTCCGATAACGTGATTAAGCTGAAGGAAGTTCTAATACAACAAAGGATAATAGAGAGAGCAAGAACACCAAAAATGGATAGCAACACTCGCTGAATCTTTACCACCCCCGATGTAATATTTAATTATGGTCCCGAGGAGCCGAGAGAAAGTCTTGCGGCGAATCGCGCACATTGCGTAGCCCGGGCTACCAATGTCTTTTGAAGATTCCCAGCCTTTAACTCGCAAAGCTATAGTTATGGAATCCATACATACATACATACCTACCTAATTGGTCTTCACAATACTTTAGTCAGGATACCCGCCTGGCTTCTCACACCACTTATATTGTGGGTATTAATTTTATACATGAGTGTGGCTGGACCTACAGTCTAAAGTCGATTCCGAAAAACAGATTTTTGAGAAAGTTTTCATGGCAATTTTATTTCAACACTCAAAGTTTTTGCCAGAATACTGACAGCTGAGAGAAAGACGTCGAAGAAATATTGCTTTTCATATTCCGTATTGTTGGAGATATCTGACCTGGGGTTTAAAGCGTGGCCTCACGTCTCTAATAAGCCAATACACTACCTAGTAGACGACTGTGAATTTGTGGAATCTGCATCAGAGATCCGCAATGAATAGTTTTTTTGCTACTCATAAGCACTCATGCAATTTTGAATATAAGTGAGTCAATAATATTAAAATTTAATTATACTTTGATTCATTCATACTCACTACAACCTTGATTTCTAAGTACAGTTTGCAATGAGTATGCGTACAACGTACGACATCAAACTCATACCATTCGAAATATGTTTGATTCATAAGCCTACTAATTTAGATTCATAACTTTAGAAAAATACTTTTAATACTCATAAATGATTCGAGGGATTCGAATCATTCATCAAAATTTACAATCTTAGTTGTTGTTGCATTTACAACAACAACAAAAAAGAAAAAACAGCTAAGCAAAAAAGACAGAGCAGCAAGCATAGCAAACACACAACTTTTTAGTGAGTATTATAGTGTTCGTATGCGATTCATGCTTATTGTGCTTCGTGTATATGCTGAGTTAAGGAGAGTCGAAATCAACACATCATACGTGTTGTTAAGTATGAATATGATGAGTACACTTCAAACTTTTAATATGAGTGGAGGAGGTTCCATGCTACTAAAATAAGTATGAATGCGAATATAAGTATCAGAAATTGTGAGCATGATTTGATTCTACTCATCTTTTTGAATACTCATTGCTGATCTTTGATCCGCTCATGAATTATTCCGTCCTATCCTATACTGTATTAAACCGCAAGTGATTAGTTTTTGCTTTGAATACTGAAGAAATGATAAGACGAATCTCACAAATCTTTATTGAAACCGTGATCAAATTTCTTTTTTTTTCTAAGGAGAAGCAAATTGTCGAAACGTTGAACAAATAGTATATTGAGCTCCATACCGTTGAGTTGATTATGGAAAACCAGAAGTGTTTTGTAAAAATTTCCAATATTTAGAAGCATTACTTTTGTGTCCCACTATACTTTATTTACTTTATTGTAAACAATATAATTAAGATATATGACGTTAGTGTTTGACAAATTATACATTTTTTTCTTCTGTTTTTAAGTAAAGAAATTATCGCTTGAAACCAAAAACAAAAACAAAAATTATCGCTGAACTAGGGAAGATAAAAAAAATTCGATATTTCGATTCAAATTAATTCCTTTAAACATTTTTAGAAAATTTTTCAAAAACTTTTTACTTCTTCTGCCAATAAATAAGCTTGTTTTGTTCATTTTAAGTTCATTAACCTGTTGGAATTACTATTTTTTTTCCTTCTATTTTAAATTAAAAAGAAGAAAATCAATTACCCCGAGAGACAGACAGAGAAACAGACAGATGTCCATCTAATAAAGTGGCTTTAGTGAATTGTAATCCACAGATTACAAGTTTAATTCTGTAGGCCTGGTGGTATACGTTTCTTCGCCTCCAATGTGTATTTGTCAAGAGCAACACCACTCTTGCTTTATAAGTGGCAGTGTAAGTGTAAGTGTAAGTGGAAGTATAAGAGTGTGTGTGGGTAAATTTTAATTTTTTAAATTCGTTTTCAATTAGAGATTAAAGTCGGGTTTCTCTTTTCTTTTTTGTTTTCCTATGACAAACTGTAATAATTTCTACATTTTACTCTGAGACTCTCTTTGCAACACTATGGCTTGTAATTCTCATTCTACTTTTTTTTATTACTCATATTAATGTTGTCTTTGTTGTTGTGTTTGTTTTCTATTTTCTTATCTAATTTTTCAATTTTTCTTAATTAATTGTATTATAATTTTCACACACCAACATGTTGTCTGTTTTTCATTTTTCTTTTGTTTTCACAAAATTATACCAGGAATATTGAATTATAAACATAGAGGGGGTTATTAACCCTCTCTTTGGATATTCAAACTCAAAGTGTAGTAAAGGGTTATCCATTTTTAGGTTGCAAACATAAAATTAAATCGAATACTTGTAAAGCAACTTTTATTTCAATTCAAATGCTTGGTCTGTCTGTGCACCAATAGGAACGAAATAACATACGCCTCTGCATTTTTTTCAGAGCAGTCGATTCTTTCGAGGTAGTTTTCGATAACATTTTCAATAAATTGACAACTGATGTCTTTCAAATGCTGCTGTGGTAGAGGATTTTTCGAGTAGACCTGCTCTCTGATGTAGACCCACAAAAATGAAATAAAAGGCGTTAAATCTCAAGACCCTGGACGTCGCCAGAACCGAAAGTTATCTTCGTGGAAATTTTTCATTCAAAAAAGTCAAAACTGATCGCGATGTGTGAACGTGGCATCATCTTGTTGAAACCACACACTATCGTGTTCATAATCATCAATTCCGAGCCACAAAAGTTAGTTTAACGCAGTGATTGCTGTCTCAATTGACAGTAACCGTGCCCCCAGAGGAAATTTTTACATTAATACGATCCAAAAGCATCTCCAGACCCTAACACGCGTCAAGCGTTCAATTTTTCCGGTTATAAAAGCTCTTCTAGGAAATGGAATCAATACACCACGCTTTATGCAAGTGCCCTGCATTTCACAATGAACGTCATCGGTTTTTGGGGTGACAGAACCTGTAGAGATCTAGGCATGATGGCGAACGTGTCACTAAGGGAACTAGCCGGCAGTGTCCTGCTCTTCAGAACAGACGTTATAGGTTTTTGGATTACAGAACGTTTGAAAATCTGGGCACGGTGACGATCGTGCCACTAAGGGAACTGGCCGGTTCCATCCTGATTTCGAGGTGGTGCCGGCCTGTCACTAACGGATCGTAGCAAGGGGGCTTACCTCATACTAGGTAACGCAATGGACCATATGGGTCACCGAGTGAACTTGCGTATGCACGATAAGCTACCCGCTAACGAAATCTATCCTAAATGTCCTTCTGCAATCACTTCCAGGTTAGCCTAGCGTCATGTGTACAGTTTTGTTTGTTGATGCAGAATCAGGCAGAGAATACGTTGAAAGCCTGTTATATCTTTAATTGTTGGAATTCATATGTGGAGAGGAACAAAGTCATATGCGAAATACACTGTAATTAGCCGTAAGATAGGCGCAGATGCTGACAGCAACTTGGTATTATCTTTGCATTTATGGCAGACGTTGCAACGAAACTGTTTAGAAAAGATATTCCAAACGCCATGAAAAGTTTCTCACAAATCTGTCGTTCGGAGTCGACGTTAAACTGTTGGTTCCGCCACTCATGTATACAGTTAACACACACAACACGAGTGGTATGAGAAGCTAGGCCGTAATCTAATCCTGACTGAAGCGTTGTAGTGGTTAATTATGTGTGTATGTATTCCAAACGCTCAAGGGAGCAGCTGTTGCATGCCGCATTAGTACTTATGGTACTTATAGACACATTGATGAGACCAGCAGTTGTCAGAACCTGAAATCGTTAACCCTTTACACATGCTCTCATTTGCAAGCATATGGTATCAAACAAGAACATGAGCCAAAAGTCCGTCCAAATAACAACAATAAAGTGTTAAATATTTCAGTGTATGTATGTACGTATGTGTGCATGTATCTCCTTTTATTTTAAGTTCATTTCAATCAGAGTTTTCCGCTCCTTTTAATCAAGTAAACAATTCCTGAGAGAATTACGATTTAATAACGGAGTAAACGAGAAAATATTTTCACAAATTGAAAGGTGGAGAAGTAGTGTAAGGGGGGAGTGTAGTATGGAAAGAGAGGAGTAACACAGTAGTTTTGAAAGATGATAACATTAGTAATCATTTTTTTGGTTTCTTTTATTTTGCTTTTGTCTTATTTATTTTGTTTTTCCCCTTATTCTGTTTCTATTTCAATTTCTATAGTTATGCGAATATAAGCATGTGGATTAGGGTTTCCCTTGCATAAAGCAAATTAAATTAAATTAATAATGTACACACATGGCATTCGTTCATACAAAGTGTTATCAAGAGAGAAAATTCTTGCTTTCACTCTCCTATTTGTATGTAGAGCGAAAACTCTGTGTGTTGCAGTGTTTTCTGACTTGTAAGGGCTTTGCTTAGGTATTAAACTTCTTTATCAAACTGGTTACATGGCTTTGTGTGTGAAATTCGTAATTTTTTAGACATTTAAGGGCTTTCTTCGGTATCAAATTGGTTACATGGGTTTATGTGTGAAATACTCAATTTACATTTTTTTTTTATAATGCCTAGCTGAAGAAACACTTTTAAAATTCCAATCTTTGCCTTACTTTTCCACATTGCTCTTTTTAAAGGGACACCCTAATATTTGTAATTCCTTGACTGTACTGAATGCAATTGTGATAACAAGCTGTTGAAATTAAGGAATGCATCAGCAACAGCACACCATCTAATCTAGACAAACATCGAATAGAAAATATGCCACTGCAGCCATAAATGTGTTGAAAGCGCCACAACAGCAGTGAACGAAATTAGAAAGACGGAAAGAAAGATTGTTTGTCTTTTTCAGGTCCACTGAAATGAATCTTAGAAAAGGCTGTTCACTATGAACAGTTTGATTTGAAAATATTTGTTGATTTTTTCTTACCAATAAACCTTACAGAAGAACCGACTGATGGCAACTCTGTCATTCTAGAACCTGTTATAGTACAACTGCTTGATTTGGTTCTTGACCGTGTGTTTTAAGAAAACAAAAAAGAAAACTTAAGCTAAGCTTTTGAAGTTGCCGTATGTAGTGTTTTGGCTTGTTAGACATGACATGAGGCCGTGGTTCAAATCCCAGCTCAAAAATGTCGAAAAAACGAAATATGAAAAAATATTTCTTTCCACGACTTCCTCTTCAGCAGTCTTTTGGCAAAAACTCTGAAAGTAAATAAAATTGTCGTAAAATTGTCATTTAATTAAACTGTAGGTTCCGTCACTCTTTTATAAAATTACCACAGTTTATATGGGTGGCGGGAGAAGCTAGATTGTAATCCTAGCTAAAGTATTGTAATAACCAATTTTGTAAAGATGTCCATGACTCTTCTATGAAAGAAACCTTTCTAAGTGAAGCATTTTGTTGCTCTCACGCCATACGCCAAATGCGTAAGGCTTCTTTAGGCGTTGCTATATTTATTACCACCACTGTTGTTAAATACATTGTTGGATGAAGAAAAACATAGAAAACAACGCAGAAACAATTTTATTAAGATTTATTGATGCTTTTTATTTCTGGTTTTATTATTTCTTTTTTATTTTTTTTTTTTTTGCTTTTTTGCGTTCTTTTTTGCTTCACTTTTTTAATGTGAAAAACGATATCAGTTGGAGTTTTTCCTATTGTTATTGTATTGAATTAATTTTTTTTTTTTTGTTGTTGTTGTAGAGACAGCACCCTGGAGACAATGTATAAAATTTCTAATCATAGAAAATTTATTACAAAATTTCATTGGTTTCCAATATCAAAGCAGCGGTAGTAAAGCGTGCCGCCGCCGCCATCGCATTGTAAACACAAATCCAATTGAAATGTTTTGCATGGCAACAGCTTAACTAAGGCAAAATTTTTATCTTTTTTAGAAAGCGGAAAAATTTATTCACTAAACAATTGAGAAGTTAAAGTTTAAATCGCAGTAAATGCCGGAATGGTTTGAAGTTAAAGGCTGGCATTGTACGGTATTAGATTAGATAGAAGAAGAGGGCGATTTTCTTTATTCTTTAGAATAACATGAGGCTTCTAAACAGTTGCTCTCTACTTTCTTTCTTATTCCTGTGTCTTCTACCTTCTTTGCTTTGTAGCCGTTTCATTAGTGATATTTTTCCTCAGGAAAGCGTGTGATTATTCAACTGTTGCAACTTCTAGAGTGGCAGGGTTGCCAACCCTCGCTGTCTAGAAGTGTAGTGAAGCGAACTGCCGAAAAAAATCTGTAAATTCCGTGTCACATAGTGGTAAGGAGGGCATCGTAAACTGATAAATCGAATGGCGAGCAGTTCCTTCCTCAGCTGGCCTCTAGGTATTGTCAATGAAGCCTATAATTGTGGGAAATATTTTGCAACGAGAGCGGGTAATAGGAGTGAAAGGAATAATTTGGCTGCTAAGTATTCTTTTTGAGAGACCGATCACCCTGCGGCACACTGAAGTGTCAATGACAAATAGTGTAACAGGCCAGAACATTTCTGTGATGCAAGTAGTAGAGTTTAGAAGGCGACTTCCTCTAAGTAGTCCTTTAACAAAGTCTCAGACCCTTTGTCAAAATAAAATTGGTCACGTGAAGTTTCTCAAGCGACTTTAAACTGTAAGTCCCACCACTCATGCGCAAAATTAACACGTTCACTGCCGACTACGAGATAACTCGTAGATTGCGTTCACTTCTAGGGTGCTAGGGTGATAACTCGTACATTGCGTTCCCTTTTAGGGTGCCAAACTACGAGCTATCTCGTACTCTATAAACCTGTCATTTGTATGTAGCGACGAATAAAATTGTATTATATCAGTACTGGTATCGATAAATGGCTTCTGGGAAAAGAACAAAAAGTCAATATTGGAGTGCGTGGTAAGTTTTCTAAAAATTGCCGAGGCAGTCAACGTGTTTACACACACAACATGGGTTTTGGGAGAAACTAGGTTGTGATCCTGGGTAAAAGGGGATAATAACCAATTAAGTAAGCAAGTACGAATGCATCAAACTATTAAGAAGTATCCTGATGATTGCAATTGATATTTTACTGCGCGTAGGGATTGCTGCAGGTCCAATATGCATACCCCCGTAATAAGCAGATCGAGCCACCGAACATCTCTTTGGAGTCTATGCAACTTAAATGTATCTCAGAAGGCAACAGTTGAGTGTTTAGCAAGTAATAGGCACGAAGTTATTCATACTGACAACGAACAGCTTGCCATAAAGAGGATGCATTCGGCATGTGGCTTGAGAGCACTGCCATAAATCTTTTATAGGGTGTTTTTTATAGACGTATAGAACTTTAAGTTGCAATAAAACAACAATGGATTATTCGATTGACATGCATTTTATTTATCCGAAAGATAATCTTGTGGCATTACATTTTAAACAAGATTTCTGGCATATGACCGCCACGGCTGGCGCGGATGTAGTCCAATCTGGACGTCCAATTTTCGATGACTTTTTCCAACATTTGTGGCCGTATATCGGCAATAACACGGCGAATTTTGTCTTCCAAATGGTCAAGCGTTTGTGGCTTTACCGCATAGACCAATGACTTTACATAGCCCCACAGAAAGTAGTCTAGCGGTGTTAAATCACAAGATCTTGGAGGCCAATTCACAGGTCCAAAACGTGAAATTAGGCGGTCACCAAACGTGTCTTTCCATAAATCGAAATAAAATTGCACTACTTGCAAGCGTTGTTCAGGCGTGAGTCTATTCATGATGAATTGCCAAACCAAACTGAGAATAAATCACTTGACAGCTGGTAAATCGGTCGCCATCTTGAAAAGTAATGTCAACTTAAAGTTCTATACCTCTATAAAAAACACCCTTTAGTTGCACTTCACCACTAACTCGGTAGGGAATCGATTGAGCCATTAACATAAGAAAAAAGAAAAAAAGAGGTGCCACAGTGGAACAAATATATAATTTTATATATAATTTTATAATTTTTTATAATTTTTATAAAGCCTTACATGTTATGTAATTACAATTCAAGACAATTTATAAACGTTTTTATGCTTAAATTTTCTTATAATTACAAGAAATATTTTAAAATTAAAAACATTTTCTTGTAATTTAACTTTAATTTCCTAAAGGGTACTTTCAAATTCAATTTAATAATCACAGAAAAAACACAATTTTTTTTTTGTTTTTGTGGCACCATTTTACAGCTTTACAAATTTGTAATACAGATTTGTAATACAAAATAACAACAAAAACAATAACAGAAAAATGTATGTTTTTTAAATTAAAAAAAAATTAATTTAAGTTTTTGAAACACTTTTATTATAAGTATGTATTACGGCACTCGTAATTTGTTTTCCCAATAATAATTATAATGATCTCCTCTCTGTAACTGTAATATCAGCAGCTGAAGTTGGTTAATATGCCATGGCATTTTACACAAACAAAAACAACAAAAAAATATTAATTATTTTTTTTAATGGCACTGTTATGGAAAACAAATCAATTTTTTGTGTTTTTTACAAATAATTTTTTTAAATGTTTTGTTACATCATAAAAATAAAATAAAAAAAAAGAAGTTGGAAAAAACAAATTCATTTTAATTACCATCACACGTTTTGTAATAAAACAAATATCTGTAACATACTCGGTTTTAAACCATTAAATCACACCATTATGATGCCCTACACTACACCACTGTGATATATTTTTAAGTAAAAATAATGGCTTGGCACACATGAAGCCACAACTACTACGTGCCACTGTAAAGTACATACGAGACAAAGTAAATTTCTTCACTGTTGTTATCTGCATTTAGATTTGGAGAATTTTCTGGAACCTACACTCCCTAAAGTCATTAATCGTTTAGGAAACCTCACCTAAAAACAGTCAAAACCGAGTACAGAGATAATTATTGAAACGTGATCACTTTTCAAGCATTACAGGGAGACTATGATCATCATAGCCGCACTTACTGAGTAAAGAATTTGTAGCAGAGTTCAGCAATGAATCGTTTATTCGCTACTCATAAGCACTCATGACATTTTGAATATAAGTGAGTCAACAATATTGAAATTTAATTATACTTTGAGTCATTCTCTTACTCACTACAACGTTGAGTTATAAGTACAGGTTGCAATGAGTATGCGTACAACGTACGACATCAAACTCATACCATTCGAAATATGTTTGATGCATAAGGCGACCCATTCAGGTTCATAGCTTTACTAAAATGCTTATAATACTTATAAATGATTCGAGATTATGAGTATGAATCGATTCTACTCATTGCTGATCTCTGATTTGTAGTCGTATAAAGAAATTTGAAGAGTCTCAAAGTATTACAGATGCGGTCAGGCCTATGCATCATTGGAGTGTACGCACTTGCGAAAATATCGCTTCTGTTAGTAACTTCTAGAGGATAATTCCAGTTTGCAATACATATTATCTCATGCAACAAATAAATCCGACTAACCTTCTATAACTTCGAAGATATGTAGCGTGTTTGCTAAGGCTTTCAATGTTGAATTTTTGAACAAAATTTGTTGTTCAGCGTTTCAATACATTTCTTACACGGTGTTTCATGTAAATTAGCAATATTCATGCATACAGCATTCGGAGATCACAGTAGGGGCTGAGGAAAATTCATTTCAACCGAAATTTTTGTCTGAATGTGCCATGGTGATGTATTTTTTCGAAGCGTTGCCGTCGATTCAAACCGCTTTGGGCATATGACAACTCAGAAATGTGTTCCCAACAACAATATTTAGTATGGCCACCCGGGTATGTTCACACAATTAAGGAATGTGTTTACCAGTATTTTCCCAGTAAATGTCTTGGACCGCCTGGTATGTTGGTCTAAATATCTCCTGGTGAAGGGGTTATCGCAGCCCTTAATTACGATATCAAATTTACACAACTTTGCTGTCAGTAAAATTGTGTAAATTTTATACATTTTCATACGACATTTGGTAACCCTATCTTTCAAGAAATTGCCACGGAAGACTGATTACCTTTTTAGAGAGAAAATTTTGAGTACAGAAATTGAAATAAGGGGATGCAGATATGCTCCTTCAAAAAGGACTGAAGGCATATGAGAACTTAGGGCACAATTTGGCCTGGGAATTTTATTTGGACCCTAATAGTACAACTACTAGATCAAACCTCCATGGAAAATTTGTGTATATTGGATTGTCTATACAGTGAGTCATTATTTCCGAAACCTTTATTGTGGTTGTGTGGTTCATAACAATTAATCCATGTTGTAGTGGTGCTGCAAAACTTACATATTCTTTGATACCCTTTTCTGCATCAATGGAAACCTCTTTCTGAAATCTCTTTCAACCACCTGGCTAGCACATCAACACTTGCAAACCCACTTAATGCCTACAATTTAGCCGCCAAATCAGTGTTACCACCAACAGCTTTATGACTTACACACAACTGGCATCGAAATTACACATATGAAAAAAAATTACACACAAAATTCTGTTTTTGTAAATATTGCATACATACAAACATAATTGTTCATTACAACCCTTCAGTCAGGATTTCGAACTAGCTTCTCACACCACTTATGTTGTGTGCGTGAGTGGCGGGACATACAGTTTAAAGTCGACTCCGAACGACAGATTTTTGAGAAGCCCTTCATGGCAATTTTATTAACCCTCAGAGTTTTTTCCAGAAATCTACTGAGAGGAAGACGCCGAAAAAATATTTTTTCATATTTTTCGATTTGATGTCTGACCTGGGGTTTGAACTCGGGCCTTACGTCTAATAAGCCTACACACTACCTACTAGCTGTACGTACTTAAAATAATATACATATAACATTTCTAACTTTCATTTAAAACACAAACGAAACAAAATATTTTTCTATTTTAAGAAGAAATATCACACAACATAGAAGGATTTAGGTGCTTGTTTTTGCAAGCTAATGTTGGAAATTGCAATAAATTTACAAAACAAATCGGTGTTAATAAATTGACAGTTAAAAATTAGCGATTAAAGAAAAAGGTAGGACAAAAAGTAAAATTACACACAAATTACACACGAAGCTAATTACACACATGCTACACACACAATTAAAAATTACACACAATATGTGTAATTACACACAAGGTGGCAACACTGCGCCAAATAGCAGTTATAAGAACAACAACAACAACAACAGCAGCAGCAACAGAACAATAATAATAAAAGCCAAGTTAATGCCACATAGAAATGAAAACAAAATAAAAACAAAAACAAAAACGTTTGCAAAAATTCAATATCCTGTTACAAAACGTTCAAATGGCTAAAAATAAATGAAAAACGAACACTAAAAAACAACAACAACAGAAACGACTTTAAAACAAAATGAAATAGAAAGAGAGAAGAACTTGACCCTAGAATTTATCGATAATTTTTATACTAATGTTGTTGTTGCTTTTATTGTATTGCCTATAGTAGTTACTGTTGGCGTTTTATATAATCAAACAACCAACAATTTATTCGTTGCGCGGTTAAGGTTGTATTCAACTACGTACTCAGTCAAAGTCATTCGTTGCTCTTGCTCTCTCTCTCTCTCTCTCTCTGATACATTTTTTCAATAGTGATGACAACTTGGAGTTTTTATTCAGGAATTTAAGCGATTTTTTTCAAAATCTTGATTGATACTCAAAAAACTTGCCATTCTTTTCATTCCATTTTCATTCTTTCTTCCATTCTTTGCTTACTTAAGTAAAGTTAAACAAAATATTCTTGAAGCTAGTTTGATTGCTAGGTTTGGGCCTGATCATAATGTACGAACTACAATGTCAGTTAAATGATCGCCTTGGAATTGGTCACAGCAGTTGTTGCTTTCAAAGTGCATATTTTTCCAACACTATCGCATATTCTAGGCGGTTAATCCATGATAACATGACGAATGTTGGTTCTCAAATGTTCCAAAGTTAGGGAATACGCATAGGCATGATATTTGATTTAACACCTCAAAAAAGTGTCAAATCGCATGCTTTTGATGGTCAATTGATGTCGACAAAACGTGGAATTATTCTTCTGGAAAGTTCTCGTGCAATAAAGCCAAAATTGGTTCATGGCGCCGTCTTCTTGAAGCCACATGCCATAACCTGCAGTTCATAACCTTCAAATGAAGGTCCAAAAAATGGATTAACGTTCAGTCAAAGGTTGGGTTTTCGAAAAAATACGGCTCAATGACGCATCCACACCATAATTTCGGGTGAAATGGCTTTTTCTGGGTCAATTCTTGGTTTTCAGAAATCCATTTGCGACGATTTTGTTTGGTGGCGTAACTTTCGAATAACAAATGACCTTCAAACGCTATAGAAACGTTTGTTTGAAAAATCAGTGTTAGAAACCTGCAGCCCTTGCATGACGACAGCATATCTACAGCGTTGTGATTGATCAGCTGACGTTAATTGTTCCCTTAGTTAGATTTTTAAGGAATGGAAGAGTAAATTCAGTCGCTAAATGTTTCATAATTAGCCGTTAGATGGGCCCAGTTATTAGGAATGCCGTGGAGTCCATGTATTCGCATTATCCGCCACACTTTTCTTAACAGAGGCAATAGGCACTGTGTATGTTGCAACAAAGCCAGAGGCTCGACCGGATTAATAACACTTTCAGTTACCTCAAATTTCTTTATACTCTTATCAAATCATTGCACAGTAGCTTCAACTTGTAGTATATAGCTTGATTTCCTCGAGCTCCATAGGCGATAATTTTTGTTTATTGTTTCGAATCAAAAATGACCAAAACGCTTTCAGTTTCTTCAAATTTGTTCATAATCTTAACAATTTATTGCACAGCAGCTCTAGTTTTAGATTTCTTGTGATCTACAGACCACAAGTTTGCTTGTTGACAGCAATCGGGTGGGAAAAAATTGCTTCAATGAACAATTAAAGCCATAACGCTGTTAGGTAATGTGCAAAAAAGTAACAAGATTTCATTGGTAATTTTTTGAACAAAATTTTCTTCAGTTCGATGAAGTTTTTTTTGCTCAATCGGTTGTTGTCATTGATTTATTTAATTTATTTATATTCAAATTTTTGAGCCCACCGTGCAGTTGAATTGGAAATTTTGAAGAAAATTGTACAGAAATTTAAAGAAATTGAATTGAAAATTTGTGTATTTTGTAGAGAAGTTTCCCGAACTTTCAGATCAATTCTAACCTCAAACAAATCAATCATATCTTCTTCGATAACAAAGCAATCAGTTTTAAAAGTTTGATCAAACCACGGCCTTGAAATTTGTTTGTTTATGAAAGGACAAACAAGTGCCATTCAACTCCAACTCGCAACTCCAATCAAAATAATACTGCCAAGCTTCTTATAAAATTAAATATTTAAAATTTTTAATTCAAATTATAATTATTAATTTAATTATACATAGTAAATACTGTATTATTAAATTGTTTAAAACATTTAAAACATATTTCTTTAATTCAGTTTTGTTTATTATTTAAAAAAAAAAATAGAAAAAAAAATTCATTTAATTTTACAATTTAATTTCCATTTAACCTTTAAAAATGAAATACAAACTTCCACTATAATTTAGAAAAATATTTTACGGCACACCCTAAACAAATACCAACAATCAAATATGCACTTGCACTACTACTACTACCACCACTACTGTGGTTACTACTGTTCTTGCCTATAGTAAGTGGAATAATAAGCTGGCTGGCTGGCTAGCTGCATTTGGAAATGCATGTGTATATATATGTGTATGTGTGGATTTGTTTTTGAACTTCGCTGAAGCGGACCTAAATTTTACAACGAGAACTTTATTCTTATTATTGTCGATATTGCTGTTGCTGTTGTTGTTGTTTTTGTTTCTAATAAAACAATAATAAACAAATGCAATCGAATTGCAAAAAAAAAATATTTTGCATTGAAAATTTAATGGAATTTTATATTGTGGCCATTTGGTTTGTTATTGTAAGTGTTGTTGTTGTACTTTATTATTATTATTATTGGTTTGCTTGTATACTATACACTCATGTGTATGTATATACATGTGTGTGCATAAGTATTCTACATGTATAATGGATTTGTCTTACTAACTGAATGACTTACTAAAACTGACCTTCACCATCACTGTTGTATTGTTGCTGTTGTTACTGTTACTAATGCTGCTGCTACTACTGCTACTACTACTACTGCTACTGCCATTGTAATTGTAATTTTTATTACCTTTGTTTATATTATTGTTATTGTTGTTCTTTTACTTTTGTAACTAAGAGACGGAGGCAGTAAATGCACTTGTTTTGCTTGAAACAAAGTGTGTGTGTATCACTGTATGTGTGGGAGAGTGTAAAATATTTATATAAACAATACACAACACTTTAGGCAATTAAAATTTACGAAATTGACCAAAGAGTTCAATTCAATGCTCTCTTTTACTCTTGCCCTCTCTTACAACACTTTACTGCATTTGTTTTGTATGTAAATATATGCGAATACCTTTACTGACATACGTACATACAGTGTATTGTAAATAATTAAGTATGGCTGGTGGCTTTCGTGTAACGGTGAAGGTCATTACAATTCTTTTATATGTATATGTAAACATTCATATACGCATATATAGTTCAATGCAAAATATTTATTTACTCTCGTTAACACTGTTAACACAGTTAATTTACTATGAAAGGCTGGCAGGCAGACAGGCAGCAAGGTAGCCTTAAGTAAGGTTTTGTTATCGTTCTTTATTTGATTTCTACCATCTTAATACAGCCTTAATAGAGATGACAGTTATACAATCACTTACAGGGTAATGAATTCGTAAGATTATCAAGAAATTTGCAGAGGCTGTAGAAGTATTCAGCTGCATTACAGGCCTAGATATCATAAGCATGTAAGCATTACCGAAAACATAGCTTCTGTTAATAATGTGGAGAGGATAATCCGGGTTTTCATTAGTATCTCATGCAACATTTAAATCCGGTTAACCATTCAAAACTCCATGGACATATAAAGCGTGCCAGCTGAGGTGTTCAGTAAACAAAGAACAAAATTTTTTTGAGAGCTCATTTCGCCCTTGATGGTTGTCAACAAGCAATATCCTAACACATGGTGTTTGGAGAACCCAGAAGTGATTGTGGAAACGCCACTTCACCCGAAATTATAGTCTGGATGTGTCATTGGGTCGTATTTTTTCGAAAATGGCCATGGCGAAAAACGTCACTGTCAATTCAGAGTCCTTTGGTCGTATGTTATTCCATATTTTGGGCCTCCAATTGAAGATTTCAAACAGGACTGTCTATGGTTTTCGCTTTATTGCATTAAAGGCTTCAGCAAGAGTAATTCTAAGTTTAGGCAACGTTAACTGGTCACCATGATCATGCGATTTTACGCCATTAAGTTGTTTTTTTTGTGTGGGGCGTAGCCAAAGACTTGTGTAATCTCCTAACGTTTAAGCACTTGAGAACCAACTTTGTAAAGGGCCCAGTTAGGAGGTCAGTCACAAAACTTGAGCTACTCGTGGTAGTCTAAAATGTCTTTCTTTGGCAAAAACTTCTATTCTGCCAACTTTTCTCTCACTGTAGATTCGCTGTCGTCAAATTGTTCTTTCCATTTTACAGGTACATTGGTTTCTTAGGTACCATCCTGATGAGCTCTTTTGTCTGTCCCTTGGATTGAATTCCCATTTAAACTGGAATACTGCAAAAGCCGGCACTATCCCCCTAGGTTCTGTGCTTCAGCACTAATTGCGAAACAATCTCATAGCAGCAGTTACGTGTTCGGATGGCAGCCTAGCTGTTAGGAAGTAGGTTACATTGTCTGTACTTAATGTCTCGTTGTCTGTACTTTCTGTGTAAGTTGGACTATCAACCATGCTTCAATAGCATAAACTCTAGCTTACAAAGCTAGTTTTTCCATGCGTTTTGAATATTTTACGTTCTTTCATTGTCTTCCTTTGACCCATTCGTATTCAAACTGTCATGTTACCATGGCCTCTCATGAATCTAAATAGTATTTGACCCTCTTCTCATTATCCTAATCATTCCTTAGTACTGATTACTATTCCCTCACCACGTTTCATTATCTGCCTTTAGCCCAGCTATACTTAAACTGTCAGGTCACTACCCCCTCTCATGAAACTAGTATTTGGTCAATCTCCCATTATTCTGAACATTTCCTTAGCATTGGTTTTCGCTGAATTGGTTAAGGCAATAAGAGCCAGTCTGTATAACTTATTTAATTCCATAATATTACCTTTGTAGTCACTTTATACTATGCTCAGATATGCACTTTTATTGAGTCAATATTCGGTTTATTTAGTACAATATTTTAAGTGTTCAGGCGTAATATTATATGCAGTTCAGCTGGCTTATTCAATTATTCATTTGACAGCTGGTAAATAAAACAGCTGGTTGTTTCAGCAACATTGTTGTTATTTTGTTTTGATGTTTTTTTTCGTCATTGTTGACATTTGAGTTGTCAAATATCAATAGAAAGTGTTCGGTTAATTGTAATATGCTCACTGAACATACTTATGACTGTGCTGTATTTTAAGTTTTACTCAATATTATAACAATTTGCGTATTTATTGCGCAATAATTAATTGAAACTTTATATGAAATATTGAGCTCAATAATGGTGTTTCTTGCGATTTATGCAATAAAGGTGCATACGAGTATCTGAACACCGTATTGAGTGTTTAGTGTGCAGGATTACTAAACGAAATTTAAAAGTGCAAGCCTCAGTCGTAATTTCTTGAAAAAAGAAAATGCTTTCTGCGACCCTTTCAACAGTTTTCTGGCATAATTAAACGAATTTGTTGTTCTGATTCAACTTGGATCAGGCTGGCAGCCTACCAGCAGTTAATTTACCTCATGACGTGTATATTTATTTTCTTTAGTGAGCAGAAATTAAAGAAAATTGCGAGAATCTCTGGGTTCTAATTATAATTTCATTAAAGGAAGATAAAGAAAGCTTTGAATGCTTTGATTTCGTACATGCCACCAGTCTGATTTAGGAGTCTGGAGTTTCTTTGTTTCTTTGTAAACAATAGCAGCTGATCTGCCTGGCTGTCAATTGCTGATAAACAAAGTTAAACACAAAATTTTATTGAATTTTATTTTTTTGTTTTGTTTTGTTGTTGTTTCTTTTCTTTTTTATAATTCTCTCTCTCTCGCATTAATTTAATTAAACAAAACGAAACGATACGAAACAATTGAATAATTTTTATTTGCAAATTACGCAAGCGATTGTATTGCATTTTAAATGAACGGAATCTTTTACTCGGCACTCCTCACCTCTACGCTTCTCATCAACGCTAATAAAAGCTAGGCAGGCAGATAGGCAACTGGATGGTGATGGTGGATTGTGAATGCAAAATGAAATTAACACAAAACAATAAAACAATTAAAGCAGATCTTAGTTAAACAATAGAGAGAGAGAGGGAGGGGTAAATAGATGTGCAAGAAGGATAAGAAAATCTTTCAATCAAAAATTAAGCTATGAAAGCTTCGAAAACAATTTAAATCAATAATTAATCGATTAATTATCGATTGTATTGTCTTAAGAGTGCTGGAATCATTAAAACTTTTTTAAGATCTCAATCTCAAAAAAAAAGAACATTAAAAATCCCCACGTAATAATACAAACAACAACAAATTTAATTCTTTATTAACTAGCGTCTGAGCTAAGAGTGTTAAAAAATATCGAAAAATAAAAATAAATTCTTAAAACGTTTAAAAGCCATAAACAACGCACAAAAAAGACAACAACAATAACAGCAATAAATAACGAGTATCTAAAAAGACAAGTTAAGAGACAACACTGAACACAGTAAAGGCCAAAAACCAATAATATTTACAGAGTGTTGAAGAAAACTGAGAAGACAACAGTTAGCCGCTGTGATTGACAGTGTAGTCTGCTCCACTGTAACTTAATTGTAACTTTCCTTAGACCTTCCTTCCATATTAATCGGAAAGCGACTAGGCTGCTCATATTAAACCAAATGTAGGTAACCCTTGGCCCTTGCTCGCTACTGAGAAGCCATAATAACCTACATTCCTGTCAACTACATGGTTTCTTAAACTGTTCTCGGCAGAAGATTGCATACATACAACATACATAATTGGGCATTACAACCCTTTAGTCAGGATTACAACCTAGCTTCTCACACCACTTATGTTGTGTGCGTTAATTTTATACATGAGTGGCGGGACCTACAGTTTAACGTTGACTCCGAACGACAAATTTTTGAGAAACTTTTCATGGCGATTTCATTTCAAAACCCAGAAATCTGCTGAGAGGAATTCGCCTAAGAAATATTTCTTCATATTTCGTTTTGATGTCTGACCTGGGTTTTGAACCAGAGGCCTCACGTCAAATAAGCCAACAACACACTACCTTCGAAATTTCAACGAAGTACTTCTAGAGTTCAGGGTCATAGGTAATGCTCTTGAGAGCTATACCGAAGACACTAAAATACTTTACAGAGTAGGCTAGGTCTTGCCATTAGATTTTCCCATAGGTTGCCTGTCTACTGCAGTGTTTTTCACTTAAAGATCTTGGTTCATCCTGCTGTGAAATGTTTTTTTGGATAAGGAGCTCTTCCCTGATCATCTTATAATTTACAATTGAACCTATCCTGGGCCAACGTGGATTATTGCTCCTCTGCCAGACTCACTTGGCCCACGATAAATAGAAGGCGTACCAACCAACTACAATGTCATCATGATCGACCTCAGTGGCCATGCTTACAGGTCATTGCCTTATAAGCAGACACACGGAAAGACTGCAGCTCCCATCAACATGACTTTTGCCGAGGTTGTAAGTCTGCGAGGTGCAGAAAATTAGTTTATTGGGATCTTCATTTGAATTTAAAAACCAAAGACTCCAACCCATACTTTTAGCAGCGCCACTTTTTGCCTTTAACAGGGCACTGCTAACTGTTTAACAGTGTGGTTATAAGTCTATTAGTAGTCTACTTTGCAATTATTACAGACTAAACTAAATATTAAAAACTGCAGTTCCCATCAATACGACCTTTGCCGAGGTTGAGGGTTTTCGAGGTGCAGGAAATTAGATTATTTTGGTCTTTATTCGAATTTAAAAACCAAAGACGCAAACCCATACTTTTAACAGCGCCACTTTTTGTCTTTAACAGGGCACTGTTAACTGTTTAACAGTGTGGTTATAAGTCTATTAGTCGTCTATTTTGCAATTATTGCGGACCATTGGATATAGCTTCGTTTATAAAACTTTCAGACTGGTTTCCAGTTTGATGAAATTCGATCAGGACAGAGAGCTTTTGGTAATCAAAGCTATCACTCCAACCTATCTACCTACCTACCTACCTACCTACCTAATCGAATAGCTAAGATAGTGTCAAGTCCTTTATGAACGTCAACTCGATGTCTGTTCTTGTACATGAATGATGGAGGTCTTTTTAAATAAATCTTAGATGAGTCGAAGGCCACATTATACTGCAGGGAGGGATGGCTACTATGCGTAAATTGACTTAATAGTTTTGTCTAAATCTGATCTGGTTGTTGTCCTGGATAAGTTCAGAATCTATTGCTAACTGTAGAGATCTTCCAGCATTCAGGGAGAGTACTGACATGGTATAGCACTGCTCTGGGAATTGTTGGCTGCTACAGACCGAGTGCTGAAATATCATTCAATCCTGAAAACTAGTTTATATTGAAAGTCGTAAGAATCCTCTTTAATTTCATGAAATGGAAAGAAGGGTATGCTTGGAATGGCTCCACAATAAGCTTAGCCTGGAGAAAACGTGATTCAAAGCGTAGGGTGCCTAACATTTTGTTCATCTCACTGGTACTGATGGTCGCTGATCTTAATGAAATTCAAATAAAATTTCAAATTGATTGGGAATAAAAAACAAACGTAATTTTAATGAAACTTGTTGTCATCTTAAACATTAAATTTAACTGTCGAAATACATACTTAATCGGTGACTAAGAAGCATTTCAATACGATACAATAAAAAATTTTAAAATTAAAGAAGCCTGCCTTCACCCCGTCTTTAGTTCAGTTGATTATTTTTGGTGGGTATCTGTTTCTTTTTGTTGTTTTTTTGTTTGTTTTGTTTTTATAATAAATTCCAGTTCTTAATTGAATTTTATTGAAATTATTTAAACTTTTTTTTTCTTTTTTTAATTTTTTATTTAAATACACGTTTTTTTTCATTTATTTTGAAATTTAATTCTTGTTCTTTGACTTTTCTTTTACGTAAATTCAACGTCTTTTTCTTGTTTTTGTTTTTATTTTCAAAACATTTTCTAATATTCTAATGTTTTGTGGCAGCAGCAGCAGCAGGTATTTTGCATTCAATTTAAATTTTTATGGCCCTGCTTAGCTTTTTTTTTTTGTTTTTTGGTGTGTAAAAAAATATAGTGGAGTCGAGTCGAGTCCACAACACCACAACAGCTCAACAAGTGTACACTTATCGATAAAATTAACATTTTTATAGAACGTCAGCGTATTTTTTTTTTGTGTTAAAAAAAATTCGAATTTTAAAACAAGTCTTTATAGTTGAAGCCTTTTTTTTGGAGGTGCTGCTGCTTTAATTATTTTTTTTTTTTAACTTTATCACCGATTTTATTTAAATTGTGTGTTATTTTGAAGCCCACTAACAAGCCAAAAGACTATTGCCACATAATCTCAGAGCTATCAGGCACACGCAGCGATATTGTCATTAAAAATTACATTTTTTCTATTTGACAACACAGCCATGGAAGTTGTAGCTGCCTTTAGCAAGAATATTTACATCGAATTTGATTAAAATGTTGCAACATATTCTATATGTTAATAGTTTGGTATGGTATTTTGGGCCAACTTTGTAAAGCGGGGCTTCAGTTTGCGTTTACCAAACAGCTTCACGGATTTTTGTATCCATACATACATAATTGGCCATTACAACCCTTTAGTCAGGATTACGGCCTAGCCTTAATTTTATACTTGGGTGGCGGGACCTACAGTTTAAAGTCGACTCCGAACGACAGATTTTTGGGAAACTTTTTCATGGCAGGTTTATTTGTTCTCAGAGAGGAAAGTCGCCAAAGAAATATTTTTTTTTTGTATTTCGTTTTGATGTCTGGCCTGGGGCCCGAACCCGGGCTTTGCGTCTAATAAGCGAACACACTACCTACTAAATTACGGCGACTACCTTTTTGTATCCTGGTAAATTAAAAGAAAGAGTCGCACTCCCTTCTATAGCCATATTCTGAATACGTTTTGTTCGTGTGCTGTCCATACTTACAAAGATTTTATATATATCGACCATGACTCTGTTAAGTGGTTCCTTTCTGTCAGTCCCTAGCCTCCGCTTGAGTTTTTAGTCCCTTTGATCATATTGTCATATTTCTATAGCATTGTCACTCATTATCTGCGTTAAACTAGCCTTGCTTTCCTAGCAATAGGTTCCTTCTTCTCCATGTCCAATGTTAACTGCAGTGTCATCATTCGCGCAATTACAAAAGGCTACGTCTGTAGACATTATGATTCTGAGAGTACATATCCTGTAAATCAAATTTGTATTCCTATTTTATAGCTTTTTGTATTCATTTTGGTCATTACAACCCTTTAGTCAGGATTGAAACCTAGCTTCTCACTTTTCAAGGCAATTGCATTTATTCTTTAAGTTTTTGTCAGAAGACTGCTGACTGGAGGTTGAACCACGAGCTCTCCTGTAATAAGCCAACGGCCTACCTACTAGAATACGCTGGCTTTGTACTTTTGGTCTCGACTAATAGCAACAGGGTTGTCTTCTACCTAGAAATGCCGGGGTTGCTGTACATTTCCCCATTTGATATACACTACATAATCCTTAAATGTGATCCTCTAACCTGCAAATACTTGATTACTTACTTCGAAATTATTTCAAGGTCGCTTATAGTTTTCCCTAGTGCTTCTAAATAGAGATCTAGTTTCTAACTATACTGCCAACAAAGTTGCAGGATCCCACAAGCTTGTCAAGGTGTTCGTAATACAGCAATATCATACGGAAAGCTATTGATCTACGTTAACAGTTGGGGGCTCAAGTTCCAGTATATACACCATCCCACATGACTCATCGTATTGAGCCCAGCAATAGAACCCAGGACCCCTGCTGAAACCATACATATTCGGTCATTACAACCCTTCAGTCAGTATTACGACCTAGTTTCTCACACCACTTATGTTGTGTGTGCTAATTTTTATACATGAGTGGTGCGGGACCTACAGTTTAAAGTAGAGTCGGACAGCTTTGCGAGAAACTTTTCATAACGATTTTATTTCAACACTTAGAGTTTTTGGCCGAAAACTGCTGAGAGAAAGTCGCCGAAGAAATGTTTGTCTTCATATTTTCGTTTTGTTGGAAATATCTGATGCCTGAGGTTTGAACCGTTGCCTCACGTCTAATAAGTCAACACAGTACCTACGAGGCCACGACGACTTTCCATGCTGTGAAACCGTGTATGTATTTTTACCATCAAAGGTGTACTATAGTAGTACTCTTTGGGCGATCGAGGGCGATCTTTTAAGGGGAAAAATACACTCTGAGTACTTTATGAAAACAAAAGATACTTTCGTTCTGGCCAAGAAATATTTAAAAAAATTCTCCGTTTTTCACTTTCAAAAATTCCTTATGGTATCTTATGAATAAAAGAAAAAGTACTTAAATTTCCTTTTTTAGTACCATTTTCTTTTACGTGTCATTCAATTACCAACCACAATATTATTAGTCTAGACTGACAAAATATTTTATTAAACAAAACACACTAAAAATCGAAATCAAATGCGAAAAAGTCTTGCAATTTTGCACAGTAGAATGAGAATGACTTGTAAATTCTAAAATGCGATATTTTTACAATAAAATTTGCAAAAAATAGAAAATGAGAACGAAACGCTAGAAAAGACGACACAGAAATAAAAAAAACATCTGCCAACACACATTTCGAAAAAATCGGTTCGCAAATATTATTGAAACAGAAGCAGAAAAAAACGAAAAAAAAAATTGAAAATTCAATTCAAAATCAGTTCAAGGTTCTGTTGAACTTTACTACACGCACTAACAATTTTTGTTAGTTTTACGATAAAAACAAAAAAACTAAAAATATTCTATTTTTCTATTCTATTTCGGTGTTTTTTTTTTTGTTGCTATTTTTACAATTTTTGTTGTTATTTTTTGCTATTTTTTCTAATACTAAATTCTATTTTTTATTTGCAAAAAATTTTCGTTTTTATTTTATTTTCTCAACAACACAAGGCACTCATTGAAGTGATTATTTTTTGGGGTTCATTTCATGATTGCGATTCGCTTGGTTTCTCTTAATTGTGTCATAAAATGCGTGGCTAAATGAAGGTGCTCAACCCAGTTTTTTTCGGAAAATGTTTTACAATAAAAAATGCCTTTTAAAATAAAAGTGGGGTGAGCCCATATTTAGGATAAATAGGGATTAAATGCAACAACAAATACGAAATGATACTAATGTGGCATCAGATTATAGTTTCAGTCAACCAAGTGCGACAATTGAATAGTGCAAAGAGCTGTGATATCGATGGGACTGTGCTTGTTTTCCGTATATTTAGACATTCTGGGCACATTCCTGACGATCCGTGCCAATATATGCTCTATGCTAATCGGCAAGGCTTAACAACTTCTTCATTTACATGCAGCCGCTAGTCACAGTTAGAGTTTGTACAGTTGTCCCACTTCCTTTTGTGGAAATGGTGCAATCATGTTGCTATTGCCTCTCAATTGTATGTGATACCCTAGCCACCATTTCCTAGTAATATACATCTTCTTTTCAATGCCCACTATTAGCAGCTGCGGCATCATAATAATTCTTGGAACTAGACTACGAAATCCAGTGACTGCTCGACAATTTTCTAGACCTTCGAGCGGTTACTCAGAGATACATTTTCTAAAGTATGGGGATTAGTCACAATTGACAAGTAAACGTCCTCTAACCTAACTTAACCTAACCATGGGGATTAGTTTCGTGCAAGTGGTCTTTGACGTAGCAAAGCATTACAAAACTCTAATGGCGTTAAATCCCATGATCTTGGTTGTCAATTGACGTCGCCGTAAACTTGAAAATTTTTTTTCTCGAAACTTCTCATGGAATTAAATAAAATCGAGGTGTCTTATCATTCAATTCGATTGTAGAGCCCAAAAATTCTTTTGTCATACGGCCGTGGCGCTTTACATTGACCGCAATGGTTCTCTCAGTGTAATACGTCCCATTGACATCTCCGGACCATAATGCACCCTTATATAGTTACACAGAGCGAAAACTGCCTAATAAAATCAAGAAGATTTTCTCTACGAAACGTTTTTGGAGTGAGGGGTATTACAGCAGAAAGAAACGAAGATTTTTTCGTAGAGATTTCTTATTATTTTTATGTGATAAATCTTTTTAATTTTTTCAAAAAGTAAAACACATACATTTAAGAAGAAAACTTGTTATTTACCATTTTTTTACTCAAATTCCGTCACTTTTGCCACAAAAAATACAATCCATAGAGAAAAACTTATTGATTCTATTGTGTTTTCTTCTAAATTGTATAAAACAAAAATTTCTTATTAATTTCATTGGGCTACCTAATCAATTTTTTCAAAAAGGTTTTTCTTATAGATTTCATTAGGCTACTTAATAATTTTTTTTTTAAGGAGTATGCCTTATTGATTTCATTAGGTTTCAATTTGATCATGTGTAAATTATCTTATTAATGTTTTAATAAGTGGCAAGTAAAGAAGTGGAAAAAAGTAATAAAAATATTTCTTCTTAAAAAAACAAAGTAACAAAGTAAACAAAGTTCAAATAAAAATATTGAATTGTTTTAATTTTAACAAAAAAAGTGTTATAAAAGACGGGAAGGAAAGTTATTTTCTCGTTGGACTAATGTTGAAAAAGAAAAATCGATGATTATCCTGTCACTGCGGACGAATCTTTTAAAGATTTGCATAATGGTAAAACTCCTTAAATTAATATATGTACATCTTTATACGTCTATCTTTCTCTTTCAAAGATAAATATTTCGAGCAAAAGTGCTGGTTGCAGCACAATTGCAGTTCATGGGAACAGGTGCTTTCTTTCTGGAGGGAAACAAAGATAATGATGAGGTACAAAATTCCAAATCTTTGACGAATATTTTTCAAGAGTGGCCACGATATAATGATTTCTTAGGTTATGTAAAAAGCAAAATCAATATTCAAGTATTATTTGAAAAAATAAAGGGATAGTCTTATAAAATTAAGAAAAATCTTTTTGAAAAAAACAAAAAGAAAGCCTCATAAAATTAAGGAGAAAACCTTTTTAAAAAAATCAAGAAGACTATCTAGTAAAATCCCTAAGTTTTCTTCTTGATTTTTTCAAAAAGGTTTTCCTTATAAAAACAATAAGAATCTCTTCTTGAAAAAAAACCATAGAGAAATCTTATAAACTTTGTTCTAATTTACTATGTATTTATTAGGTTCAGTTTTCTCTGTGTACTTTTTCTGGATGCAATGGAAATTCAGTAATCACTTCTGATTTCTCCTAATCTAACTTACCCTACCTAGGACAGTACAGAAGATCGAGAGGTCCAACCTGTACAGTGTGTCAAGCAATTGAAAAAAGGAAACTCAAAAAATTTGCATACCAAGAAATCTATTGATGGGAAGTCGCCGCAGAAATAGTTTCACATATTTCGTTTTGTTGGAGATATCTGGCCTGGGGTTTGAACTGCGACCTCTCGTCTAATAAGCCAACACACTACATACTACACTACGATGACTACTTAGTGTATACTAGTAAATAAATAAACGCCGTGTATTTTTTTCTGCGTGCTTACCACCGATAAGCGGTAGGAACTAAATCTTCCACAATTTTTATACAGAACCCAGGAGACCTCTGAGATAGCACGGAAACTCTATCTCTTTTATGCACGCATACAGAAAAAATTTACAGATTTCCCTTTTCACAACCAGTACAAGATAGCAAATGGTCAAGTACTAAATAGCAAATTCTACCGCCATCGAAGCCGTTCTAGCATATTAATCAACAGTTTCTTTTCCAAAGAGATCATTGTGTTCCGAGACTTCAATTAATTGTTCATGGTAGTATGGGTTACTTAGCCGCCTTCCATTTAGAAGGCATTATTCTGAGCAAAGTTGGTACAAAAAATCGCGTTTCATGAGCTGCTTTGGTAGTCAAGTATTTTTCACCTTCCATTCAGAAGCCATTGTTTGAGCAAATCGGAGGTACTGAGTAGCTCTGACTGCCTATCTACCTTTATTTGGAACGCCTCCTTTTTTTGTGTATGTTTATAGTTTAAAAAAGGTTTTTTTTTTTAATTTAACATACACAATTAATGCGTGTTTTTGAAATTAATTTTCATAAATCTCCTGACTGCACAGACAGAATGGAGAGTCATTATCTTTATGGCATCTTATTAAAGCAAAGCAGCAGCCACACTTAACAGCAGCCGCTAACAGCTGCTCTTCAACAATTCATCATAATTTGAGCAAAAAAAAATTAAATTTACAATTCATTCATTTATAAAATCATTAACACTATTTAACACAATATTTGACTGACTGACTTGACTGTCTGTCTGTCTGTTCGTTCGTTTATACATCTGCTTTATCTGAATACAGAAATTTTACATTAAAATAATTTTTTTTTTTGTTTTAATTATTGTTTATTTAAAAATTTTAATAACAATAATACGAAATAATAATTATTTTATTTATAACAATACAAACGTACATACATACATATTAATTTCATACTTTTTTTTCACTCGACTTTTTTTTTCTGTTGCTTCAAATTGAATCTGTACGGTACTGTACTGTGCTGTGCTGTATGCGTTTTTCATTTCATTTCGTTTTTTTTTCAATGATCATCGACATGAATTTCTATTTATTTTCGGTTGTTATTTTTTTTTTGTATTTTTTTTTATAAATTTATTCACAATTTTTTTCATTTATTTGTATTTATTTTGTTATTGTTAAATTTAATTTAATTTTTGTTCGTTTTGCTTTTCTATTTCTACTTCTCTATTACAATTCATTTCATTACATTTGATTTGATTTGTTTTTCTGTAATTAATTGTATTGTGTTTTTCGTCTATTTACAGGTAAGCAAACTAACGAACAAATCAACAACAAAAAAAAAAACACTTTTTTTTTACTGATATGCAAGCAGACAAGACAGACAGACAAACAATTTGATGAAAAGTTGAGACAGTCAGAAAATGAGATTCACCTGCATGCCTGCATATCCATACTCACAGTTGTTTGTGTGATTGTTTAGTAAGTAGACAGCCCATGAAAATTATTTTACTTTTTCTGCTGTTGTAGTTGTTGCTATTGCTGTTCATAGAAATTCAGTTCGTAGAAAATGCCATGAAAAAAAAAACACTTTTTTAAGCACGTAATTCACATGAAAATCTATGCACAAATATAATGTATCCTCTCTCCCGCGCCCACTGTGAATAGTTACAACGAGTGTGGTTAAATATTCGTGTTCATGTTACCAAAAAAAAAAAAAAAGACAGGATTTTCCAAGAACGTTGGTTTATCAAAAAAATCCTTTATAACCTCACAAAACAGAATATGGCAGACTTTTCGCGATTTTGGCGTGTCCAGGTTCAATTTTTCATCATGTTTTTTAAAAATTGTCAAGTTTAAGTGAGGTTATGTTATGGTTATGTTCCTTGCAATAACATGTTGTCACACTTCTGGCCCGCTTGCTAGGCTCAATGAGATACCGCAATCATTTTTTAACCTGGGTCGCAGACACTCTCCAGAGGAAACTAACAAGCAAGTGCAAGAATCCTTATATTAAAGCGCTTGTTGAATGATATCACCATTTCATTACGACAATAACATTTCACGGAAACATGACGTAAAAGATAGTCTCTTCATCCTTCTAAAACCCACAGTTCCTGCACATGTCATTTGCCGGAATGTCAAGCCTATCGACGGCATGCCTATCAAAAGGACAGTGGTGCGTGAGAAATATTTTTAGGAGATGAATGCCCAGGCAGTTTAGGGGTTGATGTAAGTCAGTCATAGTCTTATCCATACGTTTCCAGCAGTATCCAACTATATTGACCAACTCTTTTGATGTCAACGAGTTTGTGACATTGTGCAATGGATGGCCCAACAATATAAGGATATACATAAGTGAGTCGTCGTTTCTCTTCTTATTCATTCATAAGGCCCCAGCAGAGTTTAGCAGTATTGCACGTTTCCTCTCGCTGCCAACGGGATTTAGGTTCCCTTTAAAATTACTCGATAATTTCCAATTTAAATGAGGCAATCGAAATATATATGCCCTGTAACATGTTGGATATAGCAAGCTTCGTACTGGACCTGCAATTTCCAATAATATCCCTACGTTACGAAACCCATATAAGAGTTACCTTTGAATGATACGAAATATTCCTGCAAAATCCTCGACATTTATGGAAAAGGATGGACGTTGAAATTACTTTCGTTAGTAACTTAAACACAGCCTGGCTGTCTGAGTAAAAAAACGATTTTCAGAGAAAAATTCACCACTTAGTAAGCATAGCGCATCTCTCAAAATTGTAGAGCTGAAGAACTTTTACTCGTTAGGTACAGCCTTTACTCTATAATATATCAGAGACGTCTTCCTGGATCAATTATTTGGAGGAGATACTGATGCGGTTTCGAAATTAGATTCCACTGCTATGTTGTCAAGTTCAGATACTAGCTTTATAGATACAGACTATCGAATAAAAAATCACCTCCAAGAACCTATCCGATCCATTTTAATGTGAGCTGGGCCTAACTGCAAGGGTACTTCACTGTGTGGTTATCCTTCTCTCTGATCTTCTATTGGTCAGTCTTGCGTATTCCATTTTTTTATAAATATTTCTTCATTGACTCGTTTACGAGTCCAACACAACTCTGTTCTTCTAATATAATGCGGCTCTAACGCATTATCTACCGTTAGAATCTGATCCATATCGGACTCATTTTTTTTTTTTTAATTTATGACCAACACTTAAGGGATAGCCTTTACCCATACAAAGCATTTTGCTGGAACTAGGAAAATGGGTTATTAGAAGGAGGAAAGAAGGGTGTAGTACATACATAATTGGCCATTACAACCCTTCAGTCAGGATTACGGCCTAGCTTCTCACACCACTCAGGTTGTGTGCCTTAATTTTATACTTGAGTGGCGGGACCTACAGTTCAACGTCGACTCCGAACGACAGATTTTTGAGAAACTTTTCATTGCAATTTTATTTACTCTCAGAGTTTTTGCCAGAAATCTGCTGAGAGGCAGTCGCCGAAGAAATATTTTTTCATATTTTCGTTTTGATGTCTGGCCTGGGGCTCGAACCCGGGCTTTACGTCTAATAAGCGAACACACTACCTACTAGACTACGGCGACTACCTGAAGGGTGTAGTACTTGTGGATATTAAATTTGAAACTATTTGTGTTACAAGTTACTAGTGATACTAAAGTCCTCTATAGAAAGGCTATTCGACTATTTGGAGTTCATCAAATTCCTTGTTTTTGAAGACGATATCTTTGTAGTTTCGTTTTGGGGTCGTCTTGTTGGGAAGTGGTGCCCCAAGCAATAAAGGCAACTACTGTAACCAATATGCCACGTTAAGAACTTGCTTAGCTTACTAGCGAGCTCTTCTTAGAAATTTTCTTGTGGTATGGTATTCGACATGTATTCAGTAGTTAGTATGTATGGATATTGAAAGATAGTTTGTTAGGAACAAAAAACTTCTTTTTCTTAAAGAGAAATTTCCAGGACAGGAAATAAAAAAGTTGAAGAAAAATTTTTTCCATACGCCTTATGTGACTAAATATCCTGCATTTTACAGGATATTGTTGATGAGTTTTTTGTACGCAGTTTTCTTTTTTCTTTTTGTCTTCGATTTTTCTGTAGAATTCATGGCTTTTTTATTGATTTTTTTTCCACAATTTTTTATATAAAAAGTTCGCAAGTGTGTCTGAGTGATGAATTGTTTTTGTTTTTTAGTTGTTTTTTTAATTTAATTTTTATTTTCGAAGTCGAAATATAGTCAAGATTGCATTGCATGTCTATGGTTATCGAGATAAAAATCATTTTTTTTATCGATTTTTTTTTTACTGGAATTTCAATTGAAACGCAACGCAACACAACTTTTTGCTTTTTGTGTTGTTTGAAGTGAATGTTTATCAATAAATATTAAATAAATTGAAAACAAAAACAAGAAAAAAAAAACTCTGTTTATAAATATAAATGAATTAAAAATTTTATTACAGGATGTAGTAGTGAAGTTGTCGTTATTTTTCATAACTGTTGTTATAGACCCGTTGACTGACTGACTACCACGGTAACGGGTAATTTTTATTTTTTCTTGGTAACTGTCAATCGTTTGTATTAAAAATCTTTTTTTTTTTGGTTATTTTTGTTTTACAACAAAATTATAGTGAATAATACAAGTAATTGTTTTTAAATATTGCATTAAATTGCCTAAAACAACAGCAATAGTCGTCGTCATAGCAAATGTTATATAATCATTTATTTCCCTCTACAAATGAAAAAAAAAATTGAAAAAATTTTTTTGAAAATTTGCATACAAATTAGACAGATGATGTGCCTATATACGACACACAGCAGAAGAAGATAAACTTCTCTTAACGAAAACGACTAGACTAGACGCAAAGCCTACAACTATGATTGTGCCACATTTTCTTTAATTGCAATGGACAGACCGATCCGTCCCGACCGACCGTTCGTCTGTCCTTATCTAACGAAGAGAGTCAGTCTGTCCATCAAAAACTGCACAAAAAGATCCGCATGCCTTAACAATGATGATGAGTAAAATAGTTAATTGGGCAAACAGGGTTCATCCAGAAATTGTAGGAAACCAAAAATCCATTAGACTGCCTCTATACCTACCCAATAGGGAGAAGACTTAACTTTAAAAAATCCATCTCAGCAGTTATTTGTTTTCAACAGCGTGCTGCGCTGTCCACTGCAAACCATCAAAATATCTCTGACGACTTTTGATTGAAACGTCGTAAATAATTCCTCCAAAGATTTCTGGCTAAATCGATAACCGAAGTGGCTTATGATAATGCCGTTCCAATATCCATTCTCTCCAGTGCACTTATTATAATCCAACCGACTGGACGCTGTACTTAGTTCTGTAATAAAATTCTCTGTTGATTGTTACTTTGCAACCGCCGTAATCTATCGAGGAGGTAGTGTGTTGGCTTATCAGACGTAAGACCACAATTCAAACCCCAGGTCAGATAGGTTCTTCTCAGCAGATGAAAAGTTTCTAAAAAAAAATCTGTCGTTAGGAGCCGACTTTAAACTGTAAGTCTCACGCGACTCATGTATAAAATTAACACACACAACATAAGTGGTGTGATAAGCTAGGTCGTAATCCTAACTGTCGTTCGCTGTCATTCACTAATCTAAGGCCGTAGAAATCAAAGAAAAAACTGAGAACTTAGAGAACTATATTTAAAGCCCCTCTAAAATCCATAGCACATGTGAACTCTATTAGGTTCCGTTATAATACAGATTTCACAACACGTCAGAAATCTAATTTGCCGTTATAAAGAGCAGCAATTTAGTCTTGGACTCTTGGACTCACATGTTTTAAAGATAAATTCTTGAATCGATTTTACTACAAGTACAGCAGTAAAATCCCTGCTCACCCTATCACATTGCTATTGTATTTCCTTCTCTCCTGAGAGATCTAGAGATCTTTCTTGAATTGGCGATCTACTAGGAGTCTCGTTGTAAAAGAAAACATTCTGGAAGTGGAATTTGGAAAAATACTTTTTTTTCTTACATCGTAATACACTCCACCATCTGGATGTAGAGTTTACAGAACTTACAAGCGAGTTACTGTTGACTTGTTGTAGTGTTTCTTATATTACGATTGGCCATACTATTGCAGCACTTGCTTTAATTTAAGTTTTTTTTTAGGTAAACAGTTAATTTGTACAGTTAATTGTACTACTGTAGCAGGTTCTAGGATGATAGGGTTGCCATCAGTTGTTGCCAAAGTATACGTGGGCCCTAAAAGGATCCGTTATAATACCGATTTCATTACGTGTCACTAATCTAATTCGTCGATATAAAGAGTAGCAATTTAGTTTTGGACTCACGGGTTTAAAAGATAAGTTCTAGAACCGGTTTTACTGTACTTTTAATGAACCTGCTCACCCTGCATCACATTGTTATTTTATTTCCTTCTCTTATGTTGCAATTTATAGTGGAAAAAATTATCTCTTTAAGTACGCAGCTGATTTGGTATACTGCAGCTAGTTCTAGGATGATAGGGTTGCCATCAGTTGTTGCCTGGAAATAAAGTTCTCTTTGAAATGTATTTGGTGGTAGTAAAGAATATGTATTGAGTCGTCCTGTTTAGTAATTAATGCCAATGCTGCTGCCTATGTTTCCTATGATGTTCGATTTTGATGATCTTTTCTCTGGGCTTGGCAATGCTATGTTTGAAGAGGGAATAAAGCCCTTACAACAACTTTCCTTCGAATCTTGACAACTTGCGTTTAAATACAACATTACAACACCCTAAGGCACCGAAATAATAAAAAAAGAAGAAGGATCTGTTCTGTGACAGCCTAGTGACCCCTGTAAGCAACCTACAGCGACGTCAAAACTCCCTTAAGAAAAGTGTGATGAATTGTTGCAACTTTTTCATATTCGTTGTGAACGTGTTGTTGTGTCTGTAAAACAATTGCTTTACAAGTTGACCTACTTTTAAGAGTGTGTTTGGCTCCTTGCTGGCAAAAACATTCCTTTTTGTCGAACCCTTTTCTAAAAGCGTGAAAATTTTGTTGTTGTTTTTATTGTTGACTTGGCGCTTTTATCTGTCGTAATCCTGGTGTATTTTTACATGGTGTGCGAGGGGGGAAGAAGGGGTAAGGGGTTATCTTTTTTGTTCAGTTTAAATTACTTGCACCATGACATGCTATCTTGTTTGTTAATGTTGTTGTTGTTCTTTTGTTTTAATTTTTATAGTTTAAGTTTTTAGTTTTCTTTCTATTGTTGTTGTTGTTTATTTTCAGTTTTAATTGCCAAATAAATCACTGACAACAGCAACAAGAAAATAATTATTGTGGGTCTGTGTTACTGCTGTTGCTTCTTCTTTTTCTTCTTCTTGTTCAAGATTCACAATTTTCGTTGCGATGATCTAAATGAGCAAAAAAACAACAACAACAAAGAAAAAATTCACTTTCACAACTAAAAATAAAATTCGAAACAAAAAAAAAACAAACAAGTGGCAGAGACAGAGACAGAGACATAACAATAGCAGCCAGTCAGCAGCCTCAGTTGAAATAGTGAAAAGCTTGTTGCATCTGCTATAAAATAACTACTGTGAGCTGAGCTTAGATGAGATACCAGTTAAAAGAGTCAGTCAGTCAGTGAAGTCAGTTAGTCAATCATGAAGACGAACAGTTTAACTCTTTATTGACTTGGTTTGTTGGCTGCAGAAGAAGAAGAAGACACTGGCCCAGCTTTGCAGTGTTCATGTGTTTTATTAGCGACACGCAGGTTTAAATGACTTGTGGTATACGATCACTTTGATTAGCTTGTATGCTGTGTGCTGATGTGAGCTTAACACTCTACTTGGACTGCTGAATAGCTGACAAGCACTTGTGTTATTGGTTTCAGGTTGTTTTTTTTTCTTCAATTTCTTTGACTTTTAAGTGCATCATCATTATCGTCATTCGTCGCCATCATCATTAATTTTATTCCTGGTTTCATATGTAACTGCCTGTCTGCCAGCTTGCTTGCCTGCCTGCCTGCTTGCCACTCGTGTTTGGCTGGTTATTAAGCTTGTCTTAATCTGAAGATTCCATCTGGTTTTTATGGATTTTTTTTTCATTATTTTGCTCTCTGTCTGTCTGTCTGTCTGTTTTTAGCATTTCATTTAAATTTTCATTACTTTGTGTATGTGTGTGTGTGTGTGCTTGTGTAAATGTTGTTAAATGTCAACGTAATATTATTAAACAATTTATGTCCGTAATAATATTTGCAAAAGATTTAAAAAAAAAAACATATTTTTTTGCATCTTCTTTTTCTCTCAATTCATGTGTTATCATTACGAGTACGAATGTACGTACATGTGTATGTATATAAGTATGTATGTACGTTAACAGCGTGGTACTGGAATTTTTTTTTGTGTTTACAATTTGTAAAGGGTCAAGGTGGGGGCCTTTTTTCTGTGGTAAAATGTAAAATATTTCATTTCATAAATTTACTAGCATTTACGAGGGTCATCTATAAAGTTGTAGTAACCTTGAAAGTATTTCTTTCAGATAAATTCTGTCATGAAATGAGAATCTGAGGCTCTCGTTATAGATTTCCAATATTAAAATGAAATCAGGTTAGTTTCGAAAAGGGAAGGTATCCCATTCTCACATTGTAGGCACACAAGGCTGTCATAAAGCATATTTCTGTCCTCTACTTATTTCTTTCCTCGGTTTTATATCAATAAATCTAAATTTTTCGGCCAATCTACTAATAATTAAGCTACAATAGCAGTTTCTGGAATGTTAGGGTTGCCTTGCGCAATAGTCGGTAGAAAGAAACTTTGTTAACTGTGGCATTGTTGCGTTTTCTTTCAAAGTTAAAAGTTTTTGGAGACACACTCACAATTGATTATCAATTGATATCCTAACTCCTAAGCGATTATAACCTCAAAATGGCTGCAAAGATTTTCTTGGAACCAAATCTTGCACCCAAATCTTGATCTCATTAATAACATTATTTTTCTCTCCTGTGGGTAAAGCCATAAAATGTCCAAGTATGTGCTTTAGCTTACCAATTTAAGCCGTAATAGAAGTCATTAGAAAGGGTGCATCAAGTAAAGATCTCATATTTCTTAATTGCAGCAGAGCACAGAAAAAATAGACTCTTTAGAGCGTCTATATCCCTTTTGATTGAAGGTGGAAACCTTCTATAAATACCAATCCGCTGCTCCAGCAGAACCGCTGTGTCAGTGCCAGAAGCGCTGTGGCAGTGTCGGAACCGCTGTGATAGTGCCTAAAGGTCTTACTTCGCGTTTTGTCAGCCCCCCTTGGCTGCTTCTCTGTTGGTTATCCTCTGTCTTATTGGTTTTGGTACTGTGATGGCTCTGTGAATTTTCTTTGCTATTCGCAAAGCTTTGTTGACTACTTTAATAAGTGCCAGTACATCTTGGCTAGTAACATCAGCTGCATTACGTTGTCTATTGTTAGAATCTGGTCGTTTACTGCGTTTATTTCCATGCGGACAGACCTCAGGCAGTTTCGTCATCAATTGACCATTCGAGGAGAAGATCATTGTGGGGTAATATTTGCCAATCTCAAGCAGATTCGTCTTCATTTAGTCAATGAGGACCTCGTGGCTCTGACTTCTATAACCTGAAAAATGGTTTCTCTTTCCAAGGTTGTTTGTTTCCGCGTCGTAGTAGCGAAGTCCCATTGAACTAAATGTCCTCACATCCGATGTGTGGTGATTTCAGTAAAAACCTCACGCCTTTTAAGAATTTCTCTATTCAGGACAGCAGCGTAAACATGACTTCATATAGAGGCTCAGTGTAATTTTATTTATGCGCTTCAGTCCAGCTTTTAGCTTTTCACTCCCTCTACGTACCATGATACATTTCCTATGTGCAAAGATTTATTTCAATGCAAATAAAATTGTTCTGAAGGGGAACGATTTCTGGCTTTGCGCAATAATTTATTGTGACAATTTGATACCTATGAAAAGGATGCAATGTTTTTCTTTATAAAACAACATCTTGTTTTACAACCAGAATTTTAATCAAGGGCACTAAAACTGGAACATCCGAAGAATAGTTTTTTTTTTTTTATTCCATGTTGACACAATGCATTCCATTCATCTTTTCATTATTGTTTTGCTTCGTCTCATATAAAATAATCAATTTTTTTCAGATGGTTGTTTAACAAAAGCTAATTCTAGAATGATAGAGTTGCCAAGTACTGAATTTTGTATGAATATCTGATGATTTGTTGGTTGGCGTGTGGTGATGAATAACTTTGCTGAGTGGGTTTTACTCTTTCCCAAAACGATTTTGACGATTTTCCTTGGTAAATTGGGCGCTAGGCTTCCCGATTTGATCAGTCAGAGATGAATAGAAAAACCAGGCTTAAAATTTTTTGCCTTCCACAGGAGGGTGAATTTGATTTGTTGGAATTTCTATGGAAACAGTTCAGTTACTAAATTACACCAAGAGATATACACACAGGAAATAGAAAAACTTAGAAGATTAGTTTGTGAATATGTTTCAATCGTTAATTTAAATGGTTAATCAGTTATTGATTGCCATGACCCTAGATGGTGCAATGGGTCTTAACAAAAAATTTATGTTTTTGTTATGAGTCTTCAAAAGATTTAAGTCTACGGAGCAAGTCCAGTATCTGGATGTATGTAATCTGGTAGGATTTTCTAATTAGTACTTAAAACAAAGCACAAACAAGATGGTCTGTAAAGAATGTCTATATGCCTTGTCCTAATCAAAGGTGGAAACGTTTTTTAGGCAGCAATCTTCATGGGGTATGCTGAAGTTTTTTCCGACTTAAAAAAAACTTTAATTCCAGCTGCATGTGCGCTGAAATTCATCTGCCCTGTGGCATTAATTTCACTTCGTTTTGACTTCGAAAATATATTGGGTTCTAGGAACCTTTCGCCTTTTTTCATTTGATACCCTGGTTCTACAATTTAACCCCCATTTTAGAGTTATTTCCCAGGAGCCCTCTAACTAAGCGGGCGCTTCAGTTCGATTTTCTTTTCATAATTTCGCTGCAAATTGTAAATTGTTCCTGCTCACCCTCGAAATCTATGAAGGATATTCCCACTTATCTCAGAAGTATTTGACTGCAGTCACTCAAGTCGTGGGTTATGAGCTTAAAAGGACAGATTGATCTTTTATGGACAATACAAGTACTGTAATGGCCTATCATCGCCGTAGTTTAGTGTGTTAGCTTATTAGAGGTGAGGTTACGCTTCAAACTCCAGATCAGACATCATCAACAAAACGATGTGAAAAAAAAATATTTCTTTGACGACTGCCTATCAACAGATTTCTGGCAAAAATCTGAGAACAAAAGTAAAATTTCCATGAAAGGTTTGTCAAGAAATCTGTTGTTCAGAGTCGACTTTAAGGTAAAGGTACCGCCACATTCATGTATAAAATTAGCACACACAATATACATACATACTAAGTGGTGTGAGAAGCTAGATTGTAATCCTATCTAAAGGGTTGTAATGAACAATTGTGTTATGTTGTATCACACTTAAACTATCCTAAACGTCTTCAATTAAAAGTTGTCCATAGCAGCCCATAGAAGCATTGGAATTTTTTTTATTTTCTTGTACAAATTGTTTGCTGGGTTATATATTGTTGCAATTGAATTTTGATTTTTCTTGCTGCTATTGTTGTTATTGTTGTTTTTTTTTTTTTTGTTATTATTTCTGCAGTGTTGGTATGTCTAATTGTGTTGCTGGCTGCCTCGCTGGCTGTATGTATTTCAAGAAACAAAAGTGAAAGGAGTTTGCAACTTCAATTTGACTGCTGCAGCAGTTTTAGTCTTTTTTTGTTAGATTTCGATTGTTGCTAATTTTTTTTTTTGTTGTTGTTTCGATTCAAACAAATATTTGAGCCAATGTAACATACATACACACTTACATACAATCAAAATTACTTTAAAATTAAAGTGTTTAGATTTTCTTCATCATTATATGAAATAAAAAAACGAACAGAAAAAAAGCAATAAAAAAATGCCTTTAAAAAATATTGGCCAATAATTGAAATATAATTGTTAAATTGCTAACATATAATACAACAACAACAACAACAAGAAAAACTATAAACTTTAAAAGAATTTAAAATTTTTGTTTCATTGGTTTTAAAGAAGAAATAAAAGAAGAATAAAAATAAAAAGAAGGTGTCATTAAAAAATGTTTAAATTTTGACAGTTAAAAACGTTCAAGTTGTACACAAAAGAGATGGAGAGGCGGCATACAATCTTTAAGAATCTGCCACCTTTAGCAGGAGATTTCTTATTTTGTTTGTTCCTTCAATACACTCAAAATCTCAAGACAATCATTTCGAATTGCATCATACATATATTCATTCGTTCGTTCGTTCCATTCGTTCATTGAATTCATTCATTAAAAATCGAAAACGAAACGAATTACAAAAACAGAAAAAAAATTAAAAAATCTCAAATAAAACCTGTAGTTTACCAAGAGGAAAAAACAAAAAAAAAAAACACCAAAACGAAACGAAACAGATACAAAAATATTGTCAGATTGTCAAACTGGCTTTACAAAAACAAAAACAAAACAAAAACTAAAAAAGAATGTCTCTGTCTTTGTCTCTTGTTTGCTGGTTTTCCAAAATCAATGATCCGCGGTCTTGTCTTTTGAAAACCAGAAAAAAAACAGACATGAATATCGATGACTGGCTTTCCTTCTATTGCCATAAATTAACCCTTTAAGTATAAAAGAACTTTTTCAGTTTTGAAAATGATTTAAGAACTCATGTTTGTGCATCTAGAGACCATAATTACAAAATTACAAGCGATAACTGGTCAGTATAATTCCTTAGCCAAGTTTAGAACCTGACTTATCGCATGAGTAACAAGACCTAATGAGCGATCTAATTAAGGCAAGTTAGGCATTTCTTATGCGACATCTTATTTGGCATGTCTTGCCATTGCCGATCAATACTTATCAGTTTACGATAAGTAGAAGTAACTGTGAACCTAAGAGTATAGACACACTTATCACAGACACATTATTACCATCCTTAATAGATCAGTAAGTTTATGTATGCGGTAGAAGCCTAGGTGTTCAACTTGGACCCTTGTTTGTCTCTGAAGCTGCTGCAGAATTCATACACAAGACCCAAACCAATCAACCAGAATGAATAGTTTACTAATGACTCTGGCAACCACGCTAAGATTACTACTTTGGTTTGGTAAGCAAACTTTCCCTGCGTACTTCACTTAGCTGTGGTGAGATTTACTTCTCTTTTCTGCCCCTATCTAAGCTCGTAAGTTTTCAAGTTCCCTAAATGGAGAACTAACTTAAAAGTTCACGCGATTTTTACATTCCGGAATGGACGTTCTGAACTGCCTCTGCATTCCTGAGAGTTTCTAAGTTCGTCAGGATTTTTGAGTGACCTGTGTTCGATTCATGTGATTGTGCAGTCGGCGAAGAAGGCTATCTAGTAATAGCTGTTGAACCCTTACAGTAAATGTCTAGTGGGAAGAGCAGTAAAATTATCTCCAGCCAACTGAATGAGTGTTGGTTTTCAAGTGCTTCAACGTCAGGGGATTCTGCGTGTGGTAATTGGCATAACCCTACAAAAATGTCAAATGGCAGCCAATTGCAAGATTAATTCACATTTATAATCACCAAAAATGGGAATTTCTCACGCAATAAAGATAAGATTGTCGTACTACTTGACTCCTAACACCGACTTGTTAAACCCACAAATCGGCCAGCTGGTCATCATAAGGCCGTTGCTTTCTGAATTGACGTGATCAGTTGTTCTAGGGTATTGTTTGGAAAAATGCAATGCATTGACACCATAAGACAGTAAGCAGCAGGAATGAGTTACTTTTGCCAGATTCAATGGCTTTTTCTGGAATCACTTTTAGGTTCTCCGAGACAGCCACAGGCGACAATTTTGATTGCATATGTAGGTAGGTAAGAAGGCAGGCTGTCCCCTCGATGGAGTAGTGAGCGATACACTTAAGCCGCACACAGGGCCCATTGTGATACCACAGTTTTACATTCTCCCCTAGTCCTGGAACCACTCGGAGCTTTTGATGAACCAGCTCAGACTGCCAATATCCATGCATGACAGTTTATCTGGATGCTCCATGTAGGCAGCCAGGTGCCTCTTTCTCCTCCGATCAAGTGCCGGGTATGTAAGTACATACAGAGTAGGTGAAGAACAGCGAAACAGCATTGAAATCTAGACAAATGGTCAGCATTTGTAAGTCGTAGTCAGGTACATAGTACGTTGGCTTATTAGACGAGAGCCTGTAGTTTCTCGAACAAACCTGAAATATTGTAAAATATTTCTTTTGGCGACTTGCTAATTTGCCTTACTGAGTTAGCGAAGTCGTCTTAGTCTAGTTTTTAGTGTGTTTGCTTATTGGATGTGAGGTCACGGTTCAAAGCCCAGTTCAGGCATCTCCTCCCAAAACTTAATAAAAAACAAAAATATTTCTTCCGAGACTTAATGTCAGCAATTTTTTTAAAAGTTTATCGTTCGGAGACGCCATTACACAGTACGTCCCAAAACTTTTAGATAAAATGAACACACATAACGCCTCTGGTGTGTGAAACAAGGTTGCTAAGAATACCATGAAATTGACAAATTCGGTTCATTCGTTTACCAGACGTGATGTTTTCGGATAAGCGTGCATTGAGATGATGCTCTGGTCTCAGTATCTTCTTACTTACTTATTTACTTAATTGGCCATTAACAACCCGATTGACGGATTTCGGCCTGCCGCAACACATCCTTTCAGGCGTCTCTGCTTCTTGCGCAGCAACGCCAGTTGCTCACATCAAACGATGACAGGGCTTCCTCGATTTAGTCCTTATAACGCATACACGGTCGTCCACTTCGTCGATTTCTGCAGATGCACGCATCAAATACCCGTCTTGCTGGAGCATCCTCCTTCATTCGAACGACATGGCTGAGCCAGTGCAGTTGCGCAACATCTACATACATACATACATCGTTGAGGAGTTCACTGTTGGATCGAATGCGGAAATTAATGCCAACTCGCGCTGGACCGAAGATCTTACGTATCTTCAAATTTCTTAATTCATTAAGCAACAGATCGATTAATATCGATCGAAAAATATTGCCACGTTTTAATCACTTTATTTTTCCGTGTTCTTCCATAGCTAAACGATTCATATTCGTAAATTTCATAACTTTCATTAAATAAATGTCACTGCCGATAAAAGGTAGCTAACAGCCTTGCCAGACCGATCATTTATTACAAACCATTTAATAAACAATCCGATGTAATGATCTTTTGTACGACCTTAATGGTTTAATTTATTTTAATTTTAATGTTTAAAAAAATATCAGATTTTTTTTAAATCTTTTTTTAAAAAGTCACTTTAAAACTCATTTAATTTGCATAATTTTTTGTAAATAAATTCCTTTTTACAAGAAGTAAAACAACTACAATTTAACATTAAAAAAATTATTTTTGTTGTTGTTGGTTTTTTGTTGTATAGGGTGTTTTTTTATAGAGGTATAGAACTTTAAGTTGCAATAAAACAACGATGGATTATTTGATTGACATGAATTTTATTTATCCGAAAGATAATCTTGTGGCATTACATTTTAAATATGATTTCTGGCATATGACCGCCACGGCTGGTGCGGATGTTGTCCAATCTGGACGTCCAATTTCGATGACTTTTTCCAACATTTGTGGCCGTATATCGGCAATAACACGGCGAATGTTGTCTTCCAAATGGTCAAGCGTTTGTGGCTTTACCACATAGACCAATGACTTTACATAGCCTCACAGAAAGTAGTCTAGCGGTGTTAAATCACAAGATCTTGGAGGCCAATTCACAGGTCCAAAACGTGAAATTAGGCGGTCACCAAACGTGTCTTTCAATAAATCTATTGTGGTACGAGCTGTGTGACATGTTGCGCCGTCTTGTTGAAACCACATCTCCTGGACATCATGGTTATTCAATTCAGGAATGAATAAGTTAGTAAACATGGCTCTATACCGCGGATGGACTCATTCGGGTCTTCCTCAATGATACGCTCTAAAGCAGCAATAGCTTCTTCTGTACGCACCGTACAGCGTCTCTGGGGATGCGAGTTATCAATAAGACTAAACGTGGTGCGAAAACGTTCCATGGTTAATCGAATTAACTGCTCTGATGAACGATTTTGTCGACGATAAAATGGACGTAGTGCGCGATACGTTTTCCGCACAGAACCATTATTTTCGAAATAAAATTGCACTATTTGCAAGCGTTGTTCAGGCGTGAGTCTATTCATGATGAATTGCCAAACCAAACTGAGAATAAATCACTTGACAGCTGTTAAATCGGTCGCCATCTTGAAAAGTAATGCCAACTTAAAGTTCTATACCTCTATAAAAAACACCCTTTATAAGACGTTAAACCTGCATTTAAAAGAAGAAGAAAAAAAACTTTAAATTTAGCAAAACATTGAATTTAATGGCAGAAGAAATACATATTTATGACAACGATAACCGATAGTGATGGCAACCACCAAATAACGATAAAAATGAAAATTAAAATGAAAATTTCAAATTCAACATAAATTAACAAAACAAATTTGTTGTAATGAAATATGTATTTTCCTTTCCAATAATTAAACAATTTTTGTTAAAATCTCGTTAAAATGCGAGATCGTTAAAATAATGAGAAAATGAAGAGCCAAAGGTGTTGTCTCTAAACGCAGTCTCAGTTAGAATGTATTCGTATCGAAAAGTGGTCATTCAAAAAATATACAAAAATGTTGCAATATTTTGAAATTGTTTTTGTCGGTTGCCTATTTTAATTTCCTGGCCTGTATCTATTAATGCCTGCTTGTTAGCAGAGGAACTTAATTGCATTTTAACGGTTTTAAGTAATTTATTTATGAGACTACTTTATTATCATTTAAATGATAATATAGGTTGAAGTTAATTAAAAGTCATAAATATGCTTAAATATGACAGTTTAAGTACCTTGTATATCCAGCATTTGTTTTATTGACATTTCAAAAATGTTACATGGCATCTTGGCCGAAGCACTTGCCAATTGAAATTGAAAAACATAAAATTAATGAAACGTTAATGATAATGCCGATCAAATAGTCCTGGTAATTAAATATTTGCTTAGTAGTTTCTTTATTTTATTTATTTATTTATTTATGGTAAATTCAATACAACAAGAACAAGTCTTATTTTAAAGTATTGGTTAGTAAATTGTCATAAAGGTTACAAAACAATATAAGAGTGAAAATTTGTAATCTAATAGGTCGCCTGTTTAGCTTATTAGATGAGTTCAAATTTCGGCTGAAGTACCGCAAACAAAACGAAATCTGAAATAACATTTCTGGCGGCGACTTCATCTCACCAGTCTTCCTGTAAAAGTTCTGAGAATAAATAAAACTGCCAAGAAACCCTCTCAAGCCCTCTAACGTGGATAAAATGAACACACACAACACGGGTTGTGTATAAGCTAGGTTGTAATCCTGACTAAAGGCTTGTAATAGCAAGTCAAGTAAGTAATTTAGATCCAGAGGTTCCCAAAGGCACCCTAAAGCTTCATACCGATGTCACTTAGAGGCGTGGCAGAGTGGCCTGTCGTTTAATAATTAAGGGTTCTGATATTAAACATTGTAATGCCTGTGAAATGTTTTCCAAGCATACGTACATAAGGTCACGGCTATTTTGAAAGCGGTGCAATACTTGTTGGGTGGAGAAATTTTCCCTGAAAATCTCTTGATTTACCTGTTCAGTCAGGCTGTGGTTTAACGAAAGCAGTTTCAACGTTCATCCTTGTAGATCTTGAATGTCGAGGATTTCTCAGGGAAATTTAGGATCATATAAAAGATAATCCCTATATGGCTTCAGAGACATTGGGATATAGTTGGAAATTTTATTGTTGATGTGCTGGCTAGGGCCAGTACAAGGCTCTCATTCTCCAATATCCATACATAATTGGTCTTTACAACCCTTTAGTCAGGATTACGACCTAGTTCTGAGTGGCGGGAGCTACAGTTTAAAGTCGACTCCAAACTTTTCATGGCAATTTGTATTTAGTCTCAGAGTTCCTTCCAGAAATCTGCTGAGAGGAAGTCGCCGAAGAAATATTTGTTTTCATATTTTCGTTTTGATGTCTGACCCGTGGTTTGGAGCGTGGCCTTACGTCTAATAAGCCATCACACTACCCACTAGACTACAGCAACTTCGCTTGCCTTATTTAAATTGGATATTATTCACTCGTATTACAGGCAGACTTAATAGCAATGCGATGGCAAATGTTTCGGGCAATATTGTTTGATCCTACTGGTCACGTATGGATAAGAAGATGATTGACTCACTTAAACTGCATGGGCATGCATCTCACGATTGTTTCTCATGGACCACTGTCCTTTTTTGGTTGGCATGCCGAAAGACTAGGCATGTTGGCAAATGACTTGTGCAAGAGCTGTGACTTGGAGAAGAGGAGAAAGAGGCTGTCTTTCACCTCATGTGTCAGTGATCCGATCTTGTCATAAGAAGACGGAGATTTTTTAAATCTCATTACCTGACTTCCTTTTCCAAGCGTTTTAATATGAGCATTGCTGCAATGCCTAGAATTATTTTCGACTCCTTTTGGATTTTCCGGTTTGAATATTTATTGTGGTATCACAATTGTTGTAAATGCTGACCTAAGAGGGATATCTCTTTCTTCGGCCACCTTACTTAACCTAACAAAAACCTTTCTAAAACGTTACAGACTGAGCCCATTTTAATAGTAAAAGTTCAGTCAGTCTTGTGTGCGGATCTGGTGTGTTTGAAGAGAGTAATCGTGGTTTGAAAATCACCATTAGAACATCAGTCGAACAATTGTCTAGTAATTGTTATTGTTTGTACAAAGGGTGTAAACAAAGGAATAACAAACAAAGCAATTGTTGTTGCAAACATAAAGTTGTGAACAGTGGCATACAGAATTGTGCGAATAATAAAGAATTTTAATTAAAAAAATTAAATTAAAAAAAAAATTAAAATTAATTTTATTTTATTTGTCATCTACAAGCTCTTATTTTAAAATGCAAAAAAGTAAATCGGGTGTCTTTCCTCCTGTAGAGATCTATGTAAATATCTAGCTGTCTCTGTAGATCTGTTGCAACCAATATTTGCTGTCAAACTTGTCTGTCTCTCAATACAGTAGCGCATTCTTATTTGTGACCTTTGGCAACATTAACAACACTTTTTATGATCTTTATAATGTAAATGCCAAATTTATCGATATTTTTAAGCCAAAAAAGCAAAATCGATAAAAAAAATTCATTTTAATTTGAAAGCAAAATTGATTACAAAATTTTTAGAAATTTTAAATCAAATACAAACTGACGGCAGTGGCCGTCCGTGTTAGTGGATTGCGCTGTATGAAGTAATAGTGGGTTATGCATTATATTTGCCTTGTTTGGTTGAAGAAAGGTGTGAGTGGTAGGGGGTGGCAGCATACAAATGCAGTGGCATGACGTAAAATAGATTGACACACACTCTTAATTTCATTCAATATTTTTTGTATTTTTTTATTTTTGTCAATATTGTGTAATTGTGGCGTTGCACATGCTCTCTTGCATAAATTAATGAAAGTGTTACAACAACAACAACAATAATAATCATCATAATTATTATTATTATTAAATATACAATAATAAATATAAAATTTTTATTAATTATTATTGACGTTATCAAATATTATTTGTATCTTTTTTTTTAACTAATTTAAAATTATTTTGTTTGTTGTTGTTGTTTTACAAATATTTTTAACGAATTTAATTTTTTTAAGCATATTTTAAAGGCATTTTTTTCGTTTTTTTGGTGGCAAGTTCCAATACGAATTTGAATTTCGTTTTTAATTTTAATTTTTAAATTTAAGCCGATTTGATGTTGAGCAGCAGCAGCAGCACTTCATGTCTAAAATAAATAAATCAAACGAACAAACTACATTTTTAACATTAAAAAGGCAGACATGTAATCGTTTAATGTATGTATACACTGAGAGAAATAATCGGGTTGTATTGTATTAGCAGCACAGTGTAACAAATATTACTTCAAATAAAATATTATCAAGACGATGGCGTCAACGTTTACCTAAAGTTTAGAAAATAGTGAATAAAAGCTGAAAACCGCATGAAAGTGTTCGTGGCATGGCAATAATTATAATCAAGCCTTTCATAAACTACGTATAACATATGAAATGATTTTTACACGCAGTTTTTTAGTACTCACAAATCAGTTAAAGTGGACGTAGTGAAGTAACTAGTGTTTTTAATAGTTTAGACACGAACCTGTAGTTCAAAGCCCAGCTAAAATATCTCGAACAAAACGAAACATGAAAAAATATATATTCGGCTACATTTTCTCAGCAGATGTCTGGCAATAAATCAGTATAAATAAAATTTCCATGAGAAGTTTCTCTAAAATCTGCCGGTCGGAATAGCTAGGTCCCACCACTCATAGAAAAAACCAACATACATAACATGGGTGGTGAGCGAAGCTAAGTTCTCATTTTGACTAAAGGTTTGTTTGTAATGTCCAATTCAGTAAGTGTAGTCGCCGTAGTCTAGTAGGTAGTGAATTATCTTAATAGACGTGAGGTCACAGTTCAAACCCTAGGTCAGGCAGCTCCAGCAAAACGAAATATGAGATAATATTTCTTTCGATCATGAAAAATTTCTCAAAAATCTGTCTTACGGAGTCGACTTTAGACTATAGGTCACGCCTCTCATGGATAAAATTGACATACACAACATAAGTGGTGTGGGAAGCTAGGTTGTAATCCTGACTGAAGGGTTTTAATACGTATGTATGTATGTATATAATTTGTTACCCACAGATCAGTTGAATACACTGGAGTCCAGAAGTTAGTGTGATGGGTTATTAGACGCGAACCTGCGGTTCAAATCCCAGCTTAAATATTTCGAACCAAAAGAAATTTGAAAAAATTTTTCTTTCGGCAATTACCTTTCAGCAGCCTTCTCGAAAAAAAAATTCTGGGAATAAGTAAAATGGCCATGAAAAGTTTCTCAAAGTCATTCAGAGTAGCTAGGTTGTGCCACTCAAGTATAAAATTAACACACACAACATTGGTGGTGTGCGAAGCTAGGTTGTAATTCGGACTAAAGGTGTGTTTGTATTGGTCTACTGAATTGACCATCTAGGCCATCGTTCCAATCCATAAGCTGTTCTGCAATATTGGAATATGGCAAATGGCAGCATATACAAATTCCTTTGAAGTTGACAGGGAAAAAATTTCGTCCAATTTTTTTTGGAAAATTTTTCCAGATTTCCGTTCAGTGTATGAATTTTTTTAAAATCTAGTGTAATAGAGCCATCGATCGATTGTTATTGTTTGTTGGCTGTTGGTGGTGATATGCATTCATTAATTCATCATTTTTTGTTGTTGTTGCTGTTGCTGTTTTTTTTAAATTATTACTATTGTTATTATAATTGGTGTTGTTGTTGCTGTAACTAACTCGTATAATTCAACTTGGTCTACGTGAAATCATAAATAATTTGTGGTTGTTGTTGTTGTTTTTTTTTCTTTTTCTTCTTCTTCTTTATGATTTTGTGCAGTTACACTGTATTTTACTAGTCATTTTCAAAGCAACAAAAATAACAATAATTTCTGTGTTGTTTTTGTTTTTCTGTTTTCTTCAAGCCAGACAAACGTCCAATGACCGTTTTTAGCCCTACATACGAGGAGTGTGTATAGGCTTTTTAATAATTTTTTTTTAAATTCGAATTTTCTTGGCATTTTTTTTCAACTTTTTTCATTATTTTCATTCATTCATGCGTATTTCTTCATACCCTACACCAGCACCAGTAGCTGGCAAATGCATGATTATATTGGAATTGAGTCAATTATAGTACCGATAGGCTTGGAGTCGAGGTGTTGTAGCATTAAGACACCATTTGGTCATAAAAAAAAGAAACAATTGTGCAGCAGCACGGCGCCTTATGTAAGGAATATCGATCGATAATTAACCCCATATACCTTGCAATTTTCGATGCTACAAGCCTTGGAATATTTTACAACGATATCCCACTCTTCATATGTGTTTTAGAATGCACAATGCTCTTGTGTTGCAGACAACCTCCTCAGAAATAAAATGTTCAATGGTATGTATTACAAGATCCAGCCTGAGTTTCTTATTTGCGATTCTTCCAGATCCTAAAACTTATTCTAATTCATCATTGAGAGCCCTGCTAGAATAATAAGTCAGCTAGAAGATGTTGATGAATGCCTAACTTTAGCATTCATTCCTCGGTTCTCTTGCTTAGCCTGTCCCAAAGACAATGTACTGGTCTTTCAAACAGAAAGATATTCGTTTCCCCCAGCCTTACTGTGATGTTTAGATAAAGATTTCATGAGTTCGAAATCCCAACAACATGCCTAGCTTCTGTTCCCAAGACACACACCATTCTAATCTCAAACTACAACCAGATCGTTAGCAAAGCCTCAGTTCTCTTGCTTTGCCGACCCCACAGAAAATAATCTGGTCTCTCTAAAGTTCAAACGGAAAGATATTCGTATCCACCAGCCTTTCTTTAATGTTCAGATAAAGATATCATGCGTTCGAAATCCCATCAATATGCCTAACTTTTGTTCCCAAGACACACACCATTCTAACCTCAAACTGCAACCAGATCGTTACTGATTTCTTTTCTATGTAGAGTCTGCTGTGAAAGTCCAATCAGATCCTGTGATGCCGTGTGAAGCCTTCAATACGATTTTAGTGCATTCATCTGACATTATCTCTTGTTTAAACCTCTCTCATCCAAGCCCTATTCTGATAAAGAAATAAATCCTCGAAAAGTAACTCAATTTTAGGCAAATTTCGATACAAATAAGTTTGCTATCGGAGCGTTAATACGCAGGCCAAGCTTTCGATTTTAAACTTCTTCACTTAAATGATGTTGCAGTAATTATAACAAGAATTATTTCTAGATATTCTCATGCCTTCAAGCAATCAGTTAAAAGCTGAGACCAGTCTAACCACAACAAAGCCTGAGATCCCTTACGAATCCTTGCCTCAAGAGCTGCCAGTGGGTTCTTTTTGTAATGATTTCTTACTGATCCCTGCAGTCGAGAGCGATTAGTGCCGGTCAAGCGCTGCCAATATCTCTTCAATGGCTCTCTACTGATCTGCTCCTTCGAGAGCAATTATTGCTGCTCAAGGCCGTCCTTTTTAATCTCGAATTAGCGAATGGGTGGAATTAATTCGAGACAATCCAGTGGTGATTGCCTCTGTGCGATTATTGCTTTCCGGAATCATTCACTTGACCAGCTGCTGTGTCACTATGTGCTGCACTTTGCATATTAAATAGTCGATTAAGCTCTGTCGCACGGATATATCGGCATCGATTTAATATTTTAGAAATTGCCTCTTCGTAAATTGTTCTGTATGCGCAGAGGACTTTCAACGTAAAGAGTCTATCAACCAGTAGTTTTATCTGCTAAAACTGGGACTAAGAGAACGCCATTGGACCCATCTAAGATTTTCTTTAGTGGAAAATTTCTGATTCGGTTCGGAGGAAACATTTGTCGTGAGCCACTATTGCCCTATTAAACCACTACAAAGCCTAAGACCTTTTGGTATCCCTCTACCTCAAGAGCAGCTGATATTTTCAATGAGTTTTTCACTGTAATGATTTCCGATTGATTCCTGCTTTCGAGACAGTTCCAGTTGTGATTCAATTTTATTGAGCAAAGCGATCTTTCATTTCCTTAGACGACATGTGCTATGCCATACCTCAGATTAATATGCATCAGAGGCATCCGAAACCGATACGATTTTCATTAAGTCTGTACCTTTTTTCGACTAGTTTATCTAGGAAATGTTTCCAGCTTCTGGTAGATAGTTAGAGCCGAACCAAGCTATTTTTCAGATACAAAAAAGTTCATTAAAGTATAGAGTAGCGTGCCGCAAAGTCCGGCTTTATTATTTGAAACTTTCTTACTTGATTTTTTATTTATTTTTTGTTGTTGTTGTTTTCATCATATCAAACGGTTTTCAACACGATTATGGCATGAAAGTTTGAAATGAATTACAATGTAATTGAAAGCAAAAAAACAAAAACAAAATACTACGACTACTCTGACGTCAATTGTTTTAAGCCGCTTAAAATAAAACAAAAACAACAACAATAGTAAGAAAACCAAAACCATCTAAAGTTATGGTCTGCACAAGTTGGCTAAAACGCATGGCTATAGAGAGAGAGAGAGAGAGAAGAGACATATGAATAGTTGGACAAACTGATTGTATGATGTGGTTGTGGTGTGCCTCTATTGTGCCACCATTTGCTGGTTGTTTCTTCGGTAGCACTGTTAGTAGTTGCAGTTAGTAAAAGAGGAGCAGAAAATTTTATTTAATGACCACAGTCGGTATATATTTTATTTTAATTTTTTATTTGTTTTTTCTTTATAATTAAAAAGGCATTCATTTAATGCCGGCTTAACTAACAATGGCTTGCAAGAAAATTTTTCCAAATTCTCTCTCTGTTTCTGTTGAAACTGTGCTCATAAAATATTCGCATAAGCGTAGCAAATTATTAATTCGCAGCCAAAATATTTGAAAGTAAATATGTAATCCACGGCAATTATTTATTTCGCCTAATATTGCAGCATTAAAAGTTGAATAATTTAATAAAAAGTTGGGCAAATGGGGAACAAAATTTCGAAATGGAAATTTTTTCTTTTTGGCTTCAGAAAGAAACATTCGTATGAGAATTCTTTTTACCTTAGAATTGCTTAACAAACCCTCTGCTATACGCAAGAGTGAGACGAGAAGTCTTCAAATAGAATTCTGATTTTCGCAGTAAGTGCGAGAGAGATTGGAAACGTCTTGGCATCGACATTACATAACTCATTATCATCCAGTGGTAGTACGTACTAGTATGACCATGCAGTGGGGAGATATCCCGATGTGCCTTTATTAGAACCACTCTATGGTTTTCTCACTCTGTTCTGTTCTGGCATGGAAGCGCCTATGTATGTTGTTCTAAATCTAAATTCGCTTAACGTGGCTGCTGTGCAAGCAATCACAGACCATTCCAAGATAAAAAATTGAGTAATTTAGGCAAACTTATTTGTAATCCCATAGGTTTTGGGTGGAAACAGGAACATAGTTTACATGCCTCAGACGAGATGTAATACTCAGTTGCAACATGAAGGATTTCTTCATTGATATTGGTGGAATTTGGTCAGTACAGGTCAGTCAGGCCGCTATGCGTGCTCAAGTGTTTAACCTAACCTGCACCATCAAATTCAGGGCGAATTTTCGTCAGACCAGACAAGATTGGGTCACGAACTGAAAATGATTACATGGCGTCTCATAAATGTAACACACAGACTAGACTAGACTAGAAACATATTAGCAGAAATTCATCATTACAACCGGTACCACCATATAAGGCTCTCATTTAATATTACCTTTTCAGTTCAACCGAGAAACTTTTCCGGCTGAAACCTATTATAGTTGGTTCAGAAACAATATTTCCTTTGAGACATGTGTTAATTAGTTTCTCCTTTATTTTCCAAAGCTGATACACTGGTCACAATACCAACGTTCAATGCATTTTTACTCGAGTTGTTGTGTTTAGGCTAAGTCATATAGCAACCGTATCATTCTGGAAGTTGCCAAAGTGGAATCAGAATCATGTGCTTAGCTGGAAATACTTAATTAATGAAACTGAAACAAGGCATATAAAATATTTTGTGATAGCATTGGATAGTCTTTCTTAAATATAACTCCAATGTAGCCTTGTAACGCATGCTTAAATCGCTACACGTCGAAGCATGCATTACCGAATAGTAGCTGTTTGAGTTATCAATCAGTATGCAGTGTGATCTTATAATCCACAGTTTTGTACCCATCTTCTGCTGTAATGGGTGTCCCTCCCTGCTTTCATTCTCCAGTAGATTGTAAATGCTCCTTTAATGTCCGACATTGCTGCCTATTGAATATAAAAAAGCTGAGCAAGATCTTCGGCCCAGACATCTGCCGGCAACTTTCCGATTGTTACATTCATGTCATTCATTGCCTCTCTTCAAACAACGTCTTGCAGAAGTGTCTTAATGCAAGGCGTCTATGAACCGGAATTGTCGCATTCAGCATGTATGCTCATATTTGTGCCGCATAGTGAGTCATGAAATCCACCGCATTTTTACCCCAAAGATAACCAATATTCGGCATTAAAATCTCCAGAAAAAGAGGGCTAAGGAAACTTTCAATGGATGCACGCAATCATTAGGTATTTTTGGGTGGAAATTGATGATTGGATTGCAATGGAGGGAGGTCCATTGTGAGCAATCATTGAAATGACACTGAGAAAATTGATTTTCCATAAAAAAGAAAGAATCTTAAGCATCTAGAAATTATTACCTCTTTAGAGCTCCAATGAAAGCTTGGCCAATGGTTCGATATTTCTTACGGGTCTCCTGTCTCACTTTAAGTGTAGATTTTCGGACGTCTTGAAAGAGATTTTCGTTTTATTTTTTGTGGCGTTTAAATTGTAATCTCCTCGTCCACTCGTATTGAGTCAGCAGCATTAAAAATTTATCATTTGAATACGAGAAAAAAAAAAGAAAAAAATTCTGGATTTAAATTGTGATCGTCGTTTTAAGCCTGCGTTGTTTGTGAGCTGGTGCTGCCATACAAACCGGATTTATGCAAATTATTTAAATCATGATGTTGTTCTTGTTGTTGCCGCTTTTATTTTTCTACTCTAATAAAACTACAATAAGTTTCGCGTACTCCAATTGAAATCAAAAAAAAAAACGAAGAAAAAATCGTTTTTTCTCGCAACTTAAAATACGTTTTAAAAGATCAAAACAACGTAAAGAACGTAGGAAAGCAAAGGCGGTAAAAACCGACCTTATGATACCCTAAACTGCTAGAAATTTTCTCTTGTAAGTTTCTTTGCATAGAGTCAGTTTAATTTGCCTTATTGAGATAGCTGTAGAGATGCTTTGATAAGAGACTCTAGTGAGGTAAAATTGATAGTAGGATGCTATGTAATTTAGACGGCTGCCCGAGAAAAAAATTTGTTCCAATAAACGATTAGTTTTTAACGGTTTAATGTACAAAAAATTTAATTTTGTTTTAATACGACTTCATTTGGTTGCCTAATCAGAAACTTTCAAGAGTTTTAAAGAAAAAAAAAATTGTAGCCCGTCTGGCTTCTAAAGCAATCTCTCTTTACGAGGGTAGGGTGTGCAAAGTAAAAATTCAACTTTTAAGAACTACAAATACTATACATTAAAGTAGATAATCGATGTCGAAAACTTGTTATACTTACCGACAACAACAGCAACAACTCCAACGACAACAAAAACAACATATTTAAACAGAAAATAAATCGCAAATAAACGGAGTTTCTTTAAATTATTCTTCTCATGTGTAAAGTGTTGTTTAATTATTTTATTCTTTATTTTTTAAATCTTTGTTTTATTGTTGTTTTCTTATTTAAAACTAAAAACTAAAAATAAAATTTAAAAAAATAATCATCTTTCATGTGATTATTTAAGATAGAAAAACATCATTTGCGGTCTGACATTTCTGGGAAATCAATTAAAACATGAAGAGGAATTAAATCTTTCCATCATCACTCTACCTAATGATTGCATTAAAAAAATGTAAATCACTCTTGTATTTACGTTTTTAGAGTAGTTTGACGTTTTTCTTCAACTAAATTTAGTTGGCGCAATGAGGAAGTGTGACATGAGTATTGAAGATCAATCATTAAGAATTTCTAAGAAATTTAACACGGAGATTGTGGATTTAGATTTTTCGAAAAGGGAAATCCCCGTTTTATTAGGTACTAAATAGAGCCCGGCATCCTGTAGCTTCATTTATTCTTTAACTGATCAATTGGCTATTTATACAACTATGTCAATAAGGTGCCAAAGATACGAATGATTTCACAAAATGCTAGATACTAAAGTATTCTTATCACCGAGTAGTTATATCCCTTTTGTTGTACGCCTATTACGATAAAATTTGGAAAGGTGCAGTTTTCGTACCCAGTAGACTGATAGCTCTGGGATCAAGGATTCCAAAACAGTTTTCATGACATTCGGGTAACCTTTGGGACCTTATTTTTTCAAATAAGCAAAACAAAAGTGGCCTGTATAAATCGGTAAAAATCGTATCAAAAATGGACTTGTGGGAGAAGTGGACTTAGTGGGCTGGATAGCAATGGCGTCAAGGATTCCAAAACAGGTTTCTTTACTGTCTGGCGTTAATTGGGACCAGAGGTGTAGACGACGAAGCAAACTTTATGTCAAATTAGCAAAAAAAGAAACATAAATCGGTAGAAATCGGTTCAAAATTAACTTGTGGGGGTCCTGGACCTAGTGGGCTGGATAGACATGGCATCAATGATTCCAAAATAGGTTTCCTTAGGGTCGAGCTTTACTTGGGACCGGAGATATAGACTAACGAAGCTAACTTTTTTTATATGAGAAATAAAAAACTTAAAAATTTTAATAATTCTCATTGAGTTCATATGAATTTATATATATATACCCAACTAAATGTTGTAATTTTTGCAAGTTGCATTTCTTTGGTGGATGACTTGCATTTTTTTTAGTTGATGACTTGCATATTTTTGGGTCGATGACTTGCATGTTTTAGGTTGATGACTTGCATCTTTTTGGATGATGAATTGCATTTTTTTTTGAACGATGACATGCATTTTTGGTTGATGACTTGCATATTTTTGGGTAGATGACTTGCATCTTTTGGATCGATGACTTGCATTTTTTTGGTCCATGACTTGCATTTTTCGGATCAATGACTTGCATTTTTTGGTTGATGACTTGCATATTTTTGCGTCGATGACTTGCATTTCTTTGGTCGATGACTTGAATTTTTTTTTTTTTTTGGTTGATGACTTGCATTTTTTTGGATCGATGACTTGCATTTTTTTTGTTGATGATTTGCATATTTTTGTGTCGATGGCTTGCATGTTTTTGGTCGATGACTTGAATTTTTTGGATTGATGACTTGCATTTTTTTTGGTCGATGACTTGCATTTTTTATGGTTGATGACTTGCATTTTTCGATCGATGATTTGCATTTTTTTGGTTAATAACTTGCACCTTTTTGGCCGATCACTTGCATTTTTTTTTGGTTGATGACTTGCATGTTCTTAGTAAAATGATTTGGAGTTTTTGTTGATGCCTTGAATTTGTTCGGTCTATGACTTTAATGTTTTTGGTTGATGATTTAGAATCGCCCTCATATTTCATTTCAGATTACTCTACAGATTAATGACTTCTTTTTAAAGAAAAAGTGTTTAACTGAAATTGCTTGACTGTAAATCATGCGTTTAGTACCGCGAAGTGAAATTATTTTCTAATTTAAACGAATTTCTTAAATTTCTAAATTTTTCTCTTTAATTTTGTTTATTTACAACAAAAACAAATTAAATTAAAAAAGGTTTGGTAATCTTAACTGCACACGTTCAATAATTTCAAATTTTTTTTAAATTCGTTTTATGAAACTCATTTGAATTAGAAGTTGAATTCATTCAGTTTTAAAAATTAATTTTTGTTTAAAAAAAATTTTTTTTGCTTTAATTGTTGTTGATTTTTGTAACAATTTTCTGTTGTTGTTGTTGCTGTTGTTTTGGCCACTTGTATTTCACACATGTGACCGATTTACTCACTTTAGTCTGGTGAAAAAAAAACAAGCCAGTGAAAAACGTAAAACCAACAATCCAGTCATTCATTCATGCAGTCAGTTATTTAGACAGTCAGTCAGTCATCCAGCTAAGCAACCAGCCAAGTCAAGTCTCAAGTCAGTTAATTAAGCATGTGTTTGTTTCTCTAACTGTAAGTGATTGAACGTGTAAGTATCTGAGTATGAGTGTTTGTTTAAATAACTGGATGACTGATGTACATATGAATGGCTTGCTAACATTACTGTGGCTGTGGCTGTCTAACTGGATGTGGATGTGTATGTCGTTAGACGGCCACAACAACAACAACGACGATTTCACTTTCTTTCTGCCGTTTTCTGTTTGATTTTCTGTTGATTCACTCACTCGTACTTTCGTTTAATAAAAATCTAAGCACGTCGCTTCCGATTACGCGTATTTTGTTTCGTTGTATCGCTCTTCATTTTCATTTCGATTTAAATGTATGTACATTGTACATATGTATGTGTAAGCGATTGTCATTTAAAATCAGTGACAACAACAAATACAATGTTTCAAATTTACAACAGCGACAACAACAAAACAACTTATTTTGATTAGCAGCAATTGTATGGTGGCAGGCAGGCAGGCATGCAGGCAGGCAATTCAAAAATGAGGTGAATTACAACGTTTATGTGGAGTAAAACACCACATAATTTCGTTGTTGTTGTTGTTGTTGTTATTGTTGTTTCTGTATGTGTCAATTAATGACGTTTGGCACACTAATGGGACAAGTTCAATTGACATGTTTAATGTTTGTTGTTTTTTTTTCTGTTTTGTTTTTGATTTTTTTTTAACAATAACAACAACATCATTAACATGGCAAATATTTATTAAAATGACATAAATTTATGGCATAAAGAAGTGTAACAAAACAAGTGCTTGAGAAGAGGGTGTGTGGAGGGTGGTTGGTGCTCATAAATTTGTATGTATTTATTTACATAAAAATATATATGTACGGTATATATACACACTTATAATTATGCAATCGTCGCATTAATTATGTCGTCGAAATTCAAAACAAATTTTTAAACGTAATCCACCTCAGTGTGGATTTATAATTACGTTCACAGTTAATCGCTACAAGAAAAATCTAAAAACGATATTAAATGCCAAAATTACAACGTAATCGATCTATCGATAACAACATTATAGAGACAAGTTTTTACCATGAGATCAGGTTTCTTCGAATATTTTTCTGTGAAAATTTATATTCTAAAACGCCTGCAAGGAATTGTCTTAAAAATGTTTTCAATTGTTTTAAATTATTTGTTTATTTTTGGTTACTTTTACTAACAATTTTTTTTGTTATCTTTATGTACATATTTCTAATTCCAATTCCATCATCACTAAAACTGTTTTTTTTTTCTTCTTTTTTCAGGTATGTATGTGACATGCTTTCAAAAATTATTTAAAAATTTTGCAAATCTATATGTAAGTATGTATTCCATTTGTTGTAAATATTTTAAAGGTTTCATACCAATTTATCGGTATATGTTAGGCTAGATAAGGCAGCGGTCCCACTTCGGTCAGGAGTTAGGTCTATTGTGATACCAAAATTAATATTCAACCCCGGGTTCAAACGTTTTCTAGAAGAGACAAACCTGAGTTTAAAATAAATTTTGTTGTTGCAGCAAACTTTATATTAGACAGCTCGGTGAAGGATGTCAGAAAGTGAGAGGTCAGAAATCTCCGACTTTTTAAGACGAGTAGGGCACTGATATATGACATGAGAGAAAGTCTTCTCTTCGTCCTCAGACCAAATCCTTCGGCATACCTACATAAACGTTCCATTGTGCGCTGAAAGGCCAGGCGATTTAAGGATGGAAGTATGTCGATCCTCTTCTTATTCATACGAGTCTAGCAAATATAGCACATAACCTCTTGCTATCAATGAGACTGAGCCTCTCTGTATTATTATATTTTGGGCGTTTCCTCCCTTTAGATATCCCCTCTTTCCCTTCTTCTGTAACTCATCCGGCATCCTTCTCAGCGTTAGTCTCAGAAAAAAAATGAAGTTTTACGTATACCCATAAAGGGCCAGATTAGTCTGGAGAGAGTTCATTTCTTCCATTTTTTTCTTTCTTTTGTGGACTCTTTTATAGATGAGAAATCAGGATTTTGATGCTTAAGGGTATGCTCTGATGATTTTGTTGTGCTTGTACAAGGCTGGCATGAGGGCATTATTGAACAATTTGTGTTGGCATTACCGGGGCAATGATAACATATCAAATGGCTTCCAGTTTATCTGATGCAGTCAGTATTTTGTACTCAATTATGCTACAATAATTGTATAGTTCAAGCGACGGTAAAATATTCAACTGATTGGGGAAGATTCCACATTCAGCCTCGTCATGACAGAGATTTCACTGTAGAGCCATCCTGTGTTCTTTACTAAGTCGAAAATACTCAGCAGTCTGAAATCTTCGACATCAAATTCATACTCCTAAGCAGAACATGCCATTCTTTTGAGGCCTTTTATAGTACTAAACTCTCTGCATTGTCATCTCAAAAGCAGGTCGAGTGCCCACCGGCCGGGTGCAGTGAATGCGACAAAATAATGCTCTATCGAAAGTGTTTATTGTTCTTAAAGATGCTGGTTTTCCTGCATCGCATATACTACTTGCAGCCCCTGCAATATCACGAAGAAGTTTGGTTAGTCATCTGTCCATGTACATACATATTTCTCCGTATGCTCCTGTACCCGTGGACCTATGTACGTGATTCAAACAACATCATAAGAGACGAGTGAGAATCGGGGCTTTCAAAGCTTTAACAACTCCCGTATAGATATTTTTTAAATTCGTTGTAACTGTAGGTTGTACGATAAGCAGGTAATAATTTGTTTGGATTTTTCCTGGATCAGTGGGCTCAAAAGCGTTTTCTCAGGTATCGTGTAGTCAATGGGGAGCTTGACATCAACAGTACGTAAGATTTTTGACATGACCATTTGGAGTTTATCTGGATCGAAAGGCTCAAAAGCGTTTTGAGATATCGTGTGGTCAATAGGGAACTTGACATCAACAGTATGTAAGTTTTTTGCCTCTGTACTCGTAAGCTGTTGTAGTCGCCATAGCTTAGTATGTAGGTAGTGTGTTCGCTTATTAGACGTAAAAGCCCGGGTTCGAGCCCCATGCCAGACATCAGAACGAAATATGAAAAAAAAAATTTCTTGGGCGACTTCCTCTCAGCAGATTTCTGGCAAAAACTCTGAGAGTTGAAATAAAATTGCTATGAAAAAGTTTCTCAAAATCTGTCGTTTGGAGTCGATGTTAAATTGTAGGTCTCGCCACTCATGTGTAAAATTAACGCACACAACATGAGTGATGTGAAAAGCTAGCCCGTAATCCTGACTGAAGGGTTGTAATGGCCAATTACGTACGTACGTACGTACTCGTTGGCTGTCGTTATATGCGAGTAACGATTGCTGTTTTTAATTTCCTGCTATCAGCCACTAACTTACGAATACAAAGTTATTTGTTAACATGAAAATAAACAAATAAAACAATAAAACTTATTAATGGACGCACAAATTAATTGTTATTTTTGAAATAAAAGAGAAGAAGAACAATTGATTACAAAACATCTAATAATTCCTCATTAAGTGAAGCCTGCTTCAAACAAGGAGCGTATGATTCACCAGTCTTGATTGAGATTTTCAATAAAAAATTAAACAAACAAAATAATAATAATTTAAATATTAATGAAAACATGTTTATCTTGTTTTTATTATTGTTGGTGGACAATTTTTTTTGTTTGTTTGTTGGTTTTTTATTGTCTTGTCTTTTGATTATGTTGTTAATAAATCCCTCATATCGCCCGGAATTATTGCACCGATAACCTCAATATAATAACAGCCTGCCTGTAATGAAAACAAATAAAAACGAAAAGAAAAAAATTAATTTTTTTATTTTTTTAAATAAAAAACAACAATAAATACCAGAATTAAATAAATGACAAGACAACAACTTGTTTGTGTCTGCTGATTGCAATTGTTGCTGGGAGGTATTATTTTCATTTCGTTTCGTTTTTTTTTTGTCATAATTTGCACTTTTTTTATGACAAAAAAAAAACTGATTTTCTTTCTGCTCATTTTTAACAGCTCATCTCATGTGTGCAAAAAAATAAAAATCAGATCTGAACGTTTTATAGCGGTCACTCAACCCAAAGCCGAAGCAACTGAATTAAATTGAATTTAAAAGAAATTTAAAAAAAAAAAAGATTTTTTTATGTGGGAAACGTTTAAAAAAAAAAAATTCAATTTTAAACTGTTTTACATAAAAATGACCAGCAACAATAAAAAAAAATCAGTTCAATTGCATGTATTTTTAGAAAAAAAAAGCCGGCAAAATGGCCCATAAAAAAATATGATGAGATTCTGTTTTCGTTTGCTTTTGATTCTGATTCTTCTTCTGGTTTTGGGGCAGCAAAAATTTTTTTGTTTTTGGGTCAATAAATTATGCTTTACGGCATTAAAATGTAAAGCTTTTCGTATCGTATTTATGGTTTCCAAGTGGCACTTATACATTATAAACTTTGTATTCAATGGTACTGGGTCTACATTTCGGTGGCCAATCAACCAATGACAGTTCTTGTGAATGTAGAGTTCAGAGTTTTAAGGGATCAGGAATAGATTACAAGTTTCATGTTATAAAAGCCTTACCACTAGAAGATTTTATGTTCCCTTCATGACTTTGTTAGTCGCTGTCCATTCTGGCCTCAACCAGAGATAAGCAATGAGTATTCAAAAAGATGAGTAGAATTGAATTATACTCATACTTATTTTAATATCATGGAAACTCTACTTATACATACTAAAAGTGTACTCATCATATTCATACTTATCAATAACATCATACGTGTTATGTTATTGATATCGACACTTCATAATAGGTTAGAGGACGTGTACTTGTCAATTAAGACAAGTACAGTATTCGGAGGTCGAATTGACCCATTGTACAAGACTCTTCATAATACGGTGTTCAGAATAAAAAACAAAATAAAAACAATGTTGTTGAAACCTACCAACGGTTTTGTTTACCAGCTGTCAAATGAATATTGAATAAGCATACGCTGAACTGCGTATATTGTTATGTCTGAACACTTAAAATATTGTACTCAATAAACCGAATATTGACTCAATAAAAGTGCATATCTGTACATAGTATAATTCAACATATACACGAAGCACAAGATATTCGTTCCTAAAAAACATTCCTATATTACCGATTTTGTTCCCCACTGTAGCCTTTTCATGGTGATAATAACACTCCATTATGTTTTGCGTAAAGAACACCTAAGTAATGATAATTCCCCTCAGTCTGTGTTATTGATTATACACAGTGACGCCTGAATTAATCAAGAGATTAATGAATGGAAGGAAAAATATTTTATTATTATACAATATACAAAATGAAATTTTAATATTTAAAGTAGAGTGAAAAAGCAACCGTTTTTAAATTGAAATAAACGTTTACAAATGGAAAACAACAATAACAAAAAACAATAAAATTTATTAAATTGAATAAGAAATCACAAAAAAAAAAGGAGAGAAAAATAACATCATCACGTTGTTGTAATTATTTTTTTATTTTTATTATTTTTTTTTTTCAATTAAAAAAAAGTCACGCTATTAACGAAAATGAAATAAAATAAACGATAATGAACTTTTATTGTATATAAATTTAGAAATAAAAAGTTACTCAACGATTTTTAAAATAAAATTAGCAAATATTGAATGAATTTTAGAAAAAGCAAAAATAATAATTCTAAGTTAGGTTATGTTAGGTGACGGATCCTCTCTCTGTTATTGTGATACCGGGAATCAAATAATTCTTATAGGAAATTAAAATAAAGCCTGGTTTGCAGTAATTCTTAATTTCCAGAGTTGATTCTCTTTACTGCAGAAGTCGGTCACTGACACATGAGTTGAGGGGGTTAATCTCCTACAAAATTTTTATGTGGAACCTAATCCACTGTCAACGATGACAGAAATTGAAAAGTAACGAAACTCCACTACGCAGTTGCAATAGCCGTTACGGACATATGTGGCGAAATATAGTCTTTTCCCACCTCCTTAGACTCACAGTTCCGGCATAAATCATTCGATGAAATGCCAATTCAATGAGTATGCCTTTTAATAGAAAAGTGAGTACGTTATGAAAGATGGCCATACGCTTTAAGAAAAAAAGAGTCAATCAGTTCTCTTTGTACCTGTATTAGGCATGAGATAGAGCCTAGCAATATCGCACATGCCCTCATGATGCCTCTGAACGTGACAAATTCAAACCAGTTTAACTGAAGCAATCGGCATACCTAAGCTAAGTATAATGTTGGGAACTTTTCCTGGTCCATTCATCAGCAATACTATTTCCGATGAATCCGTATGTACTCGAACCCATATCTGAGAAATCTAATGTATTCATGAGAAAAAAGAAAAGAAAACAAAAAATGGATGTTTAGGTGAGAAGCAGGATTACAACCTAGCTTCTCACAAAGCTCGTTTTGTATGTGTGTTAATTTCCACTATAAGTGGCTAGACCTACAGGCTAAAGTCGACTAGGAGCAACAGATTCTTGAGAAACTTTTCATGGCAATTTTTATTTTCTCTGAGAGTTTTTGGCAAAAATTTGCCGAGGGGAAGTTGCCGAAGAAATATTTTTTCATATTTCGTTTTGATGTCTGACGTGGGGTTTGAACCATGGTCACATGTCTAATAAGCCAAACACACTACTCTACCGACTAGAATACGGCAACTTCTGTCAGAAACTTCGAATCGTCAGATCAAAAGTCTATAAAGGGATCATAAAATAAAATCTGCTCTCAAGAAAATTCTAATCAATCTTGAAGTCGATTAAAATGGCTTTCCAATATTGCTACTATTGACTCAAAGTCCAGGCTGTTTCGCATTTGGGGCCACCAGTTCAGTCCTCTGTTCCAAAAAAAAAGTTGGAGAACAGCTAATTAAGTATAAAAAATAATGCCTCAGGTGAAGTAGAACAAAGCACACTGGTGATCAGAATAGCTGTCTGCCTCCGCCCGGGTCCAGTGCAGTTTGCAGTAACACTTATATTTGTACACCGTTCAGCAATTGTGAACGGCATGATAAGGTCAGAGACCTTACAGATCGTTTTCTTTAATTTCTCTACTATATTAACCACCCCCGGATAGTTTGGGGTCCATGCTTTCACCTGTCAGATGCTTTAGCTCTCGTGCCAGTTAAAGTTTAGTGGTTTAAAATAAAAAACAAACAAAAAAAACTTGAAAAAATACTGAAATTTTGCAAATGTGCCACATGCACAAGTATAATGTAATGTTATGTACGGAAAAGTAATGTAACTTGCACAATAATCTTCTTTCTATAAGGGTCTGTGGTTTATCACAAAGTATTTCCGCTAAATTCTAAGTATATCCCAGATTTTCATCCAGTGAATCCAATAATTCGTTAATTTCTGCAGTTTCTAGGATAACAGGGTTGCCAACTAATGTTTTCAAGAAACAACATCAACTGTGAAAACTTCTAGGGTTTTATTATTGGTTGTACATGTATTAGCCGTAGTCTACTACAATTCAATTCCATTGAATCTTACAACTTTTTCCTCCACCCTCGTTTCACCTTAAGTTCTAACTGGAGGTTTTCATCAATTGAAGCTCTCTCCCTGTCTCTGTATGTAATTTTAATTACAGGTTAAATTAAATTTGATTTGAAAAAAACTGTTTTTTTTGTTTTTGTTTTTCAATAAAATTTAAAGCACGCGATGTTATTGTGTTTTTTCTTAATGGAAGAGTTTGCAAAAACAAAAACAATTTGAAAATTATTAATAAAATAATAAAATTTAATAATAATTTAATAATAATAATGAATATGCATTTATTAAATCAAGCATATGACAAGCGGGATTTTTGTTTTTTTTTTGTTCAACGCTTTAGACTCCACTCTGCTCTACCTTACTCTACTGTAGTATTATTAAAGTTTTCAATCAATCAATCAAATAATTAATGAAACCCAAATGGTTTTGAATTTCAAAGCAAAAAAAATCGATTTATTTCAGCTAAGCATTGTAGTTATTTAAAAAAGTTAATAATTATTATATAATAAATAATAATGAAATTATTTTTTATTTTTACTATTCTATATAATATTTATACTACAACAACAACAACAATAAAAAAAATATATAAGCATTCAGTCTTCCCTCTTCTGGTTCAAAAAAAAAATTAAAAACGATTTCCATATGAACAGCAGCAACTGCAGTAGCACCGTGTATTTTTTTAGCTGAAATAATAAATTTTAAGGCACGATTTTTAAAGTTTTTTTTTATATTCTTTTCGTTTATTGTTCATTATTTATTATTGTTTTTTTTTTTGTATTGTTTAAAAATAGTATAAAGTTCAGTTAAATAAAGTAAAAGTAATTGCCCCGTTTTGGCTTAACCAGTTAAACGAATTTGGTTAGCGGAAATACTTGTTGTACCCTCAATTGCTTAGTTTTTTTTTGCATTTTTTTCTACCTCTTCTGCTTCTCTTTTTGTTTTTTGCTTTAAACGTTTTTAAAATATGATTATAAAATAAGATTTTTATTAAACATTTTAGGTTTTAAATAATGCCAGTTAATGTTTAATGATTTAAAATAAAAAATGAAATAAAAATAAAAAACTTTGCAAAGGTGCCGCATGCTTAAATAATATAACATGCACAACCTTTTTCTTTATATAAGGAGCCGTGAGATCTATTACAAAGTATTTCCGCCATTTTTCAGTTTTTCATCCAGTTAATCTAATAATTCGTTTACTTCTGCAATTTCTAGTATAATAGGGTTGCCAACGAGCATTTTCTATAAACAACGCCATCTGTGAAAACTTCTAGTGATTTATCATTGGTTGTATATGTATTAGCCGTAGTCTAATAGGCAGTACGTTGGCTTATTGAACGAGAGGCCATAGCTCAGACATCTCTTTAACAACACGGAATATGTAAACAAATATTTCTTTTAGCGACTTCCTCTCAGCGGTCACTCTTCTGGCAAAAAACTCTGAGAGTTGCAATAAAATTGCCATGAAAAGTTTCTCAAAAATCTGTCATTCGAAATAGACTTTGAACTTTAGGTTTCGCCACTCATGTGCAAAATTGAAACACACAATATAAGTGGTCTGAGGAACTAGGTTGTAATCCCGACTAAAAGGTTGTAATGGCCAATTATGTATGTGTGTAAGGAATACTAGAATATCACAAAGTATTTCCGCCATAATCATATTATTTCTCAGTTTTCTTTCAGTTTATTTTCCTGATTTTCATACAGTTAATCTGCTGATTCATTTACTCCTGCAGTTTCTAGGATAATAGGGTTGCCAACCACTGTTTTCTAGAAATAATGTCAATCTGTTAAAATTTCTAGGGTTTTATCGTTGGCTTGAGGTGATTTATTTACTCCTACATTTCTAGGATAATAGGGTTGCCAACTACTGTTTTCTAGAAACAACGCCAATCTGTGAAAATATTTGGGTTTTATCGTTGGCTTCTGGTGATTTATTTACTCCTACAGTTTCTAGGTTAATAGGGTAGACTATTTTCTAGAAACAATTAAGGAACCTATGAATTATGAATCCTACTCTTTCGCTAGAGGTGAAGCAAAATATCTTTACAAACTTCCTCTTTCTGTTCTGCCCAGATGCCCTTACTCATTAGCCAGGCATCATTTCTTGAACCAAACATTCTTAAACCTCTGTTGTTGTAAGTAAACTTTTTTAGTTTGATTAGAATAACCACCTCAGTTGGCCTAGTGACAGACTCCGTTTATACAGACTCCGAGTAATAAAGAAATCATTTTTATTTCTTTCCTATTCCAATTCTAACATTTCATTCGTTGACTTCATTTTTCTATCACGTAATTTAAATTATAATTTTTAACTTTTACTTTCAATTAAATCTGTGCGATTAAAAATGTTTTTTAAGCAATTAAAACGGAAAAAAAATTTAGAAGAAACGAAACAAACAACTGAATCAACGCAATTTATCTGGTTTACTAAAAAAAAACACACATGCAAAGTAGTTGCTTTCAAACAATTTATGTTTTAAGTACAATTTTTTCTTAATTGTATACCCTACAATAGGTGTGTAAAGAATTAATAAAAATATTTAGACTGAACATAGCTTTCCTATATGAGCGGAGCGTCTTGTCGTTGCATGGTCACAATTGTTGTAAATTTGATTCTTAAGCAGAGCCCTGTGTCGACTCCGAACTACGGATTTTTAAGAAACTTTTCATGAAAATTTTATTTCTTTTACTCTCAGAGTTTTTGCCAGAAGACTGTTGCCGAAAGAATTTTTTTTTAATTTTTCGCATTTTCAAGATGCTTGAGCTGGGATTTGAACCACGGGGTCTCATGTGATAAGCCAACACACTGCCTACTTAGACTACGGTGGCTATTATTCTTTATTAAACATCCTTAACCAGGATGTCGTACAAATATTGACAATAAAACCTAGTTTAATATAGTTTTAGGAGGATATTGAGTGCAGTACTTAAACATAAAGGCTTTCCTTCGCATGGAATTCCTATTATTGTTCGTGAAAAGACAATTTTTCATGTCTTAATTGCAGCTTGACATTATAGAAGACCTCGGTTTCTTACATGGTATTATTATCAATAATGAAACTTGGCCCATGTTTCATTACGACCAACTGAAGCTTAAGATGTCGTATGTGAGGCTTGAGATACATACCTACATGCACAATTGATCATTACAATCCTTTAGTCAGCATTAAGACCTAGCTTCTCACACGGCTTATGTTGTGTATATTAATTTTATACAAGAGCGGCGAGACCTATAGTTTGAAGTCGATTCCGAACCACAGATTTTTGATCAACTTTTTCATGGCAATTTTATTTCAACTCTTAGAGTTTTTACCACAAATCTGCTGAGATGTAGTGGCCAAAGAAATGTTTTTTTTTTTTAATATTTCGTTTGGTTGGAGATGTCTGCCTTGGAGTTTGAACCGTGGCTTCACGTCTAAAAAGCCAACACACTACCCACAAGATTACGGCGACTTCATGTGAGGCTTGTCTGACCACTTAAACCAGAATCAATATCGAAAATGCGTGTCTCCAAGCTACTACAATACTATCAGACTCAGTAGCATTAGCTTTATTTATCTCTAGAAAGCGCTCTTAACTTATTTCACAATTTACCAGTCCTAGAATTTTCCGAGTTATTGATGGTCTTCCATAAAGTCTAGCATCAATTCGCGGACGTAAAGTAAAAGCTTGTTTCACTATATTCTTTACGCCAACGATATTTACTTTTCTTGACTTCGATCTCAATATTCGTATTAGTTAGTGTTAGTGGTTGTCCACATAGTTGCTCATATGCCGAACTTTTATGAACCAGACGATATAGGAGACCTAACCTAAAATTTTTATTTTATTTGAAGTGTTCAGAAGCTAGGCCGTAATCCTGACTGAAGGGTTGTAATGGCCAATTATGTATGTATGTTAGAGCGACTCACCAAAAAAAGTGCTCGATGTACCCTCCTAAAAATGAACCTTGGACTTTTTTAAGTTGACATTTAAAATATTTCGGCTCGAGCTTTGACCTCTCGTGAGCTGGACCATTTCGAAAAAGGGTATATTTTTCCATGTTTTGTCAATTTGAGAATCTCCTTCCTTACCAACATATACAATATGGGTGTCATAAGAAAGGCTTTTTCAATGCGCATCCAACTGTATATACAATTTGTCCAAGGACGATCATCCACGTCCTTTTTTAATGATATTCTGTTAAAAAGAACGGTTTTTGAATTTTTTCTTCGGGGTTGTTTGTAATAAAATAACCAAATTAACATATTTTAATCTTTAGTTGATTTAATTAAATACGGGTCTTAGCTTTTTTTGAAATTCGCCCTAGTTTGCGTTTTTTGAGTATAGTTTTGTAAATATAAAAAAAAAAAAATTAGTACTTTTTTTTTAATTTGGGAAAAAAATATGCCCACAAAAAGTCGTGGATCATTTCTTTTTTTCTTTCTTTAGTCCTATTTTCATCCATACATCATCTAGAAACTAAATCCGCCATCATATTAGAGTTAATTTGGTTAGAAAAGAAGAAAAGCAAAAATTCAAAAACCATTTTTTTTACAGAATATCCTTAAAAAAAGGACATGGATGATTGGCCGTGGACAAATTGTATATACCCTTGGACGCGCCTTAAAAAAAGCTTTCTTATGACACCCATACTCTATATGTGGGTTAGGCAACAAATTCTCAAATTAACAAAACATACAAAAATAGACCCTTTTTCAAAATGGTCCAGCTCACGAGAGGTCAGAGCTAGATCCGAAATATTTTAGATGTCATCTTAAAAAAGTCCAAGGTTCATTTTGAGGGGGGGTACATCGAGCACGAATTTTGCTTCCATACAACTTGAGTCGCTCTAATGTATGTATGTTGGCAAAAACATTCCCTTACGTCAACGTTGGGCAATATGTATGTTGCAAAAAAAAAAACTTTTTGAAAAATAATACTCACCCGATTTATAGACCAGAATTTGTCCCGTCCGTCTTTATTTGTTTCGATTCATTGGTCATAGCAACCCTTCGGTCAGGATTACAAACTAGTTTCTCATACCACTTATGTTGTGTGTGTTAATTTTATACTTCTGTGGCGGTACCTATAGTTTAAAGTCGTTTCCGAACGACAGATTTTTGAGAAACTTGTTTTTTTTATGGAATTGTATTGAATTTTGAATTTTGAGCCGTGGCCTCACGTCCAAGCTAACATACTACCTTTTAAACTACAACGACTTTTCAATGTATGTATACACTAAGATTTTATTGGAGTACTCTTCTCTTTAAAACGGAATATTTGAAATTGACATGATGCGTTCATGGCCTTAAACAATAAGCAGTTCTTTTTGGAAGTGGAATTCCAGTGCGGAAGTTGCCAGAAAGTGGTGAAATTTTTCGCCATAAAGGTCTCAGAAAATTTCGTCTCCTAACTGCTAACTTCTGCTGGAATTCTAGTGCGGAAGTTGTCAGTACAACAACTGGTTGTGACCCAACAGAACAATATTCTGGTATAGGGCATCCATATAGTCGGTCTGTACCTTTCGATTTTTTTCTTTTTCTCTTCGTTTCATATTCATACGGTATAATTAAATATAATTTTTTATTATAATTATTTATTAAAAAAATCAAATAAAATGAGCAACAAATTTACATAAAATGTGGTTTAATTGATGTGTCAGTTATTTTCATAAAAAAAATTGTTTTTTTTTGTTGTTTAGAAACTTGAGCAGTAAGAAGGTACTTGCAAGTATTGCCGTTGGGGGCTGATGCCGTTTAAAGTTGGTGTTCTTTGGTATTTTTTTAATGCTATAATTTTGTTCAATAAAAAATTATAAACTTTAATGAAATATTAATTAAATTTAATTTTAATTAAACAAAATCTTTTTTTTTTTTTTTGCAATACAAACTGGTTTAAATTATTTAGTTCAACAGCAACAACAACAAGTGCAACAACCATTAAACAAAGCACAGCACAGCAACATAATATTCACACCTGAATAATTAAAATTCAAAAGGTGTTGTTTCACACACAACAACATTATGAGTGTGCATGGCACGTACGTTCTTTTAAAGAATTTAAGTTTCAGTTTCTTTTGCATTCAAATTGTTATCGTCGTTATCGTTATAGTTGTTCTTTTTTTGTTTTTGTTTTTGTTTTTTTATTCTAAATAATCGAAATTAATAAAATATTGATCGATATTTTATTTCGTTTTTTTCTCATTTTTATTGTCGATTTGTTGCGTTGTTGCAAAATAAATTGCATTTTTAGGCAAAAAAACAATACGTGACCTGTTTGTTTAAGTTTGTAGGCTTAAAGTGCATGGGGAATTTCAAGACCATATTCTTAAAGTCAATTTATAAAACAAGACCGCAAATGCTCTGCGTAAACATTGAGGCAAGTTAAACTTTCGTTTACTTCTCAATTTAATGGGTACAGAAAGTCCTTTGACATTCAAACCAAGATTCTTTAAATCAAAGCCTGTACACGGGCAAATATATTCCGAGTTCTACTACAAGAAACTGTGCCTTAAATTTTCTAACAAATGTCTACAGCTCTTTGAGTATTTTGTTTGTATTATACACTCGTCTGAAGTAGATTACATACATACATACATAATTGGCCATTACAACCCTTCAGTCAGGATTACGGCCTAGCTTCTCAACACCACTCATGTTGTGTGCGTTAATTTTATACATGAGTGGCGGGACCTACAGTTTAAAGTCGACTCCGAACGACAGATTTTTTGAGAAGCTTTTCATGGCAATTTTTACTCTCAGAGTTTTTGCCAGAAATCTGCTGAGAGGAAGTCGCCGAAGAAATACTTTTTGTATTTTGTTTTCGATGTCTGGCCTGGGATCCGAACTCTGGCCTTTCGTCTAATAAGCCAACACACTACCTACTAGACCACGGCGACTGAAGTAGATTACAATCTGAATCTGAAGTAGATTACAAGAGATTTATTGGAGTCGAATGTAGCCGAAAACCGCCTTTTTTCATTTTTTTTCTCAAAAGCCTAATGTGATGCGGTAATTATGATCTGGGAAATTTTCTCGTGAGTAATCTATCCAGAAGCGTACCTCCTCATGCTTGAAAAAATATAAGAATGAATTTACATTTACATAAAAATGTTTTCTAAGCAAATAAAGTTGGCAACCCTATCATTCTAGAACCTGCTACAGTAGCCCAATCATCCGCTTATCTTGAAAAGGTTAACTTGCAAAACTGAAGTAAGACAAAGAGAAAAAATAATAAAAACCCGAGGACCATCCTCTGTTTTCTCAAGGAACGAAAAGTGAAGAATTGACCATCTTCCTACGTCTCAAAAACCATTCTGATCAAATTCTCTCTATGCGACAGAATGCCCTCTTGAAATTTTTGCCGGGAAGATTAATTCGTATCGAAAAGGATTATAAATCGTGATCAAGAGTCTTCTTATCCTTATTTCACCATTAAGTCGGTGGTCCATTAAGAGTAGGACAGAGATGTTTATCGGAAGTTTTACTCCAACAACTATATTGATGCGCAGAAAGTTCAATGACAGCTATTTTTACAAAGACAATTCACTCGGATCTCTAAAAGTTTTAATACTGTGCTGACGTTAAATTTTCTACCACTGCTCTGAATTACAAGGAGAATTACTTCGAGCGTTTATGGACACATCATTTGTTTGTTTTATTTATTCAATTTCAAAGATTAGTTCGTCGATATTTTTATTAAAAACACAGAAGGAGGTCGTCCATTTTCTTTACCATTCAAAAATCAATAAATTTTTGTTAAAATTTTATTATCATGGAATCGAGCGGTGCTCATTGGATTCCTCTTGTTTTACTGACCCCAATAAAACCCCAGGTGAATAATATTCATTTCGAAAACAAATAATTTCCTCTCATTTAATATTTTAAAATTTTATTTTCACTTAAGCGAGGGATGTTAAAAATGTATAGCAATACGATATAGAAAATCGATTGTCTAGTTGCTTGTTTGAAAGCTACAATCAAATACCCAAACTTGCTGGAAGTAATATTTATTCCCATGGTGCCTTCAGCCTAAGTTTCATCTTCGTCATAAATTCAAAGGAGTCTGATAAATTCTGTGCTGAGGATGAATCGACGGCTTTGTTCGGCTCCTAATAACTTCTATAGAGGTTGCAGACCGATCAAGCAAGAGGAGAGAACATTTGACTTTATTGTAACGAAACTTTCATTTCTTGACCCCTAACCTATCCGAAAGTTCATCAAACATTCTGGCTGGCTTTCAAGCTTAATTTAAGGGTAACGTGTCGAGACAGGTTATTGCAGTCGAACAACTGTCGGTATCCGTTAGAGAAGTCGGTTAGTACGCAGATAATTCTAAAGAAGCAAGCATGCTCACTGTTATCTCCAGTCTATGCACGTACATGCATCTTTTGCAGCATTTGTATTGGTACGGTTACGTCGGAATGATTTGAATATAACGCTTTCCTGAGTCATATGTTATTGGAAATGAATGGGCGAACCAACAACTAAGTTAGGTTGTGTCGCGTTAACGCATCTGTATTTGCATAGGCAACCTAACAGTAATTCTCGCTTTCCCATCGAACATTATTACCTTTCGATTGGTATATGAGTGTCGAAACGAATTGAATATGCCGCTTACGTGAGGCACATGTTCCTGCAAATGAAAGGGCGGACCAATTACTATGTCAGTTAGGGACACCTGTAGTTGCATAGGCAGCCTAACAGCTACTTTCGCTCACCTATCGCACATTGTTACCTTTCAATTGGTATAAGAGTGCCGGAATGTATTGAATATGCCTTGCAGAGCAGTATCATGCAAACGCTATTCGCACGCAGTGGCGTAACTCAAGGGGTCAGTTGAAAAAAAGTATTCTCCAGTATTGCTTAGAAAGGAGATTTTGTAGAAGAAGTGTTCTTGCATGCTGCAGGGTCTTGACTGCCTCAAATATGTTTCCAATCACTCTAGCTCGTAAGTTGCAGTTGGAAGGTCATATCCAGACCAGAGGAAGTACGTATCAGGCTCTGGTAGATTAGAGATTATGACCGATGTATTGGACCATGGTTTACTAAATGCTGTTATATTAGTAACAGTGTGGAAGAAATGCAGACAGTTGAACATACATATTTCTTAAAGGCTACCACTAAAGGATGGATTTTTAGGGACCCGTACACTCCGAAAAAATCCTCATATTTTATTTAAAAATAGCGCTCTAGAATCTTAAAGTTTTTCTGTATAGTTGACTACAATATTATGCCGCTTATCTCAGTCAGTCTCAAACTTTTGGGGCACCCCTCCCTCATAGCAAGGAAACAAATAAAATAAAAGCTCTTGAAAAATTATGACTGATGAGATATTCACAGGGATATTCCCTCTATGAAATCAAATAATATTTCCCTTTTAGCTGCCCTCTAATTAATTACCCATCCAACCCTCCTATTTGTGTTATTAATATCCCGTAGCATTTCACACCCTATTCTGTGCGAATAATTGTTTTTATTTTCGATCAAGAAAAATTTTTGTTTTTTGGTGTATTTGTTGTTGCAATTTTGTTTGTGTGTTATTTATAGTTGCGTTGTTGTTGCATTTTTTTCGCAAAAGAATTTTGTTCTAAAAATATCGATTAAACATTACAAAAATAGATGCAAAAATAAAATAAAAATTTTTTCAAAAAAATTTTATTTTGAAAAGGTGTCGGTCGATATTTAATAGTGCCTGTTGTTGTGGGTAAATGGTTTCGTTTGTGGGTAAATGGATGCTGCTGTTATTGTTGTTGTTGTATTTCAAAAATAAATTGTCTATTTACACGTAAAAAATTTGTTTCATTTTCATGCCAATTATAAGCGAATCTCAATTTTAGTTTATTTCTTTCTTTCTATTTTTATTTCATGTTTTTCTCTCATATTTTTGTGCATGATGATGGTGATGATGATGATTTTTGAAAAAGAAAATGAACAAAAAAAAAACACTTAAAATTAGTGAATAAATATTGCAATTGGAAAATATGAAAAATAAAATTGGCAAATAAATTTTGAAATCAAAAAACAAAAATTTTTTTTGTATGAACTTATACAAAATAAGGCGGGATTTTATGGCAAAGATATTTAACAGATGAGTGTTGCAAATTATTTTTAAATATGAATTTGCAAATAATTTCTGATTTTTAGATGAAATTTTTAGAAATAAAATTAAATTTTTTTAATGATTATGGAAAATGTTTGTGGCATTTCACCGTTTACTACACTTGAATCATAAATTATTTTTTTTTATTGGAGCAAGGAAATATTTGAAATTCCTTCATCAAAAAAGGAAGAAAAAAATGATGGAAACTTTCGTATTTTCTCCCTAAAAACTACTCATGATAGAACATAATGCACGCGTGACTTCTGGAGAAAACACTGTTGTTGATCAAGCATCAATAACACACAATTTTTTCATCAATTTTAATGAAAGTATGGTAACATCGTTTGTAAACTGTAAAAGAGTAAGAAGATATGCTGCCAAAATAATATAAAATTGTTCTCACGACTGCACGCAAATGTTACGCTTGTATTCTGTTCGAACTGAACGTTTTCTCCTAATGTCACCCATCTCAAGGTCGTAATATTGTATATCGGCATCCACTTGTATCGTCACACATAACATAAATCAACGAAACGCTTTAAAAACTTAAAAAATACGAAATTACCCGGGATGCACTTGTTCTAAGACCAGAACTGACAATTTGTATGAAGAAAATTTCAAAAGATGGTGAAACCATTTTTAAATCTTCTAGCGGCGACAGAAAACGTTCTATTTGCCTGACATTACCAACGGAGACCTATTTATAATGATTTTACTCGTTACAGTCGCATTCAACAACCAAACTTTACACATTTGTTGAGTATTCGAAAACTAGCTCAGTTTTCATCGATACATACATACATACATACATACATACATATATACATTCATACACACATATATACATACATACATACCTAACATAATTGGTCATTACAACCCTTCAGCCAGGATTACGACCTAATTTCTCACTCCACTTATGTTGTGTGTATTAATTTTATACATGTGTGGCTAGCAAGTCGTTGTCACTGTACTACTTAGAGGGAGAAGTGCTGTACATACCTAGAAATAGCGAATTGTGATGGAAATAAATAACATTGGAACGTTTTGCAGAGAGTTATAGACAATGGGTGAGGATAAGCTCTCTTTCACACTATCTGAAGTCCTATGCTACTTATAGGATATCTGTTGTATGTTGGGCAGCAGAAGTTAATCACACTTTAGACTAGTTAGCCTTGTAGCATTATGTTTGCTGAGCATACCTTGCTTAGGCTCATGTCTTTTGTTGTCTTGAGTTCAAAATTACGCTCTTCCTAGGCCTTCTCGTTTAGCTTACATCTTAGAAATTCTGTGTAAAACTATAATAAACAATGCTTACCTCGCTTAGACTCACGTCTTTGGTTGTTATAAATTATGGTCTTCCTAGGTGCTCTAGGTTAGCTTACAAGTTAAAAAGCCCATATAAGTCTTTAATAAATACTATCCGCATAATTTAAGCCCTTGAGTTGGCACAACATTGAACACATTTCGTGCGTACTATCGTCCTGCATAATGACAAACAGTTGCGATTACAGAGAAGATGGTTATTTTGCCTCAACGATGGTATGAAATGGTATGCTTACCCGGTGAAGGGTTCTGCATTAGGTCTGATGATTGGAATTATTTTTATAACCCTAACTAAAGGGTTGGAATAAATGATTAAGTATGGGCCTACTTACATAAACATTTGCTCTTCTAATTGATAGTTAAGTTAATACTCGAACTTAGGTTCTTAAAAAAAAATTTTAATTCTTCAAAATTTATTTGAATTTCTAATGATTTTTTATTATATTTGAAAAATATTTGTATTTATTTTTATATGGAGTGGGTTTAAGAATAAATTCATTATCATTTATGAACATATCATTCCAAAGAACATAGAAAATTTTGAAATTCATTTCAATTCTAATTTTTATTGTGTTTATTTATTTATTTGTTGTTATTTTCTTGTACAAATCTTTAAGAACATTGAAGTGTATTGAGTAAATTACGCCATCCTAATATGACTATTTAAGTGTATCATTAAATTATATTTTAAATTCATATTAATATTCGGTTTTGTTTTTATTTTTTGCCATACAAATAAAATTGCATTAAAAGCCAGTCATTCACAACAGCACAGTGTAACGGGTACATAACAAAAGTGCTACAATTTTTTTTTGCGCAAACTTAAGGCATTTAAACTAACATTTTTCTTACCAGAAGAAAAAATTTAAAAGTTTTGCAAAAAAGTCTGTTTCATTACACTGTGCTGTCGCCGGTTGTTGTCATCATCATTACCATATAAACACATAAGAACTACTCATCTTTAGTGAATGCAATATTTTATTTGCTTTTTTCTTTGCACACAATCTCTTATTAAGTGGTGGTGTATGAGAAATACGCGATAACTGAAAAAGAGGTTGGCGTTTCATATTCGCGAATTTGATGCGCGTAAAAAAACAATTTTTTTTAAATTTTTTTATTTTCATTCGTATTTGTTTTTCATGTTTTAAATTGGCATTAAAAATCACTACACTCTGATTGCTGTATTCAAACGAAACAAATTTACAAACAAAAATATTTTACAATATTAGTCACTCATATTTTGCATTTATTTTCTTGGTTTTTTTTTCATCTCATTTGTTGAGATAATTAAAACAAAAAAAAAAAAAAAGCAAAAAATTTTTTTTTTGTTTTTAAACAAATTTGGGTTTGTATAGTCTCTTGTGTGAGACTGACTGATGTCTACAACAGTTTATGAATTTAAGTTTTTGAAGGTAATCGTCTGAAAGGCGGAAGAAAATTTTTTTCTTTCAGAATTTTGGTGTAAAATAAACTAGAAAACATCAGTGTTAAGGTGTCAACACCAGACATATAGACAACATCATCATAATGATGATAATATTGAGTGATCATAATTATTATCATCATGATCATAATGGCAAAGATATATGTATGTACCATACAGTGACGAGGGTCTTAGATACACAATAATTACATGCATTTACATACATGTCCTCCTCCTCTTCGTAATTTTTTTGGCCGGGCATTAATTTAGGAAATGTTTAGAAAAAAGTATTTAAAATTTAAGGTCAAATTAGAGAAGAAGAAAAAAAACAACAAAAAATATAGTTTTTCCATTAAAAATTAAGATTTCAATTACTTTTTAATGTTGAATGATGAAAACATTGACTAGGCTGTACATAAAAATATTTGTAAATCCCAGCCCTTTAAATGCATTACAATCCTTAAGTCAGGATTACAACCTAGCCTCTCACACCACTTATGCTGTGTGCGTTCGTTAATTTTATACATGAGTGGCGTTAGAGAACCTAAATTCGAGTCTTAACTAAATTTCCAATTAGAAAAGCAAATATTTACGTCATGGGCCACCGTACTTAATTGTTCATTACAATCCTTTGGTCAGTATTATAAAAATAATACCAATCATTAGAACTAAGGCAGAACTCTTCACCGGGTAAGCATAGCATTTCATGCCATCGTTGAGGCAAAACAACGATCTCCTCTATAATCTCAAGGGTTCACCATCATTCCAGATGATATTATGCAAGAAATTTGTTCAATGTTTTACCAATTCGAAGGTTATAATCATTATACATATGACTAACTGCTCCCTTGAGTCAGGATTTCAACCCTTTAGTCAGGATTACAACCTAGCTTCTCATACCACTTATGCTGTGTGTGTTAATTTTTTTTTTTTTTTTAGGGTGACATACAGTTTAAAGTCGATTCCGTATGACAGATTTTTGAGAGAAACTTTTCATGACAATTTTTTATTTACTCTCAGAATTTTTGCCAGAAATCTGCTGAGAGGAAGTCGCCGAGAAATATTTTTTCATATTTCGTTTTCCTGTAGATGTATGGCCTGGGGCTTGAACCGTGGTGGCCTCACATGTAATAAGCCAACCTACTAGATTACGGCAGCCTCTAAGGCAATACAGCAACTTTTCATATTCTTAACATAACCTCTTATTAAGTGTCGATAGAAGTCTTCTAGACACCTGCAGTAGCTTTAATACCCTATTTATAGTCAAAACTATCTCTCTGGCTTCATACAATAGCCATCAATCTCAAACTCTATAAGGCTATTACATTTAAAGATAAGCCTTTTCAAAGACTGCTGAATGCATATTACTCTTGTCATGTATACATCAGATCAGCTGATGGCAATTAGGAAGGGTTCCCCTTTGTTATAGCTTTTAAATATGCTTCGATAACAATGTCATCTGCACTTCAGGTCGGTTGATGTCGATTGGGAAGGGTTCCCCTTTCGTTATAATTTCAAATCTGCATCTGTAACAATCAAATGAAAATGATGATGTAATATTCGTTTAAATACTGTCTTTATATTAAATCATGATTTATATTTATTAATAAATAATTAATAAATAAATTACAAACATTATTAAATTAATTACAATATTTATCGCAATAACAATTATGTAATTATTAATTCTTTGTTCTTTTCATATTTCATTGCAGGTATGTACTACATATTGTTGGCCATAATTTATCATAAAAAAACAATTACATTTTAAAAGTAAGTTTCATTAACAAAAAAAAAATAATGTTAAGTTTTTATCTCAAGAGAAGCAATTCATTCTTTATTTAATAAAAGATTTCGTTTATTTCTACTTGTACTCGTACTGTACATCATGTTTGGATGGACAAGTACCTATAAGGCGAGCAAATAAATAAAAATGTGGAGGCGATTTGTAATAGAATTTTCTAATGCTACTGGTCTTTATTTTCAGTTTTTTTTGTTGTTGTTAATTTTGTACAGGATAGGATTTGATTACTATCGTTTAATGAAATAGAAGAAAAACTATTTGATGCAGTCATATTTATGACAAAAACTGCATTACAATCGTGTCATTGGCAATCTCAAATATCATCAACGTATGTATTCAGAAAAAAAGAGTATACCAGCAAGTCTTCGGTTCTATATTCTTGCATACTACATACACTCGTCATTTCATACATACATACATAATTGTTCATTACAACCTAGCTTCATACACCACTCATGTTGTGTGTGTTAATTTTATACATGAGTGCCTGAACATAAAGTTTTAAGTCGACGCCGAACGACAGATTTTTGTGACATTTTTTCATGGCAATTTAATTTCAGCACACAGTTATTGCTAGAAATCTGCAGAGGTTAAGTCACCGAAGAACTAATTTTTCATGTTTTCGTTCTATTCGAGATGTCTGAGCTGTGCTTTGAACCGTGGCCTCACGCCACTTGCCTACTAGACTTTGGCGACTTATCATTCTGAGAATAAATCATTTCGACTTCGCTTCGATGAAAACTGCATACAGGTCATGAATACTACATATGACCGGACTGTCAATCTGTTAAGGAGTTTAGATAGCCTTCGACCCCTAACCAAGACGGATGTCATGTCGAAATGCATGGCTTCGAGTATGTACTCATGTATGGAGATGCGTAGGGCGCTCGTATCCGCATTGTTTCCACCCGTGTTTAGAGCACCGTGGGATGTGCCATTGTGGCGTTACTCACGTAAAACCCTGTCAATCTAGTAAGAACCTGATATTGGTTACTAAGTAGCAGCAAATTTATAGAAATTTGATTTTGATTACGTTGTTTAAGGCAATAAGGGTAGGGAGTCCGATCCGAGATGTTCTCTTGCATTGCAATCATTGTTAATCTGTTGTGAGTCTGTTTGATCAACTTCTTCAATATGACTGTGTGTTCACTCAGTGTGCTTGCAAATGTAGCCTGTACCTTTTATGTCCCAGTGATGAACAGTTGGGGATCAAGTGCTATATCGATTCCTCTTTCATTTGGCTGTACCTTCAGCTATTATTGTTTGATATTTTTATCCTCTGTACTAGTAGTTATTGCTGTTATAGTCACCTGTAAGTGTTGTCGAAAGCACTGTTAAGCCTTTTCTGTCTAGTTTAAGAGCAAAGTACGCTTTACTAGCACGTACTTAGTTGGGCATTACAATCTTTCATTAGGATGACGAGAACCTAGCTTCTCACACATCTCATGTTGTGTATGTTAAATATATACATAAGTGGAGGGACCTACAGTTTAAAAACGACTCTTTTTGTCATTCTAATATTTCCTCAGAATAATTGTTAAACATTTCCTCATTTTCCTTTGGAAGGAGACTCTGGTCGAAACCATAAAACGAAATGAGTCAAGCTAGGATATCAATGAGCCCTCTCCTGCCTCTCAGTTATTGGCTTTCGTAACAAAGTAATTTGATCCTGTGGAGCCATTGTGTTGAGCTTGTTATATCACTCGAGTATTGCTATTGAGAATAAATTCACTCTCTGCGACTCCTATTAATACATACATACATAATTGGCCATTACAACCCTTCAATCAGGATTACGGCCTAGGTTTTCACACCACTCTTGTTGTGTGCCTTAATTTTATACTTGAGTGGCGGTGGACCTACAGTTTAACGTCGACTCCGAACGACAGATTTTGAGAAACTATTTCATGGCAGGTTTATTTACTCTCAAGAGTTTTTGCCAGAAATCTGCTGAGGGGAAGTCGCCGAAGAAATATTTTTTTTTTCATATTTGGTTTTGAGATCTGGCCTGAGGCTCGAACCCGGGCTTTACGTCTAATAAGCGAACACACTACCTACTAGACTACGGCGACTACGACTCCTATGGGTCCCCTTTTATCAACAATTTCCATAGTTTCCTGTTTAACATTGGGTGTACCTTACACACAATCTGAAAACACTCATCTTAATTTCGATTCTTTTCTATTCTTTCTCTTTAAGAGCCCCTATCTTGCCCTGCCCTCATTTGTAAATATTAACTAACCGTTGTCGGCCTTGAAAATGATTCTTTTGCAAATATTTTCTTCAGTTCTTTTCTTTGTTGAATATAACTTTCGTAATACCATTTTACATGGGCAAATAAATTCTTCATAAGTATTATCTATAAATGTGGCATTTAAAGGAAAATAAAATAAAAAGAATAAAACTTAAATAAATATTTAAAGTGGTAGCAAAAAGTCAACAAGAAAAGATAAAAAAACAAAAGAAAAGATAAAAACTTTGTTTATTTTTTTGTCTTTCATTTGCAAATACGAGAATGTATTTAAAAGAAAAAGAAGAAACAAAAGGTTTTATTTTCTTTATCTTTTTTTTTTTGCCATACTTTTTTGTTATTATCAATCAAATATATTTTTATAAAAAGAAATTAAAGGAAAAAAAAGGAAATGAAAACAAATGTTTTTTTATACACGCTTAAACTACGACGTTTTCTAACACTACAATGCCCTGTTTACCGAACGCCTATTATTTAATTTATTATTCCGTTAGTTAGGTTAGGTTATTCGCAACCGCTCATTTTGATTCTTTTGAAGATCTGGTTGTAATAACGCAGTGCCTAATTTTCCACAAGTTTATTCGAGGTTAGATCACTCCAGCTTCCATGTTGAGGACCACGGTTCAATTATTACGGCCATAATTAAGACAAATCACGGCTTTCTTAAGTACCGTAAAGGAATCGGATTTGTCTAGTCTTTCTACACGTTTAGTCATTTTTCAAACTTTTCTTTACGTAACATCAGACTCCCCTAGAGTTTAAATGTTTGCTTCCGAAGACAAGAATTTTAATTTCTAATAGATTTAACTCAGATCGGATCCCCCGTTTATCCATTAAAAGTAAGCTTTTTTTGGACTCTCTGCATGAATGGGTTCGAACGTCTTCCCATTTATCCTAAACGTATAAATAATATATGTATGTATGGCATTCTTTAAAAGTCTCTAAAGAGAGAGAAATTCAAATTTTGAATTCAAGATCGTGTGCCTGGAAAAGAACTCAAGTGAATTTAATTTTTGAAGTCGCCGTGGTCTAGTAGGTAGTGTGTCGGCTTATTAGACGAAAGGCCCGAGTTCGAATCCCAGGTCAGACATCAAAACGAAAATATGAGAATATTTCTTCGGAGACTTCCTCTCAGCAGATTTCTGGCAAAAACTTTGAGAGTAAAAATTGCCATGAAAAGCTTCTCAAAAATCTGTCGTTCGGAGTCGACTTTTAAACTGTAGGTCCCGCTACTCATGTATAAAATTAACGCACACAACACGAGTAGTGTGAGAAGCTAGGACGTTGTACAATGGGTCAATTCGACCTCCGGGTACTGTACTTGTCACAGTTGACAAGTACACGTCCTCTAACCTAACCTAACCTAACCTACCTGTAGTCTAGCAGGTGCTGCTTATAGCATATCTGTTGTATGTATGTTCCTTGAGCTTACCTCGCTTAGGCTCATGTCTTTGGATGGCTTGGTATTTTTTACAAGTCCAAACTTACTCATTTCCTAGGTCCTCTAGTAAACTAACTAACATGTAAAAAACTCTGTGTGAGACTTTAATAAATACCATCCGCAGAACTTTAAGTCGCATATTTGAAGTCGTCGTAGTCTAGTAGGTAATGTGTTGGTTTATTAGACGTGCAGTCATGGTTCCAAACCCAGGTCAGGCACCTCCAACTAAACGAAATATGACAAAATATCTCTTCATCGACTTCCCCTCAGCAGATTTCTTGCAAAAACTCGGAGTGTAAATAAAATTGCCATTAAAAGTTTCTCAAAAAAAAATCTGTCGTTCGGAGTCGACTTTAAACTGTAGATCTCGCCATTCATGTATAAAACGAACATACACAGTATAAGTGGTGTGAGAAGTTAGGTTTACAAGATTGTAATGACCAATTATGTACATATGTATAGTTCTCTCTCCAAAAACAGCCGGCATTCTTCGCCAATATATTCACTTACTTAAGTGTGCATTATAATCCTTTAGTCAGGATTACAAACTAAGCTTCTCACAGCATCCTAGTGTTAATTTTACCCAAGAGTAGTGGCGGCTCATCGCACTTTGAAATAATTTTCTTGAAATTTTAAATGTTGTTGCGTGATGTTGTACGTGATAACAATTTTAATATACCCCAGCCTGTGGTGTAGTTTGTAAATATGCACTCGTTCGTATTTGTCTATCTATATACGGAGAACTTTATTTAGAAATTCTTTTCACTTCTACTTTTAATTTTTTAAAATATTTATTTATCTTTTAAAGGAAAAAAGAAACTTTTACTTATTTGTTGAAAAGTCTATTGCATATGTATGTATGGTTGGTTATCTTATCGCTTATAAAATAGAAATGAAAAGGAAATTATAAATATGAACTATAAGTGGGGTATTTTCCCCTTTTTTGTTTTAATTTTTTTTTTTTTTTTGCAATGTGGCAAAATATTGAAAAGTATGGTGAAATACTATGGAAATTCTATTGCAAAACGTGTAAACATTGAGTCTATAAATCTTAAGTTAATAGGAAAAGCTCAAGTTTAAATACTTCCAATCCTAGGATTGTATTTACGCAGTTATTGGGCCAACAGTTTATTCAGTGACTGGTCAAACAGTGTAGAGTCCCCACTACTCTTGATATGTTGATATTATTATGTTATAAGTTAACAACTCTAAGGTAATGGCTCCAACTGAGAGAATTTCTTATTCAATCGCCGGCATCATTTGTTCTTCATACGTACTTTCTTTAATTGATTAAACATTACAACCATTTAGTCAAGATTACAACCTAGCTTTGTACACCACTTATGTTGTGTTTGTGTGTGTTAATTTTATACATGAGTGGCGGGTCTAAAGTCGATTCCGAACGTCAGATTTTTGAGAAACTTTTCATTTTATTTCAACACTCAGAGTTTTTTCCAGAAGACTGCTGAGAGAAAGATGCCGAAAGACATTTTGTTCTTCTTTCAAATTTCAATTTGTTCGGCATATCTGAGCTGAGAGAGCCAATACATTACCCAACTACGCCACGGAGAATTCTGAATACAAAATCGATACATACCAGAGATCAGCAATGAGTATTCAAAAAGATGAGTAGATTCGTATCATACTTATAATTTCTGATACTTATACGCATTCATACTTATTTTAATATCATGAAACCTCTCTACTCATATTCAAAGTTTGAAGTACTCATCGTACTCATACTTAATAATACGCATGATGTTGTTGATTTCGACTCTCCTCTACTCAACATTCAGAAGAATCACAAAATAAGTATGATTCGCATATAAACACTACAATACTCACTAGAAGATTGTGTGTTTGCTTTGCTTGCTGGTCTGTCGTTTTTGCTTATGTGTCTTGTTTCTTTTTTTGTAAATACAACAACAACTAAGACTATAAATTTTGATGAATAATTCGAATCATTTATGAGTATTATAAGTATTTTTCTAAATTTATGAATCTGAATGAGTAGGTTATGTTATGAGTTTGATATCAACATTGTACTCATACTCATTGCAATCCGTACTTATAAATCAATGTTGTAGTGAGTACGAGTGAATCAGAGTAGTTGAATTGCAATACTGTGGACTCACTCATACTCAAAATTTCATGAGTAGCGAAAAAACGATTCATTGCTGATCTCTGATACGTACCTCAAGGATCCTACTGGAAATCTTCGGATCGTCATAAAATCCAAATTATTGTCGAGAAAATTATAATCAATCTTATAGTCGACTAAAATATGTTGGAAATATCTGAGCTGGGGTTAGAACTACGGGTCAACAGACCTATTAGACTGCATACTACCCCTAACTACTCTTAATTCTTGTAGCAAAAGTCATTCACTTGTGAGATTATTTCCTACAAATATTCTTCAAATGAATGTCGTACTCAAAGTTTCCTAAGATAGGGGTCCTTTAAATCGATCGTAGCCAATTAGGACAATGTCTGCAATGCTATATAGAGAGCGGGCCTACATTAATGCCCATAAATTTTGATTAATTTCCTATTCATTTAACATTCTTTAAAAGGAATTTTGTTTTGCATTTAAAAAAAATGCAATAAAATCTCTTCTAACTCTACATTTAATTATGTTTCCTTTTTTAAAAAATTTAATTTCATTTCATTTAAAATTCATCCAATGTGTGAAAATAGCAATAAAAACAAAATTATGTCTGGCTCAGGTACAATCAAAAATTTGTATTTAAACCACTTCACTCCTCCGCTTGTAGATGAAACCTCCCACCCACCTGCCGTATTATTTATTATTATTTGCTGAATAGTATGTATGTACTTATGTATGTATTATTGCATAATATGTTCAAGAAATTATTGTTAAATCGTCAGAAATATAACGTCAAATAATAAAACAATTAAAAGTCAAAACAACGTAATACTTAAACCAAACCACGCAAATAAATTAATAAAAAAAATTGTACATATTTGTTCTAGTCCACAAGTGTTTTCACATCATTTAAATGTGGAAAAAACAAAATCGTTTAAATATTTATTTAAAAACCTTAACTTTTACTTCTTTTAATTGTTTTTTATATCCTGTTGTTAAATAAATACAGATTTTATTACGCTTTTAGGAAATTTTGTTCAAAATTCTTAAAAGCAAGAAAAAAGATTGGGTTTCTGGTGCTCACACTCACTATCCGTAGCATTCAAAGTAAAAAAGGCACTTAATGAGGTATGACTGTTGGTCACCATATAGGAGGTTCCTTGTACCATATTACTGAAATGGTGATATCAAAATCTCTTGGTCTTTGGCCTGTTCTTAAATAAAATTCTAAGCTCTTCGTAGAACCGCATACAATTATGTGATGTGAAGTTTAAAAGTCGCCGTAGTATAGTAGGTTTATTAGACGTGAGACCTTGGTTTCAAACCCAGGTCAGAATAGCTCTTCTGCGACTCAGTGTTGAAAAAAAAAGTACCATGAATAGTTTGCCAAAAATATGCCGTTCGGAGTGAAGTCGCCGTAGTCTAGTAGACAGTGTGTTGGCTTATTAGACGCGAAGCCACGGTTCAAGTCCCCAATCAGACATCAAAACGAAATACAAAAAAATATTTCTTCGGGGACTTCCTCTCAGCCGATTTCTAGTAAAAACTCTGAGATCAAAAGAAAAATGGTGTGAGAAATTAGTTTGTAATCCTGACTAAAGCGTTGTAATGACCAATTATGTATGTAAGTATTTGAAGCTTAAACGATCGTCCAACTTTTCAGCTTGCTCTTTGCAGTTACAGTAGGGTACATTATCGTAATATCTTTTCGACGGAATATTTTCTCTATAACGTTGCCAAGCCACCACTATCAATGCACTCGTGGTCTTAATTCATACGATACTTGTATTTTAGCCCATGCAGCAGTAGGGCCCTTATTCTCTATGAAGTACCATTGTCTCGAATAGACCAAGAACAACTCGAAAACAAGAAGAGCAATATTTGATTATACAAGTACACCTGTTAGGCCTCTTATAATAAGAACAGGGAATATTAGTGCCGCCTGCAGATTTCTTCGAAAAAAGCTTGAACTGGCCAAGACGAAGGAACAACTTTTTTTTCATCTCCTGATTTATTATGTGGTCTCTGCCCTAGGGGAACGCTGCCTCGCTCCCCGTATGATTTCTGCAGTAGTTGTAATTCGGAGAAGGAGGAAGAGCAGAAATTTGTTATGTGGTCTCTCTCCTGGAGTAATGTTGCCTGGTGGAGAGGCTTGCCTGTTGGCTAGGCTTGCCCCCGCATAATTTCAGCAGTAGTTGCTATTCGAAGGAGAACGAAGAGCCAACTTCGTTCTAATAGAGGCCAAGGCAGTCTAATAGAGGCTTGCCTGTTCGCTAGGCTCGTTCTCCGCATGATTTCTGTAGTAGCTGCGATTTGGAGCAGGAAAAAGAGCCGAAATTTAGTATATCGTGTCAATCCTCGGGGGAATGCTGCCTTACAGAGAGGCTTGCTTGTTGGCTAGGCTCGCGCCCTTCATAACTTCTGCTGTAGTTGCGATTTGGCGGAGGAGTAAGAGTACGTTTGTTACTTATTATGTCACTGCCTAGCGAATGCGTGTGATAGAAAACTCAAATCCCTATTGTGGGTTTATGATACGGATCATTGTCCGTTAAATCGTTAAATTTCAAAGCTTTCGTGGTTTTAGGTATGATGATGCCAGCTAGCCAAAGCCAGTTAGGGTTATTCGTGTCAGTTAGGGTTATTCGACACAGTATTGCTCTGCTTGGAGGATTATCAATCTCAGTTTAGGCCTTCAATAGTTTTGTGTATCTCGGAGAATATAAAAGCTGGATTTATAATCGATTATTTTGAAGTCGTCGTAGTCTAGTAGGTAGTGTGTTCGCTATTTAGGCGAAAAGCCCGGGTTCGAGCCGCAGGCCAGACATCAAAACGAAATATGAAAAAAAAATATTTCTTCGGCGACTTCCTCTCAGCAGATTTCTGGCAAAAACTCTGAGAGTAAATAAACCTGCCATGAAAAAGTTTCTCAAAAAAAAACTGTTGTTCGGAGTCGACGTTGAACTGTAGGTCCCGCTACTCAAGTATAAAATTAAGGCACACAATATGAGTAGTGAGAGAAGCTAGGCCGTAATCCTGACTGAAGGGTTGTAATGGCCAATTATGTGTGTATGTATGTAGTTGCATTACAGATTCATTTTCGTATGATTTTTCGAGACGTAGGCAGTGTGTGAATATATGATTGCCGATAGATCCTCCAAGTCTAAAGCCATACTGATGCAATCGTTTAATAATATCGTTCACATTAGTTTTTATTCTTTTTATACGTCTTTCTTTGTATCATTATTTTCACAATGCAACCCTGCAGTGTGCAAGCTGGTCTTGCATTACTTCTTGGGCCAGACAAATTTTATGAGATTGAATTAAAATATAAAAAATATTAATACAAAAAAGGACAATAAATATAATGAAACAAATCCAGACATTATAAAATTTCCATGGAATTTAATTTCATTCAATTCTAAAAATAATTCTCATTAAGTTGACAAAATTAAAATTTTTATTTTTTTTGCATGTAGAAACGTATACAGAAAAGTTTTTGTTTGACGTTTTCCATTAATTTTTATTGTTATTGAACACTTGTTTATTTGTTCAACAGAAATAAATATTAAAAATATAAAAATAAAAACGAAAAATATTTTGTATTTGTTAATAAAATGAGGCACGTGTCTTGCCCGCACGATTTAAGCAGCAAAAATTTGGGTTAAACTCTCTTAATAATAAACATGTTTTGGAAATAAAAACAAAAAACAAAATTTTATTAAAAATAAATAAATAAATGCACACAGACAAAGATAAACGAATTACGTTAATATTGTTTATAAAACAAATAAAAACAAACAAAAACAAATATGTACAATAAATGTGATGATAAACGAGAGAATTTTATTTAAAAATAAAAGAACGAATGTTTTGTTTTAAAAGTGACTACTTTTGTGGGCTAAAATTATATAAATATGGCACACATACACACAGATACACTCACACTCACATTTGTTTGCTTTTTTACTTTGATTAATTCTTTTATTATTATTATTGTTTATTATTAATATGAGATTACTATTCGCAATATGACTATAATTTTCGCTCAGTTTACTTCCGTTCATAATTTTTTTCAATTTTTTTTTAATTTAATTTCAAATTTCATTCATAGACTTATAATTGTTTTAAAATTAAAATCATTTTTCTTTAGAATAAAAAAAAACACGTTCAAATTAGTCTGATTTTTGCAACAATTTGCCATGTTTAATTAAATTTTTGTCTGAATGAAAACAAGTTAGCCGTTGTTAATTCAGTTAATTAAGAATGATCCAATTTAAACATGACCTTATTAAGCTAGATTTGTTGGGTTCCATTTGGGATATAAGGTTGAATGCTATCATGCCAAAGATTTTTGAGATTCTTTGATCAATTCTAATGAAACAGTGGCAGTGTTTTGTATAGAACACCATTACATGCATATATAATTTGTCATTACAACCCCTTAGTCAGGATTACAACCTAGCTACTCACATCACATAAGTTGTGTGTGTTAATTTTATACATGGATGGCGGCGACCTCCAGTTTAAAATCAACTCTGAATGACAGATTTTTCAGAAACTTTTCATGACAATTTTATTTCAACACTCAGAGTTGTTGCCAGAAATCTGCTGAGAGTAAGTCGCCAAAGAAATATTTTTTCAAATTTTCGTTTTGAGGCCTGACCTAGGGTTTGAACAGTGGCCTCACGTGTAACAAGCCAACAATAAGTATATCACTCTCTGCACACTTGGTTTTCATTGTATTTTAGGGCGTACAGAAATAACACAACGTCTCAGAACATGCTCTTGCTAGGGCACAGAAGCATGCTTATTCCGCTCTCGAATGATGCCCAATTATTTGGAAACGCTGACGCTCAGAACCACCAGTTGAATAAAAATGTTTCTCCCTACTTAACCTTTTTGCCAATTAGGGCAATAACATACAGAGGCACGTTATCAAAAACTTTCCTGGACTATAACAAGGCGATTAACAATTACTCCAGACATGGCGCGATAGGCATCATATGAGTACCTAGTGAAGCGAGGCAACTTGACAAACCCAATGCCTAATAGGCTACAAACTTGGTCGGAAAGCTCACATCGACTATTGTGGACCAAAGACACAGTAGAAACAAATACGTAGATATTCTGTTACGATCCCTATTAGAAGAAATCCATGAGTATATTGAGACTAAAAAGAGACAATTTCTACGGACTACTTCTAGTCACACGTTCACCTGAACCGAACAGAGGCAATCGATAGAAATGAATTCAGAGCATATGATAAAAACATCGAAACGATGGAATACTTTTTATGTAATTGCCCAGCTTTCGAAAGCTTTGGATCCCAACATTTTGGGACTGACACCATGCCAGATATAACTCATCTCTCCTTTTATACGATGTGTGGTTTGGTATCCCAAATAATGAGCACATAGCAGGCCTACTTTATGGCTTAAGTGTATGCTGGGGAGGGAATAATGCTCTTGAATGTTCTTTTCTACTTTAAACCACTTATTTTGCTATTCTATTATTCTACTTAATAACAGCCTTACTAAAGCAAATTAGTGTAGAAACGATAACCACAATTTCATACAGAAAATTTATCGACTATACTACTTTTGTTCAGCAAATTTAAAATACCGATAAATTACCGATAAATCCGAAAACAATTGATTTGGACAGGAAACAAAACAATAACAAGATTTTCCTAAAGAGAATTAAACGATAACAATTCAAAAATTGTAGGATTAAACGATAACAATTGATTTTTGTGCAAAAATAATAGGAAAAAACCTAATAGCAATTGATTTGGACAGAAAACAAAACAATAACAAGATTTTATAGAAGAGAATTAAACGATAGCAATTCAAAAATTATAAGATTAAACGATAACAATGATTTTTATGTAAAAATAATAGGAAAATTAAACGATAACAAAAAAATTTTTTTATGGAATATTAAAAGACAAACAATAACTTTATATAGCAAAACCTATTCTAAAGATTTCTTATAGAAAATTTTATTAAAAAAAGAAAAAAAAAAATTAATCGATAACAATAATGATATTTATAGGACATATGGCAATAGCAATCACTTTCTTTCTATAATTGAATGATAAGAATTAATTTTTTTTATTATTAGTATATTAAAAAAGTGACAATAATATTTTATAGATAAATAAACGATAACAATAACTGTTTGTGGAGGAAAATTTAACGATATATTTTAACTTTTTTTATAAGAAATGAAATTATAACAGGTAGTGCTCTATAAGCAATACACTTTTTGTGGAATATTAAATTATAATAATAAATTTCGATAACAGCTAAAGAATGGCAAACAATTTTATGTATGGAAACGATAACGCAATAATTTCCTACTGAAACTGAAATTTAAACTGTAAAATTATTTTTCTTAAGGAAATTGAATAATTGAAGATAAATCTTCCAAAGAGTACAATAATTTGCTATCGATAAAAAATCGATAACAATAGTTTTTTATAGAAAACTTAACGGCATATTATAATACAATATTCTTTATGCCACTGAGGCACATGACTTGGTGGTAAAACACTTGAAGAGAAACAAAATTTTTCAAAAATATTTTAAACCAGTGATTTATAACATTTATTTATAAAGTCTGTACATACATACGTCTATGAACATAAAGTTAATTTAAATAGTGACTCTAAATACGCAGTTAAATAAATTTTATTTTTTATTTATTTATTTATTTTTTTTTTAATTTTAACAAAAAGTATAAAAACAAAAGCAAAAAATAATGAAAAAAAAACATCAAGAATTTATATCAAGGTCTTCTCTTTATTTCATTCTTGTTACTCTTGTTGTTGTATCAGTTTAGCAACAACAATAATAGCAAAAAAATTAAATTTTAAAAAAAGGAAATATAAAAATAAAAAAAAAACATAAAAAATATTTATTTTAGAAAGGAATTTTTGTTCTTGGTTTGCTTTATTTCTCAGTTTTTTGGTTTTGTTTTCTGTATTTTTGTTCTTAACTTTAATTCTTTATGTTTGCAATCTACTGTAGACCTGTTTCACGTTTTTAAAAGTATTTCTTGTGGTTCTGATTTTTTTTTTTTTGAAAGGTTTACTTTGTTTTGTTGTTGTTTTTCATGTTTTATTTCAACAAATTTAAAAATAAAAAAATAAAATAAATTTCAGATCAAATATTTTTAGACAGAATTTTAAGGTTTCATTTATTATTTCATTAATAAACTAGACTAGAATTTATGATGACTTAATAATGATTAACTGTGATTATCTATCTATCTACACCTCTGTAGGTTTTTTTCATATTTTAGTTTTTTTCGCGTTTTTTCAATAAAAAAGTTGAATATTTATAAAGTGATTTTCTATGGCTTATTAGCGATAACATATTTAAAAAAATTTACTTTTTGTCGAAATCTTATTTGTAATATAGAAGTTATCGATGACAGTTTTTTTCAGTAATAAAGTTATCGGTTTTAGTAATACTTTAAAAAAAAGTTGTGATGTTGTGATGGAAAAAAAATTTTAATACTTCTTTTTATTCTCAGCTTTATCGATAACTATTATTTTCGGTATAATAACAGTCATAATAACAGCATTTGTTTATTATTTGCATTAAAAATTTAATCAATTTTAATAACTTGCGATAAAAAAATGTATTGATTTTAGCAACTTTTTATTTCCTACTTTATCGATAACTGCATTTTTTATTATTTGTATTGAAAATTTAATAAATTTTAATAATTTGCGCTAGAAGTTTATTGGTTTTAGTAATTTTCTACAAAAAATGTATCGATAGCATTAGTTTTTTATTAAAAATTTATCGATAGCAATAATTTTTTGTATAATACTTATCGATAGAAATACATTTGTATTGAAATTAAAAAGATTATTTGTCGATAACAATAAATTTCTATGAAATATTTAGCGATAACAATAATTTTCTTTGGAAAATATATCGATAATAAAAAATTTTCTTCTTAGTTCTGCTTGATAACAATGATTTGCTATAAAAGCGTAATAATAACAATATATGATATATTTGAAAATAACAGCAAATTTGCTATGCAAAATTTATTCAAACAATAATATTTTTTTTTTCTGCAAAACCTTTCGCTAACAATGATTTTCTATTGAATATTTATAATTAACAATCAAGTTCAATGTAATGTTATCGATATCGATAACTTTTCATAGAAAATTTACAAACAATTTCAATGAAATACTTATCGATAAATTAACAAGAAATTTCCGTGAAATATTTATCGATAGCTAATAATTTCCTATAAAAACCATAATGATAACAATAACTTCCTATGAAGTATTTGAAAATAACAGCAATTTTATGTTAAATATTTATCGACAGGAATATTTTGCTATGCAAAATTTATTCATATACTACTTTTTTTTTCTGCAAAACTTTTCGCTAACAATGATTTCCTATTGAATATTTTCCAATAACAATGTTTTTCAATAAAAATTTTTGAATATCGATGATTTTCGATAAAAAATTATTGTTTTCATGGAATATTTATCGATGGCAATAATTTTCTGATAAAAAAATTATCGACAAAAGTAATTTTCTATGGAATATTTGGTGAAAACAATGGTTTTCTATAAACAAAATATCGATAACTATCGATAACAATTTTTTTTTTATTAGAATAGTTTATAATAATTTTAATTTTTTTTTTATAGATCCTTGTTGTTGTATACAGTAGAAAATCAGCATTTTAATTTGTTTTGTTTTTGTTTAAAATATTTTTTCCTTTAGTAAAGTTATCGAAACAAAACTAAATGGTCTACTATAAATATTAAATGAATTTTCGTTATCAAGTATATTTTAATGTCTTGTAGTAGTTTGTAATCATTAAAACTTAGTCACGATCTATTTTATTTAAAAGCAATGAATACGCACCCAGGAGCATGTACATGATTGTTTCTTCGTAATGGCTAGCAATACGATGCATTATTACGTTGTTGAGACCACAAACAGTATTTTTAAACAAATTTTTGATTTAATGTCTGCCAATCCACCCACTGTTAAAATTAACACATTTTTAGGTGATTGTTTTTTTTTTTTTATTACTTTCTGAATGAATTTTCGAAAATTAAATAATTATTTAATTATTTGTTTTGTTTTTTTTTTATAAAAAAAATACCTTTTTTTTTGTTGCAAAGGTATTAAAAATTTGATGAAATTTTAAAAAATTTCGTAATATTATTGTGTACTGTATTCCAGTCAATTCATTCATTCATATTCAGTTAATAAAAATAGAAAATAAAACCACACAAAAGCAGAAACAAAAAGAAATTCATTTAATGAGAATATCAGTTTACCCATATAATAAACAAGCAAGGATGGCTGGCTATTAAGTGCCCTATAAATGTTTATTTAATTTTCTTAAATATTTTTATTTAAAATCGAAAATAGCAAAGAGTATGCCACGAAAAAGTCGTAAATTGGAACTGAACAAAACGATTTTATTTTTAGTGCTGCCATGCCCACTTTTTAAATAAAATCTGTTATGATCACACAGTCTTAATGTATCATAAATCATAGAGATGGCAATAAATTTGATTTGTTTTCCTATTTTTTTTTTTTGGGAATAAATTTATGATCTCTTTTAATTATTCATTAATAATCCTCTTACCGACTGTGTTACCAATACTTTTGTTAAACTTTATATACCGCGCAGCCTTTGTTGTTGTTGTTGTGCTATTCTTTTAATGTTAATGATGGCAATAAAAAAAATTTTAAAAAAAAAACTGAATTGAAACTGAAATGAAATGAAATACTCAGTGAGTGAGTTAAAAATATTTTTTATTTTGTAATTTTCATATTTATGCAGTTGGCTATAACCGGGTGGTATATGCTATTACTGTTGCTACCATTTTTTTTTTATTGTTTTTGTTGTTAACAAATTATTAATGTTTTTTTTTTATTCGTTTTTTTTATTGTATTTGTAGATTATTTAACCAGTTTTAATGTTTATTGTTATCGTTTGTTTGAGGCGCTTTTAAAAATATAATACAATTTCTTAATTTATACCGTGTATTTAATTACCAACAAACAAATTTTTTCGGTATTTATTTCTGTTTTTTTTTTTAAGAGGATTTTATTGTTAAGTTGTTAAGGTTGGAGAGTTTTTGTTGATGTTTTGAAATACACTGTGAGTATATATTTTAAAACTCAATGCTTTACAGAATGAAAGCAGTACCACAGAAACAAACAATACAAATATTCACAATTAGGAAATATTTTTTTTTGTTAAGGTACTTTAAACATAAGTTATTGCTCCTAAAGAGTTTATTTTCAATATTTAATTTGATTAAAACTGTAAAAATTACTTTTATCAAATAGTGTTTCTTTTTTAAAAGCACTTTTTCAGATAGTATTTTTTTCTAAAAAGTATTTTTCTAATAATATTTGTTCTAAAAAGAAATTTTGCTAACAGTGTTTTTACAAAATTACTGTTTTTTATTAGTATTTTTACAAAAAGTACTTTTTTATTAGTACTTTTACAAAAATAGTATTTTGTGACGAAAAGTGCTTTTTCCAATAGTATTTTCTCTTGTTCTAATAGTATTTTTTCTAAAAAGTACTTTTTCTAATAGTGGATTTTTCTAAAAAGTAATTTCTCTAATAGATTTTTTTCTTCTAAAAAGTCCTTTTTATAATAGTATTTTTTAAGTTAATTTTCTAATAGTATTTTTTCTGAAAGGTCCTTCCTCTGATAGTATTTTTTTTTTTAAGTAGTTTTTCTACTAGTATTTTTATCTAAATAGTAATTTTCTAGTAGTATTTTTTCTAAAAAAAAGTACTTTTTCTAAATACATAGTACTTTTTCATACAATATTTTTTATAAAAAGTACTTTTCTAATATATTTTTTTTTAAAGTACTTTTTCTAATAGTATTTTGTTCTAAAAAGTACTCTTTCTAATAGTATTTTTATTAAAAGTACTATTTCTAATAGTATTTTTTACAAAAAGAACTTAATCCAATAGTATTTTTTTCTAAAAAGTACTCCTGCTATTGGTATTCTTACAAAAGTACTTCTAATAGTATTTTTTTCTAAAAAGTACTCTTGCTATTAGTATTCTTACAAAAAGTACTTCTAATAGTATTTTTTCTAAAAGGCCCTTCCTCTAGTTGTATTTTTTTTTTTTTTTTCTAAAAAGTAGTTTTTCTACGAGTATTTTTTCTAAATAGTACTTTTTCTAATTGCATTTTTTTTTCTAGAATGTCCTTCCTCTAATAATATTTTTTAGTACCTTCTCTAATAGTATTTTTTCTAAAAAGCACTTTCTCCAATAGTATTTTTTTCTAAATATATATGTAGTACTTTTTTAATAGTATCTTTTTTAAGTACTTTTTCCAATAATATTTCTTTCGAAAGGTACTTTTTTTAACAATACATATTTTTACAGAAAAAGTACTTTTTCCAACAGTATTTTTTTTTACAAAAAGTTCTTTTCCTAATTTCTAAGAAAAATAATTTTTTCTGAAGAGTATTTTTTCTAAAAGTACTTTTTCTAAAAGCACAAGAAGTACTTTTTCCAAATGTAACTTTTTTCAAAAAGTACTTTTCCTATACATACACTGCTGTTCAATAAAATAGATTCACCATGATCAACATCTTGCAATTAATTAAAGAAGAGTCACGTTTCAAATTTTTGAAATGTATCGGAATTATATTCATAAGAGGCCAGTAAACAAAGTGCAGTTACTTTTTTACATATACTCCTTTGCATAAAAGATGTCTAGTAAACCTTTCGGAGAGCAGGTGAATCTATTTTTTTGAATAGCACTGTATATATGTATACCATAATTTTTTTTAAAAAGTACATGCATGCATACATTATTAACCATTACAACCCTTCAGTCAGGAATACGGTTTAGTTCCTCCCACCACCTAAGTGGCGTGTGTAAATTTTATTCGCAAGTTTCGGGATCTATAGTCCCACATTCACCCTGAACATTAGAATTGAGAAACTTTGTCAAGGCAATTAGTCAACTCAGAGGCTTTGTCAAACGGCAGACAAATAGCAATAGGAGGCCGACGAAAGGAATGTATTTCTTCGAGGTATATATCTCGACATACTCAAACTTGCCGCTGTCGCTGTTCAGAAGCACTGCCTGCATAATGTTTTAATTACGAGAATAATTTCCCTTATTTTTAAAAAATATAAAAAATAAACTGCATATAGAATAGGGAGTGTGTGTGCTATTTATTTATGCTCAACTGTGCTTAATTTTAAAATTCTATTATTAAACTTTAAAATTTTTTTTTAATTGTCATTTGAAAGTGCCTTTTTGAACATTAAAAAACAAAAAATTGACATTTTAAGTGGCTGTCTGGGAGAGAGAAAAAGAACACCGTCAGCCAATTATTCTTTGCGGTTTCGGTTGTTTGTATGGTTGTTTTTATTTTTAAAGGTAAACAAAAGACCAAATTGTCTGTGCGTAAATATAGCTGGAGGTGGAGACATTTTCGGGCGTGTCATGTAAATTTTAAGATTTTTCCTTTTGATGATGATTTTTTATCACAAGCACTTATGGATGGGATGGATGGGGAGATACAAAGTAACCAAATGTTTATAGGAAAGAAACATAACATTTCTTATTTATTGTTGTTGTTTTGGTTTAAAGACAACAACTCACATTTACAATGTAATTCATCAAGATGATCCCAATTTGTATGAATAAATGTCCACCTAAGTAAGGTATTTACAAATTCATTATCACTGGCATAGATACTCTCTGCTCCGCTTAACAATTGAACTGACTGGATGTCAAACAGGTGTATTTTATCTTATTTCCTCATACTCATCTTTTTGAATACTTATTGTTGATCTCTGGCTGAGTCCCTTTTGCTGTATGCCTTTGGATTGAATAACAGGCTTCTCCAGGCTGTAGGTCCATATCCTAGAGCTGAGCTACTGCGGCGTATATTTCTTCCATATAATAATAGGTCCTGTATATCCTTTTGTAATAGTTTAGGAAAAATTTCATTCATTCTGGAAGTGTTTTGTATGCTTAATGTTATACGTTGCTTTCAAGACGGACCCTCCCCTACTTGTACAGATATAAACCATAATGATAGATTAAAGGAAATTATGCGTGATATGTTGCGTTAAATTAAACGCAATTAATTCGATTAGAAATTCATAATTTCACGATTTATGATGAATTGGAATTCAGTTTCAAAAAAAAAATTCTTTCCGCAAAACAAAAAAGAGGGCGAAAAAATGAAAGTGATTCCGCACGTGTAGCTTTTTGCAAAAGGTGCGGAAATAGTTTTTGTCCATGTTTTTTGTTTTTTCAGCGAACGAGTATAAATTTTTATTATCGCCGTTTATTTCATTAATTTATCGAGTGTTATCGTTGTTGTTACTGTCTGTTGTTGTTTGCTGCTGACGTTGTTTGATTTTTTTTTTTTTGGCTCCTTTTAATGAAAATGCAAATTGTGAACAACCTAAAATCGAAACGCCAACAACAATAAAAATTAACTGCGCAAACAAATCAAAATAAATCGATTTTTATTTTCGATTATTTTTTTTTTCGTTTTTATTTTTTTGTCAGTTTGTTTATTTGGCTAAAAGTATTTTTTGTTTTGTGGTTGTTGTTATTGTTGTATTAATCTTGACCTGGTCTGAAACGTGACCGCGCTTCTTATTTGTCTATTTGTTTGCTTGTCTGTTTGCCTACCTACCTGCCTGCCTGGGCTATTTGTCGTTTGTCTGTCAGCTGTGGTGCACATTGAAATAATTGAATTACTTACCACTGCTACTGTTGCTATTGTTGTTGTATTAAATGCTATTTTTAAATATATGTTTTGTTGTTGTTTTTGTTGTATGTGAAATTTTATTCAGCACTGTACGCAAGCAGTATTACTTCTGTCTGATTATTTGTCTGCTACATTCTCAAAACCGATGAAATTAGAATCACTTTCTACAATGGCAGGGAAACGTTTACGTCTCTGGGTTTTGAAAGGCTTCTAATATAAGATGAAGTCGCCGTGGTCTAGTAGGTAGCGTGTTGGCTTATTAGACGAAAGGCCCGAGTTCGAATCCCAGGTCAGACATCAAAACGAAAATACGAAAATATTTCTTCGGCGACTTACTCTCAGCAGATTTCTGGCAAAAACTCTGAGAGTAAAAATTGCCATGAAAAGCTTCTCAAAAAATCTGTCGTTCGGAGTCGACGTTAAACTGTAGGTCCCGCCACTCATGTATAAAATTAACGCACACAACATGAGTGGTGTTGAGAAGCTAGGCCGTAATCCTGACTGAAGGGTTGTAATGGCCAATTATGTATGTATGTCTAATATAAGATGGAGCAGAGACTTTATTTCTCAGTTTTTGAACTGATAACCTTACGGAACTTCTTGCAAGAACATCCAACAATTGATTTCCGCATTCCTGATGGATATTCCCTTTGAAATTTTCAAGAGCTTGAATCTTATTAGGCCCAAAACGAAACCTTGAACCGATAAAACGAGCGATATAGCTGACTACACAGCAAATTTCCAGAATGAGAGTTAAGAGAGCTTGCTGACGATGCTTTTTCTAAGAACACTTTTCAAATCTTTAATCGAAACCCCGAAGTCAGGATAGGCGTACCCTTGATATTGTCATCAGAAAGACTACTTTCTACTCTTCTCGACGATTAGCTAAGAGCGATAATTTTACTTATGCATGTATCCACAGAAGTCACCATAGTCTACTAGCGCCTGTAGTTCAAAGCCCAGCCCAATTATCTGGAAATATGAACAAAAATCTTTCGGCGACTTCCTTTCATTTGTCTTCTGGCAGATACTCTGAGAGTAAACGAGACTTAGAGTCGCTGTTAACTTATAAGCTCCACCACTCATCGATAAAAGGTAACACATGAGTAACACATAGTAGGTTGTAATCCTCACTTGAAGGGCTGTAATGATCAATTATGTATGTATGTGAGAATGAATCGTCATAACACATTCTGTGTCAAGAAAGTAACACCTGGATGCGTCTCAGTTACCCTGGGCAGGACAGGTCATTGTCCTTGACAAAGGACTAGCATACTAAAGTTTGCTAGGGTAATAGGCTTGGAGGTGGAGGCATTAAAGTGATACAGGGACAAAACGAAGTACAATAGACCATGTGTTCGCAGTACAATAGTCACCTCTTTATAGCTTTATAACTTCTAACAGTTCCTAGAAAGAAAGAAGGACTTGAGAAGTGTTTCTAGATAAGATGTCTGTTCTGGGTGGGTTATTATGCCAAAAACTTATTTTTCAAAGCATTGTGTTTTGAAACAACAAATGTAGACACAAAACTTTCGATTGAAAGCATGAATTAGTTATTTAATGTCCCATTTTAACGCGTATAATGTTGGGGGCATAGTACGGAATAATTTGATTGCTATAAAGCTAACAAAGGAACATATCATGCCATATATTCTGTATATCGATTAGTGATTTAACATACATTTGCCACGATCCAGTTACTACTGCAATGCAATAGAAGAAGATGGACTTGACTCGCATCTGCTATGGCAGATCTAACACCCTTGCGGTCTTAAAAAAATCGGCATTTTGGGCGCAGTAGTAATGCTTTAAATGTGTCTCCTAGAGCTATGCTATGAGTGTTGGTTAAAATCAAAAATTATAAGAGTTTTTGGGTTGCTATGGAGGAGGTACTTAAAATATTAAAATATGCCACAAACTTTTTTAAAACATTTTTTTTTTGCCAACATTTTTCTACGTTTCATTTCTCGAGCATAATTTTGTCTGTGGATTGGCTTCACTCACCAAAAAAAAAAAATTAAATAAAAAAAGTCGCACTGAAATACCCAATCAACATATCAAGTGATCGGCCGACTAAACGACATACCAGCACATACACTTTTTTATGTTTCTGGGGGTCTATATTCGTCAAAATAATAATAAAAAAAAAAAAAAATTAAAATAATTTATTTAAACGCGTCTGCATAATGACGCTTCGCTCTATATTTGTGTAGGGTATGCGAATTCCTTAATTATTTGAATACAATTTGATGTAGACAGTTAATCGAATATTTACTTACAAATTATTTGGTTGTTGAAAGGCAGAGGCTAAGCGATAATACTCAGCACTCTAGTTGAAGGTAAAGCCGAAACCAATGTGAAAATATAAGAAGACTTCCACACAAAATTGGATTTATTTTCTTCTTTATAAAATAGAAGCTTTAGAACCTTATTTTGTAAACTGTATTATGAAGTCGCCGTGGCTGATTAGACGTGAGGCCTCGGTTCAAACCCCAGATCAGGCATCTCCAACTAAACGAAATATGAAAACAAATATTCCTTTGGCGACTTCCTCTCAGCAGATTTCTGGCAAAGACTCAGGGAGTAAATAAAATTGCCATGAAAAAGTTTCTCAAAAGCTTGTCGTTCGGAGTCCACTTTAAACTGTAGGTTCCCCACTCATGTATAAAAATTAACGCACACTACATAAGTGGTGTGAGAAACTAGATCGTAATAGTGACTAAAGGGTTGTAATGACCAATTATGTTATGTATGTATTTCTGTATTATGCCGCAACCCGGATTTGTAATTTATTTTCTTTTGTGGAACACCCTAACAATGTTTTTTCCGCAAACAATTTTTTTTTTTTTGCTTACCCACAAACAGAAAATAATTTTTATCTCTAGGCATGAAATTGTTTATGTATACATAATAATTTTATTTATTTTGTTGTTTTTATTTTTTTTTTATTTAATTTTTTCTTGTTATTATTTTAATTAAAATGCCAATCATGACATTGTTTTGTGAAGAGCCACCATAATTATGATGACTGACTGACTCTTATATAAAAATGCAATATCGGATATGATATACAAATTAGAAACAACAAAAACAACAATAATAAATGAAATAAATATTTAAAAACCAATTTAAATAATTTTTTTTTTTGGAAAATAAACATGAAATAAATTGTAGAAAATAGTTTAACATTCATTGTAAACATTGTAAACTTTTATGTTGTTCAAATTGCATTAAACTTAACCTAAAAAGGTTAAAAGGTTCGCGTATGTACACGTAATATGGGAAAAAATAATTAAAAATTCCAAAATAAATCTTGGATTATGAAATAAATATTGAAATAAACATTTCCAATCACAATTATACATTGTGTCACTATTCAATACTCGTGGAAATGCTTGCGGGTTTACTGAGAAGTTCAGTCTTGACATCCCTAACGGAATTGTCTTTTAAAGAATTTATAAGAGACTCTAAGAGACTCTGTGTTAACATATTGGGCCTAATAATTGTTTGACTGTAAACTCCACATAGTATTCCTTATGAGAAATGATCTAATCTAACATAACCTAACTTTTCTCAAGTAATTTGAATGTTTCACTTGGAAAATTTAAATTATTACATACATACATCACACATTCATATGTACACATAATTGGTGATTACAACCCTTTAGTCAGGATTACAACCTAGCTTATCACACCATTTATATTGTGTGTGTTAATTTTACACGTGAGTAGCGAGCGACGTACAGTTTAAACTCGACTCCGAACAACAGATTCTTGAGGAGCTTTTTGGTGACAATTTTATTGTAACTCTCTGAGTTTTTGCCAGAAATCTGCTGAGAGGCAGTTGCCGAAGGAATATTTTTTCATATTTCCTTTAGTTGGAGTTGTCTGACCTGGGGTTTGAACCGTGGTCTCACGTCTAATGGCGACTCAAAACACAGTGCTTTGAAAAATACATATGTTTCCTATGATAACTGGCAAAGTAACACATTCAGCATAGAAATTTTATTTAGAAATCCGTTCCTATTTTTTTCTTTCTTTCTTTCTAGGGACCGTTAGAAGTTCCTCAAGTCTTAAAGGGGTGCTATAGTATTGCGACGATGCGATCTATTGTACTTCCCTCTATCAATATATCCTTTTAATGTCTCCACCAAACCTATTGCCCTGGCAAAATTCAGTATGCTGGTCCGGTGTCAAGGATTATGCTCTGCCCAGCCACTGAAACGCATTCAAGTGTTTCACTCCGGAATGCATTATAGTCCACCACAGAAGTGTTCTGATGATTCATTCTCATCATTTCAAAATCTACACATAGTATTGAAAATGATCCACATTCTCATGAATGAAGTTTGAACCTACAGTGCTTTGTCAACAGTCCATGTATATCAACCGCAGGTTATTTCCTGATACTCTGATGCATGACTCATATCCCCTTCTAATTTAATTTCCCATCAAAGTTCTAATTGCCTCGAAACCTATTTAGTTGGAGAGAAACTTTTGCCTTTCTTTATTATTCATACTTTTCGTTGTTCAGAAAGGTTCTGGTACCATCGGTGGTATGGAATCTAACCTTTTCGCAAGCTTATCTGTCTGCTCATTGTTGTGAAATCTCACATGGCTAGAGGCTCGGCAGAGGTACATAGCTAATTGAGCTTCATCTTTATTTACCTACAAACTTCGCGGACTATGATAATTAAATTAAATTAAATCTCGATATCGTATTTCTTCCTTTAATCAAGTTTTTCAGATAAGCAGGTAATTTGTTCTACTCCAGCAGGTTCTAGAATGATAGGGTTGCCATCAGTGGTTGTCTGAAAACAATGTTCTCTATGAAATGTATTGCGGACAGTGTTTAGCACAATCAGTGCCTATACTGCCTATGATATTTGATTTTCATGTTATTTTTTCTGGCGGGTCAGCGGGCTCCCTGAGATTTTTATCCATTCCTGGATTCGAACCCAGAATACTCAGGTTCATAGTCGACCACTTTAACCATTACACCAAATGATTTTCCGGCAAAGATGTGCGAAGGTATTTACGTCGAGGTAGGAAGCATTTATATACGTACGGGTATCAATAAGTCCATGTGTTCTCTCGTAACAAAACTTCTCCTATCAATAGGCCCCTGTTAGTTGATGCCTTTCAATATATGAACACACTGAGTCATTTTGGTCGTGTTTAACAGTCGTTGATGCTCTGTATGCTCTGTATTTAGCATAGCTCTGAGCGAATATTTCTTGTCTCCAAACTGGAAGAAATGGTTCGAAGAAAAGAGATTTGACTGTAATTGTCCTCTGTTTTTTTTGGTAAAAGGGATCAAGGGATAGCAAGAATGGGAATTCGTTGATTAAAGTCTTTTGAACTCAAAACAGGAGCCCGTGTTGGAAAATTTTGACAAAGTATCCCAACCAAGTGTAGACATTTTATAGGAAATCTTTCTTTGAATGGGTTCTTACAAATCCCAAAGACAAATCTAATTAAGCAACAACAACAACAAATTAAAGTGTCCTTGAGTGTAAATAAAAATTTTAAAGAAAAAATCATTGCAAATATACAACAACAACAATACAAAAAATCACTACAAAAATCGATTTATAAAATAATGACCATAGAAATTGAGACAAAAAACAAAATCAAAATAAAAACGGAGTGAATGAATGAACGTGTAAATGACTGTCAGCTTATACTGGCTGACTGACTGACTTACTGACTGAATAAACATGATTGTTTTATTTACATAGTTGTTGTTGGTGTTGTTATTGGTATTATTGTTGTTTCTGTCATTGTTGTACACTTATTAGCTGTGAATGCACTTGCAAAAGGTATTATCTCGGCATGTTTTTCTGTTTCGTTTTCGTTTTTTTCTTACTTCTTTATGGCCATAGAGTAACAACAACAACAACAATAGCAACAAACCATTTGAACAAGATACAGAAAATCATGACAAGGCGTGGATTAAATTTTATTTCAATATTATAGACAGACAGACAGACAGACGCACTCACCAAACTGACAGCAAGCAACACAATACAATTTTTGAAGCTTTTGAATACAGCAAAAACAAAATCTGCAAAGCAAAAAAAAAAAGACTTCAATTCAATTGTAATTGAATCTATTTTATAGAAAATCATATTACTTTTGTTTAAAAGCAACAAACAACAACAATAACAACGACAACAACACTTACTTTACTTTGGCACCAAAAGATTTACAATCATAATAATGAGTTCGCAACAGTGATCGCTAAAAGTTGAACTCCAGTTGGATGGATATAAAAAGGCAAACAATCTTTCATTTCCCTTAGCTGAGAAACAACCTAGAGTTTCTTGGGAAGCCATTCAGACTCTTAATGTCCATACTCCACAGGTTAGTGAGTTTATTTACACATAGAAGAAGTCAATGTGTTTCCTTTCCCACAATACAACTCTGGGTATGTACCCAAAAGGTGGAGAATTGCTTTCTAAACTTTCTCGTGTCTGAAGCGTCTACAAGAATCATTCGCCATATTGGCCAAGTCCAATGCGTCCTGCATGAATATCTGGATTGTCATGTCCAGTATTGACTCTGGTAATTGTACTACACGTACTCCTTTAGATTTTAGGCGAATTTTCGGTGCTCCTTTCGTCTTGTCCTTGCGGTGTTTGCTGCTGATAAATTATCAATTTATTTGCTCTATAGTTTCCTCGAATATCGCGACGTTGGAGTACTTATGTAGTGTAAAAATTATACCACTCGGCTCTCGACCATCCATTTATTAAAGACCATAATCGGTGTGATGTAGTAATTCCTTAGCATTTAACGTAAAGCTACAATAATTATACAGCAGTCCACATGCCTGCCTACTATTTAATGTTATCATTGCTTTTGTGAATGGTAAAGCAGTCAATTTATGAATCCTAGTCAATGATAGGATAGTTTAGGCACGAATTAGGCTGCCAGGCATGTACATTGATTGCACGATTAGTGTGCCTTTCTCTTCATTTGAAATTACGGAATATCTAGCTCTACGAACATTGGGCACCCATCCGTCTTTGACTTTCTCTCTGATTATCATCCGCTTTGACCAGAATTTACAGAAGAAAGATTAGTGTGATTGCCGGTCAATGTTTCAATGGTGAGTGTGCAAGAAGACTAGATTTCCGGAATAAAGAATTTTGATGTGTGTGAAGATAAATTTAAATTTAACTAGCAAAGACAAGAACCAAAAATTTTAACAGAGCAACGTTAAGTGGTTAACAGAAAATACGAAAATTAGTCAAGGAAGAAATCACCCAAATATAGGATATCAGGGACTTGCTGCAGACATCCCACTATATACAAATTGTAGCCTAAGATGTCCCTAATAAAACGCAATAAGTGGTATATCCCAAATAATTTTGGAACTTGAGATATTTAGCTTCAAATATACCCTATGTTAACAGTGTTAACAGTGCCTGGGTAGGATGACGGATGATGGATATTGTGGAAAAATGGGACTTGCTGCACATATCTGCAGCAGGTCCCTGATATCCTATATTTGGGTGATTCTTCCTTGACTAATTTTCGTATTTTCTGTTAACCACTTAACATTGCTCTGTTAACTCTAACATTAGCTCTATTAAAATTTTTGGTTCTTGTCTTTGCTAGTTAAATTTAAATTTATCTTCTCACACATAGAATTTTGTACGTGCTTCAGAGTGCTTTCCAGAGTTATTAAAAAACTGGTACAGATTCCAGTATAAGAAGACTTTGAATAGCTTCTGGACTGACCGGGCACTCAAATTACAGAATACAATAGCAGAACTACACAGAAATACTGCGAAAGATAGAAAAACAATTACAACAACAAATCAACAGTAGAATTCTAGAAGTTGCCAGATAGAATAAGAAAGCATATCGATACGCTCTAAACAGTCAGTAGAATCTCAAAATGGCTTTTAATGAGACTAGGGTTCATGAAAAGCTTCTTCATTTCAGTCATTATGAATCCAGTTTGTAGAAACACGTATTGGTCTGAGTAAGGCTGGCTCCCTTTTATACAGAGGCGTTGGTGTTACAGCAGGCTCACACTGGTTCCTTATAATTTTAATGCATAAGACATGGTCAACTTTTTTGGAGAATAATAGTGAGGAAGTCTGCTTTCTACGTATTGTAAAGAGTTCATACAATATGAATCGATACCTAGGTGTACCATATTCGATTCGACACTGTTGTTGTCCCACTACTACTTTGCCTGACGGTTACTATTTTTTTTATGATTCTTCATCATAAGTGGACCCAAAGGTGGTATTACGAATAATTTTTTTAATATATCTCATTACACCCAAATGAAAATGGGTCTCCTCTTCTACTCGTTGCCTCTAAACTCGCCTTTATAAAGGAACAATTTGACTGTAGCCTTCCTAGTGATATAAAAATCAATAAATTCTAGTGTTGACACGTAAACTTGATTTGAATAAAGAGTGAATTTTATCACTGTGCCGCATTTAATGGAAATTTTTTTTACTCAGAAATTATTAAAACAAGACTTTAGCGTCTACTTCCTGTCATGCACTGTACTTAATGCATGTATGTATGTATGTACGTTCAGAGACATGTTCGTTCGTTCATTCGTTCATAAAAGTGATACATAAACTTTATTTTCATTGTGTTATTATTATCTTTTGTTTTTTATTGTTGTTGTTGTTGGTGGTGGTGGTTTAGACAAGTACAACAACATGAAAAAAATGAAACGTACAAGAAGAAGAAGAAGCAGAAACAGAGAAACAAAGAGCAGTTATGCGATTGCGCGCATTTATTAGGTCATGGTCGTAATACTAACAACAACAACAACAGCAACTTCAACAACAATACATAGTAGTAATAATAACCACAGATATTCAGAAAATAATATTTTTTTCTGCTTCTTCTTCTTCGACTTCTTTAAAATAAAAATAAAAATAAAGACAACAACAGCAACAATAAGACAAAAACAACACACGATATTAATGGTTCACTCCTCTTCTTCTTCCGACTGAAATTACAAGTGAATGATACACCACCACCACTACTGTGATCCCTCCATTATGTTTGTTCACACACTGACATACAGAAACAATTTCAATTTTTTTTAATGAAGTCAGCGGGAGAGGCGGACAAATATGCCTGCCGACATTTAATCTTTTTTTTTTAAACATCATGTTGTTGTAGGTTTTTTTTTTGTTTTGTTCATACAATAATAACAACAACAACAACAAAATAATCTTATACATTAACCTGCTATTAATTTAAAGGAGGGGGACTGAAATTTGTAGAAAAAAAACTTACGATCACATTAAAATTCTTTAAGGGAAATTATTATAAAAATTATTGGTCCCATGCATGGATTGGCCTTCATAATCATAAGATATTTTTAAAAATCTTTTGAAGATTTTGAAGGCCAATTAGGCATCTTGCTCTCATATGCAATACCTAATAAAAGCCACCAAAATATTACTGGAGTTGCCTCTCACATAGAGTCTTAAAATGCTGTAGAACTGTATGTCCTTTGGCATAATCATATCAGCACGCTGATATAGCACAAGCCACGAACTAAATAACAAGTCCTGACTAACCGATCATGACAGTCCTTATGAGAGCTTCCAAGTTAAAGCAAGACTCCGTTAGATTCAAGCTTGAAACTAGCTGGTAAGTTTAATAAACTTAGTAATCGATATTTGCGATATCTACAGACAACGATTTCGTTTGGCAAATGCGAGAAGCCTTTTGTCTAGCAAATAAAGTCTTCTTCTTAAAGTCTTCCTCCTTAACCGATCTATAATATCTACAGAAATCTTTTGCAAGCAATCGACCTCCTTCCGCATGCCTGACCCATTACGCAATGACACATGAGTATAAAACATACAGTGACAACGATATCCCGGCGGTCGTATTTGAATATATGTATGGTACATTTCCTCTGCAATTTAGGCCAGGTCAGTCTGGCAGTACAGCAAGATTCCCAAGATATATCAACAACCAATAACTATCCTAGACGAATATACAGTCTGACAGATGGAAAAAGAAGCATCTCTATATCGGTGTCTGGATTAGTATTCTGTAGAAGTGTGCCTGTTCTAGCAAGTTCATCAACCACACAATCACCCTGAACATCCCTGTGGACAGGGACCCTTGTTAGACTGACACAAAATTGGTTTGAAAGGCGATTTAGAAAGTCACGGCATATTCCAACCACTTTGGACAAGAAATTTGCATACAAAAGAGATTTGATTGACACCTTATTGCCAGAGAAGATAGAATGACTAGTAAAAGCAGTTCCACAGCGTGATTTATGGTCATTTACTCGGGAGAGACATACCTAAATTAGACTCTCCATAGAAAATTCTACTGCGCTTACCATATATCCAAGTTCAGAATCATTCGCGTAGGCTTCTATGGAATCTCCAGAGTAGAACAAGTAGGAGAGGCAGTCTTTCCTGCTTAGAATTCTGGGAATTTCTTGGAATTCGCCTATCAAAACTAGATTCAAACAAAGTTTAAGCACTTTCAGAGTTCGAGAATCCATAGATAGGACAGAAGCGTAACTATGGGAAGTAATATTCTAGAGTGGCAGAATACTAAGTCGCACTGCGACAAATGCTGCATTAAGCATAGTGAGGTCAGTTCATTTGTATATCTCCATTAAGACCTACTTAATTGGTCATTATATGTCTATAGTTAGGATTATAATCTAGGTTTTCATACCATACATGTTGTGTGCGCAAATTTTATCCATGAGTGGCGGGAACTAAAGTTCACTACAGACAACTCCAAATATACGATTTCATGGCTTTTTTTATTCTACTCTCAGGGTTTTTGCCAGAAGACTGCTGAGAGAAAGTTGCTGACGAAATTTGAGCTGGGGTTTGAACTAAGATCTTGCCAGCATACTGTCTACAAGACTACTGAAATACCAGTGCATTTTCAGAACACGTGTGTCGTTTTTATAACCCATCAGATGGCAACCCTAGCAATTCTAGAACTTACCACATACAGTTGGAAAAAAAACTTAAACAAATCAGAAGAGTTATAAGGAGATGGAGGCGATATTCTGGGAGCATTACATGTTGTTTAAGAAGTGTAAACATAGTTAGCTGGAGCGTATAAAACTCTATTTAATTGGCCATTATCTGCGGAGATTATTCAAACAGGGTGATCTTGTGGTTCACAGTCGATTATAAACTAGGTCACGAATTACCTTTTACGTCAAAGCAATGGATTTGACCCATAGAGGAACTTTTAGACCAAACTAATGGATGTGATAGTATGTAAAGAAGTTATACCGTTCACCTGCAGAGTATACAGCTTATAGTAAGAAGCATAACAAAGCAAAGATTCATTCAATGCAACTTAGTGTGTGTGTGACATGTCAGTATCAGACAGTAATTGCTCGTGTTTTAAAACTGAATTCATATCTTATGAATAGGAATTCTTCACAACAATTTCTCAAATAATCTTTAGACTAGTTCTTCTTAACTAAGGAAACCTTTTAATTTATAAATCGATTGTTGTTGTTATTATTTGTTGTACGTCTCAGGTATTTATTTCAATTACAAGCTTGTATTTAATAATCGATGTTTACGTTCTTCATCTGTTTATACTTCCTAATCATCATGTGCACGTATAACAGCAACAGATATTCGTACAGTTTTTTTTTGTAATTTTTTCTCAATTCATTGGCTACAAAATATTTTAAGCTTGTTGTTCTGCTTCTTCTTATTGTTGTTGTTGTTGCATGTACAACATATTTTGCGTGTTCTTCAGTTTATAGACTGAAAGATCGATTTCTAAAAAATTTAGAAAAACACAAAAACAAAAACAAAATCAATAGAAAAATTCTTAGAAAATAAAAGTTTTTCTTGTCTTTTTTGTTGTTGTTTCCAATAAAAAAAAAATTAAATATTTTCAATATCTTCTTCAAAAAAATTGTCTTCTTTTTTTGTGCAATTTTTTCGATTCCCATTTTAAAAGGTGAACCTGTGTGTGGGAAGCTATAAGATAAGATTATTGTGTGTTACCTTTTGTTACTGTTGTGCGGTCGTTGTTGCTGTTGTTTGTGTAATTCATTTCATTTTAAACACAAATAATTAGAAAAAGAATAGAAATAAAACTAGAAAAAAATAAACGTAAATGATAAGAAGAAAGAAAAAAATTAAATAATTAAACAACAACCAGCCCAACCAGCCAGCCAGCGAAGTGTGCATGTTTTATTGGTTAAAACGTATGACAATTTGAAATGAAATATTGGCCGGAAACTAGAGAAATCAATTAAATTGAAAATTTTAGTTTTTTGTTTCTGCTTGTTGTTGCTGTTGTTGTTATAGTAATAGTCGCAAAATATTTCCTTTCATTTACTTTTTCTCAAGCGTTTTTGCTTAGAAACTCCATGATATGCGGCCACACAGAGGAGGAGTTCATGTCTTGTTTTGGAAATTTAATATCGATCACGTGTTTGTTTTTTTAGATAAAAAAGGCAAAATTTTTAGTTAATTTAGTTTTACGACAAAGCAAACTATGTTTCAATGCTTTAAGTACCTACATACATACATATTATTGGTCATTACAGACCTTCAGTCAGGATTACAACCTAGCTTCTCACACCAACCATGTTGTGTGTGTGTTAATTTTATACATGAGCGGTAGGGCCTACAGTTTAAAGTCGATTTCGAACAGAGATCAGCAATGTGTATTCAAAAATGAGTAGAATCGATTTATTCTCATAATTTCTGATACTTATACGCGCATTCATACTTATTGTAATATTATGGAACCTCCTCTACTTATATTCAAAGTTTGAAGTACTCATCATACTCATACTTAATAATATGCTTGATGTTGTTGATTTCGACTCTCCATAACTCAACATATACAAGAATCACAAAATAAGTATGAATCTCGTACGAACACTAAAATACTCACTAGTAGGTTGTGTGTTTGCTCTGCTTGCTGCGCCGTCTTTTTTGCTTATGCGTCTTTTTCCTTTTGTTTTGTAAATGCAGCAACAAATAGAGCAGGAAATTCTGATGAATGATTCGAGTCAATCGAATCATTTATAAGTATTATAAGTAATCTGGATTCAGCATGCTCTCTTAAAGGAGGGGCTAAGTATTTTAAGGTATTTTGGTTAGCCAAGAACGATTCTTGAGATAGAATTGTGTCTCAGAAAATCCAAAGGGAAGTCAATGCCATCGAAACATGTGCTTAATTCAACTTGGATGGCAGGCTCTAAAGAGAGAAGATAGCAATTCTATCTGTCAAACAGGCCGCCGCCATTCCAGCACTCGGCTTTTATAAGGTTAAATCGCAGATGGTAAGGAACTGTCTGAAGAAGTTGAATCAGCTTGGATGGCCGAATAAGATTACCCTCTACTGGGTGCCAGGTCAATGAGCAGCAAGAAGAACCTTCAAGCTGTTGATGGTGCCCGAATTTTTCGGACGACTGGATAGTGGATGTTTAGAAAGGTATGCTCAACGAAACGGAAGATAAAGAGAGGCTAAGACTACTGTCATACCAAGTGAATTTGAGACAATTGAAACTTTCTTTGATTCATTAGACTATCAAAAAAGATGGAAGCGGTCATTTGACAGGGTACTGTAGACTCAAAGTAATTTTATTCAGAATAGGGGTTGTCTGAAGCTCAACATGTATGTATGTTCTGTGATAATGAGAATGAATCATCGGAACACATTCTTGTGCAACTTATGGGGTATTAATGCATTCCAGGAAAATTATAGCCTGCTGGGCACGGTTTTTGTCATTGTTAACACCGATCAATATCGTGAAATTTGTCAGACCTGAACTTTGGTTACAATTTTCATGTGTACGAACGTATTGCCCTTTCTGTACGTGATAGTGTAGGAGGATATAGCAAACACATGGTGCAGCTACAGAAAAGCTGTTGAAATTGTAATAAAGAAAACTATTTTTCTATAAAAAATTTTATGTTTAAATAAGTCTAGTTTTGTTAAAACAATACCACCACACAACAATAACAACAACAATTGCTACAATTAGTAGTTGTTTATACATACTTAAAGAGACAAGAACAACAATAATAATAATAACAATTATAAAAGAAAATAAAAACTAAAAAACTAAAAACTTTTGTGTAAGTTTAATCAGTCACTCGGTGAGTTTATGGCAAACACTCAATCGATCAATCAGTCAGTCACCCAGTCACTGAGCCATTCAGTCAGTCAGTCAACCAGTCATTCAGCCAGTCAAGCAGTTAGTTACACAGTTAAAAATGAAAATTGAACGATTAACAGACATTCTGGCCAATAAAATAAATGTTTTCTATAACATAAACAATAACAACAATAGCAGTAGTAGTAGTAGCAGAAACAAACACGCACATATACAATCACTCACTCACTCACTCACTCACTTAATCTTACTCACTTCGTTCTTCTATATATGGTGGTGTGCACAAACTTTAAACATTTTTAATGTAAACAGCAGCTAGCAGCCACTAAAACCACTACTACTACAGAGGCGTATAGGTTGGGGAGGGAATTTGCTAGTTGTTTAGTTTATAAAGGAAGAAATTAAAATTCTACAACGAAATCCATTTGTTATCGCCCTTAAAGGGTGTAAAATTCAGTTTCAATTTTCTGTTTTGTGCTTCTTCCTACCACCACCACAGCTGGCTTCGCCTTGTCTTGACTTTACTTTGTTGTATAGTTGAATAAACAATAACAAAAACTACAATAAAAACTAAAACAAGAGCTCTTCTCCTCTCAACCATTAATCAAAGTATTTGCCAAACTCTCGATTATCTTCTCTCTGTAAGTAAGTGAGAGTGTATAAGTAAGCTGCTGTTATTTAAAATGTTTTCATTTTCATTTTACAGGTGATCTCTCTCTCTTCTCAGTTGAATAGATCAACACAAACACACACACATACACACAGTAAACTGATTTACTTGCTTATTTACTATACAAAGGCAAATACGACTACGAAACGAATCCTGTGTGCGAATACGTGTGTGTATGTATTCACTTGAAGAAAAACGAAAACTTGGCTGGCACACATACACATACATACATGTTCTGTAAACAAATACTCTCTTGAATTAAAGAAACAAAACAACAGCAACAAATAAACACTTTACATTATAGTAAGCCTGTGTATATTTAAAGTGCAACAACTTGTGGTAAATGAAACAACAGAAACGAAAAAAAAGAAACGAAATAAAAAGCAAAAACACGAAAATAACAACACTAAACTGGTTGCAACGTTCGATTTTTCTTGATTTTTTGTTTTCAATTTTTTTTTCTTGATTTTTTGCTGTTGTTGTTGTTGTTTTGCCTTTTTTTTTTTTGGTATTACAAGTTTTTACTTTTTATTTTTTTGTTGTTGCTGTTAACATTGTAGTTGTTGTTTTTGAAAACAACTAATTTTGCTTTTTTTTTGTTTGTTAATGCTTTTAATACAAATATTATTATAGTTGTTGTATTTGTTGTTGTAGTTGTTGTTATTATTATTGTTTTAGTTGCTATTGTGGCGTATTTATTCGCAGTATTTTAAAATAAAAAGGGAAAGGCAAATATTTTTGAATACTCAACAAAAAAAAAAATCTACAACAACTACAAATACAACAACAACAATAGCATTAATATAAGAATAATAAGTTTAATTTTTTGTTTTTGTAATACAAAAATTATGAAAATCGATTTTCTTTTCTTAAATTCTTTTTAAGAATTTTATCCGACGACCTCTATTGGAGGTACTAAAGACCTTTGGGCTGTTTCCTAAGAAACATGAAAGATAGCGGAGATATCAAGGATATCTACCATCATCTTCACTAATTTTTTCAATCGTACTCGACGATAAGGCATCCAAAAAAATTTGTTCAAAACACAAGAGATTAGAGTCTCAATCGCCGTAGTGTAGTAGGTAGTAGTTCAGACGGCATCTCACATGTATACATACATACAGAATTGGTCACTACAAGGCCTCAGTCAGGATTTCGACCTAGTTTCTCACACCACTTATGTTGTGTAAGTTATCTTTTATATATGAGCGGCGGGACCTACGGTTTAAAGTCGATTCCGAACGACAGATTTTTGAGAAACTTTTCATGACAATTTTTATTTCAACTTTCAGAGAGGAAGTGTCGAAGAAATATTTTTTTCGTATTTTGTTTTGAAGTAATAAGCCATCCCAATACCTACTAGACTACCGCGCGACTTCTCAAACAACAAAATTTAGAGACAAAAATATTTTTGTCAACGATTGCTCTCCGCAGTCTCCTGGGAAAAGCTTTCCTTAAAAATCTGTTGTTTAAAGTTGACATAAAACTGCAGGCCTCCAAGAACTCAGGGATAAAAGTAACGAACATGGGTGGGTGTTGTGCGAAACTAGGTTGCTATACTAACTAAATGATTCAAATATCTAATTAAGTACAAAATCGATTATTTTAGGTCAGGGTTACTTACTCACTTAATTGGTCATTACAACACCCTTCAGTTTGTATTACGACCTAGCTTTTCACACCACTTATGCTGTGTGTGTTGTTAATTTGATTCATAAGTGGCGGGACCTTCAGTTTAAAGTCGACTCCAAACGACAGATTTTAGAGAAACTTTTCATGACAATTTTATTTCAACACTCAGAGTTTTTGCCAGAAATCTACTGAGTCTGTCAGGGTTATTTTCGAAAAATATGACACATGATAGCTCCAGATCATAATTCGCACTAAGCAGTAATTTTTCTGCCTATTATGTTTGCTTGTTCATATAACCATCGAATCAGAGTCCGAGCTCCATGGTTAAAGTCAGTTTTGTTAAAACCAAAAACATTAAAGGTCTGTTACTCTAGCGCAGAGCCTATATTTTTTAGGGCAGTGTAATGGTGTCTAGTGCCCCCGACCACATTTGCTAATTCCTTGCATAGTAGGTCGATTATGACGACCATTGCATGACCCTGTAATACTCAAAATGTGGCCTCCCTGTTTGAATCATCACTGTTGAAGTAAGTTCTCATTATTTGGCGTTTGTAAATGATAAATCTTTCACTAAATAAATGTAACTTTAAATGATGATCAGCTGACAGCCTTAGCAGACCTGCGGTTTTTGAACTACTCACTGCATGACTTTATAATTTTATTACTTCATATTATGTCTGGAATATTTATTTTTAATTTAATTTTTATAAATACAAGAATATTCATATTAAATATAAATAAACGTTAATTATTTCATTCTTATTTTTTATTTTCAGGTATGTACACACAAGGTTTTATCTGTTAGTACAAGATTCCTTATATAATTTGTAAGTAAAAATTTTTATTTTTTAAGAACTAAGGGTACTGATAAAACATCAATACAAGATTACTTTCTGAACCGAATATATATATTATGTCTGACGTTGTAGCGAATTGCTGTTTTAAAACACAATTTTTACAGGCCTCAACAATCAATTTCCTCTCGTAAAGCCTTTGTAAAGATCTTATGCAGGGATTACTGAGTTTTTTGCCCAAATATTAAATACCATGAACCTATTAAGTGGCCATTGTGGTGAGCAATTATTCGCACATTTTGTGCCGGTCCATTGGCTGCCAATATTTTGCGATTTTTGATCCCACTGAACTATTTTTTGTGAGGTTTTGTGAAGCCTCTTTTGTACAGAAACAAGTTAGCTAAAGTGTTAGCACTATTAAGAAACATTACAGTTTATATTGCCGAAAATCTGGCTCCAATGCTACTACAAGTATGCCAAAATTTGAAGCCCACGAATGGACAACCAAAGGCTTAGTTGTGGATAAAATTTCCATCAAAAAGCTCTCATTTACAAAGGCAAGATGAGATAATAAGGCCACATGCGTAGAGATCACACAAATATAGCCCATTAGGGTTACAAGCTAAGCAAATTTTTCTTTAAACCTAAACAGAGCTCATGTTAGAAATCTTATAACAATTATAGCGGTACACTGGTCGTTAGGTACACACGCTCGTAGGCTGGGAATATCTCAGAATGCACCAGCTTTAACGACGTAAAAGAAGAGCAGACATGTCTTGCCAAAAGGCACTGTAGTATAGTAGGTCGTGAGCTCGTGGTTCAAATCCCGGCTTAGACATGTCTAACAAAGCGAAATATGAAATAAAATTTTACGTGTGGGGACTTCCACCTCAGCAGTTTTCTGACAAAATTCCTGTGAAAAGTTTCTTAAATCTGTTGTTCGAAACCGATACTCATGCATAAAATGAACTCACACAACATGTTTGATGTAAGGAGATTGGTTGTAAACCTGACTAAAGCATAGTAATGACAAACTAAGTAAGTAGGCGATCATTTATTGCCCCCCAACTAAATATTTCATTCACTTTTCCAAATTGATTACGTTTCTTTTGAAAACTGAAGTCCGTCTACCTTGTAAATTTTCATTTAAGCCACTGCATCACCACACTTCAAATCTAATTCTAAAAAAATACTAGTTTTCGATCAGCGAATTAGCCGCATTTAATTTCATTTCATTTGATTATGAAATTATCGTCAGGAATGATAAGAATTTGAACTACAAAATATGCAATAGAAAAAGCGCTGCATTGGCTATTTTCAAACAAACAAACAAAAAACACACACACTCACACAAATCAAGTCAAATTCCTTACTTTTAAACAAACAAACAGAAAAAAATCAAATCAAAAAAACAGCAGCATCACTGCAAGTGAATGTTCGTTCATTCCTTTGGTCGTACTGTCATGAATTACATGTACAATATGAATGTGGTATGACGTATGATTAATTTAATAAGGCTGTGTGTGCGACAACAGTCAGTGTGTTTATGTGTGTGTTGAGGGTTTATTATTTACAGAATATTTCTAAAATGTATATGGATTTGTTGTTGTTGTTGTTCATATTTCAAATATTAAGTAGATAATTACACATACACACACACGCATACACAGCCACACACAAGAAAATAACGTTGTGCTGTATTCAACGTATAACATTTTGTTGTTATTTTTGCTTTTTACTCGAAATTTCTGTAAAATTCTAGCAACAACTATACAGAAACACAGAAATACAAAATAAGTGCTACTTGTACGTAAAAAAAAGACAGAGAGAGAGGGAGAGCTTTATAAACACAGTCTATGGACTGTTAAGTTCGTATTAAAAAAAGCAAAAAAAATGTTTGAGCATGTTTAGTAATACAATAAAATCAAGCTGCTGCTGCTGCTGCTGTATGTGCAAATGAGTACTATGTGGGTAGTAAAATAGCAATGTGACGTCATAGGCCATTTAAAATAAAGAAAAGAATGAAAAAAAACAACAACAGATAATAATAATAAAAGTATAACACAGCATAACATAGAATATAAAGTAAAAGTTGTTATAAACAAACAAACAGGCAAACCAACAAGCTGTACTCAGTGGGAGCTAAATGAGTGACAACAAAGCGATAAAAAGAGAGGGAGAGCTAGTAGCCCCCCCAATATTTGTAGCGTAATAATGCAGCAATTTATATGTGTATTTTTTCTTCTTGAGCAAAAGCTTTTCGATTTTGTATTTTGAGTGAGTTTTTAGTTTTCTCGTTCGTTCGTTCGTTCTTTTTTATTTTTAAAGTGTTGTTTTTGGTGTGTGTGTGTGTGTTTGCATTTCTGACGTACGTTTATAACTCAAGTAATATTAAGCTCAACAATTGGATTTTAGTTCGATTTAATACTTACAACGTGACGGTTTATAGTTGTTCTAGAGTCTACGTTTGTTAGAAATTAAAAATTAAACTTAATTTTCTTTTTTTTAATAAACTTTGAATTTTAATTAAACAAATTGAAATATAATAAATACACTTACAGAGAAAGAAGTAAAGAAATCTCATTAAATAAAAAATTTTATGATAAAAAAGGTATACAAAAATTTAAATTCAAGTGTTGAAAAAAAAAAAATAAAAATAATTTAAATAGAAAAGAAAGGAAAAAAAATAATTTAAATAAATAGAAAAAGAAATTTAAATGCCCCAAAAAAAAAAAAGAAAGAGAAAAAATATAATTAAATTTTCTTGTTTTATTATTTCTTATTATTTATTAAATTAATGGTGTGTTAATGAAAAATTAAGCAAAAAATAATAAAAAATAAAATCGAAAGCATAGCAACAAAATAAAATTTTATAAAAAAAAAACCAAAAAGAAAAAATAAATAAATAAGAAGAGTAAAGTATCTACAACAGCAACAAAAAAAAATAATACAAATTTTGAAATTATTAAATTTAAAAAAAAAAAATTTGATAGAAAAAATTAACAAAAAAAATATTTTTTTTAAATCATTGTTGCAACCACACCCCTTGGTGAAACGTATAGTAGGCAACCTTCCCCTGCTTCTACGCTCTATAACATACGTTTCGATTTTTTTTCTTCTTCTTCTTTTCTAGTATTATTTCGTTATATTTTCTAATTTTCTCGTTTTTTTTACAAATTTTTTTTCTATAATTGTTGTTGTAATTTACGTGTATTTGAAAATTTTTTCTTGTGCCTCATCATCCAACAACAACAACAAAAAAATTTTTTTTTATAAAAAAAATTTCGCTTCTTTATTTTCAACAACTAAATATTTACGCTACAACTTGCCACATTCTCTTTAACTGCGTGTGTATGTGTGTGTGGATATGTTCGTATGCTTATGCACATTTGTTTGTGGGTATATGTTGTCTCTCAAAGTGTGACGTTTTATTGCAACAGCAACAATAATAATAATAATAACAACAACAAAAACAACAACAACTATTCATACAAAAAATAAAAAAAATCATTAAAAAGCAACAACAACAACAATAGCAAACAAATCGTTAGCAGAGCAACCTGTGTATCAGCATCTGTGTGTAACTCTGTAACTGCAGCAGCCTTTTATGCCAATGTTTTAAAGAAACGGAATCCACAATAATTTTGAACGGTTGGTCTCTAAATTTAAAGTAAATCTCAAATATTTTTTTGATATTTTTTTATATAAAAAAAATTAATTTTTTTTTTGTATAAAAAATATATCTTTTAGAAGAAATTAAACGACTCTTAAAAACATTCTTTTATTTTGGATACTTTTTTATTTTCTAAACGTGTTTAAGCAAATTTAAAACAAATAAAATAAAGGAAAATAATATAAAAAAAATAAAAATAGAGGAGGTAAACTAAAGAAAGAAAAAAAAGGAGAAGAAAAAATTGAAAATAAAATAAAATATGAAACATATTTTCACTTTTAATTTTTTTTTTTTTTATTATTTTGTTGGAAAAAATGAAAGCGTTTGATTTGATTTCAAAGCAAATATGGGGTAGATTTTTTATACGTTTTTTTTTGCTTTTTTTAGTTGTTTTTATTACTATTAAAAAATAAAAACGCACACACACAATTGAAAATTATTTGTTATAGTTTTTTTAAAAAAGCATTGACTAGCAAAAGCAGAGAGAAAGAAAAAACGCAAACGCAAGAAGAAACAATTTTTTTTTTGTATGAAAAATTTTGCTCGTAATTGAAGTGTGAAACATATTGTACAATATGTTGGCGAAATTGTATAGAAAAACTATGTAATTTTCTTTTTTTTTTGTTTTTGGAAGAAAAAAAACACTCAAAATTCAATAGTATTTGCAATATGTTATTAAAGCTATAATGAATACAATTTATTAGAAATGTATTGAATTTTTGAAGGTAATAAAAATAATAACAATAACTAATTATGAAGAGAAATAAATAATAATAATAGCAATGCGAATGGTCATTTATAATTGAAATTCTGTTATAATGTATAGAAAAATAAATGTTTAATATATAAATAAATAATTAAATTTAAATTAAACAAAATTATAAAAAAACTTTAATTTAATAACGAAATAAACATAAAAACAAGCAATAAATATACAAATTAGAAGAAAAATAAATGAATAATTTTTAATATATAAATAAATATTTAAATTTAAATAAAATAAAATAAATAAAACAACTTTAATTTAATAATAAAATAAACATAGGAAAACAAGCAATAAATATACAAATTAGAAGAAAAATAAATTAATAATTTTTAATAAATAAATAAAAAACATAAATAAAAAACTTTAATTTAATAATAAAAAACCAGCAATAAATATACAAATTAAAAAATATAATAAATCAAATAAATAAAATCGAGATAAATAAAATTAAATAAAAAAAAAACATAATAAACAATTAAATTAAAATATTATGAAATAAACTATAAAAATAAAATATGAATACAATTCAAATAGTATTCAATTGTATGTCAAAAATATTAACATAAAAATTTATATCGAAATAATAAATTTAAAAATTAAATAAATTGAATAAAAATAACAATAAAATAATAATAAAATAAAAAAGTAAAAATAAATTCAATAAAAAAGTATAAAGAATAGAAAAGTATGAAAAACATAAATACATATATTGTTAAAAAAAATATATAAAGACAAATAGTATAAAAAAAATGATTTTAAGTAATAATAATTGCAATGATAATGATTTTAAAAACGTTCTAATTTTATAACAATAAAATTTTTAAAGTCAATAATTAAATCATATCATAATGATATTCAAATACAATCTAATAATAAATTATAATAACAATAAATTACAAAAACTATAAATACATAAAAAATATTGCAATGAAATTAAATAATCAATTTAATAAAATAATTAAATAAATTTAAAAATAAATAAAAATAATTTTATATTTCCTGCAGTCTTAAAACCTAATTGTTAACAGGAGTCTTTTACTACTTGTAGATTTTATTCTCTAACAATTTGAGGCTAATAAATAAATAAAATATAAAATAAAAATGACATAATTAATAAACATTGAAAATATTGTAATATAATAATAAAATAATAATTTATTATTATAATACAAATAAAAATTTGGAATAAATAAATAATAAAAAAAATTTAATTAAATATAGAATTTTGTAATTAAAAAATATTTATTAATATCCTCAAATAAATATTGAATATATTATAATATAATAATTTAATATTATAATACAAAAAATAAAAATTAATACAATAACAAAATAAATACATAAAAAATTAAATTAAAGAATAAAAAAAATTAGTAAAATATAAATGAATACATGAATTCTTTATTAAAAAAAAAATTAAAATAACATAATAGAAGTTGCGCAAATAAATATTGAAAATCATAATATTAATGAAATGAAATAGAATAGAATAATTTATTATTATAAAATACAAATAAGAATTTTGTAATGAATAAATAAATAATAGAAATATGTAGATTAATTTATTATTACAAAATAAATGAGAATTTTGTAATGAATAAATAAATAATAAACAATTAAATTAAAGAATAAAAAATTAAATAAAACACGAAAAATAAATTTAAAGAACCTGCATGGAATTATTGTTTTATTTATTATTTATTCATTATATTGGTATAAATATATGTTAGAAATATATATATAAAAAAGAATGAAAAAAGATTCATAAAATATAAATATATAGTTTTAAAAAATATTAATAGAAACAAAAGATATCTTAAATAAATAGCAACATTCTAAATTTAATTTTTAAATAATAATAGTTTTCAATAATCAGTAACTTATTTTATTGTAATAAAATTAACAAAATAACTGCAATTAATTGTTAGAAATCTTTAATAAACAAAATAAAGTTAACAAAGTTAAAAAAAATATTGGTTCAAACTAAAGAAAACATATTTTTTCAAGTATTTACAATACACACTAAAAATAAATTCAAATTAAATTAAAAAAAAAAAATAAACAATAAAAATAAAGAAAATAACAAATTAAAAATTAAATAAATTAAAAATTAAAAAATAAACAATAAAATGAAAATAAAATAAAACGAAATAAAATTAAAATAAAATAAATATCAAACAAAATAAACATTAAATGTTTGTAATAAATAAATTATTAAAATTAAAAACAATTCATTGAATGAAAGACTTATAATCTTGAAGAAAGATATGATAATAATAAAAACATTTAAATGAAATAAATTCTAAATAATATAATAAAAAATAAAAAATTATATAAAAATTAAGCACACATAATAAAATAAATAAAAATAATATTCAAAAATTAAATCTATTGAAACAAATACGAGCAATGATAGGAACAAATATCATTTGATAACCACTAGAAAGCAATACAAATTAAAAAAAATGACACATAAGAGTATTGAACCCTTGACAATAATATACATATAAATTCAGAATATAATTTTTGATATTGTGGAATTAAGAATTTCGTAATAGCTTCTGTCCATTTCCGTCTGTCTGAAAACTATGCTTTAATAAGGCTCCAAGTAGTACTTGGGAAGCAACTTGCTTTTCCAACTCTCTTCCGCCAGTCAACTGGCTGGTTTTTCCATTTTCCAGCTTCCCTGTCGATTCCATTTTATGACTTGTTTTCATAATATTCGCTATGACAGCACCTTGGTGTGATCTTTGCCAGAAAGTAAGTTTTTAGATAATGTTTCTGGCTAGACAGATATACATGCGTATGTATGCCTGAGTAGAGTTTGGAGTTGATATTTCAGAGATCGTTGCATTCCACAACTCATACACAATATAAATATTTATTCTTTACACTCTAGTTGCAGATGTTAGTTCTCGTGTTAGCAAAGATCCATATATGCATACATGGAGTTTGTAATATTTTTAATAGAATAAAAAGCCAAAAGTGTGTCTAATTAAAAACAAAACAAAACAAGTAATAAATTGATTTTGGTTTTATTAAATTGATTTTGCTCTCAGTGGCTTTAATAATTTTATTACAGAACACATTTTTATTACATTTAAGTCTTCTATCTCTACCTCATGTTTGCTTATTTATGTATATTTCAACTTATGTATATCCGGTAGTAACAGCTCATAACATTTAGTTTTTCTATTGCCTTCAAATATAAGCTAGGATTTCATTTATTTTATTGGCAATTAAAAAATAACTTCAATGTTATGTTTTATTGCACATGAATATGTAATTTTTAATTATTTTTAATTAATAATTAAATAAAAAACATTTCATTAGTTGTGGTTTTTTTTGGAATGTTTTTTTATGATATTCTTATTGACTGCCCTGCCTCCAGAAAGCTTGTTGCAATATCTTTTGTGGTGTTAATGTTTCACTTTACTCAATACTAGCACTGCATCATAACCATGGTAACCCAGGGTTTCTGTAAGAGAAGCGATTCGTCCAAATTCTTGAAAGCTTATAGGGAAACTATCCAACTACTAAAATACTTTTGATTGATTTTCCAAAAAAATTGCGATTATCTGAATTCGTTTGAGTTACAGAAGCAGAACCAGAGAAAAATATTGTTTACAAAAATGATGACAATGTTTTAACAGCAGTCTTCCAAAGCATACAATTTTTCATCAAATTCGCACAATAATTTCCTGTGTACTTCTCTCTGCTTTTATGCATCCTATGTGGCCTAATTGTCTCCATTCAACTTGTTTGCCTGGACAGACCTACCTACCCACCTATCTCTATTCCCTCCTTTCTAAATAATGTGCTGCATGTGAAAGTATCATAGACTGGACGTTGATTTGATTTTTAAACCAACTTTTAAAAGGTCTGCTAACTTCCTTTCTTCCTCCTATCATTTTTGTGGTTCTTGGGGTTTCCTATTTTACATAGTTTTGCTTTTTATAATATATTTTTTAAAGCAATTGTTTTTAATTTTATTTCGAATTTAGCATTAAAATAAAAGAAAAAAACAACAACAAAAAAATTCTCTTATCAATTAAACAAAAGTACAAAAAAAACAAAAAAAAATTAAATTTAGAAAAAAAAAAACCAACAGAAATAATCTTTAAATATTCTAAATTAAATTAACAAAAAAAAAACCTTATCAAATATAAATAAAAAAATAAAAATGAAATAAAATAAAAATAAAAGTAATTTTAATTATAATTTGACACGTCAACCAACTATACTCCGCGTATGGCTGAAAATCCAAGTGAATTTCAAATTGTTTGTGAAATATGTGATGTTTGTTGTGTGGTGCGCTAGTTAATGAAAGTGAAAATTAATTTTTATATTTTATCAAATTATTTAAGAAAAAATTATGAATTTAATTAAAAGAGAAAAATCAATAACATTTTTCGTGTGATTAAATATTTAAAAAATAATTTTAATTTTTGCAAAACCAACAAAAATTGAAAGAAAAACAAAACAGCAGCAGCAGCAGCAGCAACATTGTTTATAAAATTTAAAATAGAAAAAAAAAACATTTTTTTTCCTTCATAGCATTTGCCATTACCACCGGGCTAATCTTAAATATTTCTTTTCATTTTTATTTTTGTATGTTTTTTTGATGATATTTTCTTTATAATTTTAAGTGGTGTGTGACATTGTATTTTGCCGCAGCATAAATATGCCGCTGATATAGTCATACTAGCATATGGTCAGCCAGACAGACAGACAGCCAGCCAGACCGACTGTATGTCTAAAAACACATTGAAAAAATTAAATTTCAAATATTTTTTTCGGTTTTTTTTTCTTCTTTTATTTTGTATTTTGGGTTTCAATTTTATTGTAGAAAGTGTTGTTTGTTGTTAGGCAGCGACCAACAATTTTTTTTGAAACGTAAGAGACCCCAAAAAATGTTCATTTTTTTCAATTTTTTCTGTTTTTTTTAAATAAAATTTTAAATTAAATTGCTTTCATTTCATTGAAAGTTCTTCTATTTCTTGTAGTAAATTAAATAATTACATTTATTTTTTTATTTTTGTATATGAATATGAATAAAGAATATAATTTCTTAGGAATTTCCCTCTAATTTTTGTGTATGAGAAAATCTTGTTCTCAACCTTACTTATCATGTAAACATTTTTTTAATTGAATGCTATTGCATGATAGGGAGTCTTCTATTGATTTTTAAACATGAGCATGAGTTTCATTTATTGTTTCAGGTGAATGATTTCCATGTAATTTTAAATAAAAATAAAATATTCATTATTATGACGATTATAATCGTCATCAAGAGACTGAAAACTTACTTTGTTTCCGCTAAGTAGTAATTAAGCAGGAAAATAAAAGTTTTTTTAAAACACATTTCAACAGTTAAGCGAGTAGGATTAGCTTAGAGCGTTAACTCGTAGGGCCTATGACCCTATCATCGGGGCTGTGATAGCTGCTTACATCTCCCATTTTAATTGGTGGCACACATAGCTTAATATGGACTCTTAAACACAGATTTTAGAAACATTTTTCATTGCAATTTGCTTACTTTTACAGATTTGGCCAGAAAGCTACAAAGAAAGTCAAAAGAAATTATTTTTAATATGTTTAGCTGAGTTTTGAACCCTAGATCACTAGTTCGGTTTGTAATACTATATTGCCCACTAGAGCACAGCGATCAAAAACAAAGGAAATTTTTTTTCAAGATGTTTAGTTGAGTTTTAAACCCTAGATCACTAGTTCGGCTTGTAATACTATATTGCACAGCGATCAAAAACAAAGGAAATTATTTTTCAAGATGTTTAGTTGAGTTTTAAACCCTAGATCACTAGTTCGGTTTGTAATACTATATTGCCCACTAAAGCACAGCGATCGAAAACAAAAGAAATTATTTTTTAAGATGTTTAGCTGAGTTCTGAACCCTAGATCACTAGTGTAGTTTGTAATACTACCCACCCGAGTCTAGCAATCTATAGTTAAAGGCTTAACTACATACATTGGCCTTATTTAAATATATTAAGCATTAGGTTTCAGTTCAAACAGTTACGAATTCGGCTTCTTCAAAAGCCACTAATGGCCCATTGTAACTTCATTTTGTATGCTTGTGTTCTAGAAATGACCCAAAGCCAACCTAAGGAGACATCTAATACTGTACGTATAAGACGCTAAATGAAGAATTCCTGAATCTTAGTAGGACATAATACCTATGGTAGGCATTTACTTCCTCAAAACTAATCAATTACACCTTCAAACATTATTAATATTGGGTGGTAGAAAAAGTTCTGTTAGAAATTTAATCAATAATGTAACACCTTCTAATAAAGTGAAGCTTAAAAAAAGTAAATTTTTAATACCGACACATGGACAATTAATCACCGTCAACCACTCTCGCTTTTATCCCCATTTCATAATTAGTTTTTCCACTAATGCTCACTCACCACTGTAGTTTACCATAAAACACTACTTACCCTATACTGTGTAAGGTGAAGGCCAAATAAAGTTCAAAACTTGAATTGAATTCTGACGAAATTAAAAAACAAAAACTTCTTCTTTTAGTTCATTAATTTATAATAATTTGTTTTTGTTACAAAAACTTATAAATATTTTTCCTGTTTGTTTTATGTAAATTCTAAGCGAAAACCGTGTAAATTTAATTTAAAAAAATTAAAAGCCGACACAATGATGATTTTGAAAATTTGAAAAATATATGAATAACAAAAAAAAAATTAAAAAATTGTAAACAAAATAATTTGAATTTGAATTTTTGTGAATTATTCATGAACTCTATTTTATTTCTTTATTTGATTTTAGTTTTGGTTTTATTGTTGTTGTTCTGATTACTAATTTTTTTTTCTAGTTTTTAATGGTTTTAATAAATTAATTTTGGGTTTTGGTTCATAAACAAAATAAAATTATTTTTTAATTATTTTGTTTATTTTAACAAAATTATACAAAATCATGGAAATAGAAAATCATAACAAAAAACCACCAACAATACATATGAGTACACATACATTTGTCATTTATAATTTAATAATTTCATTATTATTTATTGTGATTTCTTGTTGTTTTTTTTAATATTTTTGTTGTGTATTCAATTGCAATTATTTTCCATCTTTTCTTGCTGGTGTGCCATAATATTTGTTACTAAGTGTAAAAAGAAAATCTGTACTAAGAGAGTCTCTTCTAAGATTAGTTTTTATTGTGTATTCAATTGCTATTAATTTTCATCTTTTCTTGCTGGTGTACCATAATATTTGTTACTAAGTGTAAAAAGAAAATCTGTACTAAGAGAGTCTCTTCTAAGATTAGAAAGCAAACCAAAAACAAAAACCCGCATCGTCTCTTCATCTTAAAGATAAACGTATTTTTGTTATCTGAAATGGATTCCAGTTCGGATAAGTCGTAATGATACATCCTCTTGAAATTTGTTCTAGAATGATAGCGGATCAGAAATCTGCCTTTCATAAGTGACAAGGAATGCATTGGCGTTTCTAATACAAGTACAGGCAACGACACATTTTATCACATACATACATAATTGGCCATTACAACCCTTCAGTCAGGATTACGGCCTAGCTTCTCAACACATTTTATCACAGACACACTTTATCACAGACACATTTTATCACAGACACACCTTATGCCTTAACTCCTGGATAGCACTCTTTAGAGAAAAATAAGTTCACATCCCAATTTTAATATTATGGATCAGGGTTGCTAGATAAAGGCTCCATTAAAATTACCCTCTCTAAAAAAATACTACAGGGAGTTATCGTCAGAGTAGCAAAAGTTATTGTACCATTCGCTTATCTGTGGCGTCACAACGGGTCACTATGCGTGCTCAAGTGTGCTAGGATAATTTAACCTTACCTAACCTCATGGTCATAGCGCTCTGAATTGCCACTAAAGCTTTTAAAGGGATATGTTAGTAATAAAATGGTCGAAGTACACATTTAGACTGTAATGCTCAGCAAATATTTAACTTTTCCAAATGCAGTGCCTTTTCCACAATAACTTCTCCGTGATCCAATAGTTGAGCTTATTGACAAAGCCACCTAGTGAAATATGAGCTTCATCAGTGTGAGGAAGTTCTTTTTTTTCCATTCAATCTTGCCTCTCTGGAAAAATACTACAGGGAGTTATCGGCAGAGTTGCAAAAGCGGGAGCGCTGAACTCTATACCACAAACTAATATGTTTGATTCATTTGGTGGATCAGGCGGCTGCATCCACTGGAGTAGGAGACCCCAATGGCATTCTTGGTGTCCATGTGTAATTAATGATAACTTGATCCCTACTAAGCCAATTTAAGGCTTTCAGAAAGGAACTGCCAACTCTTATGACAAAACAATTCACATTGTTTTCTGAGAATCGAGGGCCCAATATATTCGACTTCGTATATATTTTTCTCTTCGATTTTATATTTAATTAGGCAAATTCTGTCATCTGCTATAGGAGTCCCTTAGGAAATTGTGTACTCATCGTTTTAACATGATGTCATGCATTGCCGCCAGCTGTAGGCCTTTAAAGTAAAGTGCACGTAGACATGGATTACAGGTTACAGTGCTCAAGAACTAGTTGAGCACAGTGAAAAGCTAGTTTGTTTGTTAAAATACTTAAGTTTTGATGGCAATTTGTAGCTAGTGAATGCGGATTGGATGTGGCAGAGCGGAAGGACATTAATTTTGGCACAAATTAGGAAATGGGCGCCACAGGCAGCACATGCACAACGTTTTTGACAGCAGGCAGAGATATATGCTGGCGGAGGTGCTTTGATGGGCAAATATTTAACAATTTCTGTGTCTTAGGTATACTTGATAATCCACGAAGACATATGTTATATTTACTTATCGGGTGTTGCATCTTGACCTTAAATGGCCACCGTGAGAAACTTTTCAGGCAGATTATCTAACCAGCTAAACTCGTCATACACGCTTGATAAAGTCATTTTAAATGTACTTAATTGTGATTGTATTTGTGCTGACATTTATCAGTGATTGGTTTAGCAGTGTGTTAATTTTATCGCTTACCACAGTGAGTGATAAAAGTAATGATAAGCAATATAAAATTTTTTTTATTGTCCAAAAAAGTACAATTCATGGTACCTCTTGGTGACTGCATTTTCAATTTAATTTTTCTTTATTTATTTTTGACGTTTATTATGCATTTTAAAAGTAAACAAACAAATAAAGAGCAAGAATTTTTATTCGCCTGCTTAGCACATTAAATGTTGAAATATTTTCTTTAAAATTTTTATTTAAAAATGTTTAAATTTATTTTGAAAATAATTTTCATTTTTTCTTGTCATTTTATTAAACGATTTTTAAAAACGTCTCTAATATTTGTTCTTTTGACGTAAACACCTTAGCAAAAAATAATAAAAAAATAAATTAATTTAATTTGTTTAACAATATTTCTTCTTCTTTCTTCTTATTTTTTTTCGTTCGTTTGTTTTATTTTTGTTGTTTATAATTAAATTATAAAATTTAAATTTATAGCCATGATTTAAGCAAAAAAAATAAAATTTTTTTCTTTATTTATGGCCAAAAAAAGCAACGAAAACGTATAATCAGTGCCATTTGGCTTATAATTCTTGCGGATTTGCTGCGAGGTACATATCTTTGACTCACAATTTGGCAAAACGAAGACACTTGACGATGAAAATTTGTCATCAAGAAGAAAAAATTGTTTAAAAATAAAATTTTTAGCAAAAAATTTTTGTTATGCGTGTGATTAGTGATGAAATTTTTGCCACGCCTGCTAATTAAAATTTAACTGCCATGTTATAGGATTATACGCACGGAAATAGTCCTTAATGTAGCCTAACAAAAAATGTTTTACAATGTCAAACCTCAAACTAGATGACACTTTTTTTCTGGTAACTTATCAGGCGGATAGTGGCATCGTCTTGTTGCTACCAAATACCTTCAATCCATAGTCTTTAACCGCACTCCAAAGGAGTTGGTCATTAGACGGTTATAGCAGCTCTCAGTCTGGTTTCCAACATAGTAAAGTCGTGCTTTTAATACGCAGCCTCTGCTCTAAGCAACTTCCTCGATAAGTTCGGTGGAATTCAGTCAGTAAACAGGGACTGCTCTTATCTTCGCGCTTCACAATGGCCCACCGATTCTGAGAAAACATGTTAATTGGTTTTGGCATAAGAGATAACAATTCCTTTCTGAAAATCTCAAATTGCTTTAGTAGACAGTTAAGATAAGTCAAGATATCATTGATTTCACTTGGACACCAAAAGGGGAATAAATGCCATTGGTCTAATGAATGCAGCCACTTGAATCCTCAAAAACCAACACAATCACATTAGTTTGTGGTATAGATTTCATCGCTCCCGATATGGTACAATAATTTTTGCATCTTGCACACCGATTTCTGGAAATGACTCTCTCCCTGTAGTTATTTGGGAGACAGGCTAGCTTTTACGGCGAAAGGTCTTATCTACCAACCCTCATTCATTGTATTATGATCGGGATTCGAACTTATTTTTCTCCAAACATTCAGGAGTTAAGGCATAAAGTGTGTCTGTGATAAAATGTGTCTGTGCTTGTTCTTGTATTAGAAACTCCAATGCATTCCATTATTGAAGTCGCCGTGGTCTAGTAGGTAGTGTGTTGGCTTATTAGATGAAAGGCCCGAGTTCGAATCCCAGGTCAGACATCAAAACGAAAATATGAAGAATATTTCTTCGGCGACTTCCTCTCAGCAGATTTCTGCCAAAAACTCTGAGAGTAAAAACTGCCATGAAAAGCTTCTCAAAAAATCTGTCGTTCGGAGTCGACTTTAAACTGTAGGTCCCGCCACTCATGTATAAAATTAACGCACACAACATGAGTGGTGCTGAGAAGCTAGGCCGTAATCCTGACTGAAGGGTTGTAATGGCCAATTATGTATGTAATGCATTCCTTATCACTTATGAAAGCTAGATTTCTGATCCGCTATCATTCTAGAACAAATTTCAAGAGGATATATCATTACAACTTATCCGAACTGGAATCCATTTCAGATAACGATAACAATCAAACCTACCATTTTGACCTAATCTAACCTATCCTAACGACCCTAGCACTCTCAATTACCACTAAAGGTCTTAAGGGGTCATGTTAGTAATAAAATAACCCAAAGACACCTATAGGCTGTAATGTTTAGCAAATACTTAACTTTTTCCAGAAGCTATGACTGTTCCACAACTACTTCTAGGTTTTCTGTGGACCAACAGTTGTGCTTGTTCACAAAGTCAACAAAGAAATTATTCGTTCCAATACTTCGGCATTGAAAACCCTTCGCTTTAGCAATCAATCAGCATATCTATGATATTGGGAATGGCTATTTATTTATTTACTTAATTGGTCATTGCAACCCTTTAGTCAGGATTAGAACCTAGCTTCTCATACCATCACATCACTATCCATGAGTGGCGTGACCTACAGTTTAATGAGAAATATTTCATGGCAAGTTTATTTACTCTCGAGAGTTTTTGCCAGAAGACTGCTGAGAGGAAGTCGTCGAACAATTTTTTACATGTTTGAGCTGGGTTTTGAACCTTGGGCGCTCGCGTAATAAGTCAACGCGTTTCAACTTCTTCATATTTCTCTCTCTCTCTCTCTCCAAATTAATAAATGACACTGCATTTGAAATATAATTTTATTTGTTTTGAAACCACTAATGGGATAACTATATATAAGCAATATTTCGTAACGTTAAATGACATCATTTGCTGCTCTTTAGTAAAAGAATTCTTAATACTTTTTTACTCCATAATTCCGGGAATACAAGATTACTTTATTTAAGCCAATTTGTTTAAAAATTGAAATATGTTTCGTTTTTATTTTTTGTTAGAATTCCAATATTTTATGGATTTTTTTTTTTTTTTTTTTTTTTTAAATAAAATTTTGTTATAAATTACAAATTAAAATATCATATTTAACACAATAACATGTGTTATTATTTATTTTTAGACACGTTACCAAGATTTTGTTAACAAAAAAATTATTGACGTAGTCGTCGTCGCTGTTATTTGCAAAAAAAATATGAAAATATAGCAAAAAAAGCAACAAAATACAAAATATGAATTTAAATAAAAAAAAAGCGTCTTATTAATAAACAATATTTTGTTCCTCTTAGTCATCTCAGGCGAAAGAATTTATAAAAAGAAAAAATAAAATGATTTTTCTTTTGAGATCATCACCACTACAGGTGTTTTTGTGTGGTAACAAAAGAATTAGAAACAAAAAATACACAAGATATTATGATAAATGAAAGAAAGATTAAAAGAAATACGGCATTAATTAATAATTTTGTTTTTTATAGAACAAGATACACGGAAACTAAATACAAAAACAATATACGAAAATTTTATTTTTTTTAAAAGCTAAATTTATAATCAAACACAGAAAATGTATTTTTAAGAACTCTATAAATTGTTCAAAAATAATACCTTAAAAACCAAAAGATTGTTTAATTACTTAAGTTAGCACAACAATCTATACATACCAGAGATCAGCAATGTATCCTTTTTTCGCTACTCATAAGAACTCATGAAATTTTGATTATAAGTGAGTCAACAATATCGAAAATTTAACTGTACATACTTTGATTCATTCATCAAACTCACTACAACGTTGATTTATAAATATGAGTACAATGAATATGCATACAACTTCGACATCAAACTCATACCATTCGAAATACAGTGTTGGAAAAAATAATAGGGACACTTAAATTTTTCAATATATTCTTATATTTTTATTTACTTTTCCATAAACATTACAAAGTATATACATTAAACTAAAGGTATTCAAGTAGTTTAACTAATAAAATAAAAATAAATGACTAGTTCCGCCAAATTTAAAAAAAAATATAATTTATTTGAAAAAGGCCTGGAAAAAATAATAGGGACACTTTATGTTATGCTAAAAATATGTATATTTTGTTAAACATTACCATCATTTTCAGATATTATTTCAATATTTAGTTGAAGGACCTTTCATTTTTATTACCTCCTGACAGCGACGATTCATAGATCCCACAAGATTCACACAGACGTCAGGGTGAATTGAATACCATGTCTCCTGAATTTTTTTCCCACAATTCCTGTTTATTTTTTTATTTAAAGTTGCCGATTTTATTTTTTAGGACTCCCCAGAGGTGTTCAATGGGGTTTAAGTCCGGTGATTGGGACGGCCACTCCATTACAGGCATCTCATTCTGTTGAAACCACAATTTGACGCGTCTGGCGGAATGCTTGGGGTCATTGTCTTGCATAAATTCCCATTTAAGTGGCATTTCCTCCTTGACAAACGGAAACATTTTATTCTGTAGAATATCTAGTAGTCAGCTGCACACATTTTTTCATTTTTATAGAGGTATAGAACTTTAAGTTGGCATAACTTTTCAATATGGCGACCGATTCAACAGCTGTCAAGTGATTTATTCTCAGTTTGGTTTGGCAATTTGTCATGAATAGACTCACGCCTGAACAACGCTTGCAAATAGTGCAATTTTATTTCGATTTATTGAAAGACACGTTTGGTGACCGCCTGATTTCACGTTTTGGACCTGTGAATTGGCCTCCAAGATCTTGTGATTTAACACCGCTAGACTACTTTCTGTGGGGCTGTGTAAAGTCATTGGTCTATGCGGTAAATCCACAAACGCTTGACCATTTGAAAGACAACATTCGCCGTGTTATTGCCGATATACGGCCACAAATGTTGGAAAAAGTCATCGAAAATTGCCGTGGCGGTCATATGCCAGAAATCATATTTAAAATGTAATGCCACAAGATTATCTTTCGGATAAATAAAATTCATGCCAATCGAATAATCCATCGTTGTTTTATTGCAACTTAAAGTTCTATACCTCTATAAAAAGCACCCTATATTATAATTAAAATTGTCCGGCAAAGGCACTTCTGGCAAATTCTGAAGATCTAGGGTTGCATCATTCCATTATTAGTGTGGAATAATGTAATGTAGTGCTAATTTTTTTAGGTTTTATGGAAAGGATTCTTGAGCTCCAAATGGATTTCAAAACGACTAAAGTTTTGTGTTGAGACGATTTTCAATGTCATCTAAACAATGACTATAAAGTTTCTTATGGAACATATAGAAAAAACACCTTTCTTTGAAAGCCAATAAATATCATTCCATAACCTCTCCTATACATATTGCTTTAAAACTAAGTTTTCTTTGCTTTCCATATTAATTTTAAACATATTTTTCACTTTCTTTTTAATTTCATTTCTTTTTTTATTTTTTATTTTGTTTTCTCCAATCAAACACGTGCTTAACTTTTGTTGAAAAGAGAGATAAAAATGTTGCATAATTTGGAGGAAAAAAAAAAACATTTTTAACACTTCAAGGTCAATAACTGAAATTAATCTAACCGGCCGGCCATTTTAAGAAATTATGATAAAATTATTTAAATTTGTATCTAATGACGTACATATTTTCAATAATAAATAACAACAATAGAAATAGAAATGGATTGTTAAAAACAAATAAAACCTGTCCTAAAACTGCTTTTAAAAAACTTAATAAAAAATATAAATAACAAAATAATAAGAAGACTATAAAAAACAATCTTTTTAAAATTAGAAATTCAAATTTCTTTAAGAGATCCATTCCATTCCATTCGAATTACAATGTTTTCTTAATTTTTGTTTTTTTTTATTTTTTTCTGAAAATTATTACTTTTTAACGATAACATTAATGATTAACTTTTCTAGGGAATAGGTTTTATTTGTATTAAATAGCTAGGGCCAGACAGACAGTCAGATTTTTTTTAATTATAAACAAGAATATTTATTGTTTAAATAACTTCATTTATTTATTTATTTATCATTTTTGCGGTTATATAGGGTGTTTTTTTATAGAGGTATAGAACTTTAAATTGCAATAAAACAACGATGGATTATTCGATTGACATGAATTTTATTTATCCGAAAGATAATCTTGTGGCATTACATTTTAAATATGATTTCTGGCATATGACCGCCACGGCTGGCGCGGATGTAGTCCAATCTGGACGCCCAATTTTCGATGACTTTTTCCAACATTTGTGGCCGTATATCGGCAATAACACGGCGAATGTTGTCTTCCAAATGGTCAAGCGTTTGTGGCTTTACCGCATAGACCAATGACTTTACATAGCCCCACAGAAAGTAGTCTAGCGATGTTAAATCACAAGATCTTGGAGGCCACACACAGGTCCAAAACGTGAAATTAGGCGGTCACCAATAAATCGAAATAAAATTTCACTATTTGCAAGCGTTGTTCAGGCGTGAGTCTATTCATGATGAATTGCCAAACCAAACTGAGAATAAATCACTTGACAGCTGTTAAATCGGGCGCCATCTTGAAAAGTAATGCCAACTTAAAGTTCTATACCTCTATAAAAAACACCCTATATTTCTAAGAAACAAACTTTGAAATAAAAGCCAATTATTTGAAATTAAAAAAACTATACCCATATGATATTGTTTTATGGCATATATTTTATATTTTAAATAAATAACCGTGTTAATAAGGCCTCATCCTTTTAAAAAACTATCTCATAAAACACACTCTTTCCAGCCACATTAAAATTTAAAGATTGTACACGGCAAACATTTTATGATATTCCAACGAAACAGAATTCGAAATTTTTGTACAAATTTTTTTAATTCTTAAAGTCTAAACACCCGAAAAATATAAAAAAAAAAATATTGAACCTTTCAAGCAGCAACATATCTTAAAAAAGATTCGATCTCTTACTTTAAAGGTTATCTTTACAACATCTACTCCAAGCCTAATGCCCTGACAAACTTCAGAATGCTGCTCAGTGTCAACACTGATTCAGATCTCTTAGCTTTAGCTCGTGTGCTATCAAATTTCTTTGTTTTATGGTGAAGCCTTACTATCGTCGTGGAGAGCTGCTACCTTAGTACTGTACTCTCCTCAAGCTTTAAAGTCTTCTCCAAGCCTAATGCCCTGAAAAACTTCAGAATGCTGCTCAGTGTCAACACTGACTCAGATTTCTTAGCTTTATCTTGTGTGATATCAAATTTCTTTATTTTATGGTGAAGCCTTATTATCGTCGTTGAGTGCTGTGGTTTAGTAATGCACTCTTCACAAACTTTAAAGTATTCTCCAAGCCTAATGCATTGACAAATATCGGGACACTACTCAGTCTCAACAGTGGCTCGCTCAGATCTCTTAGCTTTAGCTCGTATGGTATCAAATTTTTTTGTTTTATGGTGAATGCTTTTTATGGTCGTGGAGAGCTGTTGTCTTCCTACTGTACTTTCTTCAAACTTTAAAATCTTCGCCAAGTCTAATGCCTGACAAACTTTACGATGCTGCTCAGTGTCAATAATAACAATTCTTAGGTATTTCTTCCTGGAATGCATTAATGCCCGCCCCATAGGACACAAGAATGTATTCCAATGATTCATTCTCATTGTCACAACAGAACCTAAATGTTGGGCTCTAGAGAACCTTGATTCTCTGAATAAGTACTGCCTGCCTAGACTCGCAACTCTAGGTTCTCGAGTGAACTCTAGTGAATTGATATTTTCAAGTTCTTCTTGAGTTAGACAATAATCGTCATTGTAATGCCTGCAATATGAGCAGGAATTGTGAGGATTAGAAAGAACAAAAGAAAGAGGATTAGTACAAAATGTCTTATAGTATAAGCTTTGCTTGCCGACAGGGAAACCAAATAAACTATCTTATTATCTCACTACTATACCTCCTGTATTTCAATTGCTGTAGTAGACCCTGTTCTTAGAAAGCCTTGGCTATCTTTTAGATTCGACTTGCAGTGGAAAGAACTTTGAAAAATAATTTAAATTTTTTGATTAAAAAAAAAACAAATAAAAATTTCCAACTTTAATTATGCATTTTAAAATTAAACAAATTAATTAAAAAAAATATTTATTGCCACACATACGAGTTTTATTTTTAAACCCATTTTTATAATCATGGAAGTTTTATTTTTATTTCCCTCTTAAAAAAAAAATATAAATTCGTTCAGCTGATGAAGTTTTCTTTAATAAAATTTCAACACAACATTTTTATAACCTCCCCGTATGGCATTATCATTAAAGCCAAGAACTGTTAAATAAAATTGGTGCTCATAATCATTAATGTGCTCATAATAAAATCTTTACAAACTGGGTTTTCTCAGGCAGCTGCCTGCTTGCAGAACAGAAAAAAAAAATTCTCAAACACTTGTTGAATTGTGTTGTTGGGCTGTTTAAAAAACCACCGTTATATAAGAGAGGAGTAATAAAATTCAATACAAATACTTTATTTATGGGTTGCCATTATAATTATTTAAATTTTTAATATCATGTGAGAATGCGAATGCAGTCAGTCAGTTGGTCGTTTGGTCGGTCAAACAATCTACTTCGTATTAACCTAACTACTCCACCTTAAAAAAACAAACGAAACAATAACAAGAACTTGTCTTTGTTTTAATTTTTTTAATTAAAAAAAATATATATTTTTTATGTTCAATTTCTTAATTTATAAACCATAAAAATACCGTTGATTTCAAATAAAATTATTTGATAAACGCCTTTTAAATGCAAACAATTTGTGTTTGTTGTTATTGTTTATTTTCTGTATTATTTTTTTTTTTTTTTTTTTTTTGAAATATTTTGAATGCCACCTACAACTGGTTTTATTTTAATTTATTTTAATTGTTATTAACGGCCTTAAACAATATTAAATTGTTTGTAGGAATTTTTTTTGTTCATTTCTTGTAATTTATTTTTTTTATTATAAATAACACAATTTTTTAATTAAATACACAATTTTAATATTAAAACTTAAAAAAAAATAAAATAAAAACATAAAAATTCAGTCATGTAATGTAGAAAAAACAAACGAAAATCTCCTCTACCCAGTTGTGTTTGTGAATCATTTGCAAAGAAGTCCATGACTTTCAAAATATATATATTTTTTGTTGTTTAAATAATTTAAAAAAGATGTGTGTTTTTTTTTATTTATTTGTTACTAATTGTTTAATAACATATTAAATAATAATAATAATCATAAAAAACAATGAAAATATGATTTATTTGGCTACATTAGCGACATTTAAAGTCACATAAATTTATAAAGAAAAAAAAAAACATTTTTTTATTTAAAATTTTTCTTCTAAAAATATCTCTTAAATATCCATAAACCATAAAGATTTTCTACATATTTAATTTTTGTGGTTTACTGTGCCTGTCGTACCGAATAAATTTTTTATTGCGACGCAATGATTTGTTGGAAAAATTATTATTTCTTTTTATGGCCTTCTATCTTAGCTTTAGCTAGTGTGGCATTAAAAATGTCTTTGTTTTATAGTGAATCCTAATTATCGCCGTTAAGAGGTGACTTAATACTACGACCATACAATCTATTGCACTCTTCTCAGACTTTAAAGGTTATCTCTACAATGTCTTCTTCAAGTCTAATGCCCTGACAAACTTCAGAATGCTGCTCAGTGTGAGCAATCACAATTCTAATGGTGTTTTCTTTTCTACCAAAAAATGTGCACTTTATTTAAAAAATGCAATTTTGTGTTTGTTTCTTAAAAATGTTTCTCGCTCTAAAAGGGTGGTATGTTTTATTCTAAATAATTCGCACTTGAAAATGGTGGAGGGCATTGCATTTTACGCCCTGTATAAATCGAGAGTGCTGATAATGCCCTGTAAAGCAAATGAGTTTTGTTTATTTATAGGGCTACCAGATGAAATTTAAAAAAAGTCGCCTAGTATTGTTATCCAAATTTGAAGTTAATTTTTTTATTGTTTTGTGGGGTAATCTTAAGAGAAAATTACATTATTAAAGCTACATGGTCAGTAATATAAAAAATTGCATTCAGTGTTAGAACCAATTTTATTTGGTTATAAAAAAGGATCTAAAAAAATTATATCGAAAAATTAGCGATCTGGCAACACCTTTTTTATGTTTACGTATTTTATTGAAAACAAATCAAAAAATTAAACATATTTGTAAGGGCACGGGGCATACCCTTTTTCATATTTGTGTTATGTTCATCTCAAATAAAAATTACATTATAACAGGGTTGGTCAGCAATTTTTTTAATGCACCTTGTAAGAGGGTGACATTTTCTTTGTAGAAAAGAAAGCACCATAAGATATTTCTTCCTGGGATGCATTAATGCCCCACAGGTTTCAATAATGGTTCATTTACATAGTCACCGAATCTACAGGTTAGAATCTAGAGAACTTCCATTCTGAATAAGTACTGCTTGCCTAGCTTCGCAAATTGGTTCTTGAATACCCTCTAGTGAATTGGTCTTTTCAAGTTCTTCTTGAGTTAGTTAACAATCTTCATTATAATGCCTGTAATAAGGGTAGGGATTGCCAGGATCAGAATGAAAAGGTGCCAAAACAATACGTTCATTGTACTTGCACCGTTCTGCACAAGCTTCAATTTCAAAGCCTTCATACATATCTCTTTCATGATCTAGAAATTTAATCCATAGTTTTTTTATATGACATTAAAATGTATTTCGAAATTTATTTGGTTTCCTTAGATTTTATTCTCTACTAACAACTGGTTTAATCTTCAGTCCTTAAAAACCTCTGTATTATTCGGTATTGCCGCAGCATCCGCTACAGTAGGAGCTTATCAAGTTTCCTATCGTTAGCTAATTTAAGTCCCCAGATACTATAACTTTATCGAAGGAAATATGTGCGGAATTTTCCACAAACCCTAACAACCTTATTCTTCTTACACATACTAGCACTTCACGCCACCCTCGGTTGTGTGTGTTAATTTTGTACATGAGTGGCGGGTGTAACAGTTTAATGACGACTCCCAACGACAGATTTTTGAAAAGCTTTTCATTGCAATTCTATGTTACAACCCGTTTAACTCTTTAAAATAAATTCTGATACAATTGATACAAGAATTGATTGTGTTGCAAGATAATGTCTTACAAAAGTACATCTAATAGTGCATTGTATAGAAATTTATAAATAATATTGACATATATATTGACATAATTCAAGTTAACTTATCTGATTTGTGGCCAATAATTTGTTCACTTGCATATCAAAATTGTTTTTTTTTTCTTCGTTTTTTTATTTTTTATTTCAATGGCATTTGGTTGATATGAATAATTTTCTTGCAGTTTTATTGTGAAATTAAAAAATGCCTTCTATTCAAATAAGTAGCAAAAGCAGCAGTGTCGTTATCAAGTGATAAGAAATTTATCAAACCATTGGCTTATTTGCATGAATTACTATAATTTTTTTCATTTTTTTTTTTTGAAATACCACAGCAATAGATTATAAAAATTTCATTTATTTTTATTGTAAAAAAAGAAACTTAATTTATGGAAAAAAAAAAGTTTTTTTTTATTTATTTCTTTGCACTGACTAAACAATTTTAATTTATTGGGAATTTCTAGGCAACTATTTCGCTCGGATATACATATTTACGTATAGTTAGTCACTTTACTAAATACAAGACGTTAATAAATAAAGTGAATAATTCAAGTATCGACGACTTCCATTGTAGAAGGGAAATTTCCATCATTTTATATACCAAAAGACAGTCACCCACACTTTTTAGAATATCAGACTAAGATATTCCAAAGAAGTGTGCTTTAAATTGTAACATTATTTGCCTTCTTTTCAAATCTGAGACTTTGTTTTATTGTGGTTACATTATTTTTTCTTTTTTTTTTGCTACATATTTGCCTAATGTGACCTGACCTTTGCTTGTTATAAAATTCTCTTATCTACCTTTTGTTGTCTTACATAAAAATTTAAATTTTTAAATTTAAATTAATTAATTTTAAATTTTTAAATTTAAATTTTTTTTCTTTCAAATCCTATAGAAATAATCTTTTTCCCATAACCAATAATTAAATTTTTTTTTTCGTTTTTTTTTTCATTCTTGTGCAAAAGTATTTCATTAAAATGCGTTGGAAAATTTTTGTATAATTTTTTTGCGTTTTTTTTTTTCTACACAAAAATTCAAAGGTTGTGTGTTGTTGTTGTGTACGTATACTGTGCTCGCGTATCATTATTACGTTTCTTTCCTAATTCTTCGATAATGTCAGTCTGTACGTCGGACAATTTGTTGAACTAACCGTCCTTGTGACAACACGAACGACACGACACGTTACACACAGAGACAGACATTAATTATAATGAATTTTCCTCGTTCGTCTGTCTGTCTTAATTTATGTGCGTGTGTGTAAGAAGAGGCCTGAATGATGAATTTTTTTTGTGAATAATATTTTGTTGTTGTTGTTTTATTATTTTTATTATTGTCATTATTTCATCATTAATTTGTTGTTTTTTTTTTATAATAATACATACAAACATACATACGTACATACGTATACATATGTATTGTATTATTATTGTCACTCTATGATTGTTGGTTTTTGTCCGTCCGTCTATTAGACGCTGTTTTTCTTGTTTTCGATAACTATTGTTGTTGTTGTATTTTTTGAAAATATTTTCGGTATTTTGTTTTTCATTTAATTTTCAATTTTTTTTTTTGTTTTCAAATTATATTTTTTCTTTTACAAACAAAATTAACAAATTATGTGCGAGTATTTTATTTCATTATTTTTCCTCGGTTTTTTTTTTTTTGAAATTTTTATTTTTATAAACAATTATTTTTGTGGTTTCTTTTGTTTGTAAATTTAATTCTCTTGGTTTTTTTTAATTTTAATTTAGATTTTTTTTTTTATTTATTAATTTATTCATCCATCGTAACTAGTCATTGTTATTTTGCAAAAAAAAAGCAAAAAATTTCAAACGCATATTTTAGTATGAAATTTCAAAGAAGAAATACTTTACAGTGGGCCTAATCATATACAATTACCATAACATTTCTAATTACTAATCTATTAACCTTTCAAACAATTTCATTTTGTTATGAAATATATTTTCTTTTCAACATGAATACAAAAGTTATCTTTGTGACGAGTATACTCGTCATCAATATACAAAAATATGCTATTTTGATGTAAGGGATAAGAAAAAAACAAAACTAAGAGGAAAGCTATTACTGCGATATCTTAAACTCCTATAATATGGCATATGTGGCCGGCTCTATGTCCATAAGAAAGCTTCCTTTGTATCGGCTGCTATCTGCACTAAGTGGGTTAATTATTGAGCACTATTTTTTTTTTATTATTATTGGAATGCTAGGAAACTGACTCGTTTCCTTCATGACTTTTGTAGGGGCTGAAATAATGTGCAAAAATATCACTCATTTCCTTTCTGAGGGAAAGGGAAAGGTTTTGGTTAGCTTAACTCTACCCCTTTAGCTATGTGGGCGTACAAACAGACAGACTTCGTAAGTTTATTAGAACCTAGAGCATCGTAGAAGGATTGTGGAATACATAGTTTATTGTTTTTATTTTTATGATTTGCATTTAAATTCTCGCTAATAGTCCTGGAGACCTAGCTCCCAGCACGATTAATACGGAATGGGAATACTCCGCTCTAGTCAAATGCCACTTTTTGAAATTTGGTCTGGGTTACGCCTACAAGCCTACAATGCAGTGTGTGCTAGATTTCTACGTTTGAGAAAACAGGTTTACAAACGGTTTGTATAAAAAAAAATGAAAGGAATAGGGTTCCCATTAATCCTGTTCCAGATTATAAATTTGAAACACAATATCAATAATAGTTTAAAACAAGTTATATGCCTTTTTAAAGTAAGGAACTTTGAAGTCGCCGTAGTCTAGCAGGTAGTGTGTTGGCTTATTATACGTAAGGCCCGAGTTCAAACCCCAGGTCTGACATCAGAACGAAATATGTCAGCAGATTTCTAACAAAAACTCTGCGAGTAAATAAAATTGCCTTGAATAGTTTCTCAAATAATCTGTCGTTCGGAGTCGACGTTAAAGTGTAGGTCCCTTCACTCACGTATACAATTAACGCACACAACATGAGTGATGTGAGAAGCTAGGCCGTAATCTTGACTGAAGGGTTGCAATGGCCAATTATGTAATTATGTTACGTAACTCCCCTTTTTTGCCACATAAAACCAATTTCACATTATGAAAAGTAAGCAAGATCTTTATAATTATCTCCTATCTGGTATACCTAGAAATTATCACATTACTACAGCCAAGTTGTAAATAAAGTGATTAGTTCAAGTGTAACGCATTGCTATTCATGCAGAGCAGGAAATTTACAAAATTTTACACTTTTTTTGAATGGAACAATTGCCATAATTTTTTATATTCGAGATTCACAGTCACTCTTACTTTCTTAAATACCAAGCAGAAGTATTTAAGGAACTTTAGGGGAGAACCTTAAATTATTTCTCATTTCAGAACTGCTTTAATACTTATTATGCCACACTAGACAGTTCTTTGTTAAGGTCAAAAATCCTTTCAAAATTTGAATATAAATTTGACCGAATAATATAAACTGTGTCTGCTGATGATTACGTTTTAATTTTATTTTCACTGCACGCTTGGAATTATTTTCTCACTCAATGCCTGTTGCCCTTGTGGCGCATTCTTATGCATTTTTAATTGTTGTTTTTGTTATAGTGTTTATTATAGTGTTTGATTTTCTTTTAAATCCATTAAATATTCATTGAAAGTACCAACTATTTCGACTTCATTTTTTTTTCATTTCATTTATGAAACGTGAATTATTTTTTGCGCATATTTTTCTTGTTGTTTTTTTGTTTTATTTTATTTTAATATATATTTTTTTTTAACAAAAATATTTTGTGTTAATTATGCTAAATAGATTATTTATTTATTTTTAGACATCATTTGTTTAGTTTTTATTATTTCTTCCGTGTGTCTATTTACAGAAATTAAGCAAAAAAAATATGCTTAAAAATGTTAAAGACTTTTATAAAAACAAAAAATAAATATATTCATTGAAATTCAATTTTGCACATGAAAACTTCTTTTTTCCCTTACCCAATATTATTATATGACAGCCTAGCCTACCTTAAAGCTGTTAAAGTGTCTTAAGTGTAGTGTTCAAAGTGGTGGTCTTGAGGTAATTTTTAATCATATTACGACGCATATTATAAACGCAACTCTTTTAAGAAATTAATTTGCCGTTTAATTTAATTTGTTTTTTTTTTCTGTGCGACTTTTTTTTATCAAAAAAAAATTTGTTCAAATTCACAAATTTACAACAAAAATTATGTTATTTTTGCTCTACAAAAAAAAAATAGAAAGAAAAAAATACCTTCGCAATTATTTGCAATTAAATTTTGTGTTTTTTTTTCAACAACTTTAAATGGTAAACATAACTACGCATTCTGTTTATGAGAAGATATAAAAAAAAAAATACATTAGAGGTCATAGAAATGGTTACACTTGAAAAAGAGAGAATTAAAAATTTTTATATTGAAAACACAGGCTTTTGGATAAGCTTAGCCACTGCTTGTACACAATTTATCAAATTTTCTTTATCTCTTTCAATAAACAAGATTTGTCTAGGTTATCGATACAGAATATAGAATATAATTAGAGGGAGTGGCAGCTTTGATATATCAAAGCTGACTTGAGCTTATCTGCCAAGTCTTGATTAAGTGGTATTAGTAAAGAGCCTTAGCATTTAAAGCATGGATGCTCCCTTAGGATCAAGCTGAAAACCAGACTAAAAGTCTGATGAATTTCTTCTCACCATGTAACAATAACTCCTTTAGACTAGCTAGGGGAGAGAAGTTAGCATCAAGCCAAATACAGACACTGTCAAATTGTTTGTCTGATAATTTCATCGCAAAAACCTCTTTCCAACGAACCATTTCTTCCGCTTTTAAGGGTGCAAAATGAAGCAATTGGTAGCCTAAGTTATGGATTTTTTACTGCACACCCTAATGTGCAAAAACATTTTTCTTGGTCAAATTGGGGTTGGAGTCAATAACTAGCCCTGGCATTCACCATTTAATTGTTTCACCCGTTCATTTCAATAAATTATCAGCAAAACTGTAGTGCCTTACAAGCTGTACTTGGTCTCATTTCAAGCCCATATGCGTGTCGAAAACCTCACAGATTTTAATGCTAGGTTATATTACGAACATTCCAACATTGGGATCTGGATATTGGCTCCTGCCATTTGATCTTTAGTCTATTGTGGCGTTTTCTATTACGCTTGACTTCGGTTGTGTGCAAAACGACATACCTATCATGCGAAAAGCTGTCTCAAGTGATCGTTCATAAGGCAACACCAAATTGCACAATTTTTTTTAACTTTATCGAGCATGACGACCTTAATTGGTTCTGCAGAAATTTTAGCATCTTTGCTTTAGGTCCCCATAGTATTCATCAAACTTAGTATTGGCTTGAGTTATTTTTTCTCAAAGAGCAATGCCTGATGACTAGACGAAATGTGTTCTTTTCCTTTTTTCTTCTCAAATCACATAGAAGTCTGCTATGGCTGTCACAGATAAACTTAATGGCACAGTTTGTTCAAATATTGACACAAGCCAAATGACAGATGCCTTTTGACCTCCACGAAGTAATACTTTACGGCAGTCCAGCGGGGGGAAAGTGGTTGCAAAATGTAGCGGATGTGTTTAGTACGTAGGCATCAGTGATGGTGATTCTGGCAATTTTTTTTTTTTTAACAAAAGTGTCTTCTGAAGATTCCCACCTCCGGCCCAAGACAAAAAAAGATGAAGTTCACGGACTTGTTTATTCGATTTAAACAAAATGGTAGATTGTGCAGCGTCTCTCAGACAAGTTGAGGAAAGAAACTCATGCTCATTTACTACAGCCACGCCCTGTTTTAAGTGGGCGTAAATAAGTAATTCATGTTTGAAGTACAAAAACTCTTGGGATTTTATATGAAATCCAATTGAATAGGACCCCCTCCAGTATACATACTTATAACCCTCACTGTAATTACAATTATGTTTTTCCATAAGAAATGCTTTTTTTCTGGTATTTTTTTTTTAAATTTTCTATCAATTCGTCCATCTGTCTTTTGTTTTTTTCATTATTTTTTCTTTTTTTTTGTAATTGTTGTTGTCAATGTTGTTATTTTTAATTTTTTTATTTCTATATGGGGTCTACAATTTCCTTTATGTTGTTGCTAAGATGGTTGGCTGGCTGGCTGGTTGACTGGTAGGTTGGCTTGATTGTTTGGTTGTGTCATTAAATATTTACTCGTCCCGTTGCGGTTGGTTGATTTCTTCAATTTGTCTTGATTTCAGAATTAAAAAAAATAATGATTTTTTAACGATTATTTTTCATGTAGTTTTCACAACTTTTTTCACATTTTTTTTTATTAAATTTTATGTCGTCGTTGTACATCATTTTAATAGAAAAAGAACAACAGAAACAACACGTTGTTTTTATTTGTAATAAATAAAAAGAATTGTTCATCCACGTTTTATTGACACCCACATTTAATAGAAATATTTTCTCCTTTTTTTTCTCATCAACCATAAATAGAATTTTTTTCAAATCGAATCGTGATAATGAAAGTTTGAAAATTACTCACTCACCAGTGGGAAAATATTCTCGCTTTCGTTCTCATTCTCGTTTATTTTATTCTAAAAATACTTTTGAATGACAAAATAATTTAAAATTTTTGTTCACTTTTGTTTTCTTTTTCTTTCTTTCTTTGTTACAGTGCGGGACACTAGACGCACCCGATTCGTCATATCACAAACAGAGATCCAACAGAATGGACGTTTTTCAAATTGATGACGGTTTCCATTCAGATGGTGGCACTGAAACGCCACCACCCTCACCCAGTTCGGGCTCATCGATAGCCTCGACATCAGATCATGGCTCATTGGAGAGCGTCGATACGGGTGGTACACAACGTTTGGCTGTGCTATCATTTGAACAGGTACGCAAATTGCATAATGTGATGGATGAAAAGGTGGCCATACATGGACGTGGTAATTTTCCCACATTGGAGGTGACATTAAAAGACTTGGTGAATTTGGTGAGGCGCAAACTGGAGACCGATATGGCATCGGGCGGTGCCGGTATAATAGTCAAGGATATACGCTTGAACGGTGGAGCAGCTAGTCATGTATTGGCTTCAGAGGATCAGCCTTATAACGATCTGGATTTAATTTATGCCATTGAGCTGAGTTCACCACGTCACTTTGATCGTGTCAAATCAGCTGTACTGAGCACATTGCTCGACCTATTGCCCGAAGGTGTTTCCAAGCGTCGCATCTCGCCGTGTGCGCTCAAGGAGGCATACGTTGGCAAAATGGTAAAGGTCAATAATAATAACGATGGCGACCGCTGGTCGCTTATATCATTGGGCAATTCGCCCGGTCACAAAAATGTCGAACTGAAATTTGTCGATACCATGAGGCGACAATTTGAATTTTCCGTCGATTCCTTCCAAATTGTACTCGACTCATTGCTGCTGTTCTACGATTGTGCAGCCTTGCCAATATCCGAAAACTTTTACCCCACCGTCGTGGGCGAATCCGTCTACGGCGACTTCCAAGAGGCCTTGTATCACTTGCAAAAGAAACTGATCTCAACGCGGCAGCCCGAAGAGATACGAGGCGGTGGTCTGCTCAAGTATTGCAATTTGTTGGTACGCAACTACAAGCCAGTCGATTCGCAGCGCATCAAAACCCTCGAGCGCTACATGTGCTCACGTTTCTTTATCGATTTTCCCGATATCAATACGCAAACGGTGAAATTGGAAGCCTATTTGCGTAATCACTTCTGGGGTATCGACGAGGAGCCATTGCAGTACCAGTACCTGATGCATTTACGTGAGGTGGTGGAGAATTCAACCGTATGCCTAATGGGCCACGAAAGACGGCAGACATTGCAGTTGATACAGTCGCTGGCTGCCCAGGTGCTGTTCAGAGAACAGCAGAAACAAGTTCATGAACAGCAGCAGCAACAACAACAGCAACAACACAATAATAATCACCTTCATCATCATCATCAACAACAGCAACAGCAGCAGCAGCAGCAGCAATATCAAGCGCAGTCACATCACCAACAGTATCAGCAGCAAACACAGCATCAACAGTTGATTGAGCAACATACGTCCACAATGACTATGGTGAATACGACGCCGTGTCAGACACCGCAGCAGCAACAGCAGCAGCAACAACAACCTCACAATACACACACCATTTACTTGCAACAGGTTCCACAAACGCCGCCACAAACAGCCACCATATGCTGTGCCATGCCAGCCCCTCAAACAAGTGCTGCTGAAACCACACAACAACAACAACAGCAACAACAGACGCAACAGCAAACGGTTCCTCAAACGGCTGCTCAGGCCACAACGGTACCGCCACAAACAATACAAATACAAGCCGGTCCGCCCGGACTCATATACGCCAATGGCGTCTATTATGCACCTGTGATTCCCACAACTATTTGCACCTGCAATTCGACATGGCTGAGTACGTGATTAAGTGTAGTATCACCACAATCACAAACAACAACAGCAGCAGCAGCAGCAACAACAGTAGCAACAACAACGACCACATCAAATAATACATCAACAGCTGCAGCAGCAGGAGCAGCATTAACCACAGCATATACTACGAAGGCAGCAACAGCAGCAGATCTTTTATTAACCACAACTACACCATCAACAGCATCATCAATAACAACAACAACAACAACAGTAGCTCCGGCCAAGTTTATTATCGATTCCATTATACCCTTTAATCAACATCATCATCATCACCTCCTTTCACCCTTCATCCAAACCAATTCCATATTCTCCACTAACGCTCTCCAGCCACTACCCTTAGATCTTAAAACTTCCCTAAAAATGCTAAAATCTTACCCAACGATCAACAGCAGCGATACACCGAGAAATGGAAATTCATGTTGCTTACATGACCAGCAGCAGCAGCAACAGCAGCCAACAGTTGATGAAAATGTAAGCGATAACAACAACAATGATATCAAGCAAGAGGAAGACATGCAACCCACAATACCTACAATGGCGGGTGATTTGCTGTTAACCCATGAACAGCATGAATTCCATTTGGAAGGCAACATTGAAGAATTGCCCGCAGTTTTAATGCAATCAACCCACGCTAAAGAAAAACTTACCGGTGAATTTGCCTATTTCTATCCATACGATGGTTCTGAGCCTTCACTACTCTTAATAGGTAAAGATTTTTATATTAACGTGACACCTCAACAAATGAGTTGATCTGATCAGTTCAACAAATCCGTTTTTTAAACAAAATCCCCATAGCATGGCAGATATAGTTTAAGTTGTAGAAAAATAAGTTTAAAAAAAATATACGTTTAAATGTGACCCTTGACACGCCTACGACTATTACTTGTCATTTATAATACTTTTCTTTAATTTTTCTTGTCTCCTTTTAAATAATACAGGGTTTGGAATTGCAAAAATGTTTTTCCCTCTTTTTTTTTATTTCAATTTCTAAAGCATTTTAAAGCAGACTTGTTTTCTTTTTTATTTTATTTTTCTTTTAACATTTTCTAGTCGTTTACGAATTTTTACTTTTAAAAAAATTTTCTTTTGTTTTTAATTAAAATACAGTCAACAGTATTTAGTTGAACATTTTGAATTCATTTTAAGAGAAACTAAACTCAAAACCAAACCAAACCAAACTAAATAAAGAAAAGAAGAAAAAAACTTTCAGAGGAAACTCTTCTGGGAAATCGAACCGCAAAAACTAAATATCATGAAATATGATCTCAAAATTGTCTTTCCCTAACCCTGACTTATGTGTAAAGCTTATTCTACTGTTTTTGTAAAACGAACGATGTCTTACGGTCGTCTATTCGTATGGAAAACACGAACAAAATTGAGTGTTATTGTTTTCCATATAAATAGACAAACGTGTGAAACCATTCGACTTACAGAAACAGGTCCTATATTTATTTCGATTGTTTCTAAATATTTATGTTTCCAACCACCAACTATAACAAAACCCTTCTTTAAATTGCCGAAACCTGATTTTTTCTAATGTTTTCATAAATGTGTTTAAAAACTACAAGATTTCCTTACTCTGGCAATAATTTTTTTTTATTAAAATCGCAGGAATTTTAAATTCCTTTCAAAACAAAGAAGAAAAATAGACACGATAAAGCAGGGTTTCGGATCTGTTTACTTAGAGGCTATGATTTGTTTTCAAGCTCTAGTTTAAAAATAAAAGGAAACAAAGTCAGAGTTTTATTTTAGAAAAACTAATCTTTGTTATCAAAAGAGTTTTAAAAAAATGGTTTTTCGAAGCCTGTTTGTTCGGTTTTAAAAAAGCACTCATTCAATAACTTGGTATTCATAAGTAGGAGACAGCTTGTTTGCACTAGTAAAACTTTAAATTTTATTATCCAAAGAGTTTTAAAAAAATGGTTTTTCGAACCCTGATTTTTCAAACAATTACTCACTTAATAACTTTGTATTCATAGTAAGAAGACAGTTTGTTTATACTCGTAAAGGTTTTCTTATTGGTTTGGCCCTAACTAAGGGAATATTTCACTGAAACTCTTAAGAGTTGAAACATAGCCAAATCCTGTTTTTATAAGGCAAACGGTTTCAGAGTTATGTATCAATAATTTATATGAAAAGCACTCAATTACTCATATATTTTTTGAGTTATTTTCATATAAATTGTTTGTCTTCTGAAATTGTTGGACTTACAAAAAAAAACAAGGCGTTCATTTTAGAAAAATTAAAATTTGTGGTTAAAAGAGTTTTAAAAAAAGAGTTTTCCGAACCCTGGTTGTAAAGCTTTCAATCTGTCTGTACTTTAAGAGCTCAGTATAGTGTAAAAGATACCAATAGACTAGTCTAATCCATAGTAAATCACATGAGCATCTTAATTAAGAGTTTTAAAATTAGGTATTTGGACCCCTGACATAGGATTTCACATTTTTATATGATCAGAATTGAATAGAAATTTATAGAAAAAGAAAAGATTTTTACATAAATGAATACACAAATTTCTATAAAAAAAATTTTAAAAAGTTTTTAAAATTGGTTTAAAAGTCCTTTTCAATAAAGTGCGGTTTATGAGAAGAGTATTTTGTTTTTGTGGAATTTCAAACCCTGTTTCTGTTTTTCATTTCTTATTTTTATAATTTTAAGTTTTTTTTTAAACAAGTTTTTAATTTTGCTTTTGTTTTAGTAAACCTTGATAACTAACTTACTAAGGATATTTCCTTGAAATGAAATAAAGAGGAGGTAGTATTTCCTAACCCTGTATTTAAGCTTAATTATGAACAAGTTTTTAAGGAAGGAATTTTAGGATTTTCAAACTTTTTTTTTATAAAAATATTTAATAATAAGATTAAAAAATAATAAATAAGAATAATTATATAATAAATGTTTATAAACTATATCTGTTGCATGCAATTGTTAAAAAAGAGGTGTTTACTTTAAAAGATTTTTATTTTTTATAATTATAATTGTGAAAGTTTTATTTTTTAAGGAGAACTGATTGTAATTCATTTTTGTTTTTAAATAAATAAGGGAAAACAGAAACTTAAAAATATTTTTTATAAATAAAAAACAAAATAATAATAACAATAAAAATAATAAACTTAACCGTGAGCAACATGAGAACATGAAACACAAAAAAAAAAAAAAGAAAACATATTTTTTATAAATAAAAAAAAAGAATAATTCTTTCCATTAATCAATAATAATAAATATACTACAATACTTTTTTTTAATAAAAAAAAAACTTAAAACACCATAATAATTAAAGAAAAAAATATTAAAAAATTTAATTTTAAGTCTTAAATAAAAAAAATTTAATAAAATTAAGTAAAATCAGAAATGAAAATAAAATTCCAAAAACCTCTAATAAAAGTATGGAAATTCTTAACATGACAGACAGTGTTTTCGAAAGGAAAATACTTTATTCAAAAATAAAAAAACAAATCTCTCTGTTTAAAAATAAAGTTTTAAAATAAAAATGCCAGATTTATTGTGTGAAAAGTTGTATGGAAAAACATTAAAAATCTTGATAATTTTTTTTAGTAAATGAAAGACATTATTAAAGAAAAATTTTAATTTTTTATAAATAAAAAAAAACAAACAAAAACTATACATAAATAAAAAATATTATTATTATTATTATTAAAATAGCAAGAAAGAGAAAAAGAAAGTGAAAAAATCATAATTATTATTAAACAGAAATTTTTTTATACCTTAAAAATTAAAAGAAGAAGAAAAAGAATGAAGAAAAATAATTTAAAATCATATTTTATGAGATGTAATAATAAAAATAAATAATTCCTGTAATGTTATCAAAACAAAAAAACAACAAACAAAACCCTAAAAAACATTTAATTATAAATATAAAACTTTATATATACATATACATTATACTTATAAATATAAAAAATAAATAAATTAAAAACTCTACATTATGAATATACAAAACAAAAACAAACACTGTACTATTTAGAAAAAGAAGAAGAAAGCATGTAAAATATTAAAAATCTTTTTTTTTAATTTAAATTAAATTATTTAAAACTTAACATTACCCCTAACGCCCTTATTTTACTTATTAAACAAAGGGCGTTAGCGCGTAAATCAAACAACAAAATTCGTGTTTCAAAATTTTAACACAATTTTGATTTCATTTGTTGTGTTTTTTGTATAAATTGTAAACATTTTTATAATTTTTGTTTTGTTTTGTTTCCTTTTTCTATTATTATTATGATTATTATTTAATTTTAATTATATTTCGGTTTTAATATTTACAACTACACACAGCAACTACAACTACAATATTAAGAATGATTAAAAAGAAAGAAAGAAATTTTTCTTTTTTTTTTCTAGGCTTTTAAGTCTAGAAACTAAATAATCCATTACAAAACCGCAAGTAAAATCTTGCATTTAAACTATAAAAAATTATTTAAAAAAATTTAAAATTTAATATTAAAAAAAGAATTATTTTTAGAGCATATTTTTAAAGCATATATGCAAAGTAATGAAAATTAAGTGAAAAATACTGTAAATTAATATCCATAAAATTAATTATACATTTAAATTTAAAAACAAAAACGTAAATATATTCTAATTATTATGATTATTTGTTTTAAGCGAAGAGGGGAAAAAACTTAGTGACTCAAAAGGGAACATGTTACATAATTTGGAATGAATGAATGAAGAGGAAAAGTGATGAATTTCGAAACAAAACAGAAAAATTTTTGAAGAAAAGAAAATTAAGCAAATTCTAAAAACAGTCCAAAAAATTAAAATTCAATACATAAAGAAAGTCTTAGGAATTGAATGTTCAAACCTATCATTGGATTTTTCATTTACCAAGTTAAGTTGGCTTATAATAGATTTTCGAATATGAAAGAAACAACCGAAATCGATAAAGATATGGGAACAATACCAATTTAATATCAGTATTGAATGCGATTAGATCTTTGATTAGATTTTTTAAACACTTAAATTAGCATAATAAATAAATAAAGAAATAAAATTTTTCAATTGAAATAGAATAAAAATAATTGCATAAAGTTTGGAAATTTGTAAATAGCCATTGAAATTAAAAATTTTTATTAAATTTTTCTAAATTTCCGATAAAAATATTTGAATAAGTGTTTCAAATTTGCAAAGAGGCACTGAAATTAAAATCTTTGATTAAATATTTTTCAAATTCAAATAGCAAACATAGGTATCCTATAAACCTGTATCTGTGCAAGGGATGCCGAAAGCATTAATATATAAATTAAAAAAAAAAATCATCAGGTTTTTAGAATCAGAAAATCGACACTGAACAGCTTAATTATTAAATTTTAAATTGCAAAATACAAGGCTTAAAATTCCGATAAATTCAAAGATCAAACTCCTATACATAGTATATCGAACTGTTTGTCGGCAAAACAGACCAGAATTTATTCTAGTAAGACCTGGATTTTTTCCGTACATAGCCTAATTGAAAAATTAAAATTTCGTTTAATAAGCGGCTAAATATCAGCAGAACACAGTTTTTGCTTTTTTTTCTAATGTACATTAGCAGTTCAAATTTCCAAATCTCCTTTTAAATAACGCTTTAGATGTTGGTTTATCAAGTTACTCATGTTTCTTGGTTGAACAAAGGTTCGTACAAAGCCGTAATTATAGGTTGCATATCAGCGCACAACCCGTACAATAGTTTTTCAAATTACAAATTTTAGTTTGGAAGGCTGAGAACTCACCACCCACTAGTTTAAAACCACTGTTTTTCCAGAATAACAAAATCAAAATATTGGCATTAGCTTATCCACTGATCTCTCTCTTCGATTATATATTCGTAATAATTCGACTGGTATACATTGGTACATTGCGTGTACATTTGGATTATCAAGTACAAATCACAGTTTGAGGCATACAGAATGTATTGAATGCTGATCCACCAAGAACACAGTTATACAGTTATATGTAGTTTATCTGCTAGATATTAGTCCTAACGGCATTTCGATAAGAGCTTGTCCATAGAATAAGAACTGAACAGCAAAATAATGTGAAACTATAAAAGCTAAATTGCTGATTTGGTCTGTAAAATGTATACCTTCTTGCTATAAACCTGCTGAAAACAAATACGTCATGATATTTAAAAAAAAAAATTTCTCGAGTAAAACGGAAATCTATTATCAGCCCTTAAATTTAAGAAAATTTAGGAAAAATTTTATATTAAATTTTAAAAATAATTTAAAAAGAAAATCATCTTTTGAAGTCCAAATTAACTTCCTGAACTAGGCTATAAAACCCAAATGAATTTTTTTTATTAATTCGAACTGCTTTCATCACTTTTCCTTGGAATCCTTTTAATGAAAACATTTCCCAAAAAGAAAAATAGAAAGAAAATAAATCTAAAGTCACTTGATTTCCCTTTTTTTGTTTGTTTCTCGTCTTAAGTTTTATTTTTTTTATTTGATAAATATTAAATAAACGTTTTTGATTTCATTTATTATTATTATTATTGTATTTTTTTAATTTTATTTTTTCTTTTTTTTTTTGTGTTAGAGAAAACAAAAACAACAATAAGAATGTTTTTTATATTATTATTAATTATTAATTATTATGTTTTTAATAGTCCTTAATTTTTAATTTAAAAGCAAAAACGAATGAAACTTCTTTTTGTTTATCGTTAATTTAAAAATATAAATAAACAATTATACATATTACAACAAATACAACAACAATTTAAAAAGAAAAACCAACAAAAAATCCCCAAAAAAATGTTAAAACGTTAAATAAAAATAAAAATAAAAACTTTAAAACAAAAAAATAAAAAAAAAAATTAAAAACTGTGTTTATTATTTTTTTTTTTTTGGTTACTTTTTGGTTAATTTCTCAATGACTCGATTGGGTTATGCAATAGATTTTTTTATTTCAATTTTTTTTCTTTTTAACAGATGTTTTAATATATTTTTCGAATTTTTTATAGTTTTTTTGTAAGTTAAGGGAGAAAATAATGTATTTAGTTCGAATGCAAGGCTAAGAGAATGGAAATATGTCAAGTTAAACATTGACCAGTATTGGGTTGAGATCTATAAGTCTCTAATTTATTACTGCTATTATCGATAGCAATTTATTAGGAGTTATTTAAAGGCAATTTACAAATGGCCATAGAATGGCAACAGAAACCAAACCCTTGAAAGTATTGAATTCCTATCTACAGAGATAATATACAACATAGCTTAAATATATGGGTTTGCAACTTTGCTAAATAAATTAAAATTGTTAGTAAGAACTGTTACAATCATTAAAAGTTTTCTTTTCCAGTTCTTTACTGAATATTCTGTTTTCGATGTTATTCTTTCTGACCAGGTTCGCTTAGGGAAACAACAACGACCTAACCTTTTATAACCCCACACCACGTCTACCCTCGATTTTTTTGAAAATGTAGGGGCCTTAGTAGTTCATATTTTTCTCTTCTATTCCATGGCTTAAAAATATCTAGCCTTACGTACTTTGATGACATGGAAATGTGAACATTCCGAACACATTCATGCATACATAATTGGCAATTACAACCCTTCAGTCAGGATTACGGCTTAGCTTCTTACGTTCCGAATGGCGACTTTAAAATATATTTGAAAATATTCGTTAACTCCATATATCACATTAGGAAATTTTATTCAAAGCCAAAGAAGTTCGTTTTGTACAAAATTTTCTCTCTCTAACATCCCCTGATTTGATCAAATCGGAGGTTAGGTTACGTTAGGCGGGTAGCTTGCCCATCACAGGCAAGTTTACTCGACTCGCGTCCAATCGTAACTGAGATACAGATTCCTAAAGCTGAAACTCTAAAAAATTTTGTAGTATCCATTACTAAACGACGCCTTTGAAATACCTAGGCTTAGAATGTGGATACGTTCCCATTAAAATTTGCTTTTAAATATGATTCCCATTTGTCCTCAAAACCTTATGCCGACATTTTTGTTGCTTGTAAAATAAGTTCCAGTTTACTTCTCTGGAAATGAGTGCTATAATATCTGTCAGGGTATTCTGATAGGTTCGAATTAACACTTCGATGACTGGTTTACTTTACGTGGAGGATTAAGGAAAGCTGCAGTCAGCTATGGAATCTATATTCATGTATCATGCGGTCTTCCAGAAGAATCTAGCAGGAATCAGGCGCAGATTCTGGGAGGTGTTAAGGCCCTAGAATTAATCTGGGGACGTATACCAAACATCGTTAGGGATGTGCCGTTTGAGATAATATTTTTTATTCAAATCAAATCTTGTCTAGACTAGCTAGCAGCAAGGCAAGCAACTGTTTTTCGAAGATGGGAATTATATTTGGATTTTCTTTTTTTAAACACGTCCTGTAAATAAATAATGGGTGTCCAAGAATTCTGCTGCTTCGGTTCCCTAGCGCCAGACAATGACGGAGTAGGTGTTCTGGTGTCTGCTTTTCTTCCCCTAATCTGCTGAAGTCGTTTTATGAGGTATTTTCAAGCCCTGAATATGTATACCAGGAGGCCAATATATCATTACAACTGTCATGAGGTTCCTAAGATGGAATCTAGTCAGGTTTAAAGCAAATTTGGTTCTGTGTGGTCTCTCTGAATAAATGGGTTCATTATTCTATATTTTCTTTTGCAAATGAAATTAAAAAACACGTACTTATTGACTAGTCGCCGTAGTCTAGTAGATAGTGTGTTCGCTTATTAGATGTCGAGCCGCAGGCCAGACATCCAAACGAAATATGAAAAAAATATTGCTTCGGCGACTTCCTCTCAGCAGATTTCTGGCAAAAACTCTGAGAGTTAAAATAAAATTTCCATGAAAAGTTTCTCAAAAATCTGTCGTTCGGAGTCGACGTTAAACTGTAGGTCTGCCACTCAAGTATAAAATTAAGGCAAATTATGTATGTATGTATGTATGTACTTATTGACCTGCCTTCCTCTTAAAATCACCCGATTTTGCACCCTCATACTAACCAAACAATATATGAGAGAGAGTTGAAGATGCTGGTACTTCAATCTTTATTTGATTCGGGTAGGCGAATACTTAACGCTAAAGTGCTTAGCTTGTTTGATATAGAAGCTTATGATTGTTGTGCTTAGTGAACCACCCACGTATTACAGAGACAATTTCTTCTCTAGGCTGTACTATTCGATACGAACTTGTAATCTTATAATCCTTACTATACGCACAGAAAAATTCAATTTTTTTGTAATAATTTGTGCTTAAAAAAATCAAACGAATATGAGGAGACCTAAAATATAAATAACACTGTGGAACAAAGCTACCTTTTGAAAACTGAGTAAAATCAAATACATACATACGTGTACAGAATATATTTTGAGAAGAGTATAAAATTTATAAAAACAATATACAAACAAACAAATAAATAAATAAATAAAAATTAATACAATAATAAGAATAAAAATAATAATAAAAAAAAAGAAAATGAAAATGCAATCTGAAACACTGTAATTTTGAAAGTATAATTGCAAGTGAAACTTGTATCCTATAAAAGGCCCTAAACACCCGTATCACCTATCCCCCCCTGCTGCTTGTTGTAGCAAGGTAAAGTTTGTAATAATTATTTGAAAATAATTCATCTTTATTAAGAATAATTCATTATTAAATATTATTAAGTGGTGTAGTATATACATACATACATATACTCATATATGAGATAATGTACTTAAAATATTAATTAATTATTGAAGAATTGCAAAAACATTTGTAAATATACACGAAATAAAACATATAAGAATATGGTGTAGTAATTTTGATTACAATGATTATTTAAAATTTATTGTTTTTGTTTTTTTTTTATTTACATTCCCTTTTAGCACCCTTCTCTCCTCTGGGGGTAGGGTAACTGAGTGCATCATTTTGCAACACAAATCATTAACAAACAAAAATTATTACGGATATTAAATTAATTAAACAAAAATTAATGAAACATTGAAAGTAACAACAACTAATAAAAATAAAATTAAAAAAAAAAACAGAATTGAATTTAATTGTTTTATTTATTGTCTCCATTCCTAATGGAATTGGCAACAGTTGCGGAAAAACAAAAAATATTCGAAACGGATGGCATTAAAAGCGTATGTATGTATGTGGCAATATGAAAGCCATTTTTTAATGTTTTTATTGCTATTGCAACATACGGCATGCAATTATATAATTTATCAAATTTAACTATAAAATAATATTATTTTTCTTCTAAAATTTTCAATATAAATTCGAAAGGTTTTATTATCGATTGACACATTACATAGAGGCGATCAACAATTTCGATTTATTTAAACCGAAACATTGAATTTCTCAACATAATACTGTTTTACTACGATGCCCTTTTATCAGCTACACACAATAGATAAGATATCTTAAGTAGGTAGCTTCGTACCATCAACTGCAGGCTCTGCCTTTTCATTGTAAGAAGATCTTTCTCAAGAGAGTAATTTTTTTAGGGGAACTAATTCCAAGTGAGAAGCTAGGTTGTAATCCCAACTGAAGAATTGTAATGACAAGTTATGTATAGGGTGTTTTTTTATAGAGGTATAGGACTTAAGTTGCAATAAAAGAACGATAGATTATTCGATTGACATGAATTTTATTTATCCGAAAGATAATCTTGTGGCATTACATTTTAAATATGATTTCTGGCATATGACCGCCACGGCAATTTTCGATGACTTTTTCCAACATTTGTGGCCGTATATCGGCAATAACACGGCGAATTTTGTCTTCCAAATGGTCAAGCGTTTGTGGCTTTACCGCATAGACCAATGACTTTACATAGCCCCACAGAAAGTAGTCTAGCGGTGTTAAATCACAAGATCTTGGAGACCAATTCACAGGTCCAAAACGTGAAATTAGGCGGTCACCAAACGTGTCTTTCAATAAATCGAAATAAAATTGCACTATTTGCAAGAGTTGTTCAGGCGTGAGTCTATTCATGATGAATTGCCAAACCAAACTGAGAATAAATCACTTGACAGCTGTTAAATCGGTCGCCATCTTGAAAAGTAATGCCAACTTAAAGTTCTATATCTCTATAAAAAACACCCTTACATATGTATGTTATGTATGTAATTCAAAGTCTCCGACATTTTTACATAACCTACACTGACTTGACCTCACACTGGGTAACACAATGGGCCATTATATGGTCACCGAGTGAATTTGCCTGTGAATGGCAAGCTACCCGCTTACTTAATCTAAACTAACTTAATCAATAAATATTACATACCTGTTGATGGAATTGCAGCTAAACTATGTTGATGAAGTCCTGTGGTTCAAACCGCATTTCAGATATCTGAAACAAAAACAAAATATGAAATAAAAAACATTTCTTTTGACAACTTCCTCTCAGTAGTCTTTTTGCAAAAACTCGGAGAGCAAATAAAAAAAAATTTCCATAAAAAGTTTCTTAAAAATTTATTGTTCGGGCTCAACGTTAAACTGTAGGTTCAGCCACTCATGCACAAAATTAACACACATAACATAGGTGATGTGAGAAGCTTGGTTGTTCTCCTGACTAAAGAGCTGTTTGCCTGCTGCTTATAGTAACCTCGTAATACCTAGCACTCGCCTCTTCAAACTCGGATCCTCAAATACAATTCTATTCATTTTCTTAAGCATTTACAACCTTAACTCTTCGGTTAACAGATAGCGAGGATATTCATAATGGCAGCTCAGAGGGACTTTTCGTAGCAATTTTTTTTTTACCATCAGAGTTTTTGCCAGAAATCTGCTGAGAGAAAGTCGCCGAAGAAATATTTTTTTTATTTCGTTTTTTTGTCTGGCCTAGGGTTTGAGCCCTGGCTAACACACTACCTACTAGACTTCAGTCAACATAACTCTAAGCTTTATTACCATCAGTTCAAAAAAAAAATGGCTTACAAGTATAAAAGATTCCGAACGTCTTAAATACTTGAATAGAGGTATCTGTTCGTGAAGCTATTAGACGATAGAAGCTTCAAATGTAAAAGATTATGGAACCAAAAGGCATCTCACATGTGGTTTTAATTTTGAAGGATTACTTGGATCTGAATATGGGGAAGTCTTTCACAAGGCGACTATGAGATTTGCCCGCAATTGACTTAAATGGAGGGAAAATTTCCGAGCACTGTTTAAAGATATTTATGAACGAGTTTTTCTGGTTTTCGTAGGCGTGGTTGAAACGTGGATGCATCACAACAAAGCAAGGAATAAACGGTAGTCAAAACACTGAGTTTTTTGTGTCAGATAAGGCTACTAAAGTAAAGTATGAACCAATGAAGTAATGGAGCCTCTTTTTCAATATGTAAACGGTTACCCCATATTGATAATATCGTCATTTACTTATTGGATCGATTTAATGAGACTTTGAAGACAAAAACACAACAAGAAAAAATGTATTTTGCACAAGAATAATGCAAACATGCACTCATGTATAGTTTTTATGGTCAAAACCCCTCATAAATTTTGCTCAATTCCTCAAATTTTACAACGAGATTAAGCTTTCTTGTTTCCCAAACCTGGTCAACAATACCATTCGACTGAAGCATTGCAAACAAATCTAATTTGATGATTTCGATATATCTTGCTCTTTGAAAAATTCGAATTTAAGAACCAAAGACGCAAACCTACATTTTTGGTAACAGGGTAAACTTTGCTATTAACAGAGCACTGTTAACTGTTTAACAGTGACAATAAGTAGATTAATCTTTTACTTTGCAATTATTGCAGGCCATTGTGAATAAAAGTGTTGAAATGTAAACGATGGTTGGTGATGGGATGGAGGACGGTATTATTCCAGATATCCCACTGCCACGGTTCGAAAGCGGACCCTCTGGACTACCATTTGTATATAGTCTGTATGGTGTACTATATCTTATATGCACCAAAATGGCCAGTGATCTTTTAGAGAATTTTCAAGCCAATTCTCCCAATACCATATCACTTGATATGTGACTATGTTGCTGATTATATTAAGAGGCTTTGGAACCTACCTTCCTTTGTATATACATAGTATGGTACTCATTGATCTAGAGTATTTCCCTAAATTAGCTCCTAAACAAGTGGACTTGTTGTGATGGATACTGTTAAACAGCTAACAGTGCACTGTTAAGAGCAAATTTTTGTTCTGCTAAAATTTATGGATTCCGTCTTGGATTTTCAAATTCGAATTTATTTTCACACGTATTATAGAAACTGGGAAACATTACAGTCCGGACTGTAGTGTGTACGTGCCCCTACGTAATGGGGATGAGCCCTCCGCGGTCGGGTGAGGGTGGGTTAGTGTGAGGCCGGGGACGTTCGATAAAGAAAAAAAGTGTAAAGAGTTCAAAGTCGTTAAAAATATGATTAGTCGATAATACTTCAAGCATCGATTCTTTTATTTCCGTTTATCAATCATTCGAATATGATTTAATGCAGCACATACGGCATTCAAGTAGCAAACAATTTTGAATTGAAGTAAAATCCTTGATACTGAAAATCCGCAATGCATTTTATCAAAATAGAAAGGCAATGTAAACCAGCGACACACCCTTCATGGGGACCCAGTAGAATACAAGCTCATGTTTTAAACACACCTTCAACTGTTTTTGTTTTTGTTTTAATTTTTATTTCAAATTATGCCACCAGACATGTACGTATGTATGCATGTACGAAGTATTACAGCGATTTTTCATTTCATGAACAGTTTTCGAAACACTTTGGAAACACTTTTTAAAAATGGGTCGATAAAATAATACAAAAAAAATAAAACAGACTTATCAACCAACGCCACCTGTGTGTACTTTTTTCATTTTTTTATTTTTTTATTTTTTTTTTTTTTTTGTTCTTATTGTTGTTAAAGAATTTCTTCATACCTTCGAAACAGACATTTTTAAATAAAAAAAAATTAAAAGAAATGAGGTTATTTAATTAAATTTACAATATGCAAACAACTTACACAGGTATGCATGCATGGATATACTATGTGCTAGTTGTTGCTATTGTTTTCTGTTTTAATGATACTCGTATTGTTTAAAATAAAAACAACAAAAAAAACAAAGAAACCCAATTTAAATACAACAATTGCAACAGAGTTTAAAACGATAAAATATATGCCATCAAAACGTTATTCAAACTTTAAAGTCCCTGTGTCTTGTAAAAAACTAAAAGAAAGAAAACTTTTTTATAAATTTTCGACGATTGCTTTTAAAGGACACAAAAAAGATCTTTAGAGTGAAAGGGGTTGCCATTAGGCGATTTACAATGATGGGGAATCTATAAAGTCATCCATCCATACCATAGTCGGGCAGCTAGAATTCATAAGCACTTCTTACTCGATTTCAATCAATTTTTCACATACATTCTTGCACCTTTTACGATTATCCTACAACCCATCAGACGTTTCGTCGCCTTAATCAAGTAGGTAGTGTTTTGGTTTTTTAGACGTAAGGCCCCAGTTCAAACCCCAGAAAAATTTTTTATTCGGCGATTTTCTCTCAGCAGATTTCTGGCAACATATCTGAGTGTAAATAAAAAATTGCCATGAAAAGTTTCTCAAAAATCTGTCCTTCGGAGTCGACTTTAAACTGTAGATCCCGCCACTCATACATATATACAATTAACACACACAACATCGGTGGTGTAAGAAGTCACGTCGTAATCCTGACCAATTATATATACATGTATCGATTTAGTTGAGACAGGTATGCCCATAGAAACACTGCTTCAATGCTGGCTTGTGAAACTGAAATCAGCATCTCCTTTTAGTCATTTCAGGTTAGCCTTTAAACTTATGACCTTTGAGTCCACAATCTTCCCGTAGTCTAGCACGTAGTGTGGACTAATTAGATGCGAGACCGTGGTTTAAACCCCAGCTCAGACATCGCAAATAAAATGAGATATGGAAAAAATATGGGTAACACAGTGGGCCATGTGTGAGTATGGCCGCCGAACGAACTTGCCTGTGAACGGTAAGCTACCCGCTAATTTAACCTACACTGACTTGACCAATAAATATAAAGTACCTGTTGATGGAATTGCAGCTAAACTCTCTTCATGAAACTTCCATAGTCTAGAATGTAGTATATTGGCATATTAAATGAAAGCTTGTGGTTCAAGCTCCAGAGCAGACACGTCACACAAAACGAAATATCAAGTAAAAAACATTTCTTGCGGCAACTTTCCTCTCAGCAGATTTCTGGCAAAAACTCTGAGAGTAAAAAAAATTGCCATGAGAATCTTCTCAAAAATCTCGATTTTAAGGTGTAGGTCTCACCACTCAGGTATAAAATTAAGATACACGCCAAGGATGGTGGGTGGTAATCCTAACAAAGGTCAGAATCAATGACCAGTTAATTAAGTAAGTAAGTAGGTTCGTGAGAAACTAGGCCGTAATCCTGACTGAAGGGTTGTAATGGCCAATTATGTATGTGTATATATGTAAGTAGGTTTGCTTTGGATTACTTTGGAATTTGACTTGCAGCCAACTTCATTAAATGACAATACACACAATTTTGATGCCATCTTCAAGCTCTTATTATTCCATTTTAATTACTTACTTTACTTACTTAATTGGTCATTACAACCCTTATGTCAGGATTACGACCTAGTTTCTCACACCACTCATGTGTGTTAATTTTGTACATTAGTGGCGGGACCTACAGTTTAAAATCGACTCCGAACGACAGATTTTTTGAGAAACTTTTAATGGCAATTTTATTTACTCTCAGAATATTTGCCAGACATCTGCTGAGAGGAAGACGCCGAAGAAATATTTTTTTCATATTTCGTTTTGATGTCTGACCGGGGATATGAACCATGGCTTCGCATCTAATAAGCTAACACACTACCTACTAGACTAAGGCGACCTCTTTCTGGAAAAACTCTGAGAGTAAAAAAAAATTGCCATGAAAAGCCACTTATTAATGCACACAACAACGGTGGTGTGAGAAACTAAGTCGTAGTCCTGACTAAAGGTTTACAATGACCAATCCAGTAAGTAAGTAAGTAAGTTTGCTTTGGATTACTTTCGAATTTGACTTGCAGCCAACTTCATTAAATGACTAATACAGACAATTTCGATACCGTCTTCAAGCTCTTATTATTACGTTTTAATGGGATAAGCTAAGCATTTGTAATATTTCAACGAACAGAGAAATGCTACCAAGGCTAGCCTTCGGTGTTTCTTGCAGTCCTATTAAAAGTATTGAAACTTTTCTAGTAAATTTATTAACTTTTTCAAAAAGTCTTCTACAATCCTTGCTCGCTTAGCTGCTTCAGGGCGGGTGTTCAATATGGTGAAATGATTTCTTCCGGGTTTTTAAGACTAAATAAGGGAAACAATAATTTCGTAACTTTAATTGCCTCTGTATATTGTTGCACACATTCTATTCCATATTTGTACTTTAACTAACACTAGGCTTCCGGAGTAACAATTCATTTTCTCACCTATCTCTCCCTCTGTTTCCCTTTCTCTATGTAGCCATAAAAGGCAAACTCCATATTTGTTAACGAAATTCAAAAGATGTCTTCGGGAAACAGTTTATCCCGGCCATCATAAATAATTTACTAAGTGATGGCCTGATTGTATAGCCAATTACAAGAAAATAAATTACAATTTAATGAAATAAACTCCTTACAAAATAAATGTTTATTTAAAGAAAAAAACCTTCATTTTATAGGAATACAATTTAATTAAAAATCAAAAAAATAAAAATAAAAAATTATATTGCCTTCGAATAGACCGTGTAGACAGATCCACAATCAACACTGGGTTACAAGGAACAACGTTTAAATTTTTTGTTGTTTTTTTTTTTTTATTTTTTTGTCCAGAAAAAATAAAGAGAAACACAGAAACATAAAATTTACTTCCTCCTTTCTAAAAACAAAAAAAAAAAACAGGCAAAAACAACACAAGAAAATTTTAAAAAACTAAAAATTATTTATTATTTTAGTACGTTGTATAGCAACAACTACGCGATGATTTTCTTCAATTTTTTTTATATTTTTTAATTTTGGCCATAAAACAATTTCTTTTTTTTTTTAAGAAAAACCAACTAAAACACCAAAAACAGCCGAAATATACAAACAACAACTGATTATGACACAAATGGTGCTTCTTTTGTGGCATCTTTCGTTTCATTTCTTTGGCGCTTTGCCCGTCTTACCCTCAAAAATGCATTGCATCTCTGGTCTACAGCATTGAGCAGTAGTGGTAGTAGTACCAGACTGGTAATAATGAATTCAGCTTCAGATGATGATTGTTAATTTACAAAAAAAAAAAAAAACATTGAATAGAAATTTACCACAAATTGAAGCATAATAAACGAAATTTTTATCTCCAATTATTTTTTTATTATTATTTTTTATTTTCTTTGTATTTTTATTATTATCGGTTTGTCTGTCCACTTTTGTTAAGCACTGTTGATCACTTATTTGGTGGCTACCCGTTTAGGTCTTCTTCTCTTCTTTTTTTCCATGTGACTTTGCACACACTTTTGAAATTTCCCAATCGTTTGTGTAAAGATGGTCTTCCAATATCTGAGAGATCGTTTTGAATCTTTAAATAACTGGACAGATTGAATTGAATCGAAAACAGTTAAACAGGAAGAAAGGCACTTAAAAGCACAACGAATACAAAATTTCCCACAAAATATACTTTCTCTCAAACTGATGCTGGTTAAAGACAGAAACAATGCGTAGGTTTTGCAATATTTTTACAGGAACTTAGACTGAGCTTATCAAGTAGGCTTCAAAATCATTGCAGAATTTAATGGATGATATTCTTGTGTTCCAGGAAGTTACAGGCTAAGAAAAATTAATATCTGTATACTCTGATCGCCGTGGTCTAGTAGGTAGTGTGTTGGCTTATTAGACGAAAGGCACGAGTTCGAATCCCAAAAACTCTGAGAGTAAAAATTGCCATGAAAAGCTTCTCAAAAAATCTGTCGTTCGGAGTAGACTTTAAACTGTAGGTCCCGCCACTCATGTATAAAATTAACGCACACAACATGAGTGGTGTTGAGAAGCTAGGCCGTAATCCTCACTGAAGGGTTGTAATGGCCAATTATGTATGTATACTCTGATAGTTCTTCAACCATTAAAACCTTGAATTCTCGTTCCTGTCACTCATCACTTAAAGACATGGCTGAACAGTTTAATATTCCCTTCATTTAGGACGCATATTGAGTAGCTAATGTGTTGGCTTATTAGACGTGAAACCACGGTTCAAATCCCAGGTCAGACGCCAAAACGAAAATATGTGAAAATATTTCTTCGGCGACTACCTCTCATCAGATTTCTGGTAAAAACTCTGACAGTTAATAAAATTGCTAAGAAAAGTTTCTCAAAAATCTGTCATTGGGAATCGACTTTAAACTGTAGGTCCCGCCACTCATGCATAAAATTAACACACACAGCATAAGTGATGTAAGAAGCTAGGTCGCAAACCTGACTGAAGGGTTATAACGATCAATTATGTATGTATGTATGTATAGGGCACATATAAGGCCGGCTAAAGTTGCCATATTTTTGTAGGTAATAGAATGTTGGCCGAAAGCCCATGGATCAAACCCCAGCTAAGATATCTCGAACAAAAAGAAATATTGAAAAAATTGTTCTTACGGCGACTTGCTCTCAAAAGTCTTCTAACATGAACTCTGCCATGAAGTTTCCCAAATCTGTCGTTCGAAGTCGAAGTTAAGCTGTAGATCTCCCTAGTCATGGCATCCCTAGACACTACATGGGTGGTGTGAAAAGCTAGGTTGTAATCTTAACTAATGGGTTGTAACAACCAATTAAGTAAGAAAGATTAGTTAGGCACGACAAAAATAGCATTATCGTATTACATGTGGAAGGTGTGCTAGTGGCAATGTTGTCCTGTAAACTCAACCGTTATTGCGATAATGTAACAGCTGCTAATAATAGTTGGGCGGCTGAGAATAACTCTGTCTGATAGCCAAGCAATAAGGGGACCCTATCTTGACAATAAATGCACAGACTTTTAAAAGTGAATGAGTTAGTGCGATATATCGTCTCCTCTTAGGCATTACAGGATAGTCTTTAAAGTGATAAGCTTTGAGTATAGAATCATACCGTAATCAAGCCTTACGAAAGTCTCTAATTATCCAACATAAACATATGTACATGTAACTAGATATATAAAAACGCTTGGGTGCAGAACGCAGGTGCAGTTACGTCACTGTTCTGTTCTACCCCGATGACGCTTAGCTGGGCGATTAGATGGGTTCTACATCTTTTAAACGTCTATCTGATGCCTTAGCTATGAAACTGAAACGTATTTTGAGCTTCTTAAACAGCACGGTTTTACGGTAAGTACCCTGTATAATTAAAGGATAGTGATATTACAAACGATCGAATTGAAACAATCGTTACGTTACGTTACGTAGCATAAGCTAACCTAACCAATATATTTTAAGCATGTATTTATTGTTAGGATTGTAGCTTTTAAGAGGCTCAACTGTTGAGCGATAGGCCAGCCCGGAATTATCTAACAAGCTTAAGAAAAGCAATAGAATCCGCACAGAAAAAGAAGTGGATTCGTTATATTACTGAACCTGATTACTTTAAACCGAATATCAACTAAATTGAGACCAGATTGACAGGCTGGCAAGCAGGTATTCCATCACAAAATCCATGCACGTAGCTCTTTAGAAATCATTTTGATCTTTTTATTCGGTTTCGGGCAGTGTGTGCTGTAATTTTGTATGTCATTGCGAGCTAGTAATTTACATATTTATCAGCCTACTACTACCAATCGATACAAACAAACCACGCCGTTACCTTAACCTGTAGTATAGTACGTAAGCCCCACTCCACTATCAGTCGTCGCAAAGCGTATGTCTCCCGCACATAATGTGTTAATAATACGTCTGAGACTTCACTCGTTGAGTGCTAATATAACAGCTAAAAATTCCAATTCAGTTAAACAAAAAATTGAAACAATGTTTCATTGAAAGATTAACAATGAAAAAAAAAACCAAAAGAACAAGACAAAATCATTTCAAAAATCATTTAAGCCTCGTCTGATTTCAAATGTGAACATCATTTATCATTCTCCAGTTAATAAAAATTAAAAAACAAAAGCCAAGAAGAATAAAAAGAAACAAAATTTCTGTATTTATCGTCGCTTTTTGTTTGTATTTTAAACTGGGAATTCCCAGATTTGTTCATTCCAAACAGAGATACACCAACAAAAATAATAAAAATTTCATAATGCAACAACGATTGATATAAAATCTCAAATTTAATTCGTTTGAATGCAAAACGAAACCAGTTTAATGTATACTTTTGGCAAATAAAATAAAAAAAATAATTTTTTTCATATAATTTCGTGTTCTATTAGATAGAGAGCCTATAAATTGTTTTAAATTACGTCTAATATTTTACAAAATGCTTAAATTTTAGTCAAAAGCAGAAATGAAAAAAAAGAAACAATTCAATATGAAACATGAAATAAACATGATCATCAGAGAAAATACTTAACGATATACGAGGGAATTATGAGAAATGGTAGGTGAAAAGAAAATTTCATTTCATTTTTATATTGTTACGAAAAAGGAAATGGTGTTATCGTTTAACAATTAAAATTATAAACAAAAGCCACAAAAACAAAACAATGGACTTGTTTACATGATCAACTAATAAACAAAAATATAGCAAAAAACACAACAACAATAACGTAAAACAACATGTTTATATTTAGATTTCGCAATGGCAAAGTCATTCATCAGACTGTTTATCCTGCGATATAAAAGGCAAGACGAAGCAAGCAACGTGTGTGTAAAGAGAATAATTGTGGTTTGAAGAACTCCGTTGTAAAGATCTCACAAACAATTGTTAGTGTGTACGCGAAAGAGTGCAAAGAAGAATGGCAAATAAAGCAAATTGTTGTTGTTTAAATCAAGTTGCCAAAGGTGGTGACACATGGAATTGTGCGAACAATAAAGGATTCAATTAATTGATTGATTTGCAAACTACAAACTCTTATTTTAAACGTTTTTAAAAGGGTAAAAACGTCACAATATTTATTTAATTATTTCGCAGTTAAATGGTCGTGTTGTATGACAGAATCAGTGACAGTTTAAGTTTCCTAATGCCCTGCAAGAACATCCATTATTCCTTTGCTTACAAACTTCATTGGCCCTTTAGTCAGGATTACAACTTAGTTTTTCACGCCACCCGTGGTGTGTGTTTGTTTTATCCATGTGTAGAGCCTACAGTTTAACACCGACTACAGACGATAAACTTTTGAGAAGGTTTTCAGGGCAATTTTATTGACTCTGAGTTTTTCCCAGAAATCTGTTGAGAGGTGTCTGAGAGAGATGTCTGAGCTGGAGTTTAAACTGAGACCTTACGACTAATATGCCAACACACTACTTGCAGGGGCCGCAGCTTAAGGTAGTGAACTTTGTGTGGTCTAATGACATTTCGGAGATTCTAAGGCAGCCGAAGAGTCTTCAAACATCCACAGACACCAAGTCAACTAAAGTATCCATAAACTAGCCTTGTTACAAAGTCTAACGGCTTTAAACCGCTTGATCTTAATGGCCAACTTAGATCGTCAAATCTTGAATCACCCTTTCTGGAAATTTGTCAAAGCAAAACAAAGTCAAAATAGGTCGTGTTCTGTAGTTTGGGGCACAGCCTTGTTAAAACCACATCTTAGTCTTGAACTGGAGGCCAAAAAAGTGACCTATCATACGGATTTAGGACTCTGAGTTGTCTGTAAGCTATAATCCGCACCAAACAGTGAACGTTTTTACATGCAATGACTTTTACTTTATCAATTCTGGGTTTACAGAGTCCGGTAGTGCCAGAAAACACGCTTTCGTTGTAAGTTTTAACTATTTTTAGGCGCCCTTCGATGGTTAAACGATCGATATGGTAATCGTAAATGTCAAACCTTCTGCTAAATAATTGACACTTTATATGGAACATATTTGTAGCTGACAGCCTTGCCAGATTGGAAGATTTGGAAACCACTTAATGAATAACCCAATAATAATTTATTGATTTGAAAAGAATTTCTAATTAAATTAAATTGGCTTAAGAAGGCCCAGTAATCAAACTTCCCCAGTTAATTCCCATTTTCTTTGGTTTTTTCAACTTTAATGTGATGCCAGACTTATCATTTTTAATAAACGTTGAATTGTTATTATTTTTGTATTCAAATATTTAAATTTTATTCCTTACAATTACCCTCAAACTGTGTGTTTGTTATTTGAATTTCAAAAAAGAAAACTTTTAGCACAGTTCAAAACCACCACTTTAAATTATTATATGGACGCTTTTTACAGTCGCTATGGAAAGAAAAAGTATAGCAAAGTAAACAAACTTAGAAAACTACGAAGAAAGGAGACAACAACAGTTATATTCTGATATAAAGCCTACTCTACTTCTCCACACACATACATGGATGATTCCAGAGAGTAATAAGCTCCCCTCTTTTTTAAAAAACAATAACAACGAGTGGGGAGTGAGTAACAAACATAACAACAGAGAATTATAATGTTGAATAGAGAATTCAGAGTAGAGTAGAGTAGAGAAAACAGCACACAGAGATAACAATTTAAAACAGACAATAACAGCAGCAACAACAACAACAATAGCAGCAACAACAATATTGTTAATAAAGTCAAGTGTGGTGGAGAGTAAGAGAAAAATGAAAAAAAAACAGGAGAATAGTGAAAAAAAAAATTGAATAAAAATGCAAGAAAATGAACAACAAAATGAGACTGAAAGCAGAGACAAACAACGACTTTTGTATACAAAAATATTCCAACAGACTATCAGTTGTACGGTAGCGCGCGTTTGATAAACTTGTATTTCTAAAAATTGGAGAGCGAAAGAAGTCCGGTCTCGATGGTAACACCAGAAGACTGACAGACAGACAGTGTTGTAAGACCGATTAATAAAACGACAGACAAACAAACAAATAAGCAAGCAAACACCACAATAGATTTAAATTGTAAAGAAAAAAAATAGAAACAACAAAAAACAAGCGTTAGATATACAGAAATTCTTGTACATTCACTTCATAAAAAAACAAAAAAAAAGCCAAGTTAAAGAAGAAAAAACGTGAAGAAAAAAAGTGAAAAAAATATTAAAAAAAGAGTTGAAACAAACCCAATCAGAAGAAGCAAAAAGCAAAAAAAGATCTGAAGAAAAAATCCAGTATCCATAAGATATTTACAAAATTACAGCAAAAAAAATACGTTGTTCTTCGCTGTTCTTTAATAAAACTTCAAAAAAAATAAAAATAAAACGACATCAGCAGGTGAATTGATTGAAAATTTAAAACAAAGAAGAGAAAAAAAAAATAATTTTTTTCAAGATTTATGCTGCGGCTGCTGAATATATAATTTTCGTTTCCAGTTTTCTGTTGTTTTTTTTTTAATTTTTTTTCTTACGGGTTTACTACTAAAAACTACCGTTATATATAACAGTTTACATACAAACGCGCAATGTATTTCCATAAGTGTATGTGTATGCGTGAGAGAGAGAATAAATTCTATGTATTGTCTGAATATATGCATGTGCATATGTGTGTGTGTGTGTTTGCTAGTCTATGTGAATGAGTCTCTAAAAAATGCTAATTTAAGCAGCATAATTTTGTTTTTACTTTGAACAAAAGTAACAAAACACTGTGCAACAAAAAAACAAAGTACACACGTTTATAGAAATAAATTTAAAATTTTATTGCTTTTTTTACAAGCCAAAAATAGTTGAAATTGAAGGTCTTTTGATAAAAATTTGATTTTTAAAGATTTTTTTTATTAAAAAAATTCCAAAAAATTGTAAAAAAAATTAATTTTCAACCATTTTTCGTTTAAAAGTTAAAACAAATTCTTTTTAATTCCAAATAGAAGGTGTAGTAATAACAATTATAACAGTTTTGTTCGATAACTTGTTTCAATTTGAAAAAAAAAAAAATTAAACTGGGACAATGAATTTTCTCCAAATAAATTTTTCAGCAACAAAAACTAACAGTAATCACGTGGCGCCGAGTCCAGCCTATAGAGTGTGGGCAAAGTAAGCGTATTCCCCCCTTAAATGAATCATTGACCGTGTAGGTCCAAACTAAAATTTCCACAATAGCTCGTAATGGGCGATTCCCTACTATTCCTACCCAATATATATAAAGAAACTCCTGACCATTAATCCTAATGTAAATATCGTTTACGCTTCATTAATTGATCGACTGTGTTTCACCCAAGACTCACTATTAGTTACCTGATCTACACTTTCATATTTCAGTTGACGTATTCAAGCATTTGCAAGAAAGCCTACGTTTTTAATGTTGTCGAAACTGCAAATAGACGCAAAGCTAATACAACGAATGAAATAGCCTTTATCCACTATTTCTGCAATTTTGTTTGGTCTTTCAATAATTAGATTTTGTCGAAATCAACAAAATAGATTTTTATGTGAGATAATTTCATTGCTGAAGTCGAATGTATTCCCATGGAACCATTTTTTCCAAAACCAGAAATCGTCGCTCGATGCTAAATCCGAATAATAGACAATAAAAAGAAGCAATACGTAGCCAAATACATGGATTTTTGCAATTATTCTCTTCAAACTACATAGTAGGCTGCTATCAATGGCTGTTAAACATGAACTAGATAGTTTAGCTTTTTTAAATTTTGAATCTGTTGAGAATGTGGAGTTGCCTTTTCCTTTAAGATACATACATATGTGTTTAAGAGGATGGTTCAAACATCGTACCACGTAATGCCACTGCAGTGATTGATGATTTCAGATTTTACGCAAAATACTGGCAATCGCATCCACGAACTTTTACGATTTACATCGATACATTTTTTTTCTTATACAATGTTGTAATGGTTAATATTCTTGAGAACATACTCTACTAATACAATGTCAAGTCCAGGAGAGGACGAATCCATTTCTCTATGGTTTTCGAATTTTATGAAATTTTACGAAATTAAGAGACTTCAATCACTTTCTAAATTATCAATTCGGGAAACCTGGTTCTTGACACTCAACAGCTACGAATATCACAGAAAGATCAGACAGCGGCTTTTGAGAAAGCGTATGCCTTAATGAGTAAATTTCCTCACCATTAAACTCCATACATTTTCATATGTCTGTTGTCCCTAGCTAACGACGGGCGGCAATTCCATGATCCTAGGAGCTATAGTTTAATGCTGACTATGGGTGACAGTTTTGACAAACTTTTCAGAGTTTTTGTCAGAAGACTACTGAGAAAAAGTTGTGGTTCAACTACGGGATCTTGTCTAATACGCCAACACGGATTAAGATGACTTTTTAACTTTTTGACTATGCAACAAAATTAAATAAGTTGAGAATTGAGATAAACCTAGATGTTCGATTTTTTCCTAAATTTGCTACAAAGTTGTTCCAAAAAAAATTTTTTTTCCTGAAAACATTTTTTACTAAAGACAACGAACTTTAACCCTGAAATTTATATAAAATATTTACATGCAAAAATCCATTATTTTATTTATTTTTTGTTGTACAGTGCATGCAAAATGGGAAAATCCATATAAAAATTAATAACAGAAATAAAATAATAACAATAACAAGAAGGATAATGGCCAATCTAATAAATGTGATATAACAATGCAATGCAAACTAAATAGTTTTGAAAACTAATTACAAAAACAACGAAAAAAAATTATTTAAGAAAATATTTTAAATAAATTTTAAATTTTAAAATTTAAAAAATAAAATTTTAAAATTAAAATTTAAAAATAATTTTTTTTTTTAATTTTAGAAAAACTAAAAAGTAGCTGCCAAAATTATAGAAAAAAAATATAAGAATTTATTTAAAAAAACTAAAAATTCTACGTTAAAGAAAAAAACTAAATATTGTTACAAGCTAAACGAAAATTAAAAGTTAAAAGTAAAAATATTTTAAATTATTTACAAAAATTTAACAAAAAAAAAGTGGAAAAAAATAAATAAAAAGTATCAGATTGCGAGAGTACCCTTCACCAGTCGGTCATTGTTATTTTGAAAATAAATAAAAAAAAAACAACAGCAAATAACCAACGTCAACTAAAATAGTGAAAAAGAAGAAAAAACACGAAAAAAACAAAAACAATAGCCAAGCCAGCCAGTAGTAATAAAACAAAAAACCAAAATCCAAACAAATAAACAAAATTGTAATAATAAAACAAAAAATAACATTGAAAGAGTAATATAACAACAACAACAACAAATAGTAATAACTCGTTTATATTTTTTTATTTTATTTTTAAAAATACTGAATAGCAGAGAATAGTTAGATAGATATACTCGTTGTATTTTATATTGTTTTATTACAGATTGTTGTTATTGTATTTTCATTATATTTTTTTTTGTTTGTTTTTTGTTTTATTATTTCATATCTCTTTCTCGCTTACTCTTACTTACTATCTCTTTCTATTTTACTGTCTTTTTTTTGGCTTTTGGCATCGCAACTATTTTTATATTTTTTTTTGTTATTTTGAAGTAATAAAACAACTACAACAACAAAAAGAACAAATAAAACTATTTACAATAGCAGCAACAACTACAACAACAACCGCAACAAGAGCAATAGCAGCAGCAACAACAACAACAGCAACATCAACATCAAATGTAAGTTACAATCATAAATAAATAAATGAATAAATGAATAGAAATAACAACAACTAAAATTAAACAACAAAAGAAAACACAAAACTAAACAAAACAAAAAAACAAACGCCATCCATTAAAGTTTTTAAACCATTTCCAGGGTTAAACGAAAAAAAAACAAAATCCCACTTAAAAATTCATTTCAAAACATTGACGAGATTAATAGGTTTTTGAACTTTTCAAAAGAGATTTTTGATAAGCGGTTGCCCTTCTTTCGGTTTCAAAAGGAAAGTTGAATAAAACATGAGTGCCGAGCTATACGCTTTTGTTAATAATTTTTCGATTTCCAAAGCAAAGTTAAGGAAAAAAATACATAAAATTGTGAATACGGATTGGACCTTGTATTGGCCATTGTGTACGCAATACAATGCCATTTAAAAGATCGCCCTTCTGTATTGGTTGCAGCTGTCAATCCATTCGAAATAGTTTTCTAACACCTTTTCATATTTTAGGCAATATCTCTGTGATATATTGACGAATAATGGTTCTCAAAAACTCCAGCAGCAATAGGGAATTAACCCAATAAATAATGAGGACTTATGACGTCTCATCGCATGTTCTTACATAGATACATACATAATTGGCCATTACAACCCTTCAGTTAGGATTACGGCCTAGCTTCTCTCACCACTCATGTTGTGTGCGTTAATTTTATACATGAGTGGCGAGACCTACAGTTTAACGTCGACTCCGAACGACAGGTTTTGAGAAACTTTTTCATGGCAATTTTGTTTACTCTCAGAGTTTTTGCTAGAAATCTGCTGAGAGGAAGTCGCGGAAGAAATATTTTTTTCATATTTCGTTTTGATGTCTGGCCTGGGGCTCGAAACCGGGCTTTCCGCCTAATAAGCGGGACACACTACCTATTAGACTACGGCGACGTACTACATAGTCATTTACAATAAGGCCCCTCTGTATTGGTTCAGCTGTCAATTCATTTATATCTCTGTGATATATTGACGCATTATGGTTCTCAAAAACTCCAGCAATAGGGAATTAACCCTATAAACAATGAGGACTTATGACGTCACATCTATTTTTCTATTTTTTTTAAGTAAATTTCTCGTGTAATAAAACCAATATCGGTGGTGTTATGTTGTTCGTGGCATCATTCTGTTCGTAATTTGAATTCTTACTCACATACTTACATTACAAGCTTCTCATGCCGCCCACGTTACATACATACGTTAACAGTTTAACTCCGATTTAGAATGACAATTTTTAAGAAGCATCGCCTTTGCCAGCAGATTGTTGAGAGGAAGTCGTCGAGGAAATATTTTTTTCATATTCCGTTTTATTCGAAATGTCTAAAGTGGGGGTTGAAACATGCGTTCGACTGTGAGTTTACTACTGTAAGATTCTGGAATTAAAGGTTATTAGTTTGAAGACTTTCGCATGATAATTTTATTTACTCGCAGAGTTTTCACCAGCAGACGTTTGTTAGAGATGTGTAAGCTGATGTTTGAGCCATGGGCTCTGGCCTATTAAGCCCTACTACACTACCTGCTATACTACATCGACTTCATCTTGCAATCCAACTGATTACTCAATCTGTAAAGGGGTCATCTTCTTCGGCTTTGCTGTAAATTTCAAGCAATAGATATCCGCGTAATTCAAGCACAGCCAATTCCAAATCCATCCATTTGCCAAATTGACTTCCGTTAGTTATTAATGGGCTATTTACGCTTCGTTCGTAAAATCTTCTGCCACAGTTTATCACGTCAACATACTCACTCACAATTCAGCCTTTACACTTTAACGCTTCCAACTAAACACATTCTCGCCATAAAGCTTAGCTTAGCTCATGATTAATACGATGCCTACACTCGAATCTTCAAAGTGTATATAAAAAGTTCTTAAAAACAACATTCTCCCTATGAAGCTTATATAGCTTGTGTTTATATGCAAGGCCTGCTCTCGAATCTTCAAAGTGTATATAAAAAGTTCTTAAAAAATCACCCTTTATGGTATACAAACTAACACTGTAATTCCTTAAGGAGAGAGGATATAAGTATTTCAGAAATGGAACTTTTAGCCGACATTCTTTATTTTCCTATTGGGAATCAGTGTTTGAAAATACATACGAATATACAAGGATAACGAAGAAATCTACAACTATAACAACAATAATCGATTATGCTTTAAGGTGATTGCAAACATGGTCGATTAAATGTCAGCCATAAACATTAAACCCACTTATGGCATAAGTACACACAAATATTTACCATTAAAGGTAATTAGTTATTATACAGGGTAATCCCCTCCCCCTCTCTCTTTAGTAGTAAATAGAGCACCACCAAAATATGACCACGAAATAGCCAATCAAACATTATGTGGAAATAAAGGACAATGCTTAAGGGGTAGCAGTAGTTGTGGTATAAGGCACAGAGAAAATAATACAGGAAAAAAAAGAAAAATAATAACAAATTATTAACAAAAATATTATTAAAATTCAATCAACATGACACATATAAAGAGTAAAGAGAAACGTAAGGCAAGTTTTCGAGAAACGCAATACAAATAAACCAAGAGCTTAAACAGAAAAACAAGAATAAAAGGATAAAAGAACGAATGAACTAAACAAAAGGGAATAGAAATGCCATTAAAAACAATGTATTAAAAGTAAGTACAAATCGTCAATTTAGAATATGAATACAAAAGGAAAGAAAAGGAGAAAATCTAGGCCAAAGCAAAACGAAGTAAGGCTGTCTGTCACAAGTTTCACTGTTTTTTCAAAGACAAATAATCGAACATTTTGACTGGAAATTAATCACGTTTTTCTAAACAAGGTGTCCCAAAAGAAAGTTTATATTTATACTTGGATCCTTAAAAAACACATAACAGATTTTACCAAAGCTATGATCTATGCTAGGATCCTTAGGTTAGGTTGGGTCGGAGTGGTAGCTCTGTTATCACAAAGCTCACTTGAGCACGCATAGCGGCTCGTTGTGATGCCACGGGTGAATGCAGTCCAAAATCAGGAAAAAAGGAAGAAGTTGGTCAGCGCAAGGTTAATCGAGTAGCAAGTATTGAATGGACCCTTAAAACGAATAGAGAGGCTTCACTTCATAATGTTGAAAAACATTGGTAGGATTTGACATTAAAATTTTTATAAAACTGTCGGCCTGTTCCCGAGGAATGCGACAGATTTCTATTGGGGTCGTGATATGGACTAGTATATGTTTCACTACCATTAAACCGCACAATATATTGCGTAATAGGTAGTTATTACTGTTACTCTTCTAATATGCTCTTTTAGATAGCATATCCGATAAACTATTTATCAGGCAATGGTACCCACTGATGCTGACAAAACCTATATAATCCTAAACATACTGTCAGACACACCTAGCTTAAATTGGATAGAACATATTACAATCCACTACTTAAACTGAAGCATGGTGTCACCTGTGTAACAGCATCTAGTATTCCAAGTTATAGGGATGTGTAGAGGCTGAATTCGCTGTAGTCTAGTAGGTAGTGTGTTGGCTTATTAGACGTGATGCCACGATTCTAACCCCGGCTCACACATCTCCAAAAGAAGATGTTTGAAAAAGATTTTCTTCGGTGACTCCCTCTCAGCAGATTTCTGGCAAAAACTCTGAGAGTAAAATGAAATTGTCAAGAAAAAGTTTCTCAAAAATTTGTCATTGGGAATCGACTTTAAACTGTAGGTCCCGCTACTCATGTATAACATTAAGGCACACAACATAAGTGGTGTAAGAAGATAGTTCATAATCCTGACCGAAGAGATGCAATGACCAATTAAGTACATTGTATGAATGACTGTATGTATGTTACTGAATGATGCTGACAAATCCTGTGCATAGAAGGGTTTCTGCTGTACTAACAGTACTAACTAACCTGGCCTAAGTTCTATGGAAAGTATAACAGTGAGCAACCTAAACTGGACCATGGTGTCATCTTGTTCACAGCATCTATTCTTTCAAGTTATATCCATAAGGAGAGGCGTGCTTCTATTGTCTAGCTCAGCGCAGACATCAAATCAATTGCTAGACTCTTTCAGGTTGATTTTTGGTGACTGTCGAGACAGTTTAGTTTGGATAACAAACCGCTGTATGTGCTTAGCTAAGCTGTAATTTCAGTAAAGCCTCCCCCTACCTCCCATTCTGTGATATTTGGCACCAAATTCCTGTCACAAAGCATCACTCTCTTCATCATCTTATTATTTCTTTTGCTTTTTTTTTTGTGGCATTAATTAAGTTTATCCAGCTAAGCACGTGATAGTTAAAGCTGAGCTAGGTTGCTACGGTTTTTATATTCACACACTCCACTTAGCGTGATTCAACTGCACTCATGTATACACAATACGATTATAATTTTAATGGGAAATGATAATTTTCTTTACATAACTTACGCCATTTGTATTGCATTTTGAGGACAGAAAACGGTTTTCTCCCTCTAAAGTCCTGTTGTATACGTATTCAAATTAAAAAGAAAAAGAAAAAAAAACTGAATACTTATCTTAATACAAAGTATGCAACGTGTATTCATCCACTATGTATTTTATTATCATTTGCTGCAAGAAAAAACATAAATTCCAAGCATGAATTTTCAATATTTGTTTTCGTTTTCGGTTTCTGTTTCTTTTTATTTTCAAATTTTCATTTTTCAATTTGTTTGAAAGGGAGAGGGGGAGGGTCAGGAAAAAGACCTGCATGTGATTGAATAACAATTTCTTTACCTTCAGATTTTGCTCTCCAGAGACCAAAATCTTCTTCAGAAATGTTCAATTCTTTCCCCTTTCTTCTCTTCTTATCGTCTTCTCTTTGGCAAACTAATCAATATTTTAAAGATAAATTCGACACTCGACAACAAACGTAATAAAATAAAAGTAAAAAACAAAAACAAACAAAAAAAAATAAAGGAAAATTTGGATGAAAATATTTATGTATGTATATATGTATTGTACATACACAGAGAGAAACATGATTTTGTTTTTATCTTCGGCATTATTTCTTCATTTTTATGCTCCCACATGTCCCTGAAGAATTTTTTTAGGAACAAAAATTTTTCTGTTCACATACATACTACTACGACTACGACAACAATAACAACTAAACATTGTTACAAAGTATGTAATTTAAGCAAACGAACGAAAAATACGAACGTATAACCAAAATAATAATAAAAACGCACACAGACTTGTTTCTTGTTTTCCTAAATACTACGAGAGATAATAAAAGAGCTCCAAAGCAAGACACACACATAGACAGAGAAGGAGAGCGAGAGGTAGAGAGGAGCAAAAGAGAGAGAGAAAAAATGGAAAATATTTTATTAAAATAATATTATGTTCTCCAAAATATTTTCACACACATTTAAGTATGTTCATGCACACAAGCCTGCATACACGTACATACATACATACATATAAACATTTAAATATACAACAAAATAAAATATAAAACCGTTATCTAAAGTACAGGATTTTGTTATCGAATAAAGAAATAAAAAATACGACAACAAAAACAACAACAAAACCTGTTCAAACGTGATTTTCTTTGCAAAAATTTCAAGTTGCTTCAAAGACATTTCAACTGTGCAGCAATAACTGTAAACCTAAGCAAGCAAAAGAGATCGTGTGTGTGTGCAAATGTATGTGTTTTGAAAGAGGACTACATATTATAGCAATTAATGTTACTTCTCTTGCATATTTCTCTCAAGTACATATACATATGTATGTATGCCTGTGTGTGTAAAGTATGGCAAAGCTTTTGTACATGTTTTGTTGCTTTCGCTTGAACAGTTGTAGTAGCAGTTGTTTGATATTTTATCAGAGAAATTCCTTTTCTCTCTTTCTCACCTACACACACACACACACATAAGCATAAAGAAAAAACATCAATATGGTGTTCCTTTGGCCTTTTTTTAATACTTAAGAGCACATTTTTGCCAAAAAAGAAAGAAAAGTAAATAATGGCAGCACAAGAAAAAAAAATTTTGGAAAAAAAAACAATTTCACACAACAAATTGACATTAAGGAAGCTGCATAGACAAACTGGCTACTTGAAAAGGCAAAATGTGAAATGTAAAGTAAAATAAAATGGGAACAACAACAACCTGCATAATAGAAAATCATGTCAATTACCCAGTAAACATTTTTCTTCCAAATTTTTTGCAGAAAATTTATCGAAATATTCGAAATATTGAGTTGTATAGGGTGTTTTTTATAGAGGTATAGAACTTTAAGTTGCAATAAAGCAACGATGGATTATTCGATTGACATGAATTTTATTTATCCGAAAGATAATCTTGTGGCATTTCATTTTAAATATGATTTTTGGCATATGACCGGCACGGCTGGCGCGGATGTAGTCCAATCTGGACGTCCAATTTTCGATGACTTTTTCCAACATTTGTGGCCGTATATCGGCAATAACACAGCGAATGTTGTCTTCCAAATGGTCAAGTGTTTGTGGCTTTACCGCATAGACCAATGACTTTACATAGCCCCACAGAAAGTAGTCTAGCGGTGTTAAATCACAAGGTATTGGAGGCCAATTCACAGGTTCAAAACGTGAAATTAGGCGGTCACCAAACGTGTCTTTCAATAAATTGAAATAAAATTGCACTATTTGCAAGCGTTGTTCAGGCGTGAGTCTATTCATGATGAATTGCCAAACCAAACTGAGAATAAATCACTTGACAGCTGTTAAATCGGTCGCCATCTTGAAAAGTAATGCCAACTTAAAGTTCTATACCTCTGTAAAAAACAACCTTTATTTCTATAGACACGAATTTTTTTCTAATTAGCCACACACAGTTTAGGATGACTTGGTAGGTGACTTCAAACAATCGAAATCGAAAACGGAAGTGGGCAAAGAAATATTCATCATGGTTTTTGAATTTCAAAAATTAGGCGACTCTAATCGCCTATTAAACTATTTCATCCTGGAGTTTTCCTAACCACCTGACCCACTCAGAGAAGCTTGTGACTTTTCAAAACAATTAACAATCTGAGGAAACTTCGAATATCATTCTAACAGATTTGCCTATTAGCTATAGGAATTCAAGACGTGCTTTTCTGGCCCACCCTTCGTACTTACCTACACGATTCTGAACAACATTAAAAAAATCTGTTTTTTACCTTCACTCTGCACTTATTAATGTTAATTTGTTTTGGAAAATATTGATTACTTCGAAAAGAATTTGAAATCAAATACAAATTAGTTGTGTACATATTCAAAGCCCTTCTGTTGAAGGCTATATACGAGGGTGGCTTAATAAGCCTGGAATTTTCAACAGGGATGCTAATGCCCGAGAATAGGATAGGAATTTGTAATTCATGTCTATAATTTTTCTTTTTAAATCAGACTGTAGTCTGCTACTATCAATATCTGATTGCATAATTTGACAGATGCCTGTTGACAGGAGCAGTGTTGACTTAAAATAATTGATGAATCAATGGACCAATGTACACTTTATGTCATTAGCAGTAGATAGACAAATCACTTGTGCCCAATGGTAACCGCTTAATATGGTCTCTTAGAGATGTAATCGTTACAAATCTACGACCACTAATAAGTCACTTTAGTGTATAAAATGCAACCATGGCTGAGGGGCGCCAAAAAGAGCCTTAATATAAACAAATCTAGACCTTTATTCGAAGGATGCGAAATCTCTTTGCAAAACCATGTTAGGGGCTATTTTCTTTCTCCACGTCATTAAGACGTGAAAAGATTACTATTTCTTTCGATATTGTCATAGGCACCCGGTATATGATAAAACACTTATTTCCCCTAAAAAGAATTTAATTACTACGTATTTGGAGTAGTACTCCATTCCATTTTGTTTCTTAGTAATATTTCTTCACATTCTCAAAGTGTATCAAATTAATTACTAAGAAAACTATGCGACTGTTGTAGTGAAAAAGTGCAAATATTTAATATGTATGTATGTAGGCTTCAAGCGAAATGTATAAACAAATTAAAATTACTTTTTAAACATACCTCGCATGTGTGTAATTCTCAAGAAATTACAATGTTAACGTATGTATAAAATTCCTGGAATAATAATTTTGCAAAATTCTGAATAATTTTAAATTTTTTATGAAAGAAACCACACGTTTAACTGTGATCAACTACTCGTTTAAAGAATTGTGTTGGAAATCGAAATGTATGCTAAGTTTTGCGATAAATTTGTATTGAATTCATTTTTTCCAATGAACTTCATTATCAAATATTTTTTCTTCAAACTCACGTGCTAATTAATGTGAGCAGAGAAGAAATAAAGTATTATTCTGTACTCATTAGAGATATGCCTCCTCAAGCCTATTATAAGACAATACAAGATCAAATACTCGAATTGAAATTTATTCTTCCTGAAGGTATACATACATAATTGGTTATTACAACCCTTCAGTCAGGATTACAACCTAGATGCTGACGCCACCTACATTGTGTGTGCCAAGTTTAAACATGAGTGGTGGGATCTACAGTTTGAAGTCGACTCCGAACAACAAATTTTTGAGAAGCTTTTCAAAGCAATTTACTCTCAGAGCTCGAAATATCTGACGTGGGGTTTGAACCTTGGCTTTGAAAATATATATAAGTTATTAAAGATCTATTCGAGTGGGGATAAGCATTTCGTTTACAACGACTTGTGGAGCAAGTTTCTCAATTCCTTTTAAAGTAATTTATGAAACCTGAAACGTATTCTTCCCGACGTACAGACAGCCTCAAATATGTTCTTTTCTTACCAGAAATAATACGAATTTTTCAATTCCATGGCATCACAACAAATTGCGACTATTTACGAAGAATTTTGACACATTTTGTATTAGGATTTAAGCCCTAATCCGACCAATTTCAATTCATACAACAACCAAAACCGACTGGTCATCTTGGACAAAATTTTCTTAAACAATGAAGCCAATTTCTTACTCGAAGGGTGCCGACATCATTAAGCAGAATTGTTGCATATATGGAGCGGCCAGAGAATACAGAAGCGATAGGCATTATGAAGGTTTTCAAACATGACCATGGAAGAGTCATAACAGTCAATTTTAAGCACTATGTTAGTATGTATTTGACCTTCAATTACAGATTATATAGTATACTGGACGGCATATGATCTTAACAGAGCAGTGCTAAGAACCACAAAACGGCCGACTTTCACTGTCTATTAGAGAATTTTGCCGCCGTAGTCTAGTAGGTAGTGTGTTGACTTATTAGACGAAAGGCCCGAGTTCGAATCGCAGGCCAGACATCAAAACGAAATATGAAAAAAAAAATATTTCTTCGGCGACTTCCTCTCAGCAGATTTCTGGCAAAATCTCTGAAAGCAAATAAGCTTGCCATGAAAAAGTTTCTTAAAAATCTGTCGTTCGGAGTCGACTTTAAACTGTAGGTCCCGCCACTCATGTATAAAATTAGGGCACACAACATGAGTGGTGTGAGAAGTTAGGCCGTAATCCTCACTGAAGGGTTGTAATGGCCAATTATGAATGTATGTATGTATAAGAGAAGTTTGCAGAAAAATAATTTCACGTTTTTGAAGACGACAATTGGCCGCCAAAAATTGTGCGACTTAACGCCATTTAACATTTTTCTGAGGCTATATCAAAGGCCGTGCCTTCGCGTATAATCTTCTAACGTTGGAGTTCTTTAAAACCAACATTTGTCAAGTTATCGCCAAGATACTGCCCGAAATGTACGAAAAAGTGGCCGAAAACTGCCTTAAATGGATAGACTGCCAATAGATTAGTTTTTCCCACTTGACAAATTTGGTTTTCAAATGCTTTAACATTAGGTTAGGTATTTAAATGACATTGGATTTATTCTTCCTTAAGGTAAAATGTCGTTCACCTTTCCAATTTCCAAAACTGAAACAGATCTTATGAGATAAGAAAACCATGGAAATAACATGTGTTATAAAGTATGTCCTTGATACTCTTTAACTGTTGTTAGTAACTCTACGGCATTTTTAGAAATTTTTCCATATTAATAGGTGGTTACTCTGCAATAAATACTTCTATTGGCTAATAACGAGTTAAAGTTAATTACTTACACCCAGAAACCAGTCTCTTAATATTAAATATTTTATGCATTCAAAAAAAATATACTTCATTTAATTACAAACAGGGTAACCAAGCGCAAACAGGCGCGAGAATACATGAAATAAATCTCAAATTTATTTACACGTTACAGTAAAGATGTTACATGTTGGCGGTTACTGGTTACTCTGCCTTAAGCTAGCTGACCGGTAATTTCCATTTAAATTTTAATTGCCTGTGTTACAACACACAACAGTTATGAGTAAGCAACCGATTATCTGGTATTGGTAGGTGGTAGGGGTGGGTGTTTGTTTAGCGTCCCAGCTAATTGCGATTAAATATTTAAATGAACAAACAAAAAAAAAACGAATAATAATAATAAAAAAAAAATTAAAAAAAAACGATTAAAATAATAAAAAATTTAATTAAAATTATTTATTTATTTAAATTTTAACTAAAAATAATCACACACACTTGAATTGTTAGATAATCAGGCAGTAAACCATCTTAATGTGTAGATGTAAGCATGGCTTGATGTGGAACTGGGCTTACAGCACATTCTCAGTGCCATGCTTGTCTAATAATAGCGATTGAATAACATTTTCTAAATTTTAGAAAAAAAAAACATGATTAAAAGAAGAAACGATTTTTAAACCTGACATCTCTAACAGCCCACAACTAAGCATTAAGATGCCTAAGAAAACTATTCTTCCTCTATTGTTTGTTCTCTTCTTTTTGCTTTATTTTGCTAATTTAATAATATTTTTAGAATGTGACTGACTAACTAACTGCCTTTACGGGTTTTTTTTGCTTTTTTTTTTATAAAATTAGTTGTTGTTATTGTTACTGCCTAACCACAAATACTTCTACTCAAACACTGCGATACTCATTTATTTCATATACACCACGTGTGGAGTATGGTTAATTACAGAAAACAAAAAACCCAACAACAACTACAATAACAACAATATGAATAATAACTATTAACAAGAATGACAACATTTTGAAATAATAATATAAGGTGTAGTAAAAAGAAGTCATCGTAGTCTACTAGGTAATGTGTTTGCTTATTAAACGAAAGGCCCGAGTTCGAATCCCAGGTCAGACATCAAAACGAAAAATATGAAAATATTTCTTCGGCGACTTCCTCTCAGCAGATTTCTGGCAAAAACTCTGAGAGTAAAAATTGCCATGAAAAAGCTTCTCAAAAAATCTGTCGCTCACAGTCGACTTTAAACTGTATGTACCGCCACTCATGTATAAAATTAACACACCCAGCATATGTGCTTTGAGAACCTAGGTCGTAATCCTAACTGAAGAGTTATAATGACGAATTATGTATATACTTATGTATGTATATAGTACATATGTATTAATAAAAAGAAATTTATTGCGCTATTGACAGGAAAGCTTTGGTACGATAGTAAAAACTATACATACTTATGATCATTACAATAGGAACACCTCTACCTATCTACCTACCCACCTAGCTATCTGTCTAATGAATTTTCGACTGTTGCAGTCGTGTAGTAAATTTGCTGTCATAGTATGGCATTGGGTACAATGGGTCAATTCGACCTCCGGGTACTGTACTTGTCAGAGTTGACAAGTTTTTTTGTTTGTTGTGCAGACCATGCGCTGATCAACTTCCTCCTTTTCCCTGATTTTGGTGGAACTTGGTTAGTACAGGGACTGCGTTCACCCGTGGCATCACAACGGGCCGCTATGCGTGCTCAAGTGAGCTTTGTGATATCAGAGCTACCACTCCGACCTAACCTAACCTAACCTATGGCATTGGGTACAATGGGTCAATTCGACCTCCAGGTACTGTACTTGTCACAGTTGACAAGTACACGTCCTCTAACCTAACCTATGGCACTGGGTTTTGAGGCCTGCAATTGTACACGTTGCAGGCTCAGCTAGACAGGAGAGATAGAATCCATTCTTTGCTGTATCCGAAGTCATGTGAGAATTAAGCGCAACAAGCGGATTTATGTGCTTTCATCAAAGAATTCTTTACTCCACCGATAAGTTCAGAATCTTTCTAGATAATGGGGCAAGGAGTACATTTGGCGAATGAAAAAATAGAGAGCCGCGAAGAATCTGCTCCATCCCGACGAGGTTGAAACAATCTAAGCTCTTTTTAGGCACCTAGCTATTCCTATATAGGGTACCTAGCTATTCAGAAAGAGCTTGAGAATAGGAACCAATCTTCAGAAAGCGAATAACGTTTCAAACAGCTTTTCGAACAGACGCGATGTTCGATAAAGATTACATTTCAATCAGAAAACTTATTCTCGACTGTAGAGTATGCGAAAACCCAAGGCATTGTTTCCAAGCAATGAATGATGGCAACCATTGCAGTCTAGAATGTGATACAGAAGATCAGTTATTAGTTCAGCTGGAAAACTTGTTTTATTAAGAAAATGGAGGAGAAAATTTGTGGCAACTGGATGTTTCTTTGCAATTATTTGCCATTTTAAATAACAATAATGGATTGCTTTTTACTACACATTATAGTTGTTGGTGTTGGTGTTGGTGTCGACAAACAAACAACCTGACCAAAATCTCATGCAAAATAAGCAAAATATTCCAAACAGCAGAAGAAGGTTTTAAAATTTTTTTGTCGGCAATTTTTCTGTAATCAACATAACGCACAGCTGCTACAACTCTTTCCTCCTCCTCCTCCTCCTCCCACTACCCCTTCTCCTATTGTCATAATGTCAGCAAAAATTTAAATTTCCTTTAAAAAACGAAGTAAATGAAGGAAGCGTCAGAATTGTCAGAATTGACAATTTTTAATATTTTTTTTCTATTTGTTGTTGTTGTTGCCTGGCTTTTCACTACCTTTCGAAAACCCTTTAACGAAGGAAAGAACGAATTTCCATACCGATTTACCTAAAAGTATAGAAAATTGTTTTTTTTTCTTGCGTTTGTCTATTTCATTACATGGAATGACATGACAGAGACAAGTAATGAAGAGAATTTACAACAACAGTAACAACAATTACAACAATAATAACAATAAAAAAAAAAAACAAATAAATTAAATTAAAATAACAGATGTCACCCGTTTGCTTGTAGATTTTTTTCTCCCTCGCTTTTTATTTTGTTTAATATTAACATGCTGACGTCATTTAATAATAAATAGCAAACAATAGCTAAATAACAACAATAATAATAACAACAACAATAATAATATTTTCCTTGTTTTTGTTTATTAATACACAAAAATAAATAAATACAAAACCTTTGTAATTATTTACTTGGAAGTAAACTGACTGTGACCCCCTATACAAGAGAAATCTAAAAAAGATTTGTTTACCCATTACTAGGGTTAGGTTAGGTTTCTTGAAAATCTTTTTTTAGTATCCAATAATTGGTCAGAATTTTGGGTGGTTTAGTATAGTTATAGACCAGGTTCGACTAGAATTAAAAGTAAAAAATCCCTGGTCCTCCCTGATAGAATAATGCCCGAAACAAACTGTGTGGGAAAATCAGACAGCGATACCTCTCAATAGAGAGTGCAGCATCTCAATTCATAGGGAATTGTTTCTATACAACGACGAATAAGTTGTAGGACCCTTATTACAATAGAACAATCAGCTGTTTATCTGGAAAAACTTGATTCATGAAACTGAAACAAGACGACGATTAAAAAGCCGAAACCATAACACTTTGTGTCAGCGATTCTCCCGATTACATCTCCCGATGAGGGGCAACATAATGGAGAATTAGGACCAACAATCATACTTTAAAACAATTGAGAAATCGATCAAGCTAATGCGTTTCCAGGAATATCACTAGATTGTGAGTGACACGATCTGGTTCAATGGCTCCTAGGGAATCCTTACAGTCAGCGACCACTCTTGAATTATACTAGAACAATCCTTACGCCCTCAGAACTGCTAAACCACCAGCGTATATCGCATGAGAATCTAAGATCGAATGCTTCCAAAACAGTAAATAATTCCGACTTAAAAATTAAGAACGGATTGAGCACCAACTAGTGGTGACGGTGTCCATTAATTTTACATCAATTTTTTAGACAATTTGAAGACTTCCTTTAGGGAGATAAACATCAATTTTCAAGTCGTCTTAACTACTTTCTAACTTCATCATCGAATCATATCTCAAGACTGCAACAGTAGTATGATGATACAACCTACAATCCAGTCAGCTTTGGAGGACAGATAAACATCGTAGTTTACCTAATATTGTAAACAGAGACATATACTTTTGTACCAAAGTATCAACCGGTTAAGCTAACTGCTATCTAGGTTCTATATTGATATGTTGATCATCTTCCTAAAGTATTCAGCTTGAGGTGCTGAAAGTAAAGTTGCCTCCAGATTGCTTTGTGGATTAAAAATTGGGTTACTTCTTGAATTTAATTCAGGAATAATGGATAGGACTTGTTTAATTTCAAACCTCACCAATCGGCACTTAGAGAATACGGGTGAAACGGGTGGACCTATAGGGGTTTCCAGGGCAACACCAGTAGTTTCAATTCCATTACAGATTATATCCAAATTCAGTCAATTGTTGAACACTTTTTATCTTGGAAAATTTGTAAAAATTATACTTTTCATGGAGTCAACTTCAGAGTTAATAGGTCTAAGGCTTTTTGAATTACACGCCTCTTAATTTGAAGAACAATACTCCCCTTGACATCTATAAATTAACTCCTATCAAAAATTTGAACATACTGTGCCATTCATTCAGCTTGTGCTTGAGAGCCAATGATATCAGATTTCCGTGTAACAATTAATTCTGTGCCAAAATAGCAAAAATTGCCTTGAATTAGGCCATGAATTGCTCTCTCATACGCCTTATTCTACGGATCTAGCTTCGGGTGACTAATTCATGTTTCCAAACCTAAAGAAATGATTTGGCGGAGAGAGATATCGTATCTCATTCTTATGGTAGGTAGAGGTAGCTGTCAGCCCTAGAAGATCGGGTAGACAACATATGGTCCATTGTTTTCAGTTTGCCCTAGACGTTTCACTCCTATTAGGTTAGGTTAGGTTAGGTTAGAGGACCGTGTACTTGTCAACTGTGACAAGTACAGTACCCAGAGGTCGAATTGACCCATTGTACAACGTCCTAGCTTCTCACACCACTCGTGTTGTGTGCGTTAATTTTATACATGAGTAGCGGGACCTACAGTTTAAAGTCGAGTCCGAACGACAGATTTTTGAGAAGATTTTCCTGGCAATTTTTACTCTCAGAGTTTTTTGCCAGAAATCTGCTGAGAGGAAGTCGCTGAAGAAATATTTTCAAATTTTCGTTTTGATGTCTGACCTGGGATTCGAACTCGGGCCTTTCGTCTAATAAGCCAACACACTACCTACTAGACCACGGCGACTTCTTCACTCCTATTAGATCACTAAAATTTAATCGTTTTTATATCTACGACAACTTGGCAAAATTCAAAGCAAATTCATAGGGCAGATTGACCTGACATACATATGTACATAATTGGTCATTACAACCCTTCAGTCAGGATTACGACCTAGCTTCTCACACCAATTTTGTTGTGTGCCTTAATTTTATACATGAGTGGCGGGACCTACAGTTTAAAGTTGACTCCGAACGACAGTGAACATGCTTAACCTTAAAATAACTTTTTCACCAGCATGTGCGAATGAACTAAGTTTTCTTTTATAAAATTTTTAAACACGTATTTTTTCTATCAAATGCTGCATTGGAGATTAAACAGAAGGAAGGCATTTCTTAAAGTTATTGTCCCTAAAAGCAACTTTCATCGAACTTTCAGCAGTTTAGTAGGGTACCACAAAAAACGTTTCAATGATTACCACCACCGATGACAACATGAACCACCAACCATGTGACACCACACACTGCTCGTACATTTATACGAGAGAATTATTATAAATTGTATTGGAGATTGGTACGTCTTGTTGCCATTAAATTGCACGTGTTTACTGTCAACTGCTGATATTATAAATCGTTCAGTTTCTTTATAAATTTTTTTTTTTTATTACAGTGGGTAATAAAATCATGTTCATGTTTTTGAGAAGAAATAAAAAGAAAAACATTTGTTAAGAATTTTTGTTTTGTTTTTTTCAATATTTAATCACAAACAAGGCCACTCACTGTAAGTGGTGGTTGGGTGGGTGTGTGTGGAAGCCTAAACAAGTCAACGGATTTGTCAACCATAATTCCCATCACTATTACCACCGCACGTAATAATATTTATTTTTATGGAAATTCAAACAAAACAGCACAGAAAAAATGTTCATTTCATTTGCGAAATAATTTTTTGTTTTTTGTTTGGCATTTTAAGTTTATAACAACGTTTGTAACATCTGTTGTGGAGTTACATTTCAGTAAAGTCAGGGTATGAAACCCAATTTCGAAGTTCGAATTTTAAAATCAAATTTATATTGGCATGATAAGGGGAATTCTCTACCTATGACTTATGCAATGAACGTACTTCTTTAATTGGAATTGGAATTGAACAAAACGAGATGCATTTGGAATCGTTGTTAGACCAGGTGGCGGACCCTTCTTAAAAAAAAAGGTCCCACGTAAGCCAATGGTTTCACAAGAGTCCATAGGTAATTTATGTGGAGTGAAGGGTGCCTCCTGCAGTCATGATTAGTCAATTTTTAATTTCCTTTCCTGTTTCTTCTGTTTTGTTTTGTATTTCACATTCTATGCAATGAAAACCAACTGTTTGTTTTTCGTATAAATTCTTGTTGTATTGTTTTATGAATATTAATGCTTAATTTCCGCTCTTGTCGTTCTCATAGAGAATAGAATCCTTTTTTTTTCATTACATTCGCTCACAAATACAACATCAGCAATTGTACGGTACTTGTGTGTACAACGAACTTTACTAAGTTCCATACTCATCTCAACTGTTTTTTCCAACCAATGCACACAGTTAAACACACACATATATACACATGTATACATATAAATTATTGTACTTCCTTTTTTCTCTCTACTACAGTCACATCTCTCTCATCTCATCTCTCGAAAAGAAAATAAAGCAAAATGAATAAGGAAAACATAGAACTGAGCACTCCAACAGTGCATATGATAAAATAGCAACAATAAAATGACATTTTTTTTGTGTTTTTGTTTAATTCTTGTTTTAAATATTTTATTACGAGATGAGATTCTATTTATTGACATTTACTAACAGCACTGAGAGAAGTTTAGCTACCAATCGGAGAAAAGTAAAGCACATTTAAAAGAAAGGAGTTCAAAATCATTATTTCCTAAACTAAAAGAAAACATTTTAGATGTACCATGTACTATGTTCGCCCTACAGTGAAGCTCTCCATTATAATATACAAGGACCTTGACCTTTAACACCGATTTGCCTCGAGAAATACTCATTTTTAATGGCTATTTGGCCTCTGTTATGTTCTGGTGGATCTACGTTGCGTTCAGGATTACTTAACGTCCTAATAACTCTTTAATATAGCGTTTGAATAACGCCAAACATTTCTGCGAGCTTGTCCCAGCTTGTGATTGCATTTGAGATCTATTGTTGCCAAACGTGAACACCCATATTGCGGAGGAATTTTCATAATCCAATAAGCACTTAAAATTGAAACCTTTAAGTCATGTGAAATGATTACGGCTTCCGCAATTTATCGCCCTTTTAATCTTCCTTTCATCAACACTACATCGTAAGTTTTTTCAATTCTTTCGGTTGTAGAAACTTCAACGAGACGGATATATTCGTCATCTGCCATGCTTTTACAGTCGTAGTTATTAATGGCTGTTAAACACAAAGTAAAAGATGCAGCATATGAATCTGTTGACCGAGTTACTGTTTCCCTTTCAGTTAAGAGGCGAGAAATTGCAAAAAGTCTCTACCTTATATGCCATGAATTTGATTCAATGAAAAGTACGATTTTTACCGGGATTTCAGGAAATTTTCTAAGAGAAAAAGTGTTCAACAGTTGAGTAAATGGGAATATAATTTCTACACGAATAGAAGCTTCTGCTATTCAATGAAAGTTTCTGAATTGGTGTGAAAAGCTAGGTGGTAATCCTGACTAAAGGGTTGTAATGACCAATTATGTATTTATGTTGTGTAAGAAACAATGGTGCCTGTTGTCCTTCTGCTGTCAGCAGTCACAGAGGTCTGCCTCATGAAATTAGTCATCGACAAGAAGCAAGCAATAACGTGGAACATGTGCAACCCTTGTGTTGACCAAGTTCTTCGTTAAGTTTGATGGAATTCGGTCAGTGAAGGTACTGCTGTTACCTGTGGAGTCACAACGGGCCGCTATGCTCAAGTGCACTTTGATAATCAAGGCTATCACTTCGATCTGTCTACCGTGAAACGTGGACCAACACAAAAAGTTTCCACATATGCCAGTGACATACGCTTCAAGTCAAGAACATAGACGATTATTGAATCACAATGGTTGTAGCAGCTAGCATACAAGTTAACATCTTAAAAATTAAAACAGTCACCGTGAAATCAAGTTATACAATGCATGTATCAATTTCGAGTGCTAAGGTATCCAAACGTTGACAGTCAACGCTGAAAAAAAACATACGCTCCAAGTATTTTGTAGTACATGCCTACACAATTTATACTATGTTCAGATATACACTTTTATTGCGTAAATCACAATAAACGCCATTATAGTGTCAATATTTCATATAAAGTTTCAATTAATAATTGCGCAATAAATACACAAATTGTTATAATATTGAGTTAAACTTAAAATGCAGCACTGTCATAAGAGTAAACACTCTGAGCATATTACAATTAACCGAATAATTTTTGTTGATATTTGACAACTCAAATGCCAACAACGACAAACAAAAAAGAAAACAACAAAACAAAATAAAAACAATGCTGTTGAAACAACCAGCTGTTTCGTTTACCAGCTGTCAAATGAATATTGAATAAGCAGCTAAACTGCATATATTATTATATCTGAACACTTAAAATATTGTACTCAATAAACCAAATATTGACTCAATAAAAGTGCATGTCTAAACATAGTATTAGGCTTCATTTTGCCATAATCGACTAAAACTCTCTCTTTTCTTTTGGCCATAAATAATAGCATTTTTAATAGCCAACAACCATGCAGCTATTCAACAGTAAAAAAAAAGGCTGTTATTGCTCTCAAAATTATTACAAATTTTTGCTTACCAAAACGGCCTGTCATAAAATATTTACCATATGCTTGTATATTAAATGAAATATTTTTCTCTCAGTGTATAAATCTTTCATGCAATTGTTCACATTTAATCTGCATTCACATACATATGTACATGCATATGTATATATTGTTTCTCGAATAGATGTTTTCTAATTCTATCATATTTATTAACAATAAAATCTAAAAATATATGTATGTTTTCAACATTTGTCTTTATTATGAAAATCACAATTGCAATAAAAACAAAAACAAAAATTATGATTTCAAGTCAATTTTAATTTAAATACGATATGATACGATAATACAACAATAATATGTTGAAATATCCATCATAATAATACGATTGTTATTTGAATTTGTTGAATTTGATTCTTTCAGTAAGTAATTCAACAATATTATCATAATAAAAGCAAAAAAACAATTAAAATTAAAAATTAAATTTTAATTGAAAATCTAAGATTGTAGATTAGATACTTATGAACAATTTCATTCTATTGAACAATTTTTAATGGGAATGAAACTAAAATGACATGAAACTATGAAAAGTTTCGTTTTAAATTAAATGGAGTTTTATGGTAAGAGAAATAAAATATTAGAAGTAGCCGTGGTCTAGTAGGTAGTGTGTTGGCTTATTAGACGAAAGGCCCGAGTTCGAATCCCAGGTCAGACATCAAAACGAAAATATGAAAATATTTCTTCGGCGACTTCCTCTCAGCAGATTTCTGGCAAAAACTCTGAGAGTAAAAAATTGCCATGAAAAGCTTCTCAAAAAATCTGTCGTTCGGAGTCGACTTTAAACTGTAGGTCCCGCCACTCATGTATAAAATTAAGGCACACAACATGAGTGGTGTTGAGAAGCTAGGCCGTAATCCTGACTGAAGGGTTGTATGGCCAATTATGTAAGTATGTATGAAATAAAATATTTATATGTGTAAATATGCGAAAGACATTATGAATTTCTCAAGTCTTTCTTAGTAAAGCAGATGATTAGACTTATGTGGGAGTCCCACAAAGAGTTGTTCTAGTTCCAATCAAATACACTGCTTATGTGCTTAATGAGTAGATGCAATTCCACCAGTCAATCCTGGCTTTTAGTATATTCTTGCATTGTTCTGCTGCAGAAGTAAATTTTTCTCAAGCCAAATGCAATAATTTTGTCTTGTCATGACTTTATAGGCCGACAAAGCCCTCTCGACCTTTTTAGCAAGGTTTGAGCAGATATATGCACATTTTGCACTACTGTTTGGCCTCTTGAGTGTTCTGCTGGACTCACGTTCACGATTACTAATCGTCTTAAAATTCTTTACCCTGATGGCATTTGTGGGCGATTGTGGACAAATCCATGTTGATAAAAACTAGCTTTCACTGAAAATTGAGACCTCTAAGCCGACGGCTAAGCACAATTGCTGTATTGGTTTTATTATTTGATCAATAGAGACCATCGAAAGAATAACAACTGCACATAGTTGCCTGTGATAAGGTCAAAACCATAAATATTATCAGCATTTTGGCCTGCAATAACCTTTCAATACAGTACGACAAGTATACATACGTACATAATTGGCCATTACAACCCTTCAGTCAGGATTACGGCCTAGCATCTCACACCACTTATGTTGTGTGCGTTAATTTTATACATGAGTGGCGGGATCTACAGTTTAAAGTCGATTCCGAACGACAGATTTTTGAAAAACTTTTCATGGCAGGTTCAGGAAACTCAGAGTTTTTACCAGAAATCTGCTGAAAAGAAGTCGCCGAAGAAATATTTTTTCATATTTCGTTTTGACGTCTGGCCTGGGGCTCGAATCCGGGCTTTACGTCTAATAAGCGAACACACTACCTACTAGACTACTGCAACTTCAACTTATTTGGTATACTGGTGTACTTTTTTTGGGGACTCTAGGCTAAAATAGTGACTCAATGGCCCACGAAACTATAATACAGGGTCCATTTTCCATGTACAGTTTGTAGGCGGAAAAATTATATTCTTTTTAGCACACCTTGTATCATGTTGAAGTCGTTGTGTCGTCTAGTTGGTAGTGTGTTGGCGTATTAGATATGAGGCCCGGATTCAAACACCAGGCCAGACATCTCAAACTAAACGAAATTTGACGAAATATTTTTTCGGTGATTTTCTCTCAGCAGATTTCTGGCAACAACTCAGAGAGTAAAATAAAGTTGCCATGAAAAGTTTCTCAAAATTCTGTCTTTTAGAGTCGACTTACATACAAGATAAGTGGCGTAAGAAGCTATATGTCGTAATCCTGACTGAAGGGTTTAAGGGAAGGCGACTTCCTCTCAGCAGATTTCTGAAAGGTATCATGTAACACAATTTTCTTTTAAACTCTTTAGAAAACAAAAAACAGAATTACGAAACTTGTTTTGTTATCCAAGAAAATATTTCAAAAATATAATGTGTTTTTTATAGAGGTATAGAACTTTAAGTTGCAACGATGGATTATTCGATTGACATGAATTTTATGTATCCGAAAGATAATCTTGTGGCATATGACCGCCACGGCTGGCGCGGATGTAGTCCAATCTGGACGTCCAATTTTCGATGACTTTTTCCAACATTTGTGGCCGTATATCGGCAATAACACGGCGAATGTTGTCTTCCAAATGGTCAAGCGTTTGTGGCTTTACCGCATAGACCAATGAGTTTACATAGCCCCACAGAAAGTAGTCTAGCGGTGTTAAATCACAAGATCTTGGAAGGCGGTCACCAAACGTGTCTTTCAATAAATCGAAATAAAATTGCACTATTTGCAAGCGTTGTTCAGGCGTGAGTCTATTCATGATGAATTGCCAAACCAAACTCAGAATAAATCACTTGACAGCTGTTAAATCGGTCGCCATCTTGAGAAGTAATGCCAACTTAAAGTTCTATACCTTTATAAAAAACACCCTTTATTTCAAAAATAATTCAAAATTTTATTCTATGCACTTAAAGTCACTTCTTTGACTTTTCAACTATGTATAGCAGTAGGAGAGTCCTCGTATGTTTTTTCCTATTTTTCTTGAAAATGTTTTTTAGTTTTACTTGTTGGAAGAAGAAAACAAAAAAAACCGTGACCTTTTAAAAACGTATTTGTTTACGCAAAGTAACCATGTTTACGTTTGTTTTCAATATGAAATGAAACCACAATTATTTTTTTCTTATTTTTTTGTAAATTTATAGTTCGGTTTGCTGTGGTTTGGTTTGATATTTGATTAATGATTTATAAACTAATGGGGGGAGGGGTAGTTTATTTCAGTTCAATAAGAAATCTATTTATGAAATTAATTCCGTGGTATTTGCACTCTAGGCAGTCGGTCAGTTAGTCAGCCAATCAGTCACTAAGTCATTAAGTTAGTCATTATTAGCCGCTATACTTGTATTAAAAACCCCTGAAAACAACCAATTCAAGGCAAATATTTTGTTAAAGTTTTCAGGTTTATTTTCTTGTAATCAATGGAGCGTGAAAAAGAAATAAATTAAATCAATAACGATAACAACAATAAAAAATAATATGTATCTTAAATATTATATATACAATATATTATTAAAAGAAATAATAATAAAAAATAAAAAAAAATTTGTAAAAAAAATTATAAAATATTTAATAAAAAAAAGAACACCAAAAACGTGGTGATTTTGCATAATAACGCCTCATTTCAACTCAATGCTCGAAGTTCAAAATTTGCGAAATTAATCAAAAGAAAGTAGCAATGAATTCAAATAAATATCCAAAATGTAATCACTTCATGCTGATTTATAAGAAGAAAAAAATTATAATTACAGTGATTAATTGCTTCCTAATAATCCCTACTGTTTCATGATGTACGATTAAAATCAAAAACAAAAATGACCAGGTCAATTATACGGAATTAATATGTGAATAATAATACAGTGCGATAGAAAAGTTTTCCAATGTAGATTTTGTTTCTGTCAAAAATTAGTCGACATAACAAGGCAGTAGCTTTACATGCATAATTGGCTAGCTAGCTAGCTTCAGTCAGGATTACGACCTAGCTTCTCACTAATTAATACACGCAATATGGGTGGTGGAAGTCGCCGTAGCCTAGTATATAGTGCGTTAGCTTATTAGACGTGAGGCCACGGTTCACACCCCATGCCAGAAATTTTGAAAAAGCATTTCTTCTGAGACCGCCTATCAGCAGATTTCTGGCAAATACTCTGAGAGTAAATAGAAAAATTGTCATGAAAAGTTTCTCAAAAAATTTGTCGTTTGGAATCGTCTTTAAACTGTAGGTCCCGCCACTCATGTATGAAATTAACACACACAACATAAGTAGTGTGAGAAGCTAGGTCGTATTCCTAACTGAAGGATTGTAATGACCAATTAAGTAGGAAAGCAAAAACTGATTCACTATACAGATATGAAATAGGCAAGCATGACTCGTAATTATAATGAACAATTAAGAAGGCAAGCGAAAACTGATTCACTATACGTGAATTGTTATTGACCCTGCTAACGCTTTGAATTTATGTGCCTTGAAAAGGATGACAGTCGAAAACTTCGTTAGCATTGAGAACTGGCCGCTGGAGTGACTGTATCGAGCTCATCTTGGGAGGGAGAAAAGTATCTTAAGCCTGTTGAAAGCCCATAGTTTTTTTTGTATTACCTTTTTAAAGTTAAGCAACAAAAATTATTCCATGCTGATCCCAAAGAACAGACGACATTACCTTGCCTACAGATGAACACGATTCTCTCAATCTGGCCTACTTATTGAACTGTTCCTTTGATTGAAATTCAAAATGACGAATCCATATCTTATTCCTGGTAAAAGCAAAGCCAAACCCTTTGTAGAAATATCATCACAACGCTGTGAACCGTTATGAATGCTATGATGTTATTAGGATGTATTTTGCTTTGGTTGATGCCTATCGCCATCTTCATCTCATTTCGTTCTCTTTTCTTTACATAAGACAATCCCTTGTTTCTAATGACCTCCGAGTGAGAATTATACATGCCAACATAGCAATACTGGTGCTCAAACTTAACCTAATACTTTTAAAACTCAAATAGTAATCAAATTTAAATCGTTAAAGGATTTAAAGCGTCAAAGGATTATTTATTTTCCTGTAGAAATTATGTTGCTCTGAGACTGTAAGAAAAGTATCGAAAATGAATTTGAAGACCTTTTTGTGGGCTTAACACTTCTTACTTGTCTTATAAAGAGTAACACAATGGGTCTCTAGACCTGCGAGTTTACTCACGATTCACTTACGAGTCAAACTTTACCGACAATCGGATCTACGCTCCGGAACGACTCGATCACTCATCGACCAAGGATTGTCAATGCAGCGAAAGTTGTTTCAACCGAAAGAGAGATACTTCCGGAGACAGCAGCAGAGCTGTTACAACGACAACAACAATAACTTTACCTATCCTAACCTAGACAAAGTATATTCCTACAGTTTCAATAGTCTTTCTGCATGTAGCGGTTAAACGAAACTCCAATTTAAACTTGTTGAATTAAAAATTGAGAACTGGTAGCATACATTGAAAGTGTAGAGATCAAGAGCAATAAATCCTGTAGAAAACTTTTTAAATTTATGCCTGTAATGTTCAATTAATTAAGGCTTAAAACCATGTGTGTTCTTACAGCCTGTTTTTCTCTCTACAATCCTTAAATTTTCCACGGAAAAAATGCAATCAAGTTCGTTATTGAATACATTAAAGAAAACAAATCCCATGGGTTTAACATTTCTTACGTCTTCAATGCCATAAAATGTAAATTTTGAAACTTTTTTACCCCTTTTTTAAGAAAAATTTAAATATTTCGAAAACAAACGATAAAACAATTGAGCTGAAGTTTATTTTACCTTAACAGACACCCTTATTTAATTATTAAATAATTATACGACAGCAGCAAGAGAGCAGCAATAGATGACGAGCAACAATAAATCGAAACAATGCCAGATTGGCAGTGGGCAAAAGCAACAATAGCAGATACTCGTCGCTCTATTGTTGGCAATAGTTTTAGGCTTCAAACAATTGTTGTTGTTGTTGTTGTTATTTTGTATTGTATTTGTGATGCAATTTGAAAAACCTTGTAACACTTAAGCTGAGATTTATTGTTTCGGCCGTTTTGATGGTTTGTTGAACGGTTAAGTTAGTGTGGCTGAGTTTGGGGTCGAGTTGAAACGCTTTAACTTCTATTATTTCCATACAATTGTACACCCATGCAATCACAATCATACAGTTTAAATTAAAAGTTTTTTTTTGTTGTAAAATAGACGACAGTCTGTCTTTTTATTCACATGTGTCTGTGTTTCTCTCAGCCAAATATCAAGTTTCACAATCTGAACACCATTTACTGTTTGTGTCGAATATTTGCATATTTCGAGATTTTTTCCTTTCTCTCTACTCTGTATTCAAATGCATTTGAAATGAAACTTTTATTGTCTACAGTTGGTTAGATTTTTATTTACTATACGTTGTGACCTTTGATGTAAAATGAAACATATCACATGAAAACTTTTGTGAATAAAAAGGAGAACATGTAAGACAAGCTAAAGAAATTGGAATAAAATCCACGACCTTTAATAAATTTGAAAGTTATTCTATTAATACGAGTACCATATTTCATTATAAACAAAATAATAAGGTCATCTGACCCTCTAGAGAGGATAACATTAACAAGGTGCCTAAACTTTAGAAGTAGTAGGACTCACTAAGCACAGTTCTTCACCATTACTTCGAATACAAGAACCAAAACATGTTGATAGCAATGACAGTTAGGCAACTCTGTTATTTTAGAACCAGTAGCAAAAGCTGCTACTTAACTGGTGCAACTTGATTAATCGGACTAAAACAATAGCAATAGATCGAGGTAAGCTTCGTTCCTTTAAAGCCCTTCGTTCCTTTAAAGAACCAAAAGTAAAATATAAAGTTATTGCCTAAGGATTTATTGCAAAGAATTCGATTCATTGGAGCATTGACGAGGTACTTGTCAATTAAGACAAGTACAGTACCCGAAGGTCGAATTGACCCATTGCGCAATTGCATTGACGAAAATATTGAATTCATTTGAAGACGAGAATCATTGGAAAGTTGGTATTTAAACTATAATCGGATAAAAATTTGAACCGAAATCACAGCAAAATTGCGAAACGTACAGTGCTTCAGGACAGATCAGGCCAACAGTCTATGTTTCATATGGCGGTAGTCAGCGGAATATTAGTCACTTTTACATCTCATCTTCATTAGCAGACAATCTAGGCCTTATGTCATTGCAAAGAAGTGCCAGATGAACTAGAACTTTGTGGCGAAACTTAACAAGACAAGTACTGTGTAAACATGTATCAAAAGTAGTAACATTTGGAGTATGAATCAACGACTATAAGGATTTAGGCTAAGCCCATGATATTTGTCTACACATCTTTAACTTGTCAATTACATCAGCCGCAAGCGACTGAGATCAAATAGCGCAAGATTAGTCATGTTTTGGGGTGCCAGATAAACTATAACTTTGTAGCGGAACTTAGCAAGACGAGTACTGTATGAATGTCTGCTAAGCCCCTACATATTGGAGTTTACACTGGAGTGCTGCAGCCGTATATTTTATTATCGCTCGTCCTGTACTCGGTAATGCAGCAAGCATCACATATCAGAAGTAACAATATTTGGAATAATACTTATCGATTAGACGGACCTAGACAATATGATTTATCTTTTATATCGGCCACATTGAATTGAGAGGAAATAGAGCTACAGTGACCATATTTTTGGGTACCAGATAAACTATAACTTTCTACCGGAACTTAGCAAGACAAATACTGCGCGACCTTATATCAGTGTTAATATTAGAGTGAGATAGTGGTGTTTCTTATTACCATTATGGACTCGGTAATGCAGCAAGCAACATGTATCAGAAGTAGCAATGTTTGGGGAAAGAATCGTCGACTAGAAGGATCTAGGCTATGCCTATGATATATCCTTTATATCTGCCGCATTGGATTGAGAGGAAATAGAGCTACAATGACCATGTTTTGGGGTGCCAGATAAACTATAACTTTGTATCGGTACCATATTATGTATGTATTTGTACCATATTAGTGTTAACACTGAACGGCGATAGCGGTGTTTTTTATTACCGCTATGCGCTCGGTAATGCGGCAAGAAGAAACATCTGGAGTGTGGATTTTGGACTAGAAGATCTAGGCAATGCCGATGATATTTTGCTATTCATGCACAACTTTTCCAATGCATTCATCGCATTGGATTGAAAGTAAATACAGCTAGAATGCCTATGTTTTGAGATGACTCCAGATGATTAGAAGCCTTAAGGTAACAGCGACTAAGAAGATCTTCTTATAGGTGATGAAGGGTTCAAGATTATCGCATTTCATTTCCTCAAAAATAGAACTGAGCTCCCAAGCACATTGTTATGAAAGAATTTTCCTACGACCTTTATAAATACGGTAATAAACTGTTCAGGACAAGTTTCGTTATTGAGATTTTCTTACAGTTTTTTGATAACTCTTTTGTCAGTTCATAACAAAACAATGCTTCTTACTGCCACTGACTGGCCATGTTAGTTCTTACTCTTTTTATACTTCTTTTGTTTTCGGTCTGGCAACTTCTAGAACTTATTGCTGACTAATGAAGACAGTTTGTTTGTTATTACTTAATGACTTCAGAAAGTGTTTCATATTGAAAATTTTAAATATTAAGCATTAAAGTGTTTAACCTGTATTATTGACAATTTGCAATAATTTTTGATTAGCAGTCTTCCGTAAAAAATCACAATGAATATTTATTTTCTATTAAATTTAATTAAAAAGCGGAATTATCCTAAATTAAATGAATTAATGCCACTTTAATTAGCTTAATTTGTTGTATATATTATACATAATAATTACATTAATTCAATACATCTATGTATACATCTGTCAATATATTCAATCAATACTAACCTATTCTAATTCTTTCTCTTTTTTTCTAGGTAAGTTATTCAACTATTTATGCAGTTAATAATACAATAATTAAACAGAGAAGGTCATTACAAATTCTCTCGAAATAAGCACAACTGTTTCGATTAACTCAGTCAGTCAGTCAGTCAGTCAGTTGGTCAGCAAGTAAATGCAATTTGCGTGCACAATTATGAAAACAATTTCACCTGGCATCTAAGCAGTTATAAAGTGTGTAAACAAATGTCAACAATGTAAACAATGTAAAGAAAAGTTTTCTGTGTCTTTCTGTTTATTTAAAGGTGAAGGTTATTGGCTAGAAATTATTGTTTGTATTGATTAAATTAAAATATTTTGTTGTTGTTGTACTTTTCTTAATAACAACTCAAAAGGTGACAGGCCAAACACAACAATACGAAATTATAAGAAATTCGTTGGCAATTAAAATTTAATGCAATTGACAGGTATTGTTAAACTACAACAACAACTATAGAAAAAAAGAAAAAACAATTCTTATTGAAAGGAAACATAGGAAAGGTTTTAAAAAAGTGTAATGGAAGTTCATTTTCGATATATATCGATTAATATCGATTATTGTCGATTAATATTATTGATTATCGATTAATATCGATTATTATTATCGATAATCGATTATTATGGATTATTATCGATAACCGATTATTATCGAATATAATATATTTATAATATACATATAATCGAAATCGATTATTATCGATAATAATCGAATAATCGATAATAATAATTGATTAAAATCGAAATTATTTCCGCGAGTAAAGTAGCCATCTTCTGTGCAAAAATAAAACAATTGCCTGACAAGAGAGGTATTAACCAGATACGCTATCCAGTAGCTCGTACGTGAGTCAGATAAGTACCTCATAGACTCCGCGAGTAAAGTAGCCATCTTCTGAGCAAAAATAAAACAATTGCCTGACAAGACAGGTATTAACCAGATACGCTATCCAGTCGCTCGTACGTGGGTTAGATAAGTACCTCATAGACTTAATAAAAACAAACACTAATAAAAAAAACATTGTACAGACAGTACTTGGCCCTTAGACCATTAAGTTTTTTTTTCAAATTTTATTTATTTTCATACCCGCATTGTTTATTTTTAATTTTAAATTTATTTTTAATTCGTCATCTAAACATCAACAACGACATCTTTCCGATTGTTCGAAAAGATTTGGAAGTTCGAAAACTCGTTTTAGCTCAATTTCTATAAAAAAAAGCAAAAAAAAACAGAATTTAAGTTTTAATTGCAGCCACGTAAAACAGAAGAGAAAGAAAAAACTTTATTTTTAAACTTAAAAACTTTCCATTCGTTGAAGTTAACGACGCTTCAAAACGAAAAACATGTTCTATTCACAGAAATTGTTTCTCTTTTTATTTTGTTTTGTTTTGTTTTTTTTTCGTGTGGCCTACTGCAACGTCATTTACTTAAATGAGGAAAATCATCGAAAATAATTATTGTAACGTGAGTTAGGCTTACCAGTTTTAAGACAAAACTCGAATTTTTTCTAACTCTTGCTTATTTTTCTATTCTTCGGACGTTTTACATTATTGCTAGGCTCCGCAGAGCAGATTGTCTATTTTGATTAAATCTCAAACCTTTTTCTTACACTATTGCGTTTATCACTGGCAACTGCCTCATTGGCAGGCAATGAGACCAAAAAACTTTGTATTTACTCAAACGACTTCTACAGCATGGATCTGTGGGTCTACCGAGAGGAGAAAGGAACAATCTTTCATCTTTAAAACAAGCAGAGTAAAATCATTGTAAGCCACTCAAATGGCAACTGAACCGTTTTGCAGTAATAAAAACGTTTGCAAGCAACTGAATTCATCCGGAACGCAAAAGATAACACATAATTTATTGGTCACAGATATTAACAAACTATTTCCACATCATAAGTCAGTGTCCAACCCTTGAATGCAAGAGGCTTACATTCTTCTTCTACTTCTGATTTTCTGTCATCGTTGACTAAACTCTTTAAAAAAAAGCATGAGTGCGATATGAATATATATTTTGAAGTCGGAATGGCCTCCCATAAGGCATGTTTTGATCTACGGGTTGAATATTAATATGTCGTATCACAACTCTGCCCAAACTCGGACTGTACAGATCAAGGAAGGTCCTCAATCTAACCCAACAAAATTGCTAAAGAAAGTAAATCGGCTACATCGTAGATGATACTTTAGTGAGTTTTAATTTTGGCATACTTTTTCAAGTATTGCTCCCTGTAAGTCACAGGAATGTTCTTTTCCAGGGTTGATATTATGGCTGATTTGCCCCCTCACACTTGAGTTCGCGTCATTCAAAAAAAGAAAAAATAGTCTAGTGGGATTAAATCACATAATATTGGCGATTTAATGATAAACAAATTAAAACTCTTACTTTGACCCACCAGTGCATTTTTCAGAGTGAGTTGGTAGCTCTTGAACCAGCTATTGCTGCTCTCAGAACCTCAGAATCTGCAATTTTTTCTGTTGACAAACAACTTGGGATAAAATTGAGATTCGCCACTGTAGGTAGATAACATTTCGATTGAAACACATTTCTCATACAGCAAGAATTTTGACAGATTTTGACAATTCAATGGTTTTGCAAGCTTCGTCCATTGCTTCAACTATTCATGATTAAATGTTAAACCTTACTACGAATTTTTGCCATTGGCACATGTCACGAACCTTTACTTCAAATTAAAAAAAAACCACCTAGTAGAAGTAACATGAGCCCTGAATAATACAAAACGGAAACTTAGAACATACATACATAATTGGTCCTTCAGTCAGGATTGCGATACAGTTTGTCACGGAAACTTAGAAAGGATTTTTAATTCCCAAATATTTTACAAAAATCGCCAATTTTTTCAATTTGAAATAAGCAAACCCTATACAAAATCATTGAATTAAGTTGTGCCAATGGTTTACGACAAATTTTGTTTCAAAATAAAATTGCAAAAAAAAAAATTGTAAACAAATTAAACGGACAATAAGACAATAAAAAACTTAAAAAAAAAAACACAGACACTCCCTTCCTCAATCAACATGCGAGTAAATTGTTACGCAAACGATTCAATTGAAAGATAATCGCTTGATTCAAATTTATTTATTTTCTACCAAAAATAAACTACAAAAATAGCAATTGTTTATGAAAATTAAATACAAAAACAATAAAATAATTTTATATTGCCAGTGTAAATACTACTTACGATTACATGTCATTTATTTCCGATGTTTGCTGGTCTTAATTAAACTGCGTTCAAATTGCGTTTCAAATTGCAATTCAATTGAAAATGTCAATATTGACACTAAAATATGCCTGACATGACATGCGTATGGCGTTGTTGCTATTATTGTTGTTGTTGTAGTGATGAACCGCTATTATATTATTGCATCGATTATTGCAACGTAACGAATTTGATGGATTAGCTTAAGTTTACTTTTTTGACAGACATTAGAGAATCAATATTTATTTATATGTATGTGGTATATTATCTGTCAGTCTAACGTAAGGAGAAGTTGTTGTTTAGCAGTTAATTGGTTGATAACTATGTTTGATTGGATTTTAAGGTGGAAACGTAAGGTGTTTATGCATAAACTCAATTATTGTTGACTTCTAAACAGCAAATTTTACATACATACATACATACATAATTGGCCAATACAACCCTTCAGTCAGGATTACGGCCTAGCTTCTCAAGACCACTCATGTTGTGTGCGTTAATTTTATACATGAGCGGCGGGACCTACAGTTTAAAGTCGACTCCGAACGACTGATTTTTTGAGAAGCTTTTCATGGCAAATTTTACTCTCAGAGTTTTTGCCAGAAATCTGCTGAGAGGAAGTCGCCGAAGAAATGTTTTCATATTTTCGTTTTGATGTCGGACCTGGGATCCGAACTCGGGCCTTTCGTCTAATAAGCCAACAAACTGCCTACTAGACCACGGCGACTTCAAACAGCAAATTTTATCAAACAAAACTCTGGCACCGATCGATTTTAAGGTATAAACCACTCCACTTTTAAATTCCCTAATTTCCCTGAAAATGGTACCCAAAAACAGTACCTCTTTCTCATTATAGTGGCTTTCAAATTCGTTTATAATACTTTTGAGAATATTTTTCTTTCTTTTGACGTAGTTTTTTGTAACTCACTGTTATTGTAACCGTGACTCGTGATTTAAAATCGCAATAATTATCGACAGAAAAAAAGTTTTTGCTTTTTTTGTAAACAATTGAAAATAAGAAAAAAAAAATACAGATTCATTAATAACAATTTGTAAAAATATTTTCTAATTATTTAAGCTTAAATTTACAACTCAAAAAAAAAAAAACAAATAAAAAAAAACCGAGAAAAATTTCAAATATTTACAATTGCAAGTGTATTGCATGAGTGCATACTCGTAAAATGTATAAGGAAATGCTTGTTTAAACGCTTCGGAAAACAATTACACGTCATTCTAGAACTAAATTTTAGTAGAATTTTAAATTTTACAACAACAAAAACTATTGTAGAAACTTTAATAAAAACAAACTGATATCGACATTAACAATCGATCACGTTTAACAATTTTCGGTAAAAAAAAAATTAATTTTAAATCGTTTACAGTCAGCAATAAAATTCAACACTTACCTTATTATAACCACGTAATCTCTACACCGAAGGAAGACGACCTTTAAATAAAAAAATAAAAAATAATGAAAATTACAATTTGCTTAGTGGCTACAAAAAAAAATTGAAAAATTAAATATTATTGCCAAATATGCCCTTCATAAATTTCATAAAACTCTATAATTTTAAAAAGGAGCGGTATTCAAACCTACCTAGGCTAGCTTGCTGTTGAATCAAGGATTCCAAAACCGTTCTCGTTACAGTCGGATAACACTTGGGACCGGAGATATAGCCGCCAACGCCAAGTGTTTTACACGAGCAAACAAAACGTTCTATATATGTATGTAATTCCAGAAAAATTCGATAAAATTTGAAAAGGTGCAGTTTTCAGACCTAGTGGGTCGTTTAGATATTGGATCAAGGATTCCAAAACAGGTTTCCTTAATGTCGGGTAACACTTGGGACCGGAGATATAGCCTACGAAGCCAACGAAGCTAACTTTTTCTCAAATTAGCAAAAAATCGGTCAATAAATCGTTCAAAATCGGATAAAAAATGGACTTGTTGGGAAAGCGGACCTAGTGGACTGGACAGCAATGACATCAAGAATTCTAAAACAGGTTTCCCTACTCTCGGGCGTTAATTGGAACCGGAAATATAGGCGACGAAGCTAACTTTTTGTCTAATTAGCAAACAAATCGATCAAAATCGGATAAAAAATGGACTTGTGTTGGATGTGGACCTAGTGGGCTGGATAGACGTGGCATCAATGATTCCAAAACAGTTTCACTTATCGTCGAGCTTTACTTGGGACCGGAGATATAGGCTAACGAAGCTAACTTTTTGTATATCAGAAAAAAAACTTAAAAATTTTAATAATTCTCATTGAGTTCATATGAATTTATATAAATATACCCAACGAAATGCTGTAATTTTTGCAAGTTGCATTTTTTGGGTAGATGACTTGCATTTTGTTTAGTTGATGACTTGCATTTTTTTTGGTTGATGACTTGCATATTTTTGGGTTGATGACTTGCATGTTTTATTTTGATGAATTGCATATTTTTGGATCGATGACTTGCATTTTTTTTGGTTGATGACTTGCATATTTTTGGGTCAATGACTTGCATTTTTTTCGGTTGATGACTTGCATATTTTTGGGTCGATGACTTGCATGTTTTAGGTTGATGACTTGCATATTTTCGGATCGATGACTTGCATTTTTTTGGTTGATGACTTGCATATTTTTGGGTCGATGACTTGCATTTTTTTGGGTCGATGACTTGCATGTTTTAGGTTGATGACTTGCATTTTTTTGGTTGATGACTTGCATATTTTTGGATCGATGACTTGCATTTTTTTGGTTGATGACTTGCATATTTTTGGGTCGATGACTTGCATGTTTTAGGTTGATGACTTGCATTTTTTGGTTGATGACTTGCATATTTTTGGGTCGATGACTTGCATTTTTTGGTTGATGAATTGAATTTTTTTGAACGATGACTTGCATATTTTTGGATCGATGACTTGCATTTTTTTGGTCGATGACTTGCATATTTTTGGGTTGATGACTTGCATATTTTTGGATCGATGACTTGCATATTTTTGGGTTGATGACTTGCATATTTTTGGATCGATGACTTGCATTTTGTTTGGTTGACGACTTGCATATTTTTGGCCCGATTACTTGCATTTTTTCGGATCGATGACTTGCATTTTTGGTCAATGACTTGCACTTTTGGTCAATAACTTGCATTTTTCGGACGATGACTTGCATTTTTCGGACGATGCCTTGCATTTCTTTGGTCGATGACTTGCATTTTATGGATTATGGCCTGTACTGGTCGATTACTAGCATTTTTTGGACAGTGACTTGCCTTTTTATGACAATGACTTGCATTATTTGGTCGATGACCTATATTTTTTTGATTTCTGTCAATAAGAATGATACTAGCTTCGTTGCCTGTATTGCAGTCCGGTCCCAAGTAACGTCCGACCGTAACAAGGACTATTTTAAAGTCATTGATACCACTATCCAGCCCACTAGGACCATTTCCGCAATAAGTCCATTTTTTATCCGTCTTAGTCCTATTTATAGAGAGATTTACTCAACTTCATTTGGAGAGCAGAGAAATTGCTATTGAATAATAGCTTCCGACAACTCCGGTTTTGCGAGAATTTTGAGTGAAATGTTATGGTTAGGATAGAGTGGAATGAATTGTGGACTATTGGATATAGTTTTCTATAGGATTTGCTATAGGGTGACCATGTGGGACACAAAAAAAAATTTTTGTGAGCAGTCTGTTGAAATTACGCCGTATAAATATTTTTTTTTTTTTTTTTTCAACAAAATGAAATGATGATGGCAATTAAGACTAGAAGAGGGGGACATATAAAGAAAATTCATTTCCGTTGGAGGCTTAAAATTACTTTTTTTTCGTTAAAATGCGTCATTTTCCAAAAAACAAAAAAAATTGAAAATGTTTTCAAACGGAAATGGCAAATACGTATGGCAAAAAAATAATTCATGCCCTTTTAACACAATTTACAATTAATACTGTGTTGATGTTAAAAAATAATTAAATTTTTTTATTTATTTTTTATTTTAATTAAATTATATCGCATTAACATTTTATTTATTTTTTTAATTACGACGAAAATAGTTTGAATAATAGTTTTAAAGCAGCTTCAAAAATAAAAATAATTTATTAACAATTTTTCTATTATGGACTATTTAAATACCAATTAAAATGCTTTTATTAACATTTAATCTGATGTTTTTTTTCTCTTCTGCTGTTCGCAATAATTTTTTTTTATTTTAAAAAACAAATGAAACCTCAATAAATAAAAAACGGAATTGAAAAAACAAAACCACAGCTGCTATTGAAGAAGAAAGAATTAAATTTAAATGAAAAATAAATACAATATTATTGTTATTATTATTATTGTTATGAAATGAAATATTATTTTATTTACTATTCGTTCTCTTCCCTTCTCTTCATCGTTTTTTATAAATATTTATTTTATTAATATTTTATGAAATTAAAAGAAAAAAAACAAAACAAACAAACAACTCAAGTACGGGGGTTTCTTTTTTTCATTAAATTTGTCATTTAAACTGAAAAAAAAACCAAAAAAAGAAGGCCTTTCTTGGCTGAAAACACCTGGTAAAAAGTGTGTAAATGTCAGCAAGAATCAGCAGCAGCAGCAGTTGTACTAGCAAAACTTCAATTGAAACTAAAAATGTTTACGGCCTAAAAAACCACTTGACGTCAATGGAATTATATTGCATTTAAATAATCGTTGAAAGCAAACACTGAGAATAATGGAAAAAAGCAACAACAACAACATTAAAGCATTTCTTTTTAAATTATATTTGCTTTTAGTTAGTTAGAAAAAAATTTATATTTTTTACAAAAAAAGCATCGCGAAAGCTTACAGTGCATGGTAAAAGTAAATGAATTTTGAAACTTAAAACATAAGTTTTAAGAAAGTCTTTGCAGTGAGCACATCGAAGCGATGATACATTTTGTATTGCATTTTCCTGCCTTCATACTATTTTAGGGGATGATGATACTATACCAGACATAACTCATCTCAGATAACTGGACTGAAAGAACTTAAGGAAGTGGAGTATAGAATACAGAATTCCTATACGAAATAAAGTTCTCTACCTTATTGGTGAGCATACAAACAAACATACTTGGCACCTTAAGTGTATGCTGATAGGCATAAGACTGAATGCCTATGATTGGTCCCCGAATCCGAAACGAATTTTTGATTTCTCCAGACTAGACGTAGAAAGCAGAAATTTTTTTGCCTTTCGCAGTTTTTTTTAAGGCGTGCTCCCACTGCAGATCGAAATACCATTCAGATATTCGATGATACATAAACTTTCAACAGCTACGCTGTCAATATTTAGAAGGGCGGTTGTAGGTATTAATTTTCATATTAATTATCATATCCTGCTGTTAGTTTTGAAATCATTTTTCGTTTTAATCGCCGCCATCGTTAAAGAATTCCCAATAAGACGCAGGAGTTTTACCACATTATGTACATGGAAGTTGGGCATCAATCGTTGGTGCCTACAAATTATTTTAATTGAAAGTTTGAAGATGGTGGACAAATTTAGCTTAAGCAGCAGGCAGCATTGGGTCTTATTTTTCCGCAAGTGAAAAGGCTACTTAGAGTGGCGAGTATTACAGAACAATGTTTAAATATTTCCTCTTACCTCACGGAACATTTTCTCTGTAAGCATTTGAGTACCTGAAACGAAGTATTATTGGGCATCCAGAATTTACTGACAGAACTTGCTTAAATAAAGGTGACCGTCATAAAAGTAATAGTATTGAAATGTGCCAGCCAGGACTTCCATTTGAAGGACGAAATAAATACGATCAGTATTACATTGCGACTTTATAAGACCTAATTAAGCTATGCTATGAAGTCGCTGTAGTCTAGTAGGCAAAAACTGTTGGACTAAATGAAATTGCCATGAAAATTTTCTCAAAACTCAGTCGTTTGGAGTCGACTTTAAATTGTAAATCCCGCCACCCATGGGTGGTATGAGAAGCTAAGTCGCTACGTGTGTGTTAATTTTTAAAGTTTAAAGTCTACCCCGATTGACAGATTTTTGAGAAACTTTTCATAGGAATTTTATTTACTCAGTAATCTTCTGAGGGGAAGTCGCCTAGGAAATATTTTTTCGTATTTCATTTTATTGACCTAGGGTTTGACCATGACTCTACGTCTAAAAAGTCTACCTACTACTACGGCAGCAAATTCCTAAACAATATGTCTTCCTTCTGTTAATTTTCAAGCCGGTTGTATGTGCTTCCTTAGAAAGTTCTGAAATTTAGGCGTGATTTTTTATTGTCTCTCGCTATGAGAATGACATTGCCTGCATAAGCGAGTGTAGTCTCAGCAATAGGGGTGTGTGAATTTCCTTGATGTTATCCACCAAAAAAGTATTCCCGGACGAATTAATTGGAGAGAGGATTATAGGCTGTTAAAATTTGAAAACCATGAATTTGCTAGGCCACCACTAAGCCCAAGACACCTTATTGGCCCAATTAATCAAGCACGTGTTGCTGTATTTTCCTATTTTTTCGTTTTATGGTTTATTATGCTACTCTTGAGAGATTTTGTAATAAAATGATCGTGTTGTGGAATATTGTGTGAATCATTATAAATACAAAAATAGTTTTGTTGTGCTCAACTGTAAACAATTTTCATTAAAATAATTTATTTTTTAAAACAACAACAACAACTAGAGACAATGTACTCCCTTGTGTGTCATCAAAAAAAAGCGTTAAAATTGTGCAATACGTATAGAATACCTGGTTGTTGGGGAAATACTTAAAAAAAGCATTTTATTTTAAAAACTAAAAATAAAAAAATTAAAAAACAACAAACAAATGAATAATAAGAGGATTTCAGAATATGTTTTTTTAAATTTTTCTATTTACGACCTCATTTTAAAGAGAAATTTTGTTTTTCAATTCTGTAACTTTTATGGCTTCGTCCCGTGTAAAAACTAAAACTTCAATCGAATTTAAATACTCGTATTGTCGTCATTAGCCAACTTGAGCTAACGTTTACAAAATATGTATTGGCAGAGTATCTTGGTTTTACGTTTTAGCATAAATTAAATTAAAAATGGTTTTTACGCTGCAATCTCGAATACACTCGGCAGTACATACAACGATGTATAGTACGTCCACTCAATTCACGTAATTATTCCTCCACGAAATATTTTCTTATCGTCTTGAAGCCATTCAATACAACCTATAAAAGAAAGACAAACAATAACAAGAAATAACCAAACCAACATTAGACATGGCCAACTAACTAACGTAGACCATACATCGATTGATAGCTATGCAGACGTAGATAGACAGGCAGACAGACGAACACGCAGACAGACAAACACCGTTCATTCAAAAATAACCTACAAAATGACGTTGACATTATCGAATAATAATAATAATTATTGGCTCACTCACTCACTAACTTTGCTAACCGAACGAAAAGCGCAGCAAGTGCGGTGCGGTGCGGTAAAAGCGAAAAATAATTTGAAAACTATTCAAATGACCTACAACAACAACAACAACACATTTAAAATGTAATAAATTATTTATGTGACCTGGAAAATTTTCTATAAAAAAATTAATGAATTTTCCTTTGTTTTCTTTTCTCTTTGCCTTCACGTTGATGTTGACAAATAACTTTTAATTTCCTTTTACCTTTGGCCTCCTCCTACTCCTGCCCCTTAAATTGTTTTTTGTTTTGATGGCATAAACAATCGAAGAAGAAAAAAGAAAACTTCAAAAGAAAAAAGAAAATAGAAATTATTGAAAGAAAACTATGAATATTCCATGAAGGGATTTTATGTAAACAAGGAAGTTCCAGTAAGACAATCCTACAGACTATAAAATAAACGCACGAATTCAATTAAATCGAAGCAGGGTTGTCAATGGGTAGATATTTCTAATCAACCGGGATTTCTGATTTCTTAATTTGTCCCTCATAACATTTACATTCGCCCTGGTCTCAATAATAGGGTTGTTCAACAACCGAAATCCCTTCTACAAACCACGATTAATAAAGTGCAAGCAACTGCAGGGTAAATGGTGATAGGATAGGATAGGATGGTGATAGGTTGCTGCAGGATTGTCCAGATCTGGAAACGCTTCCTATTGCCTTATAATATCCTAAGCGAGCAGCTAATGGTCATAGAATAGTTTAAAACCAAGCTTCACCAAAAAAACTAGGAGAATAGCGATTGACTCCTATATACATATATAGCTGTGAATATAACGCTCTAGCTAGAAGTACAGTGGACCCCCGCTATTCGTACACAATTCGTTCCAGCAGGCTGTTCGAATAGCGATTTGTACGAATGGCGAATCACTCTTTATTTTTATATTCATAGCAACACTATTATTTAAAAAAAAATAGCAAAAAGGCAAATGAGTACAAGCAACATGTGTTAAAGTAAACGCAGTATGAGAAGTACGGGGATCTCCCGAATTTTCTAAAGTGGCCACCTCAGGGAGGAGTTACCGATGCAAAGTTGCACTCTGTGGCACATTTTTGCACGCAGTACGAATAGCGAAACAATGTACGAATGGAGAGTTAAATTTTAATTGAAAAAACTGTACGAATAACGAGTTGTATGAATAGAGAGGCGGACGAATAGCAGGGTTCCACTGTATAAGACCAGCCAACATGTCATACTAATTAAACATCAGACGGCAATCTCCGCAATGAATTTTGCTGAAAGATTTGAGGATGTTAACTTGCAAAGTTAATCTCGTCCAAGAGGAAGACAACTTTGAATCGAAAATCAGAGGCTACAGAGGACCACTTCATGACTTTCTCCTAGCTTATCTAAACGAATAAAAATTGGGGTTCTAAAAACGGCGCACAAGATATTCTAATGAAATGGACGAGATTCCAAGTCCATGAGCACAACAATTTTCTTCTCTCGGCTTGTCTTGTCTTTTATTTCCTCAGGCGCATCGAAAATCCACGCGTAATATACGAAGAGCTATTGCTTCTGCTGCGTGATATTTCCGCAGAAGTATAGTTGAACCATAATATAAACGGTGTGCTCTACAAAGCAATGATCAATCAGGTTCTGCTATCTTATCTGAACGAGTGGCTCATACATCGCAATCTACAAGCAGAATTCCGCATTTTTGAGTCGCCTAAGCCCTCAGAATTTAAGGATTTGTTCGGACCGGTGACATCTGCACCACAACCAGTAGTAACTTAGCTAATGGATTATCATGACCTCAATCGACCAGGAACCATAACTCAAACAACCAAAGCACTCTAATGAGAAATATCTAACGCTGAGAAATATTAGTTACGCCAATCAAGCAAGAGAACTTTCTTGCGGATTGTATAACTTCGGCCTCTAAAAATCCAATTTTTATGACTCTGGATCATAAATCAGACTAAATTTGACGGATTGCATGGCTAATGTTGGCTTTGATGGCCACTGCAGTTTGGATAAACCCATAAAAACAGCGTCAAATCGCACGATTTCAGTGGCCAGCTTACATCACCTCCACTTGACATAACTCAAATCACTTGTGCAGAATGTTCAATGTAATTTGAGCTGTGCGACATCCTACTTGAACCTCATGTCGTTGGTATTCAGATCATCCAATTCAGGTCAACGGTCGGAAGTAATCATCGACCTACAGAGCTGGTTGTTAACATTGATGGCTAGCCGGGGCAACGTTGTTCTCCGAGAAATATGGATCGTGGACGCCGCTTGTCCAAAGTCCAAACCTAAAAGAGACTTTTCTTGGATGCATTGGATGCTCTACTATCTCATGTAGATTAGTAACGTCCCAAATTCGACAATTTTTATTGTTTACGTACCCATTTATTTGGAAATGGTCTTCATTACGGACGGAAAATTAGGGGCCGTTTTCAACTGCTTCAGAGCACATTCAGCAAACACACGTCGTTCTCTTGTTGAATGCTATATCCGGCTACGGTGATTTGTTAACGCAGACTGAATGAATAACAACTAATTTGACAGCTGAAGCTTCAACAAGATGGTCGTTATCAACTGTCAGAGTTTGAAAATATTTTTTGGAGAACCCTATATATGTATATATGTATGTATGTGTGTCTGTATGTACGAGCTAAATGATCTTTTTCATTAACTTGATTTCATTAAAATCGAAAAAAATTCTAAATCACCTCACAAGATAATAATAAAAATAGAACGAACGATAATAATAATGAAAAGAGTGTAGAGTGTGTGGATAGAAGGGAAGAGAAGAATAATTAAATTAACAACAATTCCTTTGTTTAATCACGTAATTAAAAAAACATACAAAAATGAAGAAAAAATTGTCTCTTTTTAATGTACTTTTACTCGTATTATGCGGTGGTAAACAGAGTCAGAGTTTGTTTGTTTCTTTACTACTTTTTTTTGTTTGTTACTTTTTTGTTATTGTTGTTGTTGTTATTTTTTGGTGAGTTTTAATTAAACAAAATAATGGCACATGTGATTCACATGTTTGCATTCAAATTACTCATTTAGAAACTTTTTTGTTTTTCTTTTATACGAAATAAAAACATTAAAAAACAAAACCCAGCAACAAAATTAAATTACAAACAAAACAAAAACGATGATGTAAAAGTAATAAAATTAAAAACGTTTTTTGTTTTTTCTTTTTTTTTGTCATTATTTTTAATTTTTTTTTTTCATTTCTTTGTGGCCCACATACATACTGATATTCATAATCATTTTACTTGTATGGATGGATGGAACCAAGCTCCCAAGTTCTTCTCTTTTAGTAAAGTTAGTCAACCAAACAGCAGTTAGCTGGGTCAGCCAGTAAATAGAAAAGAAATCCAACGAACCAAACCATCCAACCATGTTAAGTTATTTGAACCAGTTGTGGTACCTTTATAAACTCATCTGAATGAATGAATGAACGAATGAACGAATGAACGAATGAACGAATGAACGAATGAACGAATGAACGTATGAATGAATGAATGATGGTGTGGAGGATGGTGTGGAGTATGAAGGCTTTTAATGAATGATTCTATTCAATTTGGTTTAATAAAGCTGGTGTTAATAATTCCATCAAAACAGTTTCAATTCAAGCGATAATTATGAGATTTAATTAAAAACTACTCTGCACAGTGGGCCCAAAGCTTTAAAATCGTGGAATTGTAAACTTAGTGGGACATCTTTAATAAATCCAGTTTACCAAAAGCGTTCAAAAAAATTGTTATTTGTTCATGAAACAAGAAAACAGGCCGAAAAAATAGTCAAACAGTTCGTAGGAGGGTTAATAAGTTAGCATAACTAACAAAATCCATTCATTCTGAAAGTTGCATTTAAAATCAGTTGAAATTGCTTACACATGTAAAGTTTTGAAATAAATTTTTTTAAATCGATATTTACATGCTAATATCGATATCTACTAATAAATAAAATAAACAATAAAATTATTTTTTCTTCTTTTTTTTCAGATCAACTTCCTCTTTGTTTGTAAGCATTTTCTCCCAAAAAAAAAAATATCGAATTGTTTACAATTTTACGCCTAAAAAAAAATTTGAATCCCCCTTTTAACAAATGTTTCTCCAAATATTCGGTAACCTTTTTTGGAGCCGAATATATTATGGAAATTCATATGCGTGATAGAATTTCAAAAAATTCTTTATGGCTGCCTTTTTTTTATGGCGTAAAGTCTATAATGTTTTGTTCCGTCAATGGTAATTAAATTAATTTTTATGGATTTTATTACTAATTTAGAAAAGAAAGATACATTCATAAACTTTAATAAAATAAAAAAAAACATTTACTATATAGGGTTTGCAAAGTAATTATTAAAACAAATAAATCGGTAATCGATATCTTTTTAGCATTAGTTTTAGTTTGTGTTTTGAAATAAAAATAAATCCGAAGATTTTAAAAGTTTTTAATATTAGATTAACTAAAAATGTCTATGCACAACAGTTGGCAACCCTATTATACTAGAACAAGGTACAATAGATCTATCACCCGCTTAACTGGAAATAATTGATTAAAGAAAGTGAATAAAAATAAAGAAAAAATTAGAATTTGTTGGGAAGAGCACAACTATCTTACAGTACAGATGGGCGATCCACTCTATGCCAAATATTGAAATACCAGTGGAGGTAATTAACTGATGGTGATTGTTTACAGTATCCCTTGTTAACAGATGAGAAATATAGAGAGAATAAAAGTAAATATAAGAAATAGTTACGTTATGTATAACGCCGGTCTATCGTAAAGTATAAAACTAAATATTATTCAGATTAATATTCAACTAATCAAACCATATTGCCTTCATAAAGACCACAACACTATTGTCGGTGTTGGGTATACTTTCTTCAAAGGAATATAGGGAAAGGACTAAACTCTTTATTGTCGGTGCATTAGAGCAGCTCATAGTTCTGTGACTCTTACCAAAGAATCATCAAACCCTCCAATCTAACAGACAAAATTGGCTTGGAGGTTAGGTACCTGTGCTCATTAGTCGTGACTGATTTGGAGAGCCATTTTTTGCAATTCAGCGGCTATTTGTAGTTAAAATTCCATGTGGTTTTTACTTGCATCGAACTCCTTTGCAGTCTTGAACAAGTCATTCTGAAGTAGTGCTTGCATGAGGTTTTATTAATATGTATTTATGGTATTTAACCTAGAGTAGAATGGTATCTTTTTATTACGAAACACTGTAAAATATATCACATTTACCATTACTTAGTACCCTTGGTCTGTTTTGACAATTTTAACAGATTCGCAAACTTGTACGTAGTCGAGCATTTCAAGTTCGAATTTGGGAAGCAAATGAAAAAATATTCATCACCTAACCCCTGACTGCTTAGAGGGGCCAATATCAACCACGAATATTATTCGAACATAAAAGAAACCTAGTGGAAAATGAGATAGGAATCCACAATCAGCAAGATTCCCCGGAGGGCGTTGTTTCTAGGCAACGATAGATGGCAGCCCTATTATTCTAGGACTTGCAGACCAATCACCTGCTTAGCTGGAACAACAAAAATGTGGAAGCCATATGCTACCAAGAGGGGTAGAGGAAAAGAGAAAGGTAGCGCCTCAGATCGAAAATAATGGCCTGAAAGATGGCAACTCTATTATTCTAAAATCTAATTCAGTTTTTTTTCAATGAATCAATTAAATCCTTTAAAGTTCTGCCTATGCTGTTGCCTTTAGATGTTAATTATAGAATATGGCTAAAAACTATTTTTTTTTCATGGTTAGTTAAGTTATTATAGAGAGAACTTTTTTTGGTGTAAAATAATAACAGAGCTGGTTAACATATGAGATAATTTTCACCTCCATTTTTTTTGAAATTGAAAATGCAAAACAGCTAAAAATTAATTCTAAAAACGCCAACATGAAGATAATTGAATGGCCAACAAGATTCATGAATTATTCATACATTTTTCAATCACATAAAAACAAAAATCAAACAAAAGGTCAGTTTTCAAAGTCAAAAACAACAATATAACAAAAAAATTGTTATTTCCTGTGTAAGCATATGGTTAATGAAATGAGGTTAGATTCTTAGTTTGAAGATTTAAATTGTCCAATTATAAGCAGTTATCCATCTCTGTCATTTTAGTTTTCAACACAAACAACACAGAATAAAGCCAACGAACGGTATTAATTATACACGAAGCGGCGGCTAGCTAGCTAGCTACTCTCTTACCACACTGCAAACAACACAAACGTGTTAACAATTTAACTGGAAATGATTCAATTACAACAAAACATAGCTTTAATTAAAGTTTAAGTAAAAATTGTTGCTGCAAAGGTCTTCATTTCATTACAGTTTTGTATAGAAAAGTCCTTTAAAAGCTTAACAGTTTGGACGAATGAGAAAAATTTCCATCATTTATGCTGCTGCTGCATCAGAAACAAAAAAAAAATAAAAAACAAAATAGAAGATTCGATAAATTACATTGACATTTACGTTGTTATCGTTATACACAAATAAAAAGAGGATACAAAATTAATTAAATTTTAAATGACCTATAAACTGTTAGTAAAAAAATGGCTGTAATAGGATTACATCGACAATAAAACAATTGAGTATTAAAATCGTTGTCATTTGCATTAATGAAGTTGAAATTTTGTAATGAATTTTTAATTAATTTACACGCACATAATGAAAGAATATTTAATAATACACACACTAACGGGATAAACGTGTTAATTTAGGCTTCAGCTAGCGACGTTATAATTAGATTAACTCATCTGCCGACTGCGGAGTAGACAAATAGATTTTTTGAAATCAATTTTCTTGAATTTTTAATACGATAGGAAAGAGGACAATCCGCGCCACGCAGAAATGCAACGCGCCAATATGCAGCGCTTTATATTGCTGCACGGCGTAAAGCAACACGCGTGGCTTTCTATAATGCGATATATAGTACATACATACATAATTGGTCATTAAAACCCTTCAGTCAGGATTACGATCTAGCGCTCACACCACTTATGTTGTGTATGTTAATTTTTTATACATGAGTGGCGGGAACAAGACAGATTTTTGAGAAAGTAGTCATGGCAAATTTAATTAATTTATGAAAGAAATCTGCTAAGAGGAAGTTGTCGAAGAAATATTTGGGGTTTGAGCCGTGGCCTCACATCTAATTAACCAACACTCTACCTACTAGACTACGGCGACCTCAAAAATAGATTTTTTAAATCAATATTCTGCATTTTTAAAATTATACGAGATATCCCACAACTACTGTGGGAAATAGGACACTCCGCGCCACCGTTTAATGTTTGATGAGTGAGATATCTATACAGAGTCCCATTTGTTCCAAAATGGCTACTAATATTCTCAAATATTGATTTTTTAATCCAATTTTGTGCACTTTTAAAATTATACAACATATTCCACAATTACGGTTGGAAATAGGGCTCTCCGGACAACCATTTGTATACAGTGTATGTGTACCAAGTATCATTTCTTTCAAACTGCCCAAACTGATCTTCACATTCTTCTGCGGTGCTGCCTATTGCTTTAATGCACATTGTAACGCAGTCAACTGAGGCGCGATCTGCTGCTACACACTGTGGTCTATTGTAATACGATCTATTACGTTGCAGCAGGCCGCACAGTATTGCAGCGCGTCATATTTTAACGCGCTAATATGCCGTAGTCTAGTACATAGTGTGTTCACTTATTAGACGTAAAGCCCGGGTTCGAGCCCCAAGCTAGACATCAAAACGAAATATGAAAAAAAAAATATTTCTTCGGCGATTTCCTCTCAGCAGATTTCCTACAAAAACTCTGATAGTAAATAAACTTGCCTTGAAAAAGTTTCTCAAAATCTGTCGTTCGGAGTCGACGTTAAACTGTAGGTCCCTCATGTACTCATGTATAAAATTAAGGCACACAACATGAGTGGGAAGCTAGGTCGTAATCCTGACTAAAGGGTTGTAATGGCCAGTTATGTATGTATGCTAATATGCCGTGCTAATATGCCGTGCTGCACGGCATAAAACAACGCGACGCCGACGCAGTAGCGTGGCATTCTACAGTGCGATATAAACAGCACGGTATATTATTTTTGCCTCGTAGAAAAACAATGCTGCGCAGCAAAAGATTACCACATAGCCAAAAATGCTGTAGCATTTGCAGTGCAAAACTTGCAGTGTGGCTTTATGGCGCGGTACTTGCAATGCGGAACATGCGATATGGCAATTGCACTTGGATTTCGATGGAAGCCCTATTCAATAAGTAATCATAAGCCTTGTACGTAGGTCATAAGAAGGCAACAAAAGAATTGTTTTATTGAATTGTTTACAATAAATTTACACCATTTCACCAAGGTTTGATGTAAAAATACATTTGTTTTGATGAAAAATTATTTCCTTTAGAAATTTGCATAAGTTTTCCTCATCAAGACCCCCTGCCCACAACACTTTTTAGCCACCCTTTTAAGCGGATAAAATTAAAGCACATGTGTTATGTGCTGAGTGGTTATAACAAAGGTCATATGGCAATAACAACAATTACAACTTCAAAATAAAAATATTATTTAAAATTTCCTACCTTTTAATGTAAAAGAAAAGAAACAAAAGCAATCAAAGAAAACAGCAACAATTTAAACAAAGAAAAATAACAATAAAAGGATTTAAGAAAAGAAAAAAAAACAACAACAAAACACAGAAACTATCAAGTGATGGCTGGCTGACGCGTACGATGACGACAATGATTTTTGAAACAAAAGTTAATTGCACTTCTTTTGTTTTTACAAAAGTGTTGCTGTTGTTGTTGTTGTTGTTTTTTTTTATTACTATTGTTGTTCTTTATTTGTCCAATAAGACTTTTTAACACTCTTTTCAGTTTTCTTTTTCCTTTTTATTACACTTTTTTCTTTGTTTTTTTGGCTGTTGTTTCTTTGATTTCTCTGCTTCTGCTGCTTCTTCTGCTGCTGCGTTTTTTTTTAATCCAATTTAAACGGCACTTTTTTATTTTCAAATTTCTTTTGCTTTTTCTTTTCTTCACTCATTTTATAGCTTTTTAACACAAGAATTTAACAATTTCTTTTTTTATTTGTATTACAATTTCTTTTGTATGTATTCACTTTATTTATTTAGCACATTTTCTTAATATTGTTTATAAAACAATAAAAAATTAAATTATATTCACAAAACACACAACACAAAAATTAAAAACGTGTACAAACTTTTCTTCACTTTACTACGAGCACATTGCATAAGAAAGACAAACACTGACTGACTGAATGAGTCGGCTTAAGTAAGTGAATGACAAGATCAATAACATACAGAGTCTGAAAAGAATGATTTCATTAATAAATGTAAAAGTACCGTTATTCTATTTGGTTTTGAATCACTCTTTCATGGGTGATTCCAATTTTTTGTAGCAACAATTACGGATAGAAGAATTTTTCTTTTTCTTTACATCTAATATTGCAAGAAGGACAAATTCCGTGATTTCGATTGATTCCGATTTGAAAAATTATTCTGTTTCCACTACAGACGATCTCCTCCAGCACTTACGATTTTATTTACCCGGGACTGTAGGAATCTTTTTCTAGAAGTTATTCTGCTGTATCAGCATGCAGAACAGTGTACATATATGCTGACGGCTATTCCGGCTATTTTTTACTTGTTGATGAACACTTAATGCTAATTGTTCCAGGCTGAGAATTACCCTTGTTTCAGGCATGAGGGACTGCAGTTCTTAAATTAATGGTTTATAATTATAGGCTCTTTTGTAAGTGCTTTCTATCTTTAAATTGTAATAAAATAGAGTGTATGTGAGATATCATCGAAATTTTGTATTCATTTGAAAGGCCTATCGACGTCATTATGTGTGGAATATAAAATCGTACAAATTGCCGCAACGTCTGCTCTGGTAGGAACCTTTCCGAAATGTCTAATTTTCCAATATTCTGGCGCTTGCATTAGGCTGAATTGGACTGATAACATATGTTGGCTTTGACGACTACTGTGATTTTAGACTTATTCATATACATCAGCGACTTAAGAAAATCCCACAAGAGAAATTCTAACGGGATAAAATAGCACGATTCCGGTGGCCAATTCTCATCCCCTCCGTGTGAGATAATTACGTACTTAAATCGTACGTAACGTCGTCCTGTTGAAACTACATATCGTTGGTGTCCTGATCGTCCTATTCAGACCAAAAGAAGTGGGTGATCATAGACCTACAGTGCACGCCATTGACAAGGATGTCTTGTCCAATGTCGCCCTCAAAGACTTATCGTCCAATAATATTGCCAGCCCAAAATCCAAACACAACAGTGGGTTTTTCAGAATGCATAGGGTGTTCTTATATCTCATGTGGGTTGATATCGTTCTAAATTCGAGAATTTTGTTTGTTCGAGTACGTTTTCATTTAGAACTGGACCACATCACTGTTGATGACTATTCAATGAAAATAAAGTTCCAGAGCCGATTCAGTGAACAAATGTCCTTGTCTATAGTCATCCATGGTGAATGAATTACAACTAAGATGGCCGTTATTAACTGTCAAAGTTCAGAAAGATGATATACATGGCCGTAATATTGTTATGAAGACATATGTTGCCTCTAAAGGGCTTGGTCTACGATCGAAAGAATATTAATAACAAATATTATTGTCATCTGCAAAAGAGTGTTTAGAATTGGAACCTAAGAAGGGAAAATCTAAAGGAAAAATAGGACGTTGTGGTACCACTGAGATTGATCTTATGGAATCTCTCATAAGAAACCACTTATTGGGATCAAAAGAAAAACAATTTGCAAATTTCAGAGTAACGTTAAGAAGAATTACTTAATTGGTAATTAGCTAGCATTACAACCTAGCTTCTCACACCATTAGTGTGTGTTAATTTAACACGTGGGTAGTGGAAACTACAGCTCAATGTTGATTCCGAAGGACAGATTTGAGGAACTTTTTAAAGTAATTTTATTTTACTCTCAGAGATTTTATAAAAAGACTAGCGAGAGGAAGTTGCCGAAGGAAATATTTTTTTAATATTTTTGTTCTGTTTGAGATGTCTGAGCTGTGAGTAGCGCCATTGGATCTTGTCTAATATACCAACAGTATATACTAGACAGTAGTCGCCGTAGTCTAATAGGTATTGTGTTGGCTTATTAGAGGTAAGACCCGAGTTAAAACCCCAGGACAGACATCAAACCGAAATATGAAAAAAAAGAATATTTCTTCGGCGACTTCCTCTCAGCAGATTTCTGGCAAAAACTCTGGGAGTAAATAAAATTGCCATGAATAGTTTCTCAAAAATTTGTCGTTGGGAATCTACTTTAAACTAAAGGTCCCACCACTCACGTATAAAATTAACACACAGAACATGAGTGGTGTGAGAAGCTAGGCCAATTATGTATGTATATATTAAGAAGCCTCTGTCATCTTATAAACTTACTTGATTGGCCAATATAATCCCTTAGTTAGGATTACAACCTAGCTTTTGACACCATTTGTGTGGTTATTTTTAATATTTTGTTTTGTTTAAGATGTCTGAGCCGGGGTAACTTCCGGATCTTATCTAATAAGCCAACGTACCATTGGTTTATGGAATTTAACATTTCCCCCTATCCATTTGAATCCAATCCAGATCCCAGCATAGCGAAACTAGGAATGAACAGTTCCTTTAGGTCTTCTGTTTATTTGAAAGTATTTTTGTAATTTAAAAAATTATTATTCATAATCTCTTATGATTAATGTTTGTTTATTTATTTATTAATTATCTGAATATTTTTTTATTAATTTGTTAAACAATTATTTGCTTATTAAATATTTTCAATATTTTGTTTAACAAAAAAAAAAAAAAAATAAATAAATAAAAATTAATAAATTTTTTTTAAAATAAAACGTAGTAACTTAACGTATGTATACGAATCGTTTATGAATAAATAAAGTTTTGTCATCGTCATTTGTGGCCACTTTTTTTGTTGTTAATTTTTGTTTAAATTTTTTTTATTTTTTCTGGTAAATTAAATAATGATGCTCATGGTGATGATCATGATGATGATGATAACGATGATATCTCTATTTCTCTAAAACAAAAAAGAAACGATGATTTCATAAATTATTTATTTATCTTTAAATTTTATTTAAAGTAATGCTTTGTTGTTGTCTATGAGTCGTGATCTTTAGATTTTTTTCTTTTTTAAATAAATAAAATTAAATATTTGCCTAGTTTATTACAAGTTGACATGATGATTTCATTTTAATTTAAAAACTAAATAAACCAACTAATATATGCAAAATGAATTGCCGTTGTGAATAGAGGGCCCCCATATTCTTCCTCAATTCAGTTGACAAAATCTGAAGATAATGTCACTTTAGCTGACGGCATCTTTAGAGTTTAGGCTTATCGCGCCATTTGTGTTGAGTTTCAAATCTTTATCTCTTTCATTGATTGTCTTAGTCATCTTGTTAAAAAAAAAGATAATTTTTGGTGTTAAATTTTATGGCCGTAGATGTTAAATGTGCTAAACTTAGGTGAGAAAAGTAATAATGCTTTCATTGTCTTGTAATTAACCCTTTCAGAGACAGAACAAAAGGAAATTAAAATAAAAATATGTAAACTGCATTCAAAATTATGTATCTTTTGCAAATTGAAATAAAAATAAATTTTAAAAATGTATTTTAAAAATATTCATGCCATCATTAAAGCAGCCACAGCCACAGTCCCAGTTCTAGTATCACACAGTTTCAGTTGCTGTAAATTTGTTTCGCAATTTTTTTTTCTTTAATTTTTCTTTCATTTCGTTTAAATATTTAATTACGACTGAAACTGTTTTAAAATGATTCATTTAATGCCGCCCCCTTATCCTCCTCTGCCAGCCTCTTTACCTTTGTATTTTATGACTCAAAAACTGTGTTTCATTTCATTTTGGTCTCCTTTAATTTAAATAAACGTTTTTCATAATTAAACACTGTGTTCCTTCCTTCCATTTTTTTTACCTCTCTTCGTTTGTTATTTATTTTCATAATGAGATTTTGTTTCTTGTTGTTGTTGTCGTTGTTGGTTTAACATATAAATATGTAGTATGTACGCTACAATATTTAAAATAAACATCGTGTTCTTAAAACCTATTGTACGGGGTCTTTGAAGTACGAGTATTTCCTAAAAAAAGTCAATTAAACTCGAGAACCTACCCAAGTGGTAGGTCTCTTCACCACCATGCAGTCTAGCATTTTCCATTGTCCAAGTCCTCAAACTTATGTACCTATCTTTCTACCCAACTGATCTGTGATCTTTAATAATCTGTTTAACGCCATTATCTCATTGCCATTTTACGATACATAGGAAGCATTTCATAGCATTCCTCGCAAGGTCTTAGATAAGGCAAGGCCAACTTTATATGTCCTGTGGACCAACCATGGCTTGATGATAAGGAGAACGTGAGCAGGGAACTCTCGAGGAGCAACTCAAGAATTATGCAAGGCATAAATACCACGACAGTCAAGCCAATTGCGACCTATTGCACCATCATTGAGAAAGCATTACAAATTTAAGGACATCATTCGCTGGAGGCTCTGTTGGACTTAAGAGCTCAGTGCACATGGTAATGAGCACCAGAGCTAATTAAAGTAAAGTGAGGATAACGAAGGACAAGTCTAACATTAGATAGATTTTCTCGGGAGCATCACATCTGAAAAAACGCGTGACTGACAATTTATTCTTTTCACTGGACAGAAGCAGTAAACTCCATAATTTTAGAAAGGGCAAGTGACGTCATATGGAGGCGGCATAGCGCCTAGGATTGAGTGCTAGATAGTGGAATAAAGGTTCAAGGTTAGGTTAGAGGACGTCTACTTGTCAATTGAGACAAGTACAGTACCCGGATGTCAGAACGTCCTTAAAATGAAAGGATAATAGAGGGGATAGGAAAATAGAGAGGAAGTAGGAAAGGGAGAATGAGAAGCGAAGGAATTACACAGGCTAAACAAAACAAAAAAGGAGAGCGCGACTACACTGATGAAGCCCCAGCACTTCTCAACCAGCTCAAGCTACTAATGAATATGTGGAGAGGCTTGATGTCGGCTCTCGACACAGAATTCAAATCCTCAAAGAAGCCCTTGCCAAGGGTCCTCAACCTCAAACTACTAAAGGCTGGCCAGTGGAATAAAAATATTGCTGCTTGCTTCCAGAGTGAAATATTCGAAATTCATGGGGAAACTCGCTTGTATTTTCCGAGCGGAGGTATACACTATCAAAATAAGTGCCCAATTCAACTTGAACTGGAATTCCAGTGAAAGGGCCCTAGCAATATTATCTGATAGTCAAGCTGGCATTTTGAGTACTCGGTTCGTATAGCATTGACTCAAGAATAGTAGGGTCACCCCTTACTAGATGCTAGGTCATGGGAGAATCCACGACAGTGAGCAGGCAAATGAGTTAGACAAAGGGAAAGCTCTTACACCACTGACAGAAACAGAACCTTTCTGTAGGGAAGGATATACTGGGCTCAAGAAAGATGGAAGCAGAAAAAGAGTCTTCCTTTGAAGCCAAATAGATTTTTAAGAATCAAAACTTTTGCTAAGTAATTATAATAGAAAGAGATTTGGGGCTACTTATTAGATTATCGAAAAGTAGCCTTATGGCCGAGCACTATACACTCAAAGAACATTGTTCTGAATATTGATTACTTCAGCCTCAATATGTAGATTCTATGCGCCACTAATGAAGGAAACTTCTAACATAGATCATCATTGTGTAGTTCATCAGGCTGACAGGATTGGGGATGAGGACATCTCATATATTTTCATTAATTTTAGTCCAAAAAAATTGTTCAAAGTACACCCCGTTATAGCATATTTCTTTAGTCCATGCTGGAACACTACTTCTTTCCATTCTTCCTACTGCTTACGATAATAGCAAACAAAAACAAAAAAAACAAAACAAGGCGAAATAATAAAAATAATAACGAATCTACACGATTATAATTTAAATTTAAATTTATACCTGAACACCACATAAAAGCCAAGCAATTTTTCTCTATTCCAAGCTGCATGCAGCAAGCAGTCAATCGTAGTTGAAGGCGGCGGTATAATATGTATCACTCACTCACCCATTCGCATGCTTTTGTTTATGTTCACAGGTTTGCAGGTTTGCGTATGAAAAACAAAAACAAACAAAAATAGCAAGTGAATCCTTTTTGTTTAATTCTGATATTCGCGTACACACACAGAGTACTTTCGCCATCGTCAAGGTTATCCACACAATTTAAATAGCAACGAGTCACCCATATACACTGACACTGCTACCACAAGCACAACACCACACCAACCAGTACGTTGGATACATTCTTCCTGCTCTCTTTGTTTATTATTTTGCTGTTTTTTGTTGTTTTTTTTTTGTAGTTGTTTGTCGTTTTATTTTTAAAAAGCGGACATGCAATCATTATCTTGTCAAACAGAAATTTAAAGGAAATAATTCGCGAGTAATTGCTTGTAATTGTGAGCGCAAAAAGAAAATTATTGCAGTTCACATATCGTTTGAAATTGTTTCAAAATTACGCCCCTGGATTTCAAGTTGAATCGAGGTAATCTTCAAGTGAATATTATCTGTCAGAGGAGGCATAACTTTTCCGAGATTTATGAAAAAAGCTTGAGAGAGTTATTATGCGAGTTTAAAACCATAAATCTGGCAAGGCTGCTAGTCATCTGAAGTGTTATTTATTTAGTGATAGGTGAGCCATTTACGATGGCTTTATAGAGCCTTTATCGATGGAGAACTGTATACAAGCAGTGATGATTCAAATGTTAGCACTTTTTCTGTATTACAGTGTGATTATGATTGACACAATCGATTGACCGCACAAGAACTTGGCAAAGAAATTTTGAAGAAACTGGCAGCGATACAGCCTCATAATGTACGCAATGCCGATAATAGCGCTTCTGTTAGAATTGGCCCCGCAATACAGAGTCCTAAGGTCGCATAATATGGTCGCATCGTATGATAACCGACTGCAATTAGCGATTATGCACTGGATGGTATGTGGTTTCAACAGGACATTGCCACGACCCATCCAACTGCTGCAGTTTTACACAAATCACTATCAACGTGTATGGGTTGGTGTTGTCCTGAATAATCATATTTCGTTCGTAACAGTCTTATAGGAGGCTTTTCGATTGTTGATACTAAAGCTCTGACACCAAATCTATTACTAGCAGAGCAGCTAAGCCTCCAAGCCTCACCAAGTCAATCACTGATCGTCTATCGTTTCTGCCGAAGTGGTCTGGTTTTAATGTGATTTTACAGCGATTTGTGGTGTTTGATCTGGTGTTCTGAGTGCTACGTTCAAACAATGCATACCAGGAATAAAAGGTTATAAAGCAAGAAAACATGCCTAGTGTTGGAATTGATTGCTTGCGCCAAGAATTTTCTTTTATTCTAATCCGGAAGGATATAGCTTCGTTCATCAAACTTTCTGGCTGGTTTTTCAGTGCGGGGTAGTCGTGCTTTTGTTGTGCAGCCCTTGCGCTGACCAACTTCTTTCTTTTTCCTGATTTTGATGGAACTTGGTTAGTACAGAGACTGCGTTATGCGTGCTCGAGTGAGCTTTGTGATATCAGAGCTACCACTCCGACCTAACCTAACCTAATCCTGAACTCTTGGAACTCTTGCCTAATTCCTGGATATCAATTACCGTGTAGAGTACTAAAGTCCTAATGCAATACGACCGATTGTACTACACACAATCTGCCATATATAGGGTATCACTATAATACCGCCCCCAATCCTGTTGCTTTGGACAAGAACAGGATATTGTTTGGAGCCATTAAGAGCAACTCAATGACTACATACATACATATATAATTGCCCACAACAAGTCTTTAGTCAGGATTACAACCTACAGTCTCACAATACTTATGTTGTGTGTGTTAATTTTATACATGAGTGGCGGAACTTATAGTCGACTCCGAACGACAGATTTTTAAAAAACTTTTCATGTCAATTTGTTTACTTACTCTCAGAGTTTTTGCCCGAAATCTGCTTAGAGGAAGTTGCCGAAGAAATATTTTGTCATATTTCCTTGAGTTGGAAAGTCTGACCCGGGGTTTGAACCGTGGCCTTACGTCTAATAAACCAACACATTACCTACTGGACCACGATGACTACTAATACCTACTATTGGATAAACAGTCAATTGTTTCCTTTTGAAATGGTTCAAAGTGTGTGTTCATATCATCATCATATCATCTCAGCCTAGTATCTATAGATTGGACTTCTGTTTTTCAAGTCTACAGTGCCCGGCCAACGGTATAGGCTACAATTCTCTGGCTACCTTGGATTCTGGATTGCTAGTAAGCTGTTTGAACCGTGGCTTCTGTTGAGAATCTAGGCCGTAATCCACGCTGAAGGATTGTAATGATCAATTATGTACATATGTATGTAGTAAGCTGTTAGAGTTTCCGAAATAAATTCTTCGATTATTTCTTGATTGAAAATGTTTCTGTTTTTGAATTCCAAGAAATAGTTTTTCATTCATATAAGTTTTTATCACATCTAATATATAAAATTCTCGTGTCACGGTGTTAGTGGTTAAACTCCTCCGAAATGGATCTACCAATTTTCATGAAATTTTGTGTGCATATTGGGTAGGTCTGAGAATCGGACAACATCTATTTTTCATATCCCTAAATGTTAAGAGGGCGTGGCAAATCGCTAAAATTGAATATTTAGGTACATATTAATCGTAGACGAATAAAATTTGGTGGTTAGGTTCTTAGAGTCGATATCGACAATCCCACCAAAAATAGGGCTGACAACCCTCCCCCCTTCAAGTGATACCTATAACTCTTAAACTACTGAACCGATTTTAATTATTCTTTTTTTGTTCGAAAGCTTATCAGGTTTAGATGGTTTAAAAAAATTCGATATAGCAAAAAGTAGGCGTGGCAAACCTTTAAAATTGAATATTTAGCGACATAGTAATCGTAGACAAATGCAATTTGTTGGGTAAGTTCGTAGAGTCGATATCGACAAACTCACCAAAAATGGGCGTGGCAACCCCCTCTTTAAGATATACCTATAAGTCGGCTAATTCGATGTTTTATAACTACATATGTATATGTATATAACTTCGTCAGCGCTATCACAATAAATTATTACAATAAATATATAATGTGACCTGTTTTGGGCAATAAAAAAATCAATTTTGGGCGGGACGAAGTTCGCTGGGTCAGCTAGTTTCTTTATAATTTTTTTTTTCTTATACAAATTTATTCATAAAACACATTACAAAGAAAGAGTTCTTTGCCGAAAGTCTTTTATAATTTTGCATATCCCCCATCAATTTGAGTAGCAAGTCTATAAATGTACTCTGACTCAAGCCTGTACTATCCATTAATACTTACTTTAATAGATAAAGCATTGACTAGTATGCATGTAAAAATATATGTACATACATACATATGCAGGGGTATGTGTGTAAATGCCTTCTAGTAAAACTAGCAATTCTAACAACACCATTGGGAACACTTTTTACCAAACATCTCATGGGAGGCATGTTCGTTGCTGTAATATTGGCACAAATTTTGCTCATGGTCTTCCTTTTGGTCAAACACACACCCAAACGATATTAAAAAGTATTTACAATACATGTGTACAAGAGCTGGGTACACATACATACATATGTACATATGTTATGTAGGTTTGAATGTATGCGGGTTTATTTCATATCTAAATTGTTCAAAAAAAAGCATTTTAATGGTAGCCTAAAAATTATTACCACAATTTTATCCCCCTCACACAGTCAGTCATTCAATCATTCAGTCATTCATTCAGTTATTAATGCAGTTTTCCATTTGCTAGGATACAAAAGCCTCTAACGATAATAAAATGTGTTGAGCAAGAGAAGTTTACTTGTATTTGTTTGTTTGGAAATATGAATGAATATGAATATTTCTTAACATTTATGGCATACCCAAGCATTTCATACAATCGCTCATTCAATGTTTTTCAACAACATGCAACATTTTCCCCAAAAATAGAAAATAAAATAGAATTTCAAGAAACCATTACAATTTCCCTGTGGCAAGAAATTTTTTTATGAAAAAAAAAAGAAAATCCATTTGCATTGCCATCAACTATTGCACAAAGCAATAATAGCAGCAGCACCAGTAGCACCCGTAGTTCTAGTACCACAACCAGCAACTAGCAACTGCTGTTACTATTCTTTTGTTATTCGTGTGTATCTGATATGCTTTTGTTCGTATATAGAAATTCATTTTTTTCCTCTTTTTTTTCTCTCCCATTTTTTTTTATTAATGGAAAGCATAGTGGCAAGCAACAGCCTACAGTTATTAAGAATCCAATCAGAGATTGCAATAGAAAATCTAAAATGTTAATTAAAATATTGTATGAAAAGGAAAAGAAAGCAAAAGGAAGCATGTATGGGTGTATGTATGGATAGTTATTAAATTTACATTCGAAATATTTTTTTTTAATTCTTTTCCATGAATGGAAGGAAAAAATGCTTTTCTGAAATAACCTGCAGTAACAAGTAAATTATTTTCTATTGAATACGAGGTTTGTTCGAAAAATTTAAACACTTTTCAGTTCTAAAAAACTTGTTGCAGTAAAAAAGAATCCATAAATTTTCGTAAATTATAAAGTATAGTCAAAATCAGAGATCAGCAATGAATCGTTTTTTCTCTACTCATAAGTACTCATGAAATTTTGAGTATGAGTGAGTAATCAACAGTATTGAAATTCAACTACTCTGATACATTCGTACTCACTACAACATTGATTTATAAGTACAGGTTGCAATGAGTATGAGTACAACGTTGACATCAAACTCATAAACATTCGAAATATGTTTGATTTATGCGCCTACTCATTTAGATTCATAACTTTAGAAAAATATGTACTTATAATACTCATAAATGATTCGAGTGATTTGAATCATACATCAAAATTTACAGTCTTAGTTGTTGTTGTATTTACAAAAAAAAAAAGAAGAACGAAAAAGACAAGGACAGCAAGTAAAGCAAACACACAACATACTAGTGAGTATTGGAAGTGTTCGTATGCGAATCATATTTATTTTGTGATTCTTCTGAATGTTGAGTAAAGGAAAGTCGTAATCAACAACATCATGCGTATTGTTAAGTATGAGTACGATGAGTACTTCAAATTTTGAATATGAGTAGTATGAGTATGATATTAAAATAAGTATGAATGCGAGTATAAGTATCAGAAATTATGAGTATGATTCGAATCTACCCATCTTTTTAAATACTCATTGCTGATCTCTGATCTGAATGATCTGTACTTTATGTCATATATCAAGCAATATGCCAAAAGAGAAAACTCTCTTTCTCCTTCCTCGATATAGAATCTAATCAAAATTTATTTGCAAATAAACGAAGGCTAATTACGTTTCATGAGAACTAACACAGATGTCCTTACAATTCAATTTAAGTAGTTAATAAGTGAACCAATAAATACCTCTACCTAATTGACAGCCTGACAAAGGTATAAGTGTGACTTGGTATACGGTAAGACTGTACTTTCTATAGCAAGAGCAGTCTTTCCTGCTTGAAATTCAGGACATTTAGTTGCGTTGCAAGAAATACACAGTTAGATCTACCAAAGACGGCCATTGTACTGGTGATTGTACTGGTACACCCGTCTTCTGTATTGTAACGGAGCTCTTCTCATTGCAAAATTTATTGATTGCAGTCCACCCGTACATTACTCCATAAAGAGACAGGAAATTAAGGCTTCAAGGTCGTCTTCAAATATGGAGTGATTCGTTAATACAGATAAGCCACCTATTATGTTAACATACTGTAAACAATTCTTTTGTGCCTCTTGCTTAAAATCCCTTCTCCTTATTGACAATCCTAGTCAACAACCCAGAAAACTTTTCGCTTATCTCTGGCGATTTGAAGATAGAAAGTCTAACCATGAATTTTTGTATTGAAAAAGTGAAAAGCGTTGCAATTATTTGCTTAAAAATTTCTATATATTTAGGTAAGGCGTAACTAGATGAGTTTGTTCGTCTAATATAAAATTAAATAACAAAAGTTCGGACTCTTCATAGGCTTTGTCTTGCCTAAATTGAGTATACTCTTTAAAATAAATTTAATTCTCAATGTTATTCAATATTTTTATAATATTTTCCCATGGAAAATTCAATTACCATTGCTAATAGAGATTCAACAGAATGAAATTCAAAAAATATAACTCTTTTTCCCCCGTATTACAAATACATTTCGTAGAAAATATTGAATGAATTTTCTTTTCAACAAATTTTTAATCAAATTCCCAGGAATTTCCTTAAGCCAAATGTTATTCTTTTATTTTTTTGCCCAACCAACTAGTGACATTTAAAATGAAGAAAAAACCTGCACCATTTAAAAAACTTTGTATGCAATTTTCATTATGTTGCATTTCGAGATGAAAACGAAATAAATTCTGTACAAAAGTTTTTTTTTTAAGAAAAGGTCCTTCAGTTATTTAAAAGAAAAAAAACAGCGCGAAAATAGAAAAAACGTAGAAATACTAAGTATTTGTCATGTTTATTTCTGTGGCATACCTTTTAGCGATTTTTTTTAATAGAAAAACGTATATAAAAAGCATGAAAAACAACAATAACAACAAGTGGAAAAGATGAACAGAAATATACAACAGCGAAAAACATGTAAAAATAAACATTAACAACAACAACAATAATAGCAACATTAACAATGACATAAAAATCTATGCATTAAACAAAATCCAAATAAAAATGCATGAGAATGTCTCTGTGTTTGTGTGTAAAAGATGTTCTTTTGAATAGCAACACAATACAATGCATAGCAACTGTATGTGTGTGTATGTGCTTTTACTCTCAACCTTTCGAAAAACCATAAACAAAACAAACCATTCATGCACACGTACACAAGACTCTCGTTTAGTATACGTATGCCACTTAGAACAAGAGTACATGTGTGTGGGTTGGTATGTATAGTACGAGTACCTCTATTTATGCAAAACTTTAATAATGACATTGTCTCTGTCGTTCATCGTTCATCGTGTTAGTTAGCTGTGTGTTGGTAAGGTAACGGCAAACGACAACATTGTTTCTTTACTGCACAAACTTGCTGCATAACTTAAGGCGTTTTTTGTTTTCAAAATATCAGTTTCGGTGGGTTTGATTGGTTTGGCTCGGTTTTTGTTTGCTTGTTGGCTGGTTGCATAGCTAACTGTGGTTTGATTCGGTTTGGTTCGGTTTGGTTTCAATGGTTGGGTTTTTGGGGCTGCTCTACGTTATTCAGTTTTAACACTTGCGAAGGTGGTGTGGAGGGGGGGTTAGTGTTGATAATTAATTGTAAATTTTCTAAGGAAAAACATTTAAAGACAATTAAATAACATGATAATGAAATTTATTTTAAAGAGGATATTAAATTTATGCAAAGCAAAAGCTATGATAAGTTAAGATGTTGTCATTTAATTAATATTAGACACACACACACATATACACATGCATACACATGTACATAAATGCACATACTTCGTTAGAAAGTTAGTTTTAAGCAGGTAATTGCAAACATGTTTATAAAAATTACGTTAAATTAAAAGAAAAGCAAAATGTAGTGAAAATGGTGAGTGAAATCTTTATATAATAACGAAGCAGTTATAAAATAAATGTCATGTTGTAATGATTAAGTTTAAATTTTATTAGTTTTTTTGTCTGTTATAGAGAAACTTATAGATTGTAAGAGAGAAAGCCAATAAGTTCGTGACATTTGAATTTCCCGAGTCTCAGCTGATGAAGCAACATTACTCTTGTCACTAGACATCTGTCAGCTTACTCCTGTCAAAATTTGAGCGAGTTTAGCTTGTGCTTCACAGCCAATGACGCCAAACTACTGCATGATCTCCATAAAAAATGGAAAAACATTAAATTTCAAATTGCATCCTCATCAGTTCTATTATCCAGAGTGATATTTCTTAACTTGAAAGAATGTCTGTTGGATTACGGCGGGCAAAAAATAATTTTAAGAGCTCTTTTCTTTTATTTCATAAATTCTTTTCTTTATTCAATTTAATTATACAATTCAATTTACAAAAAAAATATATGCAAGAGCACGGAGCTTTAAAATTTTATTAATTTTTGCCTCGTCCTTTTATGTTGAAATCCAACTGTATAATGATTTACTTTTTATTTCATTTACTTCCAATTGGATTATATTTTCTTAATTTCTTACGTGACGAGTGCAAAAGTAACCGTTAATGTTTTTATTTAACGTAAGTACATACGTACATATGTTGATAATATGCAAGTCTGCAGTAATTAACATTCGTGAGTATATACATATCTGTATGCACATGCATTTACAAAGAATATTCGTACATGTACATATGTATAAATAATACAATGTGAAATGTACAAAGTATGTAACGTTAAGTTTAACATTAAAAGAGAAATATAAAATATGTAAGCAAAGAGATGATCGATATAAATTTTAAGCATAAAGAAATAAATTTTTTAACCCGCTGTGGGCGGCGGCAACAATGTCTTAATGGAAAAATTTGACCTCAGCGCCAGGGTCGCTTCTCATTGCACTGGTTCCAGTACCTGTATTTAACACAACTCTTTCTCAGCTGTTTTCAAGTTTGCTGTGTCTGCCTATGCAATGGCCTTATGGGTCACAATTGTCACAATTTTACCATCGTGTTGTACTACCAAAGCGTAATACTAAAGTAGCATTCCCTAGATTTCTTGCATTCTTTCTGTATTTCTTTATGGTATGCTTGGCCCTATCTGAAGTACTTTCTATACAGTTTACTGTACAAAATTATTCCCAAATAAAATCGCTACGTTTCATTAAGTTATCCAGGAGTCAAATTTTTGTCCAATTCTTTCTTCTCGTAAATGCTTATATTCTGTCTTCAATCCAACTACCATGCACTATCGACTTACAATGTGAAGTGTCCTTTAAAGGACATTGCAAAGAGAATAATTTGCCTTTTTTTCATCAAAACAATGACGTCTGCATAGTCGTGGTAGTCATTGCCCGCCTCAGACACTTTTGTCAAGAATTCATTCAGAACTAAGCTTCACTTTAGTCATAAAGGAATACTTCCTTGTGAACAAACTCTGGCTGAAGTAATCCTCATTACTTCGCTTCCGTTGATCATGTATATGATTACCCTATCATCCATCCAGATATTAAAGCATACACCGTAACCCTTTCATTCAATTCCCTATATGCGACCCCGCGAGATGGATTATTAAATGCGTATTCTACATCGTGAAAAGCCCAAATACTTACCTCCCTGATGCCTAACATCTCCTGAAAGGCTCCCAAGCATCATCTCCATATATTTCTCGACCATTATTTTTAATTTTTTCTCGCGATTACATATTGAAGTCGCCATAGCCTAGTCGTTGGTATGTTAGCTTATAAGACGAAAGCTTATGGCCAAACTCTCAACTGCCTTCTGGTTAAAATTGTAACAATAAATTGAAATTGCCATGAAAAGTTTCTTAAATATATCATTGGAAGTGGACGTTAAAGTGTAGATTTTACCATACATGACGTAAATTAACACTTACAATATGGGTGGTGTGACAAACTAGGTTGTAATCCTGACTAAACAGTGACCTATTAAATAAGTTCGCATTCCTATACAAACAAAAGCAGCGCATAGGATAAGCAAATTGCACAGCGACAGGCTTAAAGTGAGTCTTGTACTCATAATGCTCTCGCTCTTACTCTATAATTATCCACACTTCTTTCGCAGTGCTTCTTTAACCGTCACACTGTGAGGAATCTTGGCAAACTATTTTATGCAAAATTACTTGGTCCATGCGATTACAAACTTTACCTCTTTCAAGGGTTTTTTCACTGTGCCTGGCACTGAGAAACTTACTTCGGTTCTCTAAGCTCCTATACATGAACTTCCTATGGACCCTAATAATATGTCGATCATATCCATTCGTTTCTATCTTCAGTCCATTTAAATTAAATTAAAAGGTTTTAAAATCTAAAAATCTCTTCAAATTACTTTAAAAGCAGAACACTTGTCTCTATTCCTCTAACCACAACTGTATGCCAGTCAGTGAATGAGTAAATGTTTTTAACGTGTATACGTGTGTATATGTAAGTGTGTGCTTAGAGAAACATGTGGTACCATGTAAACTTTCTTTTTTCCCCCCTTTTCATAATAAATGTGTAAAACTGTAATAGTGTAGAGGAAACAAACAGAGCCAGTGTGTGTATGTGTGTTTGTATAAGAAAGTTTAAAACAATTTATCAACTGTTTCACACTCATACAGCCACACATTCCACAAACCACTTTATTCATAAACTTTCATGTTATTTTGCTCTCTCTTGCTCTCTCTTTCTCTCTTTTTTCTTGACGAGAAGCATTCAAGTTTCAATTTAACGGAAATTAAAAAGAAAAACATCACAGGTTCTGTTAACAATTAAAGGCATTTGAAGGATACTTTTTATTAATAAAATATTTTTTAAAAATTTAAATTCTTTATTTTATTTCAACTTCTCTTATATGTTTTTCTCTCTTTCTTTTATTATTATCTTACAGCAAAAACAACCATCAATCAACATGCGACTGGACACAAATTCAAATGAGGATTTCAAAGCGTTAGGAACAGCGTTTTGTGTATGTAAAACGAAAAACAAAAACAAAAACAACAAACATATTTTATTTAATAATTATTTTAATTCTATGTTTATAGAAAATTAAACCAGAAAATCTATCCACCTGGGGTGGTTCTGCCAAACAAGATACAAGACTGCCAATAACCGATTATTCAACTTTAGGAGGACCCCGTCACAATTGCAGTCCCTTTCCCATATCCCGTGATGTCAATAATCGTTTTATATTATGGTATGGCCAAATTATGCCAATTAAAGGACGATTTTTTCAATTTTTTTCTTTTCTGTTATTTTTACAGGGATGGCGATATAACCACTTTGGAAGTGGACGCCATTACCAATACAACCGATGAGACTTTAACTGAAAGCAATATTATATCGGAACGTATTCTAAATGTTGCCGGTAATCAATTAAAAGAAGATTTAACACATAATATAAGAGGTAAATTTCATTCATCACATACTCGTATATGTATGTATGTCATGTATGGCATTAAGAAAGCTTTTCGTAACTCCCTCATATCATACGTAAATATTTATTTGAAGTTTATTTGTGTTTAGTTTTAATTAAAATTCTTTATTATTCGCATAATTCTGTGTGCCACTGTTCACAACTTTATGTAAACAACAACAATTACTCTGTTGGTTATTCCTTTGTTTACACCCTTTGCATAAACAATAACAATTACTAGGCAAATATTCGACAGATCTTTGTAACGGAGATCTTCGAACCACGATTACTCTCTTCAAACACACAACGTTTTCACACAAGACTGACTGAGCTTCACTAACTCACTCGCCTGCTTTGCATTGCCTTTTATATGGCAGGGTAAACAGTCTGATTAATGTTCTTGAAGGCGAATATTCATGACTTCGACTTCTCGAAATCTCTATAAATGTAAACATCGTTGTTTACATTCATCATTGTTGTTTGTGCATTTTGTTTACATTTATTCTTGTAGCGTTGTTTGCGGATTTTTGTTTACTTGTTTACCATTTTGTTTTATGCTGGCGTTTGTTGTTATAATAAGCAGTACATTAATTTGTAAACAGGTCTGTTTACTGCATTGTTTTGTTTTTGTAGCTTTTATTTATAATTTTAATGCTAAGTGATGTAAAAGCAAAACACCAGTATCAACAACAATATTAATATTAAAACGAAGCTTGTCTAATGCAGATAATATTACTATAGCTCCAGGCATGCCTTATTTAACTAAAATAGATGAATTAATTTTAATTTCCTAATAATTTAAATTTTATTTCAGAATGCCGCACTGGCGAAGTACGCGTAACAAAGGGCTACAATCTACCCGCTAGCTATGTACTACATACAGTGGGTCCTGCGTATAAAGAAAAATTTAAAACAGCAGCCGAAAATACTTTACATTGTTGTTATAGGTAAATAAATTAAATTAAATAAATTTTAAAATTATAATTTTATTTTATCCCCCTTCACAGAAACGTCTTATGTAAAGCCAAAGAACTGAATTTAAAATCAATAGCTGTTTGCAATATCAGCATCAATCAAAAGACATTTCCAGCTGATCTAGCCGCTCATATTGCATTAAGTATACATACACAATTTGCATTCCTTTTAATCCTTAGAGGATATTTCTAAAATGATATATATTCTTTGTATTTCAGGAACTATACGCCGTTATTTGGATAAATTCACCACACAAATCGTGATATTTTGTATTAGTCCCCATGAACGGGGCATATATGAGGTATTAGCTCCTCTATATTTTCCGCGTGATAATCTAGAAGAACGTAGTGCTTTATGGCAATTGCCTAAGGATATTGGCGGTGAATATGGTGAACCACAGCATCCTGATCGTCAGATACGTATTATACGCAATCCACAGCATAGTGTGCTAATGCGTCATCATGGTATGTACACGTAGTGTAGTTAAGCAGATATTAATACATTTACCTGCATGTATATTTCTTTCTCGAACTCACGACATTGACAGTTAAGCACACTATCTATGAAACTAACAGGGCTCCCAATGATATTAAGTCAGTTTAGGTCATGTGCCCGATCCTTTTTAGAGGATTTAGAACTGATATTAGGCTTATTGTAATCCTAATTTGTAGCCAAGCTGACGATCGATTTTTTGTAGGTTAGCCGATACTATGTCGTCAGTACCAGAGATTAGCAATGAATCGTTTTTTCGCTAACTCATAAGTACTCATGAAATTTTGAGTATGAGTGAGTCAACAGTATTGAAATTCAACTACTCTGATTCATTCGTACTCAGTACAACATTGATTTATAACTACTGGTTGCAATGAGTATGCATACAACGTTGACATCAAACTCATACCATACGAAATATGTTTGATTCATACGCCTACTCATACAGATCCATAAATTTAGAAAAATACTTATAATACTCATAAATGATTCGAGTGATTCAAATCATTCATCAAAATTTACAGTCTTAATTGTTGTTGCATTTACAACAAAAGAAGAAAGAAAAAGACAATGACAACAACCAAAGCAAATACACAATCTTCTAGTGAGTATTGGAAGTGTTCGTACGCGAATTATACGTACTTATTTTGTGATTCTTGTAAATGTTGAGTAAAGGAGAATCGAAATCAACAACATCATGCGTATTGTTAAGTATGAGTACGATGAGTAATTCAAACTTTGAATATGAATGCGTACAAGTATCAGAAATTATGAGTATGATTCGAATCTCCTCATCTTTTTGAATACTCATTATATACATTATTATACATCCTTATTTTGTGATTCTTGTAAATGTTGAGTCATGGAGAGTCGAAATCAACAACATCATGCGTATTGTTGAGTATGAGTACGATGAGTACTTCAAACTTTGAATATGAGTAGTATGAGTATGATATTAAAATAAGTATGAATGCGTATAAATATCAGAGATTATGAGTATGATTCGATTTTACTCGTCTTTTTGAATACTCATTGCTGATCACTGAATGAAAACAAGGATATGCGAGTACTTAAGGCAGGCATAATAAAGAAATCTGATACCTTTCCCAGTAGAGATCGATGGTGCCCCCACCCTAATGATGAAAGCAAGGACATGGAAGTACTTCAGACAGTAAAAATAAATTTTCTGTAGCCAAGTTTTTGTTCTAAAGCTCATATTTATTGGCCATAAAGGACTGGAGAAATAAATACATTGTTTCCAAAGTGGTTCTGTTGGCTAGAGAGTGTTCTATCCATGTATACCTAGTGTAGGTATATTAAAAAAAAGCAATTTAGAATTCAGATATCTTCTTGTCACTCTCCGAACCATAGTCATACGAATAAGTTGTTCTTCTATTTTTGTCACGAAATTATCGGCAATAAACATAAAACTATCATACAGTGTAAACGGCTTAATTAATAAACCTTCATATGCATACATATGTATGTTCATATATATCTTTTGATTTTTTTTTATATTATTTTATATGGCCCCCCTATAAAAAACTGTCATACAGATTGTAAAAAATTGATAAATTAATGTATTGACTGAACTGAACTGAACAAACAAACAATATAAGTTGCTTGATAAGCTTCAACAAAAAAAAAAATTGGTTCTTTTGGTTCAATTCCAATATCAATTCACTGCTGTGCTGGTTCCATTCCATGTTATTCCATTATAAACATTGCTCGGAACTACTCACATTTCTTACTAGTACTAGTTGTTGTATTTTTTTTAAACACAATGTTTTGCTGTTAGTTTGATAAGATTAAAGACAGAACTTCGAAAGTATTTTTAATTGATTGTCGCACCACACCAGTTGGATGGTATTAATAACAGTTTAAATAAATTTCTCGAAACCAATAGCATTATACCGTAAATTTAAAAATCGGTTGACATTATAAAATTTAAAAAAAAAAAAGTTTTATTTGTGAATTTAATTTTGTAAATATTCTTCAAGGAATACTCCGTGCAGCGCTATTAATCCGTGGAATAATTACACGTAAATAAAATATTTTTTTCTTTGTTTATACAAAAATCATGAATCATTATTAAAGATAATGCTTTAATAGTGTTTATTGTTAAAACGCATTAAAAATTAATAATTTCTAAAAATATTTACAAAAAAATATATAAAAAAATGATAAAATAGTGAAGTCAACTTGTATGATATGAGGTTTTGAAATAATTAAATATTTACGTATGAAATAACTGTGGGATCTCAAAATTCATCAAGGTGGTAAAGAGTACCGCATTGGCTCTCCAAAGAAAATTTTAATTACAACTTACTTATAATATAACGTGTATTATTCATGATTTTCTCACTTTTAATGGTATATTACAATCGGCTTAGCATGTAGAATTTGGAATTATCTGGATCACTTTTGAAAGCCACTAGGCTTGCTCTACCAACCCTAGAAAATATGTGCAATTTCTTGTCCATTTTATTTCACCATACTTTCTGATAGCCAGGCGGCTATCAGGGCTCTAAGTTCCAAGACGAGATAGCGGAACGATATGATATCCATATCGTATGGACACCGCGGCACAATGGTAGTCCGGGTAACTGCAGAGCTGATGAACTTGCCAGGCGGGGAACGATCATCGAACTCTCCGATGAATTCTCGACTCTGGGCATCCCTATGAGGACATGTAGGCTCATAATTGATAATGTGATCTTTGATTCCGTCAACGACAAGTGGGCGGACTCGGACACGGGTAAAACGGCTCGTAAAATCTTGCCAAGGCTGGATGAGAGGCGCACAATAGGCGCGCTCAGTCTGGTCATCGGTACGAATGAAGCCAGAAAAGGATTTTCAGAGGGCAGCTTCAGCATATATTATCACCAGAGAGGCCCATGGGTTCAAACATATGTATGTATGTATGTTCCTGCTGCGCTTGTTTATCAAAGTGCAACATCCTCTTTTAACTTTTCTTAGGCTAAAGGTTGATAAGCAATCTCGGAATCCATTAACTACAGATTCGTTCATTTTCTTTTAATTTTTAGTTCTTTAAATCTCAATCCTAATACTCAGAAGCTATTCTACTTAAACTTAGGTTAACAAACTTATGTTCGCAAATTATTTTTAACTTATTCGGATGCCCATTGGTCCACTGCAATACCCTGATAGCTTCTGCCACCATTTTGTGTATGTAATTTCATTCGCAAATGGTAGGGCCTGCCATTTACTATCGGCTCTATACGCCAGCTTTTGGAAATCTATTTTATGGCAATTAGTCAGTATTGAGGGGGGCTGCCGAAATAAGTAAATTTTGTATGTTTCACGCTAGCTAAGCCAACATACTGAATCTACTTTTTTTTCTAAAATAATGTCGCATAAAAGGTACCCATTTTTTAAACACTTAGACTACTGTTTAGAAAACTGAACATGAATTAAGTAACTGGAGACTTAAAAGGTTATCTAATTCCAAAAACAGCTTTCAAACTGGGGTCAGTTAATACAGTTTCGTTACCAATTTCACTTACTCTCCGAATTTTCGCCAGAACATTGCTTAGAGGAAGCCGCCAAAAACAATATTTTTTCATACACATTTCGTTTTTTCGAGATCTCTGAGCTGAGGTTTGAATCACAAGCTCTCGTCTAATGAGCCAAAACACTACTACTAGACCACGGTGATCATTTCTCCTTTGCTTTAAAAAATTCCATAAAAATCTAATTCCTAATACTAAAAACCGTGTATTCAAAAAGATGAGTAGATTTGAATCATACTCATAATTTCTGCTACTTATACGAATTCATTTTTATTTTAATATCATACTCATACTACTCATATTCAAAGTTTGAATTACTCATCGTACTCATACTTAACAATACGCATGATGTTGTTAATTGCGACTTTCCTTTACTCAACATTTACAAGAATCACAAAATAAGTATGATTCGCTTACGAACAATACAATACTCACTAGAAGGTTGTGTGTTTGCTTTGCTTGCTGTCTTTGTTTTTTCTTTCTTCTTGTAAATGCAACAACAGCTAAGACTGTAAATTTTGATGAATTTATGAGTATTATTTCGAATCATTTATGAGTATTATAAGCATTTTTTTTTAATTTATGCATCTGAATGAGTAGGCTTATGCATCAAACCTATTTCGAATGGTATGAGTTCAGATGTCAACGTTGTACTCATTGCAACCTATACTTATAAATCAATGTTGTAGTGAGTACGAATAAATCAAAGCACAGTTAAATTTCAATACTGTTGACTCACTCATACTCAAAATTTCATGAGTACTTATGAGTAGCGAAAAAACGATTCATTACTGATCTCTGCTACATATATGCCTTCTTATCTACTATCGTCATTGGTATGGTCATGATAAGTTTATCATCATAATTAAGTTTTTTTTTTTCTCTATTATTCTCAATATTCGTTTTAAAATCGGTATCATTCTTTAATCAATCGGAATTGATTTTCAATTTGTCATTAATCGACTTCAGGAGGACTGAACCATTTATTCGAAACTGCTTTGAACCATAATTTTGCTGTGATATTGTTATTGTTTTATTGTTTAGGAGAAACAAATTTTCAATGAAGTTTTTCCTTCACTTATTAGGGATTTGTACGATAAAAAACTAATAATACCGATTGTTTTCTAATTCCATAATCGAACTTGTCCAACTAGACCTTGATATCACCATAAACGAATTTATAAATAATTACCTGGTAACTCTTTTTATCACTTCTATAACTGCCTAGAAATATGTTTTACTAAATACGATCGTAGATAAATAAGATCATGCGGTTACACCTCTACACCCAGAGATTGATACTATAAACATATCATCCATAATGTAACCTCTTGACAGAATTGCATTTAATATTCCTGTAGTTTTTCTCAATAGCAAATGATTGTAAATCCTTGCCTTATTTTAGTTTTATTAATCAAGATTTCTTCGCTAAATAGATGACATTATCTACTGTAGAAGGGGTCCTAGAATAATAGGGTTGCCAACTATCGTTGCGTAATATCAAAGCCTTTAGGGAACATTTTCTAAATGGTTGCATTCGACATACATATCACTTAAGAGGATAGTGAATACAACTTTTATCCAAGAAGTAGCGTTGCCAGATCCCGTTAAGTTTTCTTTATTTTTTCTGATAAAATCTTGCTTTCGGGGCTTCTAACAGGGACTTCCGATATGAAGCGCTTAGTAAAAGATCCAATATAATGTACATACATACATATACTGAGTATGTGTTAAGATGTAGGGTGTAATAAAAAAATTCCTACTTTAATATAAATTGCTTCATAAATTATCGGCAATTTAAAAAACTATAATTACACACACGACTGTTTTGCAATTCAAATTCAAGAAATCAAAGACAACAGCTTTGCATCACATAAATTCTCGTACAATATTAAAGCCTGCGGGTGATTACCCGTCGTTTTTTTTTAGCAAATCATTGTTTTTATTTAAATACAACGAACGTGCTCCAGTAAAGGTATGTTTACGCTGGTTCGTCATAAGTTTGCCGTATGTAAACATATCATAAGAAATGTTTTGAAAATTATTTCTTTCATCTCTCATTTTCTTCTCTCTTCTTGTTTTCTAGATAACGTATAAATCTTTCAAACTGAAATCTAAAAAAAAAACTGAAGATTTTATCTGATTGTTGATACATCGTTATCAGCAAGTGTTACTTCTACAAAACTGCACAGAAAGTAGAAAAATAAAATGAATATTTAATAAATACGAATTTCCAATACCCTACAAACAATCATCAAAAAAAAAAATAAAGAAATTCCATGAGATATGTCTGACTTAAACGGCCGTTACAGGACCTCAATATGTTTTAATTATTGAAGAAGCTCTAGCTTACTCCTTGAGGGCGATGTAGTCTTTTACAAACTTTTCGGGGATTTGGCAAAGAATTACGGGCATGTCTGAATGAGAAGATTTAATCTAATTTGCAAAAAATTCCCTTCAATAGCATGAGTATTCAGAACGCTTTGAGCATAAAGCTCCAAAGCTGAGCGTTTAAAGTGTATTCCATCGTCATTGCCATTTTTGAATAGACATCTCGCTTTTATCTGTGTACACGAAGTCCCTAGACGGGACGGTGTAGTTCAGTCGAATAATTTGACGCTATACCGATGGAAATAATTTCTGCCACAGTAGAATGGTATCGTTCACATTTCCATAAGTAGCTTAATGACAATTCTTGCCTAAACTTGTAAAATATAGAGTTAAGTTCTTTTACTTACCTGCACAATACGTAGTACTTAGCCCTGAACTTTCGAAGATCCTTGGTTGACAAGAATTTCAAGGTTAATATAGATCTGGAGGCCAACTTCTTCTTCTTCCCTGGTTTGGAAGAACTTGGCCAGTACAGAGACTGCGTTCATATGTGGCGTTACAATGAGCCGCTATGCGTGCTCTTCTAAGCTTTTGGTGTCAAAACTACCACTCCAACCTACTTACCTACCTACCTACTGTACCACCACTTTCTACTATTCTTAATAGAATGAAAAATTAGGGAATTTCTTAGAACACTGAAACGCTTGAAGGGCATTTAGGCACGCAAATGCAGCAGTCAGCATCTAGTTTGCTAGTAGTATAGGACCTGAAACTCCTGACAAATGTTCTTGTGACCTATTGTAGTTTGAGAGCGCACCTACAGAGGATGATAATCACGCCAGTGGATATTTGCAAGATGTTGCAGGCTTCGGTGTCCTAGTACTATGCATGGTCTAGCATACATTTTTTTTCAATATATCTCTTGGTAGCATATGACTTCCACAAAGGATTTTTGCCTTGTTTTCGTTCAGTTAGTTTATGTTGCTCCAGCTAAGCAGGTGATTGGTCTGTTGTAGCAATTATTAGGACAGCGGGGCTGCCTTCTATCACTGCCTAGAAACAACGCAATTCTGAGTATAAATAACAATAATAATTCTGTTGGAGATTATCATCCTGTTCCAAAATATCTCCCCTTTCTTCTTTTTCTTTAATTTAAGTTTTTCACCTACTGGTGAAACAGGTTCTAGGATAATAGGCTTGCCATCTGACGATACCTAGAATTGGTTGCAGGAATGATAAATTCTGCCCACTGAGTTGTACACTTATCAGCTGGTCGGGTTGCCTGTACTTCTTATAATGTAATTTTGTAACTTTTAGGTGGACCATTTAGAGTAGAAATTAAGTCTCAATTTGTTTCACTTCTAAGCAGCTATGATGGAAATTATTTGTGCTTTGCTGTGATACATGAGTTTGTATTCGTAAATTTTTTGAATAATACTAGACGAACTTGGAAGAACATGAATCTCTGTTGTGTCTCTCTCTCTCTTTTCGGTTTCAAACACATCATACGTGTTGGCTCTGTCCAAAGAATAATTGATCTTAAAGAAATCCTGGTGGGTACATACATACATAATTGGCCATTACAACCCTTCAGTCAGGATTACGGCCTAGCTTCTCAACACCACTCATGTTGTGTGCGTTAATTTTATACATGAGTGGCGGGACCTACAGTTTACAGTCGACCCCGAACGACAGATTTTTTGAGAAGCTTTTCATGGCAATTTTTACTCTCAGAGTTTTTGCCAGAAATCTGCTGAGAGGAAGTCGCCGAAGAAATATTTTCATATTTTCGTTTTGATGTCTAACCAGGGATTCGAACTCGGGCCTTTCGTCTAATAAGCCAACACAATACCTACTAGACCACGGCGACTTCAATCCTGGTGGGGATTCGAACTCGGGCCTTTCGTCTAATAAGCCAACACAATACCTACTAGACCACGGCGACTTGTACTGTAATTCAAATGAATGGCCAGATGTCCTAGATTTCTTATAACAAATCTAAATTGTACCAACATAAATATGAACTCAACATACCAACCATTTCAAATAATGAAAACAAAATAATAAAAAAACCACTGATGTTGATAACAACTCTTCTATTGCATTAAGAAAGTTTAGCAGAGAGATGGCGTTGAGAACACTAACAAACAAACAAACTAACTGACTGGCTGACTGTTTTATTAAAAATGTATACAAAAAAAAAATGTGAAACAAAAAATAAAACAACAAAGTAAGCGAGAATATTTATCTATAACAGAAGCAATTCTTTTAGTATCTGATCGTATAACATTTTTAAGCATTAAGAAGAAAAATTAAATTAAAAACGATTTTCAACGGGATTTCTAACGTTTTGAAGTTGTTGCTCCACATACAGTACAGAGAACATTTAAAACGTAATAAAGTGTGGTTGTGCTTTAAAAGCAGCGGCTTTTTTGTGGAAAATTTCCGTGGAAATACTAAACACTTAAAAAAAGAAAATAATTTTAATAAAACGGGAATCTTTTGTGTCTGCGCGTGTGTGTGTGTGACGAAGAGGAAACGATATGATAAACGATTCATTTCAATTTTCATGTAATAATTTACAGTTTTCTTTTCTTTTGTTTTTTTATTTTATTTTATTTACAATTAAAACAAAAAATATTTCAAATTTATTCGTGCTTTTTCTGTAGAAAATATTAAATAAATTATAAGAACGCAAAACACATAGATGGCGTTAGCGTTTAATTGCCATGAAACATTCGTATATTTTCGTTTGATTTTTTCGTTTCCTTAGTGAAAGAATAATGAAATATATGTGATCTTTTTGAGTTACGAGCTCTTACATGTTGCGAAAGCTAACATCCATCGTTTATCTTGAACACGTTGACTGCCAACTACGAGATAACTCGTAGATTGCGTTCCCTTCTAGGGAGCCAACTGCGAGTTTTCTCGTACTCACAAAACCTGTCATTTTTGTGTAGCTACGAATAAAATCGCATTATATCAGTGCTAGTATCGATAAATGGCTTCTGGCAAAAGAACAAAAAGTCAATGTTGGCTTGCGTGGCCAGTTTTCTGAAAATTGCCGCTGCAGTCAACGTGTTAAATACGAACATTAGTAGTGGTAACCAAAGCCTCTAAACTTTCTAAAAACCTTAAGAAAGTAACGCGAAACAAAAAGTTTTAAATTTATGACCGTATTTTAGCAAGATCTTTGCGTAGAAGCTGTTAAATATATGGAACCAGAATTTATTATTGAAATCCTATTTAATTTAAGAGCTAATGTTCAATAAAGTAAACCAAAACGAAACATTACAATCAAATATAAAGTCTTATAATAAGACCATTGAACATGACTACTCTGTTTCATAGACTTTGTTGTAGCTTACATGTTCCAAAGTTCGATAAATAAACATGAAGCGTCTACAGATGCCTGAGCGTTCCATTGATGCTATATTAATAGAAACTATAAATCTCAAAACTGTGGTAGCTATAGAATAGTAGATAGTGTAGTGAGTACTGTGTGGGGTTACTACACCAGAGCTCTGAGTTCAAATCTCAGCTTAGACATTGCAAAAAAAGAAAATAATAACCCACTCTCAATAATTCGCCTAAATAATTCCCCAGAAAAAGCTTCTTAAATCTGTCATTTTGGGTTGTGTGTGGGATTACTAGACTGGAGCTCTGAGTTTAAATCTCAGCTTCGGCATTGAAATCAAGAAAATAATAACCCACTCTCAGCTGTCTTGTGGCAATAATTTAGCGTAAACAATTGCCGAGAAAAAGCTTCTTAAATCTGTCATTTAAAGCCAGTTATGAACGAATTAACCACTCACAACAGGATCGGTGTGAGAAACTAGGCCGACAAATGAATTGTAATAGCCAATAATTAATGTATGCATGTAATATAGTTAGTGGGCTTTATATTCTGTGTAATGTATATTGACTGATGGATGTATTGCTAGTTTAGTGAGTGGAGTCCTATCCTATAGGGTCGTGCGTGGGTCGTTAATTCGATTATTGCCATGCTAAGCATTTTTGTCGACTCCACATGCAGTCATATTTATAACCGGTTTGAGGCTTAGTTGACATATCTGAATAATTATGCGCAATCTGTATGAAGATTCCTATAAAAATAATATAAGATCTTCTTTCATAAGTAAATAAGGAGCCTGCTATTCACTCTTATTCCACACGTGAGCTCCACTTTCCACTTTTTTCTAGCATTTCCTCTTGTATCTCATCGAAAGCAGATGTGGCACTGCATTTGAAAGCTGAAATTGTAATTGCATTCTCTCTGTACATTAGGAATTTCACATATCCATACAAACATAGTGTAGTAAGGTTAAGTCCCACGATTTTGATTTTGATGGATTCAGAACCTGATATTAATTACTCATCATACTCCCCTCTCAGCATGCTATTAGCATACTTGTTGAGCTGCTAATCAATCAAGCTGTTGGCAGTTCTTGAGTCGCCTCTGGCTGTCTTTCACCATCAAATTCGGCAATTCTATTTGTTTATGTGAACATGGAGCCAAATTGAGGTTCGCAACTGAAGATAATTTTTCTATAAAACACATCCGAATATTTTACAAGAAATTTTAATAATTTGCAAGCATTGTTAGCTTGTTAGTCTATTCAAAATGAAATTGTAAACCTTACTTAGTATTTTTGGTATTAAAACATGTCGCGAATCTTTTTCATATAGCAATACTACTCTTTAATTTTGCAAAAACCTTACTTATATTTATTATTTCTTTTCCTTCTAGCTGACGACGACTCTGATAACTGTCCGCACGATTTAGAAGGTGGTGGTTCGGATCTTGAATACGGTCTGGCAGATTTAAATGGTTTAAATCTTAATTCATACAGTGGTGGCATGCAATCGCAAATACAGGTACAAATGAAATGTTTGTAAAATTATTAATAAATAATATTTAAAATAAATTCTTTTTTTTTTTGTCTTATTTAAGGCCGATTTAGATCGCCAACATCTGTTGGGCAATCGTCCCAGTAATGGTGTCTTTGAAAGCGTGGTAGCCGATGGCCTTGAAGGCATTGAACATCAAGAAAGGTAAGTTTTACAAGCATCTATTATACTTCCTCTTTAATTGTTTTTGTTTTTTTTTAATAATAAAATATTACATAATAATAATATTATGTAATACGAGTATAATAATAAGTTAAGTGTAATTGTTTACATTATCGTATTTGATTAAGTCAGTTTGTATTATCTGTCAACTAATTAAATAAGCGCGTTGCAACGTCATTTACTTTTAATTTGTTTAACAAATTTGTTGTTGTTGTCACTTTTGTAAGTTTTATGGTGTTTTTGTTTTAAGCAACTATTTACGCCTTATGATTTCCTGACGTGTATCAATTTCATTTTGTGTGCTTCATGGCAGTGGCACCATCCATCCATCCATCCAACACAGTAATTAAGTTTTCAATTTCAAAACAAAGAAATCATAGTTTTGTGCAGTTTGCGAAATTAAAGAAAATTTAAAAATTTTCATTTAATTTATTTACGAAAAAGCAAAAAAGAAATAGACAACTGAATAGTTTTGTTAAATGTATGATTTATTTGAAATACGCTGTACACGTCCGTCAAAAATGCATGACATGATAAAAGAAAATACATACAAATGTACGTATGTACATACATAATTCATCATTACAACTCGCTCTTCGTCGACTCCGAACGATCGATTTTTGAGAAACTTTTCATGGCAATTTTATTTATTCTGAGAGATTTTGCCAGAAATCTGCTGAGAGGAAGTCGCCAAAGAAATATTTTTTTTTATATTTCGTTTTGATGTCTGGCCTGGGGCTCAAACCCGGGCTTTACGTCTAATAAGCGAACACACTACCTACTAGACTACGGCGACTTCAACTTTTACGAAATTATCCATTATTAGCTCTTTCTGCTTCTTAATGGCAATACCTTAACTAGGTCTTTATTAGACTTGAATATCAATTGCTTCGATCGTATGCACTTGTTTTCTCAGACTCTCACATAAGTTTTGAAAGACCATTTTCAATCTGATTTTTTCATTGAATTTTTTTTTGGCAATTTCCCCTTCCACTGCATATGCATTTTCATTAGTGCTGAAGGGGTTCTACTAACTATCCAAGACATTGGTCGTGCCCGCTTGCTCACATACCTCAATTAATAACAATCACTCATAAGAAAGTCCACAGAGTTCACAGTTATAGAAAATTAAGTGTTGCCCTAGACAGGATACACTATTCGCTATGGTTTCCAGAAAACTGCTTTCAGTCCTTCGTATGTAGGCTACAATCCCCTTGATGGCTTGTCAACGAATGGGTTCAAATATTTTTTCAATGAATTTCTCCTCTTTGTACAGCCGGGGTTTTACGCTAGGTATCTAATATAGTGTAGTCGCCGTAGTCTAGTAGGTAATGTGTTCGCTTATTAGACGAAAGGCCCGAGTTCGAATCCCAGGTCAGACATTAAAATGAAATATGAAAAGAAGAAATATTTCTTCGGCTACTTCCTCTCAGCAGATTTCTGGCTAAAACTCTGAAAGTAAATAAACCTGCCATGCAAAGTTTCTCAAACATCTGTCGTTCGGAGTCGACGTTAAACTGTAGGTCCCGCAACTCAAGTATAAAGAAATTAACGCACACAACATGAGTGGTGTGAGAATCTAGGCCGTAATCCTGACTGAAGGATTGTAATGCCCAATTATGTATGTTATGTATGTAAGTGTTGCCCTAATAAGGATACACTATTCGATATGGTTTCGGGAAGAAGTACGTCACTCCTTCCTTCGCTATGTAGGCTACATTGACCTTGATAGCTTGTTAACGAATGCATCCATACATAATAATGTTGAGCAATATATATGCCTCAGCTCAGCACAGATGACATTCTGTGTTAAGTACCTAATAAAACCTGAAAAGATCACGTTTCAGTTTGTGGAGCCCTGTTTCCTTATATCTGCCATGATCGTGTGGTACAGCTTCCTATTCTAGCTAAAAGCAGTTTCATCAACTTTAGGTACGTAGTCAATACAGCGATTGGTGCTCATATTCTCACTCATCAATATTTCACTTGGATCTCGATTCTGGTCCCCGAATCTGGTAAGTGATCTCATCGATGCAGTGGGAACCGTTGTTATTCAATGACAGGGCACGAACATGGGTATAGGATCTATAATATCGGATCTATATAATCTGAAGAAGGAGGCCTTAGAGTCGCCTGCATGTTCAGAGTATCGAAGCACATTTAACTCCTCAACTTATATTTATTTGCGAACAGATGGAAATTGCCTGCATTAGCTCGTTAAAAACATTGGACCAAACACCCATTGGATTTCAATCCAAATTTGCCATAATAATTTAAACAAGGGCATACTACATACATACATAATTGGTCATTACAACCTTTTAGTCAGGATTACAACCTAGTTTCTCACATCACTTATGTTGTGTGTGTTAATTTTATACATGAGTGGCGGGACCTATAGTTTAAAGTCTACTCTGAGCGACAGATTTTAGAGGATGGCAGGTTTATTTACTCTCCGAGTTTTTGCCAGAAATCTGCTGGGAGGAAGTCGCCGAAGAAATATGTATGTTGTCAGATTTCGTTTAGTTGGCATACTACATACATCCGTCAGCGATAATATCACTCTAACCTGTGCGATTTCCAACGAATTCAAACGATCCATAGTCGAATCGGTTCATAAACAAGTTGAGTTTGACCTGTACAGAATACAAGTCATCTAAGTTATCCAAAGCTTTCTTACATCAGAATTTATCTTTGTTACTTAACACTACTGGACAATAAAAACAAGTGGGTGATATTCTCCCCCACATCTTTTAAGTTCTACGAAAAAAGTAAAGCGGAAAACATAATTTGCTGTTATGAAGAAGTACTCCCACTACTATGAGTACCCCGGCTTTATCTAAGGCTTTATAGCACTGGTAGATTATCTAAAAATCTTTTCTGTACATAGCGTGCTATCTATCTCAGTTTTAAGCTAAGCGAAAAGGTCACCAATCATGTGGTTACTAACCATAAGTACCAGCTAAGGACCACCTTAAGCTACCCTATGAGGAACTTGGCCTTCCTCATTAGCCGCATGTCTATTCACTCAGGCAAGCGTTATATTAAAACATATAGCCATCTACTTTACTTTATAATCTAACACTTGTGAAAAGACAATCTCAAAAAAGTATTAAAAAACGCATCATTAGCCACATTTCCAGAATATCTTATGATATTTTGAAAAACATGTGAGAAAAAGGAAATTTTTTTTAAATTAATTTTTTTAATATTTCTACCAGATGGGGGTTTTGTTTATAACAAATAAAATTTAATTGTACAATAACACACACATAAAACGAACGATATTTTATGAAAAAACAACAAATACTTTCGATAACAATCGAATTCACTGAATATTAAAAACAATTTTTTATGGATCGATGCACGTTAGATGACGAATATTTTTTTGATTTTTTTCTATTTTTTTTTTAATTTATATTCTCATCATATTTTTTTTTATTTCCCCTCTCTAAATTTAAATGAAGATCGTGAGTTTGATCAAAACAAAGTAACAAGAGTCTTGAATTTTTAAAAATTCACACTCATACGTAATCGCCGAATTTTTTTTTTCACCATAAAATTTGCGTGTTTTGGCCATTAATTTCATGTTATTTTCTGGCAAATTGTTGCAGACATATGGAAATGGATTGGCATTAAATTTATTGTGATATAATGAGCATTTAAAAAACAAAATACGTTTCAATAAATTTTAGCGAATTTATTGCCAATTATAGAAAATATTCTTTGTAGTTTTCTTTTTCAAAAATGGATTTCAGGATAACATTGAATTGTAAATGACCAAGAAGCTTTAAATAAGACACCGAAACACTGGCTCATATATTCGGATTTTTTTCGTTATTTTCCTTGCCTTCTTTCAGTTTCCTTAATGAAGTTTTTCCAGTTGAGTATGCTATGGCATGTTCTAGAATGATAGGGTTGCCATCTCTTATTATCTAGATGTAGAGCCCTCTGGGAAAATATTGTTTGTTTATGTGTTTAGATACACATCCTACTCGTATCCTAAAGGTAACACTTCTAGAATGATAGGGTTGCCACCTTTTATTACCTAGATGTAGAGCCCTTTGGGAAAATATTGTTTGTTTATGTGTTTAGATACTCATCCTACTCGTATCCTAAGAGGTAACACTTCTAGAATGATAGGGTTGCCATCTGTTATTATCTAGAGGTAAAGCTCTCTGTGAAAATATTCTGTATTTTGGGATTAGATACTCATCCTACTCGTATCCGAAGAGGTAACACTTCTAGAATGGTAGGGTTGCCATCTGCTAATATCTAGAGGTAGAGCCCTCTGGGAAAATATTGTTTGTTTTTGAAATAGATACACATCCTATTCGTATCCTAAGAGGTAACACTACTGCCTTATCGGTCCTTTCTTATTCTAGGGGATCAGGAAGCTACAGGATTATTTGAATGATGAAAATTTGTCTCAGGCATGCTGACAATTAATACCCATTTATCGATGCTTAACGAACCATCCATTCCATCTTGAACCATAAGAAAATAACACACTTTCTATGTAATTAAACATTTTGATTCTCATTTCCAATTTAAATGAAGTTAAAGGCGTCCTTTTAAAGAAGACTTAAATTAAATTTCCTTGTCATGCAAACGCTTTCATCATCATTTTCATTTTCCAATCATCGTCACTATCACTTATAATTTGATTAACGTTTCCAATATCAATTTGGGATATTTTTAGTGGGAAATGTTTGTGCAACAACGACTGCCACCTTGTGACATTTTTCACTTCCTTTCAATGGCCTTCCTTGCCTGCCAGTATACATACGTATGTATATGTATATAAGTGTGCAGTTACCGTGTCAATTTCAATTGTCTTGAAGCAACTTTTTTTTTTTTATTCTGTAGTTAATTTACTTTCGAAAATGAAACTTTTCCATGCACATTACGACAACACTTTAAACTATTGAGGTCATCACTTTGATGACGAAAGCAGGCAGGCAGGTATACCACTGACGTCATAAAATGAAACGACATTTAACAATTGCAACACGAGTGAAGTAGGCATCAAGTCAGTGAAAGGAAATACAATTCAAATGTATTACGTATGATTGGCTTAAAGGACACGAACTTCTTCAATTTCAAATTGTTAGAAGGACAGACAGACACTTGTGCCGACTGACATTAAATAATGTATTCTGAGGAAAGCAAGGTATTTTGCATGCAGACAGAAGCCTTATAAAATGGATGGAGTATTTGAAATCTATTTTTTATACAAAATAAAGCAAAAGTTTTATTGTTCATGAAAACTTATGTTTGTTAAAATGTTAGACAATAGTTTTACGGCGCCAACACGCCTTTAAATTTAATGAGGTACTGTTTTCGTTTCCCTTAGACGATGTTTAATTCGTTTGGATTTATTTTTCAACATTTCTATTCGACTTCTTTTCCTCTTTTTATATGTATTATACAACAATTTTCTATTAACCTTTAACCTTTGATTTGATTATCCAAAATAAAGGATTTTAGCTGCAAGATTGCTGATAACGCAAAATTTTTTTTTAAATAAATTTAAGATATGGCAGATAATAGGCCACGATATTGGCTTTGTCAATGACAGATAAGCTATGACAGCTCCTGCTATGTAGAGCTTGCCGCTCGTATCTGTTTCTTAGCCTGCATTTCTGTAAAGATTTAAAAATCTTTATTTATTGCTACTGTCAGTGTTGCCTATTAAACAAAACAAAAAATATTATCATAAACACTTATCTACTGCATATTACCAAACAATTTGGGAATCACTGTTTAATCGTTTAACATATTTACCTCACACCTCATTACAAATCATTACAAATTACAACAACAAAAAATATATGTTCAGTCAACCTTCAGAATGATTAAAAATAAAAAAAACGTACGACCAACAAATATGCGTAAAATATTTCTTACAGACAGTGTGGCTAATCTTCGCATATTTTCAAAATGATAAATACTGATAGAGGTGGCACAAGTGATGTTATTATTGCCACATAGGGGTTCTAGAGTATTGTGACCTCAATCTATATAGGGAATCCCTATTATGACTCATCTAATCCTGTTGCCCTGACGAATGTGTTCGTTGTTGGCAAGGATAACTCTCTACATTGTATTTGATAAGCAACCATGTGTTTCCTTTTGAGATGCATTAATGCCCTATAGGCTCCTAATATGTGTTTTCTGGCGATGAATTGTCCTCATTACAGAAGCTACAGCTTAGGTTTGAAACGATTTCTATCCTGAACAAGTATTCTTTGAGTTTGCAGTTCTCGCTCAGAGAAGCGCTTTACTAAGCTCAGTTTCAGCTTCTGGATAATCTAATAGTTTTAAAACTGACAGATTCGAAACTCTTCCGAAAGTTCAGATAGTCTCAGATTTGTTTGGCTTGAGAAGAGTCTACGCACCCGTCCATCTTCTCTTTGGTCGAGTATATCATAACAAACTTCTCTTCTCAGTTCCCAGAAAGGTTCTAGCCCTATCAGCAGCATGTAAGATCGTTTTCTTTCAAGCTTATGTCCATAAAAAGTGTCGCCAATTCACGCATGATTTGGAATCCAGCAGAGAGGTGGATGGTGATCTGATTGTCAAATCGTACAGCTAAGTCTCGTCTTTTAAACTTCCTGTCATAGATTAATTTCGATGGCGTAGACTTTCGTTTGGAGTATATCCGCGAGTTTTCTAATATTTTATTCTGAGTTTGTACATCCCTGTGTACACCATAGAATTATCCCTCTCGTAATAGAGTATGTAGCCTTAAAATTGTTCTATTCACTCTTATTATCCAGTCCGACGCATAGCATGTCCTAATCTCAAGGGGTTTACTATGATACCGAACTCTTCTGTGTACACCATAGAATGATTCCTGTCATAATAGAGTACGTAGCCTCCAAATTGCTGCATTCACTCTTATTATTCAGGCTCATTGAGAAACATATTCTAAAGTCCTGGGGTTTATCACTTCTGTCCAGTAGACAGTTAAGTAGAGAGCTGATTGCTTCTTGAATCGTTGGCTAAGCATGTCTTCTGATGAGTTCCGGGTTAGACTAGCCTCTAATCTATCTTAAGCATAGCCTTCATACCAGAGATCAGCAATGAGTATTCAAAAAGATGAGTAGATTCGAATCATACTCATAATTTCTGATACTTATACGCGCATTCATACTAATTTTAATATCATACTCATACTACTCATATTCAAAGTTTGAAGTACTCATTGAACTCACCTAAAGCATACAACACGCATGATATTGTTGATTTCGACTCTCCTTTACTCAACATTTACAAAAATCACAAAATAAGTATGATTTGCTTACGAACAGTACAATACTCACTAGAAGGTTGTGTGTTTGCTTTGCTTGCTGTCTTTGTCTTTTTCTTTCTTATTTTTTTTGTAAATGCAACAACACCTAAGACTGTAAATTTTGATGAATGATTCGCATCAATCAAATCATTTATGAGTATTATAAGTATTTTCTTAAATTTATGAATCTGAATGAATAGGCGTATGAATCAAACATATTTCGAATGTTATGAGTTTGATGTCAACGTTGTACTCATTGCAATCGGTACTTACAAATCAATGTTTTAGTGAGTACGAATAAATCAGAGTAGTTATATTTCAATACTGTTGACTCACTCATACTCGAAATTTCATGAGTACTTATGAGTAGCTGCCGTAGTCTAGTAGGTATTGTGTTCGCTTATTAGACGTAAAGCCAGGGTTAGAACCTCAGGCCAAAAATATTTCTTCGGCGACTTCCTATCGGCAGATTTCTGGCAAAAACTCTGAGAGTAAATAAACCTGCCATGAAAAAGTTTCTCAAAATCTGTCGTTCGGAGTCGACGTTAAACTATAGGTCCCGCCAATTACGTATAAAATTAAGGTACACAACATGAGTAGAGTGAGAAGCTAGGCCGTAATCCTGACTGAAGGATTGTAATGGCCAATTATGTATGTATGTATGTACTTATGAGTAGCGAAAAAACGATTCATTGCTGATCTCTGCTAAATACCTCATTCCTTATGTTGATATATGTTGCATCTGTTTTTAGCGTTTTTTACAGCGTTTTTTTTTTTCTTTTCTGTGGAAAAAATTCAATACAAGTTTGTCAACAACCAAAGTCATAAAGAACTGTCACCTTTCAATTACATGTTCGTTTGACATAATATCGTATGGACTGAATAAGCAACAACAATATCTAGTGATAGAAAATTCGCGTATTTTATTTTCATTTAATTGACAACACTCGTTTTTCATCGACGCCAAAGAGTCACTCTCTTATGTGAACAAACAGAAACAGTTTTTTTTCGGTTGATACTTTTGCACTGCATATTAATGGCCAATATGAACTCATATTTGATGGCCGTACGCAAATAATTGTGTTCAAATAAATTAAAAAAAAAAAAAACTTATAATTGAGTATTTTTTTTTGTAGCATTCCACATACGCTTGTCTTATAAATTTTTAATCATTGATTTTTGAAATATAATATGTCAAGTTTAAATGAAATTGGATTACAAAGTTTCAAAGATGATTTCCCTGAACTATTTATTTATAATTAAATAAAGAGCATGAAATACAATTGATTTTGAATTTATTGGCTGTAGACATATTAAATGGAAACCTTGAGAAAATTTCATATAAATTTCGGATTAAAGAAAAATAGTTCTTCTATGATTCATAAACGTCAGACGAACAAATTAAATCGATTTGTAAACAAATCTTGTTTTTGTTGTGTGGCTCCAAAAATATTCTTTCTTCGCCTATTAATTACGTCTTAAATATTAAAATTTCAATTAAAAATGGAATACAAATGAAAAGTAAATTTCTTAAATAAATACATTATGTCAGTTTTTCAAATATTTTATTTGGAAATGTTGAAATTTCAACGAACAACATCAACAACAAACAGCATACTGATAAGGAATATTTCTTTCTCTCTGTTCTCAAACGATTGCGATGTGGAGTGGCGTATCTTGTGTTAGCTCGCACAGCATCATTTAAAATATTTTTTTTCTTCTATTTTATTTTCTTGTTTTCTTTTCTTTTTATAAAAATATCTCTTAAAAATTTTGTTATTTAAAAAAAATTCTTTCTTATCAGTTGACGTCTCTGATTTGTACGTCGCGACGCGTCGTTCAATTCTGCAGTCATTATCTTACGAGCACTGTAATATGGAAACAAAATATCTCATACTGTGGCTACTTTGTTTTAAAATAACCCGTATATGTGTAACGTAATTAGATTTCAAATTAAAGTAAATTCACATAAATTTTACTGACAGATGCTGAAAGTCATGGGGATTTTTATTTGTCGTTTACACGTACAAATCTGTTGTAATCTTCCAGGCGACTATAAAAATCTTATTTGTTTTTAATATGATTATTTAATTAAAATTATACAAGGAAATGATTTTATTAAAAAAAAAACATTTAAATCACATGTCTTTGAATTACATTATCTTGTATGAAGTCCTCTTCTGTATTCACTTTAGTCAAAACAGCAATTCAAAATGCGTATCTTCAAACGAGTTTCAATTGAATTGTGAGGCTTGGCATTCAATCAGAATCTTAGGGAAACAGCTCACCGTAAAGAGTTTCCTATCTATCACACATAAACCTACAATAAAATCTTCTGGCTTGACCTCTACATCTGCTGAATTATCGAGTGACGTGTGACGCATTTTCATAACAATAATTCAGGATAACAGAGAGTGAAAGCTTGATTGAAATCAAAGCTCACTTAAGCACAACTGAGAAGCCTTCTTTGAGGGTTTGAATTCTGTGTCAAGAGCCGACATCAAGGCTGTTCACAGATGCATTAGTAGCACGAGCTGGTTGAGAAGTGCTAGGGCTTCATCAGTGTAGACGCGCTCTCCCATTTTTTTTTTGTTTGGTCTGTTCGCTTCCCATTCTCCCTTTCCTACTTCCTCTCCTTTTTCCTATCCCCTCTATTCACATACATAATTGGCCATTACAACCCTTCAGTCAGGATTACGGCCTAGCTTCTCAACACCACACATGTTGTGTGCGCTAATTTTATACATGAGTGGCGGGACCTACAGTTTATAGTCGACTCCGAACGACAGATTTTTTGAGAAGCTTTTCATGGCAATTTTTTTTACTCTCAGAGTTTTTTCCAGAAATCTGTCCACGTCCTCTAACCTAACCTAAGCACAACTGACGGCTAGTTGCTAAAGCTTGTCCTAAAGCTGACTACTAAGTCCTGATTGACAATTCTCGACAATAAAGCCTGTTTTCGTATTAATGCTTGACTGCCATTAAATCAACCAAAAAAACTACCTGCAAATAAAGGGCAGTAATCGATTTGAAGTCGCCGTGGTCTAGTAGGTAGTGTGTTGGCTTATTAGACGAAAGGCCCGAGTTCGAATCCCAGGTCAGACATCAAAATGAAATATGAAAAAAATATTTCTTCGGCGACTTCCTCTCAGCAGATTTCTGGCAAAAACTCTGAGAGTAACAATTGCCATGAAAAAGCTTCTCAAAAAATCTGTCGTTCGGAGTCGACTTTAAACTGTAGGTCCCGCCACTCATGTATAAAATTAGCGCACACAACATGTGTGGTGTTGAGAAGCTAGGCCGTAATCCTGACTGAAGGGTTGTAATGGCCAATTATGTATGTATGTATGTATGTAATCGATTTGTTGCCCTGTACCAATTGCTCCGTGATTAAGTGAAATGAGATAAATCTGCATCGTCCCAGAGAGGGACACTGATAAATAACGTAGGAAATACTCTCTTGCTTCTCGCCAGATCTACAACATTTACAGAAGCCATTAACAAGTAAGGGAAATCTGTTTGCATGACTATCCATTAGGCAATGACTCTTCAAAATAGACACAGTGACCGAGATGTCACCGCGCAATTGGCAATTGGCAAAGTTGAGAGCCTTGCTTCCTATACGATTTGGGTTCAGTGAGTTTGGCAATAAAACAAGGTTCCTGCCTAACCCAGGATAAAACAGCGTCCAAGATGGGTAGTTTAACAGAGCTAAGAGCTACTCGTTAAGAGTATACTGACTTCAGAAATTTCAATTTGCCAAATTGTCACTGTGGCCAGAAATGCATTTCACCCTGTGCGAAGAGCACCATGGGATTAGGTCCACGCGGACAGGTACCCATGTAAAACCCATCGTCGTTGTGGCCAGAAATGCATATAAGATGGCCTTTAACCTACCAGTTTCGATTCGAAGGTCACATTCAAATGAGATCAGATGCCGTCAGCTGTCAGTAAAAAAAGAAATGGTGATTACAGTAGATCGAGTATCTCTTCCGTTCCCTGATTAATAGAGCCATCAAAAAGGCTTCTAAATAAACCTAACCTCAAATACCACCTATAGAAGGATTATCGTATATTTAAAGATACATTTAAATAAATTTAAAGATAAATGTTTAGATACCTAGAAACACTTTTAAATTGGCGCCTACAACGCTGGAAATTCTCGTAAATCAATGACTTTTTTTTTTTAATAACATCGAATGAAATTATTAAAACGCAAATTAAATTTGAAAATAAGAGGGTATTGACGTATTTCCTTGTGATGAATAATAACATGAGCATTGAACAGTATTTTTGGAAATATAAATACAAGAATAATAACAACAACAACAAACATTATCAAAAATACAGACAAAAGAAGGAAATGAGTGCAGCATGGAAACTTAAAATGTATCTTGTAAACAGCTAAACAAATTACAACAACAACAATAATAATAAAAACAATAATAAATACACTTATTAAAGAGAGAAAGCAACCGACCACAGAGTGAGAGAGACTGCGCCAGAAAACATATTTTCATAGACGTGCTCTTTCGCTTTAAAGGAGAGAGATACTGAGTAAATAGTAACAAACCCCACTATAACGTCTTCCCATCATGAGCACAGTAAAATATTCAATAAAATACTCATATTATTGAGCAATCACACACGAGAAGAATTATGCTGGCACAAAACGGCAGCTTGTGGGCAAGAGAGGTGAGGAGAGTGGTTTTTTGCTGGCATAATTTTTCAACCAGTTTCTACCCCGCACAAACCAATACATAAACAACACAAAACCAATACACACACATTTATAAAACAGCAGGTTCAGAAAAATAAGTAAACAGAAACTAATACACACAAAGCAGAGTATATGTATACAATGTTATGCCAGATGAAATAGTCTCGTGTGTGACTAAAAGAACAAAAATTGTGCGGCTTAAAAAATAGTCTCGTGTGTGAAACCACATTGAGAGTAAATAAATGGAACCTGCTACACTTGGGATAGCAAAAAGCGCCAAAATCTAGTGTGGAGCTGTAAGAAAGCAGTTTTTAACAGATTTTTGTGTTAAATTTTTAAATTAGATTAAAATTTGAGCTATTAGACCTGCGTCTTAATGAAGTCTTTATAGAGCCTTTCATATACGAAATTAATAACAAAGTTATGCCCAAAAATATAAGCCCCAATCAAGTTCAAGTATGCTTTTGCCTAGAAATATATCGCTTTTAGTAAAGCTTCATTTTATAAATAATTTCTAGTTATACTTAGAGTGACCAACCTTTCGTTTGTTTTAGCGAAATGTCCTATAACAGTTTAGTCTCTTGAGAGAAAGTAGAATTCAATCAACAAAAAATAGCTCACCACTATACCCAAGATCCATATACAGCGGGCAAAGATAGATGGCAACCCTCTCATTCTAGTAACTAGGGACAGATTTAATACGCCCTAAATAAATCAAAGAAAACAATAAAAAGAGGGCGGAGTAATTATGTGACAGCCAGTTACATTATGTTCCTTAACACGTTGACTGCCAACTACGAGATAACACGTAGATTGCGTTCCCTTCTAGGATGCCAACTACGTGTTATCTCGTACTCACTTAACCTGCCATTTTTGTGTAGCTACGAATAAAAGCGTATTATATCAGTGCTAGTATCGATAAACGGCTTCTGGGAAAAGAACAAAAAGTTAATGTTGGCTTGCGTGGCTAGTTTTCTGAAAATTGCCGTGGCAGTCAACGTGTTAAAGAAAAGCGTCAGATCAACTTTCTTCAATAATTTGTACGTTAATACTGCTACAGTTTATATATAGGATTACCGAGTAGCTACCACAGAGAATAGAAATGCTTGTAACTAGTTGAAGATCGCGTACTCTGTATCAGTTGAATCTATATCAGTTGAATCTTGATTGAAGCGTCGTCCTGAAACATTCTTCACTAGTTAGAGAGGCGAAAAGATATCCCAAGATTAAGTCCTCTGGAGAAAACTCCTTAGCTTACCTTAATGCCCTTATAGGCTTCATGATTGTAGCATCGTCCTGACACATTATACAGTACTTACGGAGCCATAAAGATACCCTAAGAGTAAGTCCCCTAGAGAAAACTCCATAGCTTACCTTACCTAATAGAAATGCTAGTAGTTGAAGATCGTGTACTCTGGATCAGTTCCGCAGATTGATTCTTGATTGAAGCGTCGTCCTGAAACATTATACAGTAGCTACAGGGACATAAACATATCCAAGGATAAGTCCTCTGAGAAAACTCTTTGGCTTAGCTTACCACCCCTATAGGCTTCATGATTGTATCCTAAGAGTAAGTGCTCTGGAGAAAACTCCATAGCTTATATTACTGCCCGTATAGGCTCCACGATTGTAGCATTGTTCTGACCCATTCTACAACAGTTACAGAGACATAAAGATATCCTAAGAGTAAGTCCCCTGGAGAAAACTCCATAGCTTACCTAACTGCCAGTATAGGCTTGCATAGAATCCTCAGAGCGGGCCTACTTTGAATTTTTGTGTGAAATTAACTATCAAATCTGACTTCAGATGAGGCATAATTAATTTCATGCAGAGTCTGGAGGAATAAGCTAGGAGAGTGCCCAGAGGAAATAGTGTGCCAGCGTGATAAGACAGTAAGTTACAAATATGCTTTCGATCAAACAGTATGTCGTTCTTTGTGAGGAAAGTTGAAATCAGTTAAAATATACTTGACATATAACAGAGTTGGGACTGACCTCTACACCTAAGTACATACATCAGAGAAAGAAGAAAACTTGTCACTCTTTAATCTTTTATTTTTATCATCAAATTTGTGTCAGCGTGATAGGACAGCAAGTTGCAAACGTGATTATGATCAAACAGAATGCCGTTCATTGCGAGAAGAAAGTTGAAATCCGTTAAAATATACTTGGCATATAACAGAGACGGGACTGACCTCTACTCCTAAGTAGAGTAAAAAAGAAGAAAGCTTGTCATTCTTTAATCTTTTATTTGTAAACAAATTTGAAATTTTCACGACATATTTGTTAATTGCCATGATTCACTTCTTTTGTTTTGGATTTTTAAAAACCTTCAAAACAAAATGCTGATAAAATTAAGCTTGTCACATCCGAAAACCTCCTGCAGTGTTTTTATCTCATGTTGACTTTGACTGTATATTTGTTATGTTTGTAAACAATACTTTATTTTTTTTTGACAGTTTAGTCTTAAAAAAAAAAAAACAACATAATAATAACAAAGCGTTTTTCTTAAACAAACAAAATTGGCAACACTGTTTAAAAACACTGTTACGTGCTTGTGAGCGAAAATAACAACAACGCATTTCAAAAGTGTCTTGACACGAATAGATGCTCAAGTGAATTTAGTCGATAAAACGCTACGTTTGAAAACGGTCGATTTTTTTATTAAAAAAAAAGAAAAAATTAAAAATAAAACTGAAAACAAAAAAAGAATACCAAGTAAAGCGATTTTGAAATTAAAGTGTGAATTAAAGAATTTGTAATAAATTTATTTTTTGTATTTGTTTTTTTTTAATATACATTTTGTAATAAACAACAACAAAAACAAAATTATAGAAAAACCAAAAATGCGCTAAAAAAAATTTTTAATGGATTTCATTTTATATTAAAAGAAGAGAAAAGAAAAGCCGAAGAAAAAACCAAAGAAAATAAATATTAAATAAAAAAATTGACGTAATTAGTGAAAATAAAAAAAAACGAATACATGAGATTCCTATAAAAAGAAAGAAAATCAAAGAAAATAACAGAAAAAGTGAGAGCATCGAAATCGAAAGAAAAAAAAGACCCAAAACAAAATTGATTGAATCAGTGATTCAATATTAATTAAATACTCCCACCCCTAGCACTAAAACGATAAATTACACTCAAAGAAAAAAGTTTGTAGAGTATAACCACCACCGTTAGACTAAAACAAATAAATTAAAAGCCTTTTAACTTACAAACGTACTTCCTTAAGATTATGACAATGGTTGAGGGTATGACTTCCATAGATTTGGGCACCAGTCCCATGCAAGAAACAACCAGAGATATTGGCGACATTACGCCTGATGAGCCAATGGAAACACCCGAAGAAAGGTCAGTATAAACATTGTAATGAGTGCGGTGATAAGGGCATTTTCTTTTAGGCAAACTTCCGTAAATAGGGGTTAACCAATAATAATGGCAAACCAACCTAATATTGATTTTTTTTTTGGTTTTTTTTTGCTTTTCACACGTGTTTGCCAATACAATATTCCTTTGGAATATCATGTTTCTCTACATTTTAAATTCACAATGTCTGTTAAAAGGAAGGGATGTTTTCATTAAAACAAAAAAGAAATCCTGACGTCATTGGCAATATTAACAAAGTTTTTAAATTGTCATCGTTATTGACTCTTCATCCAGCCTGCCTGCCAGTTAATGGGGTCATTATGTCGCTTCCTTTTTCCTTTGTTTTCCTTTTACTTCAGTTTTTATTACGTAGTTTTTAGTTTTCATTGTTTTTCTTTATTTTTTTTTTTAATTTGGATATATAGGGTGTTTTTTTATAGAGGTATAAAACTTTAACTTGCAATAAAACAACGATGGATTATTCGATTGACATGAATTTTATTTATCCGAAAGATAATCTTGTGGCATTTCATTTTAAATATGATTTCTGGCATATGACCGCCACGGCTGGCGCGGATGTAGTCCAATCTGAACGTCCAATTTTCGATGACTTTTTCCAACATTTGTGGCCGTATATCGGCAATAATACGGCGAATGTTGTCTTCCAAATGGTCAATCGTTTGTGGCTTTACCGCATAGACAAATGACTTTACATAGCCCCACAGCAAGTAGTCTAGCGGTGCTAAATCACAAGATCTTGGAGGCCAATTCACAGATCCAAAACGTGAAATTGGGCGTCACCAAACGTGTCTTTCAATAAATCGAAATAAAATTGCACTCAGGCGTGAGTCTATTCATGATGAATTGCCAAACCAAACTGAGAATAAATCACTTGACAGCTGTTAAATCGGTCGCCATCTTGAAAAGTAATGCCAACTTAAAGTTCTATACCTCTATAAAAAACACCCTATATAAGTATATTTATTTTAATTTCTTTTTTATTATTATTATTATTGTTATTAATTATATTTAAAAGCTTTGCTCTGAATCTAACACAGTGGGATGACATTTTTTCATTATTATTATTATTGTGTTTTTTTTTGTAATAAAGGCTTTTTGTTTATTTGTAATTAATATTTTATCGTGTGCTGATAAATTCTAATTTTATGTCACGAACTTTAAAATTTTAATTAATTTTTGTCTACATTTTTACGATAATGCCTGACATTTGAGTAATTTATTGAATTTATTTCAAAATCTTCCATTAACATGCCCTTTTGTGTGTTTATATCGCTTAAATATATCACTATGACAAGCCTGTTTTAAGAAACAAACAAACCTTAAGACCAATATTTACAGAATGGCCCATATTCATACTGTATAGTGTATTGGATTTAAAAAAATAGTTTGTTGAAGGGAAATATTTTTGAATTTGGAAATTTTAATCTGTTTACATTTTAAGACACAGCAAAGGCTTCTGCAGCAAGACATATTCTCGTAGGTATGTACGAAAAGTTCGAAAACAAATTTATTCGATAAACAAATATGGGACTAAGTTAATTCAATTTTAAAATTTGTAATCGTTCCAAAAAGTGAATTATGTTTCTAATAATCAAGAGATAGAGAAAAAAAGACAAGCAATCGATTTCAGTATCCTACTGTCGAAGACCTTTTTCATCAAATACTCCTCTTAAAAGCAAACGGCTTCCAAAAAGTATCACAATCTTACACAGTTTACGTACGCAGCCCACTTACGTACTCAATTTATCATTACAACCCTTTAGCCTAGATTACACCCTAGCTTCTCACATCACCTATGTCCAAACAACAGATTTGAGAAACTTATCATGGAAAATTTTTTTTATGCTAAAAATTTTTGGCAGGAGTACGCTTAAATAAAATCGTTGAAAGAAATATTTTTTTTTCCTATTCATCCTCATAATTCAAATCCTTGACTATATATATAGTCTTACTATACTAGTACTACTTCGGTAAAAGCGAAACATATTTAACCACACCTTATATATTCTCTCGAAGCCCTCTAGGACCACTGACAGTTAAGTAATCATCTTAGCTAGTGGAAAATCTTAATTAAAGCAACTGAAATAAATTTATTCTTTAGCCGAATTCTAGTGGAACTCTCTTCCTTTTTTTGTAACTTACAGTATAAACAGATTCAACCCCCTCTTCTCTCCTTCCCATAACCAATTTTTCGAGCTCCAATACAATAAGCGCTGATCTTTTCCTGAGTGTAGGTGGTACTATAAAAATCAACAACCTTAGGAACAATAATCTTGAAAGATCATACCATCATCATAATTACATTACAGTATGCCCACTCCATTCTAGCTGGCGTGGAGAAGCGTAACTAGGGCAGAAGGAATATAAAACTTCAGAGGGTGCAGGTTTTGAAATGTCTTAAACAAGCTCAATTTAAGCACATCAACTAACGAATTTCAGTACAAGAGATTATTGCACCGCTTACCAGTCAGATTTACATGCAATCTATGCTGCTACAGATTTGCTAAAACTAGCTGTCATTCCTATAAACTTAATTCATATCTATGTGGATAGCAGGTCTATCGTTGAAGCCTTAAAATCCTCGTTCTTGAGAATGAAACAAAACTGCGCCGAAGTGTAGCTCTTCCGCTTAATGGGATGACAAGGATAGGATGTGAATTTGCACAACATTTTGAGTTTCGTAAGAAGCACTGATTGGTTCTATGATGGAGTCTCTGTTCAATTACTACTGCTTCGACTACTACTTCTTACTTACCTAGATCGTTAGGGAATATCGTAGCTGTCTCGACCTTCTTTCTGGGCGCTTTGGTGTCTCACTGGTCTGGATTCCCGGACACAGTAATATTCCAGGGGAATGCAGGGCTCGGTCTTCAGTAGACTTGGGTATGCCACTCGCATAGGTCAAGCTGTCCATTGAGCGAAAATTCTTTCTTGACGCCAACCTATCCTGGGTCAATGAGGAGTCCTACTCCACCGTCTTGTCAGCTTGACAATGATTGATGTCAAGCATCATCAGGTCGTGCTTTTAATGTGTGGCCCTTGCGCTGACCAACTTCTTCCTCTTCCCTGATTTCGGTCAGTACAGGGACTGCGTTCACAACGGACCGCTATGCATGCTCAAGTGAGCTTTTTATATCCGACCTAACCTAACCTAACCTAACTACATAACTTTGTATTTCATATACAATTTAAAAATATCCTTTCATTTTTAATGGTTTGATTCTCTCCTAAGTATTGTGACTAAAGTTATGACGTTATTATAACTTACATGCAAACATTATTTTCCAAGCACTTAACAAAATACATATATTTGAAACAAGAAATTATTATTTTGCTTACCATATAAACTTGACGTCACTGAGACGAGAATTGTAAGAAAATCGATTTGATGGTAAGAACCAAAACAATGAAATTATTATTAAATGCCAGACATTACAAAATTGTTTATTTTCGTTGTTATTCTCATGGCATTGTCTTATATTTGTCAAGATTACGTTTTAATAGACGATATTCAGTACCATAACAGCTAATTATTTGCCAATAAAAAAGTAATATTGTCCAGCCAGCTGAGTAATTGACGACTTAAATTCCTGCATTCCTGATTGAAAGTACAAGGAATACATGTTGTTAATTTAATTAAGGGCACAACAATTGACATTAATTCGTACAACATTGTCTACCAATGAATTACAACAATTTTTTACGAATAGCAGTGGAGAGGGAAAGAAGATATTTATTGATTTTCTTTTTCAATGTTCTCATCGAAATAAGACACTTGGATTAGTTTTTTTTGCTTGCTTTTAATAATCAATAGCTTTACTGTATAGTGTAATAGACAAGCAAACATTTTTACATATTTTATACAAATTTAAAAATTTTAAAACATGTTTTAAGATTTTAATTTTTTTTAATTGTTTGCTGGGTTATATTTAACAATTTTGAAATTTTTTTGAAAATTCATTTGAAATATCATTTTAATTTTCTTTTACATTTGTTTGCTGGGTTATTTACAATTTCTTTGTGGTTGATTATTCACTGGTACCATTTACCATTGTTTGCTGGGTTATAATTAACAATTTTGAAATTCTTTTTTAAAATTCATTTTAAATATCATTTTAATTTCGTTTTCCAATTGTTTGCTGAGTTGTTTACAATTTCCTTTTAATTTTCTTTTACAATTGTTTGCTGGGTTATTTACAATTTTCTTGTGGTTGATTATTGATTGTTAAATATTCATTTTAAATATCATTTTTATTTCGTTTTACAATTGTTTGCTGGGTTATTTACAATTTCCTTATGTTTGAATTATTTACTGGTAACGGTAATTATTTGATTGTCATACGCCGTGTATTTGTTTCAATTGTCCTAAGCTGGGATTAAAGATTTATTAACAAATATTTGCAAATAAGTTTTCACCTTAGCAAATACCAATTACAACTTAATTTTATTGTTTTTGTTGTTTTTTTTTATTATTTTAATTTTAAATAATTTAATTCGTACTTTTCCGTATCTTGTATTTAAATTTCTCCACGGCTTATTGTAATTGAATTATAACAGATCATTTAAATAAACTTTGAAATTGATAGTTAAACGTAAACAATGTAATTCAAATGTAAATTAAGGGTAGTTTTATTTGTAATTTTAATTAAATCAAAACAAATGCACTTCCTGGAGAAAAATTTAGAAATGAAATGATTATTTTATTGAATATTTTATAAGAATATTTTTCCATATTAAAAATATTTCTTTTTTAATTCATATGCATAAATATATGTAAAAATAAATCTATTAATCTACAAATCTTATATATAAAAATGAATGTGTGTTTGATTGTATGTTTGTATGTTTGAAGTTTAAAGACGATTAAACGGCTGAACCGATTTTCTTGAAATTTTCACAGTATCTTCCTGTATGTCTGGAAGGAGTTATAGGCTACTTTTTATGTTGATATTCCAAATGAGCGAGGGGCCATGCCCACGTATGCTACATACTACATACTTAATATTTAATTGCATTTGAAATATATTACTCATACGCATAGTAGTTACCCCTACAAGTATGCTATCTGTGATTCTTGATGTATAAAACCAAAGAAAATAAAGTGTAAAGAACGACGCGGGGGGAAAGATAGAAGGGAAAGAAAAAAATTTTGTAACCAACATTTGTGAAAAAATTCACCAAATAAGAAAAAATATAACCAAAATTCAATTCGTAGACTTTTGTTTTATTTATTTTTTTTTGAAGTTTAAATTATCTATATATATAAAAATGAATGTACTTTATGGAATCGTAAACTACATATGCATTTAATCTTTAGCAAAGTTGTTGCGCATGAGCCGACGAAGGTTTCTAAGTTGGTATAACCAATTTCCGCCAGGTGGCGCCACTGAAAATTCTTCGAAATTAATTAAATCGTAAACTGTGCATTTGATCCTGTGTTGAAAAGAAAAGAAAAGAAAAGAGCATTACTAGCCTCAGAATCAGCATTGAGACTGAAAAATCTTCGAGTACATGCCGCACAGATCCGTTCGCATGAATCACTTGAACAATGAATCACTTGATCGAATGCGTACTACTCAGGCCCGTTCGTCTGAATCATCTGGACAACGGGAAACAAAATCAATAAAATGATTCAAACTTAATTGGATATTTGTCTAATGTCTTTCCTTCAAATTTATTTTAGTTTGTAGTGCAGCAAAGCGTGCAGGGTACAGCTAGTAAAAAATAATTATCATTTCATCGACATTCGAAAAAACGTAAAAGTGATCTAAATAACGCAGTAGGCAAGTAGAATATGGATCTTTATTGTCTTGATTTTTTTTTTGCGAAATTTTATGCCAAAGTTTTCCTTATTGGAAATCGATAAGTAGCTAGTCTAATAGATAGTATGTCAGCTTAGCAAACATGATTCCACGGTTCCAACACCAGGTCAGCCAGTCTCCAGCAAAACGAAATATGAAACAATATTTCTTCGATGACTTCCCCTCAGCAGATTTCTGGCAAAAACTCTGGAAGTAAATAAAAAAATTGTCATGAGAAGTTTCTCAAAAATCTATTGTTCGGAGTCATCTTTAAACCGAAGACCCCACCACTTATGGATTAAATCAACACATTTGTTGGGACAAAAGTGGAGCGAAAAGCTAAATCATAATCCTGACTAAAGGGTTATAATGACCAATTATATAACTTCAGAACGCTGTTCGGTGTCAGTAAGTTTTTTGGATAAAAACCCAGATGTTCCTACTGAAATATATTTACGCTGCTTACCTCATTGCATGCATAAGGCATACATAATTCGTCATTACAACCCTTCAGTCAGGATTACGATTAACGCACACAACATAAGTGATGTGAGATTAATTTTATACATGAGTGGCGGGACCTACAGTTTAAAGTCGACTCCGAACGATAGATTTTTAAGAAACTTTTTCATGGCAGGTTTGTTTACTTTCAGAGTTTTTGCCAGAAATCTGCTGAGAGGAAGTCGCCGAAGAAATATTTTCATATTTCGTTTCGATGTCTGATCTGGGGTTTGAACCGTGGCCTTACGTCTAATAAGCCAACACACTATCTACTAGACTACGGCGACTCATTACAGAATGTGCTACTGAGAGCTATTTCTATTCTGCAAAAAAATATTCCGCCTGAGACTCAGTAAAATGTGACTCAATCTCCTATGCATAGCAGATTCTGGTAGGCCCATCCTAACCTTGAGTCAATGTCATAGGAGTAAGTAGAAATGAGCATATATCTCTATGGCATTAACTTTCAAAATCAAAATTCCCAAATTGCCTCAAAGTGCCCCTATAGATTCTGAATATTTTATTTTGATTGCTAATATACTACCTCCTGTAACACCACCAATCTTCAAACCATTCGTATATCGCAGAACAATCGCTCTGCTAAAACAGTATATAGCTGCATAACTGCTGCGTTCACTTTTATTACACAAAACCTTGTCCAACTATGCCTGAGGAGTTTTCGGATTGATTTTTGTTTAAAATTAGTCAGACTTTTTTAAATTTACACTGTTAGAAGGGTGAAGTTGAGAGTTATGCTCCGTCAAATTTCCTTCGCTAAGATTTTATTCACTTTCTAAGGGAATGACCCTGTGTGCGGCCTAAGAGTGTCCGCTCATGACTCTATTAAGGGGACAGCCACTTCTACATAAGTGAATGCCTAGCCAGAGTAACTAAAGAAATTTCTGATTGTTTGTCCTAGTTTTTTAACAATGGTTTCTGTGAAACATATAGCATATGGAATATTCCTAATAACAATGGAATTCTTTTTACTACACCCTATATATGTATTTTGTTCACTTTATAACCTTCATGGGTTAAGCATTCTCTATACCATTATTTCAACACTATTTCGTTCATAAATTTCTAGCAATTATCAGGCGCTTATTTAATGGGCCAAGTAAATAAAAGTACTGTCAGTGCTTTATAAATCAAACTGTCAGTAGTGATAGAGGAGTTTAAAACAACTGCATAGCCCTTCAAGGGGAAGGCACAAAGATAAAATTATCTCATCTCAGAAATACCAAAAAATCTTAGATAAACACGATGGCTCGTTGTGTTTAATTTATGGAATGGTTGTTGCTGATGAAACTCCTAAGACATACAGTAAGAGCATCATTGTTATCTTTCTTGCACACAAGATATCTTATATACAATATAAAACCGTTAACTAACAAAGAGATAAGATTTCGGCGTTTGCATTTAATGCGGACAATGATAATTTGATATGTACGCATTGCAGTTTCGGATGTTACTTGTCAGTTTGTGTTTAATTGGCATCTCTTCTAACGTTTGATTACGCATTTCCATCATACGCGTTCGGTTTCATACTGTTTTGCTTAAAAAGACTAGAGTGTTACAGTAGTTAGTGTTCAGTTATGCTGTTGATGCTGTTGATGATGATGATGATGATTCATCTGTGGAACATTTGAATTGAAAATAAAGTCAATAAAAAAAAATAAAAAATTTATGAATAATTTTTTGTTGTTATTGTTGTTATATTGAACTGATTTAATTTACAGCTGTTGGTTTATTGTTTATTTTATAAATGTTATTGTTGTTGTTAAAGCTTCGACGTATTTTAGTTTTTTTTATTTCTCAAACAGTATCTAATTGTTAAATAATAAATAGTTGTTGTTGCTGCTGCTGCTGCTACCACTACCTCTACCTATTTTCTGTATATTGTTAATTGAATTCGTAACTTTCAATATTCATTCAAATATGGTCTCAGATGCTTAAATGAAATTGATTTTCACCTGCGCACATGTAATGCGATTTAATACGCTGTTATTGTGTTTTACAAAAAAAAAAAATAATTATTTGTTACTATTGTTGTTATTGTTTTCTTCAATATCAACTTACAACAATTATGACTGGATATGGAACATTTTGCCACAATTATCAAACGTATAAGTACATATTTTTTTGAACTTATTTAAATGAAATACAAAATATTAAAATATATAAATTATATATTATTGTTATTGCTATTTTTTGAAGTAAATGAGCTAATCTTCATTTGCAAATATTTATTGTGACAGCTTTTAATACAAAAATTGAGTTTAACAGCCTTTAAAACGTGATTTTTTTTTTGTTATTGTTTAAAATAAAAAATTCCTTAATTTTTTGAAACAAAATATTTTAAAATGCCTCTCATAAATGTGACTTTCTTTATTGCATATTTTATTTAATTTATTTTTTTTTTATTTATTTAATTCCAAAAGTTTAATTACTTTATTGCACATTTTATAGCACTCAACTCTAATTAGCAACACATTTTAATTTTTGTGAGCATGAATCTTTTTTTTATTAATTCAAGAACATTGTATTGAAAATGTCAAGAGAAAAACTATGTTGGGATTCATTCTCATATCTAGACATATGTACACAATAGTATATAAACATAATAATTCTCTTGGCTTAATAGGCTAGTGGATAGTATATTGACGCATTAATCATAAGAGATGAAAGACTCAACTCTGTAATCTTAAAAAAAATGTGGGAAATTATTTCATTCGACAGTTCTGCTAAGTAGTCTTCTGTTAAAAGCCCTGAAAGTAAACAAATACATACTTACATACATACATACTTGGCCATTACAACCCTTCAGTCAGGATTACATCTAGCTTCTCACACCACTCATGCTATGTGTATTAGTTTTATAAATGAGTAACGGAACCTACAGTCGTGGCACATTTTTGCCAGAAATCTGCTGAAAGGAAATCGCCAAATATATATTTATTTTCATATTTCGTTTCGTTGAAGATGTCAGACCTGGGGTTTGAACAGTGGCCTCACTATCTACTAGATTACGGTGACTTACCCTATAACTAGCAAGAACAAATGTTTCAAGTCCATCTTTCGGAGTTGACGCTAAACCGTAGGTTATTCCGTTCATAGGCAAGTTAATACATTGAAAATGGAAAGGATGGAAAACTATCAAGCAATCATCTCCTTAGACCATAGGATCTCAGAATGAATTCGCTAAAATTGGAGGGTAACCCACACGACCTAGCCTAATGTCATATTTATAGGAAGAACGGAATACTTTGAGACATTCCCAAGTGGAATAAGTGATTTGCAAAGGAACTCTCAACAAAAGTTTCTAAAGCCACAGTTGAATCAAGATTTGGGATCTTAAATTATTCTGGTGAAACACAATTCCTCTGACCCATAGGCCAAAACTGGCTACAATTGCGATGTATTTTTGTTTCAGACGGTTCAATTGTTAACAATTCAGGCCCAAATTAAGCATATACAGCTTCTAGTAGATGATTACCAACCACGCAACCATACGTACATACATAATTGGCCATTACAACCCTTCAGTCAGGATTACGACCTAGCTTCTCATACCACTCATGTTGTGTGCCTTAATTTTTTATACTTGAGTAGCGGGACCTACAGTTTAACGTCGACTCCGAACGACAGATTTTTGAGAAACTTTTTCATGGCAGATTTATTTACTTTCAGAGTTTTTCTGCTGAGAGGAAGTCGCCGAAGAAATATTTTTTTTTCATATTTCGTTTTAACGTCTGGCCTGGGGCTCGAACCCGGGCTTTGCGTCTAATAAGCGAACACACTACCTACTAGACTACGACGACTACCACGCAACTATATTTTACTAACAATTAATCCTGGATTGTCCACCGCTTTGTATTCATAGATGAAAAGTTGGCTCTTCAGATATTTTCATAAGCTCGCGTAAAGTGATGTAGTATAGGGTCAGCTTCTGTTAATCACACTAAGCACAGAACAATATTTTATTAACTATCAAGCCTGAATTGGCATCGCCTGCCTAGTTCGAATCAATGAAGCATATTAAACATACCGCCGCCGGTGGCCCATTTATGAGTACAGTTTCCTTTTCCTTAACGTCTTTATTTTCTAAAAACCATATTATGTTCAAACAAAATTGATTTGAAAATAAAGCAAAAAAGAAAGAAATATTAAAAGGGAATAAATATAACATGAATATAACATGAATATGAATATTCATATTAGAAACACGTCATAATTTTTAAACAAATAAAATCTTGACTCACAGACACTGATATTTGGTATTACGCTATTGGTATTATTCATTTACTCATTTATTAAATTTTTATGGCTATTAAGGCAATAAACAATTTTTTTTTTTACTTTAAGTTTACTTAATACATTTAAATTGAATTTAAAAGTTTAAAAAAATGTTTATCACACTTACACTAACCCTCCATCTCTTTCGCTCTTTTTAATTTTAGATATGAACGTCTTTTGCATCGTGCTCAGATTGAAGATTTAAATGAAGTTTCCGGTATCGGCTGTCTCTATCAAAGCGGTGTTGATCGTTTGGGTAGACCCGTTATTGTATTTTGTGGTAAATGGTTTCCAGCCCAAAATGTCGATTTGGAAAAAGTATGTCTGATTTATAATAAAATTGAATTTTTTTTTTTTAATTTAATTTTAATGATTTTTTTATTTAATTTCTCTTCAGGCCTTATTATATTTAATTAAATTATTGGATCCCATAGTTAAAGGAGACTATGTCATTGCTTACTTCCATACCTTAACCAGTGCCAATAATTATCCATCATTGCATTGGTTACGTGAAGTCTACAGTGTATTGCCTTACAAGTAAGTATACTCCATTGAAAATTATACATAAAATTAATTCAAATTACGAAGCGATCAATCGATCAATCGATTTTCACTAATTTGTGTTATTTTGAGAATATTGGTAACAATATCGATATCTTATAACAGTCCAGAGTCTCGTTTTGAACTCTAGTTAGTGAATGCATAAGAAAATTTCCATTGTTTTTGCCCGACCATGAAGAACCATGTTGCCAATTTGAATTTTGATATGATTTAAGTCGCCTGCAGGAATTATCCACTAGTTTCTATTTCCAAAACACTGGGATTACCATCCATCTATGATGTTTCAAAACCTCCCAATTAGCCCTTCATAGCTTCAAACGGATAACTATCCTGAACTGACATTATCCTGAGAAAGTAGAATTCTTCTGGTATTGACCAAAACTAGAAGTTTGCCATTGATTTCTTTGGCTGGTAGACATACAATTCGATCCCTACAAATCCTACCAAATAACCCATTTTTCCTGCAAAATCGTGAATGACTCACAAAAGTCATAAATTGATAGGATCGAAATAGTGGAGACCATAACCATAACTTTGAGTACACAATCTCGAAAAGACGATCTTAAGACTCTTATATGTTACTAATGTATGTCTGGGGTATTATTGGAGAGTCACAACGTGCTCAATGACTTGACGACACAAAATTAAATTTCTTTGTTAAGACATAAGCAAGAAGCCAGGTAGTTTACCGAGAGGACCTTTGATGGACCCGCATCATATATGGCTTAAACAGGGATATTTTGAGCACATAAGGGTTATGGATATATATATATGCCAAGAGGTTGACCAAGAGAAGGTTTACTGGACCAGCCTCATATTTGGCTTCAGCAAAGATATCCGAAACCATTTCGAACATTTCAGACGCTAAGCAGAGGGACTTTGCAAACACTTTCGTATACACTTATAAGTCATTATGGCAGCAATTAGCGCATGTATAGGCTGGGCATAGTAACTTTAGATTAGGCTGTAAGAGAGATGAATCGGTGAAGACCTTGATCGCCAGCCGTATACCACTGAGACGTAGGAGATACAAGCTACTATAAGTATACATACATATATGACGATTGAACAGAACAGAAGAGGTTGACCGAGAGCAGATTTACTGGACCCGCCTCATATTTGGCTTCAGCAGAGATATCCCGAATGGAGTAAATAGGCGAAACCATTTCGAACATTTCAGAGGCTAAGCAGAGAAACTTTGCAAACACTTTCGTATACACTTGTAAGTCATTATGGCAGCAATTACTATAGATAGGCACATCCGATGCGAATACCTGCTGTAGATTATGCTGTAAAAAAGAGGAATCGGTGAAAAACTTGATCGCCCACCAGTGTATCACTGATGCGTAGGATATACATAGAAGCTATTGTAAGAATATGCGATGGTTGAACAAAACTTATAAGCACTCATATTGTAGGAGACGTTAGACCATCTAGGGCCTGACCCTAGATTTCTCTTTATTATATTAGATCTTAAATAACTCGCCCTATAACCAGTCAGTTGAAGATATTTTTCCACTGATTCCATTCCTTCTACTTCTTTTGGTAATTGGTTTTGTACGAGTGAATCTTAACGTTTTCAGTCGCAATCTATTGATTTCGGAGTGATCAATGATAGTCAGACTCATGCACTTGCGTTATTCTGAAAAAATGTCAGGCACTAGCTTTCGCGACTAAAAAACGTATTAGAATATGATATACGTTCCTTAGCAATTATCGATTTTCGAGCTGCTCAGACCAAACTCCAGGTCAGACATCCTCAACAAAACGAAATATGAAGAAGTCGCCGTAGTTTAGTTGTAGTGTGTTGGCTTATTAGATGTGAAGCCACGGTTCAAATCCCCTGTCAGATATCAAAACAAAATATGAAAAAATATTTCTTCGGCGACTTCCTCTCAGCAGATTTCTGGCAAAACTCTGAGAGTAAATAAAATTGCCATGAAAAAGTTTCTCAAAAATATCTGTCGTTCGGAGTCGACTTTAAACTGTAGGTCTCGCCACTCATGTATAAAATTAACACACACGACATGAGTGGTGCTGAGAATCTAGGCCGTAATCCTGAATGAAGGGTTGAAATGGCCAATTATGTATGTATGTATCACTATGTCAAGTGAAGATGTTTTTCCACTGATTCCATTCCTTCTACTTCTTTTTGTAATTGGTATTGTACGAGAGAATCTTAACGTTTTCAGTCGAAATCAATTGATTTCAAGCGATCAATGATAGTCAGACATGTGCGCTTGTGTTATTTTGAAGAAATATCAGGCACTAGCTTTCCCGACCAAAGAATGTAATAGAATACGATATACGTTATACGATATTAATTATCTGTTCAGAATTGTTGTTCAGAGTCGACTGTAAAGTTATATTATAAAGCGAGAAGCTAGGTCGTAAACATTATTGAAGGATTGGAATGAACTAACTATCTATATAATGTTTGTATTAAAATGTTAAATTTTTTTCTGTTTTTTATTTATTTTTTTCCAGATACAAAAAAAATCTTAAAGCCTTTTATATTGTACATCCAACATTCTGGACTAAGGTAAGTGTTATAGATTCCTATTAAATAATGTATTGTATTAATTTTTTTTTTGTTTTGGTGTACAGATGATGACCTGGTGGTTTACCACATTTATGGCACCGGCCATCAAAGCCAAAGTTCACTCATTGCCTGGTGTTGAGCATTTATATTCAGCAATATCAAAAGATCAATTAGAAATTCCAGCATATATAACAGAATACGATATGGCCACAAATGGATTACATTATTTTATACCACAACCCCAAATGACACCATCATAGACTACAATCATAAGACCAGAGGCTGTATAAAAATATTAGACAGACTCTAATGTCAATACACAGTGTCTAGCACGTAGAGAATATAGGATCTACAGATGAGTAGAATTAAAACTAAAAACTAAATCAACTAAAACTATAACTAATAATAATAATAATAATAATAATAATAATAAATGAAACAACAACAACAACAAATAGCCCATCAATATTTAAAAAAAAAAAGTTAAAAACTGTTTTGCAAGTAATGTAATGTACTTACGAAAATTTATTTAAAAAAAAAAAAATATTTAAAAAAAATATAAACAAAAATATGTACCTTTTAAAGAAAATGATAAAAATGATAACTCCACATTATATTGTTAAAATGATAAAATGAATCATAATATTATTATTAAAAAATAAATAACAAAAATAAATGCTAATATTTAGATTGTAGTTATTAATTAACAAAGAAATAAAATATATATATATATTGTATTAAAAACTGAAATTGTTGTAGGTCTGAAACAAAATCATAAAAAAAAATTATAAAAAATTAATAAAATGATTTAAAAAACTTTTGTTTATTTGCTATGATTTGATTTTGTGCTATTTGCCCTTTCAATTAACATTTAAATTAAACTAAGAATTTACAACCGAATAGCACTGATGTGTATAGCAAATGAACAAAAGTTGTATTTGTTAAAAGATATATAAAAAAAACCAGAAATTATTTAATATTTATAATTTATAAGCATTTCTTTTTTTAACATTTTTTCATTAATCAACACTTTTTTTTAAATCCTAATGATTCTTATGAACTAAAAATTTGTTTAAAACCAATTCCTCTACCCCCTATTAAAATAAAAAAAAGAATTAAAAACAATCTGACAATTAAAAAAAATAATTTAAAAAACAATGAAACGCGATATGTTTTTAGTACCAATTTAGAACAGAAAATAAAAATGAAATTAATTAATATAAAATAAAATTTGTTGTTATTGCATAAAGTATAAATGAAAAATGAAAATTAAAAACTGAAATGATTATAATTAAATTATAAACAAAATTGTTAAATCATCTTATAAGAAAACAAAAAAAAAAAAAAAAACAATAATGAAAAATATTTTATTCCAAATAATAAAACTTTATATTGATAATTATTATTATTATTCTTACTATTATTTTGCCATTTTACTTAAACTAAACCTCCTACTATTGTAAATTCGATAAATCATTATTAAACAAAAAACCAACAACAACTCTTTATTCATAATTTACATTAAAAAAACGAACAAAAAATTTAAAAAAAAAATTATAAATATATTAAAAAAAATACATTTAAAACTAACCAACTCTCCTTTATACTCTTCATAATAAAAAGAAAACCATTCTATATATAAATAAAAATAATAAAAAAAAATTAATAAAAATTCCCCTTTTTAAACCAAAAATCCTAATAATTTATTTTATTTTTTATTAATTTTAAATGCAACTTAATTTAATAAGAACCAACACGCTGAACTATATTATTAAAATTCAAAAAAATTCAAAAAAAAATTTGCCACCATCCGAAAGAGGGAATATTTATAGGTACAGTTTAGTGCAACAAAATAAATCCAAATAAAGAAATTTCTCTTTGAATCTATTGAAGAATACTTATGCCAAAGCAGGGACTTGGAAAAACCATATGTTTTCTAAATACTAAGTACTAAGTACTAATTTAAGAATTCGGATTTGAGGCTATTATACTGTCTTAATAAGCAATTAAAAAAAAAAAAAAGATTTAAAAGGACTTGTCTTCTAAAAATTCTTGTGAACAGAATACTAATTTGCAAAAGCGGGGCTATGGGTTCGATTCCTATCAAAGGCTATTACACTTTCTTAATAAGCAATTTCAAAAAAAAAAAAAAAAAGATTTAAAAGGACTTGTCTTCTAAAAATTCTTGTGAATAGAATACTAATTTACATAAGCGGGGTTATGGATTCGATTCCTATCGGAGACATTTTCTTAATAAGCAATTTCAAAAAACGAAGCTAACAAGTGTAGCTCACAGAGAGTGAAATCTTATATTAATTTTTTGATATCGGTATTGGTAAATATTGCCTTTTTAAAGTACCTAAAAAGAAATCCTTATGTTCTTAAAAGTACTTTTTCGAAAAGTACTATTTTTAAAAATTGCCAACAAAAATTAGTACCTTCTTAAAAAAGTTCCTAGAAGTATTTGATGCCAATAAAAACTATTTATGCCAATTATTTAAAATAACATAAAAGATACCTTTTCTAAAAATATTAAAATTACATAAAATAAGTGCCATTTCCAAAAAGTACTTTAATAAAAACCTTTTTAAAGTATAAAAAAAGTTTTGAAAAGAAAACCTTTTTAAAGTATAAAAAAAAGTATAGCAAAGCAGTTTTTTTAAAGTTCATCAATATTTCCTTAATTTAATTGAAGATCCTTAAAACTGTGGATATAACTATAAGCCATCCAAACTTTTCAGCGTCCATTGAGGTATCTGGGTAAATCCATTCACTATTGCCAGCTCAAAAGATATATTTTTTTAAAAACTGTATCCCATTGAAATAAAGCAATAATGTATACTTTGGGGATGTATAAAAAATGTAATATTTTGATTGCTGTTAAGCTAATGGCACCAAATGTTTAAACATATTCATTCTGTAGAATAATATCTTTAATTGCCCAGGTCCGAGAAACATTTTGGTTTCTATTTTGCCAACGTTGTCACTAATCTGTCGTGTATGAACTGTAGAAGTTTAAGTGGCTTTATCAGAAGGTCTTCCAGTTTCCAGGGCTCCGGGAAATTAATGACTGTGGTATAATAATCGGCTACATCCGGTGTATCTATCCCACCCTCTTGGATTGGATACCTAATTGCGTACATAACTACTTAACTCTCAGGAGCTAGAATATATTCTTGCACGATATTGTGTTGAAATTAGAACAGTAGATTGTAGGCGTCAGAAGGTGTAGGGGCATTGCGGTGTGGGGGCAAAATTGAATCACTACCTTACAGATTACCTCAGATTACCACGCTACCCAGATTAGTACTGAGCACATCCATTGATCTTTTAATGACAAATGCGGGAACGATACTCTATGGGTGTTTTGCCCGGGCTTTACTGGATTTAATTGAAAAAAAACTATAATCCGGTACCAGATTCTTTGAAATTTGAATATTAAGTACATACTTGTTAATAAAGCTCGGTTTGTGCCTATGGTCTTAAGTCAATTCGTTTCAGTTCAATACCACTTCAAAAGTTCTGAATTATAAATTATTTCGTTACATTAATGCAAATAATATGTATTTAGCATAGACCAGAAATTATAATACGCGAATGACAGTGTGACAGTTGGGTTGGTGGCTAAAAACTACAAAAACGCAACCGACCCAACGTATACACAAAAAAGGAAAAAATACTGGTAAATGCAACAATCAATTTAAATGAGAATTTAAATGATGTAGGTTTTAGGAGGGCTGTTGCAATGACACCTCTTGCTCTACTTCACTAAAAACTTGACTTTATATTAAAGTTCATAATTGTCTAATTCTTATTATTTATGCAGCATTTTTAATTTAATTTGCCAATAAATTAAATAAAAGTATACAAAGCACGAGTTGTAGGCTGATGTGTACAAAATGAGAGAAATCCAGCAACCGACACCGACACTGTAATAATTAATTATGAATTAGTTCCTATAAAATAACCTATAAATATTTATTTTTTAAATGCATAAATAAAATCCCATTTTTTGAAATTATTATTAAAAATATAAAAAATAACGGAATTTTTTTTATTTTTTAAATTAAAAAAAAAGTATTTTCTCTCCTCTTCCAAAAGCCACTAAATAAGCACCCCTTTTTTACGAAACATTTATAAACAAGAAACATTTATTCAAATATATATATGTATACTACTTATATATATACATATAACCTATAAATCTATTTAAAAAAATGTATTTATATAAACTAGATATTGATTATATAATAATAATAATAATATATATGAAAGACAATTATTATATATAAAAATAAAGCGAATAAAATGCACCCATAAAGCCTGATAGAAATTTAATAACAAAAAACAAACAAAAAACACACACAATTTTTGGCCTAAAAAATAAAAACAAAATTCTATTAAAGAAATATTATTTTGTTAAAAAACCAAAGAAAATAAGCTTTTTATATATAAAAATGTTAAATAATATAACAGCAACAACAAAAAGAAAATAATCAAGTACTACAACATACTTTTTGCACCTCAGGGATTAAAAAAATTTTCAACTTTGAAAACCAACCAACCCAACATCACCTATAAAATACAAAACATCTTAAAGTATATAATAATTCCTGATAAAAAAATTAAAATTTAATATCAACAACAATAACAACATCAACAAGAAGAACAACAAACTAACATTATGCAAAAATGAATACTACAAACCAAAACAAAGAGTTTAACTCCAAATATATGCCACAGGGTCCCTCCTATTTATTATAAAAAACAACAAAAAAATAAATTAAAAATTTAGTAGAAAAACAAATAATATAAATAAAAATTAATAAAAAAATCTTAATTTTTATTTTTAAATTGTTTTTGCAAAATTTCAACAAAAAAACTCATTTCTAAACGAAACCAAAGCATTTTTCTAGATGAAAACCTAAACTGCTTTTAGTACTACCAAAATAATTAAAGAAAATTAATTAAACTGATTAAAAACTTAATTGAATTTTAAATACCAAAAAACAAAAGCTCTAAAAATATCTACATCTACAACAAGCTAAGCTAGTTTAACTATAATAAATAATTGATTAAAAAAGAAAATAAAAAATATTTAATACTGAAACTAAGAAGAAACAAAACCTAAAATAACATGTCCACCTAGTAAGCCAATGTCATTAGCTGTGTAGGTCAAAATAATAAACCCATTTACTATTTACCAGTTCAAAATAAGGGAATATTTTTAAAATAATATGAAATGAAAGGAATCTTTTAACAATTTTTTGAATTCGTTTTAAAACGCTGTTTATTCGATAGGCACTTTGATCAATAATTTATGACGATGTGCTTAAAGAACCACACCCTAGGTTCATAATTAAATTACGCTCTATTTTATGTAATGGATCCAACGTTTTTACATTATTTTTATCCTAATGCTGTATCACGCTTTAGTTTCTTCTTCTGCCTTTCCCATTGTAAGTCTCCATTTCTAGATACAGATTACTAGCCCGATACTTTGATCCAATTTTTTATTTATTTATTAATTATAATACAACTAGCTGACCCGACGAACTTCGTCCCGCCCAAAATTGATTTATTTTATTGCCCAAAACAGGTCACATTATATATTTATTGTAATAATTTATTGTAATAGCGCTGACGAAGTTATATATGTAAATATGTAGTTATAAACCATCGAATTAGCCAACTTATAGGTATCTCTTAAAGGGGAGGGTTGCCACGCCCATTTTTGGTGAGTTTGTCCATATCGACTCTACGAACTTACCCACCAAATTGCATTCGTCTACGAATACTATGTCCCTAAATATTAAATTTTAAAGGTTTGCCACGCCTACTTTTTGCTATATCGAATTTTTTAAGACCATCTAAACCTGATAAGCTTTCGAACAAAAAAGAATGGTTAAAATCGGTTCAGTAGTTTAAGAGTTATAGGTATCGCTTGAAGGTGGAGAGTTGCCACGTCCATTTTTCGTGGGATTGTCGATATCGACTCCGCGAACTTACCCACCAAATTTTATTCGTCTATGATCAATATATACCTAAATATTCAATTTTAACGATTTGCCACGCCCTCTTAACGTTTAGGGATATGAAAAATAGATGTTGTCCGATTCTCAGACCTACCCGATATGCCCACAAAATTTCATGCAAATCGGTCGATCCATTTCGGAGGAGTTTAACCACTAACACCGTGACACGAGAATTTTATATATTAGATTACAAATTATATCTAATTATAATGTGCTCGGTGTAGTGTAACAGACCAGAGAATCGAACCCACGACCCTCACGCTAACAGTCTAGCACACTACCCACTAGACTACCAGGGCGCCCTGACCCATTTTTTTTTTATTCTTATAACTGAACGCACTGCATAATGTTTGCTCTCTGCCTTCAATAGATGCCTAAGTGACACCACAAGAATGTCACAGTGCTCACAATGTGATCCTCGGGGAGTTCACACTAACAGAAGTCAGAAACTAAGATGAGATTGAGAAGAGCCTTACGACGATTAGGAAAAAGTGTATAAGATCTAATCGCTGGAATACAATGTTGTGTTGAACCTCTAAGTAATTTATGCTGTATTCCAGTCAAACATACTAACTCGCATTTGGGTTTTCTCATGAGTTCAGTATCATGGTCAAGATTTTCTTTTTGAATTCCCATTTTTACTCGAAAGTGATTAAACGGCGATCAGAATAAATTTAAATATTATCATGAAATATCCTGATTGAAGGGTTGTTATGGCCCATTATGTATGTAATTGCTGGTGTAGTCGCCGTAGTCTAGTAGGTAGTGTGTTCGCTTATTAGACGTAAGGCCCGAGTTCGAGCCCCAGGCCAGTCATCAAACCGTAATATGAAAAATAAAACTGTAGGTCCTGCCACTCAAATATAAAATTAATTATGCTGATGTTAGTTTTGCGCCTTCCAATGACTTCGATCTTTGAAGAACGTGCATCTCTAGGTATTCTTTGATCGAACCTTAAAAATTCCATTCTAGTGCCATGCTCGTTATGATATCTTCTACTACGTTTCTAAGTTTAATTTTTTTACTCTAAGCGGTGGGAGAAAATTTTGTGAGTAAACAAATTTCAACCACATAATCCAAATATTCATATAATTTTTCTTCTTTCCATCTTATGGCGTCGAAAGTTGAAGAATAGATATAAGTATGTAGTAAAGTAAACCATTTTATCGTATATAACTCTCTATTGTAATGCAAGACTAATTCAACTGTTTGAAACGTCTGTTTGATCGTCTTATGATGGGTGTGGTGGATGTCAAAATTAAATATATTGTCCACAGGATCATATAATCCTCCCTCTGTTGATTGGAAAACTTAATTAAGATTCAGAAGAAAGAGAAGGGAGAAGGAAGAAGGTGAAAGCCATGTTATATTTTATTTGTCCAAATTAACGAAGCTCTGTAACAAATTTATATTTAGGTTATCTGATACCCCCAAACCTTCCCCTAATAGATCTGCTTTTGATTGTAATTTCCAGAAGTTTGAAAAAAGTATGTGATTTCGATATACAGTAATCCCTCGATTTACATCGCAGTTGGTTCCAAAAAGAGGTGACTTAAATCGAAACGACGTAAATCGAATTTCATATTGCTCATACTACAAAGTAGTATGTTTTTAACAAGGAACTTAAAAAAGTTACAGTAATCCCTCGATTTACGTCGCAGTTGATTCCAAAAAAGGCGACTTAAATCGAATGACGACGCAAATTGAAGTTAGAGGGAATTAAAAATTTGGCTACGTAAATCGAAACAATGTTAAGCGAGGCGACGTAAATCGAAGGATTACTGTAATTCGATTCAAAAGAAGTTTCTAAACCACTACACCAGTCTTAGTTACAATAGTAAGAAGTAATTGTTGGATCTAGGGAGTGTGTACTTGCCTTGCATTCTTCTGCAGTTTATTTTTTCGAATTCCAATCGATGTACTATATAAATAGAGACCAGCCACTGAGACTTGAACGCTGTTATGAAAAATGTGATACTATCAGCCGTTACTCTGACCTAATTTCAATGTATACGTACTTTAATAGCATAATTCAATGATTCCAGTATTTAAATTGAACAGATAGGCTTAAAGTAGCTGCGAACATAATTGACAAGCTTTTGAACAGAATATTAAAAAAAAATACTAAAACTTTAAAAATGATATTTCAAATACTATTCTACTGATGTGCAAAACTTAATAACAAATAATAAAAACAAAAACAAAAAATAAAAGAGAAAAAAAAATTATAATTAAAAAAATAGCTCACCGTAAACGTAAAGAAAACAATACGAAAAGAAATAATATTTTAAACCAAACGATTAATTTTTAAACAAATTTAAAATAAAATTAAAAATAAAATAAAAATTAAATGAAAAACGTTACAAAACTATTTAAAATAGTCTTATACACTGAAAGAAATTATTAATAAAAAACAATGGTTACTAAATAAATAAAATAAAAAAAGAAAATTTTGTTTTTTGTTTTTGTGTAGTTTATAGAGAAAGAATAAAAATTTTTTGATTAAATATTTGTTTTATATGAGTTTTATTAAAAACAAAAAAAAAACATTAAAAAAATAAACAAAAAAACGTAGAGTAGGTTGTCGAAAAATTTTAATTAATTGTTGCTCCTTTTTGTATATAAAAAAAAGATTATTAAATAAATGAATAAGTAAATAAAAAAATAAAAGCATCCTCTGTAAGAATTTTTTTTTTGGAATAAGAAAAGAAATTTAAATTAAAAAATTTAAAAAATAAAACTAACATAAGAAATCTCTAAAAGTAAAATTATAATGCTTGCGTTAAATAAAATAATATGAAACATTTTTTTTCAAAACCAATAAAAAAAACAAATAAAATTGAATAAAAACAAAATCATTTAATTTAAAAAAAAATCATAATTTGTTTACTTCTTGAAGGTCTAATACCGTATTTGTTTATATGTAGTTCGAAAAATGAGGTCCAGTTCCTGGTAACCAGTGTTTATAAAAACAGTTCCTTGCCACATACATATTTACGAACTCGGACTTTCTATGAATACATACATAGAAAATATGCGTATTTTTTTTTTTTTTTTTTGCAACAGACGTATCCATGTAGACTATATAGTGCTTCTTAGTTTTTTAAATACAAAGTTTTATTGTAAGATTCCAACTAAAGACTTCTAGTCTGATAACCTAGATGTTCTCAGTGGGATACTTAGGGAAATTTTGGATCATTCAAAGCTAACTCTTATATGGGCTCCAGAACAATTATAGAAATTTCAGCTGAAATTAACTTATTGATGATCTAGCAAGGTCTGGTACACAGCGTACAGTCTTAGACATATTACAGGGCATAGATGTTCCAAATGCCACAATTATTCTGAGCTTCTACCAGTTTACATCAGTTTTAAAAAATTCAGTACTTTAGTACTTTTTTCAGTACTTTTCCATTTCAAAAGTACCACGGCACCCCCGCTAAACTTTTAGTACTTTTTTATTATTAAATATTTTATGTCTTGAGCTTTTCAATTATTAATTCACTAACAACATGCTCAACGTATTGCTGAAGGTAGAATTAGTCTTTAGTCCCGGTTAGTCCAACGGCCACGCAACGTACTTTCGTTTTTAGAGTACGAAACGCAATGAGAATGCTTGCCGAACTGTAATGTAAATTCCGTAAGTATTTAATTTGCTCTTTATGTGCTAAAATAAACGTCCATTCCGTTACGTTCCATCGAGACATTTGACTAAACGGTGCTTTTACGTTCTGTTACGTTTCGAATCAGCAGATTTCTGGTAAAAACTCTGAGAGTAAATAAACCTGCCATGAAACAGTTTCTCAAAAGTATAAAATAAATAAATAAATCTCACTCAAGTATAAAATTAAGGCACACAACAAGAGTGGTGTGAGAAGCTAGGCCGTAATCCTGACTGGAGGGTTGTAATGCCCACTTATATTATATATATATTACGTTCCGAATCATTCATTATATAACATTAGTTTCTCTATTCCACTTCTATTTCTATTCCATTCCGTACGTGTATTGAGTATAAATAAATATTTTTCACAAAAGTATCATATGATGCAAAAAAGTACTCTTTTAGTTATTGTTCAGTACCATTTCAAAATTTCAGTTTTGCAACACTGTTTTACACTAAGACTTAACTTCGTCTGTGTTAACCTCTGACCTAAGTGGCCTCTTACACTTTAAGAAGGATTCAGCACGTAATCTAACTTAACCTATCAAACAAAACATAACCTATCAACATAACCTAACCTAACCTATCAAACAAAACATATACAGATTCAAGAACACATATCGACGCCTTCGTTCTATAACATTATAAGTCGAAAAAGTGTGTTTTGAGTGTGTTGAGCTCTCAAAGTTTTCACGCGACATACGACTATATGTCTATTCTAAGTAGATTTTTCGCTATAACTTCGGAACGGATCGGCATATCTTAACCAAAATTTGACAGTATTTAAGTTAGAGAACGTAGAATTTAAAAATGCAAGAACATTAAAAACGTTCTAAGTACAGTATCGTTATAGAACGATATAGCCTTTTAAGTCTGGAGTTCTACTAGTATTTTCTTGAGGTTGGTATTAGTTTTTGCTCTTTTCCTTTATCTTAACAGACACTGTCTTTCAGGTAACTGGAAAGAGATTACGGTTTATAGCCTGACTTGTCTTGAATGATTCACCAAGTTAAAGCAATGGGTTTTCTGAATTCTGATGACAGCTGGATATGGTATTTGGATACCTTTCTTTCGCGTATGCATAACGTTTCCAAGCAGTATGACGTTCTCTCGGCGTTCTTGTCAACTCTACCACTGCTTACCATGCGGTATTTTTCATAATTTTGGCCTAAATTTACTTCTACACTTCCATTTCCTTTGTTTAAACATAGTGTCACGTTTTTCTTTCTTGACATGAAGGAAGTGGAAGTAATTTCCGAAGCCTTAGCAATATTTGTTTCTGTGCATTAATAAATTAGTCATTGTGCTATCACACACGAGACCATTTTTTAGCGCACAATTTTTGTTCTTTCTGTCACACACGAAACTATTTCATGTGGCATAAAATTGTATACATGTACTCTGCTTTGTGTGTATTAATTATTTTTTAGTTATTTTTCTGAACCTGCTGTTTTATAAATGTATGTGTATTGGTTTTGTGTTGTTTATGTATTGGTTGGTGCGGGGTAGAAACTGATTGAAAAATTATGCCAGCAAATAACCACTCTCCTCAAGCTGCCATTTTGTGCAAACATAGTTGTTCTCGTGTGTGGTTGCCCATTCAGTAGCATAGTTCCTGTATATACAGTCACAGAAAGAAGTCTACATACAGCGGTGTATGTAGACTTTTTCCTGCCAATTTTTTCTAATAATTTCTAGATGATATTTTTTTTATATTCGTATTTGTGTTCAAACATTCTTAATTGTAACTGCCTGCTTTTCCAATTTGATAAAAATCACCGGGTAGTGTAGACTTTTTTCTTTGACTGTACTTATAAAGACATTCAATTTTCTTTTGGAAATTAATTAAAAAACTTATGTTTTATTCATAGAATATTTACAACACATTTCCATTTGAAACTGTACAGTTTTTATTAATTTCTAAACTTAAGTATAATTGGGTGGTTTTTTATAAAAATTAAAAAACTTAAATATTTTCTTCTTCTTCTTTTCTTTCTCAATAAAAAAAAAAAAAACAATAAATTACTTAATAAACAAAAAACAAATAACGGAACTATTATTAATTATTAAATTAACATTAAATATTAAGTTTGATAGGACTATTCAATTGATAACCAAATTAATGTTATCGGCATTTTCAATGTATTTATGTTTGTATTTTTCAAACATTTCATTCAGACTATCGATAACTTTTTGATGAATTTCATCAACATATTCCGGACTAGGTTTGGCCATTTTCTCAACTTCAATGGGAGAGCCAACTATAATGAAATGTAAATATATTAGTATATTATGATTTAATTACTCAATAACAGTAAATAGAAAAACTTACCAACTTGTACAATATGTTTACGTTGTGGCAGAAAGCCAAAGGAATACTGAAAGAAACCACGACCCAAAACAATTAAGGGCGATACACCCGTTATACGTTTAACTATGGTTTGAACTTTTCTAAGCAAAGAATCTGGTGGATTGCCTACTTGTTCGTATATATCAACCTCGCCAAATGAAAATGTCGGTACAATGGGTGATCTGTGTAAATAAAAGAAAATTAGTTTCAGAAATACTGACTTCCTTTAAATCAAGAAAATTTTCAAATAATTACCCTGTCCTTATGGCAATTTTTACAAAACCTTTACGATTTTTCAACGTTAATATATAACGTCCGGGATGAGAATCTAATGATTCTTGTGCACCTCCCACTAAAACAGCTACAGCATTTGAAGTGAAACCATCTTTGTTATCCGCATGTTCGGGATCATTTGATTTGCTTAAATGATATGTCAACGATTCCTTTGAGCATGACACCAAGCCCCATACACGGAATATTTCACGCATAAATGGTATATAGAAATGCATATCCAAGGTGGCAATTTTGGGTCGTATTCCGGGGAATAATTTCAACCATTTGCCAATATTGTTGCCCATGTTAATGGAAATACCGGTGCTGTAAAGGAAAGAAAGGAATTTATTTAAAAAATGGAATGTTAAAACCGGTTCTAGATGTTTTTAACATGACCTATGCGACGAACTGATAGAATCCATTATACATACATATGTATGTACAGAATTGGCCATTACAACCCTTCAGTCTGGACTAAGACTTCTCACACCACTTATGTTGTGTGCATTAATTTTATACATGATTGGCAGTAATTACAGTTTAACGTCGACTCCGAACGACAGATTTTTGTGAAATTTTTTCATGGCAAGTTTTATTTACATACATACATACATAATTGGTCATTACAACCCTTCAGTCCGGACTAAGACCTAGCTTCTCACACCACTTATGTTGTGTGCCTTAATTTTATACTTGAGTGCCAGGAACCTACAGTTTAAAGTCGATTCCGAACGACAAATTTTTGAGAAGCTTTTCATGGCAATTTAATTTCAACCCCCAGAGTTTTTGCCAGAAATCTGCTGAGAGTAAGTCGCCGAGGAAGTAATATTTTTTTTTCATATTTCGTTTTGATGTCTGGCCTGGAGTTCGAACCCGAGCTTTACGTCTAATAAGCGAACACACTACCTACTAGACTACGGCGACTAAGAATTGGAGCAAATCAGCTGTTTGATTAATGCCTACTTATCTGATCTAAGACTAACCCATCACAGTACTAACTTGGATACAAATTGAATTATATTCACTTTACATACATACATACATAATTGGTCATTACAACCCTTCAGTCTGGACTAAGACCTAGCTTCTTACACAACTTATGTTGTGCGCTTTAATTTCATACATGAGTGACGAGACCTACAACGTCTTTTTTTATGTCTGGCCTGGGGCTCGAACCCGGGCGACTTCAATATATTCACTTTAGCTGCCATTTTTTTACAAATCAGGAAATTTTTGTTCACAATTTTTATGAGGTTTCAAAAAGGATTTAATGGCTGAACCTGGTATCAATTCTACAAATCGATTTCTTTAACTTGTAAATCATAATTCCTTAAAATATGTAAATATATTTGCCAACTAAATCGATATTTTATATAAAATATATGTGTTAGGGTAGGTCCTTATCTCTAATTCTAGACTACATGTTCAAAATATGTTTTTGTTATCATTTTTCCGGGAATATTTTTTTTTTGTTTTTTCTATCGTCTAGCCTACTACTTGTAATTACTCGTTCCTATTTATCAAACAATACAACATGCTCAAGTACATATGTATGTATGTGTCATACAAATCGAATTTTATCGGGAAGCTTATGAAATTATAATGATTTATGTACACGCACATTGACCTCAATGCACGATGTATGTATGTGATAAGATTTGGCAAACCTTTGTACTGTAACACTTAAAAACTTTAATTATTAAAGATTCAAATCAAAGTATCATAAACTGCAAAACAGATTTCCTAAAATAAACTACACAATACAATACTAAGTGATAACAAAACTATCGCATTCGATTTTGATTAGTTTGTAAACTTTTTTTGAAACCATAATTATGCCTGGGTTCAGTCAGTAACAGAACAAAATTTATAAAATAAATGAAATATCAAATGGTTTAATAGTTCTTATCTTTGAAAAAGAAAAAGTTTTTTTTTATAAAAATTCAAGGCCTTGTTAGAATTTCTTTATAGTGTTGGAGATAAAAATTTATGAATAATGGACTTGAAATAGTGCTCCAATTGCACTAATATGTGTAAAACAAGGGAAAAACAACAAAAATAGATAAAAATCTCTAATTAACATACATAGCTCTCAATCAGAACAAAGTAATTAAAAGTACGAGAAATTGTTCACTGGGTTAGAATAAAGGTACTTTGACACTTGGACTATTTCAAAGATTAAATATCATTATTATTATATTATTAATGACTATATGTAAATATGTAACAATGTAATATGTAAAAATATATAATCACACTAATAAAATATATTGACGTTATATTATCACTTGCCATAAATGGCTTTAATTGACTTTAAATAGTACCTAAACAGATTTAGTACATTTACATACTGCATGTATAAAACATACATGGTCTGTCAAGTCCTACTACCATTTTCAATAGTATTTTCCTTCTTTGACACTACTAAAATAAGTTCAAGTCCCTGGATGTAATTTTATACAAGAGCGGCGGGATCTACAGTTAAACGTTAACTTCATGGCAAGTTTTATTTACTCTCTTATAAATGATAATCCCGAAGCATCAGCAGATATTTATTGCAACAAATTTTTGTAAAAGATCTACGTATTGTTGCCTGCTATGGTGCATATATTAGATTCAGTGTCACAAGAAAGAACTTTGTAATAATACATATAAGCCTCTAAGATCATTACCTCTTTTGTGGTTATCTCAACAAACGATGTCTGCATTTCTGTAAAGAGGAAATATAACGAGAAAACTCAAATATAAAACGAGCTTTTGTATCCTACCAAAGTGACGATTTTATAAAGGGTCATCCAACATTCAGGACCACCAATTTCCGAACCGATCTGCAAAATCCTCTCTCACTCTTTTGTGACTTTTTAGAATCTTGCGAGAGCTTACTGACATCAAGGGCATCGGACAATCAGTAATACATACATAATTGGTCATTATAGCCCTTCAGTTAGCATTAGGACCTAGCTTCTCAACACCATTTATGTTGTGTGCGTTAATTTTATACATGAGTGCCAGGGGATTTATAGTTTAAAGTCGACAGCGAACGACAGATTATTGAGAAACTTTTCATGACAGTTTTATTTACTCCTAGAGTTTTTGCCAGAACTCGGCTGTGAGGAAATTGCCGAAGAAATATTTTTTTTCATATTTTCGTTTCGATATCTGACCTGGGGTGTGAACCGTGGCCTTACGTCTAATAAGCCGGCACACTATCTACTAAGTTAGTCGAGCTATACCATCATGGAAGAACGTCCGGGATAAAATAGTATTGACTGCATAGTAAACAACATAAGAATATAGGTATTCGTAACTAAGCTACGGCACGGTCTTTAACGCTATGATAGCAATACCAGCATCAACATTATTCAGCTCTAAGTTTGTAACTTACAACACGTCAAGCCAGATTTATAAAAAGAATCGTCTTGAAGTCGCCGTAGTCTAGTAGGTAGTTGTGTATTAGACGTAAAGCCCTGGTTCGTATCCCAGGTCAGACATCAAAACGAAATATGAAAACAAATATTTCTTCGGCGACTTCTTCTCAGCAGATTTCTGGCAAAAACTCTGGGAGTAAATAAAACCTGCCATAAAAAAGTTTCTCAAAAAATCTGTCATTCGGAGTCGACTTTAGGCCCCTCCACTAACGTATAAAATTAACGCACAGAAAATGAGTGGTGTAAGAAGCTAGGCCGTAATCCTGACTGAAGGGTTGTAATGGCCAATTATGTATGTGCATATGAATTGTCTTACTATGCAAATAACTTTTGAAGGCATTAACTTTGGCAGATAATTTAGCGATTTAACTGACACTACAGTAGCCTATAGCCTATTCACTTTATGACTTTACAGTAAAACCTTGTTAGAACCTATAAAATGATTTTCTAACAAAAACTTTTAAAACTTCAATAAAAAAAATAATAATTATTATGACCTTATTTATAACATTGTAAACCATAAGTTGTTATTTGTTGTTATTATTGTTATTGTTAACATTCAATGCATATTTAAATTGTATAGATATGTATGTATTTTTATTTAATATGCACTTACCCAATAATGCCATGTGGAAAACTGGCTAATAAATAATTACGATTTGGTTCCAGATCGCACGTCTTAATCAATTCAACAGGAAAATAGTCGCGTAAATGATTCGTCAGACAATTATTACGCAAAAACATCCAACTATATAATTAAGAGTAAACAAATAATATATAATAATACGGCATATAATCATTACGATCATGATCATGATCCATACCCATTGCCATTTACAGCTGAACTGCGCTTGTGATGATCATAGTAAATGTAGGCCATATAGATTAATAAAAAGGCACGTCCTATGTGATTGAAATATAACTAAAGAAGAAAGGGAAATATTGCCTATTAAAACTACCTAATTAGTGTGGTTTTCCTATTTTTTTACGTACCAGTATTAGACCTGCTAATATCATTGCCAGGAAGGGCAATACCATGAATATGTATACATACATGCCAACCGCCAATGTTTGTATGCGGCGTCTAGGCGGTATTTTAACCGGTGCCCATTCGATTTTTTTAATATTTTTCGATATGCCCTCTATGAAATGCTCGACAGTTTCATGAACATCTTCTGTGATTTCTTTAGTAAATTCCACAAGTTTATGATTCGTTTGTTTCTTTAATTTTTCCATGTTTTTTTAATAAATTTTTGTATTATTTTTTTATTTTATTAAATATAACACAAACAAAACTTATAAATTAATGCAAAATTAATTAAACAAAAAAAAAGTAAAAATAACAATAATTTTTACACTAGACGCGGGTTGCAAGTAATGTACGAGTATGTGCCGTCTGTTCTTGTTCAAGTTCTAAATACAACTGAATGTGTGTTGAATGTTTATAAAAAAAATTAAATTTTTTGTGTTGTTGTTGTTTTTTTATTATTATTTAATCCGTCTATCTAAAGTTGTTTGTGGCTCGAATTTGTTTTTTTTTCATGTTCGTACTTTAAAAACAATTCATTTCAATTCACTTCACTTCGTTTCAGTTCGATTAAGTTTTAGTGTTTAAACCTTATCACCACCGCCCATAATAATATTTTTGTTTTAAATTTTTTTTTCGGGTTTTTTTTTGTATGAAATTTTCATGTTTTTCTTAATTTAATTTATTTTCCTGTTTCCATAATAATATCGCAAAGAAAATTTCATTTTATTTCAAAACTATATTTGTTGTTATTGTCGTTATTTCGTTAAAATATCTAGAGGCACGATAACACATTTGAAATATCTAAACATTGTGACTAAAGCTTTTACTATCAATTAAATCGGTTTTCTTATTATTTATTGTTGTTATTGTTATTGTAAATAGTTGTCGATTCACTGTCACTATCACTTTATATATACTCGTACATCGCAACTATTTCAGTGTATGTACATGTATATGCACATGTATATGCACATACATTATATATTTCCATGATGAAAAATAATAACAACAACGTGTTGTTATATTTAGAATTGAAATGCAAATTTTCTTTGAAATTTTTTTTTTGAAAAATTCTATACGACTTGTAAGATACTCTATGAAATGATATATAGGGTCTTTTAAAATTGGGAGTATTTTGGTCTTTACAGTCGTTTAACTGGGTCTGTTCAACGATAAATTTCAATCGGTTGGCTAGGACCAATAAGAAAAAACGTCAGTCCAATTTCGATTTAAAGCTCAGTACAGCGTTGTGTCATATTTGTTATAAACTCTACAAGTTCTTCTGTATTAGAAGAGTTAATGTTAAAGGACCATCAGTAACATTGAAAACTGATGGCTAATTTGTCAAACGAAAATCTGACACGAAAACAGATTTTTAACTGGGTATTGGGAAATTGATGTCAAGATAATAACGTCCACAGAGGACGTTCTCTCAATAAAATGACAGTTAGTAACTCTATTATCCTAGAAACTGTTGCAGCAGACCTTAGTAGTCGCCGTAGACTAGTAGGCAGTGTGTTCACTTATTAGACGTAAAGCCCGGGTTCGAGCCCCAGGCCAAACGAAATATGAAAAAAAATATTTCTTCAGCGACTTCCTCTCAGCTGACTTCTGGCAAAAACTCTGAGAGTAAATAAATAGTAAATAGTTTCTCAAAATCTGTCGTTCGGAGTCGACTTTAAACTGTAGGTCCCGCCACTCATGTATAAAATTAACGCACACAACATGAGTGGTGTTGAGAAGCTAGGCCGTAATCCTAACTGAAGGGTTGTAATAGCCAATTATGTATGTATGTATGTTGCAGCAGAAAAATTCTCTGCTTAGTTGAATAATGGAACCGAAACAAAGGTAATAGAATTGTTAACGAGTTGTTCGAAACTGTAAAGACTCCATAGGAGGCTTTGGATCAAATTCGATCAGTTCCTGTAGAGTTTCAACGTATGCGATATAAGATTCTCATTAGATGAATGATATGATTGTTGGTCCTAATCCGCCAATCTACTACCATTATGTACTCATCGGGATATGGATCATTGGAAGCGTACTATGTAGCTTAGCCCATTTATCAAAACGGTGGTAGAAATTGTTGCCTGCTAGGGCTTTGTAAGCCTTCCGTGAGAGGTATGTATATTGTGATATCAAATCGCTGTTAGGGATCTGAGGTAGCCCTCAGACGTTTTTTTGCAGGGTAAGAGGTATTGAAATCCTATGTGGAGCTCCGCTATGACTGTTTATCTCTCTTTATAGCAGAACTTTGTATATCCCGGAAGAGGATTTCTCTGACAGTTGAAACATTCTGTCGAAAACTAACATTGCTACCTCTTCTCAGGTCCATAGAATAATTAAGCTGATTAGGAGATATGCATTCATTCATACACACATACATACATACATACATACATAATTGGTCATTACAACCCTTCAGTCAGGGTTACGGCCTAGCTTCTCACACCACTCATGTTGTGTGCCTTAATTTTATACTTGAGTGGCGGGACCTACAATTTAACGTCGAGTCCGAACGACAGATTTTTGAGAAACTTTTTCATGACAGGTTTATTTACTCTCAGAGTTTTTGCCTGAAATCTGCGGAGAAGAACTCGCCGAAGAAATATTTTTTTGTTCATATTTCGTTTTGATGTCCGGCCTGGGGCTCGAACACACTACCTACTAGACTATGAAGACTACTGTACTATATACTATGCTACCGCTATGACTGTTTATCTCTCTTTATAGCAGAACTTTGTATATCCCGGAAGAGGATTTCTCTGACAGTTGAAACATTCTGTCGAAAGCTAATATTGCTACCTCTTCTGAGGTCCATAGAATAAGTAAGCTGATTAGGAGATATGCATTCATTCATACATACATACGTACATACATACATAATTGGCCATTACAACCCTTCAGTCGGGATTACGGCCTAGCTTCTCACACCACTTATGTTGCGTGCTTTAATTTTATACATAAGTGGCGGGACCTGCAGTTTATAGTCGACTCCGAACGACAGATTTTGAGAAACTTTTTCATGGCAGGTTTATTTACTCCCAGAGTTTTTGCCAGAAATCTGCTGAGAAGAAATCGCCGAAGAAATTTTTTATTTTCATATTTCGTTTTTGATGTCTCGCCTGGGGCTTAAACCCGGGTTTTTATGTTTAATAAGCGAACACCTTACATACTAGACTAGGGCGATTATCGAAGTATTGGATGCCTATAGTAAATCTCCGCTATGACTGTTCAGCTCTTTTTATAGCAGAAGTTTGAATGCCTGGGAGAGGATTTCTGTGGGAGTTTGAATATTCTATCGAGACCTCATATTCTGGCTCTTCTGAGGTCTATAAAAAATTGATTTGGCTAAGGGATATGCTTCGCTTTTTGAAACTTTCTTTGACTCCTTTTTATCCCATTTCTTCCTCAAACCTACATATCTATCTCTGTATCTGTCAAATCTGCTGTTAATCATTAATCGCCAAATTTAGAGGCAATTTCATAGAACGGAATGCATATTTATTTTCCGACCTATTGAGATTAATTTTCAAAAACAAAAACAATGTTTTTTATTTAATTTTATGTTGCAAAAATCGAAATTACTTCCTGTACCAGAAAAAGAAAACCTTTAGACTCTATTTCCTTGACTAATCAGCCTTAAAAGACAAACATTCGACGTTCGTCATTAGCTTGCAAAATTACTTTGATTGATTAGTCACACAGTTCAACGCCTTCCTAATAATTATTAAGTCATTCGTTTTTCTACAATCATTTAAAACAAAAAGACTGCAAATAATGACGTCAGTATGTTCTATTAAAATAATTTATTTTTGTTATCATTTAACTCAATGCAGTGCAATAAATATATAAATGTGCATTAAACACGCCTCATAGCAGGCAAAAAAGAGACGAAGATTATTTTAATATAAGATCTAGGTATAGTTTATAAGACCCAACGAAAATGGAAATTAAAAAGGAAATTCAATTACAAGTATTAATTTTAATTTTTTATTTTGAACATCACATCTCACTATGGCCTCTAAGTTTTGTTATCGTCGTCCCAATCAGTAAAAATATCCGTTACTTTGTGTCTTCACTTTTTGTAGAGGAAAAGTTACAGAAAGCGTCGATCAATAGGTTGGAGGACGTGTGTTGTCAAATGAGATCAGTACAGTACCCGGAAGTCAAGTTTTTTTTTCACTGAGATGTGGCTGTATATCGATAACACTTTTGATCTCTGATTTTAGCTCAAGAATTATTTTCGTTGTCGCCGGAGTCTAGTAGTTAATATGTTGGCCTATTAGACGTGAGGCCACGATTCAAACCCCAGATCAGACATCTCCAACAAAACGATATAAAAAAATATTTCATCGGTGACTTCCTCTCAACAGATTTCTGGCAAAAACTCTGAGAGTAAACAAAATTGCCATGAAAAGTTTCTCAAAAATCTGTCGTTCAGAACCAACTTTAAGCTGTAGATGTGAGAAGCTAAGTCCTAGTCCTAATAATCGATCACTGCAAACGTAATGTGACAGGTGTTGTCTTTTAAAATGTTGCCCTCTTAACTAAAAAAATAACACTAGTTTTGTTCACGTTACGACATTACTCTTGCCTTACCTTGTATATACAGTCAACCCTCCTCCAGCTCGGTACTTTCAGAACGCGGTTTCCAAATAACGCGGGGCTGAAATTGCCACAGCCGTACTATAAGGCGGTACTCTCAGAACGCGGCTTCCATATAACGCGGAGCCCTCCTATAACGCGGTATTCTTACAGTGCGGTTTCCGTTCAACAACATCCGCACAGCCTATGAATGACTAGTATGTAACTAGATATTGTAAGAGGGTTTAATATTAATATTTTGCCCATTACAAGAAGACGAGTTAGGCAACACAAATCTGACAGTGAGGCAGGCAACGTGGTAGACGGCTTCCATAAAACGCGCTACAAATTAGCCTGGTTTGTACGGTGAAATCCGAGTTTCTTACAGTATGCGCACTCACCGCATTATAGGAGGGCTGACTGTAATACGATGAAATACATTATTACTTACGATAAATTTCCATATGTTATGCTAGGGCAGGTCAATATGTCGTATGATTAATTTTTATGTTTACTGTAACCATATTTAGAGAGTCATTTACATATGTACTAAGGGATTGGGCTTCACATTCTTTCACACACACTCTAACTACCGACCCAAGTGTTGCCTTGTGTAGAAAATTTTGGCGCACTATATCTTCCCTGGGTGTTTTTTTTTTAATCACAATTCAAATACCGCATTTAATTCAAATGTTAGATATTTATATAATTTTTTTGTTGAGCAAAGTTTCTTTGTTTATTTCCAATTCACTTGCCTTACTTTGTCCATAAATTCGGTGAAATACTTACAATATTACTTACGATAAATTTCAAACTTTGGACTCTAATTTGATATGTAATATGTATATTTCGTCATCAACCCAGAATTTTACTCAACAATGACTCGTTTATTCATACATTCACTCATACATCCATGCTTATTCATATACTTATGTATGTTTGCACTCGTGTATATTGCCTCGAAAGTACTGATAATATTGTCGTCATTACAATGTTCTATTTAAATATGTTTTTTCCTTTTTCTATAACATTGTTCCTATAGAGATAACAATTTCGCGGAAGTACATACAATTTTTGCCTCGTCATGCTCTTTCTCATTACTTGTAGGCCAGACAGCTGGGCTGAAAATTCTATGAAATACTCATTACTGGTTAATTAAGTAAACAAATAAACATTTACGGTAATTTAACAATTAATTTTAGTACTCCTTAGTGTCAATTTAATCGTCAGTTGGGTGCCCTGATAGTCTAGTGGGTAGTGTGCTGCCACCAGAGACTCTGGTCTGTGACACTACACCGATCATATGGTCAAGTTACTCCGCTCGTATATATAATTAGAATATAATTTGTAATTGTATTGTAATAAATAAATAAATAATACATAATAAATAATTGTCAGCTAATCAAATTGTAAAATAAAGTATTGACAAAATGCATTGGAAGCTTTCATTTTCTTTACTTTAATTAGTTTACTTACTTACTTAACTGGTCATTAACAACCCGATTAACGGATTTCGGACAGTCTTAACACGTCCTTAACACATCCATAATTAGTTTATCGATAACTAAATTACAGTAAGAATAGACTCGATATTTGCTCCGCTTCCTTGAAGCGCTTAAAATCCGTCGGATCGTGACATTTTAATTTTCGTTGCCTTTTTTCGGGGGCAAGTTTTTCCAGTTAAGCAAGTTATGCCCTAATATGGCGGGTTCTAGGATAATAGGATTGCCATCTACTTTGCCTAAGCACAATGGCCTATGTTATAATGTATTAAATGGTTGTATTTGGTACAGTAACGGGGAAGTTTACTATTTGACAAGAAGTGACATTGCCTGATCGTCGTATGTTAATCATTGTCCATTTAATTTTTTCTAGAGACTTAGGAGGCATTTGGAGGAGCAATTTTATCACTACAACATCTGTTCTTGATTAGAGTTCCGATAAAGACTTAACGCTACCCTGTATGTGAAACTTATAGTCGCCGTAGTCTAGTAGGTGGTGTGTTCGCTTATTAGGCGTAAAGTCCCGGGTTGGAGCCCCAGGCCAGACATCAAAACGAAATATAAAAAAAAACAAAAAAAAATATTCCTTCGGCGACTTCCTCTCAGCAGATTTCTGCCAAAAATTCTGAGAGTAAAATAAAGCTGCCATGAAAAAGTTTCTCATAATCTGCCGTTCGGAGTCGACGCTAAACTGTAGGTTCCGCCACTCAAGTATAAAAATTAAGGCACACAACATGAGTGGTGTTGAGAAGCTAGGCCGTAATCCTGACTGAAGGGTTGTAATGACCCATTATGTTATGTGTGTATTCCTTCGAAATCCTCCTAATTTTAGTAAGAAATGGATTTTATTACGATCCTCGTGAACTAAATAAGTTCTGTAGATAAATTCTAAAAGTCAAAAATCTTTAAACATGGCTCTCCAAGTAAATGTATGTGTGTATGCGAAGCTCAAACACTACGATTGAGTTGTCTTGGTAATCTGATTTGGTAGTCTGAGTAAAATGTACCCATTCAATTCCACTTATCAGTTGCAACTGATAGTTGTTTTGTTTCGCTTCATAAGCTGCTATTAGTAATTAAATTTTACCAGAAGATTAGTATTACTCTACGGAACCAATAGTTTACAATCACTTGCAGAATATCTAAATATCTCGGATAGCAGCCATAGAATAGAAATGAATTTATGTTTGTACTGAATGCCTTACGTTTCTCTCGGAGGGGAAAATTCATATGCCTGGTGGTTAAATGAATTGGAACATAACATATATAGCATATGCAAAGTCTTGTGAGGCCCACCTATTTCTCGCAATCTAAGCAGGTTTAGCTGATATCACCGAAAAAAATGCATTCCATTACTGTTACTCAACCAATAACGTTACTTAGTCACTAACGTTACTCTTTCATACAATATCTGTCATTTAGCGTTATTAAAAGCATGTATGTGGTTCCATTCTATTAATAATCGGGCCTGGTGAAATAAATTTGAACAGTTTTTTTCAAGGAAATCGAATTGAAAGTTTCAATTATCAATTTTATTAGTCTTTGTTTTTTTTTCTAAATAATTAAAAATATTTTTATTAACGAAATAAAAACAAGAAATTTCTAGTCAAATGCGTTTTTAAACTTTTTTGATAAGAAAGTTATTTTGCAAAATACTGTTTTTTTTTTCTTGAATACCTATAAAATCAAAAATGTTATCAATTAAATTTTGATCGAATATGACAAATAGATAAAACCACAATTTTGCAAATATATGTTCGATAAAGTGCAGGGTAATTCATTTAGGAAGAAGAAAATGGGAATTATATTGACATATTGCATATTCCTTGTTAATTTTATGATCAAGACTAGAAGATCGTATTTTTAAAATTTATCTCCGATACTCATTCCTTTTTTAATTTTCTTCACTATCTACTGTACTTGAGCCAATGATGCAAGTGCTGCAAAGTTAGGTTAACTTAGATGGCGGACCCCCCTCGAAGGAATAGATCCCACTTAGACCAACATTAAGGCCCATTATGATACCGCAATTAATTCTACCCGAGTTTCAACCATTCCCTAGAGAAACCCATCTTCATATTAGAGGACTCAGTGAACGATGTCAGAAAATGTGAGGTTAAGTATTTCCAAGGGATTCATGCTATAAGATTATTAGAACCGGTTAATCAGGATTTGTAATGCATCATCTCCATATTATTACTTTGATTTATTTCAGTTTTATTAATCAAAGTTCTATTAATCAAAAGAGGCCTTTAGTAAACATTTCTTATTTTGAATTTCCCAATCTGCTCATTTATAATGTTTACTGTAGAGAAGATAAGTTCAGTACTTTTTTCTGATTTTAGGTGTTTAAAATAACCCAGTCTAGCGATAATAATCAATAAATTGTTCAATAAATTTTATTTCATTTCAGGAAAAACAAAAAACGAAAACATCACGCGTGGATTTTTAATCGAAATTGATATTCAATTACTTGATACGAGTATGTAATTGCAATTGCGATAACCGATAACGTTATAATCGCTGGAGATCCTATAAAAACAGTGGACCAATAGTGAAAAGTTTTATTATTTATTTAATAAATAATAATTTGTTTATATTATAAAATTAAATAACAGTATTGAAAACATATAAATTGTCAGATAATCCTAGACCAGAGGCTATGGAATAGAGGTTTGGTCCTTTCCGATGCTTTGACACCCAGTTCCTTTATCCTGACTCCTTTTAAAAGTTTCTTAAAATCAGTCGCATCCATTACTGCAGTTGTTGAAATGTATGAATATATATTTATCGATAAATATATAAATTATATATATGCATGTCGATAATTTATTTATATAAATTCCCTATATATATATATATTTATTTATAATTTACATATCGATAAATTATCGATATATAAATAATAAATATATATGTATATATCGATAAATATATTTCCTGATAGTCTGCCTAGTGGTTAGTATGCTAACCTAGCGTGAGGCTTGTGGATTCGATTCCGACCAGAGTCTCTCGTCTGTTACACTACTCCGATCACATAGTCTTTATCACTTCGCTCACAATATTATCTTATAATTCGTAATTGTATTGTAAATTGAATAAATAAATAAAAAAAGATTTTTTCCAAAAAGTTTATAAAACTTAATTATTCATCAATATAATGAACACCTCTTCTAGGTTAAAGGCAATGAGTATTATGTATTTACTTTAGCAAAAAAAAAAACAATAATCTTTCATAAATTTGTAAAATTAAAAAGCAAAAATAATTAAAATTTACTTCATAGTAAAGGTTAATGTCTACATGTAACTGCAATGTAGGTTATTTGCCTAAGACAGGTTTAACCACAACTGGTTGTAGTATTCAGCAAATAGATACAGTAAATGTTTAATTCCATTTTAAGTTTTATCATTTATCGTTTGTTATTCATTCATTTACTGCTTACTACCTCCATACATACATATCTATATACATATGTACGTACATATGTACACAACAGACAAATTTGCGAAAAATAATTGTAAGATTTATAAGTACTATTTGCAAATATCTAGTGTATGAAGAAATCAAGATTCCTTTCACACTGGTTTAGTACATATACAGATAATTCGGTGGTCAATTGATGTGCCACATAAGGCATCATGCTTACTATTAATCACTTTGCAGATAAATTAAGCTTCAAAACCCTTTAAGCCGAACTAATTCGAAGTTCTAACGAACAATTGATATTAGATCGTCCAGCCTACTAAGAAAGATTCTTGATGCATTGATCCGCTGCAAGGTGATTGCCTCGCATGATCACAAACTCAAGCATTTCAGTTTCGAATGCAGTTCAAAGTAAACAATTTTTCATTAATCTTGCTACGAATCTTAAAAGAATTGAGGGGCTTCATTCGTCCTTTAAATAAACCATCCAAATTCCCGCTGGCCCAAGAAAGGATATCATTAACAATAGACATCATTGGAAGGTTAAGCAGCACTGGTTGTTATGAAAATATAGGGCGTAATAAGCACGATCGCTTCCCACTACATTGTATACAAGTATTTTTACGAAACCCTGTTACGTTAGGACTAATCACCTGCTTAGCTGAAAAAAGTTGATCAATGAAACTGAATTAAGGCTACATATAAAAAAATGGAGATGTCTTCTGATAGTCCTATGCTCCTTAAAGGAACTAAAAGAAATAATAGTCAAACATGGCCAAAGCAAGACAATAACAGACAATTTCTGGCAAAGCTTAGTATGTAGAGGACCTAATTTGCAAAGCACTTTTTATAGCATGAGCAACCTCCTAACCATGATCACATATCAGCCTTGTAAGTTTGTAAGTCAACCTAATGGGTACCTTCATTAGCCCATTGGATTAGTTTCAATGTATCCTGTATAAATCCTGGAAAGCATTCAAGTAATATATGTATGTATGTCGTTTAGAGATCTCAGGCTTTTATTGATCTTGATATTGAATGTCTTATGGCTTCATCGCAGGCCTTCAAAGAAGCATGACTAAGCATCTGTAAGGATTCAGATACCCATACTACATACTTGGTAATACCTTAACCAGTTTATAATCCTTTTAATTAGTAAAGAACACTTATTTTCTTGTTCATTGCTTTGTTGTAAAAGCCTTTTATCTTATCCTCCTTGCTGTGCGGAGACCTTAGCAGCAGGGGATAGGATAATCTATTTTCAAAAGGAGGCATAGGAAGTCAGTAATCTACTCGGCTTTATATGGAATCTCAGTCGGTAATCTCTTGGTCAACGGCCTTAAGACAAGATTTGAGTGCTACCCTTATGAGACTTAAGATTAATTGGTAGCCAGTCTAGAGATTTGATTCTGAATCCCCGACAATAATAAAAAGTCTGAGAGAACCCTTTCAAAAGACAGAAAAATTTTAATTTAAAACTTTCGAACATTTCGAAACTTCATTCATTTTTAATAAATTGTTAGTCTAACGGTTTATAAATATTGCCACATTTAAGTGAATTCATCTTGAAAACAAGTCACTGCAACACTGCAACGCAAATGGCAACATTGGTAATCGAACACATGTTTTATGTTTTGTTTAACATCTGGGGTATTCAGTAATAGTTGAATCCACTGCTACTTCAACTGAGCTATCGAAGATTTTATTGAAAAAAAACATTAATTTTTTCCAAATGGCTACTGAGGAACATAAACGCTTAGCCAATATTATTAAATCCTGTCATGATTCATTACGTCTTTTAACCAAACAGCATGGAGCAGAGAAGGCCTGGCAAAAACATCTCAAAGATACCGAACGTCTGAAGGAATATGCGGCTGCCATGCATCAATTGGCAAACATATGGGAGGAAAACACCACAAATCAGGATTTATTGGCACAAAGTCGCATTAAATGGACAATGGAATATTGTATGGCTTACTTTTTTTCCGAACGTATCTACTTGGAGAAAAGATTGCGGGAACAGCGTTTATTGGAATCTTGGGAAGGCTATAATTGTTCTGAATGCCAGTACCTGGACAATTTGCCAGAGAAGTTAAGAATTTTAGATGTGGGCAGTTGCTTTAATCCCTTTGGCAAATCGTCACATTTCGAAGTTACAGCCATCGATTTGTGTCCCGCCACCAATGAAGTTTTCAAAGGAGATTTCCTTAAAATACAAGTTAACAACAACAATGACATTACATTCGAAAATGGGGAAGTAAGCGCATTATCGAAAAACTATTATGAATGCGTAATATTTAGTTTATTATTGGAATACATACCCACCTCTCAGCTAAGGCTAGAATGTTGTCGAAAGGCATATGATTTACTTAAATTCGAAGGTATTTTAATAATCATAACACCCGATTCGCAGCATGTGGGCAAAAATGCAGCCATAATGAAAAATTGGCGTTATACCTTAGGCTGTATGGGTTTTACAAGGATACGCTTTGAGAAATTGCCACACATTACGTGCATGGTATTTCGTAAAGCCTGTGATGCTAGAGTGGCACAACGATGGTCTAAGTTGCATAAAGAATCCTATATGAGCCTTACAATAGATATACCGCAAGACAATAAAACATTCGATATATGAATACATTTAAACTGTTTTTTTAATTATAAAATAATAAATTATTATTTTAATTAAATAATGAAGTTTCGAATTGAGATGAGTAAATTTCGAATCAGTATTTTGGATTTCTCATTTTGATACAAAAGAAAACTGAATTTTTCAAGGCGCCTGAGTTTTTATATCGAAAATATTTAAAAAAGCAATCCATTACAAACTATAATTTTGTATCCTATTTCCCTATCCTGTGGAATATAGACAAAGGCCTAAAAATCTTTAAGCATTCCATTAGGACCCCAATAGGTTGTTTAATGAAGCATTACGCCCCTAAGTCAGAGACTAGTACGACGGATATGGTCACCCCTTCTTTCTGCCAGATTTGTGGTAAGATGGGAAAGCCAAAGTGTTTAGAGAATATTCTCTCTCCTAAGGTTCACAGGTCAAGGACGGGTACACCTCATCATTTTGCAGAATTTATAGAATGTAGAAGTCGCCGTAGTCTAGTGTGTGGTAGTGTGTTCGCTTATTAGACGAGTCGGAGTCGACGTTAAACTGTAGGTCCCGCCACTCAAGCATACAATTAAAGCCCACAACATAAGTGGTGTGAGAAGCTAGACCGTAATCCTGACTGAATGCTTGTAATGGCCAATTATGTATGTATGTATAGAATGGAGAAAAGCCCGTGTCTATTAAGCAGATTCTTGTCTTTGCCCTGGCGTGCAAAGGCGAATACTCAAAAGGCTTGGACTGGATTTCTTCAATGGCCTTGGTGAGTAAGGATTTCTGACATTGACAGCTTCACCTCTAGCATTAGTTGGCTTGTGAAATGACTCCGTTTTTGCCTTCCGTTTTTCATTCCTTTTCGCTTCTAGATCACCTATCCTACAGGTTAGATTAGGTTGTATTGGTAGCCAGAGGCAAGCGCAGTCCCCGTACTCACCAAATTTCACCGAACTCAAGAAGTTGGTCAGCGAAGGGGTTGCACGACTCTTCTAAACTGGAAACCAGCCTGAGAGTTTTATGAACGAAGCTATATCCTTGATATCAATGGACGATAACAACCTCGGCAGTAGTCTTTCCACATTTCTGTTCGTAACCACATTGATTGGATTTTTGTCTTCGGGAGGAGGTATTTTATAACACGATTGTATTATAAAGAATAATTCTTAAACTATTCGCAAATATTATAACAAAATTCATAATAAAATATTATATTATTTCATATATTTTTCATTCATTTAGAAAACAACCAAAGTTAACAACTAAAAAATCTATTTTATAACAAATTAGGAATCTAAAGCTTTTTTGTTTATGCGTAAACGTTTCTGATCACGATTTTCAAATTCTATGGGATGCATACGTTTACAGTGATTGTACATATTGGATGTGGCCTTAAAAGTCACTGGACAATATAAGCAGGAATACAAGTCTATACCAGTATGTGTGGCCATATGTTCCTAAAACAAAAGAAGTTAATGGTTTAAATTTCAATACAAAAAAACAAAGAAAATAAAATAAAACTTACCTTAAGTAAAGTGGGTACCTTAAAGGCTTTTCTACACACCGTGCATTGATGTTTCTTTTCGGTGCTATGCTTGAAACGTATATGCTTCAATTTTGCCGCTCTGGTCGTGGATACAAAACCACAAATTTCACAAACATTACGTTTATCGGAATAGTCAGCATGCATATTACGCATATGATGGGATAAATCTTTATACCAATTGTGACAAATTGTACATTCCTGAGGATTTCGTACGCGCTTAACACCATGTACCGTCTTTTTATGTTTGCTGAAGGTATTAATTGTATAAACAATTTTACCACAAATATCACACATATAAGCTTTGGCAGGATTATGATGATGTCGATGCTGTGTCAAGTGTTTAATTGTTGGATATCTGAAAATTTTACAAGAAATCAAATGAATGCATCATGTAAGGAACAATCAAACATGCAAACCACTTAAGTAACTACATATGTATGTTCGCGGCAGGAATATAACTTAAAATGTAATAATATTTTACAACTAAATTACTTATGAATTTACTACAGAGGAATAAATAAAAACAAACAATGCCAGTGTTTTTTTGTTGTATTACATTAAAATTCAGTTCTATTCATTTTATTTTAAAAAGTATATCGTATACGATTATCGATTAAAATAAGAAAACAAGAAAAGAAAACAAATCATAAATTAAAAAGGATATCATGATGTATGCATTACAGTTAAATATGTTACAAAGTTTTGGGTATGCGTAGACGTTTCTGTACACTGTTTTCAAATTCTTCCGGATGCATACGCTTGCAATGATTATACATATTGGACTTGGCTTTAAAAGTCATCGGACAATGTGAACATGAATACAAATCTACACCCGTGTGTATAGCCATGTGTTCCTATATAATACAAGAAAAATTTATCAATGATTAGTATTAACATTTACAAGAAATCTTATTAACTTACCTTCAACAACATGGGCACTTTAAATGCTTTATCGCACATAGAGCATTTGTATTTATTCTCTGATTTATGCTTGAAACGTATATGTTTCATTTTAGCCACCCTCGTAGTGGATACAAAACCACAAATTTCACATACGTTACGTTTATCCGAATTGTCACTATGCATATTGCGTAAGTGATATTTTAAATCTTTATACCAATTGTGACAAATTTTACATTGTTTCGGATCCTTGGCGTTCTTAGTACCATGTACTGTTATTTTATGTTCATTTAGATTCTTAAGTGTAACAATGGATTCGCCACATATATCACATGTATAGGCTTTAATAGCATTTGGATGACAACGATGTTGGGCTAAATGACGGCTGGTTGGCAATCTGAAAATTTTGTAAAATGCAAAAACAATAGACTGTTAGATAATGAAGAAGGAAAAGCATTTTTGCACAATACATTGCAGTAGTAACACCAGTATTACATATTTAATTAATTAAAAACAAACAAAAAAATTAAAAAAAATATTTTTCATATGGCCCCCTCTGTTTTCTTCCAGGTTTAATGCATTTTCCCCAGTTCTAGTTTCTAGTTAATAACTTAATTTTTAGAATCCTTAGTAGACTATTAAATATTTCTTATTTTTATTGTTTAATTTAAAGAATAAAATAAAAATAAAACTCATTTTAATTACTATTTTTTATTGTATATCATTTTCTTATATTTTTTTTTTTAAATTAATTTCTTGAATATTTCTCTTTAGGAGGCTTTGTACGATCTGCAATCCATTCAGCTCTATGAAAACGTCGACGATGATGAAACATATTTGCTTTGGATTTAAACGTTTTACCACAATTCACGCATGTATACAATGGTTCACCCGTATGTGTAGCCATATGCTCCTGCAAGTTAAATAAATAAATATTATTTATTAAGAATTTATTAATTACTAACGGAAAATTCATACGAACTTTTATATCCTGTGGCCTTTTAAAGGCCTTCTCGCATAGATTACATTTGTGTCGTCGCACAACATCATGATTATAGAGTATATGCTTTTTCAATGCCTTAGCTGTGGTCGAGACAAAACCACACGTTGGACAACGATGTTCAATATCATTATTTGTATGCATATTTCGTACATGCTCGTGTACACTTGATTTCGATGAGTACCACTTGTTACAGAACGGACATTGTTCTGGTATCTTTTCGGGTTTTGGTTCACTGGAATGATCATGTCGATGATGAAATCTTAAACGACACTTGTCTTTAAATGTTTTACCGCATTTATCGCAAATTAAAATATTCTGCGGATTATGAGTATTTTCATGGGCACTCATACGTTTAGCTGTCGGAAATCTAAAATATTTAAAAACATCAAAACAGAAAATAATGTCAACATAATGTTTTGTTTTACATATAATTAATAATAAAATGATTTAAATTAGAAAATCATTTGTTTATAGAATTTCCTTTGTTCTCCTTCTTCTTCAATTATAAATAAAAACTTATCTTTTTTAAGCAATTAATGTTAAAAATATTTTTCATTTATTTACACAAATATATGTATTGAAAACAACAATAACAAAAATAAATTAATTATAAAACTAGAGTTTTAAGGACAGTCTGGCATTTTAATCATTAAATCTTTTTTAGATTTTCCCTTGTGAAATCGTCTGGTATGATGATAATAATTTGAATTGGATTTAAATGTTGCCTGACACTCCCCACATTTATATAAAGAGATACCCGTGTGTGTTGCAATATGTTCCTAAAACATTTAAGAAAATAAATCAACAACAATTACTAACAAAATGTTATTTTAGTTAAAGCTCCCAATTACTCGTAAATCCAATGGCCTTTTAAATGCTTTCTCACAAAAGTAACACTTATGTTTTCGCTCCTTTTCATGACGGAATATTTCATGAACTCTTAGACCTTTGGCCGTTGTTGATATGTGATTACAAATTTTACAACGATGTTCCTGTTCCCCAGCTTCATGGATATTTTTCATATGAGCCTTAAGGCCTTTAATACCTCTAAGCAATTTATAACATATGGGACATTCTTGGGGATCTTTATCCTGGCGGGGTTCTTCTGAATGCTTCAGTTCGATATGTTTTTTTAATGTAAATTTACTTTTAAATGTTCTACCACAAATGTCACACATGCAAGTGTACACGGTACTATGGACGGTCAGGTGAGATGAGAGTTTACGCTTGGACGGAAATCTAGAAACAAAATAAAATGTACGTAGCATAAAAAATATTGTTTTGTCTTATTTATATTTACATAATAGAGTTTCTTTTATCCAGCAGATTTCAATTATATTCAATTACACTTAAAATATACAAGATATTAATACAAAATGTTTATATAATAAAATAGAAAAGAAAAATAGTTTAAATGTTTCTTAGTTTATCATTTCTTTTTTAATTAAAAAAAAAGATTAAAAGTTTACTATTCAAAACAATATTTTTAAAAAATATTTATTAAACTTCCTTAAATATTATGAAGCTCTGCTGCATTAATAGTTTTAAACCTTTGAATACTATTTAACCTTAATACTTATTTTTTATTTATTATACATACATTCATTATTATAAAAACTACACGATCATAATATTATCGTTCTAAATTAAGACGTTGACACTGATACGTTCGAATATTTCTATATTGTGACGGCTACTCTATCCCAAATTGCGTGTTCGCTAAAGCTTGCATATTTATTAGATTAGTTTTGCTTTGTAATTCTGAAGATATTTTACTATTTAGTTGGCCAACATGGTCTCCTTGTTTAACGTATACTTTATTTAAAGCACCCGATTTAGCCTGTTTTATAATGTTTGGCGGAAAACATTGCTGTTTATAAGCAGCATACTCGGCCTTATGTACACGTTGACGATGTTTGTACATATTGGCACTGGATGAAAATGTCATTGGACAATTCGGACACGTATATAAAGCTTCTCCCGTATGCACGGATATATGCTCCTACGAATTCAAGAAGTTTGCAATTATTAAACATATTGTTCTAAACGTATTTATATATGTAAATCGAAACTCACTCGTAAATCTTGTCCTCTTTTAAAAGCCTTCTCACACATATTGCATTTGAAACGTTTTTCACATTTGTGATTCAAATAAATGTGCCTTAGTAAGGCACGATGTGTTGTTGAAACTTTATTACAAATGCCGCAACGATGTTCTGTTTCCATATTATAATGCATATTTTTCATGTGAGTCTTTAGACCGGACACATTACGATACCATGTATTACAAATGGTACATTGTTGTGGTTCCGGTTTTACTTCAGCATGTTCGTTTTCTTCATGTTTTTTCATATTGTAATTATTTTTAAATGTTTTACCGCATTTATGGCATATTGGTCGTTTTGTTGCATCATGACTGTGCATATGTTCTCGTAATTTACCTTCAGAAGGTAATCTGAAAATTAAATATTGATTTTATTTTCATTACTATCGATATTTATTGAAAGAAAATTTTAATTTCTCTTACCCTAAGTGGCTCTTGAAGCAAGTATACATATGTATACACTGTTGTTGTTGTTTTTTTTTAAATATTTATTTTAGTACAAAACACTTGCTTTAGATTTTAGTTTCAACTTCTAATCAATCTTGATACGAGTGTTAAATTGTCTTAAATAATATTCAACAACAGGACCTTTTTTCCTTAATCTATAATAAAATTGTCCAAATTCGTCTTCAATTTGCCAACCTTAATAAGACTAAATGAAATCTACAAATGAGAAGCTAGGCCGTAATCCTGACTGAAGAGTTGTAATGGCCAATTATGTATGAAATCTGAAAATACGTTTATAAAACTGTTTCTGTGAGAAACGTAATAGCATTAGCTATCAAATCTTATACCCATTGATTTCAGTTTCACAGAGTAAGCTGACGATTTGATTTTTGTACTACGTACTTATTATTCCGGCACATTTAGTGGCTACATATGACTACAATCTTGATATTTATAATATTATCCCTTTGGCAAACGAGTTCTGTATGAATATTTGCTACAGTTTACTGTTGATTGGCGATGGTGTGGGCGGTAATAACTCACGCATTAGCCAACTGTAGCAATTATTATTTTCTTACATTTAAAAGATAATTAATTTAACATTTTAGTTAGTCTGTCTTAATTAGTTAGTAAATTCATCTTCCATTTAAGAATGTAATGCGATACGAGGAACATTTTTTTATTGCAAATGTATCCCACTTTGTATACATTGTGTATCCTTTGCAGTGTTATCCTAATTTAAATACTACACTTTTTTAAAGTGCTTGATTACATGGTAAATGAAAATTAAATTCAGAGTCAATCAAACAAGCATACCGATGGCTTAATATAGAAAGGTCGTATCTCGTTTTTTTCTAAATAGTGGTTTTTACATATTCTGGTAGACAAAACCCCCATACACATCCTCTGAAAAATTCAGGTTCCTATGTTGACGAATAGTTGATTTACAGTAATTAAAAGAAACATAACATAACATTTTTGTTTTAGATTTTATTAAGTTTTTTCCTTCTTCTGTAAAGTACTGAAAATTTAAGATACGACCTTTCTATATTAAGCCATCGATACACATCATTTTAAAAAATCCTAGACATTCGAACAGTTTTGTGGTTCATTGCGATAATCAGAAGGAGTCTATTAGGCTATAAGATTAGATAAACAATAAACATGCTCACGAATACAATTTAAAAACGTAACGAAACTTTATATTGTGACGTTATTATAATGTTTATTACAATAAAACTATTTAAATTATTAAATGTATTATTAGAAAACTATTTTCTATTTACGATAATTTCGAATCGAAAATCGAATAAAATATTATTATGATCGGCTTATGGTCAAGAACAAAAAAAAAATAAATATTGTATACATACCAATTCGAATAAAGACATCATGATTAGAATTTCTTTAATTACTTAACTTATGAAATCAGTTATAATAATACATAACTTTCCTAGAAAGCAAATTAAAATCGATAAATTATTTAAAATAAACACATAAATGAAATACTAAACGATACTGGCTGCCATCACAATACACACAACACAGTTAATTTTGCATTTTCGATAAATTTGTTGTTAAATTATACTGTGATGTTAATACAATTTGAGAATTTAATAAAGCTGCAGTGGCTGTTGTTGGTGGCTGTAAAACATTTTGCGTTGTTTGTGATTCAACAATCATTCTTCTCTTAGTACGCACTGTATTTGGTACCGACTTTGCTTGTTTTATAATATTTACAGCCATGGGTTGTTGTTTATGGGCCGCATATTCAGCTTTATGTAAACGCTGACGATGTTTGTACATATTTGCACTAGACGAAAATGTCATGGGACAATTGGGACATGTATATAAAGCTTCACCAGTATGTACAGAAATATGTTCCTAGCAATAAATAAGCAATGGAAAAATTAATTATTTAATCTTCTGTAATTGACGGTGTAACTTACTCTTAGATCTTGTTCCCTTTTAAAGGCCTTCTCACACATATGACATTTATATTTCCTTTCGCATTCATGATTTAAATAAATATGTCTTCTTAGAGCACGTGCATTTGTTGAAACTTTATTGCATATATTGCAACGATGTTCACCGCCAATGTTTTCATGCATAAATTTCATATGGGTCCTCAAACCAGACATGTTGCGATACCATGTGTTACATATTTTACATTGTTGAGGTTCTGGCTTTACATGGGAATGTTCTGCATCGACGTGCTTACGCATGCTGGAATTACAGGCAAACGTTTTGCCACATTGATCGCATATCTTCTGCCGATTGGTATCGTGACAGTACATATGTTTACGCAGTTTCGCTTTTGATGGCCATCTGTAGATAGAGGAGATATTCAAGAAAACGAAAATGTTTAGAAGCTTAGAAAATTTATAAATTTAAAATAAAATTTCTCTTACCCTAAGTGGCTTTGTAGAGATGGTATTTTTGTTTTTTAAATACATATTTAATTTATAAGTTATTTCACATTAGCAAAGCTTGCCATAACAACTATACGTAATTATTAGCACATGGCAATCTTTAATTATAAAGCAAAATCAAACTTTGGCACCGTTAACAGAATATTTCTTTGAAACTTAATTTCATTTCGCAAACTAACTTTAAAACGTTCTTGGAAGCTCGGTAAGATTCTTCATATTCTTTGTTTTCAGTTTGGTAGGTATTTTAAAATGAAATTAAACAATTTGGAAAATAAATTATAATAAAAATATTTTTGTATATCGGATAGTAGTGAATGCTTTAATTTGGTAGGCAAAATAAAATAACAACACACTTAAGGACAAAGTACACGTAAGGAACAGACATTCAAACGCTTACGTTTTAAAGGTATACTAAATATAAAAAATCATTTACGAAAATGTTCCATTGTTAAAAATTAAAATAAATATTAAAAATTTAAGTTTAAAAAATAATAAAAATTTAACGTACGTAAATGTGCTTTTCCCTTCATATTTGTATGTTATTGAAGATCGTAATTCTATTACTTTCAAATTAGACTGTGATATTCAATTAAAATTAATCCTAACTTTTTAATTATATATCTCCTTACCCTTAAGTGACCGATAACCATGACAATTATTTTTGTAAAGATAGAATTTTTATGGCAAATAATGATTTCTTACTGAATTCGTATAAAAGCAATGTAGCATGTGTTTTTAAAATTAATTGTATTTGTATATATTTATATTTTTTTTATTCTAATATTAAATGTTAAAACAAGCTGCAGATGTTTCTTTATTAAACAAATAACTACACATTCGTAATTCAACGTTTAATACCACCTTAAACATACGTTTAATGTTTATGTCCATTATCTTTTATTTCAATATGTTTTCAATGTAATGTCATGTTTGCATATAGTATTTGAGGATTTATAATTGGATGAAGTGCATTAGCAGTTGAAGGTATTGCTGGCATTGAGGTTAACGGTGTTAATAATTGAGAGGAAGAACTTTCACCAGTGCCACGCTTTGTTTTCACAAGTTTGCTGCCCTGTTTTGCTTGTTTCATTATATTTGGTGGTATAGGCTTACTACGATCAGCCTCCCATTCGGCACGATGCAAACGTTGTCGATGTTTATACATATTGGCATTGGAAAAGAAAGTCATAGGGCAATTGGGGCAGGTATATAAAACTTCTCCGGTGTGAACAGATGTGTGTTCCTACAGAAATCCAAAATAAATAAAATTAATTTCAAAAGATAAAACATATGTACATATATTTGTAATTTAATAATTACCCTTAAATCTTGCGCTCGTTTAAATGCCTTATCACACATTGTACATTGGAATTTTCTTACGCATTCATGATTATGATAAATATGTCTCTTTAAGGCTCTAGCTGTTGAAGAGACCTTACTGCAAATATGGCAACGATGTTCAGTTTGAACAGATTCATGAATATTTTTCATATGCTGTTTTAGGCCCGACAAATGTCTTAACCATGCACCACAGATTTCACATTGCTGTGGAATGGGTACCGGTTTAGGCATATCCGAATGTTCAAGTTCATGATGTTTCTTAAGGCTATAGGTACTTTTAAATGTCTTTCCACATTTATCACATATCACTGTCCTTTGAGGATCGTGTACACTACGCATATGATCTTTGAGTTTTGTCTCGGTTGGGCATCTACAAAATGATAAAAGAAAAGGTAGAAATTTATTGAAATTTTAAAAAATTGCATTACAACTTACAAAGAGAGACAGAATCCATACAATAATTGTTTGTTTTTCTTTTCTTTTTTTTTTTGCATAAATCACTTTATAGCAAACACACTTAGAATTATTATCTAGTTTTCTTATATAAAAAGACCGTGTCGATATATAAAATATATTTTGAAAATTATTGTATACCATTCAAAAAACCCGATTGCATTTCGATAGAATTTGTTGGACTGTACTTTGATCCCTTAACTCTCTATATTCATATAACAAAATGGTGAAAAGATCACGCCTATAAATGAAATATATAAAATATGTACTACAATTTTCATAGGTGTACATGCATCACCTGTGTAACTTTGTGGGCACAGAAAATCAACAATGTTTTTACAAAACTTTTACTATAAAAGAGTTTTGAATAAAGATGTCTTTCCTACTTTATTTATTTTTGTTTTATTTGGGGGGTTTATATTATATTGCACCTAGAATAGGCAGAAAAGCGTTCCACATATAAAAACTGCAGATAAACAACGAATTTTCTTTGTAATGCCTTGCGGGATCTCTACATAACTGCCTTAGTGCGCTAATAAATAAATAAACAGAATTTAATTCTATTTTAATTACTGAATAGATAAACGATTCAAAAAGTTACAGGCTCTCATTTGATAAACGTTTTTTGTTCAAAAGCAGGAAAGTATCAATTCCCGAACTTAAATTTATTAGAGTTTATCTAGTTTTATAATTAAATTAATTTATTTGAATATTTATAGCCAATTTTAATGATATTTATTACGATTAGTGTCGCCGTAGTCTAGTAGGTAGTATGTTGGCTTATTAGACGTAAAGCCCGGGTTCGTATCCCAGGTCAAACATCAAAACGAAATATGAAAAAAAAATATTTCTTCGGCGACTTCCTCTCAGCAGATTTCTGGCAAAAACTCTGAGAGTAAATAAGCCTGCCATGAAAAAGTTTCTCAAAAATCTGTCGTTCGGAGTCGACGTTAAACTGTAGGCCCCCGCCACTCACGTATAAAATTAACGCACACAACATGAGTGGTGTTCAGAAGCTAGGCCGTAATCCTGATTGAAGGGTTGTAATGGCCAATTATGTATGTATGTATTACAATTAGTAATAGTATAGTAAATGAGAATGTCTTAGCTCCGTAACTAAGGGTCATTAAAAGTAATAAAAATCTTTCTCTAATTCAATAACACATTTTTCCCCATTGGTAAGCTTTTTTAGCAATCCAATAAAGTACAAATTAAAATACTTTCACATCACATTTACACTGACAATGGCATAAGCAATTTTGTTATGTAGATTTAATAAAGTTCACCTTTTTTATTGCATACATACACCGAGATTCAATATGTCTAAATATTCATAAAAAAAATTATTCATTCCAGCAATTTTCTTGTTTATGTGGCGATATCATAATAGTAAAGCTATTAACCTTTGATATCTGTTAAGACGTAAAAAATTGTATGGTAAAGGTAAAGAAGGTAATAGAATAATTTTTCTATTAACAAAAACAAAATAAAAGTATTTTATAACTTCCAACTGCACCACTCTATGATTATTTTTCTCGTATTTTGCATGAGAACAAATAATTAACTTGTTTTAGTTAAAACCACATCATTATTTGATATTCATTTATATTCGTATGTGTTAAGATTTATTTAAAAATAGGCCACTTAAGGTAGGGAATTAAATCTTCTTCCTATTTCAATCAGTATTACTTATTGGAATTAGAAAGTTGAACAAAACAATAATAAAATACAAAATTTGGTACTCACTTTTTCTTACATTCGGGACATTCAAATTTGAACTCTTCGCGCGGTACATGTTTCGCCACCATATGATGTTCGAAAGAAGCTTTGGAGGAAAATGTTTTTGAACATTTTTCACACTGGAACGTTTTCTTATACTTTGAAGGAGGATTAGGTAAGTGAGATTGTTCGTGACTTTCTAGCTGTGTAGAGTCCCGGCACACTTTATCACACGATTTACATTTGAAATGTTCGGGATTGTAATGCACTAAAATATGTTCGGCTAAAAATTTGCGGGTAGCAAAACGACGACCACAACATTCAACAAAACCATGATCATCATTATGATCTAAACGGAAATGAGCACGCATTTCACCAAATGTATGAACCAAGAGCTCACACTTGGGACAACGTATTTTCTCAAAGAATTTTGTTATAATATTGTCATATTCGGCTTGTTGGGCTTGTCTGGCTTCTATTTCTTCTCGGCTCATGCGTTTTGGCTCAACTAAGCGTTTTTCTCTCTTTTTATATTTTTTAGGAGTATTGCGTTCTTTTTTTGTTATGACAGCGAATTTTTCCTTCCGTTCACTATCCTCTACCCAATCGGAGGCATTAGAATCTTCTGATTCAGAGTCAGAATTTGAGGATTCATCAGAAGGCTTTTGATAATTATCATCGTCATCATAATCATCCTGTGCATAGGCATCGTCATCGAACTGATCTGCTACCGCAGATAATTCGTTGTAGTTCTGTTCTTCTGCAGAACTTTCTGTTTTAATTTGCGGTTCTTCGACAGCGCCAGGCTGTGCTGTTGAACATGAAGGCTCTTCTTCTGAATCCTTTTCATTTTTTATTGCAGTGTCCGTTGTTTGTAAGCTTTGATGCTGCTGCTGTTTTTTTGTGCGCTTCGTACGAGTCGTAATTACTTTTGCTTTTTCAACATCAGTCTTTCGCGGTCTACCTCTTTTCTTAACACTGCCAACCTCTTCCTTGTCTGTCATATCTAAAGAAGTGGATAATAACGTTCTATTTATTTCTTCCAATGAGCCTGATGTATTTAAGGCATCGTTCGCTAGTTCCTCACTTTCTGATAAATCGTCTTCATTTTCATTCTTATCAATTCCGTTAGAAGATTGCTCTCTTTTAATTTTCTTTGCGGATACATTTGGACTTTGCTCTCTTGCCGAAGGACGTCCGCGTCTATTTGCTCTCACCGGTTTTTCAACATTATGTTCTTCAGACTCAAGTATTTCTATTTGTGGCAATAGATCCAAATCATGTACTTCAACTTTTACTTCTGAATCAAACAAGGCAGCATTGTCTTCCTTAATAGGATCCTGCACTGTGGAGGGATCTTCTTCAGATTTAAGCAGAACATCTTGAGGTAGCGGATCATCTAACTCTATAGTTCTTATTTCCAAATGTCTATGCACTTCTTCTACTCTCTGATAAAGTATATGAAAGTCTCTCACTATCTCCCAACATGTCATACATATCTTTTCCACATCCTCATTATTCCTGTTTGTCTAGATATAGAAATTGAAAAAAATTAAATTGGATTGGCATCTATCGCGTTGGTTTGTATGAATGTGTGTGTTTTGTAGACTTACCTTTATCCAAAAGTGTTTGTTAATAATAGCACTTATATCAAGACGTAGACCTTCTTCACCAAATATTTCTAAAAATTTCGGACCCGGTATAGTCGGATATTCAAGGCATAGTAGGCATTTAACCACCATGTTTTTTTATTTTATTTGTTAATTATTGCTTGAGAGGCTTCGATTTTTTTAAGTTTTACAACTTCTTCTTGTGGGTTTTTTTATTATTTATTTAATAATTTGTATTGTTTATACATTTTACAACTAATATAATAACTTATTAACTATCACTTATTATTTAAAACATAGAAAATACATACTAATTGTAAAAAAAACTGCACAAAACCTATTTTTTCCTTTTTTCTAATGCTACACAAGCCAAATATTTAATGAGAAAACAAAGTTGTCAGAAAAAACTTTGCGGCGTCAAGCCAATCACACTGAAGTAATACCATTTAGTTAGATACATATATCTTGAAGCAGCCCAATTGGCGCTTTTGTTAACAATGAAGGAAGAATAGAATGGACAAATGATTCTTCAACTTTGTTTAAGAAGCATAAAGCTCCCTGGGATAGTATCAGCTGCATTACAAAAATATTATTAAGGAATTTATTTTTTCCTTAAATTTCTTGCACAGCTAATCCTTATATTCGATAGGTATTTGACAGTTTATTCTTAATTACACTGCAGTTTCGCCATCCGGTAGCATTATTTTTAACACGTTATCATTTATCTATGAATTGTTAGACATAAAAAGAACAAGACATTCAACAATGTGATTTTAAAAAAAGGCGTTTGATTTATTTATTTTTATTTTCTTTCAATTTTAAATACAATGAGTTCCAAAAAGCTGGAATACGATTCATCATTGGGCGGACCAGTAGTGCTGGGAACCCATATGCCCACATATAAATATGCTGCTTCGGCATTAAAGGAAATGAAAGAATTGATTAATGCCAATAAAGAGAGCCACTCCAACAAATTGGTATTCCAGACACTGCCTAAGCATATGAGGCGCCGGGCAATGTCCCATCATCCCAAAAGATTACCTCGTAAATATAGAGCTGCTCATATCCATCAGATGTCCAAATCTGGTAAGCCGCAGACAACTAAGAGGCCCTCTAGAAAATATAGGCGAAGACCGCAAAATTTACTAAAAGATTACCTGAGAAGGCAAAGAAAGCATAAGTGGCTGGAGACACATATTTGGCATGCTAAACGATTTCATATGATACAAAAATGGGGTTATAAATTGCCTTATGCTAGCTGTGATAAAACATTTCGGGCCTGCTACAGGGCTACGACAGAACATTGTCTGCTACAGGACATATCCTTCTATGCCTGTTTAGAAATAAGAGCGTCTGTAGAGGAATTAGCTCAAGGTTTTGAAAGATTAACAAGTAAAGAATGCGGATTGTCTGTAACAGCGAAAACGTTTCTCACAGGACGCCGAGAGGGATGTATAGATTTCTTTAAATCAGATTCTTATCCTTTTAAGGCTTTGGGAAAGGTAACATTTATGTGGCGAACGGAGGCAGACACAATCGAAAGTAACAATAAAAGAACCTTATGGTTATGGTTACATCCAGCCTCCTATATTGCTATTTTAGAAGAAATTATTAAAGTTTTTAAACTACAACCGGAAAAGCTCATCAAAACTAGTTTGGAAAATACAAATGACAACAGCAATAATTCCAAAGAGAAGGGAGAAGCGGCAAAAGCAGAAAATTTAGAGTCAGCAGAAAGTAAACCGAATAAAAAGGTGAAAAAAGTTTCTGTAAAGTCACAAAGACGTTTGCAGTTTACGACAAATTCTACTGGTCGACAAAATGTGCAAGTGTATACAAATTCTACGAATTCAGTGGAACTTAAAGAATTTAAGGATACATTTAATAGGTTTAGATTGACAGGTCCCTTAGCACAGAGCATATTGAATAAAGCATTTAAACTGAAAACTCTAAATTTTGAGCAAAATAACTCTTGGCCGAAGGAGGCTAAGGATAGCAAAAACTTTGTCGATTATAACGAACAACAACAACAATTTTGGAAGAAATGCCAGGAGTTTATATCATCTCCTGGAGAATTGTTGTCTAATATGATATTAGCCTTAAACATTGAGGATCCTCGCTTAAATAGACCACAAAAAAGGACGAAAGCAGTATGTGAAAGTAAATCTCATGAATTCTCTAATTATAATGATCTACTACTAGATGTACAGCCTTCGTTAAGTTCCTCCGTCCTATGGAATGAAACGTTAAGAAATCGCATAACGTCAGGTATGTTAAGTACTCATGAATACTGTGCGTTGAGATCTCAACATGCCATAGTACCGGGCAAATCATGTAGTTTTGAAGAAAGCATGCAACCAGTTCCTGTTCTCCTAATACAAAGGCCCGGTTCCAGTGATGGTGCGTATAAACGTTTGGGCTATGGTTGTGGCTGGGATATAATCGCACCCGCTGGTTATGGAATGCCCATATGGCTATCGTTAATTATGTGGGGCGCCAGACCGGGCGGGTTGCGTGAATTTAACTCCCTAGCAAGAGAAATGGGCACTGAAGAGCATCTACCAGACACAGTGGCAGGCAAGAAATCTTTAATTTATATCTTCCTCTATATTGTTTGTACTAAAAACAATTTTTACTTATAAATTTAATAGGTCTTCAAACTGCTGGTGATCGTTATAATGAACTATTTTTGAAATATTTTCGTTTACCTCCCAATAAGCGTTGCAACTATCGAAAATTTGCTGTAGTATCACCATTTAGAATTCCTTTTCAACAGCTTTTACGCGATTGGTGTCCAACATCACCTAATCACTCATCAGATGATAATCTATCCAAAGATTTTTATGTTTTAAGAGAACGGCAAAAATTACAAGATATAGCTGAGTGTGTCAAAAGATGCAATCTTTTGAAATTTCCCTTAGATTTGAATTCTAATTGTCTTGTACAAATAAAATTGTCGATGAAGTGCAGAGGTAATCCTAAGGATTTTGCTTTGCTGTGTTTGCCAAGCAGAAAAGACTTAAAGCGCAATTTAAAGCAGATCAAATTTAATAATCGAGAGCCAGTTTATATCGAACCACTGCTGAAAGATCCCAATGAAAAGGAAAGATGTCATCTACGCATACAACATAAGAAACTACTAAAGCGATTAAGAGCACAAAGGGTTAGAGAGAAAAGGAAAAAACAAGTACGTGTTACGTTAACTTCTTTTTTTTAACAAAAATATTCTAATTAATCATGAGTTCTCTAAAATGTAGGAAACGAGTTGTACCAGAGTTTATATAAGACCTGCTGGCACGTCTACCATTTGTTTGGAACAATTTAAAAGAATGTGCAAGTTGTGGTTACCAGAAGACACATCCACGCTGTTTAGTGTACGAAAACAGGCAACACGCGACTGCTTTGGTTATGCTTCAACTGCAAGTTTTTGTTTGACAGAAGGTGCTGTTGGAGCCATAGGTTATGTTACTGTCGAAGGATTAAAACAATTACTTAAATTAAGTCAACAGTGTCGTTTGAAACAAACCGTATGTTTAATACGATCGACAAATAGTCGTAACTATAGATTTGCTACTTTTAAAGTTAATTTACAAGTATAATAAATGCCTTAATTTTATGACAAAAAATTATTTAAATGTGCTATTAAAAAGTCTTTACTTAGCTTTATTAAAAAATCAATGTCGTTAGCTTTAAAAGTCAATAGGTGCAGAATAATTGATAGGATTTTGGATTGTAGCGGCTATATAATTTGGAGGCAAATTTCCAGAATATTTTTTTCGTTTCAATTCCTCCCATTCTATGGGATGACCCTTTTTACGATGACTATGTAGATTTGCGCTTGAATTAAAGGTCTTCGGGCACCAAGGACATCTATATAAAACAGAGCCAGTATGCGAGGCCATATGTTCCTGTAAATTTAAAAGTAAATGGTTACTTATAAAAGATATATGTGCTTATTATATTGACAACCTTTAATGTCTGTGCTCTTTTGAAAGCCTTGTTGCATATTGTACACTTGTAATCATAACCCATTTCATGTTTATACTGTATATGTCTTTTGAGGGCCTTAGAATTCGGTGAGATTTTACCGCATATTGAACAGGTATGTTTTCGTTGACCTCCAATTGGATGTATCATCTCTTTGTGTCGCTTTAAGCCTCGCTTACCGTTCAACAGTAAACCACATATATCGCAGCTATGCAAAGCTATCGGTTTTCCTTCATGTTCCAACATGTGTCTCTCAAAGTCATCCTTATTTCGCAGTGACTTACCGCAAATATCACAGATTTTCACATATTTATTAAGATGCACGGCACGATAGTGATGAGACATTAAGTGTTTGCTGCCAAAGCTGAAAAGTGAAAATACAATTGTATTTTTATTATAATTATTGTATTCATTCTGGAATTACTTACTTTTTACCACACTCAGAGCATGAGAAATGCTTTTCTTCTTCCGACAAATGTATCAATTTGTGCTTGTTTAGAACACTATTTGTTGAAAACCCTTTACCGCAGATATCACAACAATGACTTTTTTCCGGTTTTTCTAAATGTCTTCTACGGTGTAGTTCTAAACAACGTCGATCTGATAAAGTCTTACTGCATAAGTCACACTTAAAGTAGTTGGGATCCAAATGACGATTTATATGATCAACAAGAATACTACGTCTATAAAATTTCTTCTTACAACATACCACATAACCCAATTGCTTATGCTCTATTTCGAAATGTTTGCGCAATGTCTGAAAAGTTTCCACATGAATCTGACACAAAATACAAGTGATTTTAAAATGTTGCATTATAAATTCGTCATGTTGATGGCGATTAGTTTTTGGTGTATAATAACGTTGAGTACATGATATTGATAGATTAAGGTCTTCAGCTTCTCCATTTGAATCTGTATCATTAACTAAATGCTCAATTGATTCATCTGAATCATCTGTGATGCCTGGTTCTTTTTTAATATTTATGGAAATTTTTTCATTTGCAGCACTTTTAACACTTAATTCGCACATATTTTGTCCCTGACTACATTTACTGTTTATGGAATTATTTAAGGGATCACCGGTTCTCCTATGAGACTTTTCTTGTTTGTATCGCTCTAACAAGGGCATGTCGTCATCTGGTATTTCTGTTTTAATACGAAGTTCTTGTTCTTCAATAGACAAATTTAATGGTAAATTTGGGTTTTCACCAAATCGTGTGAAGCTCTTGGGAATATTTATTTCCTGTTCTTCAATTACTTCTTTAACTAACAGACTTCCACTGCATTTCTCACCCTGCGTTTTATGCGTTATTAAAAGAGTACTTGTGTGTACATTCTCTATGTGTTTATAATATTGATGAAAATCGTACAACTTTTGCCAACAAGTGTTACACACCCATGATGCAGATTCAATAGACTTCTGTGTAATATTAATAAACATAAAAAATTTATATTTAAGAAGCCAAGTAGGAGTAGCTTTACCAGAGGCCATAAATGTTTTTCTATTACATTTTTAATATTTAAGTCATGCCATTGACCGGAGTCGGCAGCTATACCCTCTTCATTTAACTCCCGGCATAGTAGGCAGCAGCTCATTGTTTGTGTAAATATGTATAGTAAAGGACAATTGTCCGGTTTAACCAGATGTTGATGGTATTCCGTGTAAAGCAAAAAGTGCAAGGCGAATTCATGTAAACAAATAAAATATGACAGATGTATTCAAATGTAAACAAACGCTTGTGAACAGAGCTGCCTAGTTTTATAAATAAAAACATGTTTTTTCTTTACAAGGTTTAGGAATTAAATGATATAGAAATGAAATGAAAAATTTTACTATTGCGAACAGATTTATCGAAATAACAAATCCGTATCATACATTATAACGCGTATCTTCCAAAACTTTTAGGAAATCGTTACACGATATACTGTATTAACGTTTCCGTTTGTTATATTATTTGCCGCACCAGCAATCAGCTGTCTTTAACATCTCTGTTTTAGTAAAAAGTATTTGTTTACATTTATGAAAGTGTCATTGGTGACATCTATTGTTTACCTCAAATATATACAATATTTTTTGCATTAGGATCGATAAATTTCCAGGAAGACTTTATAAAATATTTTGGGTAAATAAACAATGAAAGGTTGTTTATTATGTCTGGAAATGTGTCAGGATTTGGTTGGCAGTATTCAAGTAAATTCAATGCAATGGCAAGAACTCGGCATACAAAATTTAATAGAAAGACATTTTTGGCCAATGGTGAGTACGTCAAGGTAGAAACTGTTCCTATTAATTCTACTCCTATTAATTCTTACATAGGATCAATTATATACATCATGCTCCTGGCTTTGCACAGGCTGTTGGCAAGGATTACATGATTTTCACAAGTTCTATGTACGTGTGGAAGAGGCTCACGCGGAGCTGGGACCGTCAGTAAGAGTTATAGATACAAAATGCGTTAAGACTGATGATGATGGTATAAGTAGCGAAGTAGTTTTCGAACCGCCTATTGAAAATATTTTATTCAATGAAACTCATTTTGAACCTGAAATTTCTATTAAAGAAGCAAATCACTCAGAGGCTTTAGTTGATGAGAACAAAATCGTTATAAAAGAAGAGGAAGAAACTGAAGAACAAAGTGATAGCATTGCCACAACCAGGATTAAAAGAACAAGACGTCAACGACGAGTAGTGAATGATAAAAATGAGTGTGTCACTGATGAAGATCCACTGAGTAAAAGAAGACAAACTAGACAAAACAACACAAAAAAGGGAAAAATTTCCAAACCTAAAGAATCAAAAGAGAAACCCGAAACTGAAGCCACACAGAGCTCAATACCAGATAGGGAAAAATTAGAGCCGTTAGAAGTTAAGTACGATCCAGAGGAAACCTTGGAAATGGCAGATGATATTCGAAATGATGATACTGATACAGATTCTAATTATGAGCCTGATAAGGATGTGACTGCAGATAATGAGAAAAAATCACCAGTTAAAACGAAAAGAACAAACCATGCAAATGATAAATTTTTAGCGGAAAATTTTAAAATTATTTGCAGCTTGTGTCAGATTCAGGCGGAAACATTCCATGCACTGTGCAAACATTTTAAAATGGATCATAAGCAAATTGGTTATGTGATCTGTTGTAAGAAGAAATTCTATCGGCGCAGTATTTTGGTAGATCATGTGCATCAGCATGTAGATCCCAACTATTTCAAGTGCACCATCTGCGATAAAGTAATGGCCGATAGAAAATGTCTGAATATGCACAATAAAACTCACAATGATAAAAAAGAAAAAACCCATGCCTGTGAGATTTGTAATAAGAAGTTTAGCATGCATTTGTCGCTAAAATTGCATAAAATGTCACATTTGTCAGAAGATGAAAAACATATTCCCTGTGCAGATTGCGGCAAAAAGTAAGTTGCATCTAAAATATTCCTATTTCTGATTTATACACATGTACGATTTACTATTGCTTAGGTTTGCCAGCAAGTCGCTATTGTCCAACCATGTAAGATCTGTACACCTTAAGAAATATATAAACGTTTGCGATATATGCGGTAAATCAATAAGATGCAAAGAAGTTTTTGAACGTCATATGTTACAGCATGAAGGCAAGCCATTACCTACCGTAAGTTGCGATGTTTGTGGTTTGCTTTTGGCTAACAAGCATAGCTTGAAGCAACATAAACTAATGGTTCATCCAGAGGGTGGCAAAAAAGAATTCGCTTGTCCGTTATGTTCGAAAATTTCACCGAATCTAAAGGCCCATAAAAAGCATGTACAATATAATCATGAATGGGGCTACGATCATAAGTGTACTATGTGTGAAAAGGCTTTTAAAACTGCACACACCTTAACGGTAAATATATAGAGAGAAGAATATAGTATAGTAGTTTGTTATTCATACATTTATTTTCACAATAGGAACATATGGCTTCTCATACCGGTACTGTATTATATACATGTCCTTGGTGTCCAAGGACATTTAATTCGAATGCTAACTTTCACAGTCATCGTAAAAAAGCCCATCCCAAGGAGTGGGAAGAAGCAAAGCGAAAAAAGTATTCCGGTAAATTACCGCCCAATTATAATCCACCGGCTACAAATAATAACACTAACGACTGTGAACTACCTTTGTATAATATGCAATAAACTAAATGTTAATTTATTAAAAATTATTTAAATATTTTAAGCTTATATTTTAAAATGTTTTCAATTTATTTATTACAAAACGTGAGATTTTACATAATCATGTCGTTATTTAATTTTCATTTTTTATAAATCGAAAAAACATTAGAATTAATAAAAATTTTAGGTTTATTAAGTGCAAATATGTATTGTTACATCAATTTTAATAAATTCGATTTTTAATACATTTTAGAAATGGAGACGATATTCTGCATTATTTCTTTGTTTATGTTTTATTTGCTGTTTGTTTTTGTGAGCGACGATGGTATTGTTGAATTTGTCGATAAAATGTTTCGTAGTCGATTTGCTACCGAAGTAGTTTCTACACTGCCGTTCAAATTTCGCCGCAAGGTTTGTTTTCTTAGAGTTTCTGATTGGATAAGCAAATACATTGTACAAGGATTAAGCTTTTATAGAAGGGCCACTGATCACTCCCTAGTTTCCTGCATCATTTGTCTTGTTTTTATCTGCAATTTGAACATTCCTGGAGGATTGTTTTTGTTGCTTCGGCTAAGACTCATTAGTCTAAATTGGACCTATCGTCATAGGTAGTTTGCTACAGCATAAATAGGCCTATAAGCCTTTCTTCCTATTTAAGAGAATATGATTCGAATGAGATAATTCATAATCGATATACTCGTATGTACATATATCTGTTCATGAAAGGAACAGTCTTACGACTCATTTCAATCACTGATCAAGTATATGTTGCTAAAGAGCGTAACATCAAGAAACTCTTCTGTTAATTACAATAAAAAGTCTACTCGTTACCCTCATTACCAAGTGTTAGTTTGTTATCGTCTACAAACTTCAAAAGGGACTTACCTCTTAGGTCAACATCTGTATACGTTGATATATGTATGTATGTGCAGGTTATGATAAATATATTTCCTAGCTAGAGTAGGGTATTATTAGTTATGTAGTTATGGAGCTTGGTAACCCTCCAATTGGTGTGTATTATGCATCACTTATAATCGATGGTAACAGTTCAAATATAATTATCGCTGAAATCAGATCGGATAAAAACTTACTTTAGGAATGTTCTTGATCATAATTCAAGTTCCGTTCTTACCTGGTTTGGCTGCTCACAAAAGACTATAGCCATCATCTTTGTTTAGTTCGCAAAGTATGTCTTTATACAGCAAAGGTTCATGGATATTTATAGAAGTTCCTCCGTGTCTGAAGACAACCAGAGGATTAGGGCAGCTAAGGCTGCTTTGAGCAATGAAGGTGTTAATTCGAATAACCTTCACTATAGTCGATGACGGTAAACTTGATGTCCTCGCAATTGTCGTCCCATTCACCAACTAGTCTAGAGACTGATGGGAAGTACTCATTGCCAGCTGAAGAACGTTCTCTGCGAAAATCATGGTTTATAATTCTCTCCGGAGCTTGAGGCGTCTCCTTTTCGTCACTTTTGTAGACTTTGAGGACGACAGTTCCAAATCCATAGAAAACCTTTCCATCAGTCTTCCGAAGTAACGGCAGGGAGTCACTGTTTAAAATGACAGTAGCCTTCCTGATGCCTCCTACAGCTTCATGAACCTGAACTACTTTCCAGTTCCATGTAGGTAGTTGAGGATTACTGACCTTTAGAATTTCCAGGATCTCTTTTGGGTCGGATGGTATGGCAGGAAACTTGCCAATTGATCTTGGCCGCTGTTCTACATTGGCAAGAGGAATTGCCTGAAGTTTCGCGCCCGGCCAAAGTTCCCCGAGCGATTCTACGGCGGTTTTGTACATCTGTGCTGAATGCTCATCTGCACAAGCTATCAGCTTGATATGGCCTTGATACCAGCCAACATCTTCGCATTGTGGTGGAGGGCCTGGATTATCCCGAATAATTTTAAGGAACTTCGCTGTGATAGCTGGGGTAACGACCGATTTCCAATTACTTGCAGAAATGGTGCCATCGCTATTACTGCGGTCAACTATTGCCCAAATAATACGGTCTTTTGCCAAATCTTTGTACGATCTCGCCTGCGGTCGCGGATGTGTATTTTTGGAATGTGAAGGCTTGGAAATAGTGCTTTCCTCCTCAGTCCTTCGCCGCTTAGGCGCTACATTTGTTGATGATTCTCCATCTTCTATGGGAGGTGGAGGAGGAGGAGGAGGAGGAGGAGGAGCGGGTCGATTTAACCCTTCAATTATAGTTTTTGCCCATTGGAGAGAATTTCTGTCTTTCTCCGTAAGCTCATCAGCAGGTTTTCCACCAAACCGATTCATTATTTTATATGCAGAACGCCTGGTGGTGAAGGCCCTTTTCGATGGACATTTGTGCTTTACGGGTGCAGAGTTTGTGGTCGGGGAAACCGAGAACGATGTTTCAACTATCCTCGAATTAAGATTTATGTGACTTTCTTGCTTATAATTCGAAACATGGGCGGAAAATTTATTCTGCCCTCCAGAGATAGGGTTTTTGACGAGATTGTATTCTGTGTAAACATTAGAAACCTTAGAGGTACTTGGTTCCGTAGAACCATAGGACATAAAGTTTCGATTTCGATCGTCTATCGACTTGATCGAAGTTGATTTTAGCGCACTAGTAGCATATCGATTAGCAGAGCCTGGCGCTACCACTCTACGAATCGAGGTTTCAGTAGCAGACAACTTCCTACAGCCTGATACCGACACTGTAGTAGTTGGGTCTCCGGAGATTATAAAGCCCCTTACCGGATACGCAGGGCGTGATTTCTGTTCCGACATTATGGATTAAGATGGGGGTGTTTTGCATTTTATGCCTACTGCCAGGCTGTTAAAAACTGCCGCTCTTCTAGAGACAGACGCAGACCATCAGCCGATCACTATGAAAACAGACGCTGATGGGTTTAAGGTTTGTAGACAAGTTGGCCTACAGGACACTGAAAAAGAGTTTGGTATCTAATAGCCGTCCCAACTAGGGAAAACAGACGCTAATAGATGGGAGGGGTAGTTCTTAGTTCGTGCTCCGCTTAGGGTAGAGCAAGACAGTTCAACCCTAAACTTCATTGCACTTAAGCCCTCGCATCGCGACAAGATGACTACCCATTCGCGAAGGATTGTAAATATTTGCATAAGGATTGAATGCTTGTTAGGTTATTTTGTTCTAATAAAAGGACACTTACATTTTCAGTAGAGAAATGTTCTTATGATGATCGGATGAAACTGAATCTCTAAGTTAGCCAATAGTGATTTAGGAGCTGAATTGTTATACGAGTATATACTTGGGTTTTTAAATAAAATATCCATGATTCAATTTACTGTAAGAAATTTCAATGCATTATTATTATCTATTATTTACAATAAAACATAACTACGTTATAAAATCTAAGAAGGAAATTAAGTAGCACTAGGTAAAAATGATAGAAATACAAAGTAAAATGGTTATATTAGTTACAGAACATTAAAATACTAAAATGCATACCTAAACTATTCTAGTTTTCTTAATAAAATCATACATTTTCTGTATCACTATATACATTTTCATGTATCATTATCTAATATTTTATATTTATCTGGTAAATTGCCAGAAAACTTTTCTCGTACGGATTCCTGCCATTCCTTGGGATGAGCATTCTTTCGATGAGCATACATCTGACCGTTAGAATAAAAAGTTTTTGGACACCAGCCACAAGTATGTATACGTGTGCCTGTATGTCTTGCTATATGATCCTTAAAATACAAACTTTGTTGAAAAAAAATATTTTTAAAGAGTTTTTCAAATAAAGACACACACACCTTTAAAGCATCTGGTCGTTTGAATGCTTTTATACATATTGTACATTTATATTTATAATTATTATTGTGTACGTCCTTAATATGCTTTTTAACATTAGCGAGGCTGGAGAACTTTTTCGAACAGATCTGGCATTCAGATTCCTGTTTCTCTCCTTCAACTGGATGATGTGAATTCATATGACGCTTTAAAGATTTTTTGTCAGCGAGACGCCTTCCACAAATATCACAGGCTAACATTGGTATCGGTTTGCCTTCATGTTCTAACATATGATGTTTAAATTTCTCTTTGTCCGTTATCGATAAGCCGCATAAATCACAAACTTTACTATACTTTTTTAAATGAACCGTGCGTATATGACTGGCTAACGAAAAACTGTTGCGAAAGCTGGGAAAGCGTTCATAATATATTATTATTAAAATTTTAAATGTAGACAAATGATGATTTGGGCAGTGAATTTAAAAATAAATTAAAGAAAGACAAAAAAGTTTAAGAAAATGGTTTGAGGCTATTGTGTAAGCCATAAGGTGTTCTTGTTTACTTTCCTAGCATAAAGATAACGACATAAGGAGTAAGTAACAGAAAAAAAAACAAAGGAACAAAAACAGTAAATCGTCATTGTGAGCTCTGAGCAAGTACTAGATTCTGCATGAAGTTGTAAAACATGAATCGATTTCCAGAAAAAAAACTAATATTAATACCGATTTCACCCAATCGATAGGTTTATTGGAATAAATACAGTCATTAACTTAATAAATGAAATTTTGACGGTGTACCCTTTGAAAATACATCCACACCGACAACGGTATGGATCTAAGTCTAGTTTTGGCTTCAAGAATGCGTATTTATCCCGGTTTACTAACTACTACTACTACTTACTGTCTGTCTTACAAAACAATTTCAGGTATGATACAGTAAACTAAAACAAATTAAATATAAAATATATACGTACGTTTTTTCACATTCTTTGCAGGGTAGCCTTTCTTGATTTTCTGCTTCATGTATTAGTTTATGAAATTTTAATCTGTACTTATCTCCCAAAATCTTGCCACATAAATCACACTCATAGCCTTGTTCTTTTATTCCTTCGTGTTTCTTCCTTACGTGAATCCTAAGGCATGAACGACTAGCAAAATTTTTATCACATTGCTGGCATTTAAAATATTCTGGATTTAGATGCACCTGTATGTGATCAACTAATTCTGTACGATAGGAGAATTTCCGCTTGCAACAAATAACATAACCACGTTGTTTGTGTTCCTCTTTAAAATGTTTTATCATTAATGTAAACGTTTCCAAAGGTATTTGACAAAGATTACATGTTATTTGATGATGTTCGCTAATGAATTCATCTTGCTTTAAAGTTTTTATATCAATTTTATTACCATCATGTAATGAATTTTCATTATCAACAATTTCATCGTTGTCTGAATCTAGGTTATCTACTTTTGGCTCTTTTATTCCATTTAGGTTATCATATGCCTTTTGTATGTCTTTTAATTGTAGTTTATTTTCAACCATATCTCCTTCTTTTATAGACAAATCCTTGATTTGAGTTGATTCAGATTTATTAACAGTATCACCACAAGGTTCTGTTTTGGCTTCAACTGAACTTTCAGATTCATCTCTGAAGTTTGTGACCGTTTTAGCTTTACACTTTTTAGTCCTCTTAGACTCACATTTTCGCTTTCGCTGCAGTTGTGAAGGTGCGCTTTTTTCAACTTCTTCTTTCTCAAAGAAATCTCTTTTATCCTTTATAAGCTCATACTTTCCCTTGTGCTGGTGTTGTATGTGAGCGCTTTCTTCGACTTCCTCTTTTCCAAAGAAATTAATTGTTTTTTCACTTTTTATTATTAATACTTCCGCTTCAATGGGACAATTAGTGATGCTGTTGGTTTCAGTTAACTTTGTTTTATCGCAGTATTCATCAAAACAGGGTTCATTTTTTATAATAACATTTAGGTTTTGATGAGCATTTTGTATAGTTTTGAAAAAATTGTGAAAACTATACAGTTCTTTCCAACACGTTTCACAAATATGGGAAGAGGTTTTAATAGTTTCCTATTAAATGGAAAAAACCATTATTTAAAACAGAATAGAATGTTAAGATACATTAATCCCGTGCAAAGTGTTCTTTGTTAAGTTATTGGGTATTATATTTAGTTCTTGAATTACTTCATAAATTAAATGATATTTAAAATATTTAAATAATAGAAAATAATAAACATAATTAAATAAAATAATTATAAATTAAAAATATTCTCAACAAAAACCATGTCCATTCTTGAAGAAGGATTTTGTGTAAGTAAATAGGTATTAAGAAATTCTAGTTCGTTTTTCCAACTAAACAAGACACAAAGTGAATTCCCAGTTGTAATATTGATATAAAGATGCAGCTCATTTCAATGTTTTAAATTTTGCTACAGCTTGGATCATTTACTCAAAAGCTATCTTTATACGGTTATATTGCAAACAGCAACCTAATTTCAGTTGCAATGATAGTCGGCAAATAAAATTTGCAGATGCTAAAAAGGAAATACGAGTGAAATTTTTTAATGTTGGTTGTCAGTTGCGATATAAATGGCCATTTCGTCTGGGTATCACCGCCTGGGATTCGATTTTCAACAAAGTCCCTGAGTGTATGTTAGTACGATTGCACGACAATTATATGATGGATACGTATCGTATTGTATCCATCATATACCATATGATACCCTTTACTCTTGACGACCTGTGTATATACATATGTATGTATATATAGGTACATATGTATCTATAAATGCGTTGTTCCGGATGGGCATACATAAGTATAATTATAGTATGTACTTCTATTACAATTAATAATATAATTAACACCAAGTGTACTGTAGCATAGCGTGGGGTAAGAAACTATGTTCTTTATTCTTCTGATAACTTACCACATTCCATAAATGCATATCAATTATATTTTCGATGTTTAAATTCTGCCAATCGGTGGAATTAATTGGAATACAGCACTCGTTATAAACAGTACTTTCTAAGCATAGTAGACAACGATTCATAGCTATTGTTTAATCAGTTCATGAAAACCCACTTTTTATACCAATCAATAATGAAATACCGAAATTTTGCTCGGTAAACGAAATGATATGATAAAAAACAACTCTGTAATAAAAGTATTTAATTGTTTTTGAACAGTGATGACAACTGTATATTATTTTTAGCAGCTAATACTGGGTTTAGAAGATAACACAAACCGTACGATACTTTCATTCTATTTTCTTCGTTTTTGCTATGCTTTGGCATAGGCTGCACACAGTTTTGTATTAATTTTCGTTTCCGAGATGTATTCGTCAAGAAACGACAAGAATATACAAGATTTTTCTAAAATCCGGTTTACATACATCAGCTGTTTTGGTAAAAGGATACATTTAAATAATTTGAATTTGTGAGTGTATTAAAAATCGAAAAAATACAATATAATTTCCTTTAAAAGGGTAGTACGACCATAATAATTATATTTCAGAAAATCCCTTTACTTATTTGGAAATGGAGTGTAATACCAAAGTAAATCGTAATTTGAACGCTTTTATTTAAAAAGAAGGTTATCATTACTGTTAATTAGTAGACATTAAATTTTATTTACATTTGTTGTTGCCGAGTTAAAAACTCTGCGCCAAAGGAGTCTTTTTTAATTTTATGTCAATTAAACAGAAACAAACTTTAAAATGGATAATTGCCTATTGTGTCTTGAAGAAATTAGAACCGGTGAATGCATCAAATTCCAGTCTCCAAAATGGATACAATTAAATGTATTAAAAATTGTGGAAAAATACTTTTGGGCAATGGTAAGGATAACAAATTCTGTTCGAAAACTTATATATAAACAATCTTTAATTTTAAGGAAGCTTTGAATCCTAATGTGGGAATTTGTCACTTATGCTGGCAGCAGTTAAGTGATTTTCATAAATTTCATAAAACTATTGAAGAGGCTCATCAAAGGAATATTGAAATTGCTAAGCGACAACAATTCACAACTTGGGTTCATGCCGTAGGTTGCGAGAACACCCAGAACAGTTTTACTGGGATTGGACCGCAAAATGAAGAATCCAGAGACGAAATAATTATTGATCAAAAACTGCTCATGCCATTTGATATAGTCACAAATAACGCTGGTTTAAATAATGTTCGCGTTAAAGACGAAGTCATCGAAAAAATAATTCCAAACAGCTCTCCATGTGCACCGCACACTAATAATTTTAAAGAGGACGATAATACGACCCAAGAAGAAAATCTCTTTGTTAAACCAAAAGGCAAACGAGGTCGTCCGCGTAAGTTAGTAAATATATGTAATGTTCTACAAAATCCAAAGAAACGAGGGCGTCCCAAGAAGATGCATGATAATAGCGAGGAGATAAGAAAACCTAATGCCGGTAAAAGAGGACGTCCGCGCAAAATAATTAACGTGGTGGACGTTAAAAATAAGGGTAAACGAGGAAGACCGCGTAAAGTGCGGGTTAATGAACACATTGATTGTTTAGAAACTGCCAATGAAGCGGAAAATCCTGTCGATTCAGATCAATCATTAGTAGAATCGTTCACGTTAACTTTACCAGAAAAGACCGATTTGGTGATAGAAAATGTAAAAAACAAAGATTATATTTATAAGAAACACATTGGCAGGATTCAAAAACGTAAACGTAAACATAAAGCTTTAATACGCAACTATATAGCAACAAGTGTTCGATGCATGAGTTTTATAAAAAAATAACGAAATATACGTTTCCTTTTAGACTTTTGTTATTTTATGCATTCAACAAAAAAATAATTAAATTAATTTAAATAAACATTTTTAGATGTCGGACAAATAACTGAGTTTAAAAGAGATTTGAGCACATTCCAATGCGAATAATAAATTTGATACAAGTTCCACACTTAAATTTAAACGTATAATTTTAAAAACAACTTGTTTATAAACTTTATATATTACCGGATTTATTTAAATATTTTACATACAAATTTTTGATATCAAATAAAACACAATTTTATTACTGATTTATGTTTCTGAATTCGACTTATTAGCTCCATCTGACATACTGCCATGTCTCTCAGCCACGCATATGTTTTCCCGGGCTTCCTTTCCTTTTTTAAATTTCCCTTCTCCGGATGGGTTTTATTGTGTTTAATGGCGCTAATCATATTTTATAACTACTCTGCTTTTCTCTCTGGCACGCGACAACCCTGTATTAGATATGTTATTGTTTACATTTTTTTGTTTAACAAAAAAATTTTGTGGTACAATGATAAAGGATTGCTTTTTGTGTCTGGAGAAAACTAATACAACTGAAATGTTGGATGTAAATTCCACATTATTGTTAGCAAATAATGTTAAAGAGTTAATAGGAAAACATTTATGGCCAATGGTAGTATTAAAAATATTTCTAAATAAAAAAGAATGGAAGCTTTCCCAAGGAATAGATTGATGAAAAGAAAGCAGACTTTCGCCGAGTGTTGTTAACTTGAAGGAAGGCTTTTATTTTTAAGGCTACATAAAGTCTATTTTATATTTCTAGGAAATTGTTCAAACAGAATCCTTTTTGTGCGATAGCTGTTGGCGAGCATTGAGTGAATTTCATAAATTTTATATACGTATTGAGGAAGCCCATGCAAACTTGCACAACATATTTAAAACTGAAGATGAATTGTCCGAAAATTACATTAAACCAGAGGTTTTAATGGAGCCAGCTGTAAGCCACAAATTTATATTAGAAAATAATGAAATTTGCATTAAAAACGGCGAAACTATTGATTCCCAAGAGGTGGAACTCAAATGCCATGAAATTACAGAAGATCCTTTAAACAAAATTAAAATAGCCAAAAAATATTCCAAAGATGTACAATTTAAGCCTAAAAAGTTCAAAGAAAGCTCTAGTAAATCATTAGAAAATGTAGTTACAGAATCTTTGCATGTTTGTAATCCTACAGATTTTAATTCAAACACTGAAAATACTTCCAACACAAAATGTTCATTAAGTTATAATAAGAAGAAACGCAAAAATCCTGATGAGAAAACTGGTCAAGAATATGATAAATTTATATCGGAAAACTTCCAAATTGTTTGCAGCATATGTCAAGTATCCATTGAAAACTTTATAGCATTGCGTAAACACTTTAGAGAACAACATAAGAAACGTGGTTTTGTAGTCTGTTGTAAGAAAAAGATATTTTCACGACCTCTCCTCGTAGATCACATACATATACATTTGGATGCGAACTATTTCAAATGTAAAGAATGTGAAAAGGTATACTCTGAACGCAGTACACTGGAGAGTCACATGAAAATGCACAAAGATAGACAACAAAACCGTTATCATGCGTGTGAAACTTGTGGTAAGTCATTTGTGGGTCCAGCACAATTGGAAAACCACAAACTAACCCATGCACCAGATTATGAAAAGAAATATTCTTGTTCTGAATGTGGTAAACAGTAAGTTTTCAAAAGAAGCCGCTTTATATATTCTAAAAGTTTTTTCTTTTTAGTTTTACAACATCTTATAGCTTGAATTATCACATACAAGCTATACATCATAATAAATTTGTAAATGTCTGTGATATTTGTGGCAAGACAATGCGCTGCCGTAATCAATTTAAATTGCATAGAGAAAAACATGAGAGCAAACAATCAACAGCTATAAATTGTGATATTTGCGGTTTACTTTTAACAGATAGAAGAGGGTTAAGACGGCACAAAAACTCCCAACATCCTGTGGGTGGTAAAAAGGAATACCACTGTCATCTTTGTCCAAAGGTATCACCAAATCAAGAGGCTCTTAAAACACATATACGCCTTACCCATGGCACAAATTTTAATCATAAATGTACAATGTGTGATAAAGCTTTCAAAAGACCCTATGCGTTAAGGGTAAGAACATATTTATAAAAGAATTGAAATTGAAATCTTGTTTATAATATATTTCCTAATGATCTTAAAGGAACATATGGCTACTCATACCGGCACTGCACTGTATACGTGCCCATGGTGTCCAAAAACGTTCATATCAAACGGGAATATGCATAATCATCGTAAAAAATCACATCCTAAAGAATGGGAGGAAGCTCATCAAATGAGATTTTCTAGTAAATTTGTGTCTGAACAAACAGAAAAGAGAGCTAAGGCCACCATCAGTGCAGTATAAATATTTATGGTTTCTGGAATATTTATTATAAAACACAAAACAACAAGCATAATAGTCAATAATAAAATTTGTGTATTAAAGAAAATTAAATTTTAAGAAAACAATTTTAAAAAAGTGAATATCAGCATACTAGCATGGGGAATAAATCATTGCTTATAAGCAGGATATATAAATTTGAAATCCTTGTAAACTTTTCTGAAAACTAGTCAATTGTCAGCTGCTTATAAAAATGATAAGGATATTTTTCTTTCCTACGACTGTCGATGACTAATTTGCTCTTTTAAGCCCAATGGTTGCATTAAATATGTTTAAATTTTGGTCGAAGACGCATGTGTATAGTATGCTAGTTTATGGATGTGGTTAGTTTTTGATTCTGACAATCGGATAGTTCGTTTGCAGCAGGATAAACAGAAGTGTATGTTCCTTTGTTATTGTTTAGGTCGGATCTAACGTCAAATCTTACCAATTGATATCTTTTTATACAACAGATTTGTTTGGTCGAGTCTTTTAAACTGATATCCTATGGAGTTGAACCATAGGTTTACTCTCTGTTTTAGTCGTATTAATTTTTGTAGTTTGATCAAGACCAGATATACTTACATCATAGCGACAAGCCTCTTTCGAAGAAACGGTAATTCCATAGATTATATTTGCGATACTCCCCATAACATAATCTCAATTGTTGTGACTTCTTTCACCTATCGAATAAGAAGACTAACGGTTGCTAGCTGAATAGTAAATTCGGATGCCAAACCAAAAGGAAAAACGTCTCATTGTGAACCTAACTTGCTGATTGCTACTCTTTTAGTAGTATAACAATTCTATAGAACACTTTGATAAAATCTTTTAACACCTAAATATGTACTCTTCTAGGATATGAACCCTTTTATTAGACAATAATTTTGCTTTCTATCTAATAAAAAATTGTAATCTTCTTTCTTCGAATCATGCTTCCAAATATACTCGTAACACAAAAACAAAACTGCATTCGAAGTCCATAATTAATTGATAATGCAATAAAACCATTTGCTTTAGGAAACAATTACGTTGTATTATTTGAATTTGCAGTAATAGCATATTTTTGTCTTTTGGCCTCTTCCCATTCCTTGGGATGAGATTTTTTGCGATGATTGTGCATATTACCATTCGATATAAAGGTTTTTGGACACCAAGGACATGTATACAAAGCTATACCAGTGTGTGTAGCTACATGTTCCTAAAAAGAGAATATATTAGAATCCATTTATCTTTAGAAAAATATAATACCTTTAAAGCTTCTGGCCTTTTAAAGGCCTTATCACACATTGTACACTTATGTATGTAGCCAGTTTCATGGGCTAGACGTATATGTGAACGCAGTGCTTTTAGATTTGGAGATACTTTGGAGCAAATATGACATGTATAATCCTTTTTGCCACCGATCGGATGCTGCAAACTCTTATGTCGTCGTAAACCTCGACTATCAACTAAACGCAGGCCACAGATATCACAGTTTATAGGTGCATTTCGTGTGTTATCATGTCTTTCCATATGCAATTTAAATGAATTACGACAACGCAATGTTTTCCCACAAATATCACAAATTTTTACATATTTATTATGGTGTATAGCTTGCTTATGATAGTTGAGACTGTATAAAGTAGTGAAACTAAAAAAGAAAAAAATATTAATTATTGATGAGAATTGTAATTATTGAGTTAAGATTTCGTTAAGAAATCCCCTAATTTAAAGGAGATACTATGTAATGATCTATTTCAACTCACAATTTACCACATTCCGTGCAGGAAAACTTCTTTTCATAATCTGGTGCATGTGTTAATTTATGATGTTCTAATTGGGCAGCTCCAACAAATGTTTTACCACATGTCTCACATGAGTGCGTGCGACCGTTTTGACTGTCTTCGTGATATTTTAAATGACTTTCCAATGTACTTCGTTCCGAATACACTCTTTCACAAAACTTACATTTGAAATAATTGGGGTCCATGTGAAAGTGTATGTGATCGACTAGTACTGGCCGCGTAAATATTTTCTTCCTACAACAGACAACGAAACCTCGTTTCTTGTGTTCTTCTCGAAAATGCTTACGCAGTGCTATAAAGTTTTCAAGTGATACTTGACAAATGCTGCAGAAAATTTGAAAATTTTCAGCAATTATTTTATCATGTTCCTGGCAAGTTTTCTCATCAGGATTCTTGCGTTTCTTTTTGCCTCTTTCAGAATACTTTGCTCCATCGTGGTATTCAGATTCCGTGTCAGTATTATAATCATCAGCTATATCGCAAGTGTCTAAAGTAATTGATTCCTGCTTTATTGAACTTTTCTCAACTTCGTTTTCAGTTGTAGGGCTTTTTATAGAGCTCTTAATAGCTTTATTTTTATTGGGAGACTTTTGTCTTTTTGTTTTCCTTAAAGGATCTGCTGTATTCCTCTCTAAATGAAATCTTTTCCGTCTTTGTTTTAATGGCACATCTTCGAAATCAGATTCATCTTGTTGTTCTTGCTTTATTAAAGGATTATCACTCTCGTTGTCGAATTCAGTATTTATAGGCTGTTCGATTAAAACTTCTGCTTCCACGTAAATACCATCTTTGTCTTCCTTACAATCATCTTCTACATTGCCTTGTTCACTTTTTGTACAAACAACTTTACATTCATCTGTAACTTTTAATGCAGTTGCCAAATTTGAATGGGCTTCTTCTATGCGCGTATAGAATTGACTAAAGTCGTATAATTGTCGCCAACAAATGGAACAAATCCAAGAATTTGGTTGAATAGTTTTCTAAAAGTATTCATAAAGTAAATAACATTGTGATTTCTCAAATTGCATCACACACCATTGGCCACAAATGTTTCTCTATTTTTTGGTTTATATTGTCTACCTTCCATTGAGTTGAATTGACTTCTATGGCACCAATTAACTGCTTATTTATTCCCAAACATAATAAACAGAAGTCCATTTCCCAAATCGTTAGAAAGAAGTTTGTTGGTAAAAGTGGTTGTTATTGAAGAACAATTGTTGTTTTTTAAAAAATTCAATGTAAACAAAAAATTTCTATAACAGACTTGTTAAACTCATCAGCTGTGAACTATCAAATACAGGAGCGTTATTTTACTAATTTGAATTTTCAAAATTTATTGTTTTTAATTTAAAAATGTTTGTTTCATTTTATATACAAACTCACAAGCATGACAATAATATTACATCATCTCTACTTGGATGGGGTAAATAATGGATACTGATGATATTCTGGGCATGAAAATTCAAAGTTGTCTCGAACCAGCTTATTTTTCAAGTGATAGAAGAAGCATTTAAATGCCTTTGTTTCTTAAGACGATGTACTCCATTTAATCCCAATTCAATTTATACCGCTTACCTAGAACGGAAACTAACAGTCATGTATGGGTTGGTGTCCTGAAATTGCTAATTCATTAGTTTCCTTGAAAAATTCATTCTTTCGGTGAAATACCGTGGTTTTCAATTTGTTTCAGTCTGCAGGCCATAAATTGACTAGAGATGACCAAACTTATTTATTTTGTTTTGGTAACGAAACTAAAATTTATTTTTTATTATAAAAAGTTATCTGTTAAATTTCTTAGCATTAAATTCTCGTAGATGTTCTTGCCATTCTTCAGGATGAGCCTTTTTATGATGCAGATATTTATAGCAACTTGTTGTAAAGGTTTTGGGACACCAATTGCAACTATATAAAGCGGTACCCGTATGCCTTGCTAAATGTTCCTGCAATTAAACGATTCAAAATATTTTTTTTTTACAACATAATTTATAACTTACTTTTAGGTAACGTGGTTTTGTGAAGGCTCGATCGCACATAGTGCATTTATATTTATAACCCTTTTCATGAGTATTAATTATATGTTCTTTGAGAGCTACTGGATTTGATGCAACTTTTGAACATATAGGACATATTTGTTCTTTTTTCCCACCTTCAGGATGTTGAGAGAGTTTGTGTCTTCTCAAAGAGAGTGCATTAAAAAGTAACTGACCGCATACATCACATTTACGATATTTTTTCCCACCTTCAGGATGTTGATATTTTTTGTGAACTTTCAAATTCTTTTCATTTACATACAATTTACCACATATATCACAGCTAATTTGCTTTGTTGTGGTTTCATGATTTTTCACATGTTGAGCAAAGGAACTGGGACAGCGTAGCGATTTGCCGCAGATCTCACAGATTTTAACAAATTTATTTTCATGTGCGGATTCAATATGATGTTTTAATATTGAAGGTGTTGTGAAACTTAAAGTAGAGTAAGATTAGTTTAAATGTTAAAATATTTATTAAGCTTTTGGACTATTTTTATTAAAAATAAGAAAATTATTTGCATAAACTTAAAAAATCTCTGTCTCTCTATGTACTTACGATTTGTCACATTTATCGCATTTTAATAATTCACTCTTGTCACCGTGAAGCCTAGAATGAGCTTTTAAATTGTAGCGGGTGTTAAAAACTTTATCGCAAACTTTGCACTTCAAATAGTCAGGTCTTATGTGGCAGTATATGTGATCTACTAAACAGACACGAGAATAGAAAGTTCTATTACAACAACGAACATAGCCGCATTGTTTATGTTCGACATCAAAGTGTTCGCGCAAGGCTATAAAATTTTCTAAAGGAATGTGGCATAGATTGCATTTAATTTTAAAATGTTCCGCTATAATACGATCGTATTCTTTAGTATTTCCTTTTCTATTGTTGGGATCTATTTTCATTACGGAAAAATCACTTTTGGTATGTTGAGCTGTATTCGCTTTTACAACTTCCTGATCATTCGAGGAAATTAGATTTGAATTATCTTCTTTTGCAGATGGGTTATTCTTCACTTTGAAAAAGCTTTTATTAGTTGGTTGCCTAAGCATAACTGTTATACTGTCTGCATCTTTTACTTGTTTCTTCATATTATCGAGAGAATCTTCCCTTTCCTCTGGCGTACCTTTGGAAGCCCCACTCTCTAAAAAACCTTCTTCTACTTTTTGATTTTTCTCATCTTCAATAGGAATAACTTTTCCAGAAATTAATTGTTCCTGGAGAATTTCTGGCTCAGTATTGCATTGCATGTAATGCTCATTATCTTTAATATCAAGGCTGCTATCATTGAAATCATCTGAATAAATGACTTTAGAAACTAATTCTTGCTCACTGTCTTGTGTGGTGTCACTGAAACGGTTAGTGTCAATGTCTTCCATAAACTTTTCGTTCTCTGTTTCAACCATTATCGACACATTTGTTTGTGCTTTTTCTATGCGCTTATAAAATGTGTGAAAGTTAAACAATTCCTGGCAACAGTCTGAGCAAACTAATGAATACAATTTGGTCGTATTGATTGGCCACAAATGTTTTTCTATTAAAAATTTCATGTTTTGTTTATTCCACTTTTCGGAATTAACCCGAATGCAGTCCATAAAGTTGTCAATACTTTCCAAGCACAATAAACAATTCATTACGAGATATATATTTGTTGTAATTGGCAAAAAATTAATGACCTTAACTAAAGCACAATATAACAACTAAACCATACAAGAGTAATTTACTAAACATATGTAGCGTCTTATAATTTATTTTTTCAGCTACAGAGTTGCATTTTCCGAAAATTAAAGTACTACATGCTTAGTGATGGTAAAAAACGAGCGTGAAATGACTATCACTGTTGATGTATTCACATATTTAATGGAAAACAGCCCCGTTTAACGAATGCATATTTGAAAACAATAAATATATTATAACTATGGCTGTAAGCATAATATCAAATAATCCTTGCTTCATTATTGAAACCAATTTTAGTAGGTTTATATTTGACATGTTGAAATACTTAAAACAAGTTTGTTCCAAGATGTCATTGTATCCGTGGTTCATATATATGTATGTATTTTCCTGAACACCCTTTTAAACTTTTAACATATGCGCCCTATAACAACTCTGTCTTTGTTATATTTTGTTTACTGTTTACAATCTAATGTTTACAATTTATATTTTTAATTGTGCTCTTAAGCTTGAATTCCAAAGTTTTTCAATATGCATATTTGTTTACTTTGTTTGGAGGGAAATCTGGAGAACGCTGATTTTATAGAAATAAATTCGGATAGATGGAATGAACAAAATTTGCCAGAATTAATAGAAAAACATTTGTGGCCAATGGTAAGCAATGTAATGAATTGGAAGTAGCAAAGACAGCTCGACGGTTGCTACAAACTTAATTACTTCCTAAAACACTAATACTCAATAGTTGAATCTCCTCCATAATGTGAAAACCCTGAGTTTATAGCCACCTTGGTATTTTGCTTTCTCGATCTCAGTGGCTATGCTTACAAAAGAAAGAATGCAGGTCCATTTAACGACTTCTGCCGTGGATGCAGCTCCGCTGAGAAAGAGGAAACTGTTATCTACTTTTTTGTCAATGCCCATATCTTGCGAGGTGCAGATATAGATTATTTCGCTCTCCAAACCTTGTCAGCTTGACGGAGCTATCGTCCATTGATGTCAAGGATATGGCTTCGTTTATCAAGCTGGTTTTCCAGCGCGGGGTGGTCGTGCATTAAATGTGCATTTAGTTATAAGAGGATACAATATTATCGTAACTAAAACAAATTAATACCGCATAGAAAATGAAAAAGGACCCTCCATGTTTTTAAGCCTATTTTAAATAGTCTTTGATATACGATATAGAAAACTTCATTATTAAAATTTTCTTTTAGGAAATCAAAAACAATTCTTGGATCTGCAGGCGGTGTGGAGAAGATTTATATAATTTTCATAAATTTTACAAACGCATAGAGGAGGCCCATAAAAATTTTGATATGTTTTGCAAAACTGAATTCGAAATGCCATTCTTAGAGGAACAAGATTTTAATGATGCTGATAGTGTTAGGCTTAGTGAAGAAGATTGTAAGGACAACATATTTGATAAAAATGCTTTGGAGGAAAATGTTCCAGTGGAACCGTCAATTGCTAACGAGTTCATGTTAAATGATCCATTTATTAAAACAGAAAAAGTAGAAGATATTGATTCAGAGAACATTTTTTCCAAACGTCGTAAAAGAGGTAGACCAGCAAAACGTTCATTCACTACAGAAGACGATGATCCTCTAATGAAAACAATAAAACAAAGCAGAAAAGTTAAACATAAAAGAAAGAAAACTGAAGAGCAGGAACAAAAATGCAATGGTCCAATAAATAATGATGAACAAAACTCAACTGATTTTAATAACGATTCCGATACTGATCCAGAAAATGAGAAAGAATCTCTGGTGACAAAAAAGAAGAATCATCGTAATTTGGATGAAAAAACACTCAAGGAATATGATAGAATAATAGCTGAAAATTTTAAAATATTTTGTGATGTTTGCCAAACGGCATTCGATAATTTTCTCTTGCTACGCAAACATTTTAAGGTGGAACACAAACAACGTGGTTATGCCCGTTGTTGTAAAAGGAATTTTTTCACCCGTTCACTTTTGGTTGATCACATTCATGTTCACTTAAATCCAGAACATTTTAAATGTCAACATTGCAGCAAAGTATTTTCGGACCGCAGTCGTTTGCAAAGCCACAAAAAATTACATGAAGACGACAGTAAGTTGGACAAATGTGAGAAATGTGGCAAATTGTTTGCAGATAAAGGTGCTTTAAAGAAGCACATATTGACGCATTCTTCAGAAAAACCGTTTCCTTGCAAAATATGCGGCAAATTGTTAGTACATATTACAAGTGTATACATGTTTACCAATTTCAAGTTTTATCTTTTCAGTTTTACCAATTCATTTATATTAAACCACCATATAGAAGCTGTGCATCAAAATAAATTCGTTCAAATCTGTGATATTTGCGGCAAATCGATACGTTGCCCAACTGCTTTCGCCAGCCATATGGAAAAACATGATGTCAAAGCGATACCTCTTAGTTGCGACGTTTGTGGCCTGTTGCTATCCAATAAGGAGGGCCTGAAACGTCATAAAAACTCACAGCATCCAGAGGGAGGCAAGAAAAAACATACCTGCCATATATGTTTGAAAGTATCGCCAACAGAAAGAGCACTAAAATCCCATATACGTTCCGTGCATGAACAGGGTTTTGATTTTAAATGTACCTTATGCGAAAAGTCATTTAAAAGGCCGACAGTTTTAAAAGTATGTAACATGTTTATGTTTTACAGGAATCTACTATTATGTATTTTAATTATTTGTTTTTTGAAGGAACATATGGCTACTCATACTGGCACGGCATTGTATTCATGCCTTTGGTGCCCCAGGACTTTTATTTCCAATGGTAATATGTATAATCATCGTAAAAATGCTCACCCAAAAGAGTGGGAAGAACTAAAAAGTCAAAAATATGCTCAAAGTAAATCATAATAGTAGCGATATGTTGAAGATATGTAAGCTATATTTTCAATAAAAGTATTATTTAAGTTTTTAGTTTGAATTATTTATTATTAAAAAAGATACATATAAAAAGGTAAAGTGGACAGACACTGCATTTCCGGGCCGTGGAGGAGTGGGTCAACCAGGGCCACAAATCACAACACCAGAGAATAATAGAGATACTGGACAGATATCTAATGCTAATGCATCACTCGCGACCAATTGCATTACCCAGATACCATATCGACTTTCTTGGTTAAATGGATCTATTACACGGTGGACCATAGATACATAGATAGGACGGGACTGAGTCTGACATCATGGTATGCATTATATGCGTGCTTAGTCGTCAGGGAGTTATTGGAACTGAGAAAACGAATAGTCTGACCAGTAAAGCCAGAGTATTACATATCAGAAACTCTGATAATTCAATGGTTTAGTGGCTTTTAAGGATTTTTTAGAAATTTTGGCTTTTTAACAAATTGTCAAAAGATTCCTTCCTGCTCAGCCAGTAGATTTTCAAAATTGACTAAAACAGGGATGTTATTAAAATCATTTGTTTACATTTTTTCTAAAAAAGAGTGGGGCTTATTTTTTTAAGAATTATTACTAAATTTAGAAAAACCTTACGTAGAGAAATTATTTTTAGTTAGTTTTAATATATAGAGTTCAAAATATAAATTATATTTAAGTTAGCGAACTTTGACCTTTTGCGAAACAAACGACGGCGTTAAAGTGCTGCCGTTGTTTACGTTGACGCTGTGAATATCATCAGCATTGGTTAATTTGGCGCGCTTAACGAAAAATTGTGTAGTTTCCCTAAGTGAAAAATTAATATTTAATTTATAAAATTATGTCTGATTTAAGTGATGTGGAACTTTTAATTTCTTTCGATGAATTAAAACAACTAGAAATCGCTATCGTTCCTGCGTGGGCTGATAAATACAATGCACTCAGTATATGCAAGGAAAGTTCGGCTGAGCCCGGTGAAATTTATAATCTGTGGGTGCAAAAATTGTTTAAAGCCTATGATTTAAAGGAATTTACTAACAATGACTGGCGTATTATTATTGAATATTTAAAGGATGTATTGGATGCGGTGAGTAAAAACAGTAAACATTTTATATTTCAAGTAGGTGGTAAAGGTTATAGGTTAAGTTTGGCCTTATTAGAACCCAGGCTATAATCGACCTTAGGAACAGTATTGTTAGAGTCCGAAAAGTTGAAAGTATTTTGCATTTTAATATTAAATTGCATTTTATTATCTAATAGGCAATTTAGAAGTATACTTTTGGAAGAAGTAAGCTAGAGCACGAATGAACGCTTCGTCTATGTAGATAAGGGTGAATGGAATGCGGTCTGATGGTATTTTATCAGACTTTCCGCTTACCGCTAATTTTTATGTTGTTCTTCGTGGAGTCGCCATAGTCAAGTAGGTAGTGTGTTGGCTTATTAGACGCGAAGCAACGTTTCAAATCCCCGGTCAGACAGCAAAAAATATTTCTTGGGCGACTTCCTCTCAGCAGATTTCTGGTAAAAACTCTGGGAGTAAATAAAATTGCCCTGAAAATTTTGTCAAAAACTGTAGTTCGGAGTCGACTTTAAACTGTATCCCGCCAACTCATGTATAAAATTAACACATACACCATGAGTGGTGCTGAGAAGCTAGGACGTAATCCTGACTGAAGCGTTGTAATGGCCAATTATGTTATGTGTGTATGGCTTCGTGTATAATTTTTTTATGCGATACTTTTCCAAACAGGCCCTTTCTCATTTACTTACTACTACCTATGTAGCTTTTTTAAGAGTTTCAAAATTATTTTCCTTGTTTCTTATTTATTTCAACTTATATATGTATATACTTACATTATACTTAAATAATAATAAATATCTTGTATTTTAAGTTTGTTAAAAATTTAGATCCTTTGAAGGACATAGCAAGACAACAGCTGAATCAGTGGTGGCAAGATACGAAAGACTTACTAACATGGTTATGGTCGATTATTGATTCCGTGGATGCTGATATTGTATACCTACTTATGATACTTGCTTTGGAAATTGTGATTAAAACTTGTAAATTTGCAAGTGGCAGGTAATAGAAAAATTAGATTCGAATCTTTTCTTATGTTTTTCTTTTCTTCAAATACAAAATGAGTTTTTTCTCTAGCGATTTCGGTTTAGATTCCATTCAGTTCAGATAAAAACCGTTTTGATGGAAAAGACTTGATAAATTCATCTACATATTTGATAATAAATAGATTTCATTTTACCACAGCTCTATTTCATACATGTATATATATTACACATTTAATTATTTGTATTCTACAGAAATGTTATTCCAATACTAGCCATACAACAATTGATTGTAAAATTTTCTAATAACTACGTAATGAAGCAGTCAATTGATAATAATACGGAATTTAAGAGTTTTAATGAGAGTACGTAAGGCTACTTAACTAACAGCTTTTTTATGGAAAATTCAAAATCAGTATATATATATCAATTACAGTTATATCGTCAATATGTGAAGTTGGAAATGCGATTTCATCATTCGATATTAAAACATCTGTAGAAACGTGGCGTACTGTAGCCAAATTAAGTGAAAAGTATAAAAAACTACCATTTAAAGATACAGTTGACAATGTGCAATGGTATTCAACGGCTATTTTGGGCATATTTAAGGAGTTAAATTTATTGATAAATATTTTTAAGCAAGTAAGTTCATTACTTAAGTACAATTATTAACATATGTGTAATACAAATATGCTTTAGAAAACTGATGGCTCCATGGATAATTTATTGCAAGTTTGCCAGTTTTATTTAAAAACTTTAAAATTAATAATACAATATTTGGGTTTTGAACGCAATAATTTTCCTGTTATGAAAGGATTGATTGACTTTTATTCCTTATGGCAGCAGTAAGTCTGAGATGGCAATTTTAAATTCTATATTTTACTAATCACAATATTCTTTCAGCTGCCTATCAAGCGATAAAAGAGAAAAAGTTGCTTTAATTTTGAATCAAAGCATTACTGATATATTCTCTTTGGTTTTTAGAGAAAACTCCATGCTGATGGTATGTATTTACATACAATATTATTTTGCATTTTAGAATATTTAATGTTTTAATTTATATATCTTTAAGCTTTTACTGCAACATTTGAAGGAGGATCAGGATAAACGAGAGATATGTGATTTAATATTTGATTTTCTTAAATTAACTGTTGAACATGCACAAAAATCTGGACGACTTGATAATTCATTTCTACTGAATTTATACAATCAATTATTTAATGGTAAACGTTCAAAACTTTAACTAAGTGAAGCGATATAAACATTGATTTTATTACATAAACTTCTTTCTATAATATATGTTATTATGCAGGGGTTTCAAATTAAAGTTTCTTTCTCAAATACAAAAAAACAGAATTCGTGAAATTTTTCTCAAATGAAATATAGAAATCGAAGGTATATGCGATTTGAGCAAGACTTACGACCTAGCAGCCACCTCTCGATACAGTGAATTTGTGGTTAATGAAGCCAATATATGAATCTATCTATCTATCTATCTATCTATCCATCCATATATTCAGTCTGTTTTCCCCACACATATAATGAGCGACCCCTTCTCCGGTTGTCTTGCAAGTTTCATATCTACGGCAATCCTAGTAACACTATTTTGATATCTTTTGTAGACAAACAAGCATTATTGTGGTTTATTTTTTTAATGGCCAGCGTTTCCACAGCATCCAGAGTTATTTGTCGAATGATGAGTATTATTTTGCGTTCGCAAGGGTTCACAAACACAAATTTTTAAATGTTGCACATAGTAACACTCTTACATACATACATAATTGGCCATTACAACCCTTCAGAAAGGATTACGGCCTAGCTTCTCAGCACCACTCATGGTGTGTGTGTGTGTCTGTTAATTTATATATGAGTTGGCGGGACCTACTGTTTAAAGTCGACTCCGAACGATAGGTTTTTGAGAAGCTTTTTCATGGCAGTTTTATTTACTCTCAGAGTTTTTGGTCAGAAATCTGCTGAGAGGAAGTCGCCGAAGAAATATTTTTCATATTTCGTTTTGATGTCTGATCTGGGATACGAACCCGGGCTTTACGTCTAATAAGCCAACACACTACCTAGTAGACTACGGCGACTTCTCCTTCCTAGTAGACACTCTTAATAACTCCAATAATTGCTTAAATAATTCTCAAGAAAATATTTTTTTTAAATTTGTTTTTCATTTGTATTTGAAAAAGAAACTTGATTTTGTACAACCCTATACTTTTTTGATACCTTCCTTAGTTATTTGAATTTCTATTGAAATTATATGTATTTAAAGGTCCTTTAATTTTTATTGATGGCGATAAGTATTACAAAGTTATTGAAAATTATGTTGCCTTATGCATATTAGACACTACGGGTGAACTTCATCAGAAGTTGTGTGAGTATGTAATGGATTCAACATGGACACGGGCATATACAAGTATGGAGATCTTATGGTTGTATTATAGGTAATATTAATTTACTTAAATGGAAAGTATTTTATGCTTTATGCAATACAAAATTTTAAAATCTATTTTAGTTTTATATTCAAAGACAAAAAAAGCAATGAAATAATTACAACATGTTTACAATATTGGATTAAAATATGGTATAATATAAACAAATCTACAGAGCCTGTACAGAATCAAAAGCATATGATAGAACAATTACTTACAAGCATTATAAAAAATACAGAAGATGCTGTACTTCAAGATTTAAGCAATAAATTTGAAAATTTTGAAATTTTATTATTGAAAAGTGGTCAACATAATGATAAACTAAAGCAATATTTTGAAACAAATCTAGTAAAATATTTGAATAAATTACAAGAACGCAAGATTAAAAGATTGGCTTATAAGGAATTGGTAAGTAAAATGGTTTTAAAGACAGGCCAGTCTTTAAAAACATTTACCAAACCTAGCAGCATGTAATCATTGTATATTTTTTCTCTTTCTTTAGCTAAACTTATTGGACATTGCTGCTTCAAGACCTGCACTTGTCAACAGTTCTATGAAAGTAAGTCTGTTTGAAACTTTTACTAGCTTATTTACATTACAAAATAACGGAATTTCTAAAGTTTCGTGAATTCTTTAATAAAAGTATAAGAATTCTGTACCTACTGCAGGACGAACAACTAAATGAGAAATTATTAAAACACTTAACACAACACTTGCAACATTGTTGCAATTTACACAGTACACATTTAATCCAGTTTTTACTTACACAAAGACCTCAATCAAATAAATTCTTAGAAACACTTAAAACAACAGACATGATTTCAAAACAAATTATATATTTAATGGACTATACCAATTTACCGCTTGGTGATACGTTTACTGTAGACGTAATGCTAATCCAAGAGTTGATCGAACAAAAACCACAAACAAATACTTTACAAACGGACCCAATACAAATCAGTAAAAGGCCACGACTAGACGTAGGTCTTTCGGATATACAATCGATTTTAAATGATATGAAACAGAATTCACAAAAACTTTTGAATTACAAAAATTTTGATGCCAAAGATTTTGAATTATTAAATGAGATAAAAAGGAATATCGATAAGTGTTTAAGAAATTCAAGTTGTTAAAGAAAACATAAAGGAAGCAAATCTTTACTGAAAATATTGTTAACAATGCCTAAAGCAATATGAGTAACATTTTGTAAAAACAAATAGCATCAAATATATTCTTCTCTTACACCAAGTAAATATTTAAAAATAGTAGGGCTTATATTTCTTACGATAAATATCTGTTTAAAGTAACACAAAAAATCCATTCGTGTAGTGATTACCGGTACTTACAGTTTCCACTGCTGTGACTTTTAGATCTTTATGTAGTTTGTGTTCCTGAAGTACCAATCTATTGCTGTAATCATCCTTAGAATCTACTTTTGTTGTCTTTGAATTCTATTCTCTTGTGATTTTTTTTTTCAATTCTCTATTCTGCTGACATTTCTTGCTATGCTACTTGTTACGTCGTAAGCTTCTGTTTTTACTACAATTACTTTATTCTGTTCCAGGCTTTACTGTGTTAGATTCGAATGAATTTTCTTCCCTCCAGGAATTTCTATTATCCATGGCTTGTATACATATGTTTCGCAGCAAAGTCTTAGACAAACGAGTTTGAGAGATTGCTTTTTGTTTTGAGAATTTGGTTTGTTGTTTGCGAATTAATTTTATAACTTCCTCCATAAAGATTATTCTCACTTTTACACTGGGATTAAAGTGAGATTTGCTATTTGGATTTTTTATTCTAATCCTAAATGCCATGCATAAACTAATATTTAGTGGAGCTCTATGGCTTTTCAAAGTCATTTCATTGAGTCAAAAAGGAGATGTGAAAACATTTTGACTGTTATTTTTTCCAAAGAGGCTTTAACAGTCTAAGGAGGCTCATTATTATTTAAAAACATGTCTTTTTAAACGGCTTTCATAATACGATAGGAGTGTGTAGGCAACTTAAGGCAATTTTCTTTTAAAGGCGATTGGATGTGATTCGATTCGGATCGTTATTTTTTTTTTGGGAGGTCCATTTCATATTTTATATACGGTAACATAATACACTGTACATATTATTGTTCATCTATGACATTTCGTATCCAGAACGGTAACATCATGAGCACACCAGTATACTTTTAATTGCTTTACTGCAAAATCCTCTGGGTCATATAAAAAACGGTCAGACTACAATAAATTCCATGGCAAGTGTGTTTTCTTTAAAAGCTTTACTGCTCTTGCTATTACTTCTTTTATTCTGTAACATGCCTAGCTTAACTACACTGTACTTTATGTAAAAACAATTTAAGTTATGCAGTTCTGGCCTAAATAAGTTCCTATTAAAAATAGCATAAGAAACTATGTAAAAAATTCGATTTGTAAAGACACAAAATACGTACATACGTAACGATTAAATTAAGAATATGTTTTTGAAAGTTTACAATTTGTTTCTGCTACAAATGAGACGAGAAATTAAAATCCATGGTATTAACAAAATGTTTACATAAAGAGTATTAGAAGGTCAAACCATATGTAGTAACATGCTGCTATTATTCATACCTTAATTGTAATGTCCATGGCAAAGAAGAATTTGAAGTGAATGGCTTTAATCACACGAGAACAATTGTGTTAGCGTAAAAGGATAGTTTATAGGCAAGAGAGGTGAAGAGAATGATTTTTCGGTGGCGTAAAGTTTCAACCAGCTACAACACAGCATGCATTACCAGCACAAAACTAACATGCACATTTTTAAAAATCAGACAAACAACAAATGAATGCAAAGCTGTGTATACGTATACATTCCATGCCAAACTAATGTTCATCCCATGTGATTTGAAAAGAAAACAAATTGCGCGATAAAAAATTGTTCTCGTGTGATTAGAGCCAATAAAAACATTCACTTTTTCTTCACCATGTATCTGATATAAAATGTATATATACAGTGAGCGCCAAAAGTGAGTAAACACCACTGAAATAATTCATTTTCTTAGGATAGTGAGAAAAGTAAATGAGAATAGTCGAATAAATTTCCAAAAATAAAAACTTTTTTATATTACTTATAAAATGTTAAAACAAAAACAACAATTCATGATAAAGGAACTTTTTTTTTATACTTAAGAACATAATAGAAAATTTAAAATTATAGTGGATGTTGACTCACTTATGGCGCTCACTGTATATATGTATGTAAACTAATTTAGATTGAACACGCTTTTCAAAATCAAAAATCCTTGTGTTGTATAAATAATAGAAAAAAAGTTTTATTTTTTAATTATTATAATAGTTATGCTTAAGTGCTAAATAATTAACTTAATTTATAATTAATCTAAACTATAAAATAAGGCAATTATAGTAAATTATTCCTATAAATATTAAAAATTATTCATTACTATCTACATTGTTATTAGCTAAGATTGTTTTTGAAATAAAACTATACTGATATTTTTCCGTTGTAAAGAACTTAGTATACGTTCATACGATCTTTCTTCTTCTTCGTTTTGCATTAAAATACCTTTAATGAGACACAAAAATTTGGGAATTAATAAAGTTTTCAAATGGTTTAATGGGTGTTGTCCTTACCGGCAAAACTAGCTGATATAAAGCATACAATGCTGCCAACTATAAATGCTCTTATGGCTACAGATGTAATCAGACCTCTTCTCTTAGGAGCCATGGCACCTAAAGCACCCATAAGTATACCCAAAGAACTGGGATTTGCAAAGCCACAAATGGCAAACGTTGCTATGCCGGCACTGCGAGCCTGTAATTATAAATGAAATGAAATATTTTTCTTTTTTTCTGGTAAAACAATGGGAACACCACTTACCCCAATAGCTTTTATGGCAATTAATTCGCCCAATTTCTCATAAGCCACAAATTCATTAATAATAGATTTATAAGCCACTACTCTGGCAACATTTTCACAGTCTTCCCATGGTACACCCATGGACCAAGCTAACGGTATAAACAGTTTTGAAAAAAGCCAAACAAATGTTATGTCCTCTAAGCCTACCAGGGTGCCAAACCAGGCCACGACAGCATTAAGGAATTCAATAAAAGCTACAAATGCCACTATATTTGAAATAATGCCTAAAACAATAGGCATAGCATTGCTGGCGCCATTTGAAGCAGCATCCAATATGGAAGAATCTTCACTATTAGGCAGAAATACGAATTATTACAAAATTCTAATTTCATTTGTGAACAAACCTTTACTTACGATTTTTCCAATTCGATATTATCCGAAGTTGTTTTGCTCTCCTCTGTTTCGGGCATATATAATTTCGAAATAGCTAATGTAGCAGGGGCTGCCATAACACTCGATGTTATTAAATGAGCTGCTGAGGCTCCAAAACTTAAATAAGCTGCCAGCACAGTACCGGAAACTGTAGCAAATCCAGAGACCATTATTGAATGTATTTCACTAGCAGTTAAAATTTTTATATACGGTCTTATCAGTAAAGGACTCTCTGACATGCCCAAAAATATATTAGCAGCCGATGTAACACTTTCGCACACTGTCGTGCCTAGCATTTGTTGTAGAATCCAACCCAACCTTATAACAATCCATTGCATGACTCCCATATAGTAAAGTATTGATATAAAGAAACTGAAGAAGAAGATCACCGATAAAATGGCAAATGCAAATACTCCCTCATTGATAATCGTGTCGCCATAAACAAAACGACTGCCTTCGTCAGCAAATGCCAAAAATGTTGCAGTTTTATTGCCAATACAATCGAATATATTGCGTCCAACACTCCAGCGTATACATACAACACCTAAAATGAATTGACTTGTTATGCCCGTAATGACAATGCGCCATTTAATAGCTGATCGTGCTGTAGAGAATATGTATCCGGTTAATATGAAAACACACGGTGCTGTAAGGGAAGTTAACTTTTGCGGCTCATCTTTGGTTTCGAAGTATAGGAAAATGGCTAAAGCTACTGCCAGCAATATCATCATTATCGTAGATATCAGCCTGGAAATAGTACAAATAAAATGGTTATTAGTATCTGTGAAGTGTTTCGAATTTTCGAATTCGAAATTCTCAATTTTGAATTTCGTCCATTTTTAGAACAAAATGAGCAGAGAACTCCTCAGCAGTTATAAATACAGTAAGATTTTCCTGCTTACCTTGTTCTGCTAACTCTCATCCACCATTTACTTAATGGCGCCAGATATAGTCTATGAAATCGTCTCCCTAATGTTGGCTTAAACACTAAATAGTAGAATAAACCCAAGTATATAAAGCCCATGAACAAAATCAAAAATCCATAACCGGAACAAAAACGCCATTCACATTCCAGTTTATATTCATACTGGCATTTGTCATATCCTATACGTACAAAAAAAGAATTTTTCACAATTTTAAATTAAAATTAATTGCAAAATATATAGTACTTACTTAAATCTATAAAGTAGTAAGTGGCATAGCCTATATAGGAACCTACAGCAGCGTTTAGTAAAAAGATCAGTGATCTCTTTATCCATATTTGTAGTTTTGTTTTTGGTTTTTCATCTTTAATTTCTTCATCAAATTCTGCAATTTGAGATTCCTGATTAGTTCGGCCATTTTCCAATGGCTCATCATCCATGGAGAACGTTTTATTTATTTCGCCATCAACTGGTAGTGGTGGTGTTCTATCCATTTATACTGGAATTTAGCAGAAAATGATCAATTCTTTAATTTAATCAAAAGCTATAAATTGATGGTTTTTAGAATTTTTAAATTATTGGTTTTTTTCTATAAAATATAACGTATTTTACTTTACTTTTTTAAAGTCGTAAAAAACTTGAGGTAGATTTTTTCGGATTTTATCAATCGATTTGAATTGAATTTTTATTTAGAATCATAGTATAGTATGCTATAGTATAGTATAGTATGCTATAGTATAGTATATCATAGTATAGTATAGTATGCTATAGTATAGTATATCATAGTATAGTATAGTATGCTATAGTATAGTACATATAGTATAGTATAGTATAGTATAGTATGCTATAGTATATTATAATATAGTATGCTATAGTATAGTATAGTATGCTATAGTGTAGTACAGTATAGTATAGTATTCTATAGTATAGTAAAGTATAGTATAGTATGCTATAGTATAGTATTGTATGCAATAGTATAGTATAGTATTGTATAGTATAGTATAGTATGCTATAGTATAGTATAGTATAGTATGCTATAGTATAGTATAGTATGCTATAGTATAGTATAGTATAGTATGCTATAGTATAGTATAGTATGCTACAGTATATATAGTATAGTATGCTATAGTATATATAGTATAGTATGCTATAGTATATATATATATAGTATAGTATGTATAGTATGCGATAGTATAGTATAGTATAGTATGCGATAGTATAGTATAGTATGCTATAGTATAGTATATAGTATTTAATAAAGGCTTATCCCTTATTCGGTTTCAAAATTAAAACTGTGATTTTTAATGAACAAATTATACTCTTACACGTTATTATTTCTCCACGTTGGTCTTAATAGTTTAATTGCACCTGTTGCCGCAACAAGTGTTCGTATGGCACTAATTTAAAAAATATATTAAACAAAAATTCTTTGACCATAATGGCTTAAATGTTCTTGATTAGAACACTTAGTATATGTTTTATATGAATTTATCTGATTTACTATGTAATCTTAAACTTTTTATAGTGAATACCCTACAATTATTTTTCTTTAAATTTCATAAATTTGTAGACACTCAAACTGAGTCGAGTTATTCTCAATATTCGCAAGTTCACCAAGTCAAGTTTCTCTCACATTGTCTTGTTATTTTCTTTGCTTTACTACAGTTTCATTAATTAAGTTTTTCCCGCCAAGCAGATGTTTATTCACCTGGTTTATTGCATTACTCAAGCTAAGATAACAGCTAAAAATACAGCTGGGTAACAAATTTAGTATCATATTTTTACATTTAATAACAAAAACGGTCGCTATATTTCCCGACATGGTATATAATACTAGCGTATCTACCATTCAATGCATTAAAGCTGGATATTAATTTCTTTCCCAAAAGTAGACCTTATTTGATTCGATTTCTACCATTTAATAGATTTCCTTTTAAACAATTTAATCATATCTTATCGTTTAATGGTTAACAAATTGAAAGTTTTTTTTGGCTTCTGAAAAACTCTATTGACGTGTATATTCTATAAGCGGATACACATTCTTCTATATTTCAAATTGTTGTCAGCAGCTACTTATTTAATAATGTTAGCATAACTTTGTTTTAAAATATTTATTATCGTTAACTTCTGATTATCGTTTAAAAATTGACATTTCCGTTATCTTATCGTTGAATCGTAAGGCGGGTACTTCCATTAGCATTTTGTGAAATAAAGAAATTCTAATTACATATCACCTCGTAATTACATATTAATTTTGAACTAAAAATATTAATAAATTGTTATGAATTTACTAAATATGCAATAGGATTTCTTTTTGGCAATATATGCGTTTTATATCGCAATTTTAATTGGTAATTGAGTTTGATAACATGTAGCCTGGCAAATATTTGCCAACATTGTTGACTTTGTCCCATTTTGAAAATTATTTGGCACACTTCAGATAAGCAAACGTATAATAAAAATCGTTAAATATCGTTATATTATAAAATAATTAAAAATTTTATTTGAACATAAAATGCCATCCACACTTAATCAGTTTTAAAGGCACTAATTTTTTTTATCATCGTACCGTATAATCATTATGTTATAAAATGTTTTATGTCAACCTCGACAATAATATCTATTATAAGTACGTCAAATGCTTTATGCCATTAGTCAGTGGATTACATAGAGTATTCGTTCTTTAGCCTCATTATCCGTATGTAAATAATGCTACCTCACAAGTTAAACAAATCCAGATCTAATGCCTATGAACACTTGGCTCTGTCATAATCTCTTTTTCTAGTTCCAACACAACACACTGCATTTTCCACCGCTGAGTGTTTGCAGTATGTGAAAAGTAGGCAATTGGCGTTACGTCGACCGTCTTTGACAGTAATCGCAAAATCCACACCAAACAGTGATTTCTTCGAGATGCATAGGACTCATCGTTGGAGATGATTTTTCGAACATCCATTTTGATGATATAATATGATTATATGCCAGAGATCAGCAATGAATCGTTTTTTCGTTTCATAAGTACTCATGAAATTTTGAGTATGAGTGAGTCGACAGTATTGAAATTCAACTACTCTGATTCATTCGTACTCTCTAAAACATTGATTTGTAAGTACAGGTTGCAATGAGTATGAGTACAACGTTGACATCAAACTCATAACATTCGAAATATGTTTGTTTTATACGCCTACTCATTCAGATTCATAAATTTAGAAAAATACTTACAATACTCATAAATGAAAATCATAGTGATTCGAGTCATACATCAAATATTTACAATCTTAGTTGTTGTTGCATTTACAAAAAAAAAAAAGAAAGAAAATGCAACCAAAGCAAACACTCAACCTTCTAGTGAGTAGAGAACACTACGTTCGTACGCGAATCATACTGATTTTGTGATTCTTGTAAATGTTGAGTCATACAGAGTCGAAATCAACAACATCAAGTGTATTGTTAATTATGAACACGATGAATACTTCAATTTTGAATATGAGTAGTATGAGTGTGGCAATAAAATAAGTATGAATGCGTATAAGTATCAGAAATTATGAGTATGATTCGAATCTACTCATCTTTTTAAATACTTATTGCTGATCTCTGTTTATATGCACATGTTGTTGAATGCTTTACCCTTCCATGGTGATTTGACAAAACGCACTGAACACGTTATCTTGTTGAAAGTCAACTGATAAAGTTCGTAAGTCTTTGTTAGAAGGCGCAATATAATATCCAGATGTGGATTTAGTTTGTGAATATCGTGTATGTTGATTATAAAGAGAATGCAGTCAATCATTTGAAATCATCACAATGGTGTACGAAGATGCAAAACTTGCCACTTTTCACAAGTGATGCTCTAATTTGTTTGCTCTTTCCAGACATAATTTTATTAATTTTAAACTGATTGATAGACGTATGCTTGTCTGGAGCAAAATTCGATTACTGCACAAAAAAACATGTTTATAAAAAAAAATTTACTTGTGGAAATCCTCCACACGCATCGAGTACGAGTCAGATTAACTTTGACCCCAATAGGCATTCAATATATAAAACGTTATTAAATCATTACCAATTGTTATAATGTTTTCGGCTATTGCTTCTTGGCAATAATAAAGAGATTACAATTATTTTGTGATTACAATTATTATCTCAATTTTGTTCATATGATTGTAAATCGGTCACCTAAAGTGGATCATAAATCCAGTTTATATTGTCACATGATTTAATTTTAAAGAAGAAAAAAATTAAAAAATTAAACAATTTTTAAAACAAGTAATATACAATTTATATACACCCATATATACTATACATATATGTATATATATATACAATTTATTGTATTACATATTAGGATTTTATTTTTCAATATTCATATCCTACGGTCCTATGTTCTAAAATAGAGATGAAATACATATTGGAAACACTGCTTGACTTGTGCATCAAAGTGCAATTAAATCGCTTTAAATATCTGAAGGCATTATATTTTCTCTTTAATTACAAAACACCAGTAGATTTTTATATAAATAATAAAAAAACCAAATTCTTGTCACACAAATCTGTTAAACACGAATTTTAATAATTACGTGTATTAATTTTTTTTTTTTTTTATTAATAATTGGGGGATTTTTTCTCTTAAGTTTAAACTTTAGCTTCCATACGTACAAATTTTTATAGTTTTTATTTTTTGTTTTTTTTTTATTTAAACTCACTAATCTTTTTTAAAAGATTTATCAAATATTAAAATTTTATTGTCATTTAAACGTCAATTTTTTTTCGCTTCGTATATCTTCAGCGAGACGCGAGTTTTAATGTATAGATTTCACTGTGAACTGAACTGAACTGAAACAGGAAAGTAAAAAAAAGTTAAAAACATTTGACTTTATTTCAGTTAATTTGAGTAAAAGATGTTTTTATTTATTTGTTTATTTATTTTGTTTTTGTTAAAACATCGTTAAACAAATAAAAACAAATGCAAAAAGAGTAAATAAAATAATAGCAATAAAAATATTTCCGAGCTGATATTCTTTTAAAAGTTAAACATGCACGTCAAATAATTAATCGACACTTTAGCTTTATGGCTTTGCCAGTTTAATTAAAGTGAGTGTATTAACGAATGCATTAATATTTTGGCCATAAAGACGTCAAGCACTGTATAATCGGCATTAAATACAACAATAGTTGACACAGTTATTCGGATTCCTCCATGAAATTTTATTATGGATCTTCATTACATTTCATACTTTGGCAACAAGGGCCTACTTATTACCTGTTTCTGATTAATAAAAAAGTCTTCAAGTTTATGCCATTACTGCGGCTTATATTTCATACTGTTTTAAAGTGGTTAGGAGCTCCATTTATTTAATTATACTCGTTCCTGAGATGGATGGATGTGTCAGATTTTGGATTTCCTTCGGTTTTCGTTGTCGATTTTATTTTCTCGTTTAAAAAGTGATATCTTTGGCTTTGTAGGTTAGGTTAGGTTAGAGGACGTGTACTTGTCAATTAAGACAAGTACAGTACCCGGAGGTCGAATTGACCCATTGTACTTTGTAGTCAAACACTTTAATCACTATGTCCCGTCATTTCGACAAAACAAAATTCAATGTGTTACAGAAATCCATTATTTTTTTCTTGGAAACGAAAGGTGGCAACCCTATCAATCTAAAACTTGCCAATGTAAAAAATCTCTTCTTTTGCGAGAAAAATTTGTTAATGAGACTTTAACAAATTGGATTAATTGGTTAGGAACCCTATTTATTCAGTTATACTCGTTCCTGAGATGTATGTAGGTGTCAGAGCCTGAATTTCCTCCGGCTTTCATTGTCGATTTTATTTTCTCGTTATAAAGTGTTATCTTTGGCTTTGTAGTCAGAAATCCATTATTTTTTTCTTGGAAACGAAAGTTGGCAACCCTATCAATCTAGAACTTGCCAATGTAGAATAATCTCTTCCTTTGCGGAAAAAATGGCTTAATGAGACTTAAACATACATACAAACATAACTGGTCATTACAACCCTTTAGTCAGAATTGCGACCTAGTTTCTCACACCACTTATGTTGTGTGCGTTAATTCGACTTCGAATGACAGATTTTTGAGAAAGTTTTTCATGGCAGGTTTCTTTACTCTCAGAATTTTTGCCAGAAATCTGCTGAGAGGTAGTCGGCGAAGAAATATTTTTTTAATATTTCGTTTTGAACTCGGGCCTTACGTCTAATAAGCCAACACACTACCTACTAGACCACGTCATCTCGTCAAAACAAAATTCAATGTGTTACAGAAATCCATTATTTTTTTTTTCTTCAAAAAGAAAGCTGGCAACCCTATTAATCTAGAACTTGCCAATGTAGAACAATCTCTTCCTTTGCGGTAAAAATTTCTTAATGAGACTTAAACAAAGCAAGGAAAAAATACCGAAAATTAAATAAGGAGACATGCTATGTGCCTGCTTTTTTTTTACAAAAAATCGGTCTCTGTAACTAAAGGGCTAGGGGTGAGTTAACGTAACTAATTTATATTTATTTGTTGTAATCAATATTTTATAATAATTACTTCAAGTATTTTTTTATTTCGAAATAATTGACAAGCTTGTCGACAATATCTCGCGTGTATACAGTTTTGATCTTATAATTTCGTTCCTATAGAGTATTCCATGTGAAGTACTCATAAGCAAACGTCAACGATCTTTTTTTTGTTGTTTGTTAATATGACGTGCAAATAAATTTGATTTTACTTCGTTCACGAATTTTTTTCAATTTACTGTTCAACGGTACGGTTACGTGTACGTATTTGTTTAATGTTTATTAACAAATTTGTAATTATTTGAAAATAATGCTGAGAGAGAGAGAGAGAGAGGTAGAGTGAATAACTTACGTTTTGTTAAAATTGAAAAGGCGCTATAAATTTTGCATTTGAGAGTTGAATGTAAAATTTAAAGACTCTCTCCTTCTCTCCTAAGCTTATTAACAATTAAAGGTCATTAGTATCTTTTTATATACTAAACAAATTAATATTGTAAATTACAGTTTAATAAAATTGTTTATTAACTTTCGCTAGGCGTATATTTAGCCTTGAAATTATTTTTGAACAACATGTTGCCAGCAACATTTAGGTGTTTAAAATAAATATGATGTGCCGCAATATTTGCAAGTTTGAAAATTACTGTCTTATATACAGATGTATATAATGGTATATTGTATATGTATTTTTTTTTTATAGTTTTAAAATCTTAAAATAATTTTCTTAAGATAATTTTCGAAATCTTTTTTACGTAAAGTGGGCGTGCGTGCTCTAATCTTTTTAAACAATTCATAACACATGACCATTGAAATTTTATCGGAATTGCTTATCTTCATATTATTTCGGGTAAATTACCCTAAACGGGTTTATTAACGATTTAAAATTTATTATAAACTTATGTATTTGGCAACAATTTATGATCAACGTTTAGAAGCGTTTGTGGTAGCATTAAAAGTGAATGAAATCGCAATTTATTGAAAATACTATAACTCGGTTATAAAAAAACATCTTATCTTGAAATAATATTTTGATTATGTATTAATAGCATATATAATAAATTATCGAAAAATCTGAGATTAATAATGAAAGTTAACGTATTTCCTTTTGTATTCAATTAAATTTTTATTATATTTTAAATATTAAATTAAAATTCTTTTTAAAAAAACGTTAAAGACTAAAGTTAGGATTTTGATGAAACATTTATTTCCTGATAAGGATTGGACCTTGCCACTTTGTATACTTCAGCCCGTATCTCAACGATAAGTTGCTAAACATTGGTCTATGAATGTTTCAACCTTAAGAGATTATCTGCACAGAAGTAATCACAAAAAATCTAACGCCTAAAAAATGTATAATCTCAAAGGGGAATTGACGTCACCAAAACATTAAACTATTCTTTCTGATAACTTCTCATTTACTAAAGCCCAAATCGGTTGTGTTGTGAGGTTCGTGGCGCCCGTCTTGTTGTAATCACTTACCGTTCCGATCATAGCAATCAATTGCAGTTTAAAAAAGTCAATTATCATATGGCCATTACAATCTAGTTTGACCGAAAGGTTCTTTAAAAAATACGGCTCAATGACACTACCAGATCTTAGTACCTAAAAAACATTAAATTATTTCGTGTCCAATCTCTTTCCCACAATCTCGTTTTAGTTCTCTTTGTGCTTTAATATTCAGTTCTAAACTGGTTGGCCAATGCTGAAACTCTCTTGATAGACTATCGCTCTAGTTCCGAGTCAGTTTCTCGTCTAAAAGATATTCCGGGTAATGGAGTAGCTGTTGAACCTGCCTAAGCAGGCATAATCCTACTAAACACCAAAAACAGAAGCGATGTGCGTATCAGAGATCAGCAATGAATCGTTTTTTCGCTACTCATAAGTACTCATAAAGTTTTGAGTATGAGGGAGTCAACAGTATTGAAATTCAACTACTCTGATTTATTCGTATTCACTACAAAATTGATTTATAAGTACAGGTTGCAATGAGTATGAGTACAACGTTGACATCAAACTCATAATATTCGAAATATGTTTGATTCATACGCCTACTCATTCAGATTCATATATTTAGAAAAATACTTATAATACTTATAAATGATGCGAGTGATTCGAATCCCTCATCAAATTTTACGGTCTTAGTTGTTGTTGCATTTACAAAAAACGAAGAAAGAAAAAGCTAAAGACTGCAAGGAAAGCAAACACACAACCAACCTTCTAGTGAGTATTGTAGTGTTCGTAAGCGAATCATACTTATTTTGTGATTCTTGTCAATGTTGAGTCATGGAGAGTCGAAATCAACAACATCATGCGTAATGTTAAGTATAAGTACGATGAGCACTTCAAACTTTGAATATGAGTAGTATGAGTATGACATTAAAATAAGTATGAATGCGTATAAGTATCAGAAATTATGAGTATGATTCGAATCTACTAATTTTTTTGAATACTCATTGCTGATCTCTGGTGCATATGCCCCCCTTCCCATTGCCCACAATAACCTCACTTTTTAAAGCCAAAATTATGCACACATTTAATATTTTAAGAGTTTTTATTTTATTTAGAGAGGTTTTTATGATTTTCCTTTTAAATTTTTATAAAAATTGTACCCTTAAATGACTAAAACTTATAAAGTAATTAAGTAAATAATAAATTTTTTTTTCTTAATTTGGGTTCTGATTAGAAAAATTAAAAAATTCAAAGAAATAAATTTAAAAATAATTTTAAAATTATTCAATTTAAAAACATTTTTTATAAACATTAATTAAATTATATTTACAATTAAAAATTTTACTTAAATTTAAATGAGGAAAAATGTTAAAACAAAAAGTATAAACAAATACTTTTTATCTTCTTATCTAAATTTTAAACTGTTTTATTTTCCTTCTGGGAAGATAGTTAAGCATTTTTCTGGTTTTTTAAGGGAGACCCATATTTATTTTTTTTGTTTAATTTTTTTTTTAAATATTTTTAAATGTTTTTTTTTATATAGTATTTAATTCTATATATATATGTTTATGTAGGTATAATATTTAATTTATAATTTAATTGTAATTTTAATAATAATTATAATAGAATCAACCACATATAAAATACATAAAAAATTATAAACAATCACAGGAAATGCAGCAAGGTTTTCTTTTTTTTTATGTGTTTCTAATTCGTTTTTTTCTTTTAAAGTTTGTTTTTTTTTTTGTTTTAGTTTTACTTAAAATAAAATTATTTCATAACCTATAAACTACATATAACTGAAAAATTTATTTATTTTTTATTTTATTTTTGTTTTTTAATATTAAATTAATTTATAGCCTTTGAGAGGGATTGTAAAAGTCTAAGATTCAGGGCATTTTAAAAGACTTAAAAAAATTAACATTTTCAACACGTTTTTTTTTTATCGGTAATCAAGGACTATCGATAATTAAGTAGATTAGCCTTACTTATTTAGTTATGTATTCTATGAACTACACCATATCCACTTGCAAATAAGTTTCTTTTTTTAAAGTAAGAAAATCAAGAATCAATCCAAATGGAATAGAAATTTTAAGAATTTTAGAGAATATATTTTACTATTGCTTTGGTGAAAAGGCGTTTTTTTTTAATCTTCGTCATTTAAAGAGGCATTTACAGTAATTTTCACTTTTGTGGAGTCCATATTATGACTCTGGTCCTCACATAGGACGTTGTAAATTTAATTGACACTTCAGATGACTATATTTCTGGGACAGATGTTACCATAATTTCTGATAGCTAGGCTTAGCTCACACGGTACTGTTTTCTAACAATGCAAACTCTCGTACGATCTATGATTGCCCCGATGCTGCCAAAGAGATGACAGAAGGTTGTAATTTTAACTTCGCATGGACACCAAAACTCCAAAGCACGTGAATTGGTCATATATGTTAGGTTAGGTTAGGTTAGGTTAGAGGACGTGTACTTGTCAACTTTGACAAGTAGAGTACCCGGAGGTCGAATTGACCCATTGTACAACGTTCTAACTTCTCACACCACTCGTGTTGTGTGCGTTAATTTTATATTATGAGTAGCGGGACCTACAGTTTACAGTCGACTCTGAACGACAGATTTTTTGAGAAGCTTTACATGGCAATTTTTACTCTCCGAGTTTTTGCCAGAAATCTGCTGAGAGAAAGTCGCCGAAGAAATATTTTTCATATTTTCGTTTTGATGTTTGACCTGGGATTTGAACTCGGACCTTTCGTGTAATAAGCCAACACACTACCTACTAGACCACGGCGGCTTCCGGCCATATTTGTTACAACCATCGAATTTTCGGATTAGTTTTCTACATTGGGAACTTTTAAGCACAGAATTGAGTGTAGCTGCGATGCGCATTAGTTTCCTGTAAATGATTGATTACAAACTATTTCGGCCGGAGTTATAGAGACGAGAAAGACGACTCAACTGTTCTTCACATCTGGCGGATATGCCTAGAGACAACGTAACTTCTATTATGCATGTAATTTCACTGATCTGTCAAGGATATTGGGAATCTACAAAGCTTCGTCAAAATCTCTAGAGGGTTCCAGTGTTATTATAATGGGTCAGCTAGGTATGCTCATTATTTTGGATTGTTAGCCACTTTTGTACACCTAGAGACAACCCTGTATTTGTTTTTGTTCTCTTGAATGCAATTGGAAATAGTGTAATGTTCTGAAATACACAAAAATTTAATGTCGATTAAAAGCATTGCAGACTTTTAGGCTTAAAAAAAATTTACAGTGGTTAGAAAAAAAATATCGATTGAAAAAACTTCTTTCAACGAATACTAATAATTTATAAAATTATTAACAAACATAAGCTTATAAAATAATAATTTTTTTTGAATTTAAACGAATGCCCTCGTGTCTAAAACTTATAAACATTTTTTGATATGATTTTATGTATGTATGTGTGCGCGGAATTAAAGGCATTAACAGGTAATTGGGTGTGAGTGACGGAAGAAGACTATGATGGAATGAAGAATGGTGGTAATTACTAAATGGTAATGATTTAATGTGCCAACCCTAAACTAAAGTGACTAATATTTATCTTACTGAGATATGTTTTCTTGTTGCTGTTGTTGTTGTTGTTGTTGTCTGGAAATGTTTCATAAAATTGTATTTAAATATTGAAGGTTTCATCTTTACGTTGCGATTTCTGATGCAACAGATATAATTGCCTCTGTTCTTGCTGTAATTTATGAGCAATATGTTGCAAGAGCTTCTGATTATCTTGTTGATGCTGCTCTTCATTGCTCTCCTGTTGAGTATGCTTCTTCTGTTCTTGATAATGAAGATGACGACGATGATGCCTATGGTGTTTACGTTTATGCTGTTGTTGCTGTTGTTGTTGTGGCTGCTTACTCCGTTGGTTTAGATCTTCTTCTTCTTGTTCTTTATTATGCATTTGTTGTTGTTGCTCTTCCTCTGCCAGTTGCTCCTTTAGCTGTTGCAATTTCAAGTGTCTCTTGTATTGAAAGTGTTCTCTATGTAGTTGCTGCATTTCCTTTTCCTCAGTAATTGAGGCGGGTTTTTCGTTGACATCCAAGTGATTATCGGCTGTTGGCGTTAGATATGTGGTTGATTCGGTATCGTGTAATATTTGTGTCATATTGAATATTTGACGTTTAAGATTAGCATACATTCCTTCCTCATCTTTATTGTGTTTCTGGTTAGTGGGCGCAAATGAGGCATAACCGATCATTTTCACATCTAATCTTGGGTACCTGCAAAAGAGCAATTTCATCAATCAATTATCTGCTTTACAGTTAAGCACCTGAACTAATTTCAATTTCATTTAACCATGAAGGGGAGTTAGTTTTTACAGTAAATATTAGGCCTGTTTTTGTAAGACGAACGTTTGTCCTTTTTATGAAAAACAAAACGCGAACAAAATTGAGTGTCTTTGTTTGTGTTTTCCATGTGAAACCATTCGTCTTACAGAAATAGCACAAGTAAAATTGTAATCAATGCTTACCTTGGCACTTCGTGCGTTGCAAATGAAGACATAGACGTGTCCGGTCTGTAATAGTTCCATGGGATTGCAATATCTGTAAACAAATTAATTGTAATGAAATTAATTTAAACGTTTAAACCCAGAGTTAAGCACAATTAATTAAGCAAAAACAATATGAAACGATTAAAAGCTTATTTAGACTCATTCTTCTAAAATATCATAACACTGACTTAACGTAAGCGCTTAACAGCCAAAGCTTCATATAACATATCAAGTTTTAATTGTTAAATAAAATCAAAATTAAAAAAGAAACAATAAAAGCTTTAAAATACTTGAAACGATAAACATGCTTTCAAATCCACAATTCATAACATTCTCGTGGAAATAAAAAAACAAACGTAAACATTATTTTTTAAATAAAACTTAAAGCAAATAACGCACGATTTTTCCATTTTTTTATCATTTTGATTAGTAAATTAAGCTGTATTTTATAATTATTTATTATTTTTGAAATTCATTCAATAAAACAATATCATTCACTGGAATCGAAAATATTCGAAAAATTCGAAATTTCTTAATATTCGAAATTAAACGTTTTATTGCCTGTGATTGTTTCTACACACGAAATAAAACATTTTCTTGGTATAGAATTTAATAAAAATTATACATTTTTTAAATAAAAAAAAAACAATTATTTTTTTTTTTATTAAAAAAAAAAAAATACAAATTTTTTAAAAATATTTAAAAATTTTTTTAATTTAAAAGAAGAATTTATTTTTTTTTAATTTTTTTTAAATTTTTAATCAAAATTTTTTAAAGAAAATTATTATTCCAAACTGATATTGTGAATATTGAAGTGATTTAAAAAAAAAGTTACTTTTGATGCCTTTTCTTACCATAATACCTTTTTTTGGATAAGATAAAAATCCCTAGAACTCATATATTTTTTTATTATAAACCTAAGGGTCTAACCCTTTAATAAAGTTTTTTTTTTTTTTTGTATACAAAAAGGTAAATTGCCATGTTCCGATCAGAGATCAGCAATGAGTATTCAAAAAGCTGAGTAGATTCGAATTATACTCATAATTTCTGATACTTATACGCATTCATACTTATTTTAATATCATACTCATACTACTCATATCCAAACTTAGAAGTATTCATCGTTTGAAGCACTCATACGCTTGATGATTTCGATTCTCCTTTACTCAACATTTATAAGAATCACAAAATAAGTACGATTCGCGTACGAACACTACAATACTCACTAGAAGGTTGTGTGTCTTTGTCTTTTTCTTTCTTCTTTTTTTGTAAATACAACAACAACTAACACTGTAAATTTTCATGAATGATTCGAATCCCTCGAATCATTTATGAGTATTATAAATATTTTTCTAACTTTATGAATCTGAATGAGTAGACGTATGAATCAAACATGTTTCAAATGTTATGAGTTTGACGTCAACGTTGTACTCATACTCATTGCAACCTGTACTTATAAATCAATGTTGTAGTGAGTATGAATGAATCAAAGTAGTTGAATTTGAATACTGTTGAATTACACATACTCAAAATTGCATGAATACTTATGAGTAGCGTAAAAACGATTCATTGCTGAGCTCTGGTGACGACTATAAAGATCACTCCTAGCGGTTAGTGTCATGCTTATGATCCCTCAATAAAACGAAGTTTTAATGAAATGTAAGGGGTGATGCGATAGATTAAACTGAATCCATAAATTGCCTGGCAGAAGTTTGATGGTACAAGGATAGTGAGAACTAGTCATCTAAACGTTTGAAGAAAACGGCAATCGTACAGAGTCAATTAAATTGTAACGAACATGTTAGTCGTTATGGAAGGATCTTACCGTCGAAGTGGAAGTTCCATACTAAGTAAGGCTTTCAACAGCTTTACAATACGATAAAAAATCAGAAATTTAATATTGAACTAGAAGAAGAGTGCTAAAGTACTAGCGGCAGTCGCAAAGTTATGTTGTGCTTACTGACTAGTATCCGAGAAAACATCATTCGTTATATTAGTACTGATTTTGGTGGCCCCGAATCGTATCGTACGTATACATATATGCCATTACGAGGCTACAACTCCTATCTAATACGAATTGGCAAGTATTAATGCAATAGAATGTTTTACGAATTCGGCTGTGGCAATTCACCACACATCATTACTGAAGGTATTTTGTTCCATTTCATTACTGCGAAGTTTTGTATGACGTATCACGTTTGCTAAGTCTAACTGTAGGGAGGTTTCAATAAATATTTAATCTGATTTTGGTTATAATTTAAATCAAAACTATTACAGAGCTTAAGGGGCCAATTTTTTAATATTTAAATGTCGATTAAGACTATAAAGAATAGCGTAACATTTACGGATTAATGTAAATTTGCTATCACACACGAGACTATTTTTTAAGCCTCACAATTTTACTTGTTCTTTCAGTCACACAAGAGACTATGTCATCTGGCATAAAATTGTATATATGTATGTATGTACTCTGCTTTGTGTGTATTAGTTTTTTTTTACTTATTTTTCTGAACCTGCTGTTTTATAAATGTATGTGTACTGGTTTTGTGTTGTTTATGTATTGGTTTGTGAGCGGTAGAAGCACTCTCCTCACCTCTCTTACCTACAAGCTTCCATTTTGTGCCAGCATAATTGTTCTCGTGTGTGATTGCCCAATGAAATAAATGACGATTGTGATAAATATTCTAGCGTGGGTACATCGATATCATTGAATTTGGACTTTTGACCGAAATTATTGTAATTTTTTAATATTTTTTGCTTTCTTTTTCCCCCGTGTTACATTTTTGTCTTTCAATTGTTACAACAGAGACAACAGAGTACATTGAAGAGTACATATTTCCAAAAGAATTTTTCTGCTGATTTTTCATTTCAATTTATTTCGTACATCGTTAAATACGTTTTCGTTTACAAGTGTTAAATAACAGTTTCTTTTTGTTTTTGTCCAAAAAACTTCGCAGTGGTAGGTGTGTTTGACTTATTAAGAATCGAAAAAAAAACAACAACAAAAAAAACTTGCTTGTAATCAAAAATTTTGTTTCAAAACTAAAACGTGATTACAATTTAACTGCATAGAGGCTTTGCGTTTTTTATTTTATTAAATTTTTTTTTTTGTTTAATAAACTTTACATTCGTAGACGAATTAAGTAACAAATTCTTCTTTAAATTCGTAGACGCGTCAAGTATCAAATTTTCATTTGGTTTTTTTATACCATAAAAGACAGTGAACAGTAGTATATCAGTTGAGTTTCTTGTCCTTGAATAAAACTATTGACCCCTGTTTCGTTATGTTTATTTATAGTAAAAATGAAATAGTATTTCAGAAAAATTCATAGAAATTTCATCATTTCAGTATTTTTTTTTTTGCTCCAAGAATTTTTAAACGGATATACTCTTTCACAGAACGTTTGGGGACGTGAACGTTTTAATGAGACGACCGTATTTAATTTCCATATATTCTATTTATGAATTGGAGTACGTGTGATGCAATATTTATGATCATGGGAAATTTCTTTGTTTTTGTACTTCAAATAATTGTTTTGGAAATTCGAATAAGTTTTAAAGAATCTACAAAGTAAACGACCGTCGTTCATATTAGATACTCATATACATAACATAATTGGCCATTACAAGCCTTCAGTTAGGTTTACGGCCTAGCTTCTCAAAGCACTCATATTGTGTGCGTTTATTTTATACATGAGTGGTGGGACCTACAGTTTAAAGTCCACAACGAACGACAGGTTTTTTTGAGAAACTTTTTTCTGGAAGGTTTTATTTACTCTCAGAGTTTTTGCCAGAAATCTGCTGAGAGGTAGTCGCCGAAAAAATATTTTTTTTTTTATATTTTGTTTTGATGTCTGGCCTGGGGCTCGAACCCGGGCTTTACGTCTAATAAGCCAACACACTACCTACTAGATATTCATATTCTTCTCTTATTTTTTCAATGAATGGCTTAAGAACCAAGCAAAGGCGTAAAATTCATTAACAAAAAAGCGCTCAGGAAGCCCTAGCGAGTACATTACCAAATATTGGGTATCGCCGTATTGTAGTAGATGGTGTGTGGGGTTATTAGACTTGGAGCCACGGTTCAAACCCCAGGTCAGAAATCTCCAACAAAAAGAAATATGTAAAAACTTGCTAGGCGGCTTCCTCTCAGCAGATTTCTGGCAAAAACTCTGAGAATAAATTTTAAAAAAATTTCTTAAAAAAATATGTCGCTCGGAGACGACTTTAAATTCATCATGTATAAAATTAACACACACACACACAACATATGTGGTGTGAGAAGCTAGGTCGTAAGCCTGACTGTACGGCTTTAATGATCAATTATGTATGAATGCAATGCCGGTAGATGCATGGGCGGATGACTCAGGGCAAGCTACAGCTATGAAGAGAGAACAACAAATGGCAACACAATGGCAGGACTGCTTGAAATGAAGGTGAAAACTCTACGTTGTCCCATACATACAATTTCTGGAAAGAAAACACTGCGAGTTAAACCTCTCTTTTTGAAGTCGCCGTGGTCTAGTAGGTAGTGTGTTGGCTTATTAGACGAAAGGCCCGAGTTCGAATCCCAGGTCAGACATCAAAACGAAAATATGAAAATATTTCTTCGGCGACTTCCTCTCAGCAGATTTCTGGCAAAAACTCTGAGAGTAAAAATTGCCATGAAAAGCTTCTCAAAAAATCTGTCGTTCGGAGTCGACTTTAAACTGTAGGTACCGCTACTCATATATAAAATTAACGCACACAACACGAGTGGTGTGAGAAGTTAGGACGTTGTACAATAGGTCAATTCGACCTCCGGGTATTGTACTTGTCACAGTTGACAAGTACACGTCCTCTAGGCTAACCTAAACCTCTACAAAACCTAGATCTTGACTGATCATGGTTGCTTCAGGAAATAGCTGCTCAAATTTGATTATGTTCGATAACCTACGTGTCTATACAATGAATTCCACTAGAGTGTGCTGCAGATAGTTAACAGATACCTTTTTTCGCCTCCTAATTGCTGTATAGGGCCCCGAAGATAGCTCATTCAAGCAGTACGAAGTAACGAATTACACTGCTTAAGCAAATATAAAGACTTTGTGAATCGAATTCCTGGATTTTCTATGTTGGCGATTCCATACAGATCGTTAGATCTAACCTCAACTGAAGACAGAAGATACTCAGATTGGCGCATTAATTTGAAGTAATAGCAACAGTGTCTTGAACGCAAAATTGCTCAGTACTTATGAATATCAGAATAAAATTCTTTGGTCAGTCAAAAGTGTAAGTGTGTGTGGATTAGCTCATTCTAGATGTAATCTGTTGGGGCACGTTTGGAAATATTTCAATTCAAAAGATATGTTGACATCTATAGACATTACGGCGATGCCTCGCTTTTCATTATAAGAAAACAAAAAGGAGTCTTACTCATTTTAAACGAATCTAACCTACATTTTTTCCTAGTAAAGAATAATAAATCCTTTTTGTTACGCCCTTATCTGATCCTAATTATCTTTTCCTTATATGTCTTGGTCTCAACCGCTTTAGAATTTAATTAATAGTCATTATTTAAACCAAAAACAAGGATTTATTTTTGATTAAAAAAAAAAAAACCAAAAATGTTAGTTAAGCATGGCAAACAACACACATACCTGCCTGATTGCAATTTGGTGGCTTAAAGAATAAGCCAGGCTTCAAGGGCTGCTCTTCTTCATCGTGCACTTCAATCATTAGCCAGCCAACAAGTACGGGCGAACGATTCTGTTGAGTTGGTTGCAATTGTTTGGCGGTCTCTTCCCAAATATAAATGGCACGCTTAATATCGATTTCCACCCAGCCCGTCTGGGTAACATTCATCATGACAGTGTTGCAAATACGCTTCTTGCGTTCTATCCAAAGAGAAACAAAATAAAGCAAAAAAAGCAACAGAAAGCAACAGAAGGCAACAGCAGGAACAGCAGCACAGTATAAGCAGAAATAGTCAGCAAAGCGTATAGGAGATAAGCAAGAGAAAGAAGAAAGAAAAGCATTTTAAGCGTAATTAAAATCATTTTTTCTAGCATTTCTATTAATATTTACCATACACACCACGTTTATTGCGACGCATCTGTTGGACAATTGAGACGGTAACACGTATCTGGGGATCCATATTGGGCTGTACACAACGCTTCAATTTAGTGGTTTCCGTCTCGCCGGTGGCTTCTTCCTCGGGCTTGGCACCATCCTCCTCAGCTTTACCTTTACGTTCATTGGTATTGTTCGGATTAACTTTGTAGAGCCTTAGGATCGCAGAATCCAAATTTAAATCTTTACGTTGCTCAAATAAAGTCTGAGAAAATTGTATGGTAATGTTATTATCCTGAAGCCAAGAGGATTCAGTAACCTCGGGATTACAAGTTGGATAGGCAGCCATTTCATGCAGAGGATGTTGTTCTTGATTCTCTTCAGAGTTGACATTTTGTATGGCATTACTAATGCGATTGCGTATATCATTGATGCTGTAAGTAGAATTAAAAAAACAGAAATCTTTGAGTCAACAGCTTATGGAAGGGCAGGGAAAACAAATGTAAAATGTAGAAATAAATTCGTTAAGCCATGGATGTACTGCAATTACTTAATTTTTTCCAAATTGAAGCAGTAAAGTAAAGGAAAACATTCCGTCAATGGGGCTTAGTTCACTGTAAAGCTTAATTTATCAAAGACACAAACCATTATTGCGATTTCAACTTATAACCTCAATTTCTTTCGTTTCATTGCAACAAAATGCCTGAAACTTTATAGTCTTATGACCAGATTATGAGCCTTTTTAATCCATAATTTCCACTTATGATCCATTGAGATTCCAAAAAAAGTGTTGCCATTGAGTTTTTCACTAATACTCATGAGTAGAGAGAAAGAAAAACTATTTCACAAAAATTTGATCATGGAAAGTGCTAAACCATGACGATTATCATTTCAATTTATCGTATAATTTTAGAAAGAAAAAATAGAAAAATAGAAAAAAACCCATAATTTTTCAAGACCGGTAACAACAACAACAATAATGAATAGTTAAAAATTGTTATTCGTGCAGATAAAAATAAAATGCCTCTCAGGCAGCAGACAGGAAACATGATTAAATGACATTTTGCTTGTAACCATGTGCATACCTATGTACATATGTACATACGTGTACTCGTGTACTTATAGTGTGTTCATCATCATCATCATGTACGTACGTGTATGATGCGGTTGGAGTCGACAACAAAATTAACAAACAAGACAAGAAACAAATACTTGCTGCAGCAGCAATGGCAATCTTAAAATGCAATTGCATTAGCAACAGATATAGATACACGAGACTGTCTGTCAGGCAATAACAAAATTTACCAATAAACCAGACAGGCAAACAAGCACTCACCCAGCCAGCCAACTAGCCGACCAGTTACTCAGTCAGTCAGTTTTTTTGTCAGTCTCTTCTCAATATAATCCATATGGCTTGAAGTGCGCATGCTTAGAGGGCTCGTCTAGGCCATATGCATTATGTTGCTGCAGTTGTTGTTAGTCTTTAAGGCTCATTATGATGCTGCTGCCACTTATGTTGTTGCTGTTGCTGTTGCTACCTCAGTTTCCAGTTGCATATTGTTAATGACATGTTGTGCTCGTAAACTTAACAGTTTTTATTTTGTCCTTCCACATGGTTTTGTTTGCTGTTGTTTTTGTGTCTGGAAAAGTGTCTGGTCTAGTCTGATCATTATTTTGTTTTTGTTTTCTTTTGGTTGTTCTTTTTTATTCTTCTTGTCTGTAGACTGTCTGAGCATGTGAGAGAAGTTGTTGTTTTTTTTTCACCGCAAAATTAATTGCAGTTTTTAAAGGTTTTATGCTGTGGCACATAGAAATAAACTTTTTTTTTGAATGCAAATTATCGATAACATTTGTTTACTGTGTTTATTTTAAAAGTAAGAGATCTAGGTATCTAATTCGGTTAATTCGGGTTAAGTAGGGCTTGAACAACTTCCCAAGCCGATAATAAATAGCTTATCCGTTGAGGCAAACTATCGCTGAGTCATAGTTATCGAATTTATAAAGTAAAGATGTTTCAATATCCACCAAACTATCCATCTAAAAAGCATCCTTGGATGCTTGTAGTCTAATAAGTAGTGTGTTGGCATACTACACGAGAGCTTATAAAATAAAATATTTCTTGCGATAACCTTTTTTTGAATGCAAATTATCGATAACATTTGTTTACTGTGCTTATTTTAAAAGGAAGAGATCTAGTTATCTAGATTGTTTAATTTGTAAAGGATAATAAGTTAATCCGGTTTAAGTATGGCTTGGACAACTTTCCAAGTCGATAATAAATAGCTTAACAGCTGAAGCAAATTATCGTTGAGTCATAGTTATCGAATTTATAGAATAAGAATGCTTCAATATCCACCAAATAATTCATCTAAAAAGCCCTCTTGGATGGTCGTACTCTAATATGTAGTGTGCTGGCATACTACCCGAGAGCTTTGAGTTCAAAACTCAGCTCTTAGAAATTATTTCTTCCGACAACCTTTTCACAGCAGTCTTCTATTAGCGATCTGTGAAAACAAATCAAATTTCCATGTAAAGCTTCCTAAATCTATCGCTCGGAGACAACGTAATACTGTAGGTCCCAGCACTCATGGATAAAAATTAACACACACAACGTGGATGCTGACTTAAGGATTGTATTGGCAAATAGACTAAGCAGGGAGCTTTCTGACCTTTGTCCCACAGAGAGCATAACATGTTAATTAAGGAACACAGGGACTGTCAGAAAACATCGCTCCATATTTTCTTATTTTATTGCTTAAGTTTCGTTAAGTTTTTGCAGCTGGTGTGATTGGGGTCCTGAGATGATAGTAGGTCTTTCTGTTGTTAACCAGGCACAACGTCCTGTGTAAACATGTACGAGTATAGTGATGATGAACTTTTGCTAAGTCCTACAAGATAGATAGCTCTGCCTGATCTTCCTATGATGTTCGTTGATGATATTGTCTTCTCTGGGGAAGCAGAGGTCAGAAGTCTTTTTGGATAATAATCTACGGAGTGCTGTAGAAGATTGACTCCTCTTTTTGAAAATTGTATCTCCTTTTCGAAAGATAAAACCAGGATTTTTTTGGACTTGTAATCAAGCATATTTGTACATACTACTACGTCACTTCTCCTAGTCTAAATTGTAAAGACTGAAGTACTCCTTGCATCTTCTTATGAAAGCAAGACACTTGAACATATTTCTTCACCCTTTAAAAATGGCTCCAGCGAACATTGAGTTCAAGGCTACATACATGCATAATTGGTCATTACAACCCTTCAGTCAGGATTACGACCTAGCTTCTCACACCAGTTATATGTGTGTGTTAATATTATACATCAGTTGGGGGGACCTACAGTTTAAAGTCGCTTCCGAACGACAGATTTTTGAGAAACTTTTCATATCAGTTTTATTTTAACGCTCAGAGTTTTTGTCAGAAATCTGCTGAGAGGAAGTCGGCTCAGAAATATTTTTTCATATTTTCGTTTTGATGTCTGACCTGTGGTTTGAACCGTTGCTTCACGTCTAATAAGCCAACATACTACGTACTGGAATACGGCGACTTCAGGCTACCCAATGTGTAAATCAGCCTAAGCTAGAGGTACATTATGCTTCCCTTAGTGGGCCTTATTTGCATTATGAATGTTACCTGCCTGTGAGGCAGATATGATGCCAGCTTAGACCCTAAAGGGCTTGCCCTATGGTCACAGAAATCTGAATGAGAAATATTTGTTCCCTTCCAAAGGCATTGTTATTGGAGTTAGGTACAGAGAAAGATAATAGAATTGATACCAATAGTCTACCACAATTCTAAAGCTATTAATTCCTCTACCCCATATTGAATATCGTTTAATACCATAAATTTCATAAAACGCTTAAGAGAATTTAAAAATCCTATTGAGCTCTTTACAATTCATAAAAGCATGTCTTATTAATATTGTATTTATGTTGTAGTTGTTGTTGTTGTTGGCGGTTTTATTTTAAATGTCAGACAATGACGACGGGTGTTTGAAGGCGTCAAATGTCGTTAAAGTCTTTGACGTTAAAGCTTTGGCTATGACTCTAGTGTGTCTGGTCTGGTCTGTTGCATATGTATATTTTTTCTTCTTCTTTCTTGATTCTATTGTGTCTGCAATCCATAAAGCCAATACAAACACATTCACACTTATACACATGCACACACCTTCACAATATAAACCAAAAGCATAATTGTGACTGCATCTCAATTTGTTTTCTAAGTGTTTGTGGCACTTTTTCAAGCTGTTATGTTTATATGTTTGAGTGTGTGTATGTGTGTGTATGTGTTTGTTTGTTTGTTTGTGGGACTATGAAAATGATTGTGTTTCAGACACACATCTAAATACTACCAATTGTAAGGTGTAGTTCACATAATAAATAATCATAAATTGTTTTGTTTTTGTTGCCGCTGTTGTTGTTGTTGTTGTTGTTGGTACTGCTGTTTGTATTCTGGCATACAAAACGCGGCTAGACAGTGTCTAGCCAGTTGTTGCTACTGTTTTGTTAGTGTTGTTCTCTTTTTTTTTCTGTGTATGTGTGTGTTTTTTTAACTCAAACAATAATTTCTGTTCAAACTTCTCTCTATTTCTGCTATTTAAACATTCAACATTTTTTTCGTGTGCGTGTGTTTGTTTCTCAAGTCGAGTCGAGACAAAATCAACAACAACAACAAGAAAATAAAACCCACCAACCAAGCAGCCAACCAACCAAGAAATAAACGTCAGTCATTCAGTCATAATACCACTATTATTCATTGTATAAATATTTGTTAAAGTATCTTAAGTTTTGTATACATAAATAGTATGTGTGGCTAAGTGGGAGTGTGTGTGTGTGTTTGTGTATGTGTTTGTATAAATGATTACAGTCGGTTAACCTAAGTAGCCTTTAAACCACATTTTCCACATACTTAATTTTACTTCATTATGATTATTACTGGCTGACTTTATTTAGATTTTCAAAATGTACACAACGAACGAACAAACGAACGAACACTTCATTACAGACTCATTTACTACTACTATTACGAACACGCACATGCCAACGACAATTGGCATATTCACATACAGAGAGATGCACATTAATGTACACACAGCACGTCTCTGCAACCCAACAAACATGTGGATTCGAATCTGAATTTTGTTTATAATTAGGATCGTTATGGTGTAGTATGGAAAGTAGCGAGTGGTTCGTGACTGTAAGAACTTGTTGGGAGCCTTTATGTTGGCTGAGGTCTGTCTCTGTTGGGTTCCAGCTCATTATAGTGGTTCTAGAAAGGATTGTAAGATAGAGTCGCTGGTTTTAATACTCCAATCTAATATTCTTATTGATACATCATGATAACGGTCCCGGCGGTCGAGTAGAGTTGATGCCATATATCTGCAGGATATGTGGATGCCGCCGTAGTCGGTAGTGTGTTGGTTTGTTAGACTTGAGGCCACGGTTCAAATTCTAGGTTTGACATCTCGATCAAAGCGAAATATGAAAAAATATGTCGGCGGCGATTTCCAGCAGATTTCTGGCAAAAACTCTGAGTGTTAAATTCTCTCAGCTATCTGAGAGTAAATAAAATTGCTAAGAAAAGCTTCTCAAAAATCTGTTGTTCGGAGTCGACGTTAAACAGTAGGTTCCGCTACTTATGGATAAAAATTAGTACACACAACGTCAGCTATGCTGTGAGAAGCTAGGTTGTAGTCCTGACTAAAGGGTTGTAATCAATAATTATGTATGTATGTATGTATAAGAATGTGATTATTAAGAGTGGTTAGTGGTGAAAGAGATTTTTTCTGTATACTGTCTGGAACCGATATAGAGGCTCTGCTGAAGTTTATAATGGGATTGAGCAAGCTGTGGGAAGCTAGGTTGTAATCCTGACTAAAGGGTTGTAATCAATATTATGTATGTACTATATGTGAATATTAGGAGTAGTTGGTGGTGAAAGAGAATTTTTTCTGTATACTGTCTGGAGCCGATATTGAGGCTCTGCTGAAGTTTATAATGGCATTGAGCAAGCTAAGGATCTGCACTTTTCTTCTCTCTCTATTCCATTAGTTTTCCATGACTTGCGGGTGTTTTTGTTTTTACAACTATGGCTATACATATCCTCCAACCTAGCTACATGCCTAGGATCAAAAAATATACTTTCTAACTGCATTGCTTCAACGTCAATGCTTTAATAATGCTCCAAGTTACTCTTTCGGAAGCAACTTGCGTTTATTTTCTCACTTCTATAGACTTTTTTGGCTTCCCTGTGGGTTGAATTCTACAACCAGTTTCGCTATGTCATCATCGAGTTTTGGTGGGGTGTTCCAAATCCATCTGAATTTCCTTCGAATAACTTGTGATGTATTTTACCATAAGTAAAGATTTCCCACTAAATGTTTGCTGGGTTACATTATACAATGCAGAATTTATTTTTAGTATTTTTTGTTTTTGTTTTTTTTGAATGAAAGTTGCATCCAGTGCATCCATCAATGAATAAAATTATGTTTTCTCGTCGTATTCACCAAATGTGTTGTAGTAAAATAGTAGTGTTGGTTTACTACTAAAACAACAACAACAACAATAGCAATTGAATCGTTGAAGTAGCATTACTAGAAACAAATGAAAACAAAAACAAAAACATTCTAGACATTGGGCACAAGAACACAAGGGCCAATAGGCAAACTAAATAACCTGAATACAATACATGACTAGACTTTTATGAAAATGAACACCGAATAAATGAAAAACAATATTTCCCACAACATTCCATAAACAAAAAAAACAACAATCAAATAAGTTTGAAGTATCAAATTAAAATTTGGATTCTTTCTTTAACTTTTTCTCTTTACAGTGACGAAGAAAATCGCATTCAGAAAAGCGTATGAATATGAGGCAGATTCAGAACCAAATTTAATAAAGGAAATGTCAGAGGCTACCAGAGACAAATGTATGTAGAGCACTTTCTAATATTGATTAGTAATTAGTATTTAAATGTTTTCCATTTCTCATATTGTTAATGCATGTGCCAAATGCTATGGGATCTGTTTGATTCGTTTAGTTGAGTTGTTCGATATGATAATAGGTTGGGAGGATTATTTATCCAACTGTGTTCGTGATGTCTGACGTGGGGTTTAAACCATAAGCTAACACACTACCTACTACATTATAGCGACGTAATTTTAACATTTTGAGCCGTTAAAACAGAAGTGTTTTTGCCTCAACCTCTTTAATTTTTGATAGAAAAGATCAAAATTAATCGATTGACCCGGTTGTAGAAGCTCATAATAAAAAATAATCCTCCTTTCTTAATGTGCATACCACGCTCGTGTCCGTCTGCTTAGCTCCATATAGCATAGTTCATTTCTAAGGGCTGTGAACATGTAGAAAAGTCCTGAAGAAGGTAGAGTTTGCCAGTTGTGTTGCGAGTTTCTTATGCGTCCCTCTTACAAGTTGCTTTCTTTCTATGGCGAATAACTTGAAAAAATTATAAAATTACTGTGGACATACATACATAAGGTCATTACATCCCTTCAGTCAGGATTACGACCTAGTTTCCTATACCACTTATGTTGTGTGTGTTAATTTTATGCATGAGCGGGCGGGACCTATAGTTTTAAACACGATTTCGGAGGATAGATTATTAAGAAACTTTTCTTTGCAATTTTATTTACTTTCGTCGGAGAAATATTGCTTTCATATTTCGTTTTGTTAGAGAGTCTGACCTGGGGTTTGAACCAGAGGTCAGCAATGAGTATTCAAAGATGAGTAGATTCGAATTATAATCATTATTTCTTATACGTATTCATACCTATTTTAATACCATACTCATACTACTCATATTCAAAGTTTGAAGGTACTCATCGTACTCATACTTAAAAATACACATGATCTTGTTGATTTCGACTCTCCTTTACTCAACATTTACAAGAATCACAAAATAAGTATGATTCGCATACGAACACTACAATACTCACTAGAAGGTTGTGTGTTTTTGTCTCTTTCTTTCTTCTTTTTTTTTTGTACATGCAACAACAACTAAGACTGTAAATTTTGATAAATGATTCGAATCACTCGAGTTATTTATGAGTATTATAGGTATTTTTCTAAATTTATGAATCTGAATGAGTAGACGTATAAATCAAACATATTTCGAATGTTATGAGTTTGATGTCAACGTTTTACTCATACTCATTCCAACCTATACTTATAAATCAATGTTGTAGTGAGTACGAATGAATCAGAGTAGTTGAAGTTCAATACTGTTGACTCACTTATATTTAAAATTTCATGAGTACTTATGAGTAGCGACAAAAAACGTCCAATAAGTCAACACACTGTGATAATGGAAATCAATTCCTCTATCACTGGCCAAATGTGTTCGCTATAAATTGACTGAAGCTGTCAACAGTACCATTTTTTATAAAAGGTTGCCATAAGGGAAGTAGATTTGGTACTTCATTCTCTATTAATTTCACCAAAAGACAATAAAACCTTCTTGGCTGCTAATACTGGTTCTTGCTTCGAAACTTTACTGAAATTCGTTGTAACCGATTTACTTTTCATTGCCAGTCACCGATTTACATAACATACATAATTGGTTATTACAACCCTTCAGTCAAGATTACGACCTAGCTTCTCACACCACTTGTGTTGTGTGTGTTAATATTATACATGAGTAGCGGGACCTACAGTTTAAAGTCAACTCCGAACGACAGATTTTTGAGAAACTTTTCATGGCAATTTTATTTATTCTTAGAGCTTCTGCTAGAAATCTGCTGACATGGGATTTGAACCGAGAACACATACTACCTACTAGACTACGGCGTAACCTTAATCATTTTTTTTTACAGGATTTAGCTCAAGGCTAGTTCGAACCGTGGCGACATGAAGATCAAACTTCATGATTGATTTCCACTATTTTAAAATTTATTTGATTCTCTAATAGACAAAATATTCCATAGCTGCTACGCATTGTGTTTATCTTCTTCTACTTCAAATCAAACCACGCAGCACACAAAAAAAAAATATATTATTTGACACAAATTTTATGTGCCTCCGGTATGTGATTTCCCATAGCGAGAAGAACTATTGAATGAGCTTTTCTAGTCTCAATTAAATTCAATAGACAGACGCACACTTAAATCATTATTTAACCGAGACATTGCGCGTGCACATAATTTAATTCAATTTCAAATTCAAATACAAATTCAAATTCAAACATGTACCAGATCATGTAGATATTTTTGGACTAAAAAGTTATTTTTTTTTCTTTTCTTTCCCATAATTCTTCTTTGATTTCAAAGAATTTCAAAACTTATTTGAATGTCTGACTATTGCGCCCACAAATAAATTGTGGATTACAGAGAGAGAGAGAGAGAGAATTCCATGATCTTCTTATTTTTCTTGTTGTTGTTGTTAATAATAATTCTATTTTCATTCATTCAAATATTTACAATTTCAATTTGCATTTGACGCATTAGATGGCTGGCTGGCTGCCTGGCTAAAAACCAATAGACGAGACAGATAGACAGCATAATAATTGACCGACGACCAACCGTTCAGGTAATCTATGCATTAATTGGCTGCACAATCCCCACCGAATGAATTTAGAATCGTTAAAAATAAATCCATGCCGGTAGGATAGGTAGTGTGGTCGGATGGTCGGTGGGGTATATGGCGAAGAAGAATTATGTTTTCATGAAATCGTAAAATTATTTCAAGATCATTAAACACAAAAATATCGTAGACATTCTTTGAGTCAGACGACGACATTCATTCATACATTTTCATGTCTGCCATCCATCCATGTGTATATGCAGTTGGAAAAAATTTCCATGCCATGCAAATGTTTTTCTGCTCTTTGTACTCTACGCCAAGGTAGACAGTGGCTCTGTTTGAAGGTGATGTTTGTAACGAGCCAATGACCAGATTTCGCTAATAAGATATAAATTATTTGCTCTTTTAAATCGTCAAATAGACCAAGAAGACCAAAAATGTACTAAAAATTATGACGTCATTTCCCCCTCCAATTAATTCATCCCGAATCCCCCTGATTCTCATTACCCACGAACACTCTAGAAGTGTCAAGCAGCTCCCTCTCTTGGGAAAGTATAGAACTCAGTGGCAAAAATTCTTCACTTCTCTGCCAAATACAATAAACCACTACATCTTCAAAAAGTGTGTTGTTTCAATGCAACTGTAGTTGGTAACCCTGGAATTCTAGAATATGTTGTTATTGATTTTTTTTGTCAGTTTGAATTGAAATTCATTATTTCCTCTTTTAACATCGTCAAATCGTTAAAGAAGATAATAAAATGTATTAAAAGTTATGACGTCATTTCCCCTTTCAAATAATTCATCCAGAAGCCTACTGATCCTCTTTACTTACGAACATTACAGGCAGCTCTGTCTCTTGGGAAAGTATAGAATTCAGTGGTAAAAATTCTTCACTTCCCTGACAAATACAACACTCTAATGCAGAGGATGTTGTTTCAAAGCAACTATAGTTGGCAACCCTGGAATTCTAGAATATTTTGATATTGATTTTTTTTCTTTCAGTTTGGTTAAGTTATTCTCTGGTTGTCTGGACAGGTTTTGTACAAGCTTCAGAAGCTTAATTGAGTTTTGGTTAGTTAGGTTTGGTTAGATTGAAGTGGTAGCTTTGATTACCAAAGCCCACTTGAGCACGCATAGCGGCCCGTTGTGACGCCACCGCTAAGCGCAGTCCCTGAGAGTATGGGTAAAGGCTTTAAAAAAATCTGACCTAACTGACCATTATCAAAACATCAATAACTCGTATTCCACTCTAATGTAGTATGCCTGACATTCGATCTAATCATTTGTAATTATTTCTTTTCTTTTGCTTGTTTGAAGGCATTTTTTTTTTCTTACAATGTTTGTCTGTCTGCCTACCCCGACTGGCTTGATATTTGGCTTTAAGCGTTTAATGTCTACATCACATTACTACTGTCTGGGCTGACTGTTCGTTGTTAGATTGTTAGTGTGCTTCTGTCACGATATTGAATTTGCATTGACTGCGCATTGGATCGCAGAACGTGTACGTTTTTTTCCATCTGCCTTGGGCCCAGACATCATAGACATGAAAACATGGCAACATGAGTGCAATTAATTTGTTTACTGCCAACATTGATCTGTTTCACATTCTTAGCGCCCCGTTCAAAAGTTTTGTTTAAATCATTGATTGACATTTATTGAATTATCGCGTACACACACACATACATGCATACACTCATGAACAAAATATAGAATCAATTAAGATAAATATAGTAGAGGAAATACATTAGGAGAGAAAGAGATGAACGTATATAAGAAGCAATAGAATGCATTATTATCTGTAGTGCAAGAAAGGGGAAGTATTAGTAAGAGTTTGAGCTTTAATATTGAGTTCAAAGCCTCAATTTGAGCAAATCTTAGTAAAACCTAGGGTTAGAACTGTTTTTGGACCTCAAAATGTTCTGGAGGTTGAAAATCTGGAAGCCACCATAATGATTTTCAGATTTGAGAGGATCATAAGCAAAATTTAGCGGCTTAGGCCAGTAATCGCCTGCACACTACTATTGCTACGTGTTGGATCCTGAGCTTAAATTCGATTGAACGTAGGACACAACTAAAGATTTATTTGTTATACTTAACTGACTTCGTTTTGAAGCAAATCTTGAGGCCAAGATGGGACATATGATTTTGTGATTCCAAATAGAGGCATCTAGTCTCACAATTTAGAAGTGTCTGGTAATAGCCTTGAGGTCTATGCCATTAGTTCCAAAAGGCCGGACAAACTAGGCTGTGGTTCAGGCCTCAAACTTTCCTACAGGCTGCCTGGTCTTTGCAGTGTATGGTGTTTGAGGTGGAGCTGATGGCCATCCTACGCCATACTTGTTGGGTGAAGCATTTTTCTTCGACAAATTTCTAAGAAACATTTTCTTGGGCAGTCAGGCTGCTGCAGCATTTGTTTGTCAATATGGCGGGTTATTCAGGCCTGCCTAAAGCAGGTACCTGTTATTGGGCATACGAGTTTCCAATTCCTCACTTAAACTGTGTATCCTCTGGTCTTTGATTCTATAAGGAGGCTAAACATTGTTGGCAGCATGAAGGTACTATATGTATTTTCTCGTAGGCTCCTCGCTTTGCTATTCTGCAGACCTTTGCGCACAATACTTTTACAGTAGCTGTTACTTTAAATAGGAGAAGAAGGCAACTGTTTAGCTCACGTAGAGGCGGAGGTCCTCTGTTGCCATTTACTGTCAACTACAACTGAACTCTTTAAAACAAAGATTTCTGCAACAGCCAGATTTATTTTGGAGTTAGCATGATTTCCTATAGAAAATATTTGATACCCGGAATCAGTTTCATTACCTAAGCATACCACAGCGATTCTGGAATGACAGAGTTGCCTTGACCTTTGAAAATTTTTGATCCTTGAGTTCAACCTTTAGGAGCAGAGATCAGCAATGAATCGTTTTTCGCTGAAATTTTGCGTATAAGTGAGTCAACAGTATTAAATTCAACTACTCTGATTCATTCGTACTCTCTAAAACATTGATTTATAAGTACAGGTTGCAATGAGTATGAGTACAACGTTGACATCAAACTCGTAACATTCGAAATATGTTTGATTCATATGCCTACTCATTCAGATTCATAAATTTAGAAAAATATTTACAATACTCATAAATGATTCGAGTGATTCGAATCATTCATCAAAATTGAATGCCTTAGTTGTTGTTGCATTTACAAAAAAAGAAGAACGAAATGACAAAGACAGCAAGCAAAGCAAACACACAACCATCTAGTGAGTATTGGAAGTGTTTATACGCGAATCATACTTATTTTGTGATTCTTGTAAATGTTGAGTTATGGAGAGTCGATATCAACAACATCATGCGTGTTGTTAAGTATGAGTACTTCAAACTTTGAATATGAATAGCATGAGTTTGACACTAAAATAAATATGAATGCGCATAAGTATCAGAAATTATGAGTATGATTCAAATCTACTCATCTTTTTGAATACTTATTGCTGAACTCTGTTTAGGAGGTACTACCAGACCTTCATACCATTGTTATTGTCACCTCTGTTGGCTAGGGGTCAGGGATCATCTTGGATGGCTTATTTAGAGAGGGATTATAGGCTTTAAATTTTTAAAATTTGAGAAACATTTAAACCACTCTTACTAGGAGATAGAATTGGGTATCATAGCTGATTTAGTTGCTTACGCTTATTATCGTTATCGTTGTGATCTTGAAACACCAAATTTGCCGTTTAATTTTGTTAATCATTCATCAAGTTATCGATTTTTTTTCTAAAGTCTAACCAAATACCGAGACATGGTAAGTTTTCCGCAAACAAATGTTGTCAAGGGGGGGCTAGTTTACAAGTTTTTTTGGTTAACATTGTTGGTTATTGTTTTTGTATTTTCTTCTTTTTTCTTTTTGTTGTATATAAAATATTACAATTTTATGTAAAATTTAAAGCAACATTGTATGCGAACCTATTTGTGATCAAATAACTGATAGTCGACACTTATTTTTTTTTTAATTTTTATGAAATATTATACTTGGAAATACAGCAGAGGCCAACTAAAGAGTACAATATTTAAAATTATTTTTAAGGTGTTCAAAAGTTTCTCTGCAGGGTAATTGGAAATGTGTTTTGTTTGTTAATGTCAGGGTTTTGCACATCTTGCGCTGACCGACCCTCTCCCTCTTTGGTTCCTTGGGGGAACTTGGTCAGTACAGGAACTGCGTTCAGCGGTGGCGTCACAACGGGCCGCTATGCGTGCTTAAGTGAGCTTTTTGTATGAAGCTACCACACTAACCTAACCTAACCCAATGTCAGGGTTAGGAAATTAGATTTCTAGCAAATAGCGTTACTAGCATTTTAGTTGATAGGTGGCCAAGCAGCTAAAATTGAGTTACTATGTACAACTGGCTTCTCATTCACCTCTTTTTTTTATTAAATTTGAATTTATAATTTGAATGTCGAAAATAAATACAAAAAACTGTAAACATTTTCTTTATAATCTTTTACTAATTAGCTGTGCTTAGCTGTGTTGCCAGACCAATTTATGTACGGAACGTATTTATTGTGTCTGGTTCTCAATAGAAACAAAGTGCATAAATGATTTTCTTAAACATGAGTCTCTTCAAGTCAGTCAGTCAGTCAGTCAAAGATTCATGAATAACAGCAGACAGTGTCTGGCAAAATTCAAGTTGTTGTTGGTGTTATATTCCTTCTGCTTCAGACTGTCTGTTTGTCTGTCCATTTGCATGAATATTTATGTTTGAAATGCATGCATCATGCAAAATTAATTTGTTTTGTCAACAATTTCATACGCAAGTTAAAAACGTTTTTACGAGGAGCACATAACCATGCTACACTCACTGGCAAACTATCCAGCCAATAAGAAGACAGACAGTGAGTTTGTTAGTCAATCAGTCAGCCAGTCTCAGGTTAATATATCTGTAGGTTGTTGCTTTTCATTTTTGTTTAAGTTGACTGACTGATTGCCTGACTGACTGATGGTTTGACTGTGAGTAACTGCATTGAAAAAGATCTTTTAATGTCTTAAATGCCAGACAGACTATTAAGTACTGATGTTTGTTTTTGTTTTTTTGTTGCGGTTGCTGGCTTAAAGACTGTCTTACTGACTGATTTTAAAGACTGCGCCTGGCTTGTTTTTTTTTATTTTGTTTTGTTTTGAAATATTAAAGGTGCCAGACACAGTGAAATGTCTGTTGAATTTTATATGCTTTGTTTTATAAGAAGGAAAACTAAGAAATTTTCTTAATAATCACGCCTCTCTTGTTGAACTTTCACGAAACTGCTATAACATCAGATTAAATATTCTGAAGTTTTATGGAATGAAAACCTGCGCTTAGAGCCATATGTACTTCCATCTGGTCCAGATCCAAGTCCAAAAGCAAGTCATGTCTTGGCCAAATTGCCAGATTGAAAGCGCAGGAGAAAAATAGTTCTTCACTCTTACTTAGTTTTTTAATATGATGGCCGCCTCTGGCAAATGAGCCGGCTTTCCATAACGAGTAAGCATCTACTGATATAATACCTTAATACTATGTTCACGTATGCACCTTTATTGCGTAAATCGCAATTAACGCCAATATTGATCTCAATACTTCATATAAAATCTCAATTAATTATTGATCAATTAAATGCTAATTGTTATAATATTGATTAAAACTTTAAATACAGCACTGTCATAAGTCTGTTTTGTGAGCACATTATAAGTAACCGAACACTTCCTGTTGATATTTGACAACTCAAATGTCAACAACTACCAAAAAAAATGGCAACTTGCAAACAAACACAAACAAAAATTACAAAAACACGCGACCAAAATAAAAACAATGTTGTTGTTTATCAGCTGTTTAATGAATATTGCGTATATTTATTATACCTAAACGGGTAAAATATTGTTATCAATTAAACGACTATTGTTCTCAATTAAGCTGTATACGTGAACTTAGTATAAACGTTATAAATCATTACTGAGATGTAGAGTAGCAGATCCTATGATCATAACATACTTTTCTCAAGTGTACCCTTGGATAGTACATCTGTCTTTCAACCATAATTTATCGCAGCGAGGTATATGTCGCTGTAGGTCAAATGTTTAGTCTCCAATGAATCTGAAATGGTTTGGAAGTGAGTCTATATGACATGGTGAGAAACGAAATATTCTGGAAACTCGCCTGGTTTTTTATAATGTATTCTGGAGGTTACAGGTCAAAGGTTAAGCAGCTTTTGGGCTCTGTAAGGAGTATCTTTGATTATGATAGATAAGAAGCTTCCAAGGCAATCAGATTGCCTATTTTAGATATAGAAAGACAATCTTATGTATCGAATACATTCTGGTGATTATAGGTCAAAGGTTAAGCCTCTTTTGGGCTCTCTAAGGAGTATCTTTAATTAGTTGAATTTTTTTTTAATATAAAGGGGCTTGTAAGAAGCTTCCAAGGCAATCAGATTTCCTATTTTACATATAGAAAGACAATCTTATGTATCGAATACATTCTGGTGATTATAGGTCAAAGGTTAAGCCTCTTTTGAGCTCTCTAAGGAGTATCTTTAATTACTTGAATTTTTTTTTAATATAAAGGGGCTTGTAAGAAGCTTCCAAGGCAATCAGATTGCCTATTTTACATATAGAAAGAGAACCGTATGTATTGAATACATTCTGGTGATTATAGGTCAAAGGTTAAGCGATTTTTGGGCTGGCTAATAAACAACCTTTACTTACTCAATTGCTCATTAAAACACTTTAGTCCTGATTCCAACCCCGACTTCTCACACCACCCATGTTTTGTGCGTTAATTTTATACATCAGTGGCGCCATCTATAGTTTAAAGTCGACTCCGATATTTTATAGTCCATTTGGATAAACATTTCTTTAAATTGCTTAAATTCTTAAATGTTTAAAGCTTTTTTGTGCCATTAAAGAATATCTCACGTTAAATTTGTTATAAAAGCCTTTAAATTAAGCCAGTCTGCTGCCACCATTACTGATTTTGTGGTAAATGGCCAGTAGGCATGCAATTCATATGCACGATTTATACACATACGATGTGCGTAAAGGAAAAAAAAAATATGAAAAATATGCTTTGAAATGCTAAAATATGCACACACACACACACACACATGTTGTATGACGGACGGTGATTATGTATAACCAATTGACCAATAAACTGCAGACAGCGTAACAGCAGTGGCAGTTGCTGTAGCAGTAATAGCGCAACAGTAGCAAAAATAACAACAACAAAAACAACAACAATAAAAAAAGTAAATAATATCATGCAGTAAATTCTATTAACATACATACACATACGCATACATCTGTCCCTATATTACATGAATAATGTACATATGTGTTAGTGTGTGCATGTGTAATTGTATAAGTGTTTTGCTCTGTTCTGTTCTGTTCGTTTTTGTTTTGGCTTTTGTTTTATTGTTGTTGTTGTTGTAAAAGAAATACAATTTTTGCATAGCAACGACCTACAAAAAGTTCATTAACGGAGATACCTAGACATGTCCCAGACACTAGGCAGACAATAAAATGATAAAAAGAGAAGGATAAGCACAAGAGAAAAAAAAACACACACACTTGCATGGAATACAAGCACTCATACATATGTACATATATAGTACAATGTATAGTAGTAAAGCTAAATGAGCCAAGTTAATAAGAAAACCCAGCAAATATTTTCATTCACTGTATTTGCGAGCATTGATTCAATCCCTAGCTCAGATATCTCGAAGAAAACGGAATAAGAGAAAAATATTTCCTTAAGCGACTTCCTCTCAGAAGTCTGATGAGTATGTAAGATTGCCATGAAAAGTTTATCAAATCTGTCCTTCGAAATCGACGTTAAATGGTGGATTCCGGCATTTATGCATAAAATAAGCACACGCAACATGAGTGGTGTGCTAGGAAGATTGGTTGTAGTCTTGACTAAGTTAAGTAAGTAAATAATGAAGGGGTCGACTATAATTCAATCGAGCAGTTAGCAAGGTGTAGTAGTATCAAAAGTTGCGTATACGTCCTGTCAACTATCAAAACGCTTGAGGTTATCATGCAATTGCTAGCGATTGACTATTCGATGAAGGTAATGGGTACAGTTCACGAAAAACTCCCACGCGGTGGAGAAGCTCATTAACACGTTGACTGCCGCGGCAATTTTCAGAAAACTGGCCACGCAAGCCAACATTGATTTTTTGTTCTTTTCCCAGAAGCCATTTATCGATACTAGCACTGATATAATATGATTTTATTTTATTTTTAGTGAGTACGAGATAACTCGTAGTTGGCACCCTAGAAGCGAACGCAATTTACGAGTTATCTTGTAGTTGGCAGTCAACGTCTTAAAGTTTTCAACGAAGCACTGCGATTTGCAGAAGAAATCCGTAAACATTTGCAGTGAATCTGTGTTGTTGCCAGGTAACGGCAGATGGCAACCCTTCTGTACTAGATCTTGCTACAGCAGATCGATCACATGATTAGTTGGATAGTTTCATTATCTTTAAGAAGGAATCATAATAAACAATTGTTCCTATATCTCCATATCAAGTAATAAAGCTGCGACTGAATATCATAAAGAACTAACATTATTGTGTGCTCAGAATAAAATGTTTGCTGGGTTATATAACTCTAAGCACTGGCTTTTTATTATTAAAAAAATTTATTCATAATCGAATACACGTATAAGTGTGTGTGAGTGAGTGAGTGAGTGAGCGAGTGTGGTAAACGAAAACGCTTTTAACTGACAAACGTCATTATTTTCATAATTGTATTGACATGACATCAACTAAACTCGTATTACCGACTCGTAGACAGAGGCTATAGACTTAAAGACGTCAGACAATTTGTATTTTTGTTCACATAAACACTTCGAGTAGACAATACTAATATAATCAAATATTTATGAGAGAATGTATGGCAAACGTATGTACATACATATATATGTATGTATGTATGCATGTGTGATAGAGTGTCTGTTTGCTGTCTGTCTTGCATTATTTGTCAGACAACAATTTGATATTCTTATTCAATTGCAGAGATTTTCTGTATGTGTGCATATGTGTGTGTGCACTTTTATGTTGGGGTCTGGGTTTTAGGTTTCGGTCCTCACACAAATATGATTTTCTTTTGGCCAATAACAACAACAACAGCGACAACAAAAAAAGTATTGTTTGTGTCTGTCTTTTAGTCTGCTAAAGTCTGCTTTGAAGTTGTTATACAAATTCAAATGCAAGTGATTGATGGAATGCACTTTAAAAATATTTTTTTTTTTATTTAAATGAACAATTCAACGCTATTCATTACATGACCATAATTGTGTTTTGGTTCGTACAGAGCTTTAAATGAATGGAAAGTTAAGTGATCATTGTGTTGAAGTGTAATTAAGAGAGTTTAAGTAAGAAAAAGATTCTCGGGTGCTAATATTTTAAATTTCTAGTTCAAAGATTAGCTCATAATAACGGTAGCAGCGACATCTGCCGACTAGGTTTACTTATTTATTTTATTAATCCTTATCTAGTTTTTCACATCACCCAAGTTGTGTGTGTTAATTTTATCCAAGAGACCTACAGTTTAATGTTAGCTCCGAATCTCAGTTTTAAGAAACTTTTCATGGCAATCTCTTACTCTCAGGGTTTTTGCCAGAAGACAACTGAGAGAAAGTTGCCGAAAGAAATAATTTTTTCATATTTCAGTTTCGTTCAAGATGTTGCAGCTGTGGTTTAAACCACAGACTCTCATCTAATAAGCCAAAACATTAACTACTAGTCTATGACAACTTTTCGATTTCTCGGTAGTAATTTCATGAGTAATTTCTAAGCTGGGATTTAAATCACGTTCTCCTGTCTAATAAATCAAGATATTACGTACTAGACTACAGCAACTTCCCTATTTCTCGATAGTAATTTCATGAGTAATTTCTAAGCTGGGATGTGAACCATGGTCGCTCGTCTACTAGACTACGGCAACTTCCCTATATATTGGTAATAATTTTATGAGTAATTTCTGAACGGGTGTTTGAACGACGTATAAAGAGCCAAGACACTACCTACTAGACTACGATAACTTCAACACTCTACGAATAGGATACTCTATGACAATGATTTTTTTTACCTTAGCGGGGTATTTACATTACATTACATTAGTCTATGGGTTAGTATGCCAACCGGTGAGTGTTTTGGGTTCGAATTCCACCATCAGAGCACTGTCGTTAAGTGTGTCAATTTGCTACAGAATCTACTCTCCATTGAGTGCTGGTTTCGTCAGCGATAATGTATTCTTGCGAAAAGTATTTCTGCATCAATTTGCTACACAATCTGCTTTCCGTTGAGTGTTGGTTTCGTCAGCGATAATACTAACTCGCTCTTTACAGATGGCTCGAAGACAGATATGGTAACAGGTGTTGTTATCTTTTCTGAAAGCCTCGAGATTTCTAGAATACACATTTAAAAAGGAGGTGAAACCGAGCTAACTGGACTTAAAGACATTGGCTATTTGGCGAGAGGGATTGCCAAATATGCTGGCAATGATCTTACCTTTCGTTGGAGAATTGGAGCGGATAATAGGGAATGATTTAAAACTAGTTTGATTATCAATTTAATTTAGTGATATATGGGATCGAGGTCGCCGTAGTCTAGTAGGTAGTGTGTTAGCTTATTAGACGTAAGGTCAAGGGTCGAAAACTCTGAGAGTAAATAAAATTGCCATGAAAAATTTCTCAAAAATCTGTCTTTCGGAATCGACTTTAAACTGTAGGTTCCGCCGCTTAACGCACACAACATGAGTGTTGTTAGAAGCTAGGCTGTAATTCTGACTGAAGGGTTGCAATGGCCAATTATGTACGTATGTATGTATGTAATATATGGGAAATTAGAAGGCCTAGGCTAATCAATGTGTTCTTTTTTTGTGGTGTAGTGTATCATGTAGTTCGTTTACTGTTTTCTTCGCCTGTATAATTAAAATTCTAAATTCAAATGAATGTTTATGTTTGAAATAATTCAAATGTTTATTGCAATTTTTTAAGTGTTTAAAATCTTTATTTTAATTATTTATTTAATCAAGTGTGAAAAATAAAAGTTTTCCTTTCTAATTATTTTTTATGCATATTCTTTTTTTGCTGTTGTTTAGAAAAATGTGTGTGGGAAATTCTAGAATTTTCTTTTAATAGATTTTGTTATTAAAAAAGAGAAGAAATTTAATTGTTTAAATTTTTTAAAAGAAATGCCAACATTTTTTTTTATTATTTAAATTCACTTTTGAGGAGTTTAAATTAAGTTGGCTATCAATAATGCCCTACACTATGAGAGAACAACTGAAGTGTTAACGGTACTTATAGGGGGTTATTGCCTGTATTCATATGTAAAAAAAATACTTGCTGAATGGTTTATCCGTTGGGAAGCTATAGCTGTTTAGAGTAGGGCACTTTATGTTTACTTCTACTAGTCTGTCCTAGGTATTTACTGGACTTCTTTGTCTACACGTGTGTTATGGGTTCCACTGAAGCTGCAATTCTAATTTAAGACACGTAAACTTATTTTTACGACACCATATTACTTAGTGTGGTTGGGTTTGTGTTAGAGTCCAAAGAACAATGCTTGTCGGAACAATGACTCAAATTAAAAGAACAATAGATGTGCCTTACGGAGCAAAAATCTAAAATCTAGTTTCTTAACACGTTGACTGCCACGGCTATTTTCAGAAAACTGGCCACGTACGCCAACATTGACTTTTTGTTCTTTTTCCAGAAGCTATTTATCGATACTAGCACTGATAAAATACGATTTTATTCGTCGAATGGCAGGTTTAGTGAGTACGAGATAACTCGTAGTTGGCACCCTAGAAGGGAACGCAATCAACGAGTTATCTCGTAGTTGGCAGTCAACGTGTTAACAGTGTTTGCCAGACTTTTGTGCATATGCCTGTGTCGTTGTGTAGCTTTCTCCGTTCAGTTTTCTAAATACATTGGCTCCTGTTTCGCCGCAGTCCAAGGATTGACCTTTGTGGTGCGCCTTGAATGTAAAACTTAAATGAGGAAACAATAAACTTGGCATACCCAAGAGAGAATAAACATTTCTAGTTTTCTTTACTAAAAATATACAGGGCGCGCCAAAAGTGAGTAAACACCACTGAAATAATTAATTTTCTTAGGATAGCGAGAAAAGTAAATGAGAATAATCGAATAAATATCCAAAAATAAAAACGTTTATTTATTACTTATAAAATGTTAAAACAAAAACAACAATTCAAGATAAAAGAACTTTTTTTTTATACTTAAGAACATAATAGAAAATTTAAAATTATAGTGGGTGTTGACTCACTTATGGTGCTCACTGTATATTTTTAGTAAAGAATTGTAGGACTTAGCCACTGGGAGCATTAGACGGAAAACCGTGCATTCCCTTTTTTGTTTAAGTAAGCAGTTGATTGGTCTATTGTGGCCGTTTCTAAAATGATATGGTTGCCATCAGTCGTTTCTTGACGTTTTTATGAAGTTCGTTAATGTATGCTATTCTCTCTCTGATAGGTCAGAGAGCATCCGAATGGATTCTTGGGGCTCTTATGTGAACATATCACTCAATGCACTAACATTGCCTAGCTATTGTAGGTCACTTCATAGGCATTTCATGTACTACATATATGTATATTGTATGTATTGGTATAATCGCATTAAAACAATTCCAATAAATTGAATTCAGTTTTGTTTGCCGATGAGTGAAATTAAATTGTTTCTGCATTTAAATCGAATGTTTTTTCTTTTTTTTTATTAAATTTTCTTATTTTCTTCGTGTATCTGTGCACTGTAGAATACAATATTTCTGTTCCAGCTGGTTTTGTTTAAATAAAATATCATATCAAGGTTGCTCGCTAAAGATTTCTTGTTTATAATTTATCCGTATAATAAGGTTAAATACCTTTTTTATTTTCATTTTCAATATATTTTTGCTTTCTCATCAAAAAAGAAGTAGAGAAGAAAATTTTCTTTTTTATAAGGCATTTGCAATTGAAACCATTACTGTGTCACTTCAGAGATCAATTCTTTTTTTTTATTTATTTTCGAAATAAAAATATATATTTTGGTATACGTGGCTTGGCACGTGACGACAACAATTGCTTTTGATTAAGGAGAAACGCTACAATATTTTCGGTTTTAATTTTTCAGCGCCCATAAACAATTCATAATTGAAATTTTGTTTATCGATTAAATGCTGAATGAAACAAGATTTATGCGGTTTTGTTTCGTTTTCATTGAATAAAAATCCCAATTTGTTAAAACCGCCTAATTGTTACCAAATTAGTGTCAAAGAGCATGATATATTGGTACAATCGGAACAGGCTGCAAAATATTGGAAATCTTCCGTGGCATTAGCTCATTAAAGAACTGAGTGGAAACAGTAAACAAACAACTCCAAGTCTGGCGAAATTACATGCCTTTAGTCAGGATGACAACCTAGCTTCTCCTACCACCCAAGTTTTGTGTATTATCTTTATCTATGAGTAGCAAGATCGCCGAAAAACAGATTTCAGAAATTTGTTGAGAGCAAGTCGGCGAAAGAATTTTGTTATATTATATTTCATTTTGTTCGAGATGTCTTAGCTGGGTTTTGAACCACAGGCTTTCATTTAACAAGTTAATACACCATCTACTAGACTATGACGATAGTCTTTAGAGACAGTGTAATTATCATTTTTTTAAAAAAGTGTTGCTACTAGGTAACGTTAGATGGCAACCATATATTTTCAGAACTGGACTACGGCGATATTCTTGAGAAGTAGTGTAATTAAAGTGGCAAATTTCCTTATTTCTATCCTCAATACAATAATCCACTGCATTTTTCCAAAGGCCGTTGTTACTAGGCAACGTGAGATGGCAACCCTATCTCCTTAGAACTAACCTACAGCGATATTCTTAAGAAATAGTGTAATTAAAGTGGCAAATTTCCTTATCGCTACCCTCAATATAATAATCTTCTACATTTTTTCAAAGGTTGTTCTTACTAGGTAATGTTAGGTGGCAACTCTATTTTCTTAGAACTAGACTACAGCGATATTCTTGACAGGCAATTATCCTTATCTCTACCCTCAATACAATAATCCACTGCATTTTTTAAGAGGTCATTATTACTAGGCAACGTTAGGTGGCAACCTTATCTTTTTTGAACTAGACTTCGGCGATATTCTTGAGAAGTAGTATAATTATTCCAAATTTCCTTAATACAATAATCCATTGGATTTTTCCAGCGGATTTTGTTCTAGGCAACGTTAGTTGGCAACCCTATCTTTTTAGAAGTTGCTTCAGTGGAACAACTGTTTTGTAGCTGAGAAAACTTGATTAATTAAATTGAAACAAAGCAAAGAAAGAAGATGAAAAGGAAGGAGATGCTCTGAGAAGGTCCTTTGTTCCATAGAAAGGGATATAGAAACCGGGTACGAATACTTCAACTTCATATACAAACTGATTCACACTGCAAACATATTTTTTTTTTTTTATTTATTTGCACCTACTAAACAGAGTATTTTTTTGGGTAACTTAGCCTTTTTCAAGTACCTTTCTGCAGAATTGTACTTCTGTGAATTGTACTTCTGTGAATGGTACTTCTGAGAAAAAGTACCTCAAGAGTGTGCTCTAAAAAAACAAAATTTGTGGTTTTTCCTTAAAGAAAATATTTAAAAGGGCTGAAGTGAAGAAAAAAACCCCCGTTTCTTATGTAAAAAAGGTACTTTACAAAAGGTCATGCTGCCCTAAAGTACTTTTTCCAAAAATATTTAAAAATTATTTTCATAAGGCCAAAAAAAAGGGAAACACATTTTTGGATAACGAAATATTATTAAGAACGAATAACTTCCCAACCATTTGGATAGCTTTTCTATTTTGCACTTTTTTAAAACGAAATTATTGTTTTTACACAAACAAAAGTGATAAAATTTGAAAATTTGTTACCAAACTTACCGAAATTCCCTGATATTATTGAAATATTGCATGGTACGTCCATCAGCCTCTGATTCTTTATTGGCCGCATTTATACCGGCATAAATGCGGCTCATTTGGGCTTCGGTTAAATTGAAAATTTTTAATACCTGCTGGCGATTATTACGATCAACCAATTCGGTATGGGCATTGGTGTCGTCCAGCAGCAGAGACGAACGTTTCGAGGGTGTTGCACTGGCACCCATTAAAAGGGTGACACTATAAAAAATTAACACTATAAAGTACCACATAGCTTTCTGCGTAATGTTTTCAATAAGTGCACAAGAAAATTATTTTATTGCTTTAAAACAAAAATTTTATTTTTTTTTTTTTAAATTTAAAAATTTTTCCAATTTATTATTAATTTATTTTCAATTAAATATGCACTTTTTTCTGTGTTTTTTTTTTTTTTATTCTCTTAAGAAAGTTTTTTTTTAATAATTTTCACAATAAAATTTCTTTCTCAACAAATAAAATTTTTTTAAAAATTTTTTTAATGAATTCTTGGAAATTTTTAACTCTTTTTAGTTTTTATTTTTTGTTTTACTTCAAGTTGTTAAAACTTCTCAGTTTTAGATTTCTTGTCTGTACGGTAAGAACTGCAAATATGAAGTGATTTGCGCGAGGCACTTTAAATGTCTTAAATAACGAAAATTTTTACATTCGGATCTGAAAAGACGTTTTTTTATTTTCGTGTGTGTTTTTTTTTAACATTTTGGTTTTCCGACTCTGCATTTTAAAATGCTATTCTTCTGTTCGTATCATTTGTCTGTAAATAACAGCGGCATAACGTAGTGTACGGTACGTTACCTATACATGCACAAGTTAAATGTGCAGACTGTTTTGTTTTTGTTTTCGATTTTTTTTTCTTGGCTACACTTGTGTTTATTTCGTTATGCAACAACAACGAAAGTCATAATTTCCCGCACACACATGCACACACACACACGCATTCGATTATGAATCGTATAATATCGTTTCCCATGAAAAATGTAAAGGTTTCTTTAACAGTCGGCTGTTATTTAACATGGCACGTATAAAATTATATGCAGCTTCGTTGTCTACTGAAGTTATGCGTATGGGTTAATATTTGTGTGTATGTAGTGGGCAATGTAAAGTCGTTTTTTTTACACACAGAAAATTGTGCGTAAATAATTGTCGGATTTTCTGATTGGTCGTTGGCTCAGTTGTTTATGTGAATGTGATTTAGTGAGCGCAGGTGTGCGAGGGTTTAGATGTGTGTAAAAGATTTGTTTTGTTTGTAGGTATTTATGCGTGTGGATAGCATAGTTCCCACTGAACATTTTAACATGAAAACATTAAAATTCATGGAGAAAATAGAACAAAGCCGTACTTAATCGTCTGGAAGACTTTGGGTAGATCTCGAAAGAGTAACAGTTCTAGTGTTCCACTAATCGTATGACAATTAAGGAAGCATGTGACATAATTTCTCATGTAAAATTAAATATTTCTGATATTTTCTGAATATAAAAAAGAGTAAAACACAATATCCTAGGCAATATTTTTTCATGGATATAATTGTAGATGGCAACCCTGCTATTCTAGAACTTGCCAAATCGAATAAAAGCAAGTACTAAAAACAACTGTGAATTAATATCTCAGCATAAAGGAAATTAACCAAAATTTTTTAAACAAAATCTGCAAACATTTTATTTATTGTGGATTCCAAAGTGAACTCAAATAGCTTTGCTTATAAACTTACGGAATGTCTTGTATGACAATTAACGAAGCCTATGACATAATCTCCCATGCAAAATTAAATTTTTCTGGTCTTTTCTGAATATAAGAAAGAGTAAAACTCAATATCCTTGCAATATTTTTCATCAAAATATTTAGAGATGGCAACCCTGCTATTCTAGAACTTGCCAAATATCTCAACAAAAAGCAAATTAACCAACATTTTTGTAAACAAAAAAAAAAAAAAAAAAAAAAAAACTACAAACATATTTTATTTATTGTGGATTCCAGTGTCAACTCCAATAGCTTTGCTTATAAACTTACCGAATATCTTTTTTATCACTTGCATATTGCATGGCACGTCCATTGGGCAGCGATTCTTTGCTGATTGTATTTAAACCCGCATAAATGTGACTCATTTGGGCTTCGGTTAAGTTGAAAATTTTCATAACCTGCTGGCGATTGTTACGATCAACCAATTCGGTATGGGCATTGGCAAAATCACCCAATAAAGCAGAACGTTTCGCGACTAAAGCACTGGTAACCATTAAAAGCGTAACACAATATAAACTTAACACCGCAGAGTGATACATTTTTCGAACTCTCTAAGTAGTGACAGATTTTAAAATTTTAACACAATTTTTCTTTGTTTTTTTATTTTTTTTCCTGTTAATTTAAGCACTTGAAATGAATTTTTTCCTTGAATATTTCAAATATTCTTTTCAATTCTTTAATATCAATTTGTTTTCTTTAAGATATTTTCAATTTTTGTTTCTTTTCCTTCTGAACTGTAGGACTAGTCAGAATGAAATGATTTGCACGAGGCACTTTTAAAGTCTTTAATAATGAAAAAGTTAAATTTTTTACATTTTCATTTGAAATATTTCTTCTCACATTGAGTTTTAATTTTAAAATGCTTCTCTCATTGCAAATAACAGCAGCCCTGCATTTGTGTATGTGTACAGAATGATTCTGGCAATATAGATACAAATTTGTATATGCGTACCAGTGATGGTATCATTTCCTATGATAAACATTTTGTATAAAAGTACTTTTGTACTACTTTAGTAGTCGCCGTAGCCTAGTAGGTAGTTTGTTCACTTATTAGACGTAAAGCCCGGGTTTGAGACCCAGGCCAGACATCAAAACGAAATATGAAAAAAAAAAAAATATTTCTTCGGCGATTTCCTCTCAGCAGCATTTCTGGCAAAAACTCTGAGAGTAAATAAATCTGCCATGAAAAGGGTTTCTCAAAATCGGTCGTTCGGAGTCGACGTTAAACTGTAGGTCTCGCCACTCAAGTATAAAATTAAGGCACACAACATGAGTGGTGTGAAAAGCTAGGCCGTAATCCTGACTGAAGGGTTGTAATGGCCAATTATGTATGTATGTATGTATGTGTACTTTTCCAAAAAAATATTAAACAGGCACTTCGAACTTTGACTGTGCTCTTTTATGAAATATTTAGCTTCTTCCATTGTGTTGGAGTCGACGATTTTAATTAATTTTAATATTTTTTTAGGTGGTAGTACCCAAACCATCGTTTCCTTTCCAAATGGTAGGTCCAGAAACCTCCTAACCCCTTCGAAAGAACGACCAAGACTTTTGAGGAAAGAGAAGGACTCAATTTCTCACAAAAAAAAAAAAAACAATCCCCATACCTTTTCATATAGAATATATGGTTTTAGACAGCAACAGATGGTAACCCTATTATTCTAGAATCTGCTACAGTATACCAATCAACTCCATACGTGCAAAAAACTTTATGAATGCAACTGAAGAATAAAAAGTGTGGAAATGAGCAAAAAGTGAAATTGCTTACGTAAGGAGGCGGCTCCTCTTTGACATTTGAGGTCCTACTTACAACAGAGTTTAGACTCATTGTGATACAACAAACCAATATCCAATCATTCCCTATAGGAAACTCCCGACTCGACAAGAACAATTGTTATTACAATTTCAATGGCAATAGTCGAGTACTGACGCATGAAATAAAAGATAGTCTGCGTCTCCGCCTCTGACATACAGCTCCGCGAGGGAATGTCAAGCCTATCACCCTGCTTTCCAATAACGCAGTAGCCTGTGAGAAAGAAAATCCTTCTCTTATCTCCGTATAAGTCCACCAGAACCAAATAATATTACATGTACCATTAACGTCGGATACTAGCACTCTGCTCCATAGCTTCCTCAGAAGTCATTCGAGAGGGAGCATTAGCCGGTGAGAACTGCGGTATTGTGATGGATGACCATGCGATTTCTTATTCATATTAGTCTATCAGAGCCTAATAATATTGAACGTACCACCAATGACTGAAGAATACTCAGTTTGACGGAGGCAATCGAAATAGCTGTGCCTTGTTGGATGTCATAGATTGTGATCTCTGTACCAGACTTGGCTAGTTCGTCAGAAATGCAATTTTCCACGATATCCCTGTGTCCTTGAAACCATATAAGACCTACTTTGTCCAAAATTTTGTTACGAAATCCCCATCATCAAAATCTAGAACTAACATCGAGATGATGTTTGCTAGGAATTTGTTTATAGCCTGGCTAAGAGATTTTCATGGAAAATCCATTCCAACACAATTTATACGCTTTAGTGTGTCCAAGACCGCCTCCTGGCGAACACCATTGCGATCAAGCAAGATAAGGAAAAAAGAGAAATTTTTTTAAGGTTTACATTAGTATTTATTTTTCAATTGTATCAATTATTCCATCACTGATGCCTATTATTTGCAGATTTAATTATTAAAAAATACATACACACATACACAATAGCACTTAAGTAATAACAATTGCAACAAAAGCTCTCCTACTAAAATTCTTTAATTGCATCTCGCATTTAGAACAAACGAACGAACGAACGAAGATGTTTTTGTTTTGTGACACTAAATGTTTATGTAGTTCTCACATAACAGTCGACTGTTAAATAACATCGCTTATATGTATGTATAAATTATTACAGCTTCGGCTATGAAAGCACACAATGTGTATGTGTGCTGTTGTTGATATTGTTTTATATTCTGGCTGTTGCCGATGTAAATGTTTTTTTTTGCGATGGAAAATTGTGCGTAAATATTTGTCGGGCATTCTGATTGGCCGTTTGTTCGCTCGTTTAAGTGCATGTGCATTAGATAGATATAGTGTGGGTGTAAAATAATTTTTTCACACGTATGTATATGACTGTTGAGTTATTGAGTATGTTAAGAGATGCATTTTTTATGTTAAATTTTAATCACTTGTTAAATCATTATTAAATTTTATTATTTTTAATTACATTTTGTTGTTATTAATTTCATATTGATTTTAATTCGTAATTTAAGAGGAGATTTTTTTGGTAGAAGAATGCGTTGCACTGGGGTTAAAAAAATTTCTTAAAAAATTCTTCTTAAAGAAAAAATCTTCTAAAATTGTCGTTTTTCCAAAAAAAAATTTAAAAAAATTTTTGTATGTTTTTTTCTTTTCGTAATTTAAATAAAAGACATACATATGCAATACATACATACATACATAATTAGCCATTACAACCCTTCAGTCAGGATTAATGCCTAGCTTCTCACACCACTTATGTTGTGTGCCTTAATTTTATACTTGAGTGGCGGGACATACAGTTTAACGTCGAATCCTTACGACAGATTTTTGAGAAATTTTTTCATAGCAGGCTTATTTACTTCTCAGAGTTTTTGCCAGAAATCTGCTGAGAGGAAGTCGCCGAAGAAATAAATTTTTTTTCATATTTCGTTTTGATGTCTGGCCTGGGGCTCGAACCCGGGCGTTTCGTCTAATAAGCCAACACACTACCTACTAGACCACGGCGACTTCAACTGCAATATGAAATTTAATTATACTCGCTCTTATCGACTAGTAACAGGATAATAGTGTGACAAACACTACCTAATTTGGCATTCCTTGACTTTGGCAAGGTGTTTGACATCTTATCATTTGCCTAGAATCTAGGCCCTAGATGACACTAAGATGTAAAGATGTGCTCTACAGAAGAGTCTCTATTCCGATACTCGATTGCCTGGCTACTGGAAAAACGAGTGTCAGCTAGGATGTCGGTGAAAGCTCCGGTTTATCGCCTTCGTTTTTTTAATGCTCTCGACGACATTATAACCAAAGCGGGTCAGTCTAATAGTGGCATTTCTTGTCTTCATTTGTAGCCTTAATTATCGTTTAAAAGATTCAGATTTCATGTATGTCTTCTGTTTATTTGAGCTTTATCTCTTGGATATGCTAAGAAAGCTGTGCATGGATGAGTTGAGGAGCTACAAAAACAAAAAACTATGAGGGTAAATATGGCACCTATGCTGTGCGTGGTCGCTTGAAATACGTAAGGGCTATCGTATATCTCGGGCTTGACAAAATAGATGATTTCAGGAGTAAAATCCGAAAGTTTAATAGCAATGTTAAATGCGTACAGCTATACCATATAAAAGTTAGGATGATGACCGTCCAATACTTTGTCAATCCATGGTTTTAACACAATGAGATGCTCTGGATTGCTATGCATCGATCTCCTCTGAAAGGTAAAGTCCGCAAACACATTGGATAGGACACACGTTGAGAAAACCATCAGAGGATAACGCAGTTTGACTTCGATTAGAATTCTATATGCCAACAACCTGTTGGAAGACCTATGTATACTTGAAGAAAGCATATGGAGAAGAGATTAAAACGATTGTAAGTAGTTTGGAGAAATCAAAAAAGTCACTGGTGATGGCTTGATTAAATCTTGTAATGATCCTTAAAAAGGACTTTAGGTTTAGATGGATAGGTTGGTTTTTCCGCATCCATCCTCTTGAAGGTTAGCTATACGTACTCATTGAACGATATAAATTGAAATTTTAGTGTTGAACCGTGGACCATTTATAGAGAATTTGACAAATTCCGTTAAAATATTTTCGTAATTGTAAGCTGTTCTTTGATTACAAGCCTGTTATGTACATGGTATGTGTACTAAATTCGCCATTGAGGACAAAACATGTAAAGCTTCTTGCCTAAAACGAATGACAATATAATGACGATATTAAAATCTCCTTTGAATTCAATTTAATATTACGTAATATGAATTTAATGAACGGTTTCCACCTTCAAACAACCTCTAGAGTGAAATTATAATACAATATTAATCAAGATTTTTTTCCATTGTTAAACGGCGTTTAAATCTCACGCACTTTTGTTCATTTTCTTTTTTTTTCACGCAACAATAGAGGCTCATTGTCCATGTGCGTAAACAGTTCAATTTATTTTCATAGAAAACATGCGTTGAATAGCAAGCAGCATTCGCACAACCTGAATTATGGTGTAAAATATTAAAAATAACTGTCTCAGCTAGACTGACTGACAGACTGACTTAACCTTAATTGAGACATAAAGAATTTCCTGCAAAATATTTACTTTGGAATTAATCTTCTTCTTGGTTTTTCTTTCTTTTTTTTTTGTGATACTCTGCTTAGATAACATGTAATTTGCGTTCTATTCAATTATTACGACAACACAAGTACTACAGCAACAACATCTAAAGATTTTATACTAAAACTAGTACAGTGATCTAAATATCCGTTTCATTTTGTTTTTCTTTTATTGTTACGCACTGTAATAAAATAGAAAATTGAGTATGAAATTTTTTTAAATTAATCTCGAACAATTTAATTTGAAATAAAATTATACACACTCTTTTCAAACGTTCTTTAGACGTTCATGTTATGTTCATGCGTTCATACGGAAAACGTTACGAATCGTTGAGTGTAAGACAGAGAAAGAGAGAAGCAAGCAGCGAGAAAGAGCAAAAAATGTAAAATATTGCATTACAAATTACATTTAAAATAATCAAGGCTATTGCCTGCGGTTTAGTTTAGTAGATTAAGACTCTTAAAATAAATTACGAAATAGATTGTGTGGCTAATCAAATACAACAAAGATGTTGATTTTTTGCAGCTTTTTTGTCTCAGGTAAGCTTAGGTTTTTTGCTGCAAAAGAGGCTAGTGATTCGGGGATCCAATTATTATTTAGGAATTATTCAGGGGACCATATTATAACACTACCAATATAACCAATTATGTATGTATGTACGTATGCCACAGGACTCATTCTCCACGAGTTAAAAAAGTTTTGATTGAAAAATCTTCTGATTGCATCTTGTCTATATAAACCGTGTATCCGTGTAACTCATACTGTCTGAGTTTAAGCCTTAGTGTCAGCTGAACTATCGGGTCCTCCATCTAACGTTTTTTTTTTAACTAGTCCTTATTTTGTGAATGGTAACACTTAGCTCATGCCTGATTTGACAGATAATTAGTTTTATCCTTCCGCTGAACGAATATGGTTGTGTATACGCTTGAACAACGCTGGGAAGTGGGCTGCGATCGACTTACAGAAGATGCCGATTTTGGCAAAAAAAAAATCATCTTTTCAGATGAAGCTCATTTTGATCTTGGCGGGTATGTAAACAAGCAAAATTGCCGCATTTGGGGCACAGAAAACCCGCACGCATACATTGAAAAGCCGACGCACCCAAAACGAGTCACTGTTTGGTGCGGATTTTGGTCCAGAGGCATAATTGGGCCATTTTTCTTCGAAAGCGAACAAGGAGTGGCCGTTACAGTCAAATACGATCGTTATCGGGCCATGTTGAACGAATTTTTTTCACAAAAATTGAAGAGGAGGATATTGGCAACATTTGGTTTCAACAGGACGGCTCTACGTGCCACACAGCCGAAGCTACACTCGATGTTTTGCGCCCTGTTTTTGAAGATCGCATTATCAGCCGCAGAGCTGATGTCGTTTGGTCACCTCGGAGCTGCGATTTGACACCGTTGGACTATTATTTTTGGGGTGCCGTCAAAGATAAGTGTTACGCCGACAAGCCAGAGACAATTGACGCTTTAAAGGGCAATATCCGTGAAGCCATTGGTGAAATACAGCTGCACACAATCGATAGTGTGCTTAAAAATTGGACCTATCGTGTAGGCTACTTCATGGCCAGCCGAGGCAGCCATTTGAACGAAAATATTTTCCATTATTAACCGGAGGGATTGTACTTTCGAATAAAAAAAGAAATTTGAGAAAATATTCAGTAGTTTTTTTTAAAGCATTTTCAAAAAAAAAGTTATTTGGCGGACCCTTTATGAAGTTTCTAATGTCAAGACCTCACACAAATTGAAGCAAGTATTATAAGAATAATAATGATCTAATCGTCATGGTAGTTGATCCTTTTCTTCTCGGAATTCCGATATCCTTAACCTGATGATATAGCGCAGCCTCCTAATTCAAATGGAAAAACGATTAAGAACTCTTTGGAAAACGTAGGATTAAATGCGCAGGGTTCCTTACCTATACATCCAATATAAAATCCCCATACCTATTCACATAAAGCATTGCTGCCAGGCAACGCCATTTGGCAACCCTATTATTCTAGAATCTGCTACAATGTACTAATTAATCACTTGATTAGGTGGAAAAAAGTTTATTAATGTAACTGAAGCAAAAAAAAAAAACCTGCGGAAACATATAGAAATGGAAGTAGGTTAAGTTGGGTTAGATAGTTGGCCTTCCTTGTAACTTAAAGCCCCGCACTTATTCTAGAATTTGCTACAGTTTACTAATCACTTGCTTAGCTGGAAAAAAGTTTATTAATGTAACTGAAGCAAAAAAAAAAACTGCGGAAACATATAGAAAGGGAAGTAGGTTAGGGTTGGGTTAGCTAGCTGGCCTTCCTCGAAACTTAAGGCCCCACACTTAGGCCCACAAATCAATATGTAAACATAGGAAACTTCCGATTCCAAAGTAATATCACAGTAATCTTTATCCGCATCTCAATGGCAATAGTTGGATACTGGCACAGGAGGTGAAAGAGAGTCTGTTCCTTCTTCTCTGCTCCATAGCATCCTCAGAAGTCAATCGAGGGAATGTTTTTCATTTGAGAATTAGCCTGTTAGAACTGTGTGATCAATGACTATGCAATTTCTTATCCATATCAGTCTATCAGAGCCTAATAATATTGCACGTACCACAAATTACCAAAGGATACTCAGTTTAAAGGAGACAATCCGGAAACCTATGTGTGTCAGAAAACCTATGTAGGTAAACCTATTTATGGCTTTGATGATCGTTATATGCGTAATTAATAGTTAACTTGATATGACTAAAGCTATGCTTACTTAAATGGTCATTACAACCTTGTAGTCAGGATTCCAACCTAGCTTTTCACACAATCCATGTTGGGAGTGTGTTAATCTTATCCATGACTGCGGACAACTACAGCTTAACGTTGACTTAACGTTGATTTGAGTAGCTTTTCAAGGCCATTTTATCTTTACATCTAAGCGTTTTTGCCAGAAGACTACTGAGAGGAAGTCGTTGAAAGAAATATTTGTTTTCATAATTCTTTCTGTTCGAGATGTCTGAGTTGGGACCTAAGCTGAGGTTCTTGTCTGTGCTGTGCGGATTTCTTATTTCTGTTTATAGTGTTTCGGTTTCTAAATATTTTCTGCATAATACACTAGTAGCATTACTACGAATTTTCTTTCCATCTGGTATTTTCCGAAATTGGCCTGCAATTCGGTGAATTGTCGTCCTCAAGACGTACCAGGCTACTTCTATATATCATCAGGAAAGTAATGTGGCTCGAACAGTATTGTAAGACAGTTGTAGGGTACCCAAAACTGATCATTTAGTCAGGACTACAACGTGAGATTTAAGGGATTTGAGTAGCTTTTCATGGCAAAGTTTTTGCCAGAAGACTGCTGAGAGCAAGTGGCTGAAAGAAATATTTGTTTCCATATTTCTTTCTGTTCGAGATGTCTGAGCTGGGGCTTGAGCTGAGGTTCTCGTCTGTGCTGTGCGAATTTCTTATGCTGTTTATAGTGCTTTGGTTTCTCAAATTTTCTGCTTTGTAGACTAATGGGATTACAACGGTTTCCCTTTTCCTCTGGTATTCTCTGAAAGTGGTCCGCAGTTTGGTGAGTTATGTTCTATCAGGAAAGTAATGTGTCTCATAATATAACTGTAGGGTATCCAAAACTGATCATTGAATCGATCCTACCTCTGTGGTTGCATTGTGTTAAATTTATTCTTCTTCTTCTTCTTTATTTTTTGCCATTGTTTTTGTTGAAGAAATTTATCCATTTTTTTTTTCTTGATGTTCTGAAATGCAAAGACCAGAAGCCAATTTGTTTTTTCCTTTCTTTCCATTGTTTGTTGCTGTTGCTACTGTTTTGAGATGTCGTTATTGTTGGTGTTGATGTTGTTGTTGATGTTTTTTCTGTTCTGTTCTCTGGTGTGCTGTTGTTGATAAATATTTATGTTTGTTGTGACTGTTTAATTTGTTGTAGAAGTCAATTTTTCGCGTGCCTTTCGCTGATGCCTAATGGGCATCTGCAGCCTCCAGCTGCTGGTATCTTGTAGTTGCTCTTTTTTGTTTTTGTTTTTCTTTTTTATGTGTTTTTTTTTATTGTTTTGTGGCGTTTTTTGTATGTGCGGTGTTAAGTAGGCGTGTGTTTTATCGATTATTGTTGTTACTTTTTGCACTGTCTTCACAAAAGTGAAGAGAAGACCAACAAGCAAGAGGCATTGTTTGCTTGCCACAACAGAAAAAAAGTGCCAAAACAATCAAAATCAAGTGAAGACTAAAGTAACAACAGCCTTAAAGCCCTAAAACACATAAGCAATGTAACAAGTGTAGTGCAACAGCAACACATGTCTGCTGGGCGTCTAGATTTTGATGTGGAAACAGACAGAAGAAGAAGTAGAAGTAGAAGCAGAAGAAAAAAATCATATGTTTGAAGACAGACTGATAGATGGTTAACCAGGCTACTGGTTAAGCAATCAGCCAGAAAAACGAAAGAAAAAATAAAAGACGTAAGGACGACGTACGTGTAAGTTAGAACGCGTGGATTGTGTGAGTGACAAACAGACCAGCTAGTCAGCCAGACACAGTAATCAGGCATTAAAAAAAACCCGATTGAAGATGTTAAAAATGATGCAGACATGTTAAACAGTTTTTTTTGTGCGTGTGTGTAGTTTCTGATTTTTTACGTGTACTGGGCCAGGACTTTAAAGGAACGGTTTGATGGCATTATTGCAAACACTTTTTAGTGACTCTATGTTCCGCGAATCTATCTCTTAATCTACAAATAGTCTCTTGGGGGGTATTCAATTTACATCAGTTAGCTAGGCTCTGAGGACCGATGTGCTTTCTGCCTTATTCACATTAGTTAGGTTAGGTAAGTGTGGTAGCTTTGATACCAAAAGCTCACTTGAGCACGCATAGTGGTCCGTTGTGATGCCACAGGTGAACGCAGTTCAAGTTCCTCCGAACCAGGGAGGGAGAGGCCGCATATTTAAAGAACGACTGCCCCAAGCTGGAAAATCAGCCCGAAAGCTTGATAAACGAGGCTATATCCTTGACAGCAATGGACGATAGCTGCGTCGAGCTGACAAGGGTTGGAGAGCCAAATAACCTTTGCATCTCACAAGAGATGGGCATTGACAAAGAAAGTGGATAACAGTCTCATCTTCCTCAGTGGAGCCACAATCGCATAAACCATCGCATCATCTCCAGGTGAGATGACCGTGCCCTTAAATCTTTCGTGCAGAATAGTAAAGTTGGCATGAAATCTTATGCATGTAGCGCCATCCTATTGAAACCACATATCGTTGATGTTCAGACCTTTCTATTCAGAATCAAATTAGTTGGTACTCATCAACCTATAGGGCTCACCATTGGCAGTGATGGCCTGGTCAATGTCGTTCTCAAAGAAATATGTACCGCTGACATCGCCAACATAAAATACACACCAAACGGTAACTTTCTCGGGGTGAATTGGACGCTCTTGAACCTCATGTGGATTGTTATCGTCTCAAATTTGACTTCTTTGTTCGTTTACATTTCCATTCAGCGAAAAGTGATCCCATCGTTGAAGGAGAATAAAAATTAAGAAAAATTTCCTTCTCAAGTTTGAACTTCAACTGCAAACTTTAATACCTTTAAGTATTGGCTGTTGCACGTTGAACAAATATAGACCAGACATGACATACGACCAAATATTTAGCCTTTAGTCTGGCATACACATATGTATGTACGTACACCCAGACAGACAATCATCTTTACAGATGCAGACATTAAAACCTGTGGCTAGACTGCTTGTCTTCTTTCTTATTTTTTGACAACGACCAACATGAGGTTGTTTACCAACATCCAACAATATGAACAGCAACAACAACACAAACAAAATGAAACGATAATGATAATGACGTGTACGAGTATTTGAGTACAAACACATATGTGTATGTCTGCTGTAAGCACAGGGCTTAGTAGGCCAAAGGCACAGCCAACAGATCAATCCACAGCCAGACGAGACCACGTCTAAACAGGCCAGACAGTTTGACTTTTTTAAATGAAACACTTTAACTGCTCAACTGTTCAATTGTGTACCTGTGTAGACAATGTCCATACGCAGACGGGCCAGGCCAACTGCTGGGACAGACGTATATAATGACATACATATTGTCTGTGTTGCATTGGCATTTAAAAAAAAACAATCTTCCCAAAATGCATTTTATGCAAAACATTTATTCACATCCTTGCAGACAGACACCAACAAGAGAGAAAAAAAAGAGGCAAAGAAATGAAACGAAAAACAAAATTCAAAACTGATGAAAGTGTTGAAGAAGATGATTATGATGATGATGACGATGATGATAATCATGATGATGATGCTGATGAAGCTGATAGCAATTACTATTATGCATCGAATGCATTTTTATGCCTTCACAGACAAGACTGCCAGAAGAACAAACAGAGAAAAAAATAAGGAAAAAAGAACTGAAGAACTCAAGAAACCCATGACATAGAGAGACTTGTGTAAAAATATGCATTCATTGTTTTATGACCGCACGAAATCCCATAAATTCATTCAAACATACATGTTCCTCTGATCATTACTGAAGAAATTGCAAGGGATGGTACCCCAAGAGAAATTGCTCACATATTTACATATTTATTATGTAGATTCATTGGAATTCACTGTCCATATTCTTCACTTGCTTGTCGTTTTCATACATACATACATAATTGGACATTACAACCCTTCAGTAAGGATTACGGCCTAGCTTCTCATAGCGCTCATGTTGTGCGCCTTTATTTTATACTTGAGTGGCGGGACCTACAGTTTAACGCCGACTCCGAACGACAGATTTTGAGAAACTTTTTCATGGCAGGTTTATTTACTCTCAGATTTGTTGCCAGAAATCTGCTGAGAGGAAGCCGCCGAAGAATTTTTTTTCATATTTCGTTTTGATGTCTGGCCTGGGGCTCGAACCCGGGCTTTACGTGTTGTTTCCATGTTTAGGAAATAAAACAGCCTGAGGTTGTTACATGATGTACACAACTTCTGTCATCTTCTCGCCTAACCATAATCTAAACAGCTCACTTCCGAACCGTAAATACCGAAAAAAATTTAGAGACATGCAGAATCCCGCGCAGAATACATTAAAAACTTGTACAAAACGGTAGGTCCTATGGGATAGGGTTGCCATCTATTGTTGTCTAGAAATTATAGCTTTGCTGTAGTAAATCCCATAGAATAACTTATGCAAAACGATAGGTCCTATAGGATAGGGTTGCCATCTATTGTTGTCTAGAAATTATAGCTTTGCTGTAGTAAATCCCATAGAATAACTGATGCAAAACGATAGCTCCTATAGGATAGGGTTGCCATCTGTTGTTGTCTAGAAATTATAGCTCTGCTGTAGTACATCCCATAGGATAAGGAAACCCTGATGAAACTTTGCTCATTGAATTCTATTTTCTTTCGAAAGGTGAAGCCACTCTCCATGGTCCTATGTTCGATCTTAATTTTATCATCTATATGGGGAGTAGGGTCAATATGCTTTCTGAATATAGAGGGGATTAAAGCTCACCTATTTTACAAATTCAGAAAATTTCTTTGACTTCTTCAAGGCAGATTTCTAATGGAATTAATCGGGCTTGTAATTAAGTACTTTATCCACCAAAGTACCTTAAAATCCTGCATAAGCGGTAGAAAATATTTGAAATGTATTACAGAGGGTTAGTTCCCCTGAAATTTAACAGGCAGTAAAAGTCACAACAGAAATTTAAAAAATGTTATGGATTTTTGCACGAACACGAAGGCTGAATGCCCTTTGTGGTACGAAAATATTTCAGATATGAAATGAGGTCGGAAAATTTGGCCAAAGATTGGCCTCAATCAGATAAAAGCTTAGATTAGGAAAGGCTGCTAAGATATCATATCTAAAAATCTGCCTATTACTGAGTCAATCAGATCTAGTAAAGAAGGAGATATGTAAGGTATTACACATCTCCGTCTCGATGGTTATTTGTCTTCTTCTAGGGAATTTGATAGAGGACTTGATAACGGGCTATGCTGCAGGATTACAACCTAGCTTCCCACACTACCCACGTTGTGTTTCTTAATTTTATCAAATAATGGCGTGACTTGCAGTGCGAAGCCTTTCATAGTAATTTTATTTACTTTTAGAAAGAAAGTCGCCAATAGAAGTATATTTTTTCCATATTTCGTTCTATTCGAGATGTCTAAGCTAAGGTTTGAAACTTGGGTTCTCTTCCAATAAGCCAACACGCTGCTTACTAGACTACCATGTCGTATGCATTCGGTTAATGGAGCAATCAGCTGGAAATGGATTACAACTATTTTAGCTATTACGCTGGTGATGGTGTGGTGTAGTATCCGACTATAAATCCTAGTAATCTAGGCTCTAACACCGGAAAAGATGGCTAATAGCAAGACTTGTTATGAGAAGAAAATAGAACAGGCGGGTTTAAGGAGCGTAGATAGGAATATTTGTGAGATCCATTACCTTATGCAGGGTCTCGAACATATCAGAAATATAAACTTGAATTGGCTTGTCGGTTAAAGCAGAAGTATTGTATGGTTACTTACCAATTCTGGAGCAAACGTAATGGTTTATGAGCCTAAAAAATATTTTTTAAACTTTAGACAGACACAGTATTCGAATAATGTTACAAACGTTTCGACAGCCAAAAACTGACACGACTTCTAAAGTAGTTTTCAAAATAAATACGGTAGCAACTTAAAAATCATCATAAATAATCGTTGATGCCCTGCAGTCGTTTATGCAGTGTCAGTCTGTTTGTTTGTACGCCCATCCCATTGTTGTCCACCATGTCCACGCATACTACATTTTCAGGGCAGTTAGTCATACCACAATAATCAGCCTATCAAACATTGCCATCAAAACATGCAACATGTTTGGAGCAAAAAAAAAGAAAGAAAAAAAAACTTAAAAATAATAAACAAGAGTAAGGAGCAGAACATTTCCGTAGCTATACACGCACACACATACACATACACGGCTACAAAGGTACAACATCATTAATGAACACTTTTCTTGTATTTAATTATCGGTTCTTAGTTTTAATGACGTTGTTCTTCAAGCAATAATAATGAAAAAAAATGTACGCAATACATACATACATATGTACTGATGTACAATGTATGTATATTGTATTAGTAAAGAAGCAAAAGAGCTGCAACACAGCAGCAGCACTGCAGATTTGACATCTAAATGGATAATGAAGTGAAAAATGGTAGAAAAATACAAGAGGACAAGAACTTCAAATTAAAGAATGAAATGCAATGGAAGTGGACAATAATTTTTCGTAAACACGAAAAATTCAATGCATAAGTAATGAAATTGAAAGTGTTTCAAATTACAATCAATCAAATGCATTCCAAAATAATGAACAGAAAAAAGGAAAGAAATAAAAAAAAGAAAAACGCCTAAAATGAAATTAAAAAAAAAAATCGTTAAAGAAGAGAACGTGTAATTTATTGTTATCGATGCAAACAATTTTTTAAAAATACACCGAGAGAAATAATATGTAAGGAATGTACATACATAGTAGTGGTGGGGGAAGACTAGGCCATATATATGTTCCTCTTACTCCTCTAGGGAGCATAGGGCCGCGAAGACTAGGCCATCGGGGCACTCAATAGTTCTCAAACCTATCAATGCATTTCATTACTTCATAATGAGCGTTTGATTTTTATCCAACTCATCTCTGGATAAATAGAGTCTGTTGATAAATTCTGGGGGTTTAAAATTCGTTCTTCTAGGGCTCAGGCATGTCATGGGATGGCCTGAAAGCTGTTCAGTGGTGTCGTCTTCTTTCTGGTTTTTACAAATTCTGGATAAGTCACTGCAGTGTATTTTCAGCTTGTAGTCATGTATGCCTGTATGGACTGTAGGTAGATTTAAAGTAAATCAAGTCTTCTTTTATATACATATACTCTTCAGCTAGGATTACGACCTAGCTTCTCTTACCTCTTCATGTGTGTTTGTGTTGTTTTTATACATGAGTGGCGGAACCTAGACTCCGAACAACAGATTTTTGAGAAACTTTTCATTGGATTTTTATTTACTCTCAGAGTTTTTGTCAGAAATCTGCTGAGAGGAAGTCGCCGCAGAAATATTTTTTTGTACTTCGTTTTGTTAGAGATATTTGACATGGAGTTTGAACCGTGGCCTCAAGTCTTATAAGCCAACACACTACCTACTAGACTACGGTGTATTTAATTTTCCTATCTTTCCTTTGTGAAGGTAAGGCAAGGCTGTTTGATACGAGTATCATTTGTTTCCCTCTCAAGAAAGCAATGCCCAAACTATGTACCTCTGATATAGCCTGTATGCGGTATATGTGTTGCAGCAGTTTTCATAAGAGCATTAAGTATGCCGTTTTTATGTTCTGTAGAGCCCCGCTGGAAGATGTGACCAACATACATAGATACATAATTGGCCATTACAACCCTTCAGTCAGGATTACGGCCTAGCTTTTGTGACAGAACAGCTTGTAAAAGATTGCAGTGCTTCAATGGTAGAAAGCAGAATAGAGAGGTCAGTCCTTGCGTAGAATGTATGGTAGCTCTACTGCGTGCTGAATTTATTCGAGGCAGGCTATATTGTTCGCCGTGGTCTAGTAGGTAGTGTGTTGTCTTATTAGACGAAGGCCCGAGTTCGAATCCCAGGTCAGACATAAAAACGAAAATATGAAAATATTTCTTCGGCGACTTCCTCTCAGCAGATTTCTGGCAAAAACTCTGAGAGTAAATAAACCTGCCATGAAAAGTTTCTCAAAATCTGTCGTTCGGAGTCGACGTTAAACTGTGGGCCCCCGCCACTCATGTATAAAATTAACGCACACAACATAAGTGGTGTGAGAAGCAAGGCCATAATTCTGGCTGAAGGGTTGTAATGACCAATTAGGTATGGATAACTGTGGAATGTATCCTTTGGGGTAAAACTAATTCCAGTACAATACTAGTTTATAGTGCCGAATGCTTCTCACTTCAAGGAAGTTTTCGATTAAAAATCGTATGGAAACCTCTCTGCATACAATACATATGTACATAGATTTCTATCCATGTATGTCTGACGTTAAAAGTAAACAAATATTAAAACTTTTAATCGCTAAACGCTAATCGAATAGGAATTCATTGCCAAAATGTCTATACGTTCCACTACATTAAGAGATATCCCACGTACGTGTGGGTCGTGAAGTCTCATTGAAAATTATTGTTGAATTGTTCGCTCATGTTTGTAATTTTAATAAATTTTATTAACTTTATAATCCTTTTCTTTATTTTTTTTTTATTGACTTTCGTCTGTGACTTTGGAAATTTGTTTACAAAATTCCATTGCAAATGAATTTTTCAAAAAGAAAAAAAAAAGAAAAAAAAAGAATAAAAAAAACCAATTTTTTTTCACCCATTTTGGCGGGGAAAATAAACAAAAAAAAAATTATTTCTGTTCATTAATTTGGTTTTGTTGTTGTTGTCTTGGCTGGCTTATGCAATTTAATACAAATTATATTATTTCAATTTCATTTTTTTATTGTTGTTGTCGAGTTTTTCTTATTTTTTTTTTGTGAAATTTCATGCCGAATTTCGTAAAAATTTTGTGTTGTTTTTTGTGTGTCTACGATTACGACGTCTTTATACGTATTATTTACGATTCTTTTTGATTTTTTGTATTATTTTTATTGTTGTTATTGAAATAAAATCCATGCATAAGAGATTATTAATGGCCAAGTCTCGTGGCTGAATGTCTAATGAAAATTATACAAGAACAACAATAAAGCTACAGATTGTCAAAGTCGATTATATAGTAGCCTACGCTACATAGTATATTATTAGGTCATTACAACCCTTTAGTCAGGATTACAACCTAGCTTCTCTCGGCACTCGTGTTGTGTGTGCTAATTTTTATCCACAAGTTGCGGGACATACAGTTTAAAGGCGATCGATTTTTGAGAAACTTTTCATGGCAATTTTTATTTAAGGCTGCTGCAGGGAAGTTACCGAAAAAAACTACCAGCTGTCGTTTAATAAGTCAACACACTAACTACCAGACTAGAAGTCGCCGTGGTCTAGTAGGTAGTGTGTTGGCTTATTAGACGAAAGGCCCGAGTTCGAATCCCAGGTCAGACATCAAAACGAAAATATGAAAATATTTCTTCGGCGACTTCCTCTCAGCAGATTTCTGGCAAAAACTCTGAGAGTAAAAATTGCCATGAAAAGCTTATCAAAAAATCTGTCGTTCGGAGTCGACTTTAAACTGTAGGTCCCGCCACTCATGTATGAAATTAACGCACACAACACTAGTGGTGTGAGAAGCTAGGACGTTGTACAATGGGTCAATTCGACCACCGGGTACTGTACTTGTCACAGTTGACAAGTACACGTCCTCTAACCTAACTTAACCTAACCTAACCTAACCTAACTACCAGACTATGGCGATTTAATTACTACATTCTATTATACAGCTTCAGAGTCTTTTGGTTGGAGATCTTGGCCATTCATTAAGACTACGTACTACTGTGACGTTCTTGCCCTTATAAGTGCGCATTTTTTTCCTGGGTCTTAGGTCACCGCATTTTTTGATGTAAACGAACGGACACACAAGTTGGTTCAAGCAGCATATGACTTGTGTGAACGTCTCTAACCTCAATGGCGTTACCTATAGAATGGACTAATGGATTACTTGAATCATGGATCTTGTAGAATCTTGAGCCTTCCATGTTTAGAATATAATATTACTCGCATCTAAGACTGATGGTTGTACTTACCGGACACTGGCTAATTGAAATTCATGCGCGTCAGATTGTATAACATAACTACGATGTGGAAGAGAAGGGGACTTCCTCTGCGGTTTCTCAACCGTGGAAAACTACCGCCGATGAATCTTTGGCGATTGGTTCTCAAACAATGTATTTGGTAGATGAAATGTTGATCCAGTGTTAAAGACGCAGTAAGATTGCATACAATGGTTGTACTTAACCGACAGAGTGGACCACAGACTGCGATGTGGAAATGTAGGTGATTACCTCAGGAGGTGATTTTCTTGAAAAACTAACGCCGAAGTCTCGAATCTTCACAGGCTCTAAGACTGATGGCAGTAATTACCGAACACTGGCTGATTGAAATTTATGACCGACAGATTGGACTACAGACTATGATATGGAAGAGTAGAAGCGGTTTTCTAGCCGTAAATGGTTGCCACTAAAAGCGTCTTTATCGAGTGGTTCTTATACAACATCTTCGGTAAATGGTGTAGATGACTACCTTACGTAGTTCAATTGATGCTTACAACGCTGTCTAAGGCTACTACTTGACGCTCCTTGTAATTATACCCAAACCAACCAGCCAATCATCTGAATGGCAACTTTGATAGGACCAAACTCAAGGCGATTGCTCAAGACGATAATCACCTGACTTAATATTAGTCAAGTATTTGGCAAATCATAGAAGTCTGACTGAAGTCGCCGTAGTCTAGTAAAATATTCAGTGTGGAGTACAATCTCACTAAGAGCCTAGTGTATTTTTCCATTCAAATCATAGTGTGGTGGCTTATTGGACTCTAGCTCGTGGTTCAAAACCCAGCTCAGTATCACGAACAAAACGCAATTAAGAAAATATATCTTTCGGTGACTTACTCTCAGCAGTTTTCTGGCATTAACCTTGAGAGCAAATACAATTGTTATGAAAAGTTTTTGAAATCTGAAGCTTGGAGTCGGCTATAAACTGTAGGTCTTAACACATATAACAAGAATGGTGTGAGAAGCTAGGTTGTAATCCTGACTAAATAACCAATTAAGTTAAGTAAAAATGAAGTCGCCGTAGTCTTGTAGGTAGTGTATTGGCTTATTAGACGTAAAGCCTGAGTTCGTATCCCAGGTCAGACATCAAGATGAAAAATGAAAAAAAAAATTTCTTCGGCGACTTCCTCTCAGCAGATTTACTCTGAGAGTAAATAAAATTGACATGCTATGTTTCTCAAATATCTGTCGTACGGAATCGACCTTAAACTTTAGGTCCCACCACTCATGTGTAAAAATTTAAACACACACAACATAAGTGGTGTGAGAAACTAGGTCGTAATCCTGACTGAAGGGTTGTAATGGCCAATTATGTATGTATCAGAGATCAGCAATGAGTATTCACAAAGATGAGTAGATTCGAATCATACTCATAATTTTTGATTTCGAATCACTCGAACCATTTATGAGTATTATGAGTATTTTTCTAAATTTATGAATCTGAATGAGTAGGCGTATGAATCAAACACATTTCGAATGTTATGAGTTTGATGTCAACTTTGTACTCATACTAATTGCAACCTGTACTTATAAATCAATGTTGTATGAAATACGAATGAATCAGAGTGGTTGAAATTCAATACTGTTGACTCTCACTCATACTCAAAATTTCATGGGTACTTATGAGTAGCGAAAAAACGATTCATTGCTGATCTCTGGTATGTATGTATGTATGATATACTATAGGTTGTGCCACTTATGGATACAATTAACACATGCAACATGAATGGTTTGAGGAGCTAGGTTGTAATCCTGACTAAAGGGTTGTAATGACCAATTAAATTAAGTAAACATAGTCATTAACAGCTGAGTGAATTAAATTGCTTTGAAAATTTTCTGAAATCTGTCATTTAGAGTCGACTTATATACTTTAGGTTCTGCAATTTATGGATACAATTAACTCGCATAACCTGAATTGTGTGAGAAGCTAGCTTCTAATCCTGACTAAAGGGGGTTCTAATGACCAATTAAGTCAAGTAAACGTACTCATTAATATCTGATCGAATAAAATTACTTTGAAAATTTTCTGACATCTGTCGTTTAGAATCGACGGGTATATTGTAGGTCCTGCCACTTATGGATACAACAGAATTGGTGTGTGTAGCTAGGTTGTAGTCCTGGCTAAAGAGTTGTAATTTAGTTCTTGCTGAAACACAAATAAAGCCTTACTTAAACTTATTTTCCAAATGGTGGTAGGGTATCCGCGAAAAAAAAATTCCATGAAATCATCTAAGAATTCTATTCTATTATAGAACAGAGACAAATCATGTATGAATTGAATCAGAATGCGATTTTAGATTTTCTAATACGAAATTGAAAAGACAGAAAACTTTAAGATTTCTTAAGTGATTTATTTTTCGTTGTTTACGTTAGATTTTGCATGCAAACATACATATATTTTTTTCACACATGAAGTCATTAAAAAAATAAGAAAAAAAAACGATATGAATTCGTAATAAAAGTAATCTCCCATGAGAGCTAGATTGTTTGGCTGAGAGACTGGGCAAAATAAAATCTTTACCAGACATATAAACGTAAAAAAAAGGAAAATAAAAATAAAATTAATAATAATAATAACAATAACATTGCAATATAATATAAACAAATAATAATAAGAAAGAAAAAAAGGAAGAAAAAAAAAACGAGCCTCATATGTTCATTTGATTAAGAGACACTTTTACTAAGTAATTCTTGTTAAATTCAGAAGAAATGCAATATTTTGCAAAGAGAATTTTTTCGGCATTTTTTTAAAATTCTTTTTCTTTTTTTATTTAATATTTTTGTTTATTATTTTTATTATTATTATTTAGTTTTTTTGGGGTGTGTATAGCTGTGTGTTTATCGTTTTATTTTTATTTTGTTATTGTATTGCTTAACGTCCTTGATGGCGAGACATCAAATTTCCGTATTTGAATGCGATGAATTTCATTAATATTAATGCAAATGCAAATTCATTAAAAAGACAAGAATGACAAATAACAACCACAAAAAAAAAAAAAATAATAAAAAATAATGATTTAAATTTCTCATTTGTAATGCAAAAACAAGAAAAAAGAAGCCGAAGAAAAAAAAGAGAAAAATGCGTATTCGAGTATTTACCAACGTTTTTCGTATTTCGTTTAAACTACCATCGAAATTGTTACAAAATTTCTGGAATTTATTTACGCATTTAAAATTCGGGAATTGTTTTTTTTTACCAAATAATTGAAATACAATTCCAAAATAAATATTTTTACATAAAAACCACATGTTTTTTTTTTAACAAGAAATTTATTGCGTTTAAGTTTTAAAGTTTTTACATACAGCTGCGTCTTGATTACACAATAACACCTGACCCCGATTTTGATTCTACTTTTATAACGAAATGCACTGACAAAATCTTATTGTAATCATTACGATTAACATACACAAGTTTGCATGTGAAATCTTTTTGTATCATTTGAATCATAGACTGTTACTTAAGCAATGTAATGTACACAATTTGAGCTTGAATGTTGGTTATAAAGAAAGGCAAGCATCAAATTTAGTATTAACTGAATGAAAATATACACTGGACTCCTAGGGAATTTGCATTCTACATTGAAAATTGTAGAAGAATTCTATAAAGCATAGACAGAGCACGTATGTAGCTTTCATGATTTGAATTTATTTCTAAGCTACAACTTTCCTTTTTAATGCCCTTCCTACCAAGCTCATTGCTTGATCATATATAGGGTGTGTTTTTTATAGAGGTATAGAACTTTAAGTTGCAATAAAACAACGATGGATTATTCGATTGACATGAATTTTAGTTATCCGAAAGATAATCTAGTGGCATTACATTTTAAATATGATTTCTGGCATATGGCCGCCACGGCTGGCGCGGATGTAGTCCAATCTGGACGTCCAATTTTCGATGACTTTTTCCCACATATATATCGGCAATAACACGGCGAATGTTGTCTTCCAAATGGTCAAGCGTTTGTGGCTTTACCGCATAGACCAATGACTTTACATAGCCCCACACAAAGTAGTCTAGCGGTGTTAAATCACAAGATCTTGGAGGCCAATTCACAGGTCCAAAACGTGAAATTAGGCGGTCACCAAACGTGTCTTTCAATAAATCTATTGTGGCACGAGCTGTGCGACATGTTGCGCCGTCTTGTTGAAACCACATCTCCTGGACATCATTGTTATTCAATTCAGGAATGAAAAAGTTAGTAATCATGGCTCTATACCGATCACCATTGACTGTAACGTTCTTCTTGAATGCTACGCTCTACAGCAGCAATAGCTTCTTCTGTACGCACCGTACAGCGTCTCTGGGGATGCGAGTTATCAATAAGAGTAAACGTGGTGCGAAAACGTTCCATGGTTAATCGAATTAACTGCTCTGATGGACGATTTTGTCGACGATAAAATGGACGTAGTGCGCGATACGTTTTCCGCACAGAACCATTATTTTCGAAATAAAATTGCACTATTTGCAAGCGTTGTTCAAGCGTGAGTCTATTCATGATGAATTGCCAAACCAAACTGAGAATAAATCACTTGACAGCTGTTAAATCGGTCGCCATCTTGAAAAGTAATGCCAACTTAAAGTTCTATACCTCTATACAAAACACCCTTTACATTACCTTTTTATTTCGGGGCACTATTGCAGGGTATGTTGCGATAAGTAGAAGTTGGATACTATTGAACACCTCCTCTGTAACTGTCCAGCCCTTAGTAGATTGAGGTTAAGGACCCTTGGCGGGGGCTTCTTTGAGAGTTCGAATTCTATGTCGAGAGCCTATATCAAGGCTCTCCCTAGATTCATTATTAGCTTGAGCTGGTTGAGACTCACTCTTCTTGTGTGTTTGTTAGTCTGTGTGATTTCTCCGCTTCCTTATTCTCCCTTTCCTACTTCCTCTCCTTTTTCCTATCCCCTCAAGATATCCCTTCAAGGTATCCCTTTCAAGGTAATTAGTTGCTCTCAGAATTAATTTAGAGGCTTCACTCTCCGTACAAATAATTTATCCAGGAGACCATTGAGTCCGGAGTCTCTTAGAGGCTAACATTATTTGACTCTTGGTTGAGGACGTATCATGGAAATATGGAGGTAAAATGTTTAGGAATGAAATACTATACCTAAAAATGATATATCAGATCCATATAGGAGAACGATAGTCAAGTATAATATGCAGAAGACTTGTGAAGAAGTCCATTATGCATTCGATGTGTATTCTGCTGGTCAGCCTGAATGTGATCTATGGTTCCATTGTTGAAAGAAGCAGCATAAATTTAAAGGCTGCTCGAATGAAAGTGAGTAAGATACAAAGACTGGTTTCTATTGTTATAATCAGGCCCTATAATCAGACCTCTGTTAGGTTTTAGGTCGTTCTTTTTGGCAGTGAGAAACAGAACCATTGACATAATGAGAAACAAAATCACGTGACAAATCGCTCTCTCTCTCTCTCTCTTTATATGACTGTCTCCTTACCAGAACTCAAAAAAATTAGATTGAATGCTCCTTTGGGATGGGAGATTACATACTCTTCTAGGAAAGACACCATTTAGCGGTATACAGATGTGTTAAGCACTTAATATGGTCCGGGAATAGGGATGTTCGATGCCAAAGTGAAATATTTAGAACACACTCGCATGTACCTTTCAAGTGGAAGTTTATGCAATCAAAAGATCTGCTCGAGTTTCCTTGGACAGATGCAGAGCACGGGATATTGCAATACTACCTGACAGTATGGCCATTCGATTACTCACTCAGCTCTTATTAGGTTGACTCAAAACTAGGGTAGAGACAGTCGTTTGCGTTAAATAAGCTAGGCAGGGAAAATAGTCTGCTGGACTTTACGGCAATGAAAAAACATGAGGAGGGGAGCCATGCCGTTGTATGAACCAAATACATACCTTTCTATCTGATAGAAAAAAGATAGATAAAGAGAAACGATAACTCTTCTCAAGCCAAACGGGTATGATCAAATCAAACCTTTTGCTAAGTAATTCTATTGGGAAGAGATTTGAGTCATGTGTCACACTATTGAGAAGAAGTCGCAGTATAGTAACCTCCCTTCTGATCGGGTAATATAGCCTTAAAGAGCATTTGTTGAGGATTGGGATCGCTTCAAACTTAGTATGTTGCTTCTGTGGTTTCTTAGAACCGGAGTGATGGTGATGTGTCAAATCACTTGGGTGTTTGTCAAGCCCTAATCAGATGAGTTATACTTCTACAAAAATAATAGAATTATTTGCCAGGGCAACATGCAAACGGTGGGAGTTATCGAAATAAAAATTACAAATTTCCTTTCAAATAAGAATTCGGTGGGGAGTAGTAGCAATTGCTTCATTGAATTTATTGATTACTTGTAGTGGCCCTGCAGTACTTCTCGATTTCACTTCACGCAAGCACATCTGCACGAATCCCATGATTAGACTGCAAGAATACGTCTCATATTTGATATACGAATTCTTATCATGACTTTACCAACCATCTTCTCATCTATGCACATCAATTATTACAGCCGCACATGGTGTGGCAATGAGAGCACAATAATAATAAAAATAAAATAAAAAACAAATCAAAATAAACTAGAGAAGAATGTTGTAGAAATAAAAAAATAAACAAAATGATTATTTTTTTTTTTGATTCATTTTAAGTAGAAAAATTATTTTCAACATCCATATGTACGACGGCAATTTGCAGCCAAATAAGTGCCATGCAGACCAGACAGACAGGCTGAATGGCAGACTGTTGATACTGGTATAACACGTGCCAACACAGTTTGGTTTTGTTCGATTCTATTAATAAATAAAATCAACTTTTAAATACCGAATAATTGTTTTATTTATAGACTCACTTCACTGTACTTATGACTGACTGTGTGTGCAGTTCGAAAATAGAGTCATTGTGTCTGCGTTTTTTGACGAGAAAATCTACTAAACATGGTCATGTTAACAATAATTACTGATGACATGATTGTCCTTTAATACAATAAACGGTCACTTAATGTTTTTGTTTTTTTTTTTGTTTTCTTTTTAGAGCCATTTGGCATCACAGAGATATGTTGGATGGTGGTGGATATTAAATGGAAACGGTTTGAGCTATTAAGGCGTTAATCACCATGCCCCCCTCCCCCATTTGCAGGCCGCACCGTTATCAGGTAATTATTTTTTTTTTTAAACATGTTTATTTAAATTTAAGCTCTTAAATTAGTTGGTATTTACAAATTTTTTATTTACAATCAAATTTACCAGCCCCCTCCCCCTCCCAAAAAATATCTTGAATAGTTTGCATTTGTGTAGGTTAAGGTCGCCACGGTATTACCCTATAACCAGGTATTGTGTCATCATACGTAAATGTAATGTCTATATAATCTTGAGGCAAAACTCTTGATTCCAAAAGTCTCCTTAGAATCTTACCCGTTCGGGGATTATAGGAATTGCCATACAAATGCAATTTGAAGAGTTTACAAGACTTCTTCATGCATAGCAATATCATGGTAACGATCTCGGCTTTAATATTATTATATTGCAACATTAAAGACTCCAAATTCCAACAGGAACTTAAATAATGTGCCACTATTTCGCCACCATGTGAACCCAAGCCACAGCCATTCAAATTTAAATGCTTCAAAGTACTGCTATAAGCAATGGCCTTTAGGAGTTCAAGAGCACCATTTGTACCAATCTTATTATAGGCCAGATTCAAGGAAACTAATTGACAATCTTTATTATATAAATACTCGGCCAATAGTTCCATATCTTGTGCCTGAAAACCACAATTTTCCAGTTCCAATGTTTGTAGTTTATTTTGCCACAACAAAGAGGCCACCGTATGGGCCACTTTTTGACTGTCCAAATGCAAATGTAAGCCCAACAGATGGGAGGCCTTGAACGTATGAACCTTTGAAGACTTGTAAACGCCATCAGCTATATCGGCAAAATTGTATTGTGTTATGCTGCAAGAGCTGACATTCAAGCTCTCTAGCTTTAAGGATTTGATCACATACAAACGCAGGAAAACGATGTCATTATCGGTCAAGGGAGTACCTTTAAAGAAAATTGAGAAATCACCTACTTAAATAAACATTCTGGCCCCAATTACCTTCCAACGACAGCTCTGTTAGCTTCATATGATCCACATTATTCGCCATAACCTCAAATAATATTGTGGGCAAATTCATTACTTTCAATTCAATAAATTTGAATCTCTTCAAACTTTCCACAAAATCATACAGCGTCTGCAACATATAGGTGGTCAAGTCCAGGCCCACTAATTTCATTGAATTTAAATAACGTTTCTCTAAAAATTGCACAATAACGGGAAAATCCCTTATGAAATGATATTTTCGCTGAAAACGTTCCTCAAACATTAAACGTTCAAATTTAAAGCAACGATATGGTCGCTGATCATATTCACGTTGCCAGCAGTCCAATAAAATCAGTGTTAAATAGCGAAATTTTTCCTTAATTATCGGCACCACACAGGGATATTCGCACATTTTGATGCAAGGCAATGTGAAAAAAAAAATTTTCAAAATAAAATTCAAAATAGTTTGATAAACATTTGCGGGTGACAGACAGACAGACTTATAAAATAATCAAATGAAGTAGCAGAGTTATGTATGATCTGGCAATGCTGTCAGTTGTCAAATATCTTTCACCTGAATTGTCATGTATTTAGTGAAGGGTTTGCCATTGAGCCTAATCACACGAGAACAATTGTGTTGGAGTAAAATGATAGTTTATATGAAAAGAACAAAAAATGTTCGATTAAAAATTGTTCTCGTGTGATTAGGTTCATTCACGAATAAAGATCGCTTAACAAGAGAAGAACGCACGATCTGGTGATACAAACGTAGCCACTTTATGAACATTAAGGTGGTCGCCGTAGCCTATTAGGTAATGTGAAAAAAACATATTTCTTCGGCGAATTCTTCTCAGCAGATTTCTGGTAAAAACTCAGAGAGTAAATAAACCTGCCATGCAAAAGTTTCTCAAAATCTGTCGTTCGGAGTCGACGTTAAACTGTAGGCCCCGCCACTCATGTATAAAATTAAGGCACATAACATGAATGGTGTGAGAAGCTCGGTCGTAATCCTGACTGAAGGGTTGTAATGGTCAATTATGTATGTATGTGTAGGGACGCATTATGATCGTCATAATCGATCTACTGTGCAAGGCGTCAGCAGGATTATAAAGTAAATTTAAGAGACTGTATATGTTAGTAATTCCAAGAGCCGTGAGCGCCATCACAACTTAACTCCCTGATGAGAGTTAGGGAGAGTGTAACGGCTTACTGAGCATCTGGCCGTACTTCAAAGCTCATTATGGCTCATTTGCCATTTGGATTTGCACCTCCTTTTCTATTAACACCAAATCAAGCAAGAATTGAAGCGGGTTAATCATTCATAATGCCGTCCGTGCAACAGGTTTATAATCGTGATTTTAGGAACAAAATTTTCTTCACCCATAACGCTCATTTCTCACAAAATTGCCGTATATGGGGCTCGCAGAACCTAGAAGTGAAAGCATTTACATGTAGGAAAAGTAAATGTTTAGTGAACGTTTTGGTATGGATGAGGCATTGGGCTGTATTTTTATAAAAATATTTCTGAGCGAAACGTTATCGGAAACGCAGAGCTCTATTCCCATACGATAACCAAATTTTTTTGGCCTCCTATTGAAGGTAATGATGGGAACGTTACTTGGTCACAACAGCACGATGTCATGATGAGCCACACAATATGGCCGATTTTGGTTTTACTTCATGAGAAGTTTCCAGAAAGACTGCCTGCCCCTTTGGTGATGGCAATTAATCACCAGGATCATGCGGTTGACACCCATAGAAATTTTTTTGTGAGGCTTATATGGCTAAAGAAAATTTAATTTTTCTGGTATCTAAGATTTCAAGTAGTAACAGCAGATGAAGAAAAACTGACTGCAAGTAGCAGGACTTAGCAAATATACACAATACATGTTTAGAAATGGTGATATTTCTAGACAAGGAATGCTGTCTAGACAAGGAATGTGTTATGCTAGAACCTGCTAAAGTAGAACACTACTTAGCTACTTGGCTGGGATACCATTGAGAAACTTTTTGAAGAACCAAAAAGGAATACAAAAAAGTCTTCTTGGGAGCATATGGCTGCCACATTGCCTTCCCTTATACTTATGCTAGGTTTGAAAGCATTGTGTGTTTCCATTGTTCAAAGCCTTAAATTAGGCCGATTATATTTCAACACTAAATGTATTTATTTCACTAATTAAAGATTACATCATACAACAAAGGAAAGAAAAAAATCCGCTTTTTCAAAGAATTTCAGGTAAAAATGTCTACTTCCAATCACCGATTTCATAGTCCCACTTAGAAGACAGACCCGTAATGGGTTCCACTTCCAAACAAATCATTCTCTTTAATTGAAGTTGACGCCGATCTTCATTGAATGTATCAGGCAGCTCTTGATAAACACCAGCCATGACAAATTGAAAGAGTAAAGCAATAGCACATGCCCATAAACCCACACCCAAATGTAGTTTCCACTCTCCCGTCGGTGCTTTGAATTCGGAAAATGTTTGACAGAAACTATAACGATACAATTTCTTGATTTCGTCTTTTTTTAAATTCTTCCAATCGTCCTCTTCCTTCTTCCTTAAGGCACATATTTCGGGAGTGGGTTCTCTAAAGCGAATTGCTGGTATCGGATGATGTATGAGATCAGCGTATATTGGTGAACCGTTTAAACCGTAACCCACATATTCACGATTGCCACACACGGTATTGGTAATGTCAAAATGGGTATTGCGTTTGATCACTAATTGTGGTGGCAATTTCAAAAGTTTACCGACATAAGGACGAATGAAAATTTTACTATGCTGTAAAGCCATATTTAATGAATTATTGTTTTGATTTCTTTAATAATTTTTATTATTTTTTCCTCTTGAAATTTTATAATTTTTCGTTTGACAGGCGTATGTTTGTAGACTATTTGATTTGATTATGATTAAAAAACAAAAGCCAATTGCTCATGAATTTTTATTGTCTATTGACTTGTCAGTCAACTAGAGCTCTTATCAGTGTCGTATCCTGAGGTCATAATAGCCGGAGACTTTAATTGTAATTTGCTTGCTGATGCCACTCTATCTCATATGATGTTATCATTTAACTTATTTCCTATTAATGAGTCTAGACCTACCCACTTTACAAATACTAATAGCACCCTACTTGATGCATTTTTCATCAGTAATAAACATAAAGTTTTACATTATGATCAACTAACGGTACCAGCCTTTTCAAAACATGATCTCATCTTTGCAGTATACGACTTTGCAATACAGAAACCCTCCACAACGTTTAAATATCGTGATTTTCAGAGTCTTAATATCATGGCCTTAGAAAATGATCTTAATAATATACAATGGGATCAAATGTACCGCCTGTCGTCAGTTGATGAACAAGTTTCTCTAATAAACTTCACTATTTTGGAACTTTACAACAAGCATGTTCCTGTGAAAACTAAAACAGTCAGAAGCTGTGAACGGCCGTGGTTTAACAATGAAATAAAATCATTAATACAACGTCGGAATTATGTATATCGTTTGTGGAAACGATATAGGACACCAGAATATCGTGAGAAGTACTATCTAGCTAGGAAAGCTGTTGTGTCTAGAATAAAACACAATAAATCTGTTTATTACTCCAATAAATTCAACAGCGCTGTTGACACCAAAAGGACATGGAAAATTATACATGATATTGGAATTGGTAAAACAACTAATCACGAAAGTGATGTCGATGTTAATGTGCTTAACGAATCATTCGTCAATATTCCTTTGCCAACTGTAAGCCCTTGTTTTTATTCTCAAATGCCACCAAATGAACCATCCGTTGCAAAATTTAGTTTTAAGTGCCTTGATCTTAATGATGTAGCAGAAGGCTTCTACAAAGTTAAATCAAATGCAGTCGGTTTGGATGATATTAATCCAAGGTTCGTAAAGAAACTACTGCCATGGATAATACACCCTATTAGGTATTTGTATAATACAATTATTACAACCAGTACTTTCCCAACGGAATGGAAATATGCCAAAATCATACCGGTTCCAAAAAATGGCAATGAATATCGCCCAATATCAATTTTACCATACCTTTCCAAAGTTTTCGAGCGAATTATTTATAAACAAATGGTTGCATTTATAGATCAGTACAATTTATTAACTGACCGTCAATCAGGTTTTCGATCTCAACATAGCTGTTTAACCGCTCTGACCGATGTAATCGAAGACATAAGAAATAGTTTAGACAATGGGAGGATAACATTCTTAGTTTTGCTTGACCATTCAAAGGCCTTTGATACTGTTCACCACTCAATACTGTGCTTCAAACTTGCTAGAATGTTTAACTTCTCTTCTACAGCCGTTAAATTGATGTCCACATACCTAACAGACAGATGGCAATACGTCTCCAATAAAGGACTACTTTCTAACCCTCTTCGCGTGACAAGAGGTGTTCCGCAGGGCTCCATATTGGGACCATTACTGTATTCCATTTACTCTAACGATATACCAGAGCAGCTTAAACATTCTAGAATTCAAATGTATGCTGATGACATCCAACTCTACCTTGATAGCTCTATAGCTTCCATCAACATTGGAGTTAGAGATCTTAACATTGACCTTAATAACATTTCTCTTTGGGCGACTGCAAATGGTTTAAGGATTAACCCCAAAAAGTCAAAATGTATTGTAATTTGCAAAAAATCCGCAAAAATTGAATCCAGTATTAATGTTTTCTTGGGTGGTAGCAAGATTGACATTGTTGATTCTGCCAGAAATCTTGGCGTGGTTTTCAACAATACGCTAACCTGGTCGGATCACATAAACCAAACATGTGGAAGAGTTTATAGTATGCTAAGGTGCTTATGGGCTTCGCAGTATTACACTCCACCAAAAATAAGACTACTTCTGGCTAAAACTTATTTAATACCAACTTTGCTGTACTCATCTGAAGTCTTCTCCGGCTGTAATTCAAAAGACACTGCGAAACTCAACAGTACTTTCAACAACATTGTACGTTACATATTCTGCCTAAGTAGATTTGATCATGTCTCTCACTTCTCCAAACGCATATTTAATATCTCCTTTAGTAACTATATAAAGTTAAAGAACTTGGTTTTTCTTCATAAAATTATTATATCGGAGCACCCAAAATATCTTCACAAACGCTTAAGGTTCATGAGATCCTTAAGGGGAAAGGGTATTGTGCAGATTCCTCATCGGGATGCAGCGTCCGAGAGACAATTTTTCATATTAAGCATCCGACTCTGGAACCAACTTCCTTCAGACGTGCAAGTTATTGGCAACGCAAATAAATTTAAGCATGTACTATATCAATATTATCAAACGTAATCTGTTATAAATGTCAGTTGTAAATAGTGTTATTTATTCTTAACCATCTTTATTTTTATTTAAACTTTATTTTATATTATTGTTTTTTTTATTTGTTTATTTTATTTATTTTTATTTCTTTTTTATAAGTTTTGAATTTTATAAGTATTGATATAACTTGTCAGATTCTGATACTTTAAATTATAAGATATTATGTCTTGTTGTATCAGAAATTCAAATTTAATAAATAAATACAAATACAAATACAAATACAAATTCACTGCAAAACTTATTCTTATATTTTACAGGTCAAGTTATCGATAAAATACCTTGCAAGTGGGTTCTATAATTAGGTTGTCTATTCACTGTAAATCTTATTCTTATATTTTACAAGTCAAGTTATCGATAAAATACCTTACAAGGGGGCTCTATCAATAGGTTGCCTATGCACTGTAAATCTTATTCTTATATGTTACAAGTCAAGTTATCGATAAAATACCTTGCAAGTGGGTTCTATAATTAGGTAGTCTGCGTCCTAAGCTTATGTCAGTTGTTTGGTAGACGTAGTTTTCTTACGTTGTTTAGCAATCGGCGTTATCTGTGTTCTAGAAGATGAACCTAAGTATTTTTTGCGGAGTCCACCGAAGTGTTTGTTAAGCAAAGTTGATCTTGGAAATCTGTTGCATATACAGATACCTCTATTTCTACTAACGTCCAGAGGAGCTTTGATTTACCGTCGCCAGCGGATCAATGCATTGCAGATACTCATATGCCGCCAAATTTTGTTGCAAGGATGTTGCATAATACGTGCCCTCATACGTCTGTTATCACTTTCGGCCCATGTCTGTCTTTAGATCGATTTTTCTACCGGGAATTTTAATTTTATACTAAAAATCGCAAATGTTCTGCTTTAATCACTATAGTGTGGAGACTTCATTGAAGCCTGATGAAGTCTATTGGTAGACGAGCCCGTTCGTCAGCACGTTAGTTCTCATGTTAGCATTTTCTTGTACATACATAATTGGCCATTACAACCCTTCAGTCAGGAAGTCGCCGAAGAAATATTTTTTTCATATTTTCGTTTTGATGTCTGACCTGGGATTGGAACCCGGGCTTTACGTTTAATAAGATAACACATTACCTACTAGGCTACGGCGACTTTTCTTGTACGGTGTGTGTAAATTGCGTTATCACACAGCACTGGACTGCTTCACAGACCAAGCACCTAATACTGTCCTTATCATCACTACATTCCGCTTTAGTAAGTAAGTTGGAACGCATCTATATCCGGGTCTAATTACGACTGTGCTTATGCTGAAATACTGGGAAACCCGTGGTCGAATACATTACCGTTGTGGTCGAATACATTACTTCTTGGCTCAGCAAGGCGTATCAGGCTTATGCCGTTGTTTTCAAAATTCTGGATAGAGTGGACAGTGTCATATTGTATGTTAAGGGCTCTGGCTTGAAACTTTCGCATAGGTTGCGTGTTTCCACTTGTTGTGTTTTCCAGATATAGATTATGGGCAAAATGAATGATAGGGGTTTCCCCTGAAAATCCCAGGCTACGATTAAGTCTCCCACTAATAAACATTTCTTACAGAAATTTCAGTGAAAACATATTTTTGAAGAGGTTTCAGGAAAGGACTGGTATAGAACTCACACATACATACATACATACATACATACATACAGTCTCCGATTGTATAGGTATAATTTGCTTCCGATGGCAACATGATCCATCAATAGAGCAAGAAAAAAAAAACACTTTTGAAAAGAAATTCTAACTTTCATGATACCATGAATAAGCCATTATTTCTCTGGTTATATATTCCCTCCAATATATACAACAATTTGAAATTAACGGTTCTTATGAAAATAATTCTAAATTGGATGTAACACCCTGTATAAACAGAAAAAGTTTTTTTTTTTGTTACAATAAAAACTTTTCAAACATTAACAAAACTTATGAGCATTGTGAAAAAGCTTTTATTGCTCTTTCTCTGTTATAAACATAACATTTCAAATGTTAATTAACAGAGACTGTTAATATTTATTTCCGGCTAAAATTTATCAGAAGTATTGTGAACTATAAAGTGTTGTTGTTATTGATAATACAGAATGTGGATTTTTGGTGTTAACGGAGACGATGTGAACAAGTGTACGTGTGTCTGTATGAGTGTAGGAGAATATTTGTGATTTAAACAGCCATACGTAGTCATTCATTGTTCACAACTCATACAATAAGGAAGTAACAGAACAAATAAATAATAGAGAGCAGAAAAAGAGAGAGAGAGAGAGAGTGAGAGAGTGAGAAATACACAAGTGACAAAAATCAAGAAATACATATGAAAGTGAAGCAAGGAAAACAATAAAATGATTGCATAAATTTAGGGGCTCTACTAAAAAACAATCAGGAGAATATTTAACGGCATGTATGGATGGCATTTTGTCATAGTATTGTTGATTGAAATATTGTAAATACGCGACACGGAAAGGAATATTTTTGTTTTTGTTTTTAATGGAAGAGAGAGAAAAATATAAGAAGAGATAGAGTACATTGTGTAAAAGAAAGAAAAAAAAAAGTTATCACACAGAGAAAAATAATAACGATTACATTGACTACCACAACAACAGAAGTATTTCAGTTTTTGTATTGTTGTTGTTGTTATTATTGTTGTATTGAAAGTAAAAGCGCAAAGTAAAATAAAATACAAACACAAACACAAACAAAAACAAAAACCCAAAAAAAACCCAACAAAAACAATATTTAAAGCTTAAATATCCTTGTGTCGGAAGTTTCGCAACAATTTTTTACTGTCTATGCAATCAGTTCTAAAGTAAACGTCAAACGAACTTATCAACGAGTCTTAAAACAGTTCTCATGGCAACTTAAAGCAAAAATATTCATAAGTTCTTTAATTAATTTTGGAAATAAAATTAAACAAAAAAAAAAATAGCGAAAAAAAAAATTAAAAAAGAACGAATTTTTTAAAGAAATTTTTTTAAAAATTCTAAGAAAATTTCAGTTTGAAAAAATCAAAAAATTTTATTTCATCATTTCGGTTCAGTGCATTCGTTGTGTTGTTTTTCATTTAAACTTTTTACTCCATTAAAACAAAAAAATTTCCGCTTCGTTATACAAAAATTTTTCATCAAAGAAAATGAAATTTTAAGTGCCAACAAACAAACAAAAAGATAAAGTGTCGTAAAGTACTACGTTAAGTTATTGTTGTTAAATAAAATTCGTTTTTAATTCGATATCAAAAAAGGAAAATAAGTGAACACTTCAAGCACACGCATTGTAATCAAACACTTCAAATACAAGTTACGACGCGTTGTAAGCGTGTGTAGGCTACACAAAAACAAAATTGTTTCTTATCCAGCTGTGTCATCCCACCTGAAACTGTTGTTATTCCTTTAAGCCTAACCTCCTCACACATACAACATACGCCCTCAAATCGTTCTAATTTCTCATAATTGTTGTAACAAATTTTTCTTTTATCCAACTGCTCCTTATCAAAAGCAGCCATCATCACAATCATCGCCGTCAGAGTAAGACAGCGCTTGTACCATATAATCTCAACATTTTATGCATTGAGTGTTCAGCCGAGTCACATCACCTTATCTGTGTTATTATCAACACGACCCTCATCATCGTTATCATCATTATCAATATCAACGTGAATTGGGAAACCATCCTGTTTTGAATTGTTTTTCAATATTTTTTTTCGTTTTGTTCGTTTTAACGAACGAAGAAAAAAACCAAAAAAAAAAAAGAAATTCTTTTCCATTCAAAATGAGTGAAAGTCATCGCTTTGCAGCCAACGAATTCAGTTACATTCTTCAACGTCAGGTTAGTATTACAAAAACGGTTTTTTATGTTTTACACTGTATTACAATTTTTGTTTTTTAAATATTTGATTGAGAATGAAAGTTCCTTTAAAAAAGGCTTCCGGTAGTTGGGACCATAATTTTTGAAATAATCATGTATGGCCATGAAGGTTTATTCTCTGCATTGTAGTCTGAGTTTCAAATTCCTTCATAACTGCTGATTCCGTCTCCGTTACTCAGCAAAAATTTAGTCGTGAAGACTTTCTTCATGCGTTTTTTTTAATGTCTTTACTTGACATCACTGGTAACAGAATTCGGTGATTTCCTCCTTAGTATTGATATTTTCCAAGCTTATACGCAGAACTTCCTAAGACAACTTAATGGCCGTATAGAATACCGATTGGCGAGCAGCCAGATATCAGCTGTATATTCAAACACACTCGGTTTATCCTGAGAACCTAGAAATTTAAGTGATTGATACACGATTCTTTGTATAGCAAATGGTTCTTTGGCTTTTCTGAAGGCCGTTTGCTTTTTCGATAGATTTATAGTTGCACTGTCTTTTAGAACCTTACGAACCCCTTTCGCTGGATGATGAATGGATACCAATTGTGCCTACTCATAGAAATGTTTAAATTTCTTCCAGTTTTCATGAATATTTTTGATATTCTTGAGTCTAATTTGCTTTACATGAGCGGTCAGCCATCCTTATACCTCTGCCATCCTTATACCTCTAGTCGTAGAGTAGAATTCCGCCCGAAGAACAGTATCACAGTTCAGGAGATGGATACAAACACAGGAGGAAAAAATTTCTTAGTAATACTGTGGCTGTACTTATGTCCGTTTATTGTCTGCCCTTCAAAAATTTGTGTAAAAAAGATGGAATGTTTTGCGTTGGTAGTTAAGTTGGCGGACCCCTTTGACTGAGTCGATATATTAGAGAGCACCGTCACCTCACCCACAGTCGCCTCACCTCTTATGTCAGTGCCCTATTTTTGACATGAAAAGACGGATATTTTTGTTGCCTCACCTTCTGGCATCACAGAAAGACTTCTTCCTCTTCCTCAAAGCAACAGAATGCCCACCCATGGGACAGTGCTTCGAAGCGCTGTGCGATCCATGGCCATGTGATTTAGGGACAGAAATCAGTCTGTATGCATCCAGCAGAGTCAAGTAATATTGCATGTATCCTTTTGTTGCCAACGAGATTGTGCCCCTCTGTGAAACGAGTGGACAATCGAAATACCTATACCCTGTAACCTGTCGAAGACTGTGAACTCCTTACCGGTCAGGACCAGTTCATCACCATTTGGATTGTCCTTTAACCCCTTTCGCTTATCGAAATATTTTTAATTAAGAGTTGGAGTAGTCATCCGTTTGTTTGTAGGTCTATCTTAAGTGTCCTAGTGGGTCTTGGAGTATTTTGAATTCCGAGATATTCTGTAATCGATCTCGATTTCTTCAGCTTTCTTTAGAAGTCTACTCCATTCTGGAGAAACCTTCGAAATTCCTTTTGATGGCATAACCGATTGGCCTTTATTTTCTGGATTAAGTGTTCTAAAGATGTTGTTAGGGATATTATACCCGAATAGTCCTCACAAGAGTACTATCCTGTAATCGAACACAATTTCTTCAACTTTCTGTAGAATTCTACACCATTCTGGAGACACCTTCGAAGTTCCTTTTGATTGGGTGACCGATTCGCCTTTATTGCAAACTTATGTTTCAGAGGTATTGTTATTTTCTATGTTAAGTTCCAGAGGTATTGTTAAGGATATTAAGGAAAAATGGAAGGAAAAAGGGGCAGGTCACCTGATCCAGTTTTTTTTTACGGGACCTGAAGGATACAACCGTTATATCAGGGCTGTTTCGATACATATTTTACTGGCAATGGATATGGTTTTAGTGAGCAGGACTAAAGCAAGATTTCATTCGAAAAATTACGTTCTGTTGCACAGTGTATGTTTAAAAACCTTCAAATAATTTTCACACTTCTGGCATTTTAAAAACGGTATAGGCACGTATGTCTCTGTGTGCACGTTTAAAAGAATTTAATTACTGGCAATTAATTCTGTCAAATTAAGTATAAAATTTATTGTTATTGTTGTTGTTGTACAAGTAATAAATTTGTTTTGATTTAATTGGTCTGGTCAAAAAAGAAGAATTAATTGCTTTGGACATCTTAATTGTGGCAGAACCTAAAAGCAATGCAAAGATTTTTTCGGGGGGCCAATAAAGAGAATCTTTTGTTTCTCAAATTATATCCGTTTTTATCCATTTTTTATCCACTATAACTACTTTTCGGAAACTATGTAAGTGCTATCCAGATACCTCTCGTTTTTTATTTTTTTTAATTTTTGTTTTTAGATTTGTTTGATCGATAACTTCAACTGTAATTGCGATTTTAAAGCAAAACTAATTAATTGTGAAGTAATCGTAGTGTAAGAGAAATATTATTTTGCTTCACCGACACTGACATGATGACAAAAAAGTGTTTCAGTTTTAATTTTTAATTTTCTTTAATCACAATTAGAAACACGCAAACGAAAATGAATTTCAGACGTTAAACAAAATTTTATTGTTTTTGAGTTTTTCAAATTTATTTTCAAATTGGAGAGAAAAACTTTTGCAATTCAAGAGAATGTTTTTTGTGCTACGCATTTATAATTAAAATCTTTTCTTTTTAAATTTTTAACAAGTTTGTCACTTTTTGTGCATTGTAGGAATTAAGTTTCATTTTTTGTATCCGTTTTTTCGTGGAATTTTCAAGTTTCACTAGAAGAGTGGATGACTAGAAATCATGTTCAGTGGCTCAAAGGGAACCATTAGCGTAAAGATTTGGGTATCTTCCAAGTATTGCTTGGGCGTCTTCCAAGTTTTGCTTTGGTATCTTCCAAGTATTGCTTGGGTATTTTCCAAGTATTGCTTGGGTATCTTCCAAGTATTTCTTGGGCGTCTTCCAAGTATTTCTAATTTCTTTTTCAGAACTTCAGATCGATTATAATTGGAGCCTTAGATATTCTGATCTTTTACCTTAGATCTACTGACTAGTTCTTCTACGATAGACGCGGTTTTTAGTCTTAGATTTTCGCAATAAATATAACAATCTTCTTACGATCTTCTAACAATCTTCTGGGGAACAGCATACGTCCGTATATTCAATCTATACTTGAAAATATCTGGTACGCAGCTATTTGCTCTACAATACAATACCCAGTGATATGATAAGGAGTATCATACCAGTATATTGTTAAAGCAAGATCTGTTTTCTTGTAGCAACAAGGATTACATAGAGCAAGCCAGCAATACTTATTTATCCTTTTGCTCTGTCTTCCAATTATGCCTTCTCATAGAAATGTTTAAATTTCTTCCAGTTTTCATGAATATTTTTGATATTCTTGGATTTAATTTGCTTTACATGAGCGGTCAGCCATCCTTATACATCTGCCATCCTTATACCTCTACTGGTAGAGTACATTTCTGCCTGAAGAACTGTATTGCAGCCCAGAGGATGGAAACAATCGCAGGAGGAAAAAATCTCTTAGGAATACAGTGGCTGCATTTATGTCCGTTTATTGTCTGCCACTCAAAAATTTTGTATAAAAAAGATTGAATGTTATGCGAGGCTGAATCGATATATTAGAAAGCACAATTAAGGATGTCAGAAGTTGAGGCGACAAAAATATTTGTCTTTTCATCACAAAAATAGGGCACTGACATATGAGGTGAAAGATTTCTTTCTCCTCCTTAAAACATTAGAATGCCTAGCAATGGGACAGTGCTCCGAAGTGCTGTGCTCAGAATCTTTGTTGTGCGATGGAATGCCAAGTGATTGTGTCCAGCAGGTGTAGTAATATTGCATGTGCCCTCTTGCTGCCAACGAGCTTGTGCCTTGCTGTAAAACGAGTGAGCAATCGGAATACCCTGTAACCTGCCGAAGACTGCGAACTCCTTACCGGTCGTAATCATTTCATCATCAATTCGATTGTCCTGGAACTCGTATAATTGTTATCTCTTAATATTGACTTTTAAAGACATGTAAAACCCTTCTACGAAAATCGAAAGTTATTCGCATAACCTGTGCTGTCCAAGAACACAGTAATTGGCAGATAACTCCACTGTTTTTGCAGTTACGACGTGCCTTGCAATATGAATTTGGAGTAGATTGGCAACCGCTTGTTCGAAAACCATTTGAAATAGTGAAATGAGTTAAACTTGCCTTAAGCATAGTACTTCGAATGTTTCCTGTATCCTTTTTTGCACATTTGTATTGCGAGAAGTTTAATGTGCGTAAGGACACTGCGATGTTTCGCTGGAGTTTCTGATGTTGCCGATACTGCCAATAAGGCAAACATCTACTGACTATTCGGGACAGGTTTTCTGTGAAAATAATTGTGTTGTTCATATTCTCAATCCTTAGGACCTTGGAATAGAGCCAATAGAATAGACTCTATTTATTCCATTCCAGTTCGGGAAGTGATTCTAATCCAAAGCAACAGATATATACTGTCAAGGAGAAATTTTCTTTGTGGAAGTATAAATACATTCCAAAGGCACTGAGGTTGCTGTAAACCAAATCTCCTGACAATATTGTATTATTTGCTAAAATTTTAAGACTTTCCTTAACACAAACAGAGTCAAACAACAACAACACTATCGATTTTAGTATAGGGTGTATATATAGAGATCAATATTAATTTAACTTGACATTCCTTTATCAGAATTTGTGTAATTAAAATGGGAATTGCCAGGGTAAACCTTACCTTAAACTTTGCATTAAATCAGTGTTGTTGGCATGACAGTTGTTCACATGAATGTAAAATTTTCAAAATAATTAAGAAATAAACTCTCCCTCTCTTCCTCTGTTTCGGACCAACTAGTATACAACATCGGGCTGTTGAAACATTGCTGGTTAATTGTATTTAAAACTTGTAATTAAGACTTGAACAACAACTGTAATTAAAGGCTAAAAAAGAGAATATAAAATATATTTCCATCGCTGTATGTGTGTATGTGTGTGTACGAATAAGAGAAGGAGGTGGTGGAGGAAGGAAAAGGTGGTTTCCAAAATTTCTCTCAATGTGTGTATAAAGAGAAACGTGTATATATGTATGTACGTGTGTTTAAAGTGTAATTAACATACAATTATTAGAACGAAATGCATACCAACGGTACGTATGATGAATGCTGAACACTCATACGCCTAGCCAACCAGCCAAAAATACCCAACATACGCAATACACACTCACACCCACACCCGCTCACTTGCACACATACAGTCACGTACTTTTATGCTTCTACGCAAAACATATGCCCAAATGCTTTTATTTAATATGCATGGCAGGGAGAAAGAGAGAGTGAGGGAGAGAGGGAGGGCAAGTGGGAGAAAAATGCTGGTGTATGTACATAGTGATGTATGATTAATAATGAATATTTAGCCTGACACTCTTACCAAAGAGTGGCGTTTAACATTTCATGTGACTATAAAGGGCGTAATCGATTGAAAAGCTGAATTAATTAAACGTAAAATCACAACATCATTAATTTTTATTTTTATTTACTCTCTGAGCAGAGTTTAGTGTGTACAAAATTAATATGTTTCGTCCTTGGGGTTGGCTAAAGGCTTCTATATCGTCAAACTGGCTGTGTAAAACGGTTTCCAATCGCTAATAGGGCCAAATTTTTGTTTGACAACTTTCAGTTGATTTCAGTTAAAAGTGTTAACGAATGTCTGGACGCTTAAATAATGCCCTTGGCAGATTGAAAGCGCTGGAGAGTATGGTCGCCATAGGCACTTTATTTTTTATTCTTTAGGAGTGTTTGGCATTCTTTAAGGCATCCAAAATAGTGGGTTGTTTGACACACATCAGCATCAAAGAAGGTCAAAATGGGTTTGTCAGCCAATAAGGTCCGTTGTGACCATTTTTTTCAATGCACACTGCAGGCTCTTGTTTGGAAGAGAATGAAACCCTACTGCCCATTTAGTGTCATTATATTGCGTAAAATGGTATCAGATTCTTAGCCATCGACCGGTAGGAAATGGATACATAGGAAGGAGGTTTATTCGCCTTCATTCAGAGAGTATAGAGAATGCTGTAATCTCCATATCTTATCGTATGGGACTGTGGTCCTTAGTGTCCATGGCATAATTCAATGGGATCTTACTCCTTCTTTGATGGTATTGAACACAAATCTTGCCTAGTCTAGTATATTTCCAGCAGAAGCCGTTGCAATTTTGTAGGCGTGAAAAATGTTGAGTGACCAGGTTTTTGACGGAGTAGAATTTTTAATAACACACTTATAGTTGTCCAGGATCTGATTATTGCCTAGTAGCTACTTGATCTTAGCTGTCTTTGTTAATTCTTAGTGCAAGGAAGGGATGAAACTCCTCAGTTCCGGAACAAAGGGACAATTCTTTGAAAATTCAAGAGCAGATGAACTTGCTAAGAACAACTCGATAGATACGGAATCTATTCCTCCTTAGCGGAGACTTGCTATCCTATAACTATTGTTAAAAAGAGAAAATCTATAGATTTTGTTGTATTGTTGCAAGGATTCTGGATAATATAGGCAGGAGAAGATTCCCCACTGCTCAATTTCAAAATTTATTGCAATGTATATGGGCTATTGCACCACGCACACGAAAATAATGGATTTGCAGCCGCACGATTAAGAAGTTTTTGTTGATAATTTTCTTCAATGGCTTGTTGCAGCATTGCAGTCTTCGTAGTCTAGTAGTTAGTGTGTTGGCTTATTAGACGTAAGGCCTCGGTTCAAACTCCAGGTCAGATATCTCCACCTAAAAGAAATATAAAAAAATATTTCTTCAGCGACTTCCTCTCAGCAGATTTCTAGCAAAAACTCTGAGCGTAAATAAAACTTCTCAAAAATCTGTCGCTTGGACACGACTTTAAAACTGTAGGTCTCGCCATTCATGTATAAAATGAACATACACAACATAAGTGGTGTGAGAAACTAGGTCCTAATTCTGACTAAAGGCTGTAGACAGCTGGCATAACTATAATAATGTGTACGCATGTACGTATTCTCCTTTATATAGGCAGCTCACATGGCTATAACAATGCTTTCTTGTTTTTTATTCGAATAATTCATCACTTGTGGTCATAGTAGCCTAGTGTAGAGATGGCTTAAGTAGACAAGGGCAACTCTCGTGCCCTCAACTCTGACCTCTTGATTAACAGAAATGGTTAACGAAAATATTTCCTTTGGCAAACGACTCCCTGTAGTCATCTAGCAAAACCTCTAAGAGCAGACCAATTGCCATGAAGAGCTTATCAAACTTGTCGATTGGATTCGTTGCAAAACAGGAGATTGCGCATACAATATGGGCAATGTAAGAGGCCAAATGAACTAGCTAACTAATCTAACCTACGGTGTAATAAACTTTGTGTTTGGTATTTGACATGATGACTTCTGTATAATGAGGTTATGAAAGAAATTTTTTTTTTTAATTTTGGAAATCTAAAATCGAACATAAAATATTCAAAAACTTATTGTAATAAGAACAACTTTGAAAGTCAGACTCACTCTTCATTCAACAAACAATTTAATTAACAACCTTTTCAACTATCCAAGCTCCTTTGATGTGATTAACTTCGATTTATTTGTATACCCAAATCCAAATACTGAAATCAATTGCCATTTTGTTAAGCATTCACTGCTTGACTTCAATTATATTTTTATTTCTTTTCCGTAACCGATTACTCGTTTAACGTAAAAATACTTGAGTACCCTTCAACACATTCACCACAAAAATATTCCAATATTTCTTGCAATTTACCAGTGCGTATACTTAATATGGACAAGTACTAGGAAATTATGTTATAAATAGTACTACAGGACGTATGATGAATATGAAATTTTATTTATTCTTCATACGTATGCTTCATATGCTTCATATTTTTGATATTGACACTACAACAGAAGAATTTTAATCATGTCTGTTTGTCTGTCCGTCGAGAGCATACGAATATGAGTATGAATGTGGTTATAAAATAAAGAAAGAAAACATTCGGATATGCATTTGGATATGTAAATAAAATTGTGTAATAAATTTCTGCTGAAAGGCTTCTTATTGCTGTTGTTTTTATTGGTATTTGTTTTTATGAATTATTATTTTTTATTTTTGTTTTATATTCACAATACAACATGCAAATGTCAATTGCATTTCAGCACAAGAGAGAAAAAATGTGAGAAAAAATGAGAGAAAAGAGAACAGAAACCGATTTGAGTGGCAGCTGAGGCGTTTTTATATCTTCCATTAGACCACTTGTAATACGAATGTCATTTCAAGATGGTCAAGATAATAAATTACAGTTACTCTAACTGTTACTGGTACTCCTACTGCTACTGCTACTGCTATTGTTGTTGTTGGTTTGATTTTTACTTCACTTACTTAACACAGCCATACGATTGCTATTTTAAAATGCACATAAAAAACAAACTACGACAACATATGAAATTCATATCAAAATCAATGTCAAATACTTGATTTTTCTTGCTTTTTGTCAAGCAAATGTTGTTGTTGTTGTTATTGTTGTAGGTATGTTTTTTATTGTTATAACCTTAAACAAATAGACACTCATGCATAAAAAATACTGTGATTTAGTTTGGCTAAGGCCAGCAATTCAAATCAATTCAATTCATTTCAATTTGCCCTTAAACAGTCTCGTTAACATCCTATCAATGCAAAAAGGGTTATAAAATCTCAGTGTATGTGTGTGTAGGCCATGGAATTTTTCCAATAAAATTTTTTGATTTGTTACCCTTGTTAAGTAACGTTCAGTGTGAATTTCAATACACTTACATAAGTTAACTTGAGTTTGATTCTGCGAGTATGAAGTAAAGTTTTCTTGATTGTTTTTAACTTTTCATTCAACACATTCGTGGCTAAAAATAAGAAAACAAATGTAAGAATATTGTAGTCGGTTAAGGGCAATTCTAATATATGCTACACTTTAAAGTTATTGGTTTCAACAGCTATTTCTTATATGACACCCAGTAACTCAGTGGACTCCGTATACTTTCTATTTTGGCCTCGTCCTAGCAGGTATGCCCTCGAATATTGATTAGTTGTAAAAATTCTCGAAAATAAAATGAAATTGCCATGAAAAGGTTCTATGAATTCTGTCGGAATCGATTTTAAACTGTAAGTCCCGTCACTCATGCAGAAAGTTAACACACCCAACATAAGCGGTGTGAGAAGCTCTGTTGTAATCCTGACTAAGGGGTTGCAATGGCCAGCTATGTACATACATATGTATGTATGTAAACCGGATGGGCTTGGTATCAGAACAAACCTTAACCAAAACAGTTGTATATGGATTTTCTTCTTACAATAAAAATAATTACAACAAATGTTTCCATGGAAAATAGTACACAGAACATTCGAAATACTAATTGCCTCAAAAGTATCAGTCTCCATTTCTTTATTGACCTCTTAAGTAACTCTTAAAGAAAAAAATAAAAAAATAACATATCTCTTTTGTTGCATGAGGGACTTGTACTCATATTCTCTCAGTATGAGAATTTCCCATCACAGTTAGCACCACCTTAGCCTAAAGGCTATGTAATCTGGTTCGTAGTGTGTTGGCTTATTATATGAGCACCCGTGCTTCAAACCTTAGCTCAGACATTTTGATCGCAACTACCTTCCGTAGATGGCTGCTGAGAAACACTGAAAGTAAATAAAATTGTGAAGTAAAGTTTCTCATATTGTTCGTAAACGATGTTAAACTGGGGAAGCTCTCCTCTTTGTTTTAGTAAATTTTTCTTCAATACTATTGTCAAGTTTGGGATAAATGAGACTCTTGGGCGATGGCGTATGGTCTAAGAGTGACATATTTGAAACCCATAGAAGAACTCCCGAACATTTACTCCTAGAAAAGATGTATTAAATTCAAATTGGACAGGAAAGGAAGTATGAACGGCAGGGCATAATGGTATTAACTGTCATATTCTCACTTGTACGCTAAATTCCTAAAAGAAGTTCCGAGGTTTCAGATACTCTTAATTTATGCCGGGTGATAAATGTAGTCCTATTAGCAGATTTCTGGCAACAACTCTGAAAATGAAATAAAATTGCCATGAAAAACTTCTCAACCGATCATTGTGACCGATCATTTTGGAGTCAAGGGACATCTGCTCGCAATGGAAATCGTTTGAAATTTAATATGTATTAAATTGTGTGGTGGAGACAATGAAAATTAAAACGAATTTGAGAAGAAAACACTTGAGTACTCACGCCGAACGCCATCTTGAGCCAACATGTTAACATTATATCGGCTAGATGAGTTCAAAATGTCTTCTGAGAGCAGTACTATAGTGTGTGGAGTGTCATGTATTCTGACACTCCACACACGTGCTCAAACCGTACATGTAAATTTTTTTCAATTCCATTTTACTTGGTACCACCCTAATGTAGTACTTCATGTTGTTTTTTTATGTGTAGAATTGTAAATCTCTACACTTCCTTGTGTGTGTATTATTTGTTGTCTTAATAAACATGCCTTGAAGGTTTATTAAAAATTTATTGTCAGGTAAATATACTTGAAGAATTTTAAATAAAGAAACCAACACATATGCAAACAAAAATTTGCACATTCAACAAAAAAAAAAAAAAAAGGATGAAATAGAATAGAAAAACATGTAAGAATACAAAATTCAGAATGTAAAGTATGTTCTCAAACGTTTTTGGTACGCTTTCATTTGCTGTTAACTGTTAAGATTACTAAGAAACTGATTTCAAAGTACTCCCTTGCCATATCAACGCATCTTAACTTCAAAGCATTTTCCATTACATTTAATGAGAATTTTGCCAATATGACGTTCTATGCTTTAGTCTTTGCGTAGTTAATTGAATTAAATGTGTGTGTGTAAGGCTTTAAATGAACGCAAGTAAAATTGTTTGAGCATAGCATGTGGCCTTGAAGAAATTTATTCGATGACAAAAGGCTTTGATGCCAAAATATTTAATTATTGTGTCAGAATAATATTTAAGACATGTAAACAATTTACTTAGGTATGTAGTGGCACTTAGGGACCATAATATGAGCCCACATTACTCAATCCATATTTCCTCTTCGTTTTCTGTTAGCCTTCCAGGAATGAGGTATTTGCTTACATTTTTTTTAGACGAACATGCCTCTCTCTTACTCTCTCGATCGTTTACCCTCATTTGCCATTGTCTGAACTATTTCTTCATGGAGATACTCAAACCTGGAGATACTCAAACCAATTGAAAGGTTTTGAGCCACGGTAACGAACATTGAGTCGCTACATAACATACATACATAATTGGCCATTACAACCCTTCAGTCAGGGTTACAGCCTAGCTTCTCACAGCACTCATGTTGTGTGCGTTAATTTTTATACTTATACTTTTTCTGAAATTAGAAACAAATTATTGTTGTAGTGGGGCAAAATGCAGGTGAAGTTTCTTAGTTTCCTTAATCCTATCGTTGGATATGAAAGAGCAGAGGAATTTCCTTGGTCGGGCTTCAATAGGTGTTTGTCTTAGGTTACGTTAGGTAAGTGTGGTGGCTTTGATACCAAAAGCTCACTTGAGCACGCATAGCGGCCCGTTATGACGCCACAGGTGCACGCAGTCTCTGTACTGACCTAATTCCTCCTAATCAGGGAGGGAGACTACCCCACGCTGGAACACCAGGCCGAAAGCTCGATAAACGAGAACGATAGTTACGTCAATCTGAAAAGGGTTGGAGAGCCAAATAACCTATATCTTCCTATGTTTGTCTTATGTCCATGTCAGTGCACAGAACTGGTGGAGTTCCATCTCATACATACATACATAATTGGCCATTACAAGCCTTCAGTCAGGATTACGGCCTAGCTTCTCAACACCACTCATGTTGTGTGTGTTAATTTTATACTTGAGTGGCGGGACCTACAGACAGATTTTTGAAAAACTATTCATGGCAATTTTATTTACTCTCAGAGTTTTTGTCAGAAATCTGCTGAGAGGAAGCCGCCGAAGAAATTTTTTTTTTCATATTTCCTTTTGATGTCTGGCCTGGGGCCCGAACCCGGGCTTTACGTCTAATAAGCGAACACACTACCTACTAGACTACGGCGACTACAAGGAGTTCCATCCCCTCTGTGGTATTTTATCTTTTTGTGCTCCGCGCTTGGTATGATAGGGACAGAACCTGCTCCTCTGCTTCCAAACTCATAGCAGTGTACATAGATCATCGGATAAATATTTCGCATGTGAAAAAGGGGTTTACAATTTATCCTTTAAAGCAGAGAGAGAGAGAGAAAAACTCATTAATTTTCTCAGTAAATGAGCAGTCAGATGATAAAATGGCTTAGTTCAGGTTGCCAGTTGGGATTCCCCTGATTTTTTTTTATTTTTATAAAAACAGTTCAGTATAGTTTTAACCATGTCTCCTTCCCTTTTGCTTGCTATATCTTCAGCTATGATCTTAATAAGGCTCTTAATGGCACTTAAGTGGTAATTAAGGTTAATTCTGCTTTCCATTAACTTGCTGAACTAACCTAACCTTACTTTTAAAGTCTACTTTGTTAGTTATTTAACCTACAATAGCAACAATTACTTTATATATGAAACTGTTTGTAAGGTACGCTCTTAAATCTTTTGTGTCTAACAAAACAACAATCAAAGAAAATCAAAGAAAATAGGCTACCATGAGTTTCCACGAAAACTTTTTCCATTTTAAAAAACAATTTTTGAAATGCCACTTAAACTTGGTTTGTTAACTTTATTGGTGTTGTTGTTGACTGACTGTTGATTTTTTGTGTTGGAAGGTCATTTTACCGGAAATACTTCAAAGCATTAATGTTTGCCTGTGTATGTTGAATGTGTGTGTGTACATGTGTGTCTGTGTAGGTTTTAAAGTGTGAAAGTGTTTGTTTGGGATCCTGTATTTGCGCATTACTTTTGCTGTTTTATTTATTCTCTGTTGCTGACAGCACAAACATAAACAAATAAACAACCATGACAAGTACTTGTTATCAACAGTCTTTTCTTTTTTTTTTTTTTTTTGTTTTCCTTTAATGGGTTTTCCTTTTTTTCTCTCTTTTATTATTGTTGTTGCTGTTATTTTTTGTTGAAATAAAAAAAAAGTCTTATTTAAAATGTTAAATATTTTCCTTTTAAATCATCATTTTCTTCCTTTCTCTTTCTCTTTCACTTTCACTCTCTCACACAAGCTCCTCTTCAATGGCACTTATCTCCTTTTACTGAACAGTTAAAAAAAAAATAAATTCGTATGTTCTTCTTCCTCCTCCTCTCTTTTTCGGTTTCTGTCTTCTTTTTTGTGTTTTGTGTATGGAAATGCAAAATAGAGAGTGTCAATATTTGTGCAAGTGTTTGCGTGTGTATACACGTACAAGAGAGCAGGATGGTTGGTGCCTGTAATACGAGTGTGTATAGGAAAATAAGTGTTAAGTGTATACGAAAAACTGGTGTATCGGGTTATCCATTTAGTGATTGCAAAACTGATGGTCTGACAATTTTGATTTGAGGTTTTATTTACGAATATGAAGCGTTTAAAAACCGATGAAAGCGTTAAAGTCAGGACTACAACTACAGGACTAACTTCTCACATCACTTATGTTGTGTGCGCTAATTTTATACATGAGTGGTAAGACCTACAGTAATTGTCCATTCCGAATGTCAAATTTTTGAGAAACTTTACATGGCAAACTTTGCCAGAAGACTGCTGAGAGGAAGTTGCCGTAAGAAATATTTTTTCTATTTAGTTTTACTAGATCTCTCGCTAAATAAGGCAACATATTACCTACTAAACCACTAGACATATTACCTAATCGACCAAGTGGTGAAGGAGTCGATAAGATTGTAAAGAATTTGAAGAGACTGAAAGCAATACAAATGTGCTCAGATGCGCCATTTTTGTTAAAATGCAATTTGCTATGTGGGCAGCATTATTTCAACGAATGGCGCGTCTACAGACAGGAATGAAAAACCGTATCAACAGGGCCTGGCAAGCCTTTGGCCAACTGCACCCTGTATATAACTCCTGATCCATATTGCGGAGCACTAAACTGAATAGTGTTTTTAATAGCAGTGCCAAGTCAATTGCCTTGTGCAGATGCGAGTCATGGAATGCAGCTCATAATGGCCTCTGGACAATCCAGCTGTTTGTCAGCCGATGCCTAAGGCTAATCAATACGATTTTCTGGACAAACTTTATAAGCAATACGCAACCCTGGACATAAACCAGGCGGACCGCATCTGAAATCGAGATATGTAGACAAGAGATCAGCAATTAGTATTCAAAAAGATGAGTAGATTCGAATCATACTCATAATTTCTGATACTTATACGCATTCATACTTATTTTAGTATCGTACTCATGCTACTCATATTAAAAGTTTCAAGTACTCATCATACTCATACTTAACAAAGTGCAGGATGCTGTTGATTTAGACTCTCCATGACTCAACATTTACAAGAATCACAAAATAAGTAGAATTCGCAAATGAACACTACAATACTCACTACAAGGTTGGGTGTATGCTTTTCTTACTGTCTTTGTCTTTTTCTTTCTTCTTTTTTTGTAAATGCAACAACAACTAAGACAGTAAATTTTAATGAATGATTCGAATCACTCAAATCATTTATGAGTATTATAAATATTTTTCTAAATTAATGAATCTGAATGAGTAGGCGTATGAATCAAACATATTTCGAATGTTATGCGTTTGATGTCAAAGTTGTACTTATACTCATTGCAACATGTACTTATAAATCAATGTTCTAGTGAGTACGAATGAATCAGAGTAGTTAAATTTCAATACTGTTGACTCATTTATATTCAAAATTTCATGAGCACTTATGAGTAGCTAAAAACGATTCATTGCTGGTCTCTGGAATCCAGCTTATTGTGACGTCTGGACAATCCAGTTGTTTGTCACTCGATGTCTAAGATATATAATCTATAAGATTTTCTGGAAAAACTTTATAAGTAGCCTGGACACAAACCAGGCAGACGTCAACAGAAATCGAGCTATGTAGACAGGAGTGGAGATTCACACCATCCTACAACATGTTTTGCCTTTTGTAAGATACCATAAGGATTGTAATTGTATGCATTTCCCAGGCCATCATTAATACGAAGTAAAAGTGTCACCGCAATCATTGCTTAATGTGCGTCTTATTAATTTCTGTTTTTAAACCAATAAAAGGAGAACCCTTTACACCTCATGTTAACTGTGTTTGCATTGTGGTTATTGTGCTTGCATGTTGCTTTTGGTAAACAGAGAGCTTATGAGTTAAAACATTTCATTGGAAACGAATACAATTGAAATGAAATGTTTTCTTAACTTTCTTTCATTATTCTCACGCTCTTCCTCTCCCACTCTACCTCCCTGTCATTTGTTTTGGGGGTTCTGCCACCATCAAGGTTCCTTTGTTTGTTGTTTTTTATTTTTGTATTCTTAAAAACACTTTAATTGTGTATTTTTAGTTTCATCCCCCCTCTACTCCTACTCTTCCCACCTCTTTTAACTTTATTGCTTTTGGCATTTTTGTTGTTGTTGTTGTTTTGTCGTATTCATTTAGCCTCAGGCAAATGAAAAGAAGGACAAGATATTTTTACTTTGGGGACGGCAGGCACTTTAATTTCATGTTCATTCTCTTTTCCAATTTAATATTTTTATTCATAATTTGTTAAAAAAAAGAGAAAGAGAAAAAACCAACAACAAAATTTGTATTTATTTATTCATTTATTAACATACACATATACATACACAAATACACTCATATATATTATTGCTATTTAAAGTAAGTGTACTTAAGTATATAGAAGCAGTGCATATACATAAATAAAGATTTAAATGACTTGTTTTCGTGGATACTTTGTTAGCCACTTTTTGTTGTCCTTGTGTGTATTGGCATTGGTATGTGGGTGTACTGTACCATATCTCGCGGGCAATGTAATATAAGACAATACAGTAATTAGTTTACTTTTAAATTATCGTAACATTCTATTGGCTTTTTAATAACAAGAAAGACAACAATAAACTTGTCATTTTCAATCTACATTTGTCTAGTACAGCCATGCTTAGGTAAATAGCACAATTGATTTTATTGTTTCAATAAAAACAAGTTTTATTGAAGTTTACTCTCATGGGGGCAATAAGTAAAAAGTTAGGAAGTAAAATAAAAATGTTTGTTGTTTTTGGTGGTGTGTGTATCAATGCTTATGATTGCTTTTTTCTATCACTTCCTGGAAAAAGTTCCAAAAACTTGTGAGAAGTTGTAAAAAAGTTTTTAACAGAAAAGGAAACAAAAAATAGACAAAAGTGGCAGAAGTAGGAGAGTTGTTTGGCTAAAACACAAATGCCTCACATACATCCAAAAAATTCGGTTCGCTTCCGTTGCTCTTAAAAGCAGCGAATCCAATTCTTGTGCAGACAAATGTCTCACATAATATTGAAAATTTACAGTTTAATCGCGCGTATAATTTATTAATGTTGCACCTACAACGAGGGCCAGAAACGCAGCATCCCGTATATCAATAAGAATATTGAAAAACAACTCAGGCGAGCAAATATAGACCTGGTACTTTTGCATTGGTCACGGCATAGCTAATTTGAACTTCGATGAGACCTAAAGAATTAAAAACCTTCCAGAAAACATTGAGGAATGATAACTGACCTTTAGGTAGATATTATCTTGATCTTTACTGATGGCTCGAAGATGGAAAGGTACATGAATTTCGGTATTTACTTCTATGAATTTGACCTTTCGGTTCCTCTTAGATTGCCCGATTATTGCACTTTAGAGCTTCAAGGCCTATTCGAGAATTTCGACGACCTTGAACCTCAACTTCTACATGGTAAGATCGGAGTTTGAGCGATATCGTGTAGTACTGATCAGAGATCAGCAATGAGTGCTCAAAAAGATGAGTAGATTGGAATCATACTCATAATTTCTGATACTTATACGCATTCATATTTATTTTAATATCATACTCATACTACTCATATTCAATGTTTGAATGAGTATTCTAAGTATTTATGAGTATTATAAGTATTTTTCTAAATTTATGAATCTGAATGAGTAGGCGTATGCATCAAACATATTTCGAATGTTATGAGTTTGTTGTCAACGTTGTACTCATACTCATTGCAACCTGTACTTATAAATCAATGTTGTAGTGAGTACGAATGAATCAGAGTATTTGAATTTCTATACTGTTGACTCACACTCATACTCAATATTTCATGAGTACTTATGAGTAGCGAAAAAACGATTCATTGCTGTTCTCTGACACTGACGAACAATCTTGTAGTATACAGATTGATCAAGAATATATGTATATACTCATTGCAACCTGTACGTATAAATCAATGTTGTAGTGAGTACGAATGAATCAAAGTAGTTGAATTTCAATACTGTTGACTGCTCATACTCAAAATTTCATGAGTGCTTATGAGTAGCGAAAAACGATTCATTGTAGATCTCTGGTACTGATATCGACCATAACCTATTCGGTCATCCCAGATAATGATAAATAAGAGACTTCTCAGCAGAAGGACGTATAATACCCTTTCAACTAACATCATCACCTGGGGAAGTCGCCGTAGTATAGTTGGCTTATTAGACGTGAGACCACTGTTCAAAACCCAGGTCAGATAGCTCCAACAAAACGAAATAATTTTTTCATATTTTTTTAGGCGATTTCCTCGCTGCAGATTTCTGGCAAAAACTCTCGAGAGTAAGTAAAATTGTCATGAGAAGTTTCTCAAAAATATGTCGTACGGAGTCGACTTTAAAGTGTAGGTACCGCCACTCATGTATAAAATTAACACACATAACATATGCAAGTGGTATGGGAAGCTAGATCACGCCACCATAGCATAGCACCGATATTTACTCCGATGAACATGAGCTCACGGTTCCTTTCAGATTGCCCGATAACAGCACACTAAGGTCTAGGCTGAGGTATACGCCATTTATGGAAACGCAAGGCCCATTCAAGTCGCCAAAGTCTGCTATATAGTGTGTTATCCTATTAGATGTTAAACCACGGTTCAAATCCCAGTTCAGATAGCTCCAACAAAACGAAATATGAAAAATATTTCTTTGGCGGCGGCTTCCTCTCAGCAGATTTTTGACAAAAACTCACGAGAGTAAACTAAATTGCCATGAATAGTTTCTTAAAACTCTGTCGTTCGGTGTAGACTTTAAACTGTAGAGTAAGTGGTGTGAGAAGCTCGATGGTAATTTTGACTGAATGGTTGTAATGACCAGTTATGTATGTATGTAAGACCCATTCGAGAATTTCAACGTTCTTGACTCTCAATATGTGCCTGCCTAAGTCGTTTAATTACAATCTGGTCAATCATGCAAGATTCTCAGCGCTACTGCGTGTTGTCGTCTTGTCAATGTTAAGCAGTTTCCATATAAACTTCGCTGACTTCGCTTTCGCATGAACTACAATACCTCATCAGTATTTCTCAAACCCTCAAAAATGTTTAAGTATGACTGAAAGCATCTTAAAATTGCTTCATATTATTTTATTCACTGCGTATGTATATGACCCTTAAAAGAACCCAATTTATTAGTAAAGGCTGAGTGTTGAATATTTAAAAAAAAATTTAAAATTCTTTATATTCTTTGCATGCAAAATAAAATATTTTGTTTTTAGCATTCATCATTGAATCGATTTATTTCTAAATATCCGGTTCATTAACATTTGCCTTTTAATTTTCCTACAATTTTTCATTTTCATTATTTACATAATTTTTATGCTTGACTTGATCATGTTTAATTTCAGCCCTAATCAACATCCTTTTTTTTTGGTATTGTTGGCTTTTTTTTGCTTATTTCACATCCTTCCGGTTTTGTTGTTATTACTCATACCCCACCCCCCCGGTTTGGAAATTGTTACAATGGAAATTTTTCTGAACAGATGTACGAGCTATTTTTTCAATAATTTTCTTATACAAAAGCTATTATGTATGTATGTATGTATGTATTTATGTATGTATGTATGTATGTATGTACATATGTACAATGCTTATAAAAATAAGATGTAGGAGCATAGATATCCTTTATTATATTGAGAAAATGAAAGGCATATGTAGAGGTATTCGTAGAACCTCCTGTTAATAAAAGGTCGTTAAAGCATAGTGGGGTTAAAAAATTTTTCTTCGAAGAAGAAAAAAAGATTATACAGCTCCAATGGTTATGCAAATATGCCATTAATAAAGTAAATAAATTCAAAGAAACCCACTTAGTAAGCTTTTAAACCATCGTTGCACGATAATCCCTACCTACCTGCCACAAACATTATATTTAAGATGTTTGTAAACATTAGGATTCCCTTAAAGATTGTATTATTTTTACATTTTAATTGGGTTTCTTTGCCTTTTTTCTACAAATAAACAATTGATTGATCTACTGTTCTGTATTGTTCTAGCACGGTAGGGTTGCCACATGCCTAAAATTTTATCTCTTTCTGTCTTGCAATCATATCATGCATCAAATATAAGTACATATATATATGTATATATTCCTTTTACTCCTCTAGGGAGAATAGGGCCGTCGAAGCATACCTGGAAATAGTATTCCTTCATTGAAAGGTTTCCTGTGAGCCCATTATGATCGGTGTGATTTCCTTAGAAATATCAAGTCTTACATTTATAACTAGTCTGGCACTACTGTGGAATCACCTATACTTCCGAGACTCTATTCAATCGAAATATACGGTGTAATTTTGCAATACAATCAATATGCGTTTAAAACTAAACTAGCCATTACAAGTCTAACTTCTCAGTAGTTCCATATGCTCTAGAGCATAATGTTTAAAAACTCCACGATATAAGGTCACAAACAAAAATTCTTGTAGATTTATAGTTTCCAGTGATTCATAAAAACTTGAAGTATTCTGCAGATGTTTCCATTTATTCTGAAGCCATATTTGATATTTTCATCTGGAGAACAAATACAGCCTTTTCTGGCTTTAAAGAGCGCTTTTATTACGGTTGTAATTATCATTGTTGTGACATATTTAAGGCGCAATGCCAACGTCATTGATAGGATATCGAGTATATACCCTAGCTAGCCATGTAGACAATTTCTGCACACTTGTAACCTGTAGTCGGTTGCAATACGACTGTGTTCTAGAGTCTAGTCTAGTCTAGTCTAGTCTAGTCTAGTCTAGTCTAGTCTAGTCTAGTCTAGTCTAGTCTAGTCTAGTCTAGTCTAGTCTAGTCTAGTCTAGTCTAGTCTAGTCTCGTCTAGTCTAGTCTAGTCTTGTCTAGTCTTGTCTAGTCTAGTCTTGTCTAGTCCAATCTAGACTAGTCTAGTAATGTGTTAGACTAGTTTAGTCTGGTCTAGTCCAGTCTAGTCTAGTCTAGTCTAGCCTAGACCAGTCCAGTCCAGTCTAGTCCAGTCTAGTCCAGTCTAGTCTAGTCCAGTCTAGTCTAGTCCAGTCTAGTCTAGTTCAGTCCAGTCCAGTCTAGTCCAGTCTAGTCTAGTCCAGTCTAGTCTAGTCTAGTCTAGTCCAGTCTAGTCTAGTTCAGTCTAGTCCAGTCTAGTCTAGTCTAGTCCAGTCTAGTCTAGTCTAGTCCAGTCTAGTCTAGTCCAGTCTAGTCTAGTTCAGTCTAGTCCAGTCTAGTCTAGCCCAGTCTAGTCCAGTCTAGTCTAGCCCAGTCTAGTCCAGTCTAGTCTAGTCTAGTCCAGTCTAGTCCAGTCTAGTCTAGTCCAGTCTAGTCCAGTCTAGTCTAGTCTAGTCGAGTCTAGTCTAGTCTAGTCCAGTCTAGTCTAGTCTAGTCTAGTCTGGTCTAGTCTAGTTTAGTCTAGTCTGGTCTAGTCGAGTTTAGTCTGGTCTAGTCTAGTCTAGTCTGGTCTAGTCTAGTCTAATCTAGTAGTGTGTTGCCTTATTAGACGTGAGGCCATGGTTCAAACCCCAGGTCAGGCATCTTCAACGAAACGAAATATGAACGAATACTATCTCTTAGCAGATTTCTGGTAAAAACTCTGAGGGCAGATAAAATTGCCATGAAATCTGTTGTTCGGAGTCGACATTCACAACATTAGTGGTGTGAGGAACTAGGTTGTAATCCTGACTGAAAGGTTGTAATGACAAATTATTTATGGATATATGGAAACATTAGAGTTTACTTCACCTGGTGTATAGCTTGGCGTGTTTTTCTTTGGTATCTACGTTTGAGCAGGCCATCATGTAAACTGATGTAGTAGAGAGACTACATTCGGTGTCTTATGGGTGTTCAGGCAGTATTAAAGACCTTGCAGAGAAGCATTCACCTATTACCCTCGACTGGTTGCATGCTCATTCTGGTAATGAGAAGAATGCCTCAACTCAGGCAGATTAATTAAGACAGACAGTAATCGCCGCTGTAGTCTAGTATTGCCTTATTTGACATCAGGCCAGGGTTCAAAACTTAGCTAAAATATTTCGAACAAAACGAAAAATGAAAAAATATTTACTCGGCAGTTTTCTGGAAAAAATTCTGTGTGTTAAATAAAATTCCGATGAAAAGTTTCTCTAAAATCAAGCGGTTAGAGTAGACTTTAAACTGTACTATGGGTGCTGTGAGAAGCTAGGTTCTAATCCTGACTGAAGGCTTGTAAAGACCAATTTAATTAAGTATGTAGTCTACAAGTCATAGATTGTTATCACGTCCTTGTAGTCCACTTTCCTTATTGAAAGTTCCAGCTGATTGGGTCAGAGGACTTGCCTACGCAGTGCTTTGACTAGCAGCCACAGGAACCACGAAGCACATGTAACATTAAACCCAGATATTCTACTCATATTTATTATGATACCTCATAAGTTGGTATAATTACCACACAACCCACGTTGTCTAGACAGTGTTTTAAGTGTGAATCCCTATTTGAACAATAGCAACAGTTATGGCCCAAACATACATACATATATAACAGAGTGATAATGTCAATTAAAGTAAACGACATACAATCTGTGTGATATAAAAAAATGATTGTTTTTTTTTTGTTCAGTTTGCAATTGTTTTTATTGTGTTGGCAATTTGTTTGACAAAATAAAAACAACACACCTTCCCACCACCACCGCCATCATCATACAACATTTAGTGAGACGTTCAGACTAGGGTCCAGTTTTTTTTCTGTCTCCACTTTGATTCATTGTTTGCTTAACAATTTAATAAAAAAAAAGGACAAGAAAAGAAATAAAAAAAACAACTCAATTCATACGGAGAGATAATACACACACACTCACAAAGCTACATTTGTATCAATCTAATGGCTACCAATTTATTAAAGACCTCAGGGCTCAGAAAAATGAATGAAAGACAAAAACATAAACAATAATAACAGCAACAACAACAATAATAAAAAAGAAAAACTATAGAAAAACTAAAACGAAAAAACATTATAAGATTCATGACTAATAAAAAACGGATATTTCATGTGGTTAACATTCACAAAGATATGGCACCACTGTGTATATGTATGTGTGGATGTACGGTAAAGGAAAGATAACTACTACTACTGCTACTACTACCGCCACAATACCAGTTTTTATATCCATTTTATCCAATCAGTTGTTAAAATAGCAACAACAGCAACATCAACAATGGCAACTGAAAGTAAAGAATAATGAATGAAATGGAATTGAACTGAACTGAGCTAAGCATAGCTGAACTGAACTGAATTGAAATGGGAATGAAAAGTAAGGTTAAGAAAATAAAAAATGATATGAAATCATTGTGGCAAGCAGGAGAGGGGGTGGTCTTAATTTTTTCTGCTCTTTGCTATTGTTGCCTGTAGCTGTGATGGTATTAAAGTAAGCACGTTCGTGTTCGTAGTGTTTGTTTTATTATTATTTATGTGTACACATGTAAACAAATATACAATGGATGCTCACACATATATGTATGTATGTATGTGCGTGTGTAGAGGATAACATATCATGCAGTTTTGGAGACAGACTCCATAGCATATAAGTCAGCTTTACGTATCTTAGCACTTCAGAGATTTTTGTAACCGGCAATACAGACATTCTTTGGGACTTGACCATCGTGAAACCCATAGTGAAGCACTTTAAATGTAGCCAAGGAAGCCGTACCGGCTTTAGAGTATCAGGCAGAAGTCGATGGCATTAAAAGGACGGCGGTAGAGTAGAATCCTTAAGGTTCAAAAAGCCAAAGTCAACCAAATAACAACAGGAATCGCAAGCTACTCCAAAAACTAAGACAAAATATGCTTGCAGGGGCAGGCTTAAATATAATTTCATAAAATCGTGTGATGATGTATAATAGAATTGAGGTTAGAATCAAAACGGCCTCATCAACTGCGATATAATGCAACACCTTGTCAATCACAGACTTAGTACGGGTAAATTGCTTCAACTGCTAATAAATTCTGGGTAACAGGAACTTGCTTGAGAACGGCAAGCTATCCACTAAGCTAAGCTAACCTAATCTAATAAATCCTGTTTATCTAGTACATACGCCGTGACCCTGATGTCCTCCCATTAATATTACAGTAGTTTGCTTATGGATGGCCAGGTTGTTAATAAAGATGTTTTGTGGAAGCTATGTGTACCCAAAATGGGTAATGCGAAAGGAACACCTGTGGAGAGTAAAAATTACCTTTTTCCTGCACCAAAGACTTTATGGCAGCAGCTTCTATAAGTCACCATCCTTATCACTGCATTAAAAAAGCTTCTGCTGAGAATGGGATACGTTGCCATTTCAGAAAGTGTTGGCTAGAGAAAAACACACGTACACACTCAAACACATACGCGTGATAAGTGGAAAATTTTATGCTTCTTCATATGTATGTGAGTGTGTGAAGGATTTATATTTTTCAGTGTTTTTTCCCATTGTTGTTGTTTTATTGTTGTTGTTGTTGCCGACACGCTCTACGTAATTCATTCACTCACGATTTTTATTTGGAAAAAAATATAAATACACGGGTATTATGGCATTCGATTAAATCATCTTATCTGTGCAGGCACTGTGGTTTGCTTGAGCTTAGGTAAACGTACGTTAAGCTATTGAGGAAAATAATTTTGGAATGAAATTTTAAAAAACTACAGGAATAATTAGAATGGGGATTGCTGCGGTCTAGGGCTTATTCGTACACAACTGCGATTTAAAGGAACCTCACAAGTAAAAGTGTAATGGCGCCAAAGCGTACAATCTCAGTGGTCAGTTTACCTCACCTCCACGTGAGATGACCATGCCCTCAAATTGCACGTATAGGCTATCCAATATGGCATGAGCTGTGTAGTTTGTATCGCTGTCCTGTTAAAACCACATGTTGTTGGTGTCCAGAATTGTTTCTCGGTCATCCAACTGAGGTCAAAAGATGTTGGTAATCATCGACCTTTAGTGCTCACCATTGACACTGATGTCCTCGTCCAAAGGAATATGGACTGATCACGCTGCCAGCGGGATACTTTGGTCGCTTTTGGATCTCATATGGATTGGCATCGTTCTCAATTCGACAATTTTGTTTCATTCACGTATCCATGCATTCAGAAATGGGTCTCATCGCTGGAGATGATTTTTCTTTGAAAATTAGGTTCATGTGCCGACTCCTCCATAACCCATTCAGCGAATACGTGTCGTTGACTATAATTGTCTTTGGTGATTTGACAAAATAGGCTGTGTAAATGACAACTAATTTGACAGATGTAGCTTAAACAAAAGGGCCGTTAATAATTCTCAAAGTTCGGAAGTACTTGTTGGAGGACTCTATATGCCCATGGGACCTACATTTTCGTCTAGATTTTTAGCTATGGAGACATAAAAGATAACAATAATGCTGATGTATTTGCAAAGGTCGTAGTCTATTAGGTAGTGTGTTGACTCATTAGTCGAGAGCCTGTAGTTTAACCCCACGCTCAGACAATTCTTTTAGCAAAAACTCGGTATCAACTTTATACTGTAGATTCCGCCACGCACAGCATTAGTGATATGAGAGACCAGGTTGTAATCCTGACTATAAGGACAAACAAATGATTTGTTGCGGAAAGAAGGAATATAATGATGGGAAAATGAATCGCTTTCAAAAAGGACCAGTCCCTAAAGTATACACAAAGACTACGCATCTGCTTTAGGTACCACATTGTAGTCAAAACAATATGATTTCTGCAGGCAGAGTAATAACTAGTAAGTTAAGGATGATGTTCAGTGCATGTTGCATGTTTTCATAAATTTTTTTTTTGCATTCAGAACTTGACTATATTTGTGTAGCAGGTTAGTTAAATAAAAGGCAGTATAAAGGGATCTCCGATAGAATCAAAGTACGCTCTACTGAAGTCGATTGCGAATTTAACGTGCTCTAAGGTCGATTGTAAATTGTCCTACACTGCTACCATCGTTCTACTATGTATTACTATTTATTGTGCGATATCATTTTTAAAACATGTTACAGCACAGATTGCTATGCCTTAGCGTGCTCATGTGCACCCCAGGCAAATACAGTGCACCTTGCCTGGATAGAAACACCATTTATAGCGAGTTATAGTCCATGACGAATAAATTTCCTACTGGCAATGGTCCTCTAAATTATTTGGTCAATTCACACAAGCCGTTGTATAGCGTTGTATTCATTGTATTGTTGGAAGAACATACAACAGTGTATGCTTGTTCTTGATAATTTTCATATAAAAATCCGATACACTTATACACATTTTTTCCATATGTTTTTAAAAGTTGTATTAATTTCGTGCTATCAAATTTTGTGAATGAAAAAAATGTGTACAGTCAACCCTCCTATAACGCGGTGAGTGCGTGCCGCGTTATATGGAAACCGCGCTATAAGAAACTCGGATTTCACCGTACAAACCAGACTAATTCTTGTATGGAAACCGCGCTATAAGAATCACAGAATTAATGCAAATCATATCATTCGTACTGCGTTATATGGAGACCAAGAAATACAAAAGGCAAGATAAATTATAAATTATTTTTATTGAATTCAAGAGTTCATATAAGGATTGATAAAAAAAATGAAATAAAAACTAAACTAAAAGACTTCAAGGAACTTATGGGATGTTATTGAACGGAAACCGCGCTGTAAGAGTACCGCGTTATAGGAGTGCTCCGCGTTATAGAAGGGCTGTCCCGCGTTATATGAATTCTGAGAATACCGCATTATAGGAGGGTTTACTGCATATGTTTTCATATGTTGTGTTGGTTTCGGGCTATCAAATTGTTTGAATGCCACAAAATACACAATACAGCATAGCATTGAGCGTTCACAAACAAACAAATGTATTCAATACAACATACACGATACAAAGTTGTGTGAATTGCCCAATAATTCCATTTGGACTATTGTAGTAATAAAGAACTCCACCTAAACCCTACTAAAATTTATCATACCTTGGAGTTCATCATAACCAAACTTTACTGTATTTATAATTTAATAATTTTTTTTTGTTATTAATTTTTTTTCTGTTTATAATTGTTGTTGTTTTTGTTTTTTTATTCTATTATTATTAGTTTTACTACTTGTAGATTCCAACGAAATAGATAAAACACGTTTTATTGTCTTTATTTGCCGTAATGCCGTTGGGGTGATTAAAAGGGATAATTTGTATTATTACGACTTATGCCATAATTTATTAAAACGAATACACACACACTGTTATCCTTTCTGTTATCCTTATAATATTTATGCATTTCAGCTGTTTGATTAAAGCCCTTAATTAGTTACATGAAATATGCCGGTTTTTTTTTGCAACATCTAGGTTTGATTTGGGTTTGGATATGGGTTTGATGGGGATTTCTGTTGTTTGTTAATAAATTATTCGTAGTAAAGTTTATTTTATTTATGCTTGATTTAATTAAATATTCAAATTCTCTATATTGTTGCCTACTCATTGGGGGTTTCCCCATTTTTTTTACTTGCTTTTGTGGGGTTTTCCTAAATGTTGGCATTGTTTACTGAATTGTATTCCAAGTTTGATTGTTTGTTGGTTTAGTTTGCAGGAATTTTAATTTAATCATTCTGTATGAACAATAACGGTATACTTTATTTGATTTTTACTTAACTTTTGCCTTGTGACGCCTTAATGTGTTTTACCAGAGGGACTAACAGTCTGTGATTAAAAAATCCCATAACGATTTGGTTTTCTATTGTTTGTTATGGATTTAGTTGGGATTATTTAAAGGTTTTCGGTGAATATCAATCATTTTGCATCTTTTAAAATTATACTGTGCGTAGGAAGAAAATGGTTTTTATTTTGAAACAAATTTAAACTGATGTGGTCTTGTCTATACAACACATACATACATACATAATTGGCCATTACAACCCTTCAGTCAGGATTATGACCTAGTTTCTCACAACACTTATGCTGTGTGTGCCTTAATTTTATACATGAGTGGCGGGACCTACAGTTTAACGTCAACTCCGAACGACAGATTTTTTTGAGAAACTTTTCATGGCAATTTTTTATTTACTCTCAGAGTCAGAAATCTGCTGAGAGGAAGTCGCCTAAAAAATATTTTTTCGTATTTCCTTTTGTTGGCGATATCGGACCCGGGGTTTGAACCGTAACCTTACGTCTAATAGGCCATCACACTACCTACTAGACTATGTCAACTTCAGCTGTAACATGGTATCCGCATGGTATGTGTGGAATATAAAATCGTTTCAATATCCGTCATAGCTTCTCTGGATAGAGCGCACTCGAAGTCTTCTATTTTCCTTAACTGTGGCTCACGAATCAAGCTGAATTTAATCCATGGCTTGAGCTTTATTGGATTTATGAACCACGGGGCTTTGTAGTTTAATCGCAAACACCTGCGACTTAAGGAAATCCCATAATAAAAAGTCTAACGTACTCAAATCAGACGATCTTGATGGGCTGTTCACACGGGAGATGATGTTCAATGTAGCATAAGCTTTGTAGCTTTGTAGAAGTCGCCGTGGCCTAGTAGGTAGTGTGTTGGCTTATCAGACGAAAGGCCTAAGTTCAAATCCCAGGTCAGACATCAAAACGAAAATATGAAAATATTTCTTCGGCGACTTCCTCTCAGCAGATTTCTGGCAAAAACTCTGAGAGTAAAAATTGCCATGAAAAGCTTCTCAAAAATCTGTCGTTCGGAATCGACTTTAAACTGTAGGTCCCGCTACTCATGTATAAAATGAACGCATACAACACGAGTGGTGTGAAAAGCTAGGACATTGTACAATGGGTCAATTCGACCTTCGGGTACTGTACTTGTCACAGTTGACAAGTACACATCCTCTAACTTAACCTAACCTAACCTTTGTAGCACGTAGCGCCGTCATGTTGAAAGTAAAGGTTTTTGGTCCAACAGATGGATATTAAGTTGGTTATAATTGACCTACAGTGCTTGCCGTTGACACTAGTGGACGGCGTTCCCATAGAAATATGATGATGACTCCAGTCCTAAATCATCAGCATACAGGCATGCATTGGGCCCTCTTGGATGTCATGTGAATAGGCTAACAGATGAATAAAGTTTGCAAATTGTTGAATTTTATTGTTAAAATTCACGCTGATTGAATATAGAATTTGGTGTGAAGACCAGCTATGGATAGTTCCTGTGTTACCAATGCACCTTGTGAGGTTTATGGGGGCAGACGTCATCATTGGATCGTAAATCTTCAACAACAATAAAAATCATAAGTTAGAGTAAATGGAAAGAAGTTATACGATTGTTACTGTGATGTTGTTGCCCAGAAAGGAAAAACTAGACTTATTTGGCATTTGATATTATATGTCACTCGGCTTGTGTTACCACCACCCTGTGGCGAGACAATTGTGGTACGTAATTAAGCTAGTTTAGGTCGTATAGCGTCCCATTGTAATACTGATAGTACGCATTCAGTTATTCAACTGGGACGCTTGGCTGGTATTTATTAATCAACCCGATAGCTTTATGAAATTCTGGGTGCCCAAGTATCCTTCGCCTAAGGTTTCTAAGTGCCGTATAATGGCAGAGAAAATGTTCTATGGCCTTTACTTCTTTCTCGTCATTATAGCTTTTGCAGAAATTGTTGGATTTTGGACTAGTTTTCGTATGGATACGAGAAGTTCGTCATGTACAGAGACTGCCTTAGTCACAATTGAAGCCCTGAAAGACAAGATTGCAGCTACTGTTTTTGAGAAAACTGGTCATTACAGCCCTTCAGTCAGGATTACAACTTAGTTTCTCAACGCCACTCATGTTGTGTGTATTATTTGTATACATGAGAGGCGGGACCTACAGTCTAAAGTCGACTCCGAACGATAGATTTTTGAGAAACTTTTCATGGCAATTGTATTTACTCTCAGAGTTTTTGCCAGAAATTCGCTGAGAGGAAGTCGCCATAGAATAATTCCAATTTCGTTTCGTTGTAGATGGGTTGACCTGGGGTTTGAACCGTGACCTCACATATAATAAGCCAATACATTATCTACTAGACAATGGTGAGATAAATTGAAAAATTGTTTCTTTTAAAATTCACACATTTAAAATTCAAACATTTTTATTTCTTTTGCGAGTGTTGTATGGTTCGCTTTCTGGCGTCGTCGACATTTACGGTCACTCCTTGCATGTTTTTAGTGTGGGACACCCTCTTCCGTCCGCTTGCCTGTAGACCTATAGATATTACACCATTGATTAGCAGTACTGCTGACTTAGATGCAGTCCTATATGCCGATGCCACCCCAAGTGCAGCGGTTCGTTGTACCGATGATAAAATTTTCATTCTACAGACGGCCTTTAATGCTTCTGCCCAGATCTCACTGCCTTAAAGCAGAATAGAGTCCGTAATTTCCACCATAAATCTGCATCTGCTCCAGTACAGGACCACCAATATTGGCCGTAAGCTTACAAAGTAAGGAGGTAACCTTAGCGGCTTTGGTTACAGCGTGTTGGATCTGAGCCCAGAACGTCAGTTTAGGG